>OX388157.1:11690446-14090446 GCA_947579745.1 Apocheima hispidaria
CACCAAACGCATAATTAACTTTATATTAACATACAGTGTCTGTATGAGAAGACAAGACGCCTACTCCAGATTAGATGGGATCTGCGATGGTTTCCGTGTATTTTCTCATCTCTAAGTAAACATTCCGGTGAGGATTTCGTGTTGGAGCGAAAATTTGAGCATTTTCTCGCGAATTTTCATAAGCAACACAACAGGGTTACCCAAAACAATATATTTGAGTTGTGTAGTTTGTGCTTAAGGATTATAGACTCGTGGTATAGCTATCTCATTATTTGCTATCAACTGATGAATTTCGTTAAGCGTGGAGTTCTAAGAGGGAGGTCTTTGTTCAGTAGCGGATGTCTTCTTGCTGATGAGGATGATAACTTTTAATAATGTAAAAATGAGGGAGCGAGACAACTGTCCAGGTGACTAAGGGTGTCTATACATGGCCTGATCTGACATCGTGTGAGAGGGACAGCTAGATTTGAATTTCACGGGAGCAAAAGAAACAAACTATAAAGGTTATAGCTTCTCTCTTTCGCTCCCCCACAAACTTATATATAGCCATCTCTTTCAAACGATGTCAGATCAGGCCATGTAGCGAGGCCTTTAGTTGTAATACTTCATGAGGCATGTATATTGTTTAATAGTTACGTACAGGTGCTCCCTCACCGCGATCTCTGCTTTTCGCAACGCTAACTAACGCATACATTATTATATAACCATGTGATGTACGCCTTAGTGTGAATTTAGGCTTAGGCTGATTAGTAAAGTGCTACACAAAAAAATTCTGTTATCATTTTACTATACCAGGGGCGCTAGTCTCGACTTTTCGCTACAGCACTTTGCGACCGAATTTGATCGCTATGACGCAAAAATTCTACAACGAATACGAATTGTTAATGAAAAAACGCAAACATAGCGTTGAATTTTGCGTCATAGGGACCGACTTCGGTCGCTATGACGCAAAAATTCGCCAACGAACACGAATTGTTATGAAAAAACGCAAACATAGCGTTGAATTTTGCGTCATAGGGACCGACTTCGGTCGCTATGACGCAAAAATTCGCCAACGAACACGAATTGTTATGAAAAAACGCAAACATAGCGTTGAATTTTGCGTCATAGGGACCGACTTCGGTCGCTATGACGCAAAAATTCTACAACGAACACGAATTGTTAATGAAAAAACGCAAACATAGCGTTGAATTTTGCGTCATAGGGACCGACTTCGGTCGCTATGACGCAAAAATTCTACAACGAACACGAATTCTTATGAAAAAACGCAAACATAGTGTTGAATTTTGCGTCATAGGGACCGACTTCGGTCGCTATGATGCAAAAATTCTACAACGAACACGAATTCTTATGAAAAAACGCAAACATAGCGTTGAATTTTGCGTCATAGGGACCGACTTCGGTCGCTATGACGCAAAAATTCTACAACGAACACGAATTCTTATGAAAAAACGCAAACATAGCGTTGAATTTTGCGTCATAGGGACCGACTTCGGTCGCTATGACGCAAAAATTCGCCAACGAACACGAATTGTTATGAAAAAACGCAAACATAGCGTTGAATTTTGCGTCATAGCGATCGAATTCGGTCGCAAAGTGCATTGCGAAAAGTCGACACTAGCGGCCCTGGGCATTTTTTCATCATGTCCAAGAGTTTTGACGAAATGCTATGTTACCGACGATGAAATTTTTCTACACGTTCAATGTGGTTTCAAGACAATATATTAAGTTGCTCTCACTTTATTCTGAAAAAATATTTATCCTCATTAACTGGCCAATTTTCACTTGAAAACAAGTTGCTTTGGGGATTTTTTAGCATCATTTTTAATTTTATCAAATGGTCTTGTCTTCTGGGTACGTACGACGCTAATGGTGTCTGAATATTGTGTTTTTGGTATCTAAAATCTATTACTCAACTACATTCTGAAAATTTGACAGATTCCTATGAAACAATTCGGGTTTTTTTTTGGACATATATTTAAAAATGCGATCAAATCAGAGGTTACGCGGAAACTTCCTGAATTTAGTATTTTTGATTCAGAATAACATTATTATTATTATATGTATAGTATTGGTCGTAAAACGAAGAGGCAAATATTTGGTCATGTGCTACTAATATTGTCAAGAAGTGAATTGATGTTACAGACGCTGTTATTAAAGGTTGCGCGCTATAAAGATCGGATCGCCTCCCTCTCTGATGTAATGTTACAAATTGTATAATTACAGGTTGCGAGCTGTAATGCACGGTTCGCCTTTCTCTCTGATGTAATTCTCGAATCTGAAATGTTACATTACAAGCGAAAGCTCCCGGTTACGGCACCTGGCTTCTAGTCTGGAGTATAGCTTCAAAGTGTGAAAATTGTGAACTTTAGGTATCAAAATGGATGAATGCATTAGTTGAGCAGCACACGTTGTAAATGCAGCTTGCATCGGCAAACACAGTAATGTTTGCACACTACTTGGTGGTTGAATAATTGGCAAAGGTGTGGTAATTCCCCAGGCAGACTCTGCAGAAGAGCCCTATACTCCCAAAATCTCTACTAATTATTCTTCTATATATATATATAAAAGCACAACAAGCACAAGGTTTTAACCAAGGAATCAACACAGACCGAACCGCTTGTGATAAAGCGTGAAATAAGAACCCAATACTCTTCAAATGGTCTAGGTGACCAATAAGATTTTTTTTTTAAATTTACCCCCAAAATTTGTATGGAAATACAATATTTTTTCATGCTGCATAAACAATAAATAAAAAAATAATATGTTTCAGGATTATTCGAAAATCAACATCAACAGTTTCATTTACTGCGACGCTATACTACGCGAGCGAGGCCGTGCGGGTGAGCTAGTTTAAATATGTTTTGCTCAAGCCGAACTACATCTTGTGATAAGTTCATTACTTATGTACATATAAAAACATCGTATCTACCTTACATTACTGTCATTCGTAAAAATATTTGTGACAAAACATCCGTACATTATCCAATTTGTACGGTAAGTACCGTACAAAGCAGCCAATGGGGCACGCCATTGATGGCGTTACGACAAATCGAATTACCCTGTAAGAAAACATAGGGAAGAGAGAGCCTAAGTGTATTTCCTTTGCGGTATTACAGACGAAAATAAGTGTATTTGTTGTCGATCTGCCGGTGGAACCTTGTTACGATTGTTCGAGGCTTTCTAGATGTGTTATCCGTGGCTCGGCGAGGCACGAGGAAATAACTTGGAGCTTTTTAGTTCTAATGTGAATCAAAACTAAGCCCTTATTCGTAGATAGTAAAGTCGACCTCGGTTCGGTTGGGGGTTTTCCCAAATTTTATGTCGACCTAGATCCTGGGCTTCGAAGTTGTATTTTAATAATTTTAAAAAGTAATAAAGTATGGCCACTTGGGTGAGGATCGAGTTTAAATAGAAGTTTTGCGTAATGTTACTTCAAATACGAAGTTGTATTTGTATTCAATATTTTTGACGGGAAACAAGAAATGATTTTAATAATGAAAGAATTTGTTGTAGAGATAAGATTCTATACTAGATTAACACACATACTTTTTATCCCGGAGTCTGTGCTCTCCAGTGTCTCCGAGATTTCCAAAATCTCTCTAGATTTGAAGACAAATATACAGCCCCCGTATTCTCTAAGTTGAGTGACCACGAAAGTGAGGTGATACGCTAAGTGAACTTGTATTTTTCTTACCGATTACTCTACAGAAATATCAAAATATCGAGTGATTATAATATGATTATAATAATAGTAGTTCCTTTACCTTTTTAATTTAGCTTTTTTCTGCAGAAATAGGGCGAAATATATACATTCACTTAGCTTATCACCTGACTTGCGCGTTCGGAATAGACCGGCAAACTCCTCCTAGGTGTTACTTCCTCGATTACATGAATGTTCAAAACCAGGGAGGATGTAGTTCAAACGTAAGCCTGTTTGAATAAATCAAAAAAAAAAAACCCACCTAAATGTTATTGTACCCGGAGAGCAGATACCACGTGGCGCAGATAAAAGACTATACATATTTCTGCTATAAATGTAACCCGACCAAGATTAACATCGTTCCAATCCGTAGCACGTGTGCATATTTAAAATTCCGTATCTACCTCCCAAAGCTCTACCCAAGGTACCTACAGCTAAGCCTGTTTGTCGACACACATACGCTCTCAGCGTGGAGACGGTACAGCATCGTAGTAGAAAACTGCAGAGATACAGCTTCTAATAGCGCAGATAGACCTGAACATACTAGTAGTCTCTAACCAGAGATAAATAATGTTTTGATTATGATGTTTTATTTTATCATAGAAAATGTTATATGTTCTAACTAACATTCCGTTTATATTATAGTTTACATTATTTTATTTCCCTGTCTAATTAGTATTTATGGCGAATGTTGTATATGCCTATAAAGGGTGATCATATCAGTTCCATATCCACTCACGTAGAAATATATTATAAGAATGTAAAATATGTTCACTGTTGGCGTATCTCAATAAATAAATAAATAAACATACACTTGCAACAGAACATTGAGCATTTGCCGTTTTTGATTTCCGAATCAAACAACGCGTAAAGCAAAGCTTGGATATGAGCAATTATTGCTATTTTCACCTAATCTAAAACTAGAAAAAAAGAAGTAATTTTTCGATTAGAATGCTTCTAGTTCAATGATATAGCACTCATGTCTACGACTTACGCGTAGTTAGCTCTGTGCGTTAACCGCGGCCTTATCGGGTTATCAAATATAAACAAGAAACCACGTTTAAGAGTTTTTTTGTACGGGATTTTTGTCCCCCGAGAAAATCTCGGCTTTGATAGTTTTACTTTTGATCCCAATGAGTTACATAAAAGAAAGGGTAGTCTTTAAATATTAATACAAATTCAAATTAGTTTTTTAATATTTAATGTTTGTGTACCTTTTCGAAGGTATTCAAAGATACAGCGAATGCAAACCCAGCAGACTAGGCTAGGCTAGGCAGCACGCGACCCGGGATAAGATTTTGACCACCACTTTTACTGGATCCGTGGGAGGACTGATTGTATCAAATAGATATAGTCCTCCCACAGAACCGTGAACCAGTGCATAGTGATAATTTTGTTCTTATTTTTGAATCATTTTTTACTATAAAAAAATGCGAATAAATTAAAATAGATTTTTAAAAAAACACCACTTTTATAGTAAACGAGAAACCACCTTTTTTACCGTGCGTGAACAAGAACGCGTATCCCCTATATCCCCGCACTTGGCAGGCGTGAAGATCCCAGAATGTTCACCATTTACTAAGTGAACGGTGCTGCCCGTTCTCTAGTGGTTCTGTTCGCTGTTTTAGGACAAACCCGGGTCCTGAATAGTGACTAGTCATAACTTTATTTTCCGTGTAACAGAAAGATACAAGTCAATCGGCTGCGAAATGTAAAAGAAACAGATTTCCGGGAAAATGTCTTCTCTATGTGATCAGATAAGTACGCTTCATTGGTTTAGTGGCGTGGGAGAATAAAATTCGATTCCCGTAAAAGAATACGGATTTTGTTAATATTTTGCGGGAGAAAATGTAGGTACTTTGAGGAAACATCACTGTCCAAATGTGACAAGAAAACATACTATTCGTTTTGGGAAAAAAAAATGATGCTTCGAATTCATACCTCGCATTAAGTATACTGCCGTGGTAGTAAGAAAATGCACATTTAATTTTTTTTTCAAAATTGAGTTATATACATATTCTGAATCACGAAGGATTTAACTCAATTTTGAAAAAAATGTTAGATGTGCCTTTTCTTACTAAAACATTTTAAATAAAAACAGAAAATCAAAAATATAAAATTTAGACAATTAAAGTTAAGCACCTACCTAAATGTTTGTCAGAAATGGAAGAGCGTGGTCTTCTGGCACAGATATTATATGTCTACAAGAGGATTCATGCCTAGTTTATATGTTACTGAAACTCAGTTAAATAAATAAATTATTATTATTATATCATTATCATTTCACGTATTATTTTTTTCTTAGATTTAGCTTTTCTACAATACTAATATAAAAACATAAATGTTATAAAAAACCTAAGCCTAGAGTCCCGCTGACGGCGAGGCAAAGCCCAAGCTACCGGCGGTTAGGGCTCCAGGGTGAGGAACCTCCTGACAATGCGCGCCGTGTCAATATCATTGTTATTGTTATTGCGGATTGGTTGTTGTATGTGTGTTGTTTTGTTATAGTATTTGCTGATCGTAACTTTGAATATGAAGTACTTTCTAGAAACTTTCTAAATGTTATGTTAATTTCCCGAACGAAAACGAGTAGCTGTCCGTAGTGAAAGCGCTTAGCGTTCATTACAGCTCTAAAATGAAGTACAGTATTTGTTTTACAACAAAAAGCGTATTCGAATTGAATGTCATACTAAAATCCAACAGCAAACCGAATCTCGATTCTCGCCATTTCGACGATTTTGAGACTGGCAAGATTTCCCAGACGTATTTAATTTTTTTTTTCTTCTGTAAACTAAAGGAGGTTGGTAATACGAGCGTTTCGTTCCGAAGACGCTTCTTTTTATCACCCGAGAGACAGTTTAGTAAAATCAGGCACACAAGTGTTTATATGATAAGACCCTTTATTCTTGTACAAAAATACAATTGTTTATTTGTGCCAAAAATACAGATAGGAACATAAAAAAATCATAAGTTATGCATCCATGGGTGTTTTCGAAACTATAACATAAAAGAACAAGCATTTTCTAGTAATCAAAGCACAGATCAAACCGCATAATAATAGAGTCGCGAAATTTGGACCCAATATGAATATTATTATGTAATAATAGCTGCGCCCCGCGGTTTCACCCGCTATTCTGCAGAAACCGAATATTTTTCGGGAATAAAAAGTTGCCTTTGTTTTAATGCAGGGAATAAGCTACCTCCACACCATATTTCATCAAAATCCGTTCAGCCGTTACAGAGTTGAACAAACACACTTACATACTTAAGCACTTACAAAGATTCACATTTATAATTTTCCAAATTTCGCGAAGCCGTTCTTATAGTTCTTATAGTTCTTATTTATTTATATTTATAGTCCACCCCGATTTTAAGAACAGATTTTGCGAAATTCCACCTCTAAAGGGATAAAATGGACCCCCAAAGTTTGTATAAAAAGTAAATATTTTTTCATACTACGCCATCGAAACCCAGTTTGTATACTTCCTTTTAGAACTTAATTGCTGGACGAAGTCTCCCCCATATTGGGTGGTTGCTATAATCCCCAAGCTTGGCAGGCGGCTTGGAGATGGCAGAATGTTCACCTTTTACTAAGAGGACGCTGCTGCCCATCTTCTGGTGGTTCTTGTCACAGTTTTAGGACGTACCCGGACTACTAAGTACAAGAAATAAAGAAATACATGTCTCAGGATTTTTCGAAAATCTACTCCTAAAGAGGTGAAATGAGTGTTTAAATTGCCTATGAACGAAGCCGTGCGGTTGAGCTAGTCTAAAATCAACAGGTAAGCGAGCTCCATCCTAAGCCACTTCATTGCTGACTATTATTGGGACGTGGTCAAACGCAAACCTATTCAGAATTTTTTAAAAAAAGACTCCCGTCTTCTGTTTACACTTAAAAATACCAGCAGGTAAAGCCGCCGTTTACAAGTACCTGAAACAACGCCTCCCTGCCGTAACGCACATTTAAACAACGAAACACAAACTAACGAACACGAATTTCATGCAAATTAGAACATCATACCGTGTATGCTAACAAACGATCTGTAGCTTATCAAATAAACTGTAGTAAGTTTCACTGATGCATAAATTAACGTGAATTGAACCTAACCGCCGTGTTTGCGTTTTGCTAACGCGTTTGGTTTAAGTTACGTTTTGTTTGCGTACGCGGGATTTCCTTATGAGAAGAAACTGACAAGAACTTTTTACCTACTAAAAAATTTGCAAAAAGAAACGAACTTATTTTAACACTAGCTGCGCCACACTTACACACAAACATTCACCATTATAGTATTATAGTGTGATACATACTGTCCACTAAAAATACGCGATAGCTTATCATGTTGATAAACTAATAGAATCATGTCATTCAATCGCTGTGGAAAATTCCCCAGAAACCGTAAGATAGATAGCCTATGCCACTCTCTGACCCTTAAGATTAGAGTATACCATACAAAAATGGTCCATACTACTTGTCCATACAAAAAGCACCATTTCCCACCCCTAAATCTTATACGATTCCGATTCTTCGATTCGATTCTTTTGTTATATTTTATCTATACCCTGAAAAACTATGCTTAAAGCAAATTTTTTTTAATATCGCAATATCTTCGTAATAAAGGCACCTACAGTGACATATTTTTTGCATTGAAATTATGACAAAGCTTTTATAAGAATAACAAAAACGTTTTTTGAAAAAACGAAACCTGTCAGCGTAGATTATTATTTATCCAAAACATTGACACCAAAAGCATAAAGATTTAGCCAGGATAAATGAGTTTTCCCCGAACGCTAATTTCATCAAAAGAATAGGTAATTCACGAGCTCTCTCTATCGCACGCACGGGAGCAGAGCGACAGCAATACAATTATGAAAAAAACCTCGCGGCAGGACGTCCCTCTTATTTTATTATTACATATTATATTACATACTAGTACGCATAGGATACGTGGTAAGGAAGCAACTACTAAGCATAGACAAGCATACGTAGCTTCCCTTAAACTTCTTCATAAAATAACCACGACTGTTTTCGACTGTACCAAGTGAGATAGTGTTAACTACTGACAAAGAAAGCAACTTAAAAAGGAAACTCGATTGCGCCCAACTGCACTGAGACAGGGAATTAATTTAAAATGTTGTGTTAATTTTTAGCTGTTGTCCCATTCCCAGTTAAAGCGAGTAGTGGAGAAGAAAGGGTTTGTTTTTGCTGCATTGTATTCAGTACGCTGCTCTGCGGAGTCTTTTTGGGTTGTTATTATTTTTAATATTCGTAGTATATAAAGAAAAGACCGAGACAAATAGCGTCACCTCCAAACTTACGAAAGTTCACGAAGTCGCGGGCCGTAGGGAGATGATATC
This sequence comes from Apocheima hispidaria, assembly GCA_947579745.1. Lineage (NCBI taxonomy): Eukaryota > Metazoa > Arthropoda > Insecta > Lepidoptera > Geometridae > Apocheima > Apocheima hispidaria. The sequence goes on from OX388157.1 coordinate 11,699,505, forward strand.
CATTTGTGTATTTGCAAAACAACGCATTTATTATAATAGGTGACGTCGAATATCTTCGCTATGTGCAGTTTCTATCGTTAATTTTTTTTCTTCTTTTATTACGGCTCTACACGGTCAGTGCATTTAGCTGAAGTGTAGTAGCTCTTTGAGATATTTTAGTTAGACTGCGAATCAAATCCCGGCGTGGGCCGCATCCGGCTCGCAGCCGGGAGTTGCCTATAATGTAAAAATATATTTAACAGACTTCATATACCTTGTTTTTGTAACGCTGCTCTATATATCAATTACTCCTATTATTATTGAGACACGTAAACCTGTGAAATATTTATCCGCCGATCAATCTACTGCAAAGGCGATCAGGCAGGCGAGGTTCGGTTGGAAAATCACATCAGAATTGGACGCCGAAAAAGCGTCATTGGATATAACGATTTTCGGAGTAACGCATTCCGGATTTGGTGATTCTGAGTTCCGAATGTCCGAATTCCCTGGTGTAGTCAGCAATTAGAAATGTAATTTGAAACAAACAAAAAAGCTATTTTGCATTCCGTAATATATATTTTTTACTAGAACGCGCATGTCTGTGTCAGCTCTACCAATTAAAAGGATCAAAAACTCGTTTTATAATAAAAGTGTCGCGATCCCGTACACTAGTGTCTGCCATCTTGTAGACGCTCTCAAGAGCTCTCCAGACACCGACGACGGCCAGGGAAGTGTTTTTAATCCGGTACAAAGCATGTCTTTTTTAACGAACCCCGATAGAGGTTATACTTTTTACCTCTTGGCGCGTGCATTTTATCTGACAACTAAAACTAACTTGCAACTATTTTATAAAAAATACACAGTAAGCTCCAGTGATTTCCTTCCTCAAAATCTCTTTAGAGCCTTTTGTAGGAACGTTATTTCTCGCCTTATACGTCATAATTATGAGGAACCAGGCGGGAAAAAACTCAAACTTTGCGCTGAACTGAGTATCCGACATAATATTATTTAGACACATAACGACTCGCATTTGTAAGGCTTCAATTACGCTAATTACAACGGCATTTATTCACTAACTACGTACGAAATTACCCCATGCATTACCCCGACGAATGTGACACTTGACACGACGGCCGATTGACAAACGTCTCTCAGGGGTGCCGGCCGATTGGTGTGTACATCACAGGGTCTGCAGGGAAGGGTAATGTACACTCGATAGGCTACAATCGGCGTGGACGTACGAGTTTCAGAGACGATATAACTGTCTACAGGAACAGTGACGTTCAGTGTTCACGAATTCTTTGCTTTAAGGGGTTAATTCGAGAAAGAGATAGCTTTTTACACTTTCGCGTACAGATTAAAACACTTAGCTTTAACTCGTGCTTGGCAAAAAATAAACCAAGAAATGTGCTATGCTTTCTTAGAAATTATTACTATCCCACTATTAGAGTAAGTGTATATTCAAGTGATTACTTGGTGAAGTTCTTGTCTTGTTAAGTGATTACTCGTGAAAATGTGTGTAAGCCGAGATATTTCCAATGTATTTTTTTGAAACCAAAAAACATATATATATCTCAACAATAGATCTATTATCTACATAGCTAATTACATACATGGAATAGAAAAATAACATTTTTTTCAGTTCAGTTTCTTATGGGGTATGTAGTCGTGTCACAGCTATCTCACTCGCTCGCTAGCCCCAAAACAGTTTCCTTTTATACTAAACAGTGTACACCACTTAAAGAAAATTAAATCAGCAATGCAAACATTTTAAACCTGCGTTTTTTAATAAGAAGCATTGTTACTTCGGGGTTAGGTACGAACGGGGGTAAAATGCGCATTGGGTCGGGGGTGAACGCGCACTGATAGAAAGCGAAATTACACCTCGCCTCTCAACGCAAACTGCTGTAATCACAAACAATTCCATAGCGAGGAAGATTGCGATTCGCAATATTGTTGTGTAATTTGTAAGGCGTGAGCTCAAGCGGTTTAAGATAGGATTGCAGTGCACGCGATATAGAATTTTAAAACTTCAAGTTTGAAGCGCTATTTCTTAGTACACGTCATATAGTGATAAGCCAAATGTTCATGGAACACTGGGGTATACGTAGAGTGCGAAATAAGAACTGGCAGTGATCTAGTGGGATGAGAGCACGTTTCTCAGCACAAGGCTAATATTTTATTTCATATTTTGCTCCGCATTTAGCGGAGCAAAATATGGCGGCGCGCGATCACATGTAAACTCGTTAAGCGAATCGAAAAAACTTGATATACTAAAAACAATGAAACGAAGTTTATTATCAATAAATTTTATTTTATTTTTTTTGATAAATTTGAGACATAAGATATAAAGAAAAAGGCATATTAAGAAATTCAATAATTTCATCTGCGCGTATTTTATTTGTTTTTTTTTTTGCATGAACAGCCAAAATATTAGCTGTCGACAGCAAGATAGTTGCTGAAGTTTGCCAGGTTCAGGGGCTTCATAATAATCCAGTTGAAATATTTTTTTGTTTAACGTAAATTTGATCCATAATGTATATTTTTCCGAGACCCGTTTTTCGCGTTTGCTTTTATCTTGCTCCATAACTTAGCTTATGAGCAAAGGGCGCGATCTCTAAAGTGAAAATACAGATTGCGACTTTACAGACCATGTATATGTTACGGAAAAGTTTGCGTGTCGATACGCCCCGGGCTTACGCGGGTTTTGTTCTAAGTCGCCCTAATCTGGGCCGTATTAGGCTTCTTCGGAAAATTTTCTGCGGTTTATCTAATTACGCGTAAAGAAAGTTGATTTTACCTATTCAAATATAAAGTTTCGTAAATAATTGGTTGGGTTTGTTGGAATTCCTATAATGCCCATGATGAGGCGATGCTGATTGTCCTAGGTCCACGCAAACAAAGTAAAAATTACGAATTTCCATACAAATTCTACTCTTTCCGTCGTGCAAGAACAGGACACTGCTATTATATTTTTTTACGTTTCTTTCATTTTCGCATATTACATTTCATTTTCATTTTCATTTCATGTTTTTCATTTTTTTTATTTTATAGTAGCGAATAATTTATTGCATTACTTTAGGTATGCCTTTATATCTAAACAGTTGAGTGAGAGAGGATTGGACTTTTTTTATTAGCTTTACGTCTTTTAACGATATCGATTCTGTTAATTTTTTTGAATAGAAAATGTTAATTTTTTTGTTTTCCTATTTTCTTAAATTATCTGTCGTTTTCTCTTTTTATTTAAAATAAATGCAACAAATTTAGGGTTCTCACATTTTTATTTGTAATCTAAATAAAATCTTAGAACCCCACAACTGTAAAATTGTATTTAGTATTCTGAATAAAATTTTAGAAACCTACAATTGTTGCCATTTCTTTAAATAAAAATAGAAAGAGACAGATAGTTTAAGATAACAAGAAAACAAAAATAAAAGTAACTTAAAACGTTTCGTATTAAAATTATAAGTTAAGAGTAAATATTAAGTTTGAACGCATTCTCTATCGTCCAGGAAAATGCTTTCGACGCTACATAAAAATTGACATTGTCATGCATTATTTCCAGTCCGCATTTTAAATTGAATGTAAACAGTTTTATAAATTCTAGAAACTTCGGCTGCGGAATATATTCTAGTATGGGTACTAGTATGTAAGAGTACCTGTACACAGTCTTTTTGTCCAAGTATCAAATTTAAAACAAAATTGTAGGATATGAAAGTTATCCTTAAAATATATTATTTCATACGAAAACACTTAAATAAAACAAAATAGGTGTTTGTTGTTTTAATTGTAATTTTTATTTATCTTTTAAGTTTTGTTTTGTTTTTGTGGCAAATAAACCACTGTCTATTGTTTATTGTCTTATGAGAGACTCTTAAAGAATGTTCAAATCTTTTAATTATTTTTAATAGTTATTAAAATATATTTGAAGTAGGTACATTTTTCTTTGGAACAGCTGGTTTTTTTCGGGTTGACCCCATTTTAAAAGTTGTTCATAATGATGAGTAATAAATACATGCCTTTCAATAATGTCACACTTTTCAGTAACACCTTGTATAATTCAGTAAGGGAACCTATATCAAAATCTTAATATGGATACTTTATCTAGATACATCTAGATAGATTAACTCTTTAGTGTTTACACAACATTTTACATACGTTTAAAAGAGGCTTAAAAACTACAACCGGCGGCTGTTTTAGGACGCTATTCTTATCATCAAAAAATTTGATATTTTACACGTTTACTACTTTTAGTCGCCAATATCAAGTATCGATATATTTGTCGGGACGACTCTATCATTCGACATTGGAGCACTATTTGAAAATTTTATTTTACGAAAAGGCTGCTTGTTTATGTGCACACAGACATGTAAATTGGATTTGTGCGAGCGACTTTATGCAATATGTACGCGATCTGAGATCGCAAAACAAGGGAGATGTGTTTTCCGACATTATTGTTCGTGTTCGAATGTCTCTTATAGGAAAAAAAAAACCGGTCGCCTTGAGAACCTCCTCCTTTTTTGCAAGTCGGTTGAAAAGCAATAATATTTAAGTACTTGTGTGAAATGAATATCAAAGTCATATTTCAAGTTATTTACATCATAGATGGTATTTTTGCAAATAGCCTCCGACCAAATAAGGCAAAATTACTTCTTTTTAACCGACTTTCAAAGCAAATACAAGAAGGTTCGTAAGTCGACTGATTTCTTTATTTATTTTTATTTTTACTTCAGAACTCCGTTATTTATGGACCGATTTGGAATATTCTTTTTTGATTTGAAAGGATATACTTCCAGATTGGTTCCATTTTTATTGAAAGTCAGTTCTGATAATGGGATTTATGAGGAATTGAGGGAACTCCTCAAATATTATGGGCATAGACATCGCGATTTTGGTATTTTCATCAACAAGTCAAGCATTCAGAAAGTATCATTTGGTGAAGTGAAACTGTTGAAGAAGACCACAGATGGCAACCGGAACTCCTCAATGATATACCTATTTCACGGGGGGCGTCAAGATAATCTCGATTATGATAGTTAAAAGACTATGACGATTAAAAGACTATGACGAAGCATATTTAAATAAACGGTTGTGATGAATGATGTTTTTTTTAAATTTACAATTATTATTTATCTGTATTATTGGTGAGTTCCAATAAAAACGAAGACATATTGCCTTTTTAAGACCAGATGCGTTCAATGCACGCCCCCAATGCCTTGCCACATCTCGCTTCTTTTCTGATATGAGTTCACGTTTTACTTCATTTTATGCCGAATGTAAAATAAACTGACGAAACAATATTGTATTGAATTTATTGAGTTTTTATATACTAACTTAATGAAATTTTAACACAAAAAAAATACGAATGAAAGTCTTGTTCAATCTTAAAATTTGGTTCGTTGCGGCAAAGTTCAATTCGTTGTTCATGTTAATGTAATAAAGTTGATCGTAAAACAGAATGCTTAGAGAACTCGGTACAGTTATCTATCGACTCGAAACTCCAACGAAAAAAAAACATATGCTCAGCTTAGATACAACTTAGGAGTTCCAACACGTAACTTAGATACAATATTTAGTTCATGTCAATAGACTTGGCATAGTAATGCCGTGTTTTGTCTTTTTCTTCTCCATTGAAAAAGACAAATGACAAACGGCTCAATAGGCTTACGACAAAAGACGTAGTAACTATCTCGAGGCTCCAGTAGCAGCGTTCATTAATATATTTAATAAGAGGGTAGCAGTTTTAAACCATAACTTAGATACAGCTTAGGAGTAATCTCCAATCCACCAGGCTAAATCGTCGTATCAATCGGAAACGGCCGTCATATCTCACGACATTAAGTGGATAACTTGACGCAACTTTACAACTTACATGTAGTTTATTGGCGAAACTGCGACACTCCATTAGGATTAGCAGACTCTAGAGTAATGATGGCTGTTAATGAACATTGATAATTTTCCAGTTATTTGGTTTATGAGTTTTAGCGAAGGTTTTAAGGTAATGAACACTACTATACTTAATGTTGAGGGAAGTAGAGATTCATTACAAATTGCACGATTGGCAAATCGAACGTCCAAAAAATTGGTCTCTGACGTAAGCAACTTTTGGGGAAATTAACGTCATCATCATCATCATCATCAGCATCAGCCATAAGACGGCCACTGCTGAACATAGGCCTCCCCCTTAGAGCGCCACACCGACCGACAACGGGCCACTTGCATCCACCGGTTGCCCGCGATTTTCACAATGTCGTCGGTCCTCCTAGTGGGAGGCCTACCTAAGCTGCGTTGTCCGGTTCATGGTCGCCACTCAAGAACCTTTCTTCCCCACCGGTTATCGGTTCCTCGAGTGATGTGGCCTGCCCATTGCCACTTCAGCCTGCAAACTCTCAAAGCTATGTCGGCGACTTTGGTTCTTCGGCGGATTTCGCATTTTATCGCTTAAACTTAAACGTAACGTTCCTGAACTCCCAAAGCTGTAAAATTTTCGTTAATTTTTTTACGAAAAAACGAAAGATCTCAAGAGTAAGTTGATAAAACGAGAACCAGGAAAAGTTTTCTTTGGTAAGCGTTAATCCCAACTATTGCGGGTCCGTTGTACGTCGCACAATCTTTCCACTCTCCATGTCCATGATAAAATCTTTCCCCGGTCACGGTGAAACTTGTAACCATTTACGGTTACGAGGTAACAAAAGATTAACTTTAACAGGATTAAGTTGGTGTACAGGGCTATTGGAAACTAACAAATAAGGTGAAGTAAATGATGTAAACTTAATGTGGTAACCAACAAACTCTACCACCAGAACGCTTACTTTTAATGCACCAACATCATCAGCCAAGGCGTCCACTGCTGAACTAATGCCTTAGAAAAGAGGTGTGTTGCTGTAATCTCCACGCTTGGCTACTGCTTGGCGGTTGAATAACTGCAAAGGTGTGGTACTACAACTTTGCAGACAACTCAAAAGCGGCCCACCACTACAGGATCTAATATCTCAGAATTACGAGCGCAGTGCATTGTCGCGTAGTGTATAAAACTGTTAAGTTAGTTTTATGGTATACTAGCAGCCCCCCGCGGTTTGACCCGCTATCCTATAGAAACTGAATATTTTTACGGGATAAAAAGTTGCCATGTGTTAATCCAGGGTATAAGCTACCTCCATACCAAATTTCTTAAATGTATTCAGCCGTAACAGAGTTGAACGGGAACAAACACTTACATACTTACACACAAACTTTCGTATTTATATTATTAGTGTGACAAAATCATTGTAAAAGTTGACAAAGGGCATGGACCACGGAGTCTGTGGAGCTGAATAAAAAAAAGTTCAAAATTCAGGGTGGCAATGAACTTTTATGAGCTAGTGTGACGCTAAACGTTCTCGTTATTCCGTATTTTAAAAAAAATGTGTCTTCTTTTAAGTTGAGTAAGGTTACTTACGCCCTCGTAAGTGAATTTGAACAACCTTAATCAACTGAAAAGAAGACACAATTTTCAATTTTCACTTAAAGTATGAACACAAAAATTCATGCTAATATCGATAGCCAAAGTCACGCGCGGCAACGGGGGTCTTTACCATCGGGGTCCACAGTGGCCGTGGTCTGCGGAGCCCCGTCCACCTGCCGGCTTTAATCTGAATATAAATTATCCATAATTAAAGTGGACTCGGACATGGGGAGAATAAATGCGGCCACTTGAAACAAAGCCTTGAGGTTTGGCCCAAGTTATATGAGTTTAAAAGTAATTAAACGACAAAAGTTTCCCGAGAAGTAAAAAGAGATGAAAATGTGAAGATTTTGTTATTATTTTCTCTACTTGTTGTGAGAAAATGAAATTATATTTCTTTTATATTACTTTTTTGGCAATTGTACAAATGAACCAATTTAGAAAATAACAATATCGAGCTTTGTCATGCTTTTTTATTCTATTAGATGAGATGTTTATATTATCGTTTCTTCTATGAGGATTTTGGCGTCGCACGTCTTGTGCATTTACCACTTTCAAGTATATAAATATTTTCAAGTTTTGGTAAATGTTATCAAACAAGCCATAGCCAGAGTCAAGGAAGCAAGCAAAGTAAGACACGGTCAAGTTCAAGTCATGCCCCAGTAAAGCGGTGACTTTACTAGAACATTCTATGGAGTTTTGGAAAGTCACGAAAAGTCACGTTACACGACATTATACCTACCATTCACCAACACAGCTGTATGTTTACGAACATACTCAACTTACTTACTTACTTAACGGGTAATAATCCACCGGTTTTACACACTAACAAACGAACTAACAAAAGTTTTGGAAAGTATTACAACGACGCGACATGACATCTTCACGTTCCGACAAAACTCCATGAGACGTGTAGTTTGTGTTAGTTTGTTTGTGTTTGTGTATTGGTAACGGTTTACTTATAATAATAGTCTTTGCTGAGTAATATACTATAATATATTACAATTTACTTGAGATGTAACCAAAGACATTATTTATAAGGAGAATTCTGTGGATGTAACTAAACTTAACATTGGCTTTATGTGGAGCCAACATTGAATTTGTTCAAGGTCAAGGATGTTGATTTTTATAAAATGAACATCCTTGACAGTAAAGCCAATAAGATATTCGCAATTGAGACAGCTTCAACATCATCCATGTCAACCCGTCAGCTTGGCTTGGTATCATCATCATCGACAACACCATCTACGTCACTGGAGCAGCTATGCCAGCGGCCCAGAGCCTCGCTTCGTTATTTCAAGGAGCTGGGTTGGCTCGGGTAGACGCTGGCAGGGGGAATTGCACAATACACCCCATGCGGGACGTCAGTGCAGGACTCATCGCCCCCATCTCGAATAAGAATAAGAATATTCGCAATACACTAACTTTTTAGCAGTCGCCTAGATCTGTCAAATGTCACCTTACGCTTACGCCTTAGCAGAAAGTTGGGAGGATACTGGGAAAACAAAATTTTGATAGTCCCCAGGCGCATAAAAAACTCGTATTACATTAAAATATCTCATTATACTGCATCGAAAGTATATAACTTGCGCCAGTAATATCTCGCTGAGCCCTTGTAATGCGAGCTCAAACGGTGCCATATTTTTTCCGGCAGCTTTGTGGGCAATCGCATAAATTCGCTCAAACGTGTCGCAAAGAAAGGCTTTTGATAGTGCTGATAGTCACTAACAGTAGTAGGACGGGGATCTTTAACCAGTGTGAAATAAAGGTTATTTTTGAAAAAACCTAAGATTAGATTTAGTGACTGCACAAGAAGTTTATGCTTAACTTATGCAGACATATGCAAGCTGAATCTCATGTCTCATCGCTAATTGAATTTGTTTCTGTCCTCGACATTTTAATCTCTATGCCCTTAGTCGCTTCTCGCTCAATTCTATTATATTTTTCTTAAATATGGATACACTAATAAAATACATCTTCCTAACAGCATATTAAAAAAAAAAGTTAGACAAAGTAATTTTAGCTTATGAAAGACACAGAATTTCAAAAAACGAACACAACAAAACTTAACTAGGTACAATTTTCAAAATTTGCAAAAAATATTGGGTTCGTCTGTTTATGATAAAAATTACTGTTTTAAAGAAGTTTTCATTTTCATTTCCTTTGATTTGGCGGAGAAAAAAAAAGTTTTTTTCTGTCTCTTCCTTCAAATTACGAAGGTTTCTTTAAAATGTTTTTGATTTATGATAGACATACGGTTTTTCGAAATTCACACTCTACCTCCAAAAACTTGCAAATGTACGAATGAGCTGTGGCACGACTGTATGCCTCTTAAAAATTATCCTCATCTAAAAATCCGTTCCGGTGTTGACGTCAATCTCCCCGTCCCGTTACTCACGTAGCCAAGTTTAGATTGGGTGCGATGGAGTTGACTCCTAATCCGATTATAGGCCAAGTTATAATGACAATCGGTTCACGGCGTCTCGTAATGGGCTGCAGCCAGAGCCTGCTCGAGAAGATATCATAAATTACCTGGGAAATTCAGCAATATTCACAGGGACATATACATTCGTTTACCACTTTACTGAGGCATGACTAGGACTGGACTGTTACTGAAATTGTTACTTAGACTCAGTTTAGACTTGTTATTATTCTGACATATTAGAAAACTCAGACTGACTAAATAAACTATGTGCAGAGCCACAACTTACCATTAAATAAACATTTTCAAGAACGCGGATACTTGAAGAGGTGGTGTCATAAACAGTTTTGGAACCTTGGAAAGTACTACACTTTTGTCAGCTAAACAACCACCAAACACTAGTGTGCAAATAATATTGTGTTCCGGATTGAAGCGAATATTCAATCAATGTTCCAGCATAATTACTGGGAAGAAAAGAGATATAGCAACTTATATCTCGGAGTGACGAGCGCAGTGCATTGCCGCGAACTGTTTAGGTTCAAAATTCTGAATGGCTCTCAGCTGTCGCTGGCAAGCGAGACACTTGCTCGTCTCGTCACTCAGTTGCGTTAAAAAAAGTAAAATGATTCTTTACGAAATAAGTTAAAGTTTTTTCTAAATCAGCAATTTCTAAACCGCCAACTGGAAGGTACAGCGCGAGTACGGGTCCAATTGCATTCTGTTTAGAGTCGGATGCGAAGCGAAGACTCAATTTAAGTCGCTGGGTAAGTGAGTAAGCATGTTATTCACTCAGAATTGTATATATAGCAAGTCAAGCTGGCTACTCGGACCGTAATTGATTCTTTTTGTACCCAAACCCGAAGCCAATGAATGCAGGAAAACTCTCGGGAGTTACTTGATACTTGTTTACTTTTGGTTTACCCATATAAATAGTCAGCCTTTGTTTTGTATGTTACAATTTTTATTTTTTATTCCAGTGCTCTGCAATCAGTCCCAAGATTTTGTGTCGGTTTAGTGAAGTATCCTTTGTCGTGCAGATTTGGTTTTTGAGTAGAAACGTCTCTTCTGTGTCATCACATTATGTGTTGTGGTTGTCATCAAAGATATTCCTTTTTTAAGTCTTTCTGGATATGCTGTTTTGGCTGTCGCACTGCCAGTTTATTTGGATTTTCGGGTTTATTAGTGCCCACAATTTGATACATCAGACCATACTTTCATACATGCTAAAGTAACTGTGGCTCTGTCAAGTTTACAACTTTTATTTACAAGTAAACGGCTGTTCTGGTCTCGATGTCAGCCAATCTCCATTTCCAACGGTCATCGATGGACGAGAATTCCTGATATAATTTAGCAAAGAATCAGTGTGCATTATAGGCACGGATTCAGGATACTATTTATTCCGAAAACTGCAAGGAAACGCGAAAACTGCGGAAAGACACGGATAGCATTTAACATTTTATATAAATACATGGCCTTTGGTGTCCCAGGTGAAAAGGATGACTTCCATACAACCTTTATCGCCTATTTAATATCTTTGGATAAACAAACTCTTTATTGTTCTTGTATATATTACATACTTAGTTACTAAGTGACAACAAGAAGTATAATTATTTCTTTAATAAAAAATAAAACCTCAAAGAACCGACTGCAGGACGTAGCCTAAGACTATCCTGGCATAGAAGACGAAAAACGACACCTCACTAGTCAAAATCGATAAAGGCGTAGCTACAGGAAGTAATGTAGGAATACCCATGCTTGCATACATCTCACATAGCCCCAAAACAATACCGACATCAATTATAGCAACGGCCTTATCGCTTCGAAGTAATGTTATGAAATGATTATTCCAAAATTATTTATTTAGGTTCTACTTAAGTTAACTTAGGTGAGCAACTAAAAAAATATTGCTCAAGTAAAGCATAAGCAATTCCTTCTAGACCCACCGGTTTAGGCTTTGCATTGTGAGAAACGTGCGTTGTTACTAAGTTAATAAGAAAAACAAACGAAATCACCTCTTATTATTTTCTACTATGCTTAGGAACTAGTAACTAGCCCTGTGTTCGAATTCCGATCGCACTTACACTCGAGTCAAGACTTTCACGAACGCCTTCACTTCATCAAAGTCTTCATATTTTATGCCAATACTTTCATAACAAATCCACAAAAACCATCCGCGAAACCAATCACATAAATTCGTAAAGTAAAAAATATAGAAGTATTATCGTGGCCCTAAAAATTACCTCTTAACTTGTGTTTTATTTAACATGCCGGACGGTCAGTGGTCAGGGTTGTCCCATCGCAATTTTACGGCCTGTCCTTCGGGACGGGGCCTGTGATCCGACAATCTGACAGGTGGGGGTTTGAGACGTAATAATACGCACATGTGCGGTCCGCGACGAATTTGGAATGATAATTTTGTCTAAACCTGGGCCAAACCCTATTCGAGCTGGGGCAACTTTTTGTGATATCACACGGAAAAAAAGGATTTCTTGGTTGAAGCAAATATGCGTGTATATATGTATAATTCAGTAAAATGTTTTAGTCTAAGACGATATATTTCTTTAATTTCCAAAACGTTATTAAATTAGACGAATGTAAACAACGTTGTATAAAAATAGCGCTGTCAGTTGAGCGAATGTGATATAATCTTGATTGAAGATAATGATTTTGTCCGTTCTGCTGAATGGTTTTTAAAAACGATCGTTTCTTACAAGCAATATAACCAAAATATTGTCCTAAGCTATGGCGTATGTAGTCCAAGGAAATATATTGTTTTTGATAACAATTAAAATTTCAATACTTTTGGATTTAAATAAGTACTGTTTTGGTTTGATTGATTGGTTTTCTAAAATAATCTATTGTGACGATATCTTCTTTCAGTTAATATAATGGATATCTTGTCTACAGCTCTGTGCACTAAAATTAAGATGATATATTTTTCCACAAATAAAATGTGGTTTCAACCATACATGTATAGAACGAAATTGAGGTATTGCAGGGAAAACTGTGATGTGTTTATGGAAAATATACTTTGCACTGCACTTTTGTATGACCGTATGAAGCACGAAGCTTAGCCGGGTACGCGGGCTGCGCACCCGCAGGGCACCCTGGAGGTGATGCGAGGCTCTACCCCCTCGCACAATGCGCGTCGCGTAGTCGAGTCACCATTGAAGCAGAAGCGTAACTCGGACTAGCCAGCAACATTCCTTGCCGTATTCAAAGTGTATTCATACGTTTATTCCGGCCTTATATCCCTAATATGAGCTGTACACTTACTGATGTCATATTTAATTTCGAACAAGAAAATCAATATTTTGGAACAAGTTTTTAGGATATTTTCAGTTGAACTAAATTTATTTGTATTGGAAAAATTACATTCTTCATACATTTTTTTAATGCATTCATAGAGTACGTAATCACCCTGACAAAGAACAAACATCCATGTTCATCAGACAAATAGTCCTGGGTGGGAATCGAAGCAACAACCTACAGCTCAGAAGGCGGAAATCCTCCCACAGAGCCTTAAGGCTAGTCAAGTTGTATAGTACTAGTTATATAGTTGGGCTACAGCTATTTTATTCACCCTTTGCAAGTTTTTTTGTAGTGTGAATTTTCAAAACTCTTATGTCTGTCATTTGTCTATCATAAAATCAGAAACGGTCTAAAGAAAAATGTTCGTTTTGATGTCATTATTTGAAGGATTAAATGTAAAATCGAACGTGATTTTTTCATTTTTTTTATCTTGTCCGCCAAATTAAAAGATATCAAAAGCAAAAGTTTCTTTAAAACATTTTTTGTAATACCATACTTTATGTGTATTGATATTTTTGTATATTTTGTTCATCATCTCAAACCGCTGATTAGCTACTATGACTAGTGCTAATTGGCGACCAAACTCCCGAGTAACTTTCAACTTAGAGCTTCGTATACGCGCCAATTTTACCCACATTTCTGGGGGTTTATGTAGCCCACGTCCGGCGTTAATTCGCACTCAACATCCTTTCTAAATTCCACCAAGACAGTCTAGCCGTTTCTTTTTGATTTGAGATAAAAAGACAGTTAATATGATAATGATGTTATGAGATGCAGAGTTTTTAAAAATTTCAAAAGTTCATTCAATTTAAAATCTACTTGACATACGTGCAGGGAGTTTGTTTTGAACATAGTACAAAGACAGAAATCAACCATACATAAAGTTATCCTATATTAAAAATTATCCTATATTCATTTTCGAGAGCAGTTATTAAATTATGAACTTCAGTGGACTTGAAAAACAGCCCAAATATTGTTTACCAGGTTTCAGTGGGTTTACTGCATTTATTATTCAAACCTTAAAAATTTTCATTCCTTTGAAGGACATCCTCCGAAAATCTATGATATTAATAATTCATACTCAGTCGCTGACCTAAAATAAATAAATAACCAGTCTCTTGAAATTCCTCAAAATAATACGAAAGGTTGAAAATTTAATCTCTCTCGAAATACCCTCGATTTTTCGGTTCGATTTTTGAAGTTTTTCTAGACAAATAGCGGATGGCTTTTTACCTTTTACGTAGAAGTAAGAGAATAAAAGAGATAGCTATAATGTATTAAAAGTTAAACTTTGCGGGGCCACTTTAATGGCGCTAAAATCGTATCTCGAATACCATAAAAATAGAACGTAAGTCGTAGTAAAATCGTATCATTGTACAAAACACTATGTATCACTCGGAATAAAGTGCGATTCCCGACAACTACATCTCGGGTCTTAAACAACGCCCTCTTTGCTAATCGGTCACTTTCTCCCCTCGGTGAACAATGTACTATTGTAATATAGCGGAGATCTATAAATATAAGAAGATCATAGAGCTAAATATCTACAGAGAGTGATCCGACAATTGCTTCCCGATTTCTTTAGTACATATAAATTGAGCGCGTACCACACGATCTGTTGAAACTTCTACATCTACTAACTACGAGTGTATCGCACGCATCGAAGCGTGATACGGCGCGAGTACTGATCGCACGCCACAAGGCTTGAGTTCAAATTCCATTATTGAGTTAAAGCTACCGGCGAAAGAAAACGTCGTGAGGAAACCATATCATGGTGGAGGGTTACTTTCTAGTACTCGTACCACCCTCAAATTGAAAACCTGTCGATAAGCAGGTGCTTGACGATGTGTTCCGGGAGCTTGTTTTGAGAGTCCATTGCCATTAAAGGGTAGGTTAATCATCTTCGACCACACCGCCATTTAACAACAGATGAGTTGTGGTTAAACGCCTAGCTTGACAAATTTAAAAGAAAAGAAAAAAGTAATTAGGCTTTCCTGCATTTAATTGGGACGCTTTAGACTCAAAAACAAACGATCGTTTCAGATCAGGAAACTTATCACGCTCCTATTTATAGTCTAAGAAGCCACAATATAAATCTGCTTGAAGGCACGTTTATCGGGCGCCCGACCACCGTTTAATGCTTATTTATCGAATGGCACTGTCTTCGGAGTATTTTCCACGGGATCAGGGTGTCACCGCCGCGTCTGGTTTATTGGTCTACGGTCATGCGGACCTAATGAAAGTTAAGTTGAAACAGAAATACGACTCTCGGTTGGGATTGTAATTTGTTGGTAAATTAATTTTGGTAATTACGAGTAAGTTTGGTGGTTTATTATTGCTGCTGATACAGTAGACATTTCCAGTTGTGAAATTGTGCGTTTAGCACTATTTCGTTTATTTTGTTAGTGTTTAACTTTCTTTTTGCACAACGGATTTCTATGGTTTGCACCGACATAACTTTGTATGCGTTATAATTAGCTAGACGCTAGTACAAAGTTATTTAATCGCGCTGTCAAAAAGTGTTTTTTATAATGCTCAATATAATTGATAGAATATATTTAAAATGTTTTTTTTTGTTAATTTTAAGGTGTAGTGTATGACGTTTCAAACAGAAGGAGATGCGTAACCTAAAATAATTATGTGCCTACTTTTTGTAACAGTAAATAATTAAGAATTTTGAAGTTTTTGCATGTACGAGTATGTATGCAATCGTATTTGTCCTTACTTACCTTCAAACACAGTCAAGGTGGCCACAGCAGATACTGCGTCGCCCACTCCATTTTCAGCCACGCACTCGTAAGTGGCGTCATCTCGCTGGGCGCGGACCGGCTCGATCCTCAGCACGGCTCCGTTAGCTCCCGGACCAGCCGTCGACTCCATGCCTGACACTTGATATCTGGACTGTACGCCTGCAATAGAATAAGCATTTTAGAAAATTACAAACTAGCTAGGGATAAGGAATCGTGTTGCGAGTTTATTAACTTTTACCCTCTTACACAGATCACACTAGATACCACATTACGGGATTCGTAGTTCCTACAAAAAGTCACCAGTTTGGTGACGTTTTTTGCCGCGCCACTTACCGGCCGATTTTTTATTTTATTTTATTTTTATTTTATATATTGAGGCTTCACATTTATAACAACATTAATTCATACACCATAATCTTAAACTTAATTTCAACAAAATGCGTTATATATCTATGGAAGCACAGCATGCATTAATATTCCTTAATTTTCAATAATAATATCAATATAAAACAAATATCTAGAAGAAGAGTTAGAGAGTTTGTTAAATACAATGTTCAAGACTATTTTGAACTATGAATTTTGATAGTATTTGACGGAATTAGACATTCAATTCCAAACAAGAATTACGAATATGAGCAAAAATCAGTCAAGAGGTTGTCAAGACATAAGGTCGTAAATTCTTGTGAGAAATTGAGGTAGTGCAAAAAAATGTGTGTTCGCGAGGTCTAGCGTTCGGAACTACTAGTTATTAGAATTACCAACTTACTGAAAAGCACTTTGGAACTAGCGTCATCTTATGATGTTAAAACTTGCTAATAAAACAGTAAACAGGTTGGACTTTCATTTAATATTATAATCGTTTAATTCAATATATTTGTGACCCTAAGTTATACTACTCTTTAGCCTTTTGTGACCTCACTGAACGACTTCAACTGAAGATCAGCGCTGTTTGCTAAACAGCATTATGCTTTATGCTGAGTTGATGCCATTTTTGTGACACATAACATTGGTTAGGAGAGTTTTGGCGGGAACGTGAAGAAATCATGTCGCGTCATTTTATTATTTTCCAAAACTTGTGTTATTTCAAGTGTTAATGTGTAAAAACAGTGAATTTTTACCCGTTAAGTGTTCGTGAACATGCACGAGTGTTGGTGAATCGTATAATGTCGTGAAACGTGAATTTTCGTGTTGTTTCCAAAACTCCATAGAAGGCTCTAGTAAGGTTTTCACCACTTTACTGGGGCATGACTTGGACTTGACCGTGACTTGCTTTGCTCGCCTTTGACTATGACTATGCCTATGGCTATGACTTATTTGACAATATTCACCAAAACTTGAAAAAATATGAGTATACTTGACACTGGCAAATGCATAAGACGTGCGACGCCATAATCCTCTTAGGAGGAAAGCGAAAAAAAAAACATTGATTAGCTATAGTTATATGGTATTGCTCACCTGCCTACCTTTCAATAAAATTAATGTTACTGTAGCAAAAATTTTTTTTTTCTTTCTTCTGTCTTTCTAATATTACTTCTTGCTACCTTATTTCTGGCGTCAATGAAGGGTTACGAGTTTTGTATGAATTTGTTATTTGAGCAACGTCGTCAAATACGTAAGCCGCCAAGAGTCGCTAAAATTACCCTAAGCTGACGAAACGATACGACAAAGACAATTTACACCGCACAGGATCCGTAGCTAACAATTCCCCTCACCGCAGCGAAAACAATCACAGCGCATTCACGAGGAGCGGTAACCCTACATTACATTCCAGGGTTGCCACACTTGTGCAGCGCTGTTGCCAGTGTTCTAAATCGTCGCAGCACGGAGACAGTACGTGACCTCGTGAAACCAAATAACTTTTCACGGAGTTGCCATGGGGAATACAGATGTTGACGCTGCAAGAATTCGTTAGGTGGTCGGGTTTATGGGTAAATGATTTTATCTACCAAGTAGGTTTTATTGCTATTTTTACCCGACTGCCTAAGAAGGAGGGTAATAATTTGGGGTGTATGTGAGTATGTTTGTGTGTTCATATAAGACGGCCTACAACCTAAACGGCTTGACCGATTTTGACAAGTGAGGTATCGTTGGATTCCGCTTTATGAGAGACCAAAAAATATAACAATGATAACATTTGATCTTATATTATGTAATTTTAATTCTTCTTTGGTACATTTTCTCTCGAGTACATCTCATAATTTGATTTTAAACCTTGTTTATATCTTTTCAGTGTGTATAATTATAATGGTGTCGGGTTTTTTTTTTAAAATAAGTATTTATATAATATTTTTTTTTAATAAATTTTTTAGAGGTATGCCAGGATTGTTCGAAGTACAAGATTGTTAAAAAACGCTTCAAACTCATAGCTAGGCCTCCCTGTCGGAGATGTTATGGAAGGACAATACTCAAACCCAGATCAGATATTTAAATTCATTTAACCATCTACCCGGCCGGGAATGGAACGTGGGATCTCCCGCTCATAAGCCAGACGCGCCACCAACCAAATAGACTTAATTCTTTTACTGCCTTTGTCTGGCACTAATCAAATGACAAAGGCAGCAATACACTTAATCTGTCGTCAAAGTTAACAAATGTTTCAGTATTCGGGGGTTATAAACTAATTGAACTAAATGGATTTATAATTTTAACAACAGAGGCACGTCTTTTTTACACCAAAATAGCGCTTCCTGTAAAAATTGTACAACATCGTTATTAATGCCGGCTCTCGTGGTAATATCCTTGCACTTTGCATTTTTGTCGCGAATTGTACCAAGAACATGCTAACATGAAACTTGTCTTGTCTCTTATGCCCACGGAGTAGAGTCTGAATTGCATTGTCCGGGGCGTCGACTAAAGTGGAGACGGAGTTGTTAGAATATGGGTCGGTTAGAATAGTGGTGGGAGTGCGACCACGGAGCAGATGCAAAAATGAGATATGATATTTTATATATTTTTTATATATATATATATTTATATTTTTATATATTTATATATTTTATATTATATATATTTTATATATTTATATTTTCCCTCAAATAACAGTGAAAGAAACGAGAAAGAAAAGAAGATGCAGTATGAGAAGGTCGTTATTTCCTTTCTACTGGGTCTCTTTCGCCAGAGAAAGTACCACATCTTTGCCAATTATTCAACCTCCAAGCAGTAGTGTGCAAACATTACTGTGTTCTGGATTGCAGGGCAATGTTTCTAGCGAAATTATTGAGCAAGAGATTTAACATCTAATATGACTAGGTGATGAGCGCAGTGCACTGCCGCACGTCGTTTTTAACTGTTGGAAGCTCAAAATTCTGCGTGGCACTGAACTGCTATGAGCAAGCGTGACACTTGCTATCAGGCGACCGACTTGCTTGTGTTATCAGAAAGTTGCATAAAAAATAATCGTGAAGACGCGTGCTATGACTCGCTGTCCGAAATCACTCAAGAATAAAATTGCACAGTTGTGTAAACCTACCGCATCCTCTTTGCTTGTCCTCCATGTTTCCTAGTGGTGCGACATAGCTAAATCGCCGCTGTTGGTAAGTGCCAAGAAAATGTATTTCACAACAAGTGAGAATAATCGTTGTCTCTCTGAGAGCAGTTTTAAAGTCGTAATGGGTTTTTCCGTGATTGTCTGGTGGTAGGGCGAAGGACTGAGACAAACAACAACGTAGCCTTTAGACAATGATAGACGTTTTTAAGTGACATATGATGGACGGCTAAGTTCTTAAGGGCATTTTTATGCAAAGCTCGAAGCGCGTATTTCCATTTTGGAAAGATTTATACATACAACTTTTTGTGTATTATGTCTCTATAATTATATATCTTAATATATAAAACAAAGTCGGGTTTTTTCGAACACTTATAACTCGAGAACGGCTGGACCGATTTTCATGATTTGAATTGTCGAATTTGTTTCCGCCCCGAATAGCAGAATAATAGAGTTTACCGAGGCCGAAAGCCGAGCTTTCATTGCGTACGAAGTCGCGGGCATCTGCTAGTCTATATATATATTTATAAAAAAACAAAGCTTTTTTTTAGGAATCAACGCACAGACATAACCGATTATGATAGAGTCGTGAAATTAAATCACAATAATTCTCAAATGATCTAGGTGAAAATAAGAACAGGTTTTGCGAAATTCAACTGTAAAGGGGAAAAATGAACCCCCAAAGTTTGTATGGAAATAAAATATTTTTTATGCTAAGCCAATGAAACTCGGTTTGTATACTAAGCATAAAAATAATATAGAAAGTGTCTCGGGACTTTTCGAAAATCAACCCCTAAAGAATTGAAATGGTGTTTTTCATTTACTGTATCATAGGCGAGCGGGCAAGCTGGTCAATAATAACATTCTGTATTTAGTTTAAAGTAAACTATCTTTAGTTAGATTATTAGTTAGCACATTATTGTACATCATCATCATCGTCATCAATAGTCTGAAGGCGTCCACTGTTGAGCATAGGCCTCCACCTTAGAGCGCTCCACTTACAAATCACACACTAGGTTCTGAATTCAGGACACTCGAAGCGTACTACGCATCAGTCTAAATACACTTATAAATTACTCTGATTGGTTGATTGTTAGACGCGAGTAGGAGTAACCTTGAGAAGGCCAACGAGAACGCTTGGTCGCACACCCCGCGACGCGCGCCTTCCTCAAACCTTGATGACTTTTTGTAGGAACAACGAATCTCGAAATGCGGTATCTAGTATGATCTGTGGCTCCACTTAACTTTCGGCCAAAGTAAAATGAATGGACGGGCCCTAACCACACAACTTCCTTAAAAATAACAAGTCTAAACAATCGAACTTACTTCGACTATACGTAATTAATAGTACATTTGTCACAAAATAACGAAATAAAAGAGATAGCGAATATAATATCAAGGCATATTTTTGCGGGTATTTGGATCGCATATACTTTCACTTTCACTTTTCACAGACTGAGAGTGACTGAAGCAAGGTGAGTTCCCCCCTATACCGCCGTCTCGTCCATACAAAAAGCGTAGTCTAAACGTTATCCAAAATTGATGATTTTTTTATATGTTGTCTAAACCGTGGACAATTATAACAAGCGCAATTTTATATTTATGTTATGAATGCTGTCCGGGTCCTCCATACTAAGTCCCGTAACTTGACTGGGCTATGTGTGAAGACAGTGCGTAACCTTTTATCTACACCTAAACTTTTACCTTCCATATTAAACTGTCACAGGAATGGCTGACTACAAACTTGACACAATGCGAAAGCAGAAATATTTTTTTCAGTGCGCGGCATATAAATGAATCCACATAAAACATATCGTAAATCTGTGAGTATCACTAGACTTTAACACGTCGAGACACAGGTGGTTTTCGTATGTGGGTTTGGGTGAAAAGTAAACAAAGGAGTTGTAAAAAATATGGCCGTCATGAAGCAATATCAGATTCACGTGGTCTGAATACGTAGAACGTGACTAAAGATCGTAGTGGTAAGCAAGTGGTAAGTGAAAACGCGGAGATGCCATGGCTTATTATTATTATTGACCGAGCGAAGCGAACGTCTCAGAGTCTACGGGAGCAAATCGGCAGTTGTATGTATGTTCGTATGTGTATTTTTGTCCAGTGATACCTTAAAAACCGTTAATCCGATTACCGCCAAGCAGTAATGTGAAAGCATGACTGTATTCCGCCTGGGGAAGTACCACACTTTTGCCAGTTATTCAACCGTCAAGCAGTAGTGTGCAAACATTACTGTGTTCCGGATTGAAGGGCAATGTTTCCAGCGTCATTACTATTCATACACAGATTTTACATCTAACATCTCAGGGTGACGAGCGCAGTGCAGTGCCGCGCATAGTTTTGAACTGTTGAAGTTTAAAATTCTTGGTGGCACTGAACTGTTATGGGCAAGCGTGACGCTTAACATAAGGTGAGCGACTTGCTCGTCTCGTCACCGAGTAACATAAAAAAAAAACGATTTTCATGACATTTTCTAGACAATTATTTCATTTCAATACAATTTTTAAGTTCTAATATTAACTTAAAAATCTTTAGAATCTGAAATAGTCTAAGATTGGCGCGAACTACTTGTTTATTTTAGGTATTTTTTATAACAAGTTACTGTAATTTTTATTTTATTAGCGTAAGTTGATAAGCAAAGCAAATGTTTAGGGTTTTTTCAATCAAAAATTTTTTTTGGACTTCTTTTTTCATTTAGAAATAAGATCAATATTAACTTAATTTTTTGCTGTCATAAACTTTAAAAATTTGGCTAAAAATAATTTTGGCATCCGTGCGAGCAAGAGTGCGCATAACTTGTCAAAGCATTCTTAACCCTTAATTTGGTATTGTATGCTGTGCCATACAAAGTTAATACTAAATAAAAAATAATATAAATGTAAAATAATAATAAATATAATATAAATGTAACAAAAATGTAAATGTATAAAAAAATTAAATACTTACTAATAAATAAATAAATAAATACTAACTAATATAAATGTTTAATAGTAGATAAGTATAGTAAGAATTTGTGATGTCAGATTCGATTCAATACCTTATGAAGCATGGGAAACACCGAAACAAATATAAATTTATATTTACGTGAATTTATCGTCATTGCCTATTTCGATAGTTTGACACATCTGTGCGTGACCTTTTACATTATCTGACAGTTTGGAAATAAAGTTTTATTACGTTCGACTTATTTGTTGTTTCCCTCTGTTGGGTAGCAATTTATTGGATTGTATTACGAGTATCTTCACATTGCAGCCCGATTACGTTTGTTGTCAATGTTAATACCTACACTCACTCAATAATCTGATCTGAGTGCTGAGTGCGAGTTTTTCCAGTTGCGTTTACCTATTCGATAGCGTTAACGTATTCGTATGAAATAAAAGCAGTGCCATCTAGATGGCGTCAGATGACGCTACTCTAATTTCATACAAATAATTTAATGCAATCGAATAGGTAAACGCAATTGCAAAAACTCGCACTCGGCCCTCGCATATTGCCAAACTTAGCTGGCCTTGAATTTTTTCATGGATATAATTTAAGAGTCGGAGAGTGACATGAGCTACGTATAATCCCGGCTATTTCTAAGAAATTGAAAGAAGCGGATGATCCGCGGGGCGCGTCTAGTAAAGGATCGCTTTACTTGGCGTGAGATGATCGCGAGTTTGTTATAGCTTCAACAGCAGCTATCGTTATCAGGCTGCTGAATGAGACCAGCCTGAGTACTGTTATCATCAAAGCCGAAATTAAATAAAGGAAAGGTTTTTGAACTTTATTTTAAGGTCACTTATGGTCTATCTCGTATTTGTTTTCGCGACCCTTCATTTTGTAGTAACTAAATAATCTATAAAAAAATATATTATAAATGCGAAAGTTTGTATGTAAGTAGGTAAATATGTAAGTGTGTTTGTTCCTGTTCAACTCTGTAACGGCTGAACGGATTTGAATGAAATTTGGTACGGAGGTAGCTTATACCCTGGATTAACATAGAGGCTACTTTTTATTGGCCCGAAAAACCGCGTGAAACCGCGGCGTGCAGCTAGTAAAAAAAAAAGGAAGTCATGTCACTACTTTTTTTTTTAAAACAACCCTAAAAGAGTGGTAATGGGCTGTTTTATTTACTGCCTTCGCGAGCGAAGCCGTGCGAGCAAGCTAGTACAATCAAGTACTAAATATATGACCCGAACGTCTTTACCCGAACGTCTAAAAATGACCGCTTATCAGATAAACTTAATTGTGTACCAACAGTCAACTCAATTCAAAATCCCCACGAGACATCTCTTTACGATTCTCAACCGAGAAGTACAAGCGATCATCAATCTACGCATCATAAGTCGACAGAAAACAATTTTCGCATCATCAAAGCTACGAGCTGGGAAACTTTCGCATCACTCAAACGTGGGACGATTTCTCACTGCGTCGAGTGTAATGTAGCGACAAAAGTCGCGTCGCTTCGTGTCGCTAGATTGACAATCAGGCGCGTCAACGCCTTGCCATGATGGATTGTCGGCAACCCTACGCTCTCGGGGTGCGAGCAGGATTTTAGTTCGTGTGAAAGTATGTAAGCTTTCTTTTTTTCTGGGCTGACTCTGATTGCCTGTCATCATCATCTGCAGCAAGTGATAAGGCTGGTAAGCCTCGGTAACCAAAAAATCTGACCAGTCCTTCGAGAGATTGGATTACGGCCTGATTACCTTCCATCCACAATTAACAAAAATTTAGAAAATGGAAAATTGGAATTGGGAAAATTTAGGACCGATTTTTTGTTTTAAATATATTGTTGATAACTGAATTTTTTGACGTGTCTCGGGTGTAAGTAGTTATATTATAACCATAAGTTAAATAATCCATATTTATTCAAACACGTAAAAATAAATGCTTTATTATATTATATATTAATTTCATATAAAATCGGCCCAATCTAAGACGTAAATTTAATTAACCTCATTAATATGTTTATTTTAACCTTCTTAAATCTTTATGAGAATAAATGTTTATTAAACCTAAATTCTGCTTTTATAAAAAAGACATACAGTACATTATAAAAAATTCGCTTTGAACGATCAAAAACCATTAAAAAAAAACTGTCATTTTCAATACGATGACGGAGACCAAGCGTTCAAGACAAATGGTCCGTCACATAACCGCATAAGTTACATAAAATATGGGATGAGATGCGATCGCCACCTTTATGGGTGAGTCATGGATACATGATTGAGTATTACATTTTTCATGGGGTCAATGATACTGTTCAGGTAGGTAATCTGTAGTTGTGATACACGACGTGGAAGTGCAACGTGCGTTAGGGTGATGGAGATAGCACACCTCCGCCGCGAAACCATATCAGCGAGATCGCTACAAGGTTAAATGTGAACACTATTATGTTCATCATCATCAGCCAGGAGACGTCCACTGCTGAACGAAGCCCTCCTTAGAAGAGGGTCCTATGGTATTTCTGGGCCAGTACCGTGAGTTGCTTATTGCGATGATTATTAGGCTCAGCCGACAACGCTGCACGACCATATACCTTATCGCGCGGCGATACGGTTCTTGGTCGCGGAAATACCCGGATAGAATACTTTTTAGTGTTTACTCAGTACTTACTAGAAACTCGTTTTCCGTTCTTCCTCCACTGTATGTTAGGTATGGGGTCGCCTCGCGCCGCGCAGAAGAACGCAGCAATGCCGTTAGCTCGGACCTGAAGATTCCTAGGCCGGATCGTGATCTCGGGGGGATCTGCACACACAAACAAACAACACTTGTCAGTATTTTAAAGCAGTAAAGTTAAGTTTAGTTTGGCAGATATATTGTTTTTACGATGCTCTTCATTTGAAACAGAAACCTACACGAAGCAGATTTATACGTTACAAATGGAAAAGCTTATAATGAAGTCATTTACTAATAGTAAGGTAATTCAACAACCGCAATAGCCTCTTACTGAGAGGAAAACTTCGAAAGTGGTTACCCGATGAATAGTAATCGCTCCAAGAATTTGCATACTCCATGATAGGTAAGTAATCTAATAAAAACTTATCCCTTCATCCGAAATGCAAATTTTCCGCGTCCCTTGCCCGGGGCAGTAGTAACTAATCCGACCAGCTGGACAGAGTTGTTGATATGAATTATGTATGTGAAGAGACTTCCATCGGTCCTCTTATACGAGCTAAAGGCCACTTGTTACCGCATTCGCTACATTCCTATACAATTTTCAACTATGAATAAATTAATGACAACTCAGAGACCGCGGAAGCGGCCACGTTACGTAGCCAGCCGCACACGTGAATTTAACTTCTTAACCCCAAACTGCTCCGAGGAAGTTAGTCCGAAGTTCCTCCTCCCGTGACATACGAACAGCATTCGCCAGAATTGTTTTCCACCAAATTACACAGAGGACGGCGACTCGAGCGCGGTACATTTTCATTACGCCGAGCGAGATTAATGGCATTATCTTGTGGAAAAATGCGCGTTCAGCAACGAAACAATTATGTGTACGAAACGTGAATTCTGAACTTTCTAGCGGGCGCCAAACGAACCAGAACGAAAATATCTAAGGGGAGACATCGGACCCACGCCGTGGGAGCGTTTGATTCCTGAACTAGAAAATGAAATCTCATTTAGCTCTATATACGGAAAGAGGACGCGGTCCCTCGGGTGGCGATCTGTCGATCGATGTCACATTAATAAACGAATTCGAGTACCGTATTTTTCGAGGATGTCACACAGGAGTTAAAATATTCATGAAACGGACGCCGTCGAGGTCACAGCCAGATTAGAGATATCTGAAAAAAGGTGTATCGAGCCGAGTTTGATATAAGCCTCGAGGGCGCGAAACAATTCGTATCGGCGCTCCCACGAGCTCGCGTCGATATAACTCGCGGTAAATAAAAACAGCATCTAAATTCCGATATCGGAGAACTTAATGACCGGCGCTGGCCGTCCAATTACCGCGGGACGATAGCGATCTCGCTAACTACGCGAATTGTCGGGATTCAAATATTTGCCTTTGAATCATCGCGCGCAGTGACGGATATGTTGAATATGTTCTGGATATATTCAGGGTATGTTTATTCGTCGGCGGCGAGGTGAATGGTCACGTTTTATGTGTGTTGGGATTGAAGCGGGCTCAGGGACGTGCTAGGACGCATTGAAATAAAAATCGGCCATTTTTCCAGGGCGTCATTCACGTCGACCGTGCCGGATCAAATTAAGGTGAGTCTAAACGCGGCGGCGGTGTTTGAATTAATTTGATAGATTGAAACGATAAATCGTTTTACTGCAACTTCGTTTAGTAATCTCATTAGGCAATTGGGACTGCATTAATTTAGTTTTTCAAACCTTTAAATAGCTGTAATTACAGAAGTTTTCCTACAAGCTATCATAGAAAATTGTCAGGTCAATTAAAAATGTCATGTGAAATTGTGCCAATAATTTTGTGAAAAAAATCGGTCGAAACTCGAAGGCTGATACGGAAAAATACCTACGGTAAAGACGAAGACGAAGACGTAGCGTAGGCAGGCCTCCCACTAGGTGGACCGACGACATTGTGAAAGTCGCGGGCACCCGGTGGATGCAAGTGGCACATTGTCGGTCGGTGTGGCGGTCTAAGGGGGAGGCCTATGTACGGTTATATATTACAAGGAAATTTGTTTATTTTACGTTTTATCGCTATTTGCACGATACTGGGAAAACCTGATGGTGTTCTTTACATTGTTTTTAGTAACTTTTTTGTGGGATTTTTAAATTTCTTTTCATTTTGCGGGCGGTCCTGTGTTAGTATTTCCGGCTTACATACTTACTTTGTTGCCTGTGTCGTGGTCGGCTTGAAATTGAATGCGTTTTTGGGAATAAGCGGTAACGACGCCGGTTACTTTGAGGTTCATTTTAAGAATAGTTTTAAGAATACGGAGTTTTATTCCACTGCCACCTTATGCAACGGGAATAATTTTTTTTCTTTTCTTTTTTCTGATTCCTTTTTTTTTGTATTTCACTTACGTTGCAATACTCATCGCAACCGATATTTTAGGCATTGGAATGACCTACAAGCTCAGATATCAAGTATTGTTCGGACTAACAACGTTTTTTTGGACTAAGGAGTATAAGTTACTGCAGCTTATCAACTTAACAAATATTAAGCAGATAAGCTTCCTAAGTGATATTTTAGTACCTAAACCACTTGTTACTCGACTAAATTACTAACATACTCTGAAATTGTATAAGGTTAAATACAAAAAAAAAAAAAAAAAACTGAGTGATAAAAACCAATAGTAAGTAGACAAAAAGTTAAGGTTTACCCGAATCTATCAGGGGCTCCATTTTTGAATCGCCCGTGAGATATTTCGCACGAAAATAAGGTACGAAATGACTGACTTTCGAAAGAAATCCCAAACAAAAGTCGCATTTTTAAAATTATCATATAACTCCCTAACGTAACGAGGGTTTTGGACCATTCGAATTTGCTTCTATAAATAGAAATATTAAATTTCTGTGAAATGATATTTTTGTGAAAATCATAATTGCTTCTATAAATAGAAATATTTCATTTCGCACGATATTCTTGAGCGAAATATCAAAGGAGCAATTCAAAACTAGAGCCCCTGTACTGCGTACTCTAGTCATGAACTATAATTTGACTATAATAGATATACAGCCATTGTTACACTAGTTTTAATTAGTTTTTTTTTATTATGTATTTATGTAATTTCTGGTGTGAACAATAAAGAGTTATCTATCTATCTACAGCATTTGTTGTGTCGTTACCGATTCCTTTTCTTACTTTTTAACATTACAAAAGTTTTTACTTTGTGTAAAAGTTCGAGTTGCATCGCATCACAGATACGCAGAAAGAACACAACAAGCAATGTTTCGTTCAATTAACGCGGAGTATTCATTACTCAGCGATGCGGGATTGGTGTCGAATCGAGATGGCATTGATTACGGACGATTTCTGTTTTTTATCCGGACAGTTTATATCGCCCAATTTCAATTTTGAATAGTGCTCTGCTGATTTAGCAAGTACGCATGATGGTACTACTCAAATTACTTTGTAAATACTAAACTGTAATATAAGTAAATAAAACAGTACGACGTCCACAGACCACAGACACCCCATAAGCTCCGTCCTCAAGAAGCTCAAAACGCACTAAGTATTGTTTGAAACACATATAAACATTATTTTCATTGCTAATTGCGACTAAGTGCTACCTTGAGATCCTGAGACATTTAACCAAAGAGAACGCTTTGCCCTGAGGCAAAGCGTTCTCTTTCATACTTACTTTGTTGCCTGTGTCGCGGTCGGCTTGAAATTGAATGCGTTTTTGGGAATAAGCGGTAACGACGCCGGTTACTTTGAGGTTCATTTTAAGAATAGTTTTAAGAATATGGGGTTTTATTCCACTGCCAGCCACCTTATGCGAAGAGAATGTTTTTTTTTCTTTTCTTTTTTCTGATTCCCTTTTTTTGTATTTCACTTACGTTGTAATACTCAATAATAGTAATAATAATAGTGGGGCTGACCCCACTCGCGCTTAATTGGAACTTTGGTTAGTTTTTGATCCATCTAAAATATCGTAATGCGGTATGTGTATATGTGGTATAAACCGAGTCAGAGTATTTCAACCCTTAATGTCAGAATTTCTAAGACCATCCGAGAACCTTCGTGGCAAACACCCGGTTTAAAAAGAAAAGAAAATAATTACGAGATTTATATGGCGGCATCTTGTTGCAGTTACCTTGTGCTCGCTTATTATTCGACAGCGATAACGGGAATAATCTTGTTTACGACGGCCATTTCAAGTTTAAAATCAGTTTTTTTTAATAGATTAATAAACTAAACGTTGGACTATTCTATTATATTTTTCATTTCTATTCTATTTTTGATTTGATTAGCTAATGTAATTGGTTTCACCGTGTTAGTTATATAAATAAATTATATAAATTGTCTTTAAAGTTGAATATTATAGGCGTTTCTCGCACTCCTCCACGCATTTTTAACGTTATATACCGAAGTAGCTCAGTTTAGATAGACAACACACTCTCAGCTTTGCACGCTTGGCTCTCCATTCCGTGCCCCGTGGCGTGGCGTGGAGCTGTTTGAGAACCGCCTCAGTCTTTCCTTGTAACCGTCCAAAATTTACGTCAGTAATTTTGTCGAATATCCGGCTAAACCAAAACTCTGCACGTATCTATTTTCATCAATTGCTGCGTAGTAGCGCGATGTTGCATCGACAGATTGCTTGTTAGTAAAAGTACATACGAAAAAAAAAACTCTCTGTTATTTTAAATCATAGTAAAGTTACAATTGTAAAATAACTTGACATGTCTACTGTTAAAGTAGTTGGCTCAACCAGATGATGTTGAGAGGAGTCACACTGAGTGTTTGTTTATTAGCTTCAAAGTAAGATACTACCTATTTATTTCTTATAAGTTTTGGCTTGAGACGCCTTGTATATTTATTCAGTGTCAATTTCATAGAATATTTTAATTTGATACTAACGAACCGCCCTGCTTCGCACGGGTGTAATTTAGAAGAAAAAAAAAGTCTAAACCTTCCGCGAAAAATTATCTAACTGATGGTGAAAACTGCATCAAAATCCGTTGCGTGGTTTAGGAGGAGTTAGCGGATATACGGATAGACAGACGCGGGGAGCATCTTTATTTTATACCATGTAGAGATAGATAAGCCGTAATTTTGGGCTGGAAATTCTAACGTTAGATAATTACTGTTATTTGAGGAATAACATGGCGGTTTGACATCTTTTGTATTAAAAATATTATGTCAAAACGCCGATTTATTTTAAGAATAAAATTCACTCCTGTTTGTCAAGCAAAATAAAACTTGACTCAGTAAAGTGAAGAAGTTCACTGCACTACTTTTTAAAAGATAGTTTTTTTTTTTTTTTAATTTTTTGAACAAAATGAAACTTAAGAGCTTGGCTGTGGCAGATATATATTTTTTGGAATAAAAATATTTTTCTTTGGAAAAAAAATATGTTTTCTTTAGTTTCATTATTCAGGGAGGAAACAGGAGAATACGTTTGCATGGAATAAAAATACAGTTTCAGTTTCAAGATTGATGGTGGCAAAAAATGTAAGGAAATTTAAAAAATAGAAGACTAAGCAACCTATTTTTAACTCGCTTTAGTTGTTATGCTACTTAATTTAATAACCGTCACCGTCAGCCGTAACCATCCACTTTTTATACGAAATGATTACATCGTATAATCGAGTTACGCCAGTCGGATTAAATTTCATTGTTCGGGGCACATTTCATTACGTCCTCCAACACAGTTAATCGAAATGTGCATACGGCTTTTTCACCGTATGCGAAGAAATCACCGTATAGCCAATTTATGGCAATAATCTGGCCATATCCGGCCATAACCGGTTTTGCGGGTAAATAGAAGTGTATTGCAGTTAAACTGTGTGATATTTATTATTTCGCCGGGTAGGGTAATTAATTTGGATTTATTAATAACAGGATACGCTGGAATTTATCACTCCGAATCGTACGGAAGCACTTATACTAGTATTTTAATGATTAACACAGGGTGTAAGGGAAACGCTCTTGAAGCCAAAACGCTACTTTTGTACTTTCTAAACGCAATGGAATACCAATAGCCATTTGCCTTTTACATGTTGTAAACGTAGTTTAGAACTTTGCATACCAGCAAAGCGCAGGTCATCCGTTGACCTCTAGCGAACATGAATTTAAAAAAAAATATAACGTGTATTGTGGTATCGTATGAGCAATCACCAGCATTATCACCTGTCTTCGTTTTTGAAGTCATTTTCTTACACCCTGTATGGATTAGATAAGTTCAAGAGTAAAGTTAGATAATTACTTAGTGTTTTGTCTTCTTAATTCGTAATCTTTCGAAAAGACAAAAAAATAATTGCTTTCCCAAAGCTGCTTTTCTTAAATAAATTGTCCTAATTCCGTCTAGCTTTTGAATAACCTTACTATTTTGACCATTATATCTTAGTTCCTATCATAGTTACATCGACATCGTTTAGACTAGAATCCATCAAAATATCTGCGATTCCATCCACGGATCTGAAACAGAAGAGCTAATTAATAAACTTACGCGTCAGATATCGAATATATATGTTCCCCGAATCGTTGACCGTCGGGATTGCAGGTGGAATCGGCGGCACCACAGGAGCGTATATCCCGATTACAGGAGGTCTTATATCCGTATCAGGTGTTTTCTTCTCAACAACTGGCGGGAATTTAAAATGCGTTCCGTCGGGATATGAACCGTAATGCCCGTCAACTGTTGGTGGAGTTCCGTCAATAACGTGCGGGACGTTGTTAACAGGATGCGGTATCCCGTCTACGTAGTGGGGTATTCCGTCAATGACGTGTGGCGGAGCGTCTATCACATGCGGCGTACCGTGGATGACGTGATGATCTTCTGGTCTCCCGTATACGTGAGGAGTTTTAACTGTTTCGTACTGTTTTCCGTACGCGTGATTGGCCTCTGTATCGTATCTCGTACCGTATACATGAGGGGTTCTGTCTGTCTCGGATGGTCTTTGACCATATATGTGTGGTGTACGGTCTGTTTCTTTCCTCCCACCGTATACGTGAGGTTCTCTATCTAGTTCGTACGGATCACCATTTTCATCATCCTCTCCAGTTTCATCTTCGTTTGATGGCGGAGGTTCGACTACGGCTGGTGGTTTGTCTGGAGATATTTCTTCTGAAAGTCCTTCTTGAGGTATTTCTTCACGTACGTACGGTGGTACGATATCCGCTGCTATTGTAGTACTCGGCTCGATTTCTTCTGTATCATCCAAGTCTTTTTCTGTTACAAGAGAGTTTGGTTTTGACGCGAGCGGTTGTCGTATTTTTGTTTTCAATTATGGACTATCTTATAATTAATCTTATATTTTACTTAGTCTATAGTGAAAAAGGCATATTCATTAAAATTTGTTTAGTTAAACTGTGAATATTACTTAGTTTCTAAAAGGCCGTCAATATTATGACAATATTAAAAACTCATTTATCTTCAATATGTAATAGCGCAAAGACCAACGAAGCATCATACCTTCGAAAACAGAACAGTTACGGAACTATAAATCTTCCATTGTTATTATTGAGAAAAAAAGCTCTCGCCCGATATCTCGATACCAGCATCGGTGCAATAAATAAACATCGCTACAATGATACAGTTTCAGACACACCTATACGAATAGCGCGATTGCAAAGAATGATAACTGGAAAGGGTTACGCAGCGCCTTAGCGCAGCTTCAGGGTTGACACGTCAAATGCTGTAGCATATCGTATCTGCTTGTTCTCTGGAGTTTACTTTTACTACACATAATTATTTAAATGGCACCAAAAAATTATTTGACAATATGTCATTAAAATAACAATCTACAATGACATTTGTCAATCTAGTTTAAAACAGATTTTTCGGGGGTTCACTTTATTGTGTGAGATTGTTATTCTTCTCGTGAAGATTTTTTTTTGGTTTCTACTAAGACACTTTAGCTACATACTGGTTCTTTATTACAGTTATTTTTGACTGTACGGTTTGTTTCACGGTTATTGTGCAGAGTGCTTAGGTATGTCCGAAACTTCGCACATCGATTATTGAAAGATTTATATCTCGACACCGTCTGACGTATATAGTGCGACCATTATTCAACGCTTTTGTGAAATGCGATAAAAATGCTTTAATGGCGGAGCCCTTTATGTTTGCATAGGGTTTCTTGGAGTGAATTGCTATAGTATTTGCGGGGAATATTATAAGGAAATCGATTGTTAGCAATCGGCTAGTAGTTGAGTTTATTATTTATCTTGGAGGGTGAGTGGCAAGCGCTTGTCCTTAAGGCATTCGAAAAGCCTCTAACATATCCCAGTGATTCTAGAAATCACTTTGTTCTATTTTCAATGCGACAAGGTACTAAGTTTTTTCCCGAAACCTACTCGGATATCTATTTTGGTAAAGATAATGCTATTAGATTAAAGGTCTATTTACTATCGAAACATTTGTTTTCAGAAACAGAAAAGAATGTAATCGGCTTATTCGGCTAAGCGTACTATTTATAGGATCTTTTTTTTTAAATATCTTGTCGATCTTGGACCCGATTAGCCCAGGACCGAGTCAGATGGCATAGCAAGAGAGACTTGTACCCAGTAGTGGGATAAAAAAGGCTGTGGATGATGATGATGACGATTTTTTTATATCAAATGTGATATTTTGCTATAAATTAGGAGTAAAATTGAGGCTCCTAGTCATTTTGTGTCATTGACATTGTGGAACTAAACGAAATCAATCAAACGGCACCAATCAAATTTATTCCTTGGTACTTAATTAACTACGACATATTTTGTTACAAAAACGCAAAACAATAACTGCAGAAATGTGTTCTGTATATATAAAACTAATAAACGGTCCTCATTATACCTTTGCTCTATTAAAAACCGTCTCTGATAAACAATATCAGTCATTCAAACTCGGCATTAAGCCCAGCCCTTGATAATGACGTAATTTGTCATTTAACACCGCAAAAGCTTATAAGAACCACTTACAATTTCCCCGTCTGCCGTAATGAATGACACGGACAAAAAGGTTAAAAAATACAACGAACAATGGCCGCAAAACAAAAGAAACGTCAAAGGCGGCGGTTCTAAAAAGAGGGGAAAGCTAAAATGTAGGCGGCGTAATGAACGCTTGGATTCGTGAATGCATTGGCATTATTAGTATTTATTAAAAGACGGACTTTGGTAATTTCGTGGCTAAACGAAATATAATCACTTAAAGTCCCAACCAAAAAGAATTTATAATTTTGAAGACTATGCGGCCGATTTTAATGCAGTTTTTCTATCTTTTCAGCCTTATAAACTTTAAGACCTCTTTGTTAAGGTGCAACGTTTCGCTCAGCGCGTGAAATTCAAATTTTCTTGCGTTTTTTGTCAATTACTGCGTAATTACTCATCGTAGGTTCATGAAAACTATTTTTGCTACAATAAATAAGTCGTATCAAGAAATTACACCAACCGAAAATTCAAGTTCAAAGCTAGTATAAGTATATTTCTCACTAAAACAAAAACCAAGATGAAAATCAGCTTATTGAAATTTGTAGCTAAACCAATGTTATCTAGGTGATTATTTTACCCGTAATTTCTTAAAACAACTTATTTATTGGCGCAAAATTGGTTTCAATAAATCCACGATGAGTAATTAAGCTGTAATTGACAAAAAACACAAGAATAATTGAATTTCGCGCGATGAGCGAAACGTTGCACCTTAATCGATCGTTTTTTTTAATAACTAGTCTCTTTGTTTATAAGTTTAAATTGAAATAAAGGTAATCGGACGTTGAGAACGCAGTAATAAACCTTGTTTATCCTACTATTATCATTATACCTTGTCCAGATCTACAGATCTGGATCAAAGTAGATGACTTTCTAGGAGTGAAGACTATATGTAATAAATATTCAATCTTTTTAAATTATTAAAAACAAAATATCGGAACTAGACTTGACACAGAGTCGTGTCAAATACAAAAAAAAGGATAAGCCAAAAAAGTAAGGAAAAAGAAGGGTGCAAGATCTCACTGATATCAATTCACTTCCACTTTTGTTGAAAAACGTCAATAAAAGTTACCTTTCGCCGAACCTTTTATACCTCTCTCAATATTTTTCTACCCTTGACCTTGGAATTCAATTGAAAAATCCTTACAATATCCTTACAATATTTTCTTAAAGCCGATCCCAAGTTACCTGGATATTATTAAGGAAAAGCCAAGAAAACATCGAATCAATTGATATACAATATCGGAAAACATTCTTCGTGTAAGTAATGTTTTAAAAAGAAACGATGAAAAGATGTTATTTCAAGGAATTTCAAAAATCTACACCAAAATACCATGAAAACTGATTTAAAACTGTTTTAAATTAATCTCCTGGAGCGGACAAACCTCACCTACGTTGACGTCTTAGCAATAGAAGAAAAAGGCTACCCTTTTTTTCTCGGGCTTCTCTTCGGGCGAGTGAAAATTTGATAGCTCCGGGGCACAATTTAAAAATCGTTAAAAAGTATTTTTTTTGATAGCCTTGAACCACAAACTCACTTTATGTTAAGTGGCGGTTTGATCTAGGATTGCAAGCACACCTACCCCCGAATACTGAAACGCTTGTTTACTTTGACAACAGATTAATTCTAATACTGCCTTTGTCTGACACTAAGCAAATGACAATGACAGCAATAGACTTAATAGTCGTCAAAGTTAACAAGCGTTTTAGTATTCGGGGGCTAGGCTAGAATGGGAGTTGAATACTTAGAATCTTCAATAAGAACCTTATTCTACAAGTATTAATTTGAAATTGACAAATATATGAGAACGACTATTATTAGGACTATTATTTTTCAGATAAAATAATATTTTCATAAAATCCCACAAAGGTTACCTAGCGACAACGAAAAGAAATATCAAGTAATAAAAGTGATAAATATTACAATGTATCATTACAGAATATCGAGTCGAATATGAAGCGTGTTTAATGGCCCCAAAGGAAGACTCTATTAGTTCCTGCTATACGCCAGATTTATGGCCCAATCCCTCGTATGAAATACTTCGGATAGGAAATAGGATGGAGCATGGAGAAAATACAACGAAGAGGTGGTATAAGTACCGCGCGCGTAAGCGAGATCAAAAGTCATCATCAACGTTCAGTATTTAAAAAAAAGATGGCGCCACAAACATATTATGCGTTATATTATAAGCCACGGTAAGCGCGTCGGTCTTATACTATTCAAATTAAGATGGCACCACAATATAAGCGTTAACACTCGGTGAAGTGCGTACGCAATCTATTATTAAGTTGATAAATTAATGACGGATGTCACAGACTATCACATAGACTTAGTGTGATAGAGCAGTGTGAAGGTTAGTCGGTCAAGGAAACTACGTGGTCAAGCGTGGTCGTAAAGAAAAATATAGATTATGCCATCTCCTCTTACTATCTGCTCCGTGTGATGGAGTTACAATGTAAGCCGTTTTATATACTGAGGTGAACTAGGTTTCGATGTTATGGTGTATAAAAATGGGGCTGGAAATTGAAATTTTTAACGCTCGCTGTTTTTAACGCTTTTCTTAACACATCATAGCTGATTTGCTGGGCCTTTATGAATTCCTTAAAAAGCTAAGATATTCCATATCAGTCCATTACTTTTAAAGCACAGAAAAGCCATATCATATTATGAAAAACTTTTACTATGGGACCAATCTTGAAATCGAGAAAAAAAATTCTGCTGTTCCATAGAAAAATGTCAATGACACTCGACAAAATGTATGGAACAGCTGATATTTTTTTCTCGGTTTCAGGGTTGGTCCCATAGTAAAAGTTGTTCATAATGATGAGTACTATAAGTCCTTTTCGGGCGGTCATTGGCCGATAGGCGACAACAAAAAAAAAAACTTTAAAAAGTAAATGTTCGTCAAAATGTTCTGAAACGGATATACAAAATAGCCTGTAGCTAAATATCTGTGTATTTACAAACTTCCAAATAGAGGTATATCTCCGATGCAACCCAAACAGATAGACTACAGAGCACATTACGATAGCGGGAGCGATTCATATTAATGTGCGCTATTAACCGCGACGCGCTCGATAAATTCCCGGGAGCGATGGAACAGCGATTTATTCAAGTATCTGGGTGCCGAGTGGGAAATTGTGCAGAAAGGCAGCTCCAGCAGGCAAGATATGACTCGTAAGATGATTCGAGTGGCCTCGATATCGTTAAACAAATCATATTATGTCACACGATCTGCCGTTAAGGTATTCTTATGTAACATAATTTGTCATGCGGATTGACATCACCGTTTTGATTTTTTGTCGGTTGCTTTGGGGATGAGCCAGTAATTATGTTAGTTTATACCCACTTCACCGAGGGGCTTCCCTCGGTGATTCTAAAGTTGCTATGCATGTAACAAAGGGCCTAGTTTTCTTTTCTCAGACTTTGTAACTCTGCAGCTTGGCTATTCAGTGATCAGACGGCGTGGTCGGATAAAATATCGCTCTCGCGTGCTCTTCTGACGGCCGTGTTGCTGTGATCGCGGCCTTAGCACGTAACGATTAATCAACTGCAAGAAAAACGCGTACGTTTCGCGCATTGTAAAGAGTTTGCGCACGTTTCACGAAAAAGTCGACGATGGGGAAATTATTATTTACTTTTTTCAGTTGCTTCGTTATTTCGTTTAGAACAGTTAGTAACTTTAGCTGGAATCGTTGGTTATCGTACAATATAGGTATATTACTAAACAAGCTAGTGCTTAGAGGAGATCGTTTTCAGCGATAAGGCCGCCAATTATTACTCTAGTTTATAATCCTCTTTTTCAAATGTATGTAAAATTTGGTGTGAACAATAATGAGTTTATCTATTTATCTATCTATCTAGTAAGATGTCGTAATTATCTCATTAGGCATTGTCGTGAGATAGAATTTCAATTGCACAAGTTACCCTTGTGCACAAGGGTAAGGGCGCAGACGCAGAGTCCATGCATCAAATAATGCTGGTCGTGAGGTCTCAGTTCAGGACATCGACCTTGACAACATCTGGACTGATGTTACTCATTTTTAAAATTCTTGTTTTGAATTGAGTACTGAATGTTTATGCCAAACATTATCAAAATCGGCCACTATATGGCGCCGCAGTAAACTTCCCCGCTTTTTGGGGGAAATCAAAAATCGTCGACGACAAAAAAAAAAAAAAAAAACCTAGGAAATGTATACCAAGTTTTGTTAAGACTGGTTTAAAAATTAAACCTGTACGCGAGATCATACATACGGACAGATGAAAGCAAAATTTGCTAGTTGAAACTGAGAACTTTCGTTCGCTTCGCTCACTCGGTCAGTAATAAAGTAACAAAAATTATAGATAGTTATTATGGTAGTTTTCGTTCGCGTGGAACAATAAAAAAAAACAAGTAACCTATGTCCGCCTCCTACCCTTAAGCTATATCTATGCAAAATATCAGGTCGATCCGTTCAGCCGTAATTAGGATTTAGTTATAAAGGTTGACTTTATAACCGTATGTATGCTAAATTTGCTAGTTGAAACTCAGAACTTTCGTTCGCTTCACTCACTCGGTCAGTAATAAAGTAACAAAAATTATAGATAGTTATTATGGTAGTTTTCGTTCGCGTGGAACAATAAAAAAAAACAAGTAACCTATGTCCGCCTCCTACCCTTAAGCTATATCTATGCAAAATTTCAGGTCGATCCGTTCAGCCGTAATTAGGATTTAGTTATAAAGGTTATAAAGGTTTCATACATACGGTTATAAACCGTATGTATGAAAAATCTCGTATATTTTTTCTGGTGGAATTTTGAACTAGTACAATAGGAGCGAGAAGATGGGATGAGCCAGGAATAGGACTTGGGGCGATTTAAGAAAAAAAAATTAATTTTTGTGTGGGTTGAGCTGGTAATACGTGTTTGGGATGAATCAAGAAATAGGATGAGACCGCTGGGACGAAGAGGGAACAACCCGAAAAAAGTACAGCATATTTTTTTATTGTCCTGTTATACCAGACACGATTTTGCTCCGAAAAAAATACTAGAGATTTGTTATATATTCAGATAAGTAAAGTTTTGCAAAGCAAAGTAAAGTCTGGTTCAAACTACCTCAAACATTTCAGCTGATAATTTTAAGGTAAGGTATTTTTTCAATTAAAAGTTCTAACCATTAACCCAGTGCAGGCATCGTGCACTTTGTGTTTTACACGACATGCCACGTTTACACCTCGTAAGCGGATGAAACCCGTGTGGAATCGTCTTAGTTTTAGTTTTTATATGCTCATCAAAACTGTGGACTAACCTGCTATATTGTGTAGGTCAGAGAGCTTTGTGCTGATAGATAAAGATAACATTTCATTAGTCGAGTGGATAGCCCTGGTGTCAGAGTTTCTAGGCCGCATCAAATCCTCTAACATGCCCTAATAATTAATGTTGATTCTGTTGTGCTATTTTCTGGACTAAAAAAAAATTGAAATCTCTAAAATGATCACCATTCCTTTCTCACATATTGAAATATAAAGTGATGTAGACAAGTTTAGTCCTGTCAGATTGGTTTAATTTAGTAAGCGGTACAACAGAATCGACGCTATTGTAGAACAAACCACAGGTACCTATCATTTAACGTTTCACCCGACCTACGGTAGCGCTCCGTTGTAAATTCTACTCGCGTTCACCCAACCGAAGACTGGCAGTGTGGCATCTGACCACACTGCCAGTCGTTGACAGATGTAAGCTTCGTATTGTAATGCATTTAAAATTTGTAATTGTTGTTGTAATGTAATTTAAGGTACATTTCAAAATACATAAGTTAAAAAATACGTTCAGAAGAAATAAGTTTGTAATCAATAATTTCAAAATATCGAATAGTCAAAATACATAAATAAAATCAATAAAGTATGTTATTAATAATGGTTGAAACACTGAACATTAAAATGCATAATATATGTTCAGAATATACAAGTTTGTAAACAATTGTAATGAATATGCTTTTTATCATAACTATGCTTAATAGCACAACTATGTATTTAAATAATATAAATACAATTAAAATTATAATCTAAATTAAAAAGATCTAAACAACTACATTACTGTCGATTCTGTTGTACCATTTTCCAAACTAAATTTGACAGTTCCAAAATTATGACCATCTCACGCATTAAAATGAAAAAAGATGACAATAATTAAATTTTTGTCTTGTCAAAATAGTTTAGTTCAGCAAGTGGCATATCAGAATCGAACCTGTTATCACTAAAACGCGACTAAAAACAACGTAGTAACGAGAAAAAGGTTACACTTTAGGTACTAGCAGCAAAGTTATGAAAAAAGTCTTTGCCCTTAGCACCTTATTAGTATGATCGGTACACACTCAAAGCCATAAATTAACAGTAGTAAAAAAGAATTGCTGGAGCCCATAAAATATTATACGTGTTTTTTTATTTTTTCGCAGATAAATAAATCATAAAATAAACCACTTTCGTATTCAAGTGTCACCGTCAAATGTAAAGACGTATGTTGTCATAAAACATTTATGTAAAGAGTGTTTTACGCACTGTGCTTTCATACGCGAAGTGAAATACGGGCAGTACTACAAACAAACAACAAGTAAGTAGCATCTGCCCGCGGCATCGCCCTCGTCTTTTTTAAAGAGCATAATGGCGTTCTTATAAGAAGGATAGCGATATTTTCAGATGTTATTTTCATAGTAAGTGCTTCATCTCTAAGATGTTGACCGTTATAGTATTTATATAATTTCCAATGTTGTTATTCTGTTTTCTGTTTTCAATGTTATCAATTTCAATAATTAAATAATCTTTTTGTAATTTTTCTTTGTTAGTTCTAAATTCTGCAATCTGTTGACTTTATTATTGTGTTTACTTATAAAACGACTTGCCCAATGTAACGAAATGTTAAAAAGCTAATAATTTTTTCAATTTCTGGTTTTGATTCCCTGCCAAACAGATTTTTATATACCAATGATTTTGTTAGCTACCGTTCTCGCAATAAATTATTTCAACTTTTTTGTTATTTACAGCTAACAAATACAATCTTAGTCGTACTAAAACTGTTTTAGAAACGAGAACAATACAAGAAAGGACATATTTTCGTGAAGTAGGACTGTTCTCCAAATTGGGTAAAAAATTAATCAAGTGCAACTTTCATACGTCCCCATAGAGCAAAGGCTCAAATACATAATAATAAGGAGAATTCTGTGTAGCTAGTAGACAAATCATATCTGTTGCACTCCTCGAAAATAATATGCTCAAAAGACCTTAACAACGACAATTGTCTATATTTGGACGGTTCTTAGAGCTGCCAATCATAGGCGCGGATTGCTAAAATAAATTTTAAATCAGCCAATCGTAGACGTACTTTATTACCTCGTCCCGCACCTGACGTGGTGAGATTTATTTTAAGAAGTATATTTCTCCTAAAAGAACGTGCATACTATTCAAGCAGACGGAATGAAAATAATGAGATGGATATGCTGTGTTACCCAGGCTCAATAAAATCCGTAACGAGTATGTGAGGAATCCTGGGCGTATGCCAAATATCCGACAACACGCAGAAGATTAGGCTGCTATGGTTTGGTCACTTAAAAAGTGTAGTGTATGGCGGTACCTACATTATACTCATGATGTTGTGTAATAGAGGGTAGGTCGCGGCGGCGGCCGACGACCTGCCATTCCGAATAAACCTGTGCTAACGATATCATTGCTTTTACTTGTGATCGCTCCCTGGCCCGGTATTTCCCAAAAAGTAAAACACCTAACTACGAAGAGAACTTAGAACTTACATTCGCTCGTTAGTCGAAGATCCGGGGGCAGACCCAAAACATGCTGAAATGATGTAGCGCTAGAAAACTTGAAGGAGTTAAAAGTGTATGACAATGTCGAGCATAGAGCATAGGAGAAGAGTTAGGAACGCTGGGCCCCTATTCGGAGATATAACAAATTGAAGGTCGATTTCGAGATTCCAATCTCGATCGTCTCTCGTCTCGATTGCCTCCGACCACTCTATGTATCTCGAAAGCTAGCCATCGTGAATATCTCGAAAGATAGCTTTGAGAATAAGAAATCTCGAAGTTTGATATTGTTTTCGAGTTTAGATTAAATCTCAGCTTTTGAGAATAGGAGTCCTGATCCCACCACAAAGTGAGATACATTTTCGGGTAGAGACATACATGCGCGGCCTACTGGTTATATTATTTTCGGCACAAGGTAAAAACATTCTTTCTACAATTCCCACAGATCCCCTT
Organism: Apocheima hispidaria; assembly: GCA_947579745.1. NCBI lineage: Eukaryota > Metazoa > Arthropoda > Insecta > Lepidoptera > Geometridae > Apocheima > Apocheima hispidaria. The sequence continues at coordinate 11,741,690 of OX388157.1, forward strand.
AGAGTTGCATATAAAAATGGCCGTATGTACGGCGCAATCCCGTAGACTCTATGAATACTCTTATACGGCAGAATGCCGCCGTGACAAGATTCTCTGCTTAACATAAACAATATTACTTGAAAATTCCCAGGGAAAGTACAGTCGCCGCCGTAAGTGTGGTTGTTTACCCGTTGTTACCCGTTACATACTTACCTGTTACCTATTTGCCCAAGAGCTACAGTTACCGCTTGCAGTGCATTAGCGGAATTACCGCAGTATTCGACGTTTATTTCCAACATTTAGCTATAAGGAAATATTTTGGTTTATTTGTGAGACTAGGTTTTAATATGTTTTGAAAGTAGTTTCTTGGTGTACAGTAATCCATTAGAATGTTTAGAGGCTTTTAGTACTAATATATTAACTACTTTGTGGATTAAGGCTGATTCTTAAATAGTTATTTTTTTAATTAATACTAGCTTGCACGCACGGCTTCGCTGGCATAGGTTACTACAGTAAATTAAACACCCCATTTGACCTCTTGGTTTTTTTTTTAATGCGTAGTAAGTACACAAAACGAGTTTCAATGACTTAGCATGTTTTTTTTTTAATTTCCATACAAGCTTTAGGGGTCCGTTTTACCCCTGTAGAGGTGGAATTTCGCAAAATCCGTTTCTATTGTTAACCTAGACAATTTGAGGAGTATTGTGTTCAAATTTCACATCGCTATCATAAGCGTTTTGGTCTGTGCGTTGATGCCTAGAAAAGGGCTTGTATTTATATATATATATAGACTTAGACTACTTGGAAGCGAAATATAAATGAAAAACCGTCCAAAATCAGTCTTCGCGTTTATTGTCTTTGCCGTTTTAATTAGTTAATTTTGGAACCCGAAGCCTTAAAGACTTACTAATATGAATATCTACTTTGGTTTGCCTGCTGTTCTCTATTCTGCTATTATATGCTCTCTTTATTTTTAATAACATTTTGTGATAGAAATAGTATTTTCGTGGGCTTAAATATATTAAGAGCTATTAATAAGAACTACTTTAATAAAAAACATACTCGAAATAAGACGGGGTTTGGGCATATTTTTAGAATTAACTAAGTTAAGGCTTCTGATGTGGGAAGATTGCTTTGAAGCTAGATTACACACTAAAATAAGGTTAGGTTGATTATTTTTAGTTTAAGCTCATAGAGTTTTATTAAAATAGTGATTTTTAAGAATGAGTTAATATTGGATTCTGATTCTTAATTCACGTTATGACAATGGTTTGTTAAATTAGGTAGATCAAAAAAATAGAGTGATATAAAATAAAAAGTATTAATTGGCTGTTTTATGTTTATTTTATTTTTTATTATTATTTGGATTATTTTTAGTATTTATGTAAGTTTTAATTTGTATTAGAGTATAATTTACGGGTTATATAGCATAATTATTATCGGAAACCGCAAAGAACTTTCGATTGTTGTACCGATCGCGACCTTATGTAATAAATTTTGTTTTGCCGTTTCTTCTGTAGAAGGAGTGCGAGCATTATAAAACGAAGTTGTGAGATACACTTTTAAAAACATTGAAAATTTTTGTGAATAAAACAACTCCCTAGTTACCATTTCAAAATAGAACAATCTTGTTTTAAACAACAAGGAAGTCGTTCTATTAAAATGTTTGACACTTACGTACCCGACTGTACTTGCTATATGTATATTGCATACACGTGTCATACGAAGCGAATCTGATTTGCATACGCCGGAACCGGAGAACCTCCCGAGTCCCACACTCAGACTTAAACAGATTTAAAACTGTGTCGCGGAGATTTTTAGTGGGTGTTACGAAGTAAGGGGAAGCTGGATAAAGATAGCGATGGAAGCTTGTTTGCTTGTTAGGGTTAATAATAACGTCATCCATACCTGTACAATGTGCACACATGTACTGGCTTCTGGGAAGCATTATTCTTTGTCAGTTCATAATAATTTGAATAAGCTAGTGCTAATGCCATATTGGACTTACAGTTAAAGCTCCCTGTAATTTTTATATTAAAAATGTTGAAAAAGCGCGAAAGAGTTAGCTGAATCAGAGGAGCCGGCTCTTAAAGGACAGCATAGTGTCTTTGCATAATTACGTCATACTGTGTGTTCGCGCCACCTGATGCCGGGCTGTTTACCCGACGCAATCTAATTATGGAGGAAAAATGTGTGGGGACCATAAATCATGCTTCATCATTTTCAACGTGAAGACGCTACTTTTCTTTCCACGGAGGAAATTAACTGGAAGGATTGAAGACTCGGGGGATTCGTAGCGTGTTATTGTGTGACGCTTTTGTAGGAAGGTTTTAATGATTGAGGGGTAATGTTTGTCTTCTCAGAATCGCCTGTAAATTAAGTCGTCTAATATTTGATATTCTATTGTTTTAAACGACAGAAAACAATAGAATTAAATGTTCCTCTACATTTATTTCTATGTTTCCCGTCGTTTGGGAGAAGACGGTCCGCGTGAGCCAAATCCATAGGCATTTTAACACTGTGAAACGGAACTGCCAAGCAGTAGTTTGTTAGTAAGCAGTGGTAAGTAGTATCCGGATTGAAAGGCAACATATTCAGCGAAATCACTGGGTATAGAGATTTAACACTTAGAGAGATAGAGATTTATCTTATATTGAGATACGACTATCGTAGTGCATTGCCGCGCACGGATTGAAACTGTTGAACAAAATTCTGAGTGACACTGAATTGTTATGAGCAAGCGTGACGTCATCGTGCAACCTGCTAGTCTCGACAATAACAGTAGCATAAATAAGTTTAAGTTATTCTGTGACGTAGTTTCGATTCGAATGAACAAAGTGAACGAATGTATAAGCCGTCTAAATTAAATTGCTCACGGCCGTCGTGTTATGTTAGGCGTACTGTGTAACTATTATTTTTAGTAAGGTTATATCATCATCTCAGCCATAGGACGTCCACTGCTGGACATAGGCCTCCCCCTTAGATTTCCACGAAGAGCGGATGGAAGCGGCTCGCATCCAGCGCGTTCCTGCGGTCTTTATCAGGTCGTCCGTCCACCTTGTGGGTGGACGTCCTACGCTGCGCTTGCCGGTACGTGATCTCCATTCGAGAACCTTACAGCCCCATCGGCCATCAGTTCTGCGTGCTTTGTGCCCTGCCCACTGCCACTTCAACTTGCCAATCCTCTGGGCTATGTCAGTGACTTTCGTTCGTCTACGGATCTCCTCATTTCTGATTCGATCTCGCAGAGAAACCCCGAGCATAGCATAGCATAGTAAGGTTATATGCCAACATTTTAAAACGACAAGTCGTCACTGTCGGGATTGTGAAAACAGAAAATATGTCTGACGCCATATTGAACTTTTATCCCTGGTATAGCATTAAATCCATGAAAATTGGCGGAGTAGTGATTTACTCGCAAATAACTATTTAAATCCTAGAATAGGCAATGTTGAAATGTAAAAACTGTTTATTTTTGGAATAACGGCTAACTTACTCTGGTTTAATCTTGGTGAAATCGAGTGAACAGCTTGGCTCTTACATAATATAGGCGATTATGCGACGCATCACCCATCATTGCCTTCAGATGCCTAATGGCATCGACTTGCGCCAGTTGGCACACGCATGGCCATGACTTTAATGATAGGTGTTGTAATATATCCTATCTTCTTATCCATAAGATACAATATACCCAACATAATTGAACGATAGTGAATAGACATTCATGCATCGCTCTCAATTCAATGGAGCCAATAGTATCGCATTCGGTTTGTATTGAAAGGCTTTTGTGGTGGCAATTCCTTTGTCTGAATTTGATCAAGCATCTTGATCTTTAGTGCTTGATGGGGGAAGACGTTTCAACACTCAAGCAAATTGGTTGATTGGTTGAAGCGTAGGTCTTAAAGTCTTCGAGGACAAGTACGTGTTTGTATGTATACTTGTTTGACGATAACTTGCGAACTGTTGATGCGAACTTCATGAAATTTTGTGGGCAAGTTGTAAGCTTTACATTTCAATAAAACGGATTAGGAGATTAGAGGGATTAAGTTTCACATTTGAAAGAAAGAAATAAAGAAAATATTTTTATTTTGCAACAACATTAACATTCAATAAATTGAAGGGTAAGCAATATCAAATAAGTATAGCAGTCAATGTCATGTGTCACAAAAATGGCAAATTTAATTTATTTATTTATTTACATCAATTAGCACCGAACACGAATTACGCTAATGATAATTAAAATTAAAAACATGCAAAACAAATGTCAAATATACTTAAATCACATAAAATCAAATCAAAATATGTCAAGTTAAATTAAACCTAAAAAAGTAAAATAATAATTATATGTCCACAGATTAAATTGCAGATAAACAAATAATAAAACGAAAATAAGAAATATAAGATTAATTAAAATAATAATAATAATGTCACTAGCTTAGAATGCTGGACTGTCTATAACACGTTTTTCCTCTGATCCTCTCTCGACATAATCATGTTACAAAAACATCCTGGGCCCTTATTCTCTATCGCACATGAGATAACTTGCCAATAACGCGTGACGTCATAACATGCTCTATATTTAAACGCGGCTCCAAATGCACGACGTGAAGAATCGCGCGTTTAAGAAACTTAGAGAGTGCCGTTTCATGCGTCTAACACGGAGTGAACTTAACATGGCGCGTAACAAGCTAGTTATGTCAATAGAGAATAAGGGCCCAGGATAGACAAGTTCAAATAAATAAGTTTAAAGTATCAATTAAAGATGCAAGGCCAAGTACCCTCAACAAAAGAATACATACACAGACTGTCAAACTCATAACCCTCCTTTTTCGTAGTCGAGTAAAAAAACTATGTTTGAATATGAGCAAAGTTGGTTGTTTTTTATATTTCAATCATCTTTCTTTCAGTTAGGTACATTATGATAATATGAATCCGCGCTGTAAAGGCCTCGACCTTTGGTCTCGGCCCTTATTCCAGCTTGTCCATCAAGGGCTGCAATGCTGACCGCGCTGTGATAGCCTGGACCTGCGCTAAGCTGCGCTTCCGGCCATTATCATCGCTGCCAGCCACACAGTCATTACAGACCGCGACAGTAATGTACTATAATTTTTCCATCAAACCTGGACGTTCCCTATTAAAACATTTCGACAATGCTTCCACCCTCCACAATAGATGCGCCAGAAGCAACAAATGCAAACCCATTATGGACTGTACCGTTGTTAAAAAGGTTTTATCGAACACAATTACTGTCGACAATAAAACGACGATACAGGGTGGGGTAAAGTTAAAAAGCAGCACGCTTTAGAACAGTATTCGAGCTTGCGAGCTTTTTATCCAATGACCAAAAATGATTTTAGTTGACAGAGTTTTAAGTATCAATCAAAGAGGCATGTGCAACTACCCTCAACAAAATTATATGCCATAAGGAGTTTTGGCGGGAACATGAAGAAGTTATGTCGTGTCGTTGTATTATTTTCCCAAACTTAAGTTATTTCGAGTTTTAATGGGTAAAAACGGTGGATTTTTATTCATTAAGTGTTCATGACCGTCACAAGTATTGGTGAATAGTATAATTCCGTGAAACGTGACTTTTCGTTTTGCTTACAAAACTCCATAGAAACCCCAGTAAAGTCCACCACTTTAGTGGGATTGAGTTTACTTCCATAAGTTGGACTTGACTGTAGCTTACATTGTTTGACTTAGACTATGTCTGATACTGGTTTCAATTGTGAAGTATTTTGCTTCACTTGAGGTATTACAATACTTGTCACTGGCTGTGTACACAAAGTTTAAAAACAAAATTAAAGAAAAAAATTATTAAATCAATATATATATATATTTTTCAGGCTTTTGTTGGGATGTGATCTTTTTATAACGCGCCAGACACTGATCAGTCATCGCTACGAATGTACAGCCGCAGCCAAAATCATGAGTTTAAAACACTGCCCGATCACTGTCATCTTATCAGCTTTTAATCATCCACTACTGGACGAAGTCGGGGGATTGCCATTATAGCCGCGTTTGCAGGCGACTTGGACTTCACAGAATATTCACTACTAATACCGTTTACTAAGGGGACGCTGCTGTGGTTCTGGTCGCAGTTTCAGGACATACCCGGATCCCCGATCACTGTAGTCCGAAGCAAAAGTACGCCGCCTATTAATATTCAACGAATGGCGACCTCGTCTAATGAAATTACCACAACAAAGCGCCCAGTCGGTGCAAAGGATTGTTGTGCAAATATAAACATCGAATCTGACGATAACGGCGCAACGGAAGATGGGAAGAATTTAAATTGCGTCGTTGTTCACGGTCTGCTGTAACTCTTTGACGGTTGTTATGCATTTTTTAGGATTTGTACGATTTACAGTTTCCTCTGCTCCACATAAGACTAGTTTGGCTACAGATCACGTCTAGATTCCTCACTGAGGACGATCGAAGTGCATGCACCACGCCGAGGTCCAAATACTCATATAAATTTTACTCTTGGTTGATTGCTAGGCGCGTGTAGGCGTAACCGTAAGATAGCTAATGAGAACACTTGGTCGCAGCCCCCAAAACCCCCGCTTTTCACCAAGTTAGGTGAATTATTTTCGGAACAACGATATATGTATATATAATCTGGATAGCATGCATATCTCACTTCGAAAACCAAGCGTTTATTTAGCCTTGAAAGCCGCCGGCAGTGCCGCGGCACACACCAAGGACACATATGTGTGCTGTAAAATATATGTGTGAAGCCACAAGAAAAAAAATGCCAAGTAGGCACGCTTTTTGTGAAGATGTGGTGTGTTGTAAATACAAAAAACAAAAAAAAAAAACAAGGATTATTTATTATCCATAATTATTTTATCAACATATTATACATTTCTAGGGGACCTCAAACTCGGCTAAGCCTGTATCTTGAGGCCCGGAAAGTATTAGCGCAATCGTATTTAAATGTAGGTCTACGATAAATGTGTTTTGTGGTGTACAACATCTGTAGCTACTCCTTACCTAACAAGTGCGAAAGTATTGTAGACATTTAGTCTTCGCTGTGCGTACTAAAACGAAGTTTATTGCGATGTCGCGTGGAATCTTTATTTATTTAATTGGAATAGCATTGAGCAACTCGGTACCGGCAAGTCGGCCGCGAGCCTGTGTTGCTCTAAGCGGAGTAAAGTCTTCTATACTTGTGCCTACTATTGTTTATTCTGTGCTTATTGTCGTGTCACAGATAACTATTTCTAATCATAAGTTTTATAAGTTTTTGTAAATTACTAAAAACTATGTTGTAGTTATCTATTACACCAGAACATCACAACACCAGAAACGTTTTAAAGAAATTTTGGTTTTAATAAAATAAAACTGTATTTTTTTTCAACCGAAAGTTTATCTTATTAAATTTGTGATCTTATTTAACAGACAAGGCATTTATTTTTTGGCTAAACTTAGTAATTTTATATCTTCAATAATGTGAAAAGCCGCAAGCGAGACTACCGAGGACGCATCATTACTTGACAGGCCTACACCTAGGCTATTAACCCTGCGTGTGGGCCGTCCTGATACTTCAAAAAGCGTCTCCGTTTAAGCCTCAGCAAAAATAATACAAAAGATAAAATTGTTCATATTTCCAAGAATAATCAACGGAGAAACATATTTATAGAAAATTATACAAACAAAATCCCATGAGTATTTCGAGAATGAAACGAATGCTAATGACTAACTCGAGATTTGAGTGGAAACAAAAAATTCCGAGAAAACGTTCATCACGCGCTTAGCTCTCAGAGCTCTCCGGCGGTACTCAGAAGCTCTTAGAACTCGAACAAAGACGTCCAATAAGCAAATTGAAAGAATAAACGCTCGATGACAATCAGCCTCGGCACGTCAATCACGTCGGAGTAACAGGCGATTTAAGGTGCAACGTTTCGCTCATCGCGCGAAATTCAAATTTTCTTGCGATTTTTGCTAATTACAGCCTTATTACTTATTGTGGATTTATTGAAACCGATTTTGCGCCAACAAATATGTTGTTTTAAGAAATTAAGGGTAAAATGATCACCTAGATTTAGCTTCAAATCTCAATAAGCTGATTTTCATCTTGTTTTTTGGTTTAGTGAGAAATGTACTTATACTAGCTTTCAACTTGAATTTTTGGTTGGTGTGATTTCTTGATACAATCTATTTATTATCGCAAAATTAAAACAAAACCTACGTTCATGAAAACTAATTTTGATGAGTAATTAAGCTGTAATTGACAAAAAAAACATAAGAACATTTTAATTTCGTGCGCTGAGCGAAACGTTGCACCTTAAAAAAAACGACGAACTCGATACACACCTTAGAAAATTTAAGCCCGAATTTACATCAACTTCGGCTTCTTCAGACTACGTGTTATTAATTGCTATGCAGCTTATAAAATTAATTACCCAGTAAGCGAAACGAACGAAAGGTAACAGTTTTGACTGGCAACATTTGCTTTCATCTGTCCTTATGTTGGTACTCGCGTATAACAGGGCTAGCATGCGCACCGTTAAAAATCTTCTCTACTCATGCACACATTTTGTATGAACAACTTCAGCAATACACTGCACTGTTATTAAAAGGGATAATCGTGAACTCAAAAGATGCAGTAGACTGAGCATTATCTGCATCTCTTTTCGTTATAAGTAATATGTGAGAAAACAAAACAAAAACATTATTAAAGAAATTTAGAAAATGCGAAAACAGAATCGATTTCTATAATTATAGTTTTCGTCTTACAAACACAATTATCGTCATTGTTTGCCAAGAACGTAGTCTGGAGAGGCCTTCAAGTGAAGTACTCCAGAATGGAAGTCAATCGATTCAGAAGTGGATAGGAACCCTTAATAATAACAAGGAAACGTCTTCAATCAACGATAAAAATAAAGTATCGCAGTAACTCGGATTGGATTCGAATCACGCGCAGTTTTAATTCGAGTAAGTAAATTAAAATGCGGCCGGCCGCTCGCCCGTTTGAATACAAATGGTTTATTGTAGCAAAACGGTACAATTCTGAGCCACTTTCTTACAGTACAACGTTATACAGTAGGCCTACTCTGGACCAATCTGGTTGGGGTAATCGCGTACTTATAATAATAGGGTAAAAAACTGACTTTTGCTCACTTCAGATGGCAGCACTGTTGGGTGTTCCATAAATCTGACAGATATCTGTCATTCTCTATAGTAATTTTGTAAACAAATAAAAAGAACTGAATTTATGTCATTAATATGACGTTGTGTTCAGGTTTTGGGATTGCAAAAATACAGGAATCCATGTATTTCCTAAAGATATCAAAGAAGAAAACAATGGATAATAGTTTTACAAAGAAAAAATCGGGAATCGGCAAAATATTCGAGGTCGAATACATTTTCGTAGTATTCTATGCAAATTCGCTCGTAAGCAAAGGTAAACAAAAACTCAATATGGCGACGATTAGGATCACTCAACAGTGGCGCCACCTACAATTAGGTTTCAGTTTTTAACCCCATTAAAAAAAAGACTAAAAAAGAGTTATGTTTTTATGCATGTTTCTTAATTTCAACGTAACTTCTGAACGCTCTCTCTTTCTTTACTTCTGTTCGTTAGAATCCTTGCAATAATTATACTATTTTACTATGAAAACTGACGTGGTTTTGATACATTTTGTTTTAATAAAACGGGAATACTCACGTTAAATTGAGTCGGTTATTCTGACTATAGTTTTGATCACATTCGGTGACCTTTATCAAGGAATGCTAAGCGAGACACGCGCGCGCGGCTTGCCTTGCACTTATAGTCGGAATAACCGACTCAATTTAACGTGAGTATTCCCGTTTTATTAAAACAAAAAATAATTATACTACTTTGATTTTATTAGCATTTATCTCAAGTTGTATCTGATTTAGATTATTTATTGCTTCCATAAAGTACAAGGTGGTATAACATATTGTCATAGTTCAAAGCGCGCGTGAAGCACCTTTGCGCTTCATAGGGCATGATCAAACGAGAACCCAACAAACTCGCGCTTTTAGTTTTTTGACCGAGCGAAGCGAAGATCTCAGAGTGTACTGGGACAAATCGGCATTTGAAAGAAGAAAACAATTTTATTTTGCGACAACATTAACATTAAATAAATTGAAGGGTGAGCAATATCAAATAAATATAACTGTCAATGTCATGTGTCACAAAAGTGGCCTCCACTCAGCATAATGCTGTTCAGCAAACAGCGCTGATTTGTATGTATGTTTGTGTTTGTGTGTATATTTGTCCGATGATAACTTGCGAACCGTTGATCCGATCTTTATGAAATTTTGTAGGCAAGTAGTTCAATACAATATTTAAGTTCGAATATGAGCTGAATCGGTCCAGGGGTTGTGAAGATATAGGGATCGCGAGGTCTCAGTTCGCCGCGAACTACTAGTTATTCCATAGCACAAACAGTAGAGTGTCACAAAGCACGGTTTAAGAGTAAACAAGTTACAAAAATTTACCAACGATTTGTGTGAGCGTGATTTGAAAACAAAGTCAATCCTTTCCCATATAATAGACTAGTTCGTTCGCGTGAACATAAACAAAGTATCCATGTATGTGATATACAGTAACTCCTTATCAAATTTTATTAAAATCCGTTCAGCCGATAAAGCGTCAACCGTCTAGACACAGAGAAGGTACTTCCTGTAGTTCGCTAGATGACGTTGATTCATATTTGTGCATTTTTTGGCGTTTTGTATGGACTGACAGTTGTAATGTAGGGAGTTCTGAATTGCGCATGCGAAGTTTTTTCGAAGCTTTATTGGCCTGATATGACTGCGGCTATATTCCTCTGAATTATAATATTAGTTAGGATTACTTTCGCATTTACGTCATTGGTTGTGTAGATCTTGTTCACCGTTGTTTGCTCGTTACGGCCATTCACACGGCCTTCATCAAGGTAAATAAATATAGTTTTAAAATCTCGGTTAGGCTCCATTTACACATAAATCATTCGTCTAACTTGAGATACTGTTTCCAACCTCAACTCATTAAGTAGACGCTGCGACTAGAACCTCCGGAGTTATTTACGAGGCCGTCTTTTTATTTATTGCCCAAGAAAAGGGTGTCTTGATTAGATTATACTTTTTGACAAAAATATTGTTCGAAGAAGATCATAGAGATAAATATTTAGAGGCGTTTATCCGAAAATTACGTCTCAATATGTTTGGTGCTAGTAAATTGAACGATGCGTCGGTATGTAGAAATCTCTACTAACTACTTAGTATCGTCGCATGGCCGTTAGGATTAGAGTATACCGCCTACTTTTCCTTGAAAAAGCACCAATTGTTTCCCACTCCTAAATGTTGATGATCTTGATAAAATTTGATAAGGAGTTGCTGTATATCACAAAGACGGACATAGGATACTTTTTTTACATCCACGCGAACGAAGTCGCGGGTAACAACTACTTCATAATAATGAGTAAAGTTTTATCACAGAATATGACAGTTGTCTAACCGAAAATTTATCCCCGAATACTGAAACGTTTGTTAACTTTGACGAGAGATTCAGTCTATTGCTGTCTTTGACATTTGCTCGCAGACAAAGGCAGTATTAGAATTAATCTGTTGTCAAAGTTAACAAACGTTTCAGTATTCGGGGGTCAGTCTAAGATGTCTATGCCGAAGATATTAAAATGCCTCCGAACGATATAAATCGTGAACCTTTCATTCTTTTATTATTGTAATCGGAAAGACAAAGATTTCCACCTTTTTTTTTCGTTCATCTCAAGTCGAGGTAATAAGTGTGAATATAATAGCTTGAAGATCAATTTAGGGGAGATGGGGCAACGTCCTGATCGAAAATTAGGGATTGAATTTGTAAAATGTTATCGGGGAGGGGGAAGTTAGGGCAATATTTATGGAGTTTTTAGAGCGGGCTTCTTACTTTTTAGGGATTTATTATGTTACCGTGAATACAAGGTAGACGTGACGATGTGCTGGTATATATTTTCAACCACGACTATTCTTAGTGCCGCCATCAAACTGAATAGACTTCAAACATTGATTAGGTGAATTCTTCCTAGCATAGATAAATTATAGATACATCATTACGAGATCGTTGTTCCGACAAAAACTTACCAAAGTTGGAGGAAAGCGTGTGTTGCGGGAACCAAGCGTTCCTATTGGATATCTCAAGGTTACGCCTACTCGCGCGTAGTTAAGAACCAATGAGAGTAAATTCGTATAGGTTTATTTTGACCATTACGTGGTGCGCTTCGGTCGTCCTGAGTGCAGAATCTAGGGGTTATATGTGGCAATATTGAAAAGCATGTATGTACTCATTATTAGAATAACTTTTACTATGGGACCAACCATGAAATCCCGAAAAACAAATCAGTTGTTCCATAGAAAAATATCAATGACACTCAACAAAATGCATGGAACAGTTGTTTTTTTTGCCATTTCAGGGTTGGTTCCATGGTAAAAGTTGTTCATAATGATGAGATGTACTCATGTACATACATAACTTTTAATATTGCCACATCTTTAAGTAACATCCTGTATAGATAACACGCAAGCATAATTTACCTATGCCGTATGTGATTAATTACTGAATATTTCCAGTGTGGTGCAAGTGGCTAGTAAAAAAAGAGACTTGAACATGTATGAAACGTGTACTAGAAATAATGGCGGCTTTCACTGTCTTGCTCTATCAATGGCTTGACTCTATCGCACTATCTGTATCTGTTCTAGTACATGTTTCATACAATGGACTTTTTTCATTGTTTCTATGGAACTCCAAATAGTAAACTAGTGATGATATTCTCTTTGAGTATGTCGAAATTATTTCATCGTGTTGGTAAAATGCTTGTCATTTCAGCATTGAAGTGAAGCGTCCAATCAAGGCCACGTCATAGTATGACGTCATCGATCTTTGACGTGCAAAATGACGTTGACAAAAAAGCTCCGAGCGCCTCGTAGGTATCGACACAACGTTATGAGTTCATCCGGTTTATAGTTCGACGTGAAATTGATGGCACAATTTGGCAGCTTATTACATTTTTTTACCACTAATGGCCTCCCAGAGTAAGCTATATATCACGTCATAACTACATTGCTTTCCCCACACTGTCTCATGTCTTCCCGCGATACTTTAGCTCCATTGCACAATATAAATATCTGGGCATTTTTGCACACACGGTCATCTGACCCCAAACTAAGCAAAGCTTGTAATATGGCTGCCAGAGACTGATATACGTACATAGATATTTTTAAATACATAATTATATAGATATTAACACCCAGACATAGAACAAACACAAATATTCATCACATGAATATTTGTCCTAGATGGGAATCGAACCCACGCCCCCAAACACAGAAGGTAGGTTCACTACCAACTGAGCCACCGGGGCAATATTTGTAATACTATTATTTATTCTACAATAAAAACTGACGTGGTCTTGACACATTTTTAATAATCGTTTCTTTTTATAATCCTAACTAACATTATAAATGCGAATGTAACTCTGTCTCTGTCCGTTTGTCGCGTTTTCACGGCTAAACGTGTGAGCGGATCGAGCTGAATTTTTGCTTAGACGGACATAGTTTTTTGTACATTGTATTTTGAGATTTTTATTTTGATGAGATATTTATATCTTTAATAATAGAAATAATATATAAATGCCGCCAGCATGCTGAGTACGCTGCCGGCCGGTAGTGGGCTTAACATTGGGATTATCTTTAGACCTCTAATATTGGTTGACGTTTTTCACAAACAGCGCCATAGAAACACAAGACAAAGAACAAACGTCCATGATCATCACACAAAATGTTTGTCCTGGGTGGGAATCGAACTCACAATCTACAAATCAGAAGGCGGAAATCCACATACTGAGCCACAAGGCTAGTCAAATTTAATATTCTCTGGGTAAACCAACTGTTTCTTTGTAGTATGTAGTAGGCTAAATAGTTTATGTAATTTTTGTTTGTATGTATTTTATAATTAATTGGTCTTTTATAATAGGTTAAATCCCTTCTCAATTCCAGCTATCACTAACATAATGCTCAGTCATACTACTCACCAAAAACAGAACCAACCTTTTCCCAATTCCGCCAAACTCATCCATAAAAACATGCCCACAATCTCGGGCAAAAAGTGGCCCTAATGAGGCTATATCACTTGCAATCAGAACAAAATACTGCGGGCCAGATGGCCTAATGTAACTACGGCATAAATTCAACAAGTAAATTATCTCTCGGTTTTAATTCCACCGGTTTTACCAAACGACTTCCCACTTTGGGGGCATCAGGTATCGTGCACACAATTTCAGTTAACAAATAAGCGCTATTCTACTTATTTGCTATACAAGTCTACCGAAAACTCGTCAAAACCTATATCGTAGCGAACTAATCAGCGCTCAATAACCCTCTATAGTAACGTAACCAGAGAAGACAATAGACGGCTGGACACGGTAGTCTTTTTCCTACAGAAAGGAATAGACTATTGAATTAACTCATAACTCAAGCACCTAGAAATTTTCGAAACAATATGTATGTCCCAAGCTCAATGACATTTTATCTGTCTCTATAAGACAGGTGTCATTATAGATACATCTTTTACTCTCTTAGTTTTCGCATCTTATTTCGCACTCTTTCGCTAAACTTGTTTACTAGGTGCAAATAGGTTTTACAAGTGGTATGCTAGGGGCATGACTTTAGTGTAATGTCTACAGGATAGAAAGTCGTTGGTTTTACCCGACAATGGGACGGCCGTATATCAAAGCTAGCAAGCCTGATATTAAAGCGGCTAACATTTAGAAAAATTACTGTGTTGCCTCGAAATTGCTTGTAGGAGCTTTAAAGTAGGCAAGTAACGACTTGCGGGCAAATAGGCGGTAAAAATGTAAGGCCAGGTATGCGGAGGTACGAGTGTAATTTGAGGTAAATATATTGAGCGTTCTCTCCTCGATTGTAATAAAGTTTACTTAAACTCTTACCTTTGCTATTATTAAACCTAATTAAATAAATGTCCATCTTTGCTATTGGGTTCCACACATAGTGTATTTAGCCAATATTAAAGTGAAGTAATTTTTTTTGGCAATAAAAACAAGTCTCAATGATAGTCTAAGCTAAATCAAGCAAATTATGTCACGATCAAGTCCAGGTCTACCCCAGTAGAGTGGTGGAAACTTTACTAGAGGTTTCTATAGAGTTATGGAAACTACACGAAAAGTCATTTGTCCATTAGGTATTCGTGAACAAGCGTGGTTAGTGAATAATATAATATCGTGATTATTCGTGAAAACGCGTGGTTGGTGAATAATATAATATCGTGATATTATATTATTCACCAACCACGCGTGTTCACGAATACCTAATGGACAAAAATCCACCGTTTTCACCACGCTCGAAATATCAATCTTTGGAAAATAATACGCGACATGACTTCTTCACGTTCCCGCCAAAACTGCTAAAACTGTTATAATATAATATGCAAGCGCGAATTATTGCGAAACGAGGCGATATCGCTTCGTTGCGCGAACATTCGGTATTCGGCTCGCAAGTCTGGAACCGGCATTACGCTTCCCACCGGCCAAGAAAAATAACTTCCGCTCTCAGTGCTTCTTAAAAACTCTACCTTTTTGACAAAATATGTGCACTTTATTTTATTAAAAAAGTATATACAAAAAGTTTTCACGCAAAACCTTCCTTACGAGGATACCCTATAGTCAATATTTTTTGTTACCGATACCATCTCCCCTGTAAAAGGAAGTATGTTTATATTTTGCCGTAAACGATTCGCATGCCACCTCTGAATTGGGGACCGTTTGGTTTTACGGCAGTCTTTTGTGTGTCGCATCTGGGGCCCTGAATTTTGGGCATTGTTGAGGCACTCTATTGAAATTAGGTACATTTAAGGTCGTTCTAAAGCTGTGCGGGAACGTTGTGGAGTTAAGCGGATAATTAACTTTAAAACTGGTACTTTAATATGAACTAGAGTTCGAACTCGCATCATGTTCCTTTTTGTCCTCCTTTGTCCTTTAGTCCTATAAGTATATTTTTACAATTGCAATTTTATACAAATTTGATTTTAATAGATTTATTTACAGTAGGTTTCACGGAAGGCATCTAGATAGTAGATGTGTTTTGTATTGGTAGGGCTTCTTTGCCAGCTATTCAACCGCCAAGCAGTAGTGTACAAACATTACTGTGTTCCGGATTGAAGGGCAATGTTTCCAGCGTAATTACTGGGCATACAGAGATTTAACATCTAATATCTCAGGGTAACGAGCGCAATGCATTGCCGCGCATGGTTACGAACTATTGAAGTTCTAAATTCTGGCTGGCACTGAATTGTTACGGGCAAGCGTGACGCTTACCATCACACGAACGACTGTCTTTTCCATAAGTTTTGTAGTGTCATTGACATTCTATTCTATGGAACAGCTGATTTTTTTTTTGCGATTTCGGTGTTGGTTCCATACTAAAAGTTGTTCATAATGATGAGTACAATGAGCCCTTTTCGGCATAGCATACCGTTTCCTTATAACCCTGTATACGGTCACGAGTATGTCCCAAAACTGCGACCAGAACCACCGGCGAAGGACAGCAGCGTTCTCTTAGTAAACGTGGGCTTTCTGCGACACTAAGCCGCCCAAAGAGGGAAGCCTTTGTTCAGCAGTGGACGTAGACTTCTAGCTAACGACGATGATAACGACGCCAATGAAAACTACCTCTAGCATAACTACTATCGATTAAACTTCCTTAAGTTATCGATGTCGATTATGGACGAAATGGAACAAAGCAACGCCTATTGGGCGTAAATGGAAACTACCTACACCTTTCACACATTTGTTTTTTCGACAATAACAAGAGCTACTATTTAACCCGGAAAACACGCGATCCCTGAACATTTGAAAACTCCATGCGAAACATCGAAAAGGTTCAACTTTACAATAAACGGACAATTTCCATCTTTCAATCACAAGTACAATAACGTCGTATTACCGTCTCCAAACAATAAGAATTCTCTCGCTTCAATTCAGAACAATATCGTGTCAAACAAAAGCCGAGTAAATCAAAACAAAGTATCTCTCTTGCAAATGTTTTCTTTCAAAATTGTAAGTATTGCGGAGAGCTGGCAGCACTGGTACAGAAAACCGTCGAACCGTGAGCGCGGGGTACTTCTATCTACTTCATTACCGTGTGGGCTTCCCGCTTTCTTAAGTACGGATTTGTATTTATTTAAAAGAATATCTTACTTTGATACATGTACCTGTATTTTATTATTATTTATACGCTTCAACTTATTTCTTTCTACAAGATATTTTTGTGTCGGGAAAGCCGAGAATCATACAAAGACTTAGACAACGAACACTCCGATATTTCATTCATCATTCAAACATCTACCCAGGCAGGAATCCAACCCAGGGTATAAGGTAGTCGCGTTTCAAGCAAAGCTAGGAAGAACATCATTTAAAAAAAACATTACCTTCGTAAGAAAATCTAAAGAAAAAATGTTTGATTTAGTATGGAAAAAAAATTTACACTCGACTCATTTAAAAGAAATGTATGTGGCAAAGAAAGCAGAAAAAAAAAACATTAAAATTCAGAGCATCTTTTTTTATTTCAATTTTCATCAAATTATATCTATTTGACTTTACTTAAATGCAATTGACTGACGTCTAACACAAATTAACATAGCATGTTGTTTATTAGAATTTGAATAGAAAATGCCTTCGCAACAGAATAACATCAAAATGCGAAGTATAAAACCAACAATAAAACGCCAAATAAATTCCTCATTACTTTACCAATCGCATTTTTATGAAATACGTACACAAAAGATGTACGAGTTCATATAACATCCCCGTGGATTCTCCCGCCGCTTCCGGCCATCAATCTTTCACGTCGCGCCCCCTTCAGACGTTAGAAAAATACTTATTACCGTTTATTAGGTGAGCACCTACATACAGGAGCGCTAAAAAATCACGACTATGCAAGTTTTTTTTTTTTGTTCTTTCCGGCTTTGGCGTCGCACGGCTTGTGCATTTACTTATGCAAGTTATTTTTAAAACAAGAATCTAATTACAATTGCCAGTATGAAAAGCAATTTTGAATTTCGAAATGTCAGTTTTTATTTCGAATTGCAAAAGCCGCTTGTGCGTTGCGAGGCTTTAGAGTTTGAAAATGGAACGGCTATAATAGGTTTTATACCAGATAAATGTCATTAGGTCGTAATTAAAATATCCATATATTAATTGACAACTGGCGGTATTTTTTTTTAATTTCTAGCTAGACTCAGACCTATTTCCAATTCCATTTCACTCCGAGTAATAAATCCATTCATTTCAGAATAATTTCATCGTTTAGCATCTAATATTGATTTAGTAATATTTTCGATGCTCGACCTGGTTCGGAAAGCGGGAAAATATATTAGAATACAACATGCATTGCATTTGCTTTAAAGTTATTGCAGCAAGCGACCAGTAAATCGCACCATTGTTATTTATTAGACTACGATAGAATGAGAAGGCTACTTATTAGGTTAGTTAGAACGAGATAGATGTGGGGCGGAATTAGGATTTATTTCTTTTAATCGGAGTCCGGGAGAAAATTGAATTTTGCTGTTAGTTACGTAGATACAATTGTTTAAAATGTAGGTAGGTAGGTTTTTATAATTATTGGCAATGATTCTGTTGTACTATTTTTTAAACTAAAATACATTTGACAGCGCTACAATTTTGCTATTCTTTTCTGACACACTAAAATGAAAAGAGACGCAGATCATTTTAGTCCTGTGAGATTAATTAGTTTTATTTAGGGAGTGCAACTAAAGAATCAACAACAGCAACAATTGTTTTATGAAAATTTTCCAGGAATATATGGATTCAGTGATGAAGCTATGTCCATGCCAAACCAACCATCAAGATGTAAACGCAAACCTATACCGAATTAAAAAAAAAAACCTTTCAACTCCTACTTTTTTTTAGTTCGGTTATTTGTTCAATAACGACAAATTGTTAGAGTCAACATTTTTCTAGAAAAATACGTTTTTAGGGGTTAAGCTACATTCACACCAAAAGCAATCATCAGGTAGGATGAGGTTAAATTGCAAATATATCCTGAATTACAAATAAAATACTAAAATCTTTTAGCATTACGATTTTTTAGAGCTCGGTTCTTTGTCCGATAACAACAATTGTCAGGGTGTCTATACATGACCTGACCTGACACAATTCAAATATAGCTGTCCCTTTCACACGATGTCAGGTCAGGCCATGTAGCGAGGCCTTTAGACCTCGTCAAAAGCATAGCGTTAATGCCGACTCTTTGGTTTGCTAGTCTATACGAAAAGGAATTATAATTTTAATATAATTAGTATTAAACTCACTTTGTATGTTAAACCTACTCGTTTTAATATGATTCATTAAACTCAATTTGTATGTAAAATCTAGTCAATCTTCCTGAAATTAGACCCGTACGTAAGCCCGGGACAATGTTTCACAGACAATTAGAGAAACCTACACAAATTTCCAGAGAAAGTGAAAAATGAGAATCTAACCGCCATTTTGGTCCGCAATCCCGTGTTCAAGATAAAAGTAATTTATGAGCATTAATTGTGTCAAGGAACTGTCAGCAAAGAATAGAGCTTTCATATATGACCAAAGCTATGTATTTGTGATTAGAAACGATAAGACTTATTTTCATATACTGATTATATTTCATATAGCTTGAAAATATCAAAACTGGACAGTGGCTAAAATGTGTCAGTGAGCCAAAATATAAGATAAAATAAATTAGCATTACATCCGTTCCCTGAAGATGAAAGAAGGTTACAAGCTAATAGGTAATTTTTTAGGTAACTCTTTTTTTTTCGTTGTGTGCTGGCATTGAGCAACACCGTACCGGCCCGAATTCAGCCAGATGTGTTGCTCAATGGGTACGGGAATTCTGCGTGGGTAGATGGTAGGCTCATTTTTTTTTCTGCCAGTAACCAATATTTTTTTAATGTACCACTTCCATTATCAATTTTCTTTCTGTCTTATCCGATCGAAACTACGCACTGCGCTCGTCAATCTGAGACATTTGAATAGATGTTAAATCTATTTATGCTCATTTTTTGAACTGGAAATATTGTCGTTCAATCCAGACAGTAATATTTGCACACTACTGCTTGTCGGTTGAATAATTAAACAAGGTAGTGGTATTTCCCCAGATCGACTCTACAAAAGAGCCTTTACGTATAAGGTCCTACAATGTTGGAATTTGAAATTCACAGAATTCTCTTTATGGTGAAATTATTGACTATGAGCATGGATTTAGCAATAACACTGCGTGATAGTTGTATGACTTGAAAAATGTATATTCTTTAAGTGAAACCAATATTTAGCTTTGATACTGGTTATTTTAGGTAATAAACGCTACAAAAGACTTACGTGTGAAATGATAATTCTGATTCTTTTACTCCTCCTTTCGTTGTTCTCGATGGACAAAACACAGCACAACACGCGATAATATCACTATGTATGATAGTATTAAGTCTTCACAGCGTTATTTTTATATGATTTCACTTCTGAGCAAGACTGGTCGCAATGTTATGACCTACTAGTCGGTCACAAAATGGACACAGTGTGCGAGGTTGCCAATCTTACAATAGCTCTTTCGCTTACTCTATGCGACGATCCGTGTAATAAAAAGAGAAACATGACAATGTGAACGTCGAAGCGGCGCCGTCTCATGGCTCTGTCCAGTATGATGTTTCGTCCAAGACTATGAGTTACAAATCGGACTGTCACTGACTCCAGTATTTCCCTCTTTGTCCCGCTCTTGCGTTCAATTTCACAAGCAGTTTAAAAGCAGAATTTTCCGCAAGGAATTATTCACTTCTTCCGTCAGACAATCGAGATTCGGCCGTTGATTAAAAATTCTCGAATAAACGCGAATTAATTACAGTCCAAGTTTGGACGGAAAGTTTTCTTTTGGACGTAAACTCGAGGAGTAAATGTTGACAATTGGTTGTCGAGTATTCTAGAGAAATGTTGGGGAAATTCCTTTGATGAGAGGAGCATTGCTTTGCGTTTATTTAAGTTTACGAAAATTGTTGTGTACGAAATATTTCAAGCTGAAATGTTAAATTAGATCGGAGGAAAAATCTCAATAGTTTATCGACTCATTGTTAGTTTGCGTTTTTATTAATGTTTTAGCTCCACACATTGTGTATTTTGCCAGTGTCAAGTATTGTAATATTTCAAGTGAAGTCAAATATTTCACAATCAAAATAAGTCTTAGTCATAGTCGAAGTCAAACAAAGTAAGTCACGTTCAAGTCCACGTCATGCCCCGGGAAAGTGGCTTTACTAGAGATTTCTATGGAGTTTAGGAAACAACACGAAAAGTCACATTGTACAACATTATATTATTCACGCTTAAGCCCTTGCGTTTTATTTTTATTTTTGTTGCTAAATAAATTTAAAATATGATACATAATATACAGATGGCGGGACGACATCAAAGTACCAGAAGAACTAGGCAGCAGGGAAGCCTTTGCCCAGCGTTGGGACGTGACAGGCTCATAATAATAATAAAAAATAACATAACTAAATTTTAAGTTTAATAGCTAGTTTTGTTTTTGAGATACACCCTAATAAGGGTCTAAAAATTATAACTTTGTCGGGCTTCGTCATTTCTTTATATTTTTTCTGAAAAGCACGACGATAGTGGTGATTCCACCAAAGACGTCTTTGTGTACTTCGAAAAGTGATTCTTGTCCAGATTGGGGACGAACTCGACTTAACATGACTTTTAATTATTCCAAAAAAGTAATTTGAAAGTAATTATTTGAATAATAGGCGTGTATTTAAGAACATTGCTAACGTAATATAAAACTCAGTAGAAATTGAGCTCGTGGCGGATTCTGAATAATAATGAAGTTTCTTGATCGCTTTTTATGGGACTTTTTCCTTTCTTATTTAGGTATTACTATGAAAACTGACGTGGTTTTGATACATTTTGTTTTAATAAAACGGGAATACTCACGATAAATTGAGTCGGTTATTCCGACTATAGTTTCGATTACATTCGGTGACCTTTATCAAGGAATGTTCAGCGAGACACGCGCGCGACCTCGTCTTGCCTTGCACACTATTCTTATTTAGGTATGTTTGAGATTGACCACTTTGTACTACGATCCAAGATACTGAAAGTCATACAATCCAATAGCTTCTAATAGCATCTGATGAATTCACTAGTAGTTCGCGGCGAACTGAGAGCTCGCGACCCCTATATCTTCACAATCCCTGGACCGATTCAGCTCATATTCGAACTTAAAAATTGTATTGAAATGAACTACTTGCCTACAAAATTTCATGAAGATCGGATCAACGGTTCGCAAGTTATCATCGGACAAATATGCCGATTTCGCAAACATACAAATGCCGATTTGTCCCAGTAAACTCTGAGACCTTAGCTTCGCTCGGTCAATAATTTAATGTTTCTTATCAGGACTTAACCACGCTAAAACTATTTTATTTATATACCTCGACGTTTCGGCCATGTTTCAATAGCCGTGGTCATGAGCTGACATTAAACAACATTAAATTATGTGTTCAAATCGCGAAATTTTAAAAATTACCAATTGCATATAAAGTGGAGGACCGCGCAGTTTTAGTTTACAAGATTACGTAGAATTGTAGATAGATATTGAGTACAATCAGCGTAGGCAGGCCTCCCACTATGTGGACAGACGACATTGTGAAAGTCGCGGGCAGCCGGTGGATGCAAGTGGCACGTTGTCGGTCGGTGTGGCGCTTTAAGAGGGCTATGTTCAGCAGTGGACGTCTTCTGGCTAATGATGATGATGATGATTGAGTACAATACCTTTATTTCAGCTTAGTACTACAGTTAAGTATATCCAACCACCAACAATGTATGACTATATTACTATTAGTACTCACGTGATATTTACTGTGTTTTAATATGTGTCTATTTACTTGCTAAAACAATTTTAAAAATACTGGCATGTGTTAATCAATCTGATGAATTTTATTATTTTTATGTAACTACACCACCGACCGTAGTTTAAAAGTCATAATTCTGTTGGAAGAAATCACTTTAGGCGATAAGGCCGCCTATTATACTAACGTTTTTTAAATATTATTGTTATTTTTTTTTAGGTTTGTCTTTTTGGTGTATAATAAAGTTATATTGTATTGTATTGTATGAACAAAATAACATTATCTCGTTGACTACATACTTACTCAATTAAAGATGTCAGTTATACTATGGGTAAGATATTGGAAGCATAAATATAAAATTATAGCTGAAATAGTATAACGCACACAGATAACGTCAGTTGGTACTATTCGAAATTAAAGAGCTGAACCGATATTGATACAATTTGGTAAGGATTTGCACGATGAGGACGGATGTAGGTTACATTATAAAACGGAATTCAGGAAATAAAAATATCGGATAAAACTTCGACGCGCAGCTAGACGAGTAAGTATATCCTGAAATAAACCCAGGTAAGTAATTGTGCTAAATAATTAAATTTCTATTGTCTAATAAATCTGTGTACGTAACCTTCGAGATACATTTGACATAAGAGTATATCGTCTTATTTTCCCAACAGATATATCTGAGTGTCTCAATAAACACTTCTGCCTCCACCCTTGTCGCTTAGTTTATTTATCCAAGTTTTTCTTTATTCCCTCACACAAAACCTGTCAAACTTTCCCGGGAACTTTTAATGCGTATAGAAGATCCTTCCGTTATTGTACGATACTTACTTTTAAATATGGCGTCATTGTACTCTCTGTTTTGGTGTTATTCTTTGGCAGTTTTTGAAAGACGACTGTAGTTATGGGTCTTATTATTTTTGTTATAGGAATCGTTTTACTATTACTACTTATCATATCTTTTCATTTTTCTATAATATAACTTTTTTTTTTGGTCCCGTTGTAAAATCGGTTCACAGTGATGAGTACAATTTTTTTTGCATGGATTCAACTTTGTTTACTGGCATAAAGCGTTTGGCCTAATTCTGAAACTTAAATAATAATTTTTAATATAAAGGATTTTCTTGTTTCTCTCTCAGAATAATTTTCCAATCAGAAACAGATAATCTTCCACTTACAAGCAATTAATCTGTCAGGATGCATTTAATACCGGTATAATACCTTTTTACTTCACCCGTTTTCTGTCCTCACTTGAGTGTTCTAATTGGAGTCAAAAACTTGAATTGTCGGTGCTTAGTGCGGTAATTACGGTCTGTAGGAACGTGAACTTTCTAGCAATTGTTATAAGTACCTACTTAACAAGTCTTACTTTTAGTTTGAGTGTCACTAGTTATGGTCGTCATATTATACGCTCTTTGGGTTTAGTATCCATCTTAAGTTTATACAAAAAAATATTAATAATAATTATATATAATTATATCTAAATATTACTAGCTGTTACCGGAGATTTTGTTCGCGTGGACATAAAAAAAGTAGCCTATGTCCATCTCAGACTCTTAAGCTGTATCTAAGCAAAAATTCAGGTCGATCCGTTCAGCCGTTTAGCCGTGAAAACGCGACAAACACACACAGAGAGAGAGAGAGAGACAGAGAGAGAGAGAGAGACAGAGAGAGAGAGAGTTATTTCAGAATTAATAATATTCTCTAAAATTCTAAAATTCTTAAAATTCTCTAAAGATGTGCCGTTATTTTTTTGGTGTTAATTTTTGAAAACGGTTGTTAGTCCTTGGAGAGCCTTTGCGTGACCTTATTTCAGCTGTCAAACTTCTATACGTGATACTACAGCTTGGCAATGCCAGTAGTGCTATAGGAATTTTCCCTCTTCCGGGACACTACTGGTAGTGCAATGGCGAAAACCCGTGACAATTTTTCTGAAGCAAATTCTGAAGCAAGTAGTGTCAAACGAAATTTGATTTGATTGAGTGGGATGAATAAATTGCGATAGATCTTTCTGTTTTGAATTTGCCTCGTTGTTTTATTTTTTTAAATTTAAACTTTTAACATAAGAAATAATTTAGGTTTTTATATAGAAATAATATTTAAGTGTTATTATTAGCTTTTAATCGGGTAATTGTAATGAAAAGACTTAATCAAATATTTAAAAATTATAGTGTCAGGAAGAGAAAATTCCTGTAGCACTACTGGTAGTATCAAGTGTCACGGGCCTTAAATGGCCAAACTGGCGTAATTCCAATCTATTATTAACAACACTAAGAGTTCTATGGGTGCTACAAAATTGTATCTTATAAGATACAATTATAACAACATTATATTATTATATTTTAACAACTATTTTAATTTAATTTTAACAACTATTTCAAGAAAAAAGCTATTGTATATATTATATTTTAACAACTATTTTAATTTAATTTTAACAACTATTTCAAGAAAAAAGCTATTGTATACAATAGCTTTTTTCTTGAAATAGTTGTTCAAGAAAAAAGCTATTGTATACAATAGCTTTTTTCTTGAAATAGTTGTTAAAATTAAATTAAAATAGTTGTTAAAATATAATAATATAATATAAACTATTTCAAGAAAAAAGCTATTGTATACAATAGCTTTTTTCTTGAAATAGTTGTTGTTGAAAATCTTTAGGTAAGGGACGTTTTTCGGGTGAAACTTTTAAAATGAACGAAGCTATTTCGGGTTCCAGATGAGAAGCAGTTCGAAATGTACTTTGCTAGAATCACAAGTAAATTGGACCATGTACCAATCTACAGCTTACTGCTGATTTCGTCTTTTGACGTTGCCGAATTCTGAAATGATTAAACTTTCCCGCAATAAAAAACTGCATTTTACAGTATTTTAGGGTTGAACTTATATCATCAATCATCCAAAAAAATAAATTATGTATTCTGTCAGTTATCTAGTTCCCATAGTACAAACTTGCTTAGTTTGGGGCTAGGTGGCGCTGCGCGTGAAAAACGTCAACCAATATTTAATTTTATTTATCATCCGGCTGTGATAATGACGACCGGTTATGATAATGATAAAGATAGGCGTGATCTATCAAAGCGGCTGACAGAAACAACAAACGACCAAAGGGCTGGAGCTTGCCTCGACCAGATAATTAGCATTGCAATTAAACGAGGTTACATCGCCAGCCTTTTCGATACACGTTACCCGCGGATAGTAACCTTAGTTCCCTTTTTTATCTGTAATCCTAACTAATATTATAAATGCGAATGTAATTCGCTGTCGCTCTGTCTATTTGTCGCTCTGTCTATTTGTCTCTCTATCTGTCTCTCTGTCTGGGTGTTTGTCGCATTATAACGGCTAAGCTGCTCAACGGATCGAGCTGAATTATTGCATAGATATAGCTTAAGGGTCGGAGACGGACATAGGTTACTTTTTGGTCCACGCGAACGAAGTAGCGGGTAACCGCTAGTAATTTATAATTCCTTTCTATCAGCTCACAGACGTCCATTACTGGACGAAGCATATTCCCCACGCAAGGCAGGTGACTTGGGGATCGCAGAGCTCTCACCATTTACTAAGCAGTGGACGCTGCTGCCCGTCCTCAGGTGGTTCTGGTCGCAGCTTTTATGCGTCAATTAAATTACAGTTCAAGTTATACCAGATTTCAATAACTCTTAATATATTTCGTCGTACATTAAAAAAACGTACTACTCAGAAACATTAGGTATGGTCCGATCAGTTCGTCAGGTTAATCTGATAATGGCCACAGTAATTTCCCTGGATAGCCTGGTTAAATATGATTCGGGAAGTTAGAAGTGATGATTTGAGATGCGGAACTCAAATTGACGATACATTCCGTTAAAGCAGTTAATGAGTTAACATCATTTTATCTCTAAAGGCGAAAGAGATTATTCTGTGTGTAAAAAGCATTAGAGGACGTCCTCGGACGTTTTTTCTCCATCATGAGCACACAACTCTCCCAAATTAAAGGTAAACTAATTCCAGAAATGGAACCGTGGACGGACTTGGCGTTTAATTAATAAACTGTCACCTTTTATTTTTGGATCTGTCCGAGCTCCGGGCGGTTTTATCCAGAATTGAAGATGTTAGATTTTAGTTCATTTCGATTTACATGATACCGAAATAAAGGGATAGATGTTTTTTAAGCTGTCTCGTCCGTGCATTTTCAACATAATATATTTTTTTAAATATTTTTTTTTTTGTTTCTTTTTATCTCAGAAAATTGACCTAGCAAGGTGAAGCAAGTCTCAGGGTCTACGGGAACAAGCCTGCGTTTGTGCTATCTTTCTATATCTATGTATGTTTATGTGCATATTTCTCCAGTAATAATTAGGATCGCGGATTTAATCTTCATGACATTTTGTAATAATTCATTTCAATATATATTTTTTTTGATTATGAAGACAATCGGCCTAGGAGTTATGAAGTTATAGAGGTCACGAGGTCTCGGTTCGGCTCGTACTACTTGTTTGACGTTATTGACGTTTTGTGTGGACTGATAGTTGTAATCCAGGGAGTTCTGAATCGCGCAAGCGAAATTTTTTCTTCGAGACGAACGTATTCATTTTTATACCTCAAAGCTTTATTGGTCCTGATACGACTGTGGCTATATTCCTCTGAATAATAACATTAGTTAGGATACAAACAAAATAAATAATATACTTACATACACCCCAAAAACATTACCCTTCTTCTTGGGCAGTCGGGTAAAAATCAAGTATTATTTTTATTTATTTTCAAAGTTCTTTATTTGACATAATAATAAAATATGTACAAACTAGACACAGTCTAAAATATTGTATACGCCAATATTGTGTGAATAACCTTTTCAGGCTAGCAACGCCTCTGTAAGTCTTTTAAAAACTAAGTTTGATTTATATTATATTGAAATCCATGAACTATTTAGTAGTACTAGTTCTTGAAGTATAAATGTACGGAACAGAGATAGCTACTCACGATTTGGGTTTGGATATCTGTAGTTAATTTTGCAGGTGTATCAGACGCCAATATTAGTTATGAACTTTATGGTTGGGTTCGAACGAAGAGATTGCCAATGGTTCTATTCTGCGAAATGATATGAGTTCGGAAACTCCGAAAAAAGTTAGGTATTTTTCTCCAACCTGCTCAAATATACGTCTGTTGTAGTATATTCGTGAAAATCCTAACAATGTTTGAAAAACGTAACATAAAATCCGTAGTGGTTATTTAGTGTTGCTGTACTTATGTTGCAATATGTGCCTCGGTTTCTGTACAGTACATTCTTTCAACTTATACATTCATAATATAATATGTTCACATTTCTCGAATCTCGAATTGACATTTTCACGCTTGCCTTGCCACAGTAATGTTTATTTTATGAAATAAGGATCGGGATGAAGATGTCTGTTCTGATCCCCAGCAGGGCTAGCATGCACACCGCGACGAAATCTTTTCTACGCTTCATGTCGTGAATGAGACAAACGTATACATAATCGTAGCCGTGTCCTGTTCTTGGATAACAAAAAGGTTTGGTCGCGGTGCGCGTGCTAGCCCGGCTGATCAAGATGGGAACAGACATTTTATAATAATAATAATAATAATAATAATACTTTATTTCCATAAAAAACACACTCAGAAAATAGATATAGGTACATTCGTTAACAAAATAAAGAGGTAAGGTTGTTGCGGTGGGCCCCAAACTAGGCTATTATAGACGTATAATTTCCAGGACATCATTTAATTTTCTTCTAAAGTACCTTTCTTTGTTTTGGACCAGTGTATGTCCTAAAACTGCGGCCAAAACCACCGGAGGGCGGGAAGTACCTTTTTTTTTTTGTTCCACATGTACGGGAGTAAACCAATACAAGTCAGGAACATTGTTAAGCTGAATATGTTGCTTACCAGTTTCCTATTTTGTTAAAACCGATTCGGCCAGATTGGATCGCCGTTTAGATATCAAATGTTAATATTAATAATAATAAATATTTCAAAATAATAATTATAATATGTAAATAGGGGGCAGAATAGTGTCCTTTTTTTCTTTTTTGTTGTTGTTTTAAATATACCTCTTTTATGTACAACACGTTCATTCATCATTCTACATCTCTTCTACACACAATTTCAATTTATGCGTCGATTACTTCCAAAATGAAGCTGACATGTTGGTGTAACATGCTTGCATTCATTTATGGCAGTTTTCCAGCTTAGGATCTGAAGGACTGACTGAAGGGAAGTACCTCTTAGTAAAGGATGCGTTCTGCGATCCCTAAGACTCCTGTCAAACGTGGGAATTACGGCAACCCAACCAACCCTTTTCTAAGGAGGAGGGCCTTTCAGCATGGGAATGCTTGGCTGATGATGGTGATCATAATTTTTTAAGCGAATGATTATTAACCTAAGCATATTCAGCTACGCACAGGTACACCTGAATATAATGTAAGACTTCAAATTTCATACCCCGAAAATCTCGCGTCTCCTAACCTTCCTATAATATGCAAAGTGAGCGTAAAGGAATCTCTTACGCTTATGAAAATACGTAAAGACTGATTCAGAAAAAATAAATAAAAAGGCTGGAAAATTCCACGCGTAAGGACTGGCACACATTAACCGGTCGCGGAACAAGGCGGAATTTAATTTCAATTACTAAGCACGACTTTAAACGAGAAATCCGAACGAGAAAATGGAACGGTTGGGAAGATGTACCCATTTGCGTAAGCCGGTTTTTTCTTGGATTTAATCCGATTGGTAACGATCCGAGTATCGGGTTCAGTGTGCTGCTTAGACTGTTTATAAAGATGCCAAGCTGGATTATCATCGCGAGAGCGCCACATTGATTCGAAGGTACATGCATACATACATACATCGACCACATTTAATCAGCGCATATTTTCTAATCACCACAACAAATCATGTTAGATTGTCGTCGTTAGCATATAATGTTTTTATTTTTTTATTATTAAATTATCATCTTCCATTGATGCCGCAAGAAAAAGTTAAGTTTTTCTTTAAATTATTCTTTGTTTGTTGTATTATTGTTTTAAGTTAGTTGTTTAACCTTAGAATATGGTCCATGGGTGGGCGAATTGGGGTAACCTGTAATGCCCACCCAATGTAAAAGAATTGATAAATAAATAAATAATGGCTAACTATAATAAATAAATCAATTCACTTTAACTGCACACACAGTAAATGTTTATTTTGTTGTCACTCAACTTTAAAAAAAAAAACTTCAGTGTTCAACACACATTAACACAAAACACAGCCCTACTTAAAAACAGTGAGCGAAACACGCCATTTTTCGCCACAACACGTAACAGTGAGTAATTGCGTCATAAATCAGCCGAGGCCAAATCGCGGCCCAATTAGCGGCCAGGCGTTAAAGTTTACAGTTTTCTTTTACCGACCCCATAGACTCCATTATCCACCCCTTTATCTTCATTAGGGTGCAACGGTTAATCTAAAAAACCTTTTACCTGGCGTCAAAGCTGAGAGAATAATAAATATACGTTACGGGCCAGCAAGGTATAACTGCCTTTTTCGTCTAAAGCGAAACTTGAGAAAGAATTTTGGGGCACCAATTATGTGTTACCGATTTGGGGTACAACCCCATTTGTGTACTTACCCTATTTATCTGCTGGCCCTTATTTGAAAAAGATTTTGCTGAGAAGGTAGGGATCTGATGATTTTAAATTGGCGGCATGAGGGTAAGCTTTTAAGAGACCCTTTTTCAAAAATGTTGTTTACTTGTGCAAAAATCTTTACTAAAAAAAGCTCGAAATGTGGTCATTATTTTGGCAACATTCTTTGAGCAAAGTTGGCCTAGCCGCGCTTCTCGAATAGGCTCCAGCGAAGTTGTGTGAAATTTAATTACTGGCGTGTTTTAGCGGCCAGTAATTTCCTTTGAAAAACCATTGTTGTCGAGTTTTGTTTCAAAAGTATTCAGGTGCAAAAACTTGCCTACGACAATTTTGCGCAATGGAAAATCGATAAATTTAATATTTGATTTTGATTTCCGATTACCGAATTTCCGATTTCCGGTTTTTGAATTTGAATTTTAGAATTCGAATTGAAATTTATATTCCTACTAAGTTGCTTATATTTAACCGCATTATTTGAGTTAAGCACTACACAAGCCTTTGTCCGCAATGACTGCACTGCTGGCCACGCTACGACGGCCTCGAGCTAAGCTACGATCTCGGCCTTCTAGCTTGGTGATCATTGCAGCCCTTGCTGTCCGCGCTGTGATGGCCTTGACCTGGGTTTCGCTGCGTTCTCGGCCATCAACATTGCGATGGTGCCAGCAACACAGTCCTTAGAGATCGCGACAACAGTGTTTATTTACTCATAGCTGTATCGGTGCGTTGAAATGTCACTAATCTTGGCTTCACTTTTTTTGGGTCCACTCATAGTGTATTTAATTTAGTTAGCGTCGTTAGGCGAAGTGATGACAGGTATAGTAAGATTGTGACAAACTGGTGGCCGAGGCAGGGTAAGCGGAGCTTTGGGCGTCCGACAGCGAGATGGGTCGACATAATTTTTAAAAATCGCTTGTTGAATCTGGACCCGATTAGCACAGGACTGAGCCAGATGGCACACAAGAGACACCTATACCGTGCATATACATAGTATATACAGCAGTGTGCAGCGGGATAAGGAAGGCTGCGGATAATAGTGATGAAACTTCGTAGAGATATTTAATTACAGATAATTAATACTTTTGAAAATATATTTCAATGTTTGAAGAACATTAATATATAGTTATAAATTGTTCGGTTCTGTTACGCGACAGACATATTAAAATAGTTAATTTACGTCTAAAAAGGAGATAGTTACTAAGGATTGACCTATGAGGGTGGCATGGTCATGTCTGACCAAACCTCTTTTAAAAATAAGGATAAAAAAAAAAAGAACATGATACGAAAAATTCGTACGAAAAGGTTTGATTCCACTTTCTTTATTCGAACTGCTGTACAGTGGAATGCGCTGCCCGAGTGGGTTTTTCCTGATAATTATAATCTAGGTGTCTTCAAGTCGCGAGTGAATCGGTTTCTTCTAGGCAAGCGTGCTCCATCGTAGACTGCATCTTCGTTTAACATCAGACGTGATGGCAGTCAAACGCAAGCCTATAAGTAAATAATAAAAAAATAAAAAAAAATACTTACTAATCATTATCAACAAATATTACTATAAAACCAACACCAAAATTGCGAGAGTAAAAACAGCTGTTCCATAGATTTGATAGAATGATGAATGAAAAGAATGAATGGTGAATGATATGGTATGATATGGTTTTCTATGGTACAGCTAATTCGCTCCCTATGCTATGTCAACAAGAAACAATATAGAAGTTTGCTCACACGGTTATTCTGTCGGCTGAGACTGAACACTGTGTTCCGTATTGAAGATCAATATTTCCAGCGAAATTTATTTTTCTTTTTCAAATGTATGCCTTGATATTATATTCGCTATCTCTTTTTTATGACAAATGTACTATGCATACATTTAATTACGTATCGAAGCAAAGTTCAATTGTTTTGTCTTATTTTTAAGGAAGTTGTGTGGTTGAGCCCTCGGTCAAGCACCAAGGCAGGCCACCGGGGGGGTTTTAGTGGGTATAATCCCACATAACCTGGCTGCACCCCAAAGCAGTCGGGTATCCAGAGACACCCTCGCAAAAAAAAGGGTCCGTCTATTCAATATACTTTGGTCGAAGGTTGTGGCGGTCGCTAGTGACTTTGCTGAACCGCTAAGTGTATGGCAGCATTAAGATCCACCTCTATTATTAATGTTACCGAGTTCCATTTTCTCAAGTGTCTAACTATGAATAAGTGATCTTAATATTCGGTCTAGAAACCAGACAAGCGTAACATTCTGTGGTTTATAGTGTTTATTTTATGGGCGAACTTAGTTTCAATTTAATATCATTCTGGCAGCTCAAATGTGTTTATGTTAGTACATTTGCGAGCTGTGGTGTGGATTACGAGGAATGAAATGTAAAATCGATGTTAATTTCTGTGGTCACAAATAGAATTTAGTCTGTTAATCTTCATTATTATTGAAACGTACAATGTAATGTGCTTTGACATATGACATTGAATTATTTTATTTTGTACTAGCTGCGTCCCGCGGTTTTTCCCGCTACTCTACAGAAACTGCATATTTTCGGAATAATCCAAAGTATAAGCTTCCTCCACACCAAATTTTTATTCAAATCCGTTTAGCAGTTACTGAATTGAACGGAAACAAACACACTTAGATACTTACCTACTTACACACACAAACACAAACTTTCGCGTTTAAAATATTAGTGTGATTTGTAGTTGTAGTCTTTTATTTTGGCTCCACAATTTGTGTATTTAGCCAGTCTCAAGTATTAAAATATTTCAAGTAAAATAAAATATTTCACAAGCTCAGTAACAGTACAAGTTTAGCAAAGTAAGACTTTACTAGAGGCTTCTATGGAGTTCTGAAAACAACACGTAAGTTAGTAGGTACTTATTATGACATATTAAATTAATATTTGACATCGAATTTCTATCTTTTGACTATATTTAATTTAGTAAAGCACCCAACTACACTACGCTGTAGTGTTAATAATTTAAGAATATATTCTATTCATGTTTTTATAATGTACCTGACGTGTAAATGTTTTTAGTAATAAAGTTAATATGAACATGAATAACAGATAATTCAGGCAGACAAAAATTGGACTATTAAGTGAGCTAGTTGACTAGTTTAGGACCCTGTATTTGTTTGCTTGTAAGATATCATCGCCATGGTTCTTACTCAGCCGGACTACCGGGCGTAAGCCTCCTCGACACGTTGTTTATACAAGGTGTTACTGTAAGGTGCAACAATATTGAAAGGTATCTATGTACTCATCATTATAAAAAACTTTTAATATGGGAGCAAACACGAAATCGTCGTCGTCGAAAAAAATGTCAATGACACTCGACAAAATGTATGGAAAAGCTGTTTTTTTTTTGCGCTTTCGGGTTTGTTGCCATA
Source organism: Apocheima hispidaria (assembly GCA_947579745.1). Classification (NCBI taxonomy): domain Eukaryota; kingdom Metazoa; phylum Arthropoda; class Insecta; order Lepidoptera; family Geometridae; genus Apocheima; species Apocheima hispidaria. The sequence continues at coordinate 11,775,576 of OX388157.1, forward strand.
GTAAAAGCTGTTCGTGATGATGAGTACATACATACCTTTCAATAAGGTTGCTCCTTTCAGTAACACACGCTACACACAACACGTTTTTAATTAAAAATATATATATTATGTACTTTTCGCCAAACTTATAATTTCGTGTTGATCTCGTCCACGTGTGACGCAAATTGTTGAAGATCACCACACATTACTCCACAGTAAAATATTATTGGAGATTTACGTCAGCTTTCTCGTTGCATAGCTGTGTTTGTAACACAGCACTAGAAATAGCGTAGCTACAGAGATCGTAGAGTTATCGTAACTCGTAACGTAGCTGAAGCGCTCGTAGCGTAGCTATAGCACTCGTTGCTTATTTGTAGCATTCTTTGCGTAGCTATAGCACTCGTTGCTTATTTGTAGCATTCTTTGCGTAGCTATAGCATTCTTTGCGTAGCTGTAGCATTCGATGCGTAGCTGTAGCTCCAGTGGCACAGCTGTAGCGCTTGTAGATTAGAGCCGGTCGCATGAGACATTTTTAGGTAAACAAATCAAGTTACGGTCAGTACATGAATTCGAGACTATGAATGGTAGGTTCATCCAACTTATCCGATCATTCTCGTTAGAACCAGAACCAGTGCTCAGATCCATAATGGATCTATAGAGACTTTTTTTCTCTTAAGATTTATTGGTAGATGGATCTTTCTTAAATTTTGTTTTCTTGTTGGATCCCATTTTAAAATTATCATCATCATCATCCACAGCCTTCCTTATCCCACTGCTGGGTATAGGCCTCTCTCTTGCTGTGCCATCTGCCTAGGTCCTGTGCCAATCTAGTCCAGGTTCGATCCGCGATGGTGACGATATCGTCGACCAATTATGGAACTATTTTTTATTATTGAAGTTTCATTGTCATTAGATCCATTGGGCAGATGCACAATGCATCTGTATGTAGCTCATGGTGAGAATAAGCATCGTCATGTACAGCCATCCATTTCCCACACACTCTCTCTCTTATGTTATCTGCCTCGGTCACCCGCTAATCTAGTCCAGGTTGTTTCATTATTCCAAATATTATAAAAAAAAAAAAAAAAAAAAAAATAAGATCTAAAGAGAAAAAAGTCTGTAGATCCATTATGGATCTGAGCACTGGATCTAAAGATAATGATCCAACTTATCGCTATCATGCATCGATATAATTATATCTATTTCATAACTATTACAATGCGAGTCTTGATGTTATACAAAGAATGAATGAATATTCTTTATTGACATACAGTTGCATTTATAACAATTACAAAATATAAAAAAGTTAATAAAGCTTCCATTATGGCCTCGTCAACTTGCTACAATTTTTATATTAAGAACATCAATCACTAAGCCACGTCGAAGGAAAACTGGTATTTATAGTAATATATATCCTAACTTAAGCATATTTTTGTGCAGTATTGGGATAACTATTCACTTAGCAGTCACAAGGGGCTTGTTCGTTCATAATTTACGTAACCGAAGCATACCTCTCAGGTGGTTAAAATACCTCTATTAGGCCTGTAAGCCTAATTACTGGTCCGAAACGGCCTCACAGTCCCGGGACTCGTTAGGCCCTTCGTCCGAACTGATTTTGTGATCGCTTGGGACTCGAAGGGAATTTTCAATTGTTTCTCCAGCGGGAATAAAACTGAATAGATTTTTTATGCTACAAAGTAATATATCGAGAAGAGCAAGGACGTGATGGTAAAAGTCTTTTTTATATGCAACTCAGTGACGAGCGTAATGGTGAGTGTAACGCTTTTCGATAACAGTTCAGTGTTACCCAGAATTTTGAATTACAGCAGTTTAAACAGTTTGAACGGCAATGCACTGCGCTCATCACCCAAATTAGATATTAAACCTCTTTATGCCCATTAATTCAACTGGAAACCTTGCCATTTAATTGGAAATAGTAATTTTTGCGCACTACTGTTTGGCGGTTGTATAACTGGAGGTGTGGTACCTTCCCAGACGGGCTTTTGCAAAAGAGTCCTACCACTACAAAAAAAACTACTACTGCTAGTACTACTACTTTTCATCTTGTACTAGAAAGAAATGCAGTATTTAGTCAGCTAATGTTCAAACCGCTATAAAAGGCGATGAAACTATATTTGATACAGAAACATACAACGGGATCTGAAAAAGAGGCCTACCACTACAACTCCTACTGATGGCATTATCACTAACATTATAACGTAGTGTTTTAGTTCCTCAGTGGTCAAGCGCTACTGTCTGCTACGGAAAATCAAGCATGCTCACTTCGCGTGAAAATTGTACTTAATGCTTCCAATTTCTATATGAACAGCACTTATACGTGAAAAAACTAAAAAAAGAAGAGGAAAAAACAGAAAAAAAACTAACAAAAGACAAAGTAAAAAAAAAACATCAAAACAAGACCCTCCTTCTTAGGCAGTCGGGTAAAAAGAGCCCTAACACTACAACTTTTACTGATGGCATTATCACTGTTTTAGTTCCTCAGTGGTCAGTGGTAAGCATTGTCCTGTTAGTAAGCGGTGAGCGTTCAGCGATCCACAAGCCGCCTGCCAAGAATGGGAATTATGCCCCACCCCCGCGCTTTGAGGGTAGGTTCAGCACTGGACGTCTTTTGGCTAATGATAATGAGTTATAGGCTATAGGTCTGTGCTATAGACTTAGAATCTCGGGGCTTTCGACTCCCAAAATCAGAGCTGGCTTATTCTATTTCTCTGGTTGCTACATAAAGCTAGGCTAGGTAAGTATCTAGAACTGACGTCATACAATTTGATACGCCTTATCTCTCACATACCGCTTACAATTACAATAAACTATTAAACACTCCCTCATACACACAGGAATATGCCGTATTCCTGTGTGTGTATGATACAGGATATTAATTAGTGGCGCGGCGATTACAGGGAATTAATTGGATGATCCAATATGAGTTTAACGACGGGCAATTATAATCGATCGAGATCAAACCGCGGGCTTTCCGCTGTTTTTCCCGGGGTTTCGGGTATTTTTCCTCCGGATCTCGGTTGTTTTCCCTGGATTCGTATTATGACGTTAATTAATTCGATGTTTAATTTTGTTTGTGAGTTAATCCCGGAACAATTTCAGAGTAGCATTTAAAATTTAAGCCTCATTTACTTCTTTCTGCTTCTTATTAATTCTTTGGGTTAATTTTTTTTTAGTTATTCTGATGTTGCAAGGGCGATATGTTGGATTTCTGCGAGTTAGTCGTTGTCTCTGATATTAACGTGAAAGTGACAGACAGGGCCCTTATTCTCTATTGCCATAACTAGCTTGTTATGCGTCAAGTTAAGTTCACTCCGTGTTAGCATGAAACGGTATTCTCTAAGTTTCCTAAACGCGCGTTTCTTCACGTCGTGGCACAATTAGGAGCCGCGTTAAAGATTAGAGCATGTTATGACGTCACGCGTTATTGGCAAGTTATCTTATGTGCGATAGAGAATAAGGGCCCAGAAACTGTTTCAATTTAATATTATATAAATATATTATAAAAAGGATTTCTTATTTCTTTCAAGAACGTCAATAAACTAGGTATTTTATTTTACTTTCAACATCTTTGAATCAGTAGATACTAACTATGAACTATTGTTCAAAATAACAAACCCCGCTCGTCTCCCCTTCGCTCCGTAAACGCACCTTTAAGAATAGAGTATACCGCCATCTTGTCTATACAAAAAGCGTAGTTTGATACCCACCCTTAAGTGTTATCCGATCTCGATGTTTTTATTTTTATTTGTCATCTACTCCGTGCAAAAATATGCCTGTATGTTAGTTTTTTTTTAATTTCGCAATATCTTCGTCGTTATAGGCACTTAAAGTGACAATTTGTTTGCGTTGAAAATACGAAGAAGAAAAGCGGTTGTTATTAGAATAACGTAGCAGCATAGATTATGGTTTATCCAAGCCATTGACGCCAAAACCAAAAGATTTTGCTAAGATTTAGGGGGTGATAACAGACTGCAGACTACAGACTAAACGCTGATTTCATCAAAAAGTTAGGAAAATTCACTAACTCCATCGCACGCACGAGAAACGAGCGACAGCTATACAAATTCAAATGTCGAATGCGCCAAAATTTCGCGGAAAGACTATCCTCTTAATGACTCTGTCCACTTTTCGATCCGCGCTAGACCAGCGCCGCCTCACCTAACAATCGTGTTAATGAAAAACAGAGTTATACTATGCGGCATAACGTCAATTTTAGAATTGTAACCAAAAATAGTTGACCGCGCTGTCAACTCGGCACGGACTTCACTACTAATCTAATATGGATCTTAAGGCGAGGCCCAATCGTAAAACAACAAAAAGTAAAAATGCTACTTTTTGTTTGTTTTGTTCAAGTGCTTTGTTCGAAGTGACGATTTTACTTAATCGGGTGCAAAAAATACTGCAGATAGAAAATAAAACTGAAATGACGTTTAACCGAATACAATTTCGAAAAACTGTCTTAGTTACAAATTAAAAAAATCGCAAAATGACCCCCTGAAAAACCCTTCTGAAATCAAATGCTCTAAACTTTCAGCGGTAACGACAAATTTTCTTTTACAAATTAAATATCCAGGCTAGTAGTTTATACGGCGTAGCAGGTAGTTTTTTTTATTTGATTTGTATATTTCTGATAATCGTCAAAAAAGCAATGAAAAACTACAATTTACCATTTTATCATCAAGTATGATATGCGATATTCAACTTTAAACCTTAGAACTTTGCGCGGGACAATACTCATTTCAAATAACGATCAGTCCTCGCCCTCCGTTATTTAATCACACGATTGTGAGCTGAGGCGGCACTCCGCGCCAGACTAGTCTAGTGCAGAGTTGAAAAGTGAACGAAGACCAGTAGTCGGAGAACCAAGCACTCTGTCGGTAACGTTACACACAACATATACTTTAACATTTACTTTTGTAGATAGCTACTTTCACTCACGCTTACAAAACATGTGTCACACAAGAATTCTGTAGGTTTTATTATTTTAATAATCGTACCAATAGTTCTGGAGATTACCCCCTACAAACAAAGACACAAACTTTACCTCTTTTAAATGTAAGTATAGAGTATAGACAAAAATAGAGTAACGTTCGTAGTAGAAATTATTTCCATATGCAGTTTAGGCACCATAAAATGTTTATTATATGTAACCCAGCTACTTAACACTTAATATTCAGAAAAGGACTATAGCTATAGAACGAACTTTATTCTCTACTTGCTGCTACCCGCGACTTCGTTCACAAAAAAAGTAGCCTATGTCCTTCCATACCCTTAAGCTATATACTAGTAGTTCGCGCTGAACTGAGACCTCGCGACCCCTATATCTTCACAACCCCTGGACCGTTTCAGCTCATATTCGAACTTCAAAATTGTATTGAAATGAACAACTTGCCTACAAAAAAAATCAGGTCTATCGGTTCAGTCGTGATAGCGCGACAAACAATCAGAGAGACAGAGAGAGTTACTTTCGCATTTTTAAAGGAACAAGGCAGTTAGGATACTATAAAGATAAAATTTATAGAATTCGTATATAGGGCGTCCAGAATGTGGAATTCTTGAAGCAGCGGTATTCCCGGGAGATTCGGCTTTCGACGGATTAAAATCTTGTCCGTCAATAGGGAAACAATTGTGATAGTAGCTTTGTGAATAAAAAAATTAAATAAGCCGTTCACATAAAAATACAGTAACGAAAAAATATCTAAAGGACGCAGGCGTCAAACGACTAGCATTTTATAAACAAAAAGAACATTTATTAAGGTGTTTTTGTGCTCGGTAGAAACTTAAGTTCATTCCACATTGTCATGAATTCAACATTGCATTCTATCCAAACACGTCTCAAACTCGAAAGAATCGAGTTCATGCGCATTGCATAGTATATTTGAAAGAATACATTGAATCTCTTAGGGAAACTTTTGTTTGACTTGGATATCACGTTCCTAGGTCACAAAGGATATTGGTATTAGTCTAGTCTAGGGCTAAAGTTGGGTTTTGTTATAGAAGTTATTATTATATTTGAGTTATCGTTATAACTTCGGATAACGTGATTCAAATACAAGTTTTTTTGCAATGTTTTCGATGGATTTACATTATTTTATTTCAGACTTTGCAAAGCAATAATATCTCGGAGAAGTTACTCAGTCAGACAGCCAAGTTTTGATTTAGCCGATGGCCTCCAGCTTGGTAGCGACTATTGTCCGATTCGTTTATTCCAAACGCAGAAAAGGTACATATTTTGTCTGCTTCTAGGTTTATTATCCATCCATCCGCTTGGAGGATGCGGGTGAACGTAAAGTTTGAAGCACTAGAATAAGTCTAGTGTCAAAACTATAAATTACTAGTTGTTACCATCGACTTCGTTCGCGTGGACATAAAAAAGTATCCTATGTCCGTCTTTGTGATATACAGTAACTCCTTATCAAATTGTATCATCAAGATCAGTTCAGCCGTTTAGCCGTGATAACGCGACAAACATTCAGACAGAGAGACAAAGGATAAATTGTGTAAAAGATGATAATTATGCTTCAGAAAGGAGTAAATGCCTAGATGACGTCGGATAGATAGATAGATAGGATATTTATTTATTTATTTATTAGGTACACACAACAGATCACCGATGATATATATTATATAAAAAAAAATATGAAGGTTCTATTCGAATCCGCGATCCAAACCGTGTTGTCAATTATTTTAATTTATAAGGTTTTACGTTTATTTTTGGTTTTTTGATGCGGACGAGTGATCAGTGTTGTTTCTACTAGCGTGGTGTCTTCGCCAGCATGCTGGGTACACTGCCGACTAGTAGTGGACTTAAGTATTCAGATTGTCTTTAGATCTTCAATGGTCTTTATACAACTCTGCAAATTAAACTGTTCGTTTTGTAGCAGGTTAAGTTTGTTTTAATGTCACTTATCCAGTAAAAACATACCTAAGGAAGGTATGTTTTTACTGGATAAGTTTTACTTTTAATTAAAAGTATAAATTAAAAAAGCCTTTATTCAAACTACACTTTAGCATGTTATGCTTCGGTAATTATTTTTTAATTATTTCAATTCTTTGACTATGTGCTTCTCGTTAACCAAGCTTGTTTAAAGTATAAATATTTAATTATCTAAATCTAAAATTTGTCTACAATTTAGTACCTAACCAACAATGACCTGACCAACAATGATTTGACTGCCCCGGTGGCTCAGTTGGTAGTGAACCTACGTTCTGTGCTTGGGGGCGTGGGTTCGATTCCCATCTAGGACAAACATTTATGTGATGAATATTTGTGTTTGTTCTATGTCTGGGTGTTAATATCTATATAAGTATGTATTTAAAAAATATCTATGTACGTATATCAGTCTCTGGCAGCCATATTACAAGCTTTGCTTAGTTTGGGGTCATATGACCGTGTGTGCAATAATGACCCAGATATTTATGACCGTCAAGATGGCCGAATAAATACGTCTTTTCTTTCTTACTCTGATCTATCTAAAGTAACTCGTCCAACCATCAACAACCAAAAAGAGCCCCAGCACAAGTGATTGGTGCAAATCGGCGGAATTGAAACAAATTGCCCCGAAGCCGAGTCCGGAGTTAAACGTATTTATCTACCTGAGAATACCTCAATACGAGGATTCTACTGCCGAGGGAGATATTTTTAAGTTCGTAAACCCGTATGTGGTTTTTGCTGCGTTAGCGTTTCGAGGGTCTTCATTTTGCTTAGGAGAAATAAAAAGATCGATAAAGGATTTACCAGGATTTTACCAGCGTTTTTTTTTATAGTACTGTGCGATGCATGTTCCCACGTCTTCGAATTTCCACGTTTAGGACACAATCTACCAAGCGGATACCTAGCATGGTCCGTTTCATAGCTCTTTTTGATACACGGATGTTATACGTCATGTGGCTACATTTTGTAGTCGGTTTTTTTAATGCTATAAAATTACCACTTACGCAAATAATTGTTACCTTTTTTTTTACTCTGCTGTCTCCGGGATGCGTGCCTTTTGACAAATTTTACAATTATTTTTAACAATTAAAACTTAACATAAAAATTAAAGATTTTACAAAAGGAATACTTAAAAATACCAAGAAATCTTTATACTTTTACAGAGCTAAGTGCTATTACAGATTTACGTATATATTCCGAGCAGTCCAGCTCCCGCAAGCACCACCCGTTCACGAGTTGACGCATGACGCAATAACTTAAAATACAACCAACTGAACCTATAGTAATTATGGCAGAATCAATTATTTTCACTAGGTACATTATCAAAACAAATTAATTATTCGGATTTGTTTAATGACCACTGATATAAAGCCCGAATTTATTAGGTGTCTCCCTCGATATCAATTAACAGTATCTGCAAATAATTTTAACGATTACTCGTCGATTTTCGCGGTAATGGGCGCGCCCGATCCAATATTTACCCGTACCTAGAACATAGACCGTAGAAAGTATTGACTAAGCAATGTATTTTATTTAACTTTAGCAATCTGTTTTCGTTTGGTATTTCCTGCTTTACCGTAGCTTCTCAGGATAAAAGTGCTACCTTATGTTGGTTATATTTTTTGTTAATTAAATCAATGTAGTCAAACAAACAATCAGAATCAACAAACGACTAAAGGGCTGGTGCTTAACTCTGCCAACTGCTTAGTTTAAAAAAAAATGTAATTTGGTGACGATACGGGCAAGTCGCTCACCTGATGTTAAGCTTCACGCTTGCCCATACCAATTCATTGCCACCCAGAATTTAAAACCTCAACAGTTAAAAACCATGCGCGGCAACGCATTGCGCTCGTCACCCTGAGATATTAAATCTCTATGTGCCCAGTAATTACGCTGGAAACATTGTCCTTCAATCCGGAACACAGTAATGTTTGCACACTACTGCTTGGCGGTTGAATAATTGGACGAGTGCCCAGTCGGACTCTGCAGAAGAGCCCTACCACTACCTAGTTAGCATTGACATTCAACGATGACTGTATGTATGTATGTATGACTGTATGAACTGTATGCATACTATTTTAATGTTAAAAGGATTGGCGTTTGACAAACGCCCGTGTGATTTAAAGTGGCTAAAGCTATATTGTTTTCTCACTGTTATGGTATGCAGAATAAGCCAATAACCTTGAATCTATTGTTGAATTTCTTTATCAACTATCTAAACTATGTATCGGTTCAAATCTGCGATATAAATAAAATTTACTTTTGTTACTTCGGGATTCTGAAACGTTTGTTAACTTTGACAATTGATGTCTTTGTCATGTTCTTAGAGCCAGACAAAGGCAGATCTGAATTAATCTGTTGTCAAAGTTACCAAACGTTTCAGAATCCCGAGGTTAGTGATTTATCTGCGTTAGTGATAAATGGGGAATGGAAATTCAAGTTATTTATTCAAGAGTCATAAATCAGATCGACACATGCAGGCGCTAGATACGAACAAGAGCAAAGATAGTCGAAGTCGAAAACAAAGTTTCGGAGTGAGAGCTTTGGAATAGCTATTTTCACTACAGACGGCAGTTCGACGAAAAAACCGCTCTGCGTTTATTTCATACTCGACTTTATTGCTGTAGCACTAAAATTTCCTTAAAAACTAAGAAATAAATTATCAAAACCCCGTGTAATGTATGTTAGTATGTTTTCTACTAATTTCAATGAAATTTGGCATGGGGCTTAGCTTTCGTATTAAAAATTGTATTGCTTTCGCTCTGTTCCCCGTGCGTGCGATAGCGATCTGATGAAGTTTGCGTTTCTGAGAAAACTGTTATCACGTCAAATATTACCAAAATATTTGTAAATTTTAATTTGCAATGGACTTTGTTGTCCGAAAATAAATACATTTTGATTTGATTTGATTTGTTTTTGGTGTTAATAGCTTGGATAAATAATAATAATCCGATAGATTTTGTTTTTTAAATAAATATTGTTGGTATTCTCATATATTTCCTGCCTGGAAGAGGTCGCTTTCAGCGATAAGGCCGCCAGTTGGTACACTAGTTTAATTTATTTTTCTCTGTCCTAGCTATGAACAATAAAGAGTTTATCTATTTATCTATTTCGCAGCTGCTTTTTATGCGTGGACACTTGCATAGTATACCTTAAGTTAAACATTTCGTGCCCGCGCCCGCTACCACGCCCGCGAGTTACCGTGGTTAAGCACTTAGACGTAAATGTTACCAACAAATTCCAAACAACAAAACAATACTTGCTGATAATATTAAAGCAAGCGTGCGAGTCGAGTGCCACTTGTGTCTAGTGTTACCCGTTACTGTAATATTACCTTTCCCTACAAACTTACGTGAAGCTAAGAAAGATGACTGCGGCATATAATATAAACTATACCCATGATATATCGGCCGAGTGTAAGCGGAGACAATTTTCCGCGTTATTTATTGGCAGGAGGCCCTTTCTTTTGTGCGGCATCCGTAAGTATATACATCCCTAGTGGTTTCTAGTATCAATAACAGGAGTCGTAGTTGGACTTTGGTTAGCAGTTTGGTCCGCGCTTTGTCAATACAACTTTTGGAGTCATTTTACCACGCGAATTTATTGTACACTAGCTGCGCCCCGTGATTTCATCCGCTAATATGTTTCCGTTAATTGACGCTAAGTGCCTACAACAACGAAGATATTGGGAAATTTAAGAAAAAAACAAACATACAAGCATAGTTTCCACGGCGTAGATAACATATAAAAAAAAACATCGAAATCTGGTAACATTTAGGAGTGGGTATCCGACTACGCTTCTTGTATGGACAAGACGGCGGTATACTCTATTCTTAAATAATGGCTGCCCCGGTGGCTCAGTTGGTAGTGAACCTACCTTCTGTGCTTGGGGGCGTGGGTTCGATTCCCATCTAGGACAAACATTCATGTGATGAATATTTGTGTTTGTTCTATGTCTGGGTGTTAATATCTATATAAGTATGTATTTAAAAATATCTATGTACGTATATCAGTCTCTGGCAGCCATATTACAAGCTTTGCTTAGTTTGGGGTCAGATGACCGTGTGTGCAAAAATGTCCCAGATATTTATTTATTTATTATTTATTTATTTAATGGCAAGAGCACTACAATAACCTACTATAGTTTCATTACTACCCATGATCTTGAATAGTTAGTTAATAGGAAACTAAAACGTTGGCGTATTGGTTAAAGACCGCAGAAATCCACTCGAAACCTTTAAAGTGGTTGAAAAATATGCTCGTAATCCGGATCTCTACAAAGTAAATCGAGAATTTAGCGCTGCTACCCCGGGATTACTCGACGAGAAGTTCCGAAGACCGCTGGCAAAGTTTTCAACTCTTGTTGACGTTATAAAAATAAAACTATAGATCTCTGGCTGCAAGGGCCGAGGCTTAACTGAGAGCCGGACCAGACTTGCAATGAATAATCGAGATGGGTCAAAAGGGTCAGAACGATTAAAACTAATACTCGGGAGTTGAGAGAGGCAATACATCTTGTTGTCTAGACGATAAGGTTACATTTAGTTGCATTTAGTTTACAGTCAGACGCTTAAGACGTTTTAAATATAAGAAGAATAACCTACTGTGACGCGTGACCAAAATTCTGGTATTTATCTGAAGCCACGCAAACCGTTGCCATGCAGCATGGTAATTCTATCAGCATTCTGGGTACGCTGCCAACTGGCAATTAGGGGCGTTAGAGTTATCTTTAGACCATCGATTAACTTTTTATTTTCGTTACTAATTTGCAATAGGAACACCGCGCGCGAAACAAGGCTAAATAAACAAATTAAGAACATCGCCCCTTGAGAGCTGTCTGCCTGCAATTTGAGTTGTTTAACAACTTTTTAAAGGAAATAGATAGGCAAGCGGCGGAAATGGCTGCTACGGCTGGGCAGGAGTAACTAGATAATTATTATTTACACTTTGAAAGTATGACGTGAATTAATTGGGGATTTGAAAATGATCTCGATGGTAGATTCGGTAAATAACTAATTCAATTATAAGTTAACGTCATGTCGTACAAAGAAGTTGAATTTCTAGAAGATATTGACAATATTTAAATAAGAAAAGAATTATAGTCCAGTCAATTTAGTGTTTGACCGGAAGTAGTTATTATCAGTCTTTTTTTTTCTGTACATAATTGTAGAACCAATCTCTCATCTTACTTCCAGACTAACATTATAATTCAGAGGAATATACCCGCAGTAGTATCCAGGACAAGCATTTGTGTGATAAACATGGATGTTTATTCTTTGGCTGGGTTTTAGTATACTCTATTAAAGTCTATTTACAAAAAGTAGTTAGTAGTAGTAGTAGTAGTAGTAGTAGTAGATTTTGTCTAATAAAAAAAAAAAAAATTCTATCAGTTATCTGGTTCCCTTAGTACAAGCTTGCTTAGTATGGGTCTAGATGGCGCTGCGTGTAAAACAAAAAAAAATATCGTAAATAAAGTGTTGTACACAAAAACGGTATTTTAGCGAGTAGTGCTAGTATGACATTCAATGACAACTTGACAACTTTTTTGATGCAGAGTGTTTAGTAATTTGTTAGACTAAGAGAACTGAAACATCCCATTTAAATTTTCAATTGATTTCGTTTTTCTAACTATAAACTAGAAGCTTTGTTAAAAACACCTTTCTGACGAGCAAAAAATAAAACCTACCGTAATCTGGTTTTCGGTAAGCGCTCATTTCCATTTTGGGTTTCCCACAAGCAAGGTATACTTTTATTATCTCCGTAATGTTTCACACATGAGTTTGGTACACCATGAGGTGCCATGGGTTTACGATGTGAGGTAATACTAGATGCGGCAGCACCGCATCGTAAGTAGCACCTCACAACGTGAGTAGAACATTTTACCGGGGAGTGCATACATTTTTGAGAAAAATAAAATTGATTCTTACCAATGTAAAAGAAAACAAGTATCCTCTGCAAAAGAAGACACAAACAATAGACAAATATTTATTTGAAATATATATATTTCAAATAATAAATAATGTTTATTGTGTTAAATAAGTAGGTATGTATTGAAATTACGTAAGAAAGCTACCTCAGTACCATTTATTGCTAAGCTACCATTAGGCGTTACCAACTCCCGCGACCGATGCCAGGATCACCCTAATTCCTGTCTTAGTTTTTCTTGCTGACAGAAATCTCTGCTAACTAACACACTCTCATCCTTTTGCCGTAGATTAACTTCATAGCATACGTATTCACCATAACTTTATGACGCCACACGCGATATAGGAGAGTCATGGCTAGAGATATTAGGAATGTGAACCTGTCGAACTAAATCAATGTCGATATATAAGACCAACGTTTTCAGAAAGCTCATCTTTTCATTAATGTTTGTTGCGGCAGAGACATTGGATCTGTCTCTATATCATGCCAAAAATATTAGTGTTTTTATCTTGTCATATAATGGTTAAGTATACTATAAAATATTACTTTTAGTCAATAATTTAAATTAATAATAAATAAATAATCATACTACCATAGAGTAGATTTTCTTTGATAATAATAACTAATATTTGTAAATGAAATGACTGTAATCAAACCATACGAATACGTTAAAGTACGCAAAAAGGTAATACAAACTTTTTAAAACAAATCGTGTTTCGTCTTAGGTAACACATATTTTTAGAAACTTTAAGCCTAGGTTACCGAAATGTAAAAACAAAACATGATTTTGTTGGTTCAGGTTAGGTAACGCTAATATTACGACTAAGAAAACAAGCTACTAAAAAACATATTAAAAAAAAACTAAAAACATCTATCTAAAAATATAAAAAATATTGACAAAACACATCCCTAGTCATGGTGGAACCATAAGTAGTGTGAATCATACTCCGCAGGGAATGAGCTAAGGCGGTGTTACATCAGCGCGAGTTATGAATTCCGGATTGGTGTGAAATACGGCTTGGATCCGAGCCGCATTCGAATCTCGTGGAAAAATTCCCGCATTGAAAGGAAATTTCTTGGAGTTAATAGGAGCATGGAGATGATTGAAAGGTTTGAAGTAGCTTCGTGCTTAATGTCTTTTGTGTTTGTATAATGATCATGGTGCGGTTTTTGTTATCCTAACCCTCGGTTTCTCGTACGTTTCTTAAACTCGTGTCAACTTAACACACCAAATACTTAACGCTTATTGGTTGCCTGTTTGGTGTGTTAAGTTAACATGAGTTTGACAAACGTACAAGAAACCGGAGGTTAGCCTCCTAAATTATTAATCGTGCGATTTTTGTTTCAATTTGATAATACGGGAATAATCACGTTCAATTGAGTCGTTTACTGACTCGACCTCATACGGTGACCTTTTTCAAGTAAAGCGCGCGACCGCATCTTGCCGTGCACAACATATGAATTTTATTAAAATAAAATGCTCAAAGCTACGTCAGAATACTTAGTAAGTATGTATTGATTTGTTTACTCGGTGTTTGGTTATCGGCATAAACAACTTTTAAGGTACCAACCAAATAGAGAAAAAAATAATACGTCAGCTGTTCATCGAAGGCGAATGACATTTACTTTATCTATGGAACATTCTGTCTTTTTTTGTCGCGATTTCAGAGTTTTTCCCTTATTAAAAGTTGTGCAAAATGACGAGTAAAATGATATCCTAGAACACATCCGTCGTCTAACCGAACACTACTGGGTATCATCATCATCAGCCAGAAGACGTCCACTGCTGAACATAGGCCTCCCCCTTAGAGCGCCACAGCGATTATTATTGTGCTCGAGAAATGGCTCTAACGATTTCATTAACAATAAAGGTAGGGGGTTGCAGGGGCAGAAAATAGATATCAAGGTCTCGTCGCAGCAAAACTCATTTTCTGAGAGTTTTCATAAGTGAGCGGAGTTCATACCTACTGGTTTGATATAATATGTTACTCGCTCATCATCATCATCCAGAACCTTCTTTATCGCACTGCTAAGTATAAGCCTCTTTTGCTGTGCCATCTGCCTCGGTCATGTGCTAATCGGGTCCAGGTTCGACCCGCAATTTTGAAAATATCGTCGACCCATCTCGCTGTAGCACGACCAACGCTCCGCTTAACCGCTAAGGGTAGATTGACAAAAGAGGGAGGAGGATTATGCTCTGCAGTGGCCTGAATAAGCTGCTGCTGATGATGATGATGATTGTTCTATGTCTGGGTGTTAATATCTATATAAGTATGTATTCAAAAAATATACATGTACGTATATCAGTCTCTGGCAGCCATATTACAAGCTTTGCTTAGTTTGGGGTCAGATGACCGTGTGTGCAAAAATGTCCCAGATATTTGTCCCAGATATTCCAAGCATTAGCTTGGTGTTCGAATCCGGACATTATAGGTATTTTAATTAGAATTATCATGGTTAAAATTTGAAAAACATTAAAGTCTTACATTTCATAACCAAGAAAGCTTTTACCTATAAACTTGGTACGGTTGGTTTCTGAATAAAGACACACAAACATCGAATAATATTATTCAGCAAACATTTTATACAGTTGGAGCTTATGCAAAACATCAATAAACGTTAAAAATATTGCTTCAAAGCAAGCGTTGCCTTCTAAACGCTCTTTTAATGTATTCGCGAAGTTATTTTATGAACTGCCCATAAAAATATAACGGTAGGGCAGTAAATGTTCAAATTTCGCGTCCCCATCGATGTATTAAGGTGAGACCGCACAAGGCACGACAAAAGTCGTGAACATGTACTTTAGTCGCGCCTCGCTACTCTGCGATACGTCGCTTTGTCGCGTCTTACATTCGTAATGTTGTAAACTGTACGCAATAAGGCGTTTTTTTAAACTATTCAAATGTTGTTCATAGATGGCGAATTCGTTCAGAAATGGGCTTAAATCATTTATCAGCAATAAAAAAGAAAAGGCTTAGGGCTTTAGCGGCCTCCTCTGCCAATTCAAGGTCTCGCCATTCTAAAGCAGATCTCGAAGCGCGTGTTTTTCGAATCTGGTTAGGTTATATAATCTGGATAAATTCTATCAACACGCACTTTTAATTTAGTGTAACCAGCAAAATTGTGGCGCCTTAAGGTTTCCTTGTAATTCGAAATTTGAGAGATAAAATAACTCCAAACTTATTTCCAACTTCCTGTTTTTTATTGTGGGTTTGGCTTCCCTGGTGCTATTTTTTAGATCAGCTGAAATCTTTTTATCTAAGCGCCATCTGATGGATTCTTTGAATTTCATTTGTACAAAGGCGACAAAAAGATATATGGTTGTCGAATTATGCTTGCCGCGTACTGCATCCTCGTGGAAATGTACCTTAAAGGGCTTACTTGGAAGAGTCGAGGAGCTTACTTTAATACTATGGACTCGGTTTTTTGGACCATTACCGGTCGCGCCGGGACGAGAGCAGAGTTCCAACGACGGCATAATCCGGTTGTTTTATTAAACTTATAACTTTATTTTGGCTTTTCATAATCTTTTCGGCTGTTAATGAGATAAAGGGATTAGCGAGTTCTGATATCATTTATGAGATGGGAACTGGGGAGATGTTTTCAGATAATAATGGACGATGCTTTTATGTTATGGCTTTCGGCATTGAGTTGAAAATTTTAATGGAAGGGCCATTTTAAAAGATGGTGGAGTTAGATATCGTTGCAGGTGTAGATTGTTATTTATTATATAATACAGCTTGGGTTTTTTTTAAGTCAAGAAGAAATTGTGTCAATTAGCAGATTAAACCACTAGCGACATCTTTCGTCCTTGTCAGAACTACAATAGAGTTTCACATTTTTTTATGGACATTAGTGTTCTTTATATAATTTATCTTGAAACCTAGTTGCCATTCCAGGCTGGGCGTGTTTAACATAATCGAGCATTCCGCCCGCTAATATCAGGTAATCCGTAATTAAACTAATCAAGGCAAAAGTCGCATATAAACACGAAAATACAACACCGCTCAACATATTTTTTTTTAAGAAGGAACACTATAATAGTTTTACTATGAAAACTGACGTGGTTTTGGTTATCCCGACTATAGTTTCGGTGACCGAATGTGATCACCGTGAATAACCGACTCAATTTAACGTGACTATTCCCGTTTTATTAAAACAAAACTATAATAGTTATTCAGCGATAGAACATTTTGAAATGCAAAAACCATTGTAATGTATCAAATTATAAAAAGCTCCCGGAAGATGCCTTTTACAGAACAAAGTGCCACTAAATTTATTTGATGTCTTCAAGTGATTTCCCCAGCCCTAAAATAAGCCCCAAGAGAGTCTTTCATATGAAAAATAGCCATAAACAAAATAAACTGCCCTCTAAACTGACAAATAGTCTTCCTCAAGGTAAATGTTTCGTACACCGTCAGTAACGGTTGACAACTGCGTCCTATAAATCGCCAAGACTGGCCATTCGTCGGGAGAATAAAAAGGAAAATTTTATTATTGGGCCCAGTTTCTATGTCAGATTTTATGCTCCTCGGGCGGGCCTGTCGGCGTATGAACAGATCCGCTGCCCCGCAAACACTCGTAAATCCCAATACTCTCATTCAC
Source organism: Apocheima hispidaria (assembly GCA_947579745.1). Classification (NCBI taxonomy): domain Eukaryota; kingdom Metazoa; phylum Arthropoda; class Insecta; order Lepidoptera; family Geometridae; genus Apocheima; species Apocheima hispidaria. Next base: position 11,793,040 of record OX388157.1, read on the forward strand.
TCAATACTTTAATAAAAAAAAGGATACAACCCAAACAGCAGTGTTTGCGGTCAATCTGATTTATTTCAATAAAGTCTTCGTTTCGCGATTCCATATGCTCGATCCACGTTTGTTCTATAAATGCGAGTTGTTCTTCACGAGGATATTGTCTAGTTGGACCGAGCCCAGCTTTTACATTACTCTTTATATTTCTGTACATCAATATTGAAAAGGGTCGTACGGATAATTGTAGGAAAGGATCGACTCATTTGTACGGAGAGAAATTGTTTTTTATTTTTTATTATAAAAAGCTTAATCGCTAACCCCGTTCGGGATATTACAATACGTTTTATTGCAAGGCAATTGAACGTAATGTGCCTCAGTTCAGCGTCGTTAACAGTGAGCGGGGTAAAGCATAGGGCTTCGCTCCTCGGAACCGTTTTGGACTGAATTATCGTTGAATGAGTTCACATAACGTCAATTCGCGTCACTTTGTGCCTTTATAAAACAAAGATGCGAATTAATGGCTCTCATTCGGAAAGGTCTATTGTGAAAGCCGGTCCCATGGGTGTACCCTTCCATTTCGGAGAATTGGACGTCCATCCTGACCGATGTAACGAGGTCTCCTGCGCATCCCGCAAGTATATTGGTAAGGGCTAACGAGGGGCGGCCGGTGCAGCCTCCAGAGGTCTTATTTATTTGGATGTGTAGCAACAAACGGAATGGATACGGGCCCGTTTATTAGATTCGTCGCTTTCTTTCTTTACCTTTGACTGAGAGGTTTGTATTGTCTTTTGAGGAGGCTGTACGGTTTGACGCGTACTTACCGTTCCGCCGAAAAGGAAATGGATCTCATAATACAAATATCGTATATTTCACGCGTGCGAGATCAAATATCGGTGTTTTATCGCATGAGGTATTATATAAATGTGCTATGACTATGTCAATAGATTCGCGATCCAAATAAGGTTCTTTGTACAAGCTTTGTTAACTGTCTTTCACCGAACTAGGCCGTGTCCAACGACACCCCATGTTTTGAAACTTTATTTTTTCTTATTTTTTTGGCCCCACACGTTCTGTACTAAGCCATTGTCAAGTGTTGTAATATTTCAAGTGAAGTCAAATATTTCAGAATTAAAATAAATATCAGTCATAGTCTAAGTTAAGCACAGTAAGTCACTGTCAAGTCCACGTCATGAGGTTTCTAAGGAGTTTTAGAAACAACACGAAGAGTCACGTTTCACAACATTATTCTATTAACCAACACTCGTGCACGTTCACGAACTCTTTAATGAATAAAAATCCACCAATTTTACACATTAACACTCGAAATAACACTAGTTTTGGAAAATAATACAATGTCGCGACATGACTTCTTCACGTTCCCAAAACTCCGTTTTGAGACTAAATAAGCATCATCTATTTTTAACGTAGGATTGGAATAGGTTAGAGTTTTAATAAAGAGAATTTAGAACGTATAAAAATAATAAAAGTAGACGTTTCAGCAAATACCTTTTTCTTACGTGGAGCTATAAAAGAGCCGTAATATAAAAAGAGAATGAAGTCAACTTGCGAATGCCGACCGCGACTTGAACATACGTTGTCATATTTTATTTCAATAGTGGTTTTATGGTAAAACATAAAATATTAGAATCGCTCGTAAATTGTTGAAATTGCTACAGACGCGTGTAACGTCTTTTACTTGACAAGCTCTTAAGTGGTTAATGTGTATGAACGTAGTTTGATTATAATGTAACAGGTCCTTACAAAGTTTGTAAGAGAATCCCGCTCGAGATGTAATTACGTATCCTTTGAATTATATCAAACTTACAATCTTGACCGACACAAAAATATAACCAACAAAAATTCTCAATAGTTTTGTAACCAGTTTTTCTCTTTTATATTTTGGCTCCACACATTGTGTATTTAGCCAACGTCAAGTTTTGTAATATTTTAAGTGAATTTCAATATTTCACGATTGAAACAAGTCTCAGTCATAGTCTTAGTCAAGCAAAGTAAGTCTCGATACTATTTACTCGAATACGTTCACGAACACTTATTTAACACAAAATCACAACAAAATAATTACTCAATAATTACAATTCATTCTAAATAATACAATTTTTTTTAGAAAATGTGATAACAGAATCAACATCTTAGGCTTGAGTTTCGTATTTTTTTGTAAAAATCGAACAAAATTTAATAATAATGATGAGTATTAACTTTGAATTCCCCTTTCTGAAACAATAAGTTAGGTAATATTTTTTCGCGTTTTTCAATATTTAAATTCAGAATCATTACGTTTTTCAAAATGATCAACATTTTTCTGAAAGCGGCTAAAATATCTACGTGTCAATTGCAGTCTTTATGATATCGAATAAAGGGACCAATACAGACAAGGCGAAACTTTAAGAGTAATTTACTTTGCTACGGTACCCGAAAAACCGATTAATGTCCACGCAAAATACTAGCGATTATCCATTCTCCTCTACTTTCGTCTATGTTTGCTCAATCGATGCGAACTACAAACAACGTTTGAGGCTTGTTTGAACTCAACAGAGTAAACCAGCGGCCATAGTTCATTATGATAATAGGAACGCAGCTATTAACGGACACGAGTGAAGATTATTATCATTGGTTTGGTATCGTACATGCAATCGGCACGATGGAAGTACCTCAGTCTCTCTGTCTGGGTGTTTGTCGCGTTATCACGGCTGAGCGGCTGAACGGATCGACCTAAATTTTTGCATATATATAGCTTAAGGATCGGAGAAGGACATAGGCAACTTTTTTTGGTAGGTCCACGCGAATGAAGTCGCCGGTAACGGCTAGTATTTCCTATGTTGAAATATAATCGGTTTAGATAAATTAATCGGAAGACGCAGCGTAGGTAAGCCTCCCGCTAGGGAAAGTCGCGGGCAACCGATGGATGCAAATGTCAAATTTTATTTCAGTGTGGCGCTCTAAGGGAGGCCTATGTTCAGCAGCGGACGTCTGATGATGATGAGATACGCACACACAAAACGTTTCGAGTCTACGTTTCTAAGCCGTACAGCCAAGGAGTGGAACGAACTGTCGGCCTCCTTGTTCCCTGAAAGATACAATCTAGGGCTTTTCAAGGTCAGAGTGAATAGGTACCTTCTAAGATTGCGTGCTTCATCTCCGACCACATCGTCGCTTACCAACAGGCAAGTTGGTGGTCAAACGCGGAATTACAGGCGATAAAAAATATATATGTATTTAAAAATTAAATTTAAAAGACTAGGTACTGGGTGTTCGGTCAAACGACACACATATTCTAGGATATAATTTTATTGTCGTTATGAAAAACTTCTACTATGGGACCAAACATGCACGGCTAGCAACAAAAACAAAATCATGTTTTTGTTATGGGAGTACAGGACACGGCTACGATTATTTATATGTTTGTCTCGTTTTTCACGACATTAAGTGTAGAGAGGAGTTTGTCGCGGTGCTAGCACTGTTGGAATCGCGGGAAAAACCATCTGTTATTTCGTAGAACGGAACGATATTTTCTATAATTCAAAAACTTTTTTATGATTTATATGTTTGTAAAAGTTCTGTTAGTTATTAAAAAGCCAAAAATTTTTTTTACAATGACTTCAATATCAAGCTCATCCGCTTCCAGACTCATGATATCGTGTATCGGAAGCTTAGAATCACTTCGGGTTACTATGTGTCAACTCAGTTTTATTTATAGAATACAATTAGGTAAAAGCTTATAAAAGCAAGGTTTACCCCCGAAAACTGAAACGTTCAAATAACAACAGATCAATTCTAATACTGCCTTTGTCTGGCACTAAGAAAATGACAAAGGCAGCAATAAGCTTAATCTGTCGTCAAAGTTAACCAAAAGTTTCAGTATTCGGGGGTTAAGCTTACAGACAAATTTCCGGTTAGTTACTATATTTATATTACGGTTATATATTTTCCTTTGATCACTAAGCACTCGTGGTATATACAACTGCAATCGACTTTGGAATAGTACCTTTAAAGTACTTGTCTTAGACAGGTGACAATGTAAGAGTAATCTAATCTTGTTTTAATAAAACGGGAATACTCACGTTAAATTGAGTCGGTTATTCCGACTATAGTTTATCAAGGAATGCTCAGCGAGACACGCGCGCGACCTCGTCTTGCCTTGCACTGATAAAGGCACTTTCCTGCACTTTCCTTGATAAAGGTCACCGAATGTGATCGAAACTATAGTCGGAATAACCGACTCAATTTAACGTGAGTATTCCCGTTTTATTAAAACAAAATGTATCAAAACCACGTCAGTTTTCATAGTAAAAGTAATCTAATCATATACTAATCAACAATGACAAAGAAAAGACACATAAAATAAAGAATGAGAACAATCAACACGAAACTTCAAAGACCTCATACTTGGTACAACTTGTAGTGTTTTAAATTAGACAACTTTTCCCCTCAGGAATGTCATAAGCACAAAGGTTACGCTGCAAGCCATCTACAATTTCGCCTTCAGCCCTACGAATTTACTTAAAACTTCCTCACTTTTTCTCCAACGATTTTGACAGATGTCTTCCTTTGGGAGAAAAGGTCATTCTACTTTGGAACTAATTCAATAAAGTCTACATTCTTCTCGAAGTTTAGTCTACCGGGGAGCGTGGTGTTTAGCTTGCAGACTGTTGAAATATTCAATTGAGAATGCCTCGGTGAAGGAATAAATTAAAATTTACGTTTTAGCGTTAAAAGTTTGTTTCGCTTTTTGTGGGCATCCTCCGGAAACGTTGCTGTTTAGCATGTTTTAGGTTTAACAATGGCTGATGAATTGTAAGGTAATTCAATTTAATTGTAATTCAATTTAAAAAGTGTTTACATACAGTCGGCATCTAGAATTTTGTACAATTAATTACTACTTCGGTATCTAGGAGACCACAGATGGAGAATGGCTACGAATTGTTTGTTCTAATGATTTTGAACGCTTGGTTTATGTGACACAATACAACTTTATTATACACCAAAAAACAATTAAACTTAAAAATAAATAAATAAACTCTAGTATAATGAGCGGCCTTATCGCCTAAAGCGATTTATTCCAGACAACCTTTGGATGGAAAGAATTATGACTGCAAAAATACGGTCGATGGTGTAGATAAATAAAAAAAACTTACATAAACCTACTACCTACATAAAACACGTGTCTAACAAGGCATTATTCACCCATAACATAAATAAAATGGGTGGTGAGAGGGCTTCATGAATTTCATAAAAACGAAGTTTTAAAATTTCCAAATCTGGTAAGTAGTTCCGGTACTAGTTCAATTAAAACTTTAAATCTTAATGTGATAGAAACTTTTTTTTTTTTTTTTTTTTTTCTCTTAAATTTTGGCTTCACACGTTGTGTATTTAGCCAGTGTCAAGTTTTGTATTATTTGAAGTGAAGTAAAGTATTTCACAAATAAAACAAGACTCAGTCATAGTCTAAGTCAAGTAAAGTAAGTCACGGTCATGTCCAAGTCATACTCCAGTAAAGTGGTGGAGACTTTACAAAAGGTTTCTGTGGAGTTTTGGAAATAACACGAAAAGTCACGTTTCACGACAATATACTATTCACCAACACTCGTGCAAGGTCACGAACACTTAATGAATAAAAATCCACCATTTTTACACATTAACACTCAAAATAACACAAGTTTTGGAAAATAATATAATGACGCGACATGACTTCTTCACGTTCCCGCCAAAACTCTATAGAAACTTTTCTTGCAAGTAGTGCGTAATCATTTTGAAAAGCTGTCAAACTGCCAAAGACAACAAAAGTGACGTTCGTAAACCGAAAGCCTGAAAAATAACGCTTTTTCGTAATTCATTCCGGAATTTGGAACGTAACTATTCATTCATGAACGATGCCATCGTTCATCGAATTGACGTCAAAAACCCCAGACATGCCCCAGACGATCTAAAATAACCTTGGACGAAACAGTATGAAAATAACCTTATAGCTCCATATAAAACTAATTACACCAGCTTATCTCTCAATACCTCTCTAACTCTTAAGATAACCATTATAACAAGATATTTTACTAGTAACAATAACGAAAATCCCTAAAACAAATTCTATTTTTGAGCACCAAAAACTTGGTTCGGGGTCTAGAAAACCTTTTAGGCAGTAATGGATGATCTTTCAAAACAAAAAAAGGAAGTCAAAAAGATATAAAAGTTGATTGTAGGTATCGGTACAAAGTGCCTAATGGATCTGAAAGGGGATCCCAAGGGTACGAAGTATCTAAAGCGAATTGATTGGACAGGGAGGACCGTGACCGCTAATCCTTGGTGATTTTGCTTTTTTATAGGCTTTCAAAACAAACGATTTCATAAGTAGGATGGGCTAGGTAATAGAGGTTTCAAAGTGCTCGTCGGACTGGAAATGATGGGCTACTTTTGGTGGCATTGTTTTCAGTTTATCGTCTCTTCAAATTTAATGTTTCTCTTTATTATTTGATAAGTCATATGCTGTTATCTATTTTAATAGCAAATGAAGAGAATTGATTTTGGTAGCGGTTACATATTTGAGTCTTTCGGGGTTGAGAGTCTCAACCCTCCGGAGTTGTCACAACTTGAGACACAGGGTCCTGTGGGGGCCGGGTTCATCTAGTTTTATACAAAAACTATCAGAGCGATGTTTATATGGCGCAGCACATAAGCGTTGCCATTTGGCGTGGTAAATTAGTAGTGCATGGGCTTGAGCATTTGGATTGTCTTTAGACCTTCAATGGACGTGAATACATAATGCGATCGATCGAAAACTTATGATGTTTACATTCTCTTTCATCATCATCAGCAGTTTTAGGACATACCCAGGTCCGAGGTATTGCTCTTTGAATACAACTAAGTAGATTTTATTTTGCATCTAGTACAGTGACCGGCAAACATCTTGAGCAAAAAGCGACTTAGTGGGGGAAAAAAAATGGCGCATGTACACTTAAGTTGTAATCTCCCGCGCAACCTTCGCTTCGAAAAAGAAACCTTAATATCTACTGATGCGCAGATGCCGTCATTGCTCAAGCTAATTGCCGCTAACTGTAATATGCAGGGGGAGATAAGGGGGAGGCCTATGTACAGCAGTGGACGTCTTCTGGCTGATAATGTAATGTAATGTAATATGCAGTGAACGTATGTACGTAAGTGTCTAAATGAGAAATATACAAATGTAAAAAATGAGAGTTGGCGCCTGCCCACTGTTAAGCAGTTGTCAGCATTTAAAATAAAAATGAACAATGAAATTTAAAAAGAAGAAAAATTGTTGTAGGTATTTTCACTTTTTTTTTATAGAATGACACACTGTAGATCTCTTACATTGTGACGCCGCTGAGTTTTGTTTTCATATGCGGGTCTTCGATCACCTGTGTGATCACCATTCGAGTACAATCAATACCATCAACCACATTGCGATTGTGTACAAACGCCGCACTATGTCACTTCTGTCAGATAATAAAACCAACAAATGCATAGGTTGTATATGTATACTGGAATTCAGTCTGACTGATCATACTTCTGTCCGACGAACGCTGTTGAAAAGCGCTCTACCACTTTTTAACAAGAGTATCCTTTTAGTTTTATTGCAGTGCTTCATCGCCTCTTCGAATTCTGAATTTTCAGTACTTAGAGTCATCCTGCCTTTAGTTTTTGGCGTTGTAGGTATTTTAAAATTGGATTATATCAACTTTTTAATGAAATTAGCGTTTCGGTGGTAAGCCGTCAGTACCCCCTGAATCTTATCAAATCATTTTCTTTTTGTTGTCAATGGCATGGATAAATAATAATCTAGGTATTATTGTAAATTAAAAAAAATGGTTTTCTAATACTTTTCTTCGTAATTATTTCAACGAAAAAAATTCTTTACCTTAGTTGCCTATAACTATGAAGATGAAGATGAAGATGAAGATGAAACCTATGAATATCTTTTTCACGGTGTAGATAACATGATTAAAAAATATTTTTTTGTTACTTGTAAAAAAAAAAATAGACATCGTATCCTAGTTAAATACCCCAACCTATCCCGAAACCGCGTCACAATTTCAGTAATATATTTTCCCAATAAACGAAACAAAGAAAAAAGACCCAGCTGCAATAATAACGGACCTATTCTGGAAACTCGATCGAGCCCGCCCCTATAATCGATCGTTAGTCGGCCCATATCGCAATTCGAAGTTCGAATCTGACAAAAAGAAAGTCTAGAACATTCGATTTCCCTACTGGCCATAGCACCGGACTGCCATTCGTTTTTATGGCCGACCGTAAAGGGCAATGAGAACCGAAAAATCGGTTCCAACTATATGTTAATTCTATCGACTTGAGATTTGGACAGTATGTGTAAGCGTTTTATTCGTTTTACAATCTTTTGTAACATCATGAATGTTTTAGTCAATTTTTTTGTCGCTTTTTATATAAATATTGGATTTTCAACGTACGGATTACGTCTATCTAATTATTTAAATCAAATTAATGTACCGGGCCCGATAAGCGCAGGAGGACTAAGGCAGATTCTGATGTCAACACAAAGATATATACCCAGCTGAAGATTAAGGAGAGCTGATAATTATTATTAGGTTGACGTCATACAAAAAACGAATCTGACAAAAGTTAAAAGCTACTTCAGGAAAAGCTAGGAATACAATTTGTACAAGTATATATAGTAGTTGCCAGTTCTTTATTCACAGTATTTCTAGAATAGTGTTGCTGAAATGTGGGACACGTGAAACATATTCCCAATTTTCCGAGATTAATGGCAACACAAAGTCACGGCTCTGACGTCATTATGCACCAGTCGCATGTAATTCAGTATTGGTAATATACGTGATGGATGTGGCCACTTTCCTGGTAACGGAACTGATGACTTGAACTGCGCGTATAGATGTTTTTATTTCATCATCATCATCAGCCGGAAGACGTCCACTGCTGAACATAGGACCTTAGTGCGCCACATCGACCGACAACGTGCCATTTGCCATGTTGTCGGTCAACCTAGTAGGAGTCTTGCCTACGCTGTGTCTTCCGATTCGTGGTCGCGGCTCAAGTACTTTTCTTCCCCTATGGGTGTTTTTACTATTTATTTCTGTTTTATTTTTATTTTAGCAGATTATAAATACAATTAACTTAATATAGGTATTACATGTATATATGATTTTATCACACTTGTAGCTCCTTACTATGACTCCAACCTTACTCCTTATGCAGATATTTAAATTCACCATACAAACATGGAAAATGCAGCGTAGGTAGGCCCCCACTAAGTGGACTAATGAATTGGCAAATTGTCGTTCAGTATGGCGATGTAAAGGGGAGGCCGTTATTCAGAAGTGGACGTCTTCTGGCTGTTGATGAAGATGACGTCTTTGCAGAAGTTCATTTCAAAACTTTATCAATAGCAAATATCTAGTCCGCAGTATTTTTCCGCTGCAATATTGCATCTATTACAGTAGTGATAAGAGATCAATTGCTTATCTTCACTTCACAAAAAGGTTTTTAACAAAAGATAAACAAAATAAAAACATGTTAATGATTTAGTTCTAGTGTACTAGATGCGATATTGCAGCGGCAAAACTATAACAGGGACGTAAATACAGCGTACATAACACTTTAGTTATAGTTCACCCAGCCTTTGCCTCAACCCTTCCTCTCACTAATCACGCGTAAAAAACCCGATACACGCACGGAATCCCCTATCCGATAACAAAGAAAACACCTTTCGAATTCCCGCCGCGATCAAACAATCCACGATAGTTACGCATTATTAAGCGACTGTTGCCCGTTTCGTGAAGGCAAAAGGTAACGAAGCTGTAAGAAAAACGGGCCTGTATTGCGCACAAACAATTATATAGGGAATTGTGTTTGGAAACGGACCAACCGAGCAATCAAAATCAGTGGAAACGGATTTTGGATACAAAGTTTTGGGTCCTGAAAAAAATGCACATTGAATCTACGTTTAGTTGTTAATTGGGAAATCTTGTGGGAAAATATGTGAACGCCGTTTTAAACACAGTTACTGTAATATTTTACTGACACGATATTTCAATTCCCAAGTAATAGCAACCATTTGCTTATTTAATAGGCTAGTGTGTGTCAAAGTGAGTGGAACATTCTAGCCTTATGCCTGTTTCAAGCACTCAGACAAGATTTTTTGTATATTATTCTGTAAAAGCCATATCATCGTCTAAGCGTTCAACAGCCGAAAATAAATATGTTAAGCTCAGCTGGCGCGCCAGCAATAATTTCAAATCACGTACTAAGTTATGAATATTTTTTTCACGAGGCACGTTTCACTTCTCATAAGAATACTTTGAGAATAGTAACACGCTTTTTCTAGAAGAACGGTTGGTCCTTGATAATATGACAGTAGATACTTATTATTAAATTTTACTAGCCTTGTGGCTCAGTGGGTGGATTTCCGTCTTCGGAGTCGTGGGTTCGATTCCCACCCAAACATTTTTGTGATGAACATGCACGTTTGTTCTTTGTTTGGTTGTATTCAATGTATGTATATAAAAAATAAAATGAATTCTATCAATTATCTGGTTCAATAATTACAAGCTTGTTTAGTTTGGGGCTAGATGGCGTGTAAAAAAAGTCCACCAATATGCATACAAAGAGGTACAACTGAAATGTAAATGTAGGTATATCTGATATTAAGGCGACGTGTTCAAACGAATGTAAATTTCTATGGAATAAAAGTTTTATGGCTTTGACTTTGAACGGAGTCAAACCGCAAAAAAAATATCAAAATAACTCATTTATATGGGGAACTCATGGTTGACCAAAAAAGTTATTGTGCCAAAATGGTTTTTACAAAAAAAGATCTAATGGTTCCTAAGACAGTTTCCTTGTATCTCCTATCGTTTCGGATTTCTTCATATTGTCCCAGTTAAAAAAACACTCTGTATATCACATTAAAAAATATTTTTTGCAATTACAAACTTTTTCGTTTCAAACGTGTCAGCGCGTAAGTGCCGTTACCAACAGACAAAAAAAAATCTCAGCTTGTCAGTTACGATGACAAAAGCTGAGCTGACTGACTTTTAGCTTGACTAAGACTGAGCTGACTGAATGCATGACTTAATTGAGAACTATTATTAAATTTCACACCTTGCGTCGCTTCACCATTTCCATTTATTGCTATGTAAACCTATACACCTCATTTTCCAATATTTTCAGTTCGCAATCTCTGCATCCTGTGTACCAATCAAACTCCATTTTCGATCCCGTACGCTAGTCTAGACTTTTACAGGATTTAATAAAATTAAAAGCAAACTCTGTTTAAATATTTTGCTCCATCTATTCGGACTGAATTAAACTTTTAGTGGAAAATAATATACAATGTTTTCATCACATTTTCGCGTTTTCATTTAGAGTGAATAAGAAGTTTTTCTTAAGTTATTTAGACGTTTCATTTTACAATAAAATTTGAATTCTGAATTCGTTAGGTTAATGAAATAATAAAGTTTTAACTCCAATGTGCGTTATATCTAGTAGGGAAAAATGAAATGAGCGTTGGTTAAACCCCTAGCCTGTCAATCACAAAAAATACAATTTATTGCAAGGGGAAATCTTCACAAGATACCCGCCTATTTTGGGGTGCAGCAGGGTTATGTGGGAATATACCTACTAAAACCCCCCGCGGTGGCCTACCTTGGTGCTTGACCGAGGGCTCCGGGGATCTCCACGCTGAAGCTCCTCCCGGGACAGCTGGCAGCTGTTGTGAAGCGCCTAAGTCAACAACAGCTCCCGCATAGGTAGATGGTTAGAGTCCCACATGTAACCACCCCCGAGCCCAGAGGTGCCCATTTAGTAGGCTCTTACTACAGGCTACACTCATACCGATACCGTATTCTAGTGGGAAACACAAAAAATACCTAATATTACAATATGAGTTTTCATAAATTTTTAGACTAATTTCACAGCTACACTTATAGTACTGTTAATTATTCTGTGGACATGCGTGCGGTCTATAAGGACGGACGCAGGTGGACACTCCACCTGCGTCCGGGTGCAGGGCGCTGAAGGCTTGGAGGTATAAGAAAGGTTTTCAGTACGGATAAATCCACAGAAAAGGGAAATCTAGAAGTATTTTTGCCCCTTTTTGCCCCGCCGCACCTGTGAACTCTGTTAAATGATATAATTTTGAACCTAGAGCTACCAAAGTGTTGAGTATGCCACATTGTTTCTACGTCGCGTCGCCGTGCGGCGCCAGGGTCCGTACCGTGATGTGCTTATTGCGGTTTTTGTTAGGTTCAGCCGCCAATGCTGCGCCACCACGAATCGTAAATCCGCGCGATAAGGAACAAGGTCGTGCAGCGTCAGCGGCTGAACCTAACAATCTACCTAACAACAGTAAGGACTTCATGGTACAGGCCCAGGAGGCGACTCTCTAGTGGCTGTTACCTCTAAGTATTTGATCGTTAATCATCATCACTGTTATTGTTACACGCGAGATATCTTTTTGAGCACACTTACACTAAGATAAATTAGATAATCACTAGCAGAATATTAATCACTTGCAAAGCGACCACGAGAATGAGGGCGTTGCGACACCATTAACTAGAACTAACTATGGTTCATGGCATTTAAAAACGAAGTTTCAATTAAGGACCCTCTCGAGCACTCCAAAAAGTACGAAACTTGTTAAAATTGGGCCTAAGTAGGTCCATTCGAAACGGAATGTTCTGTTATTATGAATCGGCTACGGTCGGCCGCTATTCAAATGTCGGCCGATACAAATGAGGACTCATTATACTGGGTCGGAACGACTAAATGTTCAGGGCACGTCACTGCAGTCGCTTCGTAAATACGGGTATTAGGACCTTGGCAACATAGATAATTACGTCACATATTTGGACTATGCATTAAATGATAAATAAATATCTGAGAACAAGTACAAATTTTCTCGTTGGGAGTCAGTGGCGCAGAACCGGCCCGAATGGTGTTGGCTACTGAAGAACTTAATACTGGCAAAATAAACAAAACGTGTGGAGCGATAACGTGCGTTTTTTGCAAATAGCGACATCTATCGGGCTTAGTTATTATTTTTTAATCCTTTAGTGAAACGACCTTATAGCAAGTGAAGTCTCAAGACGCAGCTATAGTTATCATATTAAACAAAAAAATACTGACTTGACTTTGCTGACTTTGACTTACTCTAGGGCCCGTACCGTACTTATTGCGATGATTGTTAGGTTCAGCCGACAACGCTGCGCGACCACGAACCGTATCCCCGCGCGATAAGGTGTACAGTCGCGCAGCGTAATCGGCTAAACCTAATAATCATCTCAATAAGCACCTCACAGCACGGGCCCTGGCTTGGTTTTAGCGCGTCTGCCTTGAATGCAGGGGGCAATTCTTTCAAATCCCAGCCAAAACAGATATTTGAACAATAAAAAAATTTGCTTTGGATCTGGGTGTTTGTTCTCTGTGTCGTGTGTTCCACGGCATCCATGAGACAAGGAATCTTAGTGTTGAGCTATGAGCATGAAGCTTTATTGATTATTATTTATTTACTAATTGTTGTAGGTAAGCTTACTGCGCAGCCAATTAATAAAACTATGTCCTTGATTTTTGGACCAACGCTTTACTAAGCCCAGCCCTCAATCACTCAAGTTTTGTTTAGGGCAAACAGAGTTCGTCCCGATCGTATCCCGGCTGCATACAAATGAGGGACTAATTCTCCCGACCACAGTGTCGATAGTGCCGGTGCATAACATACTACAAGAGAAAAATAAAATGCATTGTAATGTTTAAATATTTATGATCTTCTAATCAAGGTATACTAGTAGTTCGCGGCGAACTGAGACCTCGCGACCCCTATATCTTCACAACCCCTGGACCGATTCAACTCAATTTGATTTAATTGTATTGAAATGTACTACTTGCCTACAAAATTTCATGAAGATCAGATCAACGGTTCGCAAGTTATCATCGGTCAAATATACACACAAATATACAAAAGCCGATTTGTCCCAGTAAACTCTGAGACCTTTGCTTCGCTCGGTCAAATATGCGTAGGTCTTGCAAACACGATCCATGTAGGTAACATCCAACCTACATCAACCAGCCTTAAACTAAATAAAACCGTATAAATACTAATAAGGAACAACTAATAACAAACCATTCCATTACGATTCGCTGGTGATTTTAATTATGCTACATCTTACACAAATACGAGAGAGAGAGAGAAATTCTCCTATTCTGAATTAATCAAGAAAACAATTATCCGCCCTTGTACTCTCTTCATGTATTATCTCCGGTTTTTTCAGTTTGATTTGATTTTACTTCGGTTTGATTGCGAAAGTATACATAGCATTTGATGATGATTTGTTTAACGTTAACTGTTTCCGATTTTAAAATCCATAAGTATATCTCTACTACTTAATAATTTAACTTATAAAATAAAATTGTCTTTAGAACCCGCTCTCTCATGTTTTTTTCCTTTTCTTGTTTTTAATTTCAAACTGGAAGTTGTCACTTTTTTATGGCTGACAGGCTAGGCGTTTGACCACAACTCTCCCGTTATTACTTATTTTATTTATTTGGAACAATAAATAGTGACATATAACAAGTATATACATACTTGTTTAGACTATGACACTAAAGATTAATATTAACTACGCCACCCACAGCACTATCCACTAATTAATCTAACTAACAATAAAATTAACTTGACGTTATTAAGTGACGAAAAATTAAATGAACCCTAGTGGAAAATATAGGTCATGTCACTCCAGGCATGAAGAGGCATCCAACGATACAATCACGTAGTCATCAAAATCGGTCAAGCCTTACGCCACAGAAAGTATCTAATATTGAAACAAACATACATACATAAGAACATTATACTCTTTCTTAGCCGGTCGGGTAAAAATATCACATTGTTCATTAGTTACAGTTTTTTTTTATTTGAGTAGGGCTTCTACCGCTAGTTTTTGAAGTGAATTCTATGACGAAAAGAAACTAAACATCAATCTCGGACAGAGAATAATATCAGTACTGCGATACGTGCGTACCCCCCACCTCCCCCTTAACAAGAGGGGGGCCTGTTGTCATAGTCCTTGACCTATTTAGTATATTTAATTTTATGCTGGCGCCGAGATGCTCGATATGTGATATAAGCACTATTTCCGTAACTCACATAACCTCCGTGCTATACAATTTCCAAATTCAATTCCAATTTTGTCTTAATTTAATTTCTGACATGAGACCCCATGCCAGACCAATTAGATGTTTTTTTTTTTCCTCAAAGGATTTTGGCGTCGCACGCCAAAATCCATTCACCAACACTCGTTCATGTACACGAACACTTAACGGGTAGAAATTCACCGTTTCTACACATTTACACTCGAAATAACACAAGTTTCGAAAAATAATAAAATGACGCGACATGAATTCTTCACGTTCCCGCCAAAACTCCCATTGATCCCAAGATGTTCATCGAATTCACGTGAAAATTTTCAATAAATAGAAGGGAAGTGAAAAGCTAAAGTTATTCCAACTGCTTCAACTAAAGACTCGGACTGTCTTTATTATTATTCAAACTTTTCAAAGGCGTCCACCGTCCGAGAATAACAAAATCAATACCGCTTTGAGAGGTTATGCAAATTCCGAGTCAGGTTAGCCCTTCGCTCTGTCAGGGCCTGCTCTATTAACTCTGCATTAATTGATTCATCTGACACAGGCCAAGAGGTAAGAAACAAAGCTGATTTATTGATTTATCGATTACGACCCGATTCGATAAGATATTTATCGATCATTGCGATTTGCGATCATTATTTAGTTACAATTAAATAGTGATAAAATTTAAATATAACATAGAGTGCAAAAATTAGATCTTTTTTTACTTAAGAATAGAGTACGGCCGTGTTGTCCATAAAAAAGCGTAGTCTGTATATCCCTAAATATTATCCGATTTCGATGTTTTTTTTAAATATTTTATCTACACCGTGAAAAACTATTCTATTATGTTTGTTTTTTTTTTAATTTCGCAATAAGCAAGAAACCTTTTTCTTTATAATTTACAATAATGAAAATATTAGTTTATTCGAACTACGAAATGAAAACACGCGAATTTAAATAATAAGCAAATATTGCATTGCATGAATTTGCTACACATATCTTCAATTTTTATAAGCGATCTTCAATTACTGGGCACAGAGATTTAACATCTAATATGTCCGGGTGACGAGCGCAGTGCATTGCCGCTCATGGTTTTGAACTGTTGAGGTTCAAAATTCTGGGTGGCACTGAACTGTTATGGGCAAGCGTGAAGCTTTACATCAGGTGAGCGACTTGCTCGTCTCGTCACCAAATTAAATTAAAAAAATTAAAAACTATTCTATAATCGAACTGACACTCAAACGCGTGGTACGGGTTTAGTTCTTGAAGTTAGGGTAAGTTGCTTGTTTTGTGTTCTGGCTGACTTGACAACGCTAACTTGAACTTCGAGATTTGAGTTTATGATAATTTACAAGTTAGTAGTTGTAGAAAATAAATACAACTAGACATGATTGTAGAATATCACTCTGCCAAGAATTGTAATGAGAATCGCCACAGACAAGGCTTCAAGTTTTAACCACTATTTAGATCTCGTTTTGTGCGTAGGATCATGTCTAACTAGATTTAAATATCAATTGCTCATCTTTCTCGATAGAATCATTTATTATTCATGACCCTAGGCCGCTATTGAAATAATTTAGTGACAGTAAACAGGATCGAATCTGAATTAACATAGTTGCCAATGTAGATATAGAGATATAGATAAGTACAGAATTTATTAAAATAAATTCCATTTTATACATTTTGAACAAAATAATAATAATAATAATAATAGCAAATATAAGTAATATAAGTACATTGGTAAATTCATGTCAAATCAAATAAAATCAAAAACAAAGAAGAGAAATTACATAATTCAATAAAAATTAATTAATAAAAATAAAAACATATGTCAACAATAATCAATTAATAAAGTAAAATAATAATAATAAGAAACATGTCAAAAACTTATCTTTAACAATTCTCGGTAGGAACTCATCTATCTTGTAGAATGTTTCCTCAACAAGCCACTTTTTAATTCGTATTTTAAACGACTGTCGTGACGGCGCGTCTTTTAACTCGTCCGGGAGACGATTGTAGACATCCGTCGCCATCACGTGCACCTGCTTGGACGCCTTCGCCAAACGGCGCGGGGGCGCGCGCAGCACGCGCTTGAGCCGCGCGGGCTGCGCGCGTTGGTCGCCCAGACAAGTATAGTAGAGTTAGTATCTTCATGGACCGGAATAGAGGTAATGCTGTTGTGTCCTCTGGCACTCTCACCATGGCTCTTACCGCTCTTTTTTGCATTCTGAAAACGCGTTCCCAGTCTGCAGAACACTCCCAGAACTCTATACACCGTATTATAAGAGAGAGTGCACAGATGCAAAATAACAATTCCGGATTCACGTCCAATTTTCAGGCATAGACTGTCTACGTGACCCTCCCATGTCAGAGCGCTGTCGATTTGGAAACCTAAAAAAGAATGATTTAATGAAAGTAGTAAATATCATAGATCTAACGTACTAGTTAAGTTATAGATTAACTTCTAAGCGTTGTGCTAAATATATTTTCCCTTGGTACAAAGTAGTAACATAACTTTTTAAAACTAATAATACCAGAGTCGGACTGGACGACTGACGGCGCAACTTTCCCACGGCCAAACGAGAATACCAGAACTATATTCAGGTAGTATTATCGCTCAACGTGTTTATGAGGCAGAGCTTGTTTAGTGTCTGGACGGATTTAGGCTGTGGAAGGGGCAGAATAAAAATCTGTGAACGAGACTTAATAATGTATGCTTAAAAATCTGCAGATGGGGGAGTGACTGATATCACGACTGTTCAGAAAACCATAATTGATATTTATTAAAACTCAGACGATTTTCGAGTTATTAAACATTTAAACATGAAATTTTGTGGCTAAAGTTACCAAGAACTCGAAAACGCGTATTAAATTTTTCAGCACATTTAAAAAAAAAAAAAAACTGGTATTGTTTCCTACCAGCGGATACCTATCGGGTTATTCATTCATTACGCCATACCCTATGTAAGTATTTTAAATTGTCGATTGAAATAATATTATAATAGAATACAATAAATAAATTAAGAACCAGGTTTCAATTCACCGAACCACTCGAACTAACAAATGTGTACTCGACAGCTTTAGTCGAAGGGTCACGAAATCCGACCCCTAACTGGTAACTTTATCCCTACACTTGTAATTGTACTGACCCCTCACAGACCTCACTCCGTCCCTGTAGTGGGTATGTTCCATAACTAAGTTTGCTGATGTGATAGCAGCCGCAGGTAAGC
This sequence comes from Apocheima hispidaria, assembly GCA_947579745.1. Classification (NCBI taxonomy): domain Eukaryota; kingdom Metazoa; phylum Arthropoda; class Insecta; order Lepidoptera; family Geometridae; genus Apocheima; species Apocheima hispidaria. The sequence goes on from OX388157.1 coordinate 11,811,396, forward strand.
CAACATATTAATCGATTAAAGTTATAACTTTGAGGAGCCGTGGGTAAACAAGAATAATCTGGGCATGTATTAAAACTTTGCTTACCTGCCTTTCAATGAACAGACACACAGTAAAAAATCTGTGTGCTTAAAATCACTGTTAAAAAATAAAAGATAAACAAATAGAACAAATAAATTAGTGTATAATGACAAAATTAAAATTAATAATTAAAATTAAGTCTATTGCTGTCTTTGTCATATGCTTAGTGCCAGACAAAGGCAGTATTAGAATTAATCTGTTGTCAAAGTTAACAAACGTTTCAGTATTCGGGGGTAAGATAACTAGGACTAAGCATGTCGGCAATAATTTAATTTAATTTTAATAATTTATTTTCCACATAGGTACACTTGTTACCTATGAGCTAAATTGAATCTAAACTGAGATTAATCTTTTATATATGAAGTTACAAATTTAATTTAGCTAGTTAAACCCTGGTCTCCATACTAGGATTCCCTGTATCGTGGTGACCAGTTTTACGATATAAAAAAGTACAAAACATCGGAATACACTTAACAGAACAAAGATCAACAATATTAATTTACTTTCTTTCAAAATTGTCACCAAAAGACCTGTTCAACGACACCTTGACCATGTGGGGTGTCGCTGAACAGCGAATTTGAATTAATATTACACCATAGAGCAATACAGGTCTTCGGCTGACCCGGTTCGGGACGGTAACGAGTCGCTCTACGTATTTCACAAACAAAACAAGCTACAGTCACAGTCCAAGTCAAGTAGACCCAGCCAAGTCATGCCATGTTAGATTTCGTTTACTTTACTCGACTGTCGCGATGACATCTTTGCGAGTGAACTAAGCAGATATAAGAATGATGTGAATTTTGGCCGGAACGTGAACAAGTCATGGCGCGTCATTGTATTATTTTCCAAAGTGTGTAGAGTGTTAATGTGTAAAAACGGTGGATTTTTATACATTAATGGTTCATGGACGTGCACGAATATTGGTGAATAGTATAATGTCGTGAAACATGTATTTTCGTGTTGTTACCAAAACTCCATAGAAACCTTGAGTATAGTCTCCACCACTTTACTTTGGTATAACTTGGACTTGAACGTGACTAACTTTAATTTACTTAGACTGTGACTGAGACTTCTTTCTTGCTGTGAAATATCGTGGTCCACTTGAAACATTACAAAATTAGATACTGGCTTGATAGATGTGTGGAGCCAAAATATAAACTTTAAAAAAAGAATGGTATTTTCCAATACAGAAATTTTTATAAATAAGTACGTCTTTATGCCTTGGCTCATTATGAATCAACCGTCATTAAAATCATTATTGTGTATAGAATCGCAAAAAAAATGCCCAAATAAAATAGTATAGCAAAACGAGAAAAACTCATGAATGTAGAACGCTAATACGGCTAAACAGTGACAGCTCATTCTTCGCCTTATAAATTGATATGTCAAGGAAGGCCCAATCTCGGCCCGGGCCACATCTATCAGGGCCGTCTAATGATTGATGAGTATCGACTGGACGAGGGCCAAAATCGGATACGTCACTACGTGAGACATGAGAGGCGATGCGATATAATTTTGAAATAACTACATAGTTTATAACGACCCTCCCTACTTCAGTGGTAGCGCATCTGCCTGAGGAGGTCCCGAGTTCGAATCCTGGCCAGGCAGACGTTTGAGTAATTAATTTAAATATTCGCAATAACCGAGTGATTGGGAGAAATTGGACATGTTTGTGCCGCATTTGCATGAGTAATGGCTATGAAGAGCGGTATCACGAGTACGCCGAACATACTACATAATAGCGAAATTGGAAGTTTTGGCGGGAACGCGATGTCATGATGCGTCATAGTATTATTTTCCAAAACTTGTATTATTTCGAGTGTTAACTTGTTAAAACGGTGGGTTTTATACGGTAATTTATATAATATAATACGGTGGTATGCGCGAGCGTTGGTGAATAGTTTGATGTCGTAAACGAGACTTCGTTTTGTTTCCATTACTCCATAGAAACTTTAGTCTCCACCACCTTACTGCGCATGACTTAAACTTGACCATAACTAACTTTAATTAATTTAGACTACGACTCTGAGACTTCCTTTTTATAGTGAAATATTGTGGTTCATAACATAATAATGTTCATGTTCATAATTGTGGAAATATAACAAAACTTGATACTGGCTTAATACACAACTTGTGGAGCCAAATTTAAGAGAGAGAAAAATAGCCTATTAGATAGATGCTAGGTTATAACACCCACGTCGGCGTCGCTTTGACACAACGCCCTCGCATATCACATCGACGTAGGACATCATTTATATCCAGTTTGATTTGTGATTTTCGCCAAAGCGGGTGATGAACGCGAAAATCCACGTTCGCAACGTTACCCGAAGACGTTTTAGTAACGGAGTGTAATAAAGCTTCCGCAAAAAAATACGCTGATGTTTTATCGAAGGATTACGTGGTGGCTTGTAGACATGTGAAATGTATGTATAGGTGTGTACAGTACATGAGTACACGTATTTTCGTCTTCGAAATTGTCGAGATATCGACAAGTTACAAATGGGGTGTTAAGTTACAATGACAGGGATGTTTTACAAGACAACGATGCGTACGAGGCAGGTTTTTATGTGCATCGATGGAGCTTGAAATATCGGTAATTACCTTTGATTTTGTAGATTAAGCGTGTGAACAGTTAGCTCATTACTGTAAAAGGTATTAATTAATTAGTAATATCTAATGATGTAGATCTCTACAAATCACGGGCAAATCTCCAGGAACGAAGACTCAATGGAAACTCCTATGTCTGATAGCAGGAAAGAGAAATCGAGGCAGACCTACACGCTGGACGGACCTCATTACAAATGAAAAAAAATTACAATTCGATGCTCGATGCCACTAAAATTAACCGATTTTTACCGACTAAAATTAAAGGAACCGATTAAAATGGAGAAGCATTGCTAGATCGGTGATCGCCGCCGAAAAGACTGAGGACGTTGAAGACCCATCCGTCTTACCGACCACTCTAACAAGAGCATCTGACTAAGAAAAATAATGATATCACACTAATATTATATATGCGAAAGTTTGTGTAAGTGTGTAAGTATGTAGGTATGTTTGTTCCCGTTCAACTCAGTAACGGCTGAACGGATTTAAATGAAATTTGGATTTGTACATGGAGGTAGCTTACACACTGGATTAACACATAGGCTACTTTTTATCTCGTAAAAATATTCGGCTTCTGTATAATAGCGGGTGAAACCGCGGGGCGCAGCTAATAGATAATATTATATCTTTATTTTGCACAACCTATAAAACAGATAACTAAAGAAAACTTTAAAAAACTAACTAAAAACTAAAACCTAAAATAAAACTAAAAGACCATTAGTGGAGGGAAAGGTCCCCAGAATGCTGGCGGCATTGCCACGTTGAATGGCAATGCTCAATTTCTGTACAAAATATATAATATATATTTACCTACATCCTTCACCGTAAGTCGCGAGTAAGATGTTTACTCCGGTATGTTGATTGGTGGGGAAATAGCCCACCAATCTAAAATCGCCGATGTCCAAAAAAACTATTAAATTGTAGAATTTAATTAAAAAAAGTTTATGCTCGCGAGGCCTAATGTTCTCAGAACTACTAGTTTGTAAACTAAATTGTTTTATTTTCGAATGAATTTATAAAAAAGAATAATAATCAGATGTTACAGAAGCTTTTTAGGTTCATGCCTGGAAGCTGTTTGTTCTTCCAAAAACCCATTTCTATGAAAGTTTCATATTTCGAGGCGATAAACGTCAGAGGTGTCCGTAGGCCAACCGAGAAATTAAGATAAAATGAAATGCAAATTACAAGAATTTATTATAATCCTGAGGTTGAAAAAAGGAAAATCGCGAAGAAACACAGGATGTGATTAATAAGAGCTCCGTAATAATGGTCGCTATAGAGATGTCGAGAACGAGGGTAGACTACGTGTCTTGGAATTAAAATGCTCTACTTAAGACTAATATTATTTGCACAACTTGATTCCTGATTATATAGACCCGCCCCTTATTCTATTATTGGAAGGCCAGCGCGACGAAGGCGCCAAAGCGTTTGTAGAGAGGGCGCTTATGGTGGACATCCCCCACGTACGCACGAAGCGCTTTGATACCAAATCTTTATAGCAAGGATGTGGAACTCGCTACAGGAGTCTTGTTTCCCGAAAGTACAAGCTCAAACCAAAGAAAAAATAAATAATACAGACTAAGAAAGTATCAGGATTAAAAAAATGTACCGTCAAGTTAAGCGTGCTCCATAAAAATTCTGAGGTTGAAAAAAGGTAAATCTCGAAAAAACTCTGGATGTGATTAGTTAAAAAGAAGAGCTCCATAATAATGGTCGCTATAGAGATGTCGAGAATGAGGGTAGACTACGTGTCCTGGAATTAAAACGCTTTACTTAAGATTAGAGTGGAGATACTAAAATTAATATTTTATACTGAATGTAAATGAAACACAGTTTTCTAAAGGCAAAATAACCCTGAGACGCTTCCATAATAAATACGGATAAGTGGGTTTGCTGTTCAGCTAAGAAGAATAAAGGTCTTTTAAAAAAACACAAGGAAGATGTAGATGAATTGTGGCATGGGGCCGTGGCAAGTGCGAACGTAAATAGCCTAAAACAGGCTAGATGACTTAGTTTTTAAGTCGAAGTCACCATGGGGACGGTTTCTCTTCTTTCGATTTTAGTCGACAAGCCTCGTTTTTCGGTAGTTGTTTGCAAAATTTGCTTCGATTTAAATTACTTGAATGATGGCATCTCATTCCACACGTAAGTACTAAAATGTTATTGTTTTTCTTATACCAGTATGAGAGAGAAATTCGTAAACACTTGAACAATAATTGTCGAAAAACACACCTTGTGTTCTGATCCGAGGTCAAAAAAAACCTCTTTTGGTATTATTGTTATCCTAATGCGAAAGTAGCTCTGTCTCTCTGTCTGTCTCTGCCTGGGTGTTTATCGCTTTAACACGGCTAAGCGGCTGAACGGATCGACCTGAATTTTTGCATAAATAAAGAGTCCGAGACGGACATAGGATAAACTTTTTTTTTAGGTCCAAGCGAACGAATTCGGGGGTAGCATCTATTTATCTATAATTCTATACCTATACACCCGGGTATGTCATAAAACTGTGATCAAAACCACCAGAAGACGGGCAGCAGCGTCCACATAGTAAACGGTGACCGTTCTGCGATTCCCAAGCCACCTGCCAAGCCGCCTGTCAAGCGCCTAATAGGCTTCGTCTAGCAGTGGATATCTACCAGCTTATCGTAACTAGTTCCTTTACTTAAAAAAAATATATTTTTAGTTGATTGAATCAGGTAAAATATACTAGCTTTCACTTTGATATTTTTGTTGTAAAATTCTTGATGCAACCTATTTATTATCGCAAAATTGGTTTAGATAAATAGTTCGACAAAAAAGATAAAAAAATTGGCACCCTAAGCGAAACGATGCAGCTTCAAGGTGCGTTACGGCCTTACGCCTTATTCAGCCTCACTTAAGCCACAGAACATATTACATACTACGTACTTAAGCGCGAATTCCCATCCTTGGGCAAAGCGTGGTCGCTGGTCTTAGATAATTCAACTTAGCAAGGCAAGCCGTGGTTGAACCTCTTGCCTGTCATCCATAAAAAATATGTCTTCTTACGAATTTTCTCTACTATATTTTCATTTAACACTTTATACCTAATAACACCAGCTTTTCCACACGGCTTCAGTCGCATTGGCTAAAGAAATTGCAACACTTTATTTCACCGCTTTAGGGGATAATTTTCGAAAAATCCTACGACATTCCATTCTTTATTTTTTGAGTTCATTGGCTTAGCATGAAATATTATTTTATTTCCATACAAACTTCAGGGGTCCAATTTACCTTTTTAGAGGTGGAATTTCGCAAAATCCGTTCTTACTGGTCACCTGGACCATCTGAGGAATATTGGGTTGTAGTTTCGTGTCTCTAACATAAGCTTTTGGTCTGTGCGTAGATTCCTAAAAAGAGTTTTTTTATATATATAGATTACAGACGAATGCAGATCATGGCGACTTCCGTGACCCGTTGACATCCAACTATTTTGCAAAACAACCGGTTTGGCAACGAGCCAGGAATCCGAAACTTCCTGAAAATATCACGAAACATTTAAAATTTGTTGCAGTTCATAAAGTTTGCGAAATAATTCCACGATACATATTTCTGGGGGCTGCATTTCGCTGATTTTAGATTAAACGAATGAATTAAGTGCTGGTAAAAATAACGATTCAGATTATATGTTTTGTAAAATGATTATGCTGTTCACGTCGTCAACCTAGTTGTGTCACCAGCACCAGTCGGGCACGCAGGACATGCTATGTTTGTTGTCCCCTAAGCGCCTTTCGCTAGAAGCGTCCACGCGCTATCATCCGACCGCCGCACCTGGCATAATGCTGAGACTGCGCATTCCTTCTCCAGGCACCTAGTAGCATTAAGATTTAGTTTTAACATTCAATAGTCGACCTTGTTTAAGAAACATTTTAATTTAATTAAACTAGTAGTTCGCGCCGAACTGAGACTTCGCGACCCCTATATCTTCACAGCCCCTGGCTGATTCAGCTCATATTCGAACTCAAAAATTGTATTTAAATGAACTGCATGCCTACAAAATTTCATGAAGATCGGATCAACGGTTCGCAAGTTATACACACAAATATACACACAAACATACATACAAATGCCGATTTGTCCCAGTAAACTCAGAGACCATCGCTTCCCTCGGTCAATAATTAAAAATTAATTAATTACGTGTTTTTAAAAAGCATCTCGCGCTTCCCTAAGCAAGTCTACCTACAAAACATTATGTTTTGGTGCAAATTATGATATCATAATATTTTTCTTGTTAATTTAACATGCATATTATGCAAACAGCAAAGTGGTACAAGAATGAAAAGACAAGACCCCGCATAGCAGGAAGTACCTAAGTAATACGTACGTTCCTGAACAATGCAGTATTTTAAAATTTAAATTACTACTTCTGTGACTTTGTCTTTATAAATGAATTCTATTTTATTGGTGATGATACCAATTAATCCTCCAATTGTACCAGCGTGGTGGATATGGCCTAATCACTCTTCGAGGGTAGATATATCTCAGCAGTGGGATGTTTAAAGGCTGATGCAGTGATGATATTTTGTTTACTTGATTGATTGTTTTTACTTATTTATTTGGTATTTTATCTTTCTCGCTGTAGGTATATTAGGTTTGCCTAAAATAAATTAATTCTAATTTAGGTTATAATTGTTTTTATCTACTCTTTAATAAAGAACCGGCTGATAGAAAGAACAAACAAAAATTTAATATTTTCAACTATTCAAGTTAATAAGATTATTAAGAGAAAAACGAAATACCCGACTGCAAAATGTAGCCTATGTCAAAGAGGCATCCAACAACACCTCACTAGTCAAAATCAGTCAAGCCGTTTAGGTTGCAGGAGGTAATATACACACGAACATACATAGTTACACATCACAAACTTATATCACATTAATATTATAAATGCGAAAGTTTGTGCGTAAGTATGTAAGTCTGTTTGTTCCCAATCAACTCCGTAACGGCTGAACGGATTAAATTTGTTTTTTTTTTTTTATTGTACTGAGTTATGAGACGGCATGTCGCTCTCCTGATGTTAAGCGTCACGCTTGCCCATAACAGTTCTATGCCACCCAAAATATTGAACTTCAACAGTTCCAAACTCAGCGCGGCACCGCACTGCGCTAGTCATCCTAAGATATTAGATGTTAAATCTCTGTTAATCCTATGGTATAGCGGGTGAAACCGCAGGGCGCGGCTAATACTTATATAAATACTTACATAAACCCCAAAAACACTACTCTCCTTCTTGGGCAGTCAGGTAAAAAAATAAGTTTGTACTTTGGTTTCACATAAAATATATCTGAATAATGATCACAATCCGCCAAACCTGAAAAAGTATTGAATAACGTCCGCTCCCTCACTCCAAATACACTGTAACGTATTTCAAATATTCAGATTGCCTTATTACGCATGAAAAAGTAGAATTGAATAACCGTAGCGATCAAAACTCTCGGAAAGGTCTATAAAATATTGAAAAATTGCCGCAAAAAACTAAAGGGCACATATAAATGACTACGAAATTTCGTGGAAATACCGTAACTTTTGTATTGGGCTCAGATTTTGCTGACGATATTGTTATATGGAATTCTCTTCATACGACCCTCGGTTTTTTTTTAGGTTTTTGGAATGGAAGAAAAAATATCGGTTAGCTATCGCCCGTGGCGTTATAAATTAAAATTTGATAGAGTATTTTCTTAAAAATCAGTAAACCGATTTTACTATGAAAACTAACGTGGTTTTGACACATTTTGTTGAAACTATAGTCGGAACAACCGACTCAATTTAACGTATTATATTAAAACAAGAAAGGTAATGTTTTTGGGGTGTAAGTAGGTAGGTAAACTTACACACAATAAATTATTACACCACATTGTAGTCTAAAAGGCTAGACCGATTTTGACGAGTGAATTGTCGATTGATTTCTTTTTTTTGTCCGGAGTGTCATAGGCTACATTTTGCAGTCGGGTTTTTTTTAATAGTAGGTCATTTTTCTCTTTCTTTCTGATCCATATACAGATTCATTTATATAAACGATCGATGATCGAGCAATTAAGGCGCATCACACACCAAAGACACATAATATGTTATACTACGAAAACTGACGTGGTTTTGATACATTTTGTTTTAATAAAACGGGAATACTCACGTTAAATTGAGTCGGTTATTACGACTACAGTTTCGATCACATTCGGTGACCAAGGCAAGGCAAGACGAGGTCGCGCGCGTGTCTCACTTAGCATTCCTAGATAAAGGCCACCGAATGTGATCGAAACTGTAGTCGGAATAACCGACTCAATTTAACGTCAGTATTCCCGTTTTATTAAAACAAAACACATAATATGTGTGCAGTCAGATATTTGTGTTACGTGCCAGCTTGCACACTTCTTGTGAAGAAACGTGTTGTATTGAATACGAGTGCGCTAGTAGACAACACACCACAATATACAGGGTTGTTGCCTTATAGCTAGCTAGCGCACGACCTCTCGTAGCCCGGGGCTCCATTTGAATCGCTCGTATGATACTTCGCACGAAAATATACAAAATGACTGACTTTCGAAAGAAATCCCAAACAAGTTCATTTTTGAAATAATCTTATCACTCTCTAACGCAACGAGTGGGTTAAATCATTCGAGTTTGCTTTTAGCAATAGAAAAATATTGTTATGATTATTTTCGTGCGTAATATCATATAAGCGATTACAAATAGACCCAAGCTTCCACACATCATAACCTTTTTTTTTTTGACGAGGGGATATCTTCACAAGATATCAGTCTGCCGGGTGTAGCCGGGTTATGTGAGATTGTTCCCACTATAACCCCCCCGTTGGCTTGTCTTGTTGCTTGACTGATGGCTCCGGGATCTCCAAGGGAACGCATCGGAGTCGGCAGCATCTTTCCGAGCTTTCCTGCGACGCCTCCGCCTAAGACGTCTGCCACTCGACGCTGTCATCTCAGGGCTCGTTTCCATACATCATACGTAACAACTTTTGTTGCATGACTTTTAGTAATTCGTTTTTTTTTCTCCCAAAAAAACAAAAACGGTTTAATTGGGGCTTCAAAAGACGATAACATCACGCGGTTTCAAATGAGATGGAACGCGGGGTCCGGGTGTAGCATTTTATTTAAAAAAATAGAAGGATAAAAAAGAAAAACGTATTTTTCAAAAAAAAAAAACCTTTTGGTGTGTTTATCAAGTTTTAGTCAAACAATGGAACAAAAGTTGTTAGGTATGATGTATGAGAGGCTGTGCAATGAAACAAAAGTTGTTAGGTATGATGTATGAGAGGCTGTGCGCTAATTACCAATAATCCTGTATTGAATGTTAGCTGTTATTTGAACTTTTTGAGCAAAACCACTTATTAGTTCAAAATTTCGTTGATTTATTATTTAGCTGTTGTAAGCCGTAACGTGATTAATGGCTTCACCATCACTGTTGTCACGCTTGCTTTTTTTTTAAAAGAGATACTGGAAAAAAAAGTCACACCAAACTCCACCCAAATCCATTCAGCTAACGGAGTAACGGAGTAAAAGTTGAGTTATACACTCGCATACACGCAAGCCTATTTTTAACCGACTTCAAAAAAGGATGAAGGTTCGACACGTTTACTTTTTTGTAATTCGATTATTTGGACCCTTTTTTGTTACTAATATAGATATTAATGAGTTTACAGCTGAATTAAACGAGTGTTTGGTAAATACTTTGTTTTATTGCAAAAGGGATAGAAATAATACATTCATCTGTGAAGCAGAGAGAAACAGTAAGGGTGGCGCCACAAGCGCATGTATAAAAAAATAAACTGGGTATGCGTTCTAAAACCAATAACTATTCTCTAACAGATGCGTCACAAAAACACACTAGTCTTATAATAGCGTAGAGAAAACTTTATATGAGTTTCATATATATTTTATATGAAACGTTTACAAAAAAACCAAGAAATTATTTTACAAGGGTGACAACATAATAATAATAATAAAGCCTTTATTCCCAGTTTAAAAAATTCTTACATTTTTACTTTACATATTTACTAGAATTTACTAATATATATAATACTATATATATATTTTTTCTTTTAAATGTTCTCTTTGGGCACCCAAATTTGGGTAAAGGCCTCCTCCATACAGTTCCATGGTGACAACATACAAAGACCAAATAGGCCAAGGCGACGGGGTCTTATCTTATTTCTTGTAATAATAGGTCGAGAGTCAAAGCGAAAAAAGAACAAACACAACTAACAGGGGAAAGCGCAAAAAAGGCATCATTAAGGGACCCGGATCCGTGCATTGCTTCATGGCAGAAGTCTTTACCCACTGTGTACGATGCTTTGTTATTAACGTCTTGGAATGCTGTATTGCATTGCAGATAGTTTTTACAACAGTTATCTAATTTGGGATTTTAGGCTTATGGTATACTAGGTTTTACCCGCGTCTTCGCCCGCATGGTTCAAAAAAAAAAAAAAACAGAAAAACACGAATATTTCACTTTCCTTTAAGGTTTGGAAAAGAATTCATCTTTTATTTATTAACTTATTACTGTACTAAATAAAAAAAAAACTACATACATGCTTTCGCATTTATCATATGTACGCTAGTTAACTCGCTGGGCGCATATATTCCCGTCACTATCCCTATCTTTATCTATTAACTAATTATTAATATATTTTTTCCGGGGTAGAAAGTAACTTATGTGCTATTATATTCTAGACTATATATTCTGTTATATACTTAGCTCAGTGCCGAGTTTCATCCAGATCCGTTCAGCCGTTCTGGCGTACTTAAATAACAAACATCCATCCATTCAAACTTGCATTTTTAATAGTAAGTAGTTAGTAGTAATATAAGCTCATTGTAGGCTCACTGGCAACCCTTAATTTAAATTTACAAGCCTCATAGATTCATTTAAGTTATTAGCCCGCCGGTCCTCTAAAATGACTTTCTTTTTTTAATGCAACCAATAAAATTGAATTGCAAAATGGCATCCAATGTACGTAGCTTTTTTTTTTTATATCTATTTATTTTTTTTTGGAAAAAAAAGGGGTTTTGTCAACAGTGACAATGCCACCCCGTAAAACTAAGAACATATAGAAGACAACACAATCAACAATTTCCACATGAACACTGATAATTTTTAAACATAAAATAGATCTGTACCAGCACCTTGGCATCCCCAGAAACAGGAGAAGCCAGTATAATGTTACAGTTCCCTACATTATTGTCGATAAGGTGGGGCAGTGCTCGCCGCTAGCTAGCTAGCTAGGCATTTCAGTTGTAAATGCCACTCGCGGTAGCCCTGCCGTAGTTTTATCGGATCGTCCAATGCGAATCTGCGTTGTCAATCTACGAGCATAATATGAACTCCAATTCGATCGGGTGCAGTGAGTAAAAGTTTCAGATGCAAAGCTAACAAGGGATAGCTTTGTTCGCGTTAAAATATGGAATTGTAATATTATGTTACCACAAGTTCTAACTTTATACAATAGAAAAAAAATACTAAGTACCGGACATGCAGCAGCTGGCGTAACGAAATTACTCTCATGCGATAGCTGTTGTATGTACGCGTCATGGAATAAGATGTTTAAATATAATTCAGATGCTTTATTCGTCTGTGTGTTAGAATTTTATCAAGTAGATTGTACATTAAACATACCAGTTTTCGTAACTTAAGAAATTAAAACTAAAAAAAAATTAAAAAAAGTAAACTCGAGAAATTAATGAATGTAAGATTTATTCACTAGTAAATATGTATAGAGGAACACATTGCTTCTATCACACCGGCTGGAACAGAAAAGGATGGAGAGCAAGCTAGACAGGGACAACAATTTCAATTATATAAGCAAAAACTTAGTTTATAGTCCACCTGGGGTACCATACCTTTGCCAGTCATTCAAACGCAAGCAGTAGTGTGCAAACATTACTGTGTTCCGGATTGAAGGGAAATGCTTCCAGCGTAATTACTGGGCATAAAGAGATTTAACATCTAATATCTCAGGATGACGAGCGCAATGCATGGCCGCACAAAGTTATGAACTGTTGTAGTTCAAAATACTGGGTGGCACTGAATTGTTAGTACAGGCAAGCGTAACGCTTAACATCAGGTGAGCGACTTGCTCGTCTCGTTACCGAGTACCACAAAAAAAAGGTATCTTGATATACCAAACCAGTTAATATTTTGGCTCCGCTGTCGCGTAAACAGAAGCCGAGTATCTTCCGCCAATTTCCATCATGAAACTTGACCTATGCTTCGTAATAAACGTCTAAAACATGCTATTCATATAAAATCACGTGCTTTCAATAAAAAGCCTAGATCGCGCAACTCTATTGTTACCAGTTTCAAAGAAAAGCCTCGTTCTTGAACTTTTACTATGTGGGACGACTGGCCACTTGAAAGGCTAGCGAAGTGGTAAAAACAATGGTATTTGAAAATCACGAACAGTAAACTTAAAAAAAAATCCTTCGATTAACATTTTACTAATGTTATTTTCTATTTTGGCAAAGGAGAAGTAAAAAATAGAAACAATGGTTTTTTCCTTCTTCTTGTGTGAAAATGTGTGAAAGAGACAGCTCTGGCACGGTGCGAAAAAGAAGAGACAGAGAGAAGTATCTTGCTACTCTTCAAACCGAAGCAGAGCGGCAACATCCTTTTCAGCCACTTGTCAGTTTCAGTAAAAGCCATTCATTTTGTAAGCCACTTATTCCCTGAGGTAATCCAGCTTCGGACCTGCAGCTTTGGCGATACACTGGGACGTCCGACGTCCAAATCTCCAAGCGTTCATTCGAAGAAAAATGTTTTATACACTTCCGATATACATTTTCTTTTGTCCTAGTACTTTCCACCTACTAACTAATTCATATCGCCGCAGAGGGTACCCAATCTAACACCACGAGACATTTTCACCTGTTGTGAAGTTTCACTACTCCGCTTTACAGCCCATCGTAATAGTAAAGTGTTATCCTGCATGTGTAATAAGGTAATGGATGTCTGTCTGTCTGGTAACTTTTTACACGACTGCGCAAAAAAGTAGTGTTTTGTTTTAAGGTTTAGTTTTATTATTGTTTATCTGAACCATTTGAATTGGGTTCAAATTTCACGTCTCTATCATAAGGGGTTTGGTCTGTGCGTTGGTTCCTAGAAACGGGCTTGTTCTTTTATATACAGTGTCTATAGGGTACATTTTTATCACGCAATGAGTATCGTTAAGAGAACATATTTAACCAATAAAAATATTTTTTTTTTGCATTTAATCATTTTTTGACGTAGAAATGTTGGAAAAAACTATAATACAATAATTACCTACTGTATATTACCTCGCTGTAGCGAGCGAGAAGAAGCGATGTAGGTACCTACACGTATCTTAGGTGTTCGTAGTACGATCACTACGACTGTAGCCATAAACACAATGGAGTGATCATGACTAGAGTGCTGTTTCGGCTTTCATTTGAAGTTATTTCGATAACTTTGTACCAAGGTTGTACATAAAATATATCCTTTATTTTTCAACAATCTTTAAGTACAAACAGTTTGCGCACTACTTAAAAAGTTACCCTGTATATAGATTTCTGTATGAAAGAACATAACAATGTTATTACTTAACATAACAATATTATTGTTTTATTTTGTAAAAAAGGGGATGCTCACGTTAAATTCGGGCGGTCGGTCGTTTGAGTCGGTCCGGTAATAAAATGTGTCAAAACCGCGTCATTTCTCATATTAATATTATTGTTTGTAATTATTTTTTCTTACTTTAGCACTGAGATAAATGACTACAGCATCATATTATCAAATTTTGTGTACTTTGGTTCAGACATGTAGAAATTATAATGACAGACTGGGATGGAAAGATTCGGATGGACGGACTCAGCTTTTTTTTAATAGAAATCAAATGTAAGATCAGACCGGTGTAAAAAAGATTAATTAAATACAATTGATCCTATCTGGTCTCAGCATAGGATCAGACAGGAAAGACCGTCAAATCTAGTGTCTATCCGATTCTGATACCGAAATCCCTTAAATTAACGCAATATTTTACGCAATGAATGCACATTTTTTTTGTGAAATCAAAACTTATGCAGAGAGTTCCAGTAACAAACACTTTCAAAGGTCACTCGCCTGCGAAATAACACCAAAATGTTTAAGGCGTACTATATAAAAAAGAAAACATCGATTTTCCCTAAAAATTGTGCCTTACCTACGTCAAAATTACGCATAATCACGTACTGGTCGATGTAAATCATGAAACAACGGCACCGGTCGTTATCAACGCTCCTTGTTATTTTATCGCCCGTAAAGGAATATTGCGCACCCCGCCTTAAGCATTTCCGTGTGCCTGTGTCATAATTTAGAAGCTGTGGCAAGCCGCTTTGGACGAAGCGTCAATTTCATCGCATTGAATAATACAATTTGCTTGTATAAATAGATATCTGTTCAACTAACCACACTAATATTATAATTGCGAAAGTTTGAGTGTAAGTATGTAAGTATGTCAATGTGTTTGTTCCCGTTCAACTCAGTAACGGCTGAATGGGTTTGAATGAAATTTGGTATAAATGTAGCTTACACACTGGTTTAACACATATGCTACTTTTTATGCCGTAAAAATATTCGGTTTCTGTAGATTAGCGGGTGCAACCGCGGGGCGCAGCTAGTAATTCATATTTCCTGTAATTATTCGCAATAATTGAGAAACATGGTATTTTTAAATTCATCCCTACATTTTAGTGAGTTTCATCATCGTCATCAACAGCCTGAAGACGTCCAGTGCTGAAAAAAGGCCTCCCCCTTAGACCGCCACACTGAACGACAATTTGCAACTTGCATCCACTGGCTACCCGCGACCTTCTAAATGTCGTCAGTCAACCTAGTGAGAGGCCTACCTAGTCGTCTTCCAGCTCGTGGTTGCCACTCAAGAACCTTTCTTACCCATCGGTTATCGGTGCTTCGAGCGATGTGGCCTGCCTATTGCCACCTAAGTTTACAATTATTATTTTTTTACCTAGACTTCAAACAAAGCCGCATTTATGAAGATTCGTAATTAATTAATTTTGGAAGTCATAACGGTAGGTAATTATAAGACTTCTGAAGCCATCCGTTAATAGAATGACGAACAAATATTTTCTTAGTTATGAACATGAATTTGAAAACTTTATTGGTTGTGTTTGAACCACGATTCAACACAGCCCAAAGCTAAAGCAACAAATAAACTTCACTGCAAATAGCATTTGTGTGGTTTTGCGATGGTCGAAGCGATAGCACAAGAGAAATATACAGCAAATGTGCAGCACATGCGGGGCTATTCTGAAAGGCTAAGTCGAAAAGGGCTGTGCTCAGTCATCATTATAAATAACTTAAAAAGCAACAAATAAACTTCACTGCAAATAGCATTTGTGTGGTTTTGCGATGGTCGAAGCGCGATAGCACAAGAGAAATATACAGCAAATGTGCAGCACATGCGGGGCTATTCGGAAAGGCTAAGTCGAAAAGGGCTGTGCTCAGTCATCATTATAAATAACTTAAAAAGCAACAAATAAACTTCACTGCAAATAGCATTTGTGTGGTTTTGCGATGGTCGAAGCGATAGCACAAGAGAAATATACAGCAAATGTGCAGCACATGCGGGGCTATTCGGAAAGGCTAAGTCGAAAAGGGCTGTGCTCAGTCATAATTATAAATAACTTTTGCTGTTACGAAAGCGTCAAAAAAATCCCTATTTGTTGCAGAAAAACGTCCTTGGCCCTTAGGAAATGTTAGAGCTAATAAACTAACGGATTTGGTTCGCGCGGACCACCGCCGTCTTACAACCGAGACAGAAATATATTTACCTCTTATTTTTTCTCGTTGGAACATTGTCCGTAGTTTTCGAGTATTTTAAAGGTAGTTTTTTAAGCCGTATTCATTATATTATTTTAACGGCCTACTTTGATTTTCCTATTTAGTGCCTCCTATTTATGTAGATTAAAAATCTTATTATGGGAAATACGTATTTTGGTTCTGTCATCTTTGTATATATATACATTTTTTTCTTTGTATTGCATGGCGGGAAAACATAATTAGGTACATGACATTTTGTCAATAAAAAAACACTGAGAAGACCTCGATTTACACACATTTTGCGCTGGCGCTCGGAACCCCTAGTGTATATTCAAGTGATTATTACACTAATAGAGGTAATAATAATAAAAATCTAGGTTTGCATGCAACAGAATTCCGATTGATTTCCTGATTCTGATCCTGCTTTTTATCACTAGCGCGCCAAAGCCATCTCTTTTCATCTGGGCGCGAAAGTGCATAATAGCGCTACCTTTCTCTCGAAATACCCTCTTTAAGGTTAGTTGTTTTTTTACGACTTCGGGGTTCTATATTAAAAATTATTCATATTAATGAGTACAATGTGTCCGTTTCAGTTTTGAATACTCGTTCCAAGAAACCCTGCATATAATAAGGTTTACTACCAATAATCGGCCTCAACCATCGATGGGCGCAAATTATACCGTTCAGGTATTTACTACTGTAATTTTTAAACTGTGACTTTAAAGTATTCAGTACGGTTTGATGACTGCAATTTTTACTTGTGTACTTTTACGACGTTCTTGGGAAATGGCAATTTACTGTGGTCTTTTTTATTATTATGTTGTTTTTTCATGTTCTGCCCACCTTCATAATCATATTATTAATACGAAAGTTTGTGCGCATGTGTGTAATTTTTGTTTAAAATTGTTGTGTAACTCCGTAACAGTTACAGATTAGGTGGTTAACACATTAGAAGAATGATTGGTCTGTTCTTCGGGCCTGCCAATTATAAGCTTAAATTGCGCGAACGAGCTTTGAGTTGTTATTTTAGAAAGTAGTTTTCGTTCACAAACAAAAAAACTACAATAAGACTGTGTTTCTGTGCGCAAGAGCTGCAGAAACTAATCCTGGAATCACCCGTTCCTCTACAATACAAGTCGCCCAAAAGACATTCATAATGGCGGAAATGTCATTCAAACGCACTTAGCATTTCCAATCCACACAGATCACACTAGATACCGCATTACGAGATTCGTTGTTCCTACAAAAAGTCACCAAAGTTTGAGAAAGGCGCGGGTCGCGGGGACTGCGACCAAGCGTTCTCATTGGCTATGTTAAGGTTACGCCTACTCGCGCCTAACAATCAACCAATCAGAGTAATTTCTTATAAGTGTATTTACACTGATGTGTGGTGCGCTTTGAGCGTCCTGAATGCAGAATCTAGGTGTGATCTGTGCCAATCCACCTTTTAGTTACAGCTACAGACACGAGGAACTCACTACTAGTGTCTGTCTGCTTGTCGTTCCTAACAGGTACAATTCGGGGTCGTCGAAAAAAAGCGAATACCATTTTTAAACGGCTTCCAAAAAAAAGTGGGAGGTTCTCAAATCGACTGAACTTTTTATTTTTGTTACTTTAGAACTCCGACATTTATAAGCCGATTTTCATAACACACAACGGGCAAATTGTACAAATGTCAAGTTTAAAAGCGTCTCTATTAAATATTCTCGCAAGGGTCCGCAAAAATTCGGGTTCAAATTACTCCGTTACAGAGTCAAATAATTATTTTATAATTGAAGTGGGTAGCCCACCTGCTCCCGTTTTGAAGAGGGACTCACGTAAATGTCACGTTGTAGATATTTTTATCCAATCAATTGTGTTGTAAAGATTATTGTAGTACTTAAAGGGAAGTCTAGGATAATTTCGTTCAAATTGGATCAACTAAACTCAACTTGCAATAACTTCCATACCTACACAAGATTAAAAAAAAATAGGAATACAAAATAAATAAGTTTGTGTGGTTAAATATATATTTCCAACCAGCTTTTATAAAATCCGTAATTAGTACTGAAAGCTGATCTGAATGAGTCCAAACTCCATCAATCTACTGCTAGTTACTGAGGAGTGCCGTATTCTCCTTCTCCTACCTTCCGTCTCCATCATCAGCTCGCTCTCATAATACTGTATTGTTATGGGAACATGATAGGCACACAAAATTTCAACTGAATTTAATAACAAACTGGTCTAAAATTCAGTTGCAAGTTTTGACCCGAACCTACATACTTACATACATACACACATTGTAAGTTAAATACAAGGTTATAAAAATAAACACATTTTCAAATTCTGGTTGACCAACATTTTACAAAATTGTTGAACCTACTGAACTGAACTAATTTCAAATAAAATGATTTGTACCTTTCTGAAACCAGAAATCATAAATATGAAATACATATTATTATTTATTAGAAAAATGTAACTGAATAAATAATTCAGTTACATTTTTCTAATCTCTTGTGAGGTGTAGTATGTTCGATCTACATGAAATTTTGTAAACAATTTTTTTAAGTTCGAATATGAGCAAAATTAGTAAATGGTTCGTGAAGATATAGATCTCGCAAGGTCACAATTTGGAGCGAACACCTAGTTTCAAAAAAAAAGGGACAGTTGGAGAAAAACTGGCGCAACAAAACAGTCAGAGCAAAAATATCACATTTGCATAGATTCATCGTGATGGAGAATTTATGCGAACGTCCAAATGACATGGGATATTTTTTTATTCAAGCTTCTATATATTGCATGTTGTGGAAAGATAGATGTGTGATGAGTAAAAATAGACCAACCTCGTGTACAATATTGAACATCTCTTTGTGTATTATTTAATCTTGTATTGTTATCAAATAAGAAAACCGTATATTCCGCAATTCACTGAACACACTACTCGCAACAGAGCTTCAGAAAACTTGCATAAATCCAGGTTGAAATTCGTATATAGAAGTGAAAAATTTCTTGCATCTTTGTATAATAAACAACGTGATTTTGGTAACACTAAACAACGTGTTTTTTTTTTCTTTACACTGTAAATGCCAGCAGGCTGTAAACGCACCGCGACAAAATATTTTTATTATGCAAGAACAGGACACAGCTACGCATTTTCACGACATGAAGAGTAGAGAAGATGTTATGGCGGTGCGCATGCTAGCCCTGCAGAACGCATAATCAGTACCATTATAAATTAGGGTACTGATAAGCAAAAACATGTCAACCCACAAAAAAAAAAAAAATTGAGTTAATGATACAGAACGCTTCTTTGGCTGACAAAGAAGCGTTCTGTATCATTAACTCAATTTTTATTTTTTTTGTGGGTTGACATGTTATTGCTTATCAGTATCCGAATATTAGTACCGTCAATATTGCGAGACGAACCAAATAAATAAAAGCATTCAAAATTAAGTCTACAAAGGAGCCCACAAGATAACGATCAAACGTCTCATCAATCTGCAAACCGTGACTACATTTCCCCAGTCAAAGAATTTAATTTGAAAGCAAATCTACGACATGGCGGGGCTATAGGAAATACCAATACAAAATTAATTCCCCTCCTGGCGAAGTCACGCGTGCCGGTATTTTCCTAATCTTCCCTCCCTCGTAAAAATAATGAAGACTTATAAAGAAACGTGTGTAATAAAAAAAAATGCAGAATACGGCTTGTTTTACCGCTGCCGTAGATATAAATATTTCCATAGTAACAAGACGATTATTAATTTTTATCAGTAACTTTGAAAAATACGCCATTATCTTGATCTATTTTCATTGAGAACAAACAAAGGTTTTTCTTGAAATCTTACAAAAATTCATAGTAAAGGCAAAGTGAAAATATTGATTCCGCTATACATTTTCACGTGCAGATAAAAAGAGACAGATTTATCGAGCGTTATTTAAAAAACAGACCATTGGTAATTACAACTAAACCAGGTTTTTTTAAGAATATGTATTTTACTATCCTAGAAATTGATACCTCACTATCAGAACGTGTGTAAATTGTGTTTTTTTCAGTGTTTTTCAAACCTGTTATTTAACATCACGTATAAACTTAACACAACACACGTAAATAATTTACACGGAGAGAACAAGATACGGGGAATTATTAGCCAGAACCAAGCTTAGGTTACCTAAAATAGAAACACAAGCGAAACGAACAAAACATGAGACTACGAGAACATACTATACTACAAAACATCAAAGAGCAGCAAGGTTTCATTTTATATTTAATCACCAGAAGGAGTCCAAAGCAGCACAAAGTCCTCCCTATTTATTGGTATTATAAGACTACTTATTGGTACTTAGTGTGAGTTATCTTACATGGCAAAAAAAACAGACGATTCGCCTGATTTGACGTTATCATTGTCACTATACATTATTGTATTAAAATAAATTCGCTAATACGCGAGTACAACTCGCTCTTCAAAGATATGTACTGTAATAAATAAGTTTTTGTTTTGTTTGTTTCGATTTCTTTTTTCATGAAAAAACTATGTGTAGGCAAACTTTATCTAGCTCCAAATTTCAAGTCAATGGCAGTTTTAGTTTCTGAGAAAATCGGCTGTTATAGAGACAGACGGACAGATCGACACAAATCAGAGTCTCACCATATTTTTTTACCATTTCGGTACGGATTTTTAAAAACCATTATGACGATCACATCGGAGTTGTCGAAAGTAACGTTGTGATCCCGATCCCAAAAAAAAGTTTTTTTAAAAGCACCACACATATTGTATTTATCCATTATCAAAGTTATGTAATTTTTCAAATACAGCATAGTCAGTCAAATTCATGCTGCAGTGAAGTGATGAAAGTTTTTTTTCTCTTATGTTTTGGCTCCATACGTTGTTTGTTTAGCCAGTGTCAAGTATCTTTACGGGAAACAACATGAAAAGAAACGATTCATCACCTCATACAATTTGCCCAAAGTCATGCACATTGCCATAAGAAACTTAATGGGTAACAATCCAACATTACTATACACGAACACTAGAAAGATCACAAGTTTTGGAAAATCGAGTAATAGTCATGATTTATTTCACGTCGTCCCCAAAACTTAGTCAAAGAAAAGTATTGGTGGAGTTTTGTGTTTTTTAGGAAAAGTAAGAGAGTTGTATGCTCTGACTCTATCGAACTCTTTGTCTTTTCTTTTTATACGAGGCCTACAAGTTGAGCTCACGCTAACTTTTCGAGGTCAAACTTAAAACTTCATTGGCGAGGTCAAACTGCTGATAAATAAGTTATAGCGCCTGTCCCTCCGTAGATAGCCTGGATATTACAAAACAACTCGTGCCTTTTTATAGCTGAGCTATCAAACCTCAGTATCATAAATGAAAATCAGTATAAAACTTAGTTCGAGGCTAAATTAATGGTCAAGATCAATTTAGCTTTTGGATCCGGGTATGTAAACGGTGAGCATTCTGCGATCCCCAAGCCAAAAGGGAGGGAGGCTTTTTTTCAGCAGCGTACTTCTTCTGGCTGATGATGAAACCCAAAACTTTGATTGGTGCCACTTGATGAAAAGCTTGCGTGCTCGAGTGATAGCATTCAAATTGGCGCCCAACTTGGGACTACCAATGGTAGGGTATGCCGGTGTGTAAGTTAGTGCTTTGATAAGACGTCAGTGGTTTGGTGGCGGCAGTGGTTTGGTGAGCGGTATGAAATTAAGGTGCAACTTTTCGCTCAGCGCGCGAAATTCAAATTTTCTTGCGTTTTATGTCAATTACAGCTTAATTACTCATCGTAGGTTCATGAAAACTAATTTTGCGATAATAAATAGATTGTTTCAAGAAATTACTCCAACCAAAAATTCAAGTTTAAAGCTAGTATAAGTACATTTCTCACTAAACCAAGAACCAAGCTGAAAATCAGCTTATTGAGATTTCTACCTAAACCAATGTTATCTAGGTAATCATTTTACCCGTAATTTCTTAAAACAACTTTTTTATTGGCGCAAAATTGGTTTCAATAAATCCACGATGAGTAATTAAGCTGTAATTAACAAAAAACGCAAGAAAATTTGAATTTCGCGCGATGAGCGAAACGTTGCACCTTAAGATCAATTCCTATTTGTGTTACTAAATTAAAGTATGTTTCAAAGTTCTAAAATTAGTCTAAAAAAGGTTTGACCTCTTAAAACAAAAGGAACCTACCCTCATACTTCAATGAATAATCAACCCATCAAGTCCTTACATACGGCCGGACCCATATCTCCCGTACCGAACAAACCAGCATAAAAACGAACTTAGGGGTCCAAAGTTCCCTTAATCCGTGCCGGAAGGGACCTAAAGTATGGCAATGGTAAGGTACGGCCAAAGTTCGATTCAACCCGAAAATTGACCGGCATAAATGACCGGCCCACCCCAAGTGGTAATAACGGTCAAACGATATCAGTGACTTAATAAAATCCCGGGTGATTGAAACACCCTGGGACGTTACTGACTCGCTCTATCGATGTGCGATTTGTGGATTTTTATTTTGGGAAGAAATAGTATGTTACATGATAAGTAAAAGTTGTAGTGAATAGGTAGGGTTTATTTCGGCCTGGCCCCATGACCTGCCTTCTTTGATCAAGCGAGCGAAGTCTGCAACAACTGGCAAAATTTGCTTTCATCTATCCGTGTGATTGTTGGTACTCGTTGACCGAGCGAAATCTTAGCAATTTTTTTAAAATTTCTGTTTTTGCTGTATTGGTTGTTTCTTTGGTTTGTTTTAATTTAGCTTGTTTAGTTTATAGGTAATTACTACTTCTTTTATTGGTTTTGTTTTATTTATTTATTTTGTTTTTACTTGTTGTTAGATGTAGCGGAGAATGATATGGCTACATCTAGAATAATGGATGTGCTCGAAAAAAAAAACAGTTTCATCTTATTATGTGCGGTATTTACAATGGAATGCTACTGATAACAGTAATTTTACATTTACACAAAACAGTAGGTCATCATCATCATCAGCCAGAAGACGTCCACTGCTGAACATAAGCCTCCCTCTTAAAGCGTCAAACCGACCGACAACGTGCCTCCACCTGTTGCCCACGACTTTCACAATGTCGTCGGTCCACATAGTGGGAGGCCTGCCTACACTGCGTATTCCACAAACGGTAGGTACTGAAAAATAATACGAGTAGCCCACGATAATTACAGTAAGAGATTTAAAATTCGTGTCTGATATTAAAATCCTTATTATGTTTTCTTTCTAAATGAGTGGAATTACTCGTTCACGCATAGAATATGACATATCCTTTCCTTCTTCAAAGACTTTGACTTCAAAAGAACTTTGAAGAAATAAGGAAAAGTTGTGTGATATTTTTGTTCAAGTTTCATGATAATGAGCCGAAAAGATTTCGGCGTTATCTTTAAGGTGCCACGTTTCGCTCATCGCGCGAAATTCAAATTTTCTTGCGTTTTTTGTCAATTACTGCTTAATTACTCGTGGATTTATTGGAACCAATATTGCGACAATAAATAAGTTGTCTTAAGAAATTACGGTTAAAATGATCACCTAGATAACATTGGTTTAGCTACAAATCTCAATAAGCTGATTTTCATCTCGGTTTTTGGTTTAGTGAGAAATCTACTTATACTAGCTTTCAACTTGAATTTTTAGTTGGTGTAATTTCTTGAAATAATCTATTTATTATCGCAAAATTAGTTTTCATGAACCTACGATGAATAATTAAGCTGTAATTGACAAAAAAAGACAAGAAAATTTGAATTTCTCGCGCCGAGCGGAACGTTGCACCTTAAAGGGTCTAACATTTTACTATGGAGCCTGAGTCCTCAGCTATTTTCACTTTCGGGTACTGGTGCTTTTGCAATTATATGTTTCTGTTATATTTTAGTCCTCTATTGACATATAAAGATTTGATCAGTGGATGTGATTTTTTTTTTCGAAATGCCTAACTTATACCTATGCCATGAAGGTTAGAATCCTTGCAGGATTGCTTTACTTATTATTCTGTGAAAGTGGCGCTAGAAACTGCGGTAAATCAATTTTTTTTACATCACATCCAAAGCATGATTGTAGTCAAAACCACGAAAGTTCTCCTTCTACTTAATATAATCTGTAACACATGCCCGTGACAATTACCCCAGATCGAAAAGATACAGTTTATGATGACATTAAAACTGTCACGGAGGTAATGGAATTGTTAATTCTGTGATTCGTTTTGTGGCGTGTTTTTATGGCTTTATACCACCTATGGGTGTTATGGCCACGCATTAATAATTACATGAAAAACAGTGAAAGTATTATCTATACTTAGCCAACCTTCTTTTTGATGATATAGAAATGTTCGTCGAAATATAGAAATTTTTTCAAAACCAGCTGCTGTTAATATAAAAATTAAAAATAAAATGTTTTGGTGATAGTTTGTTTGTTTCTCCTTAACTTTGTAACGGCTGCACATATTTAAATGAAATTTGGTTTCGGGGTAGCTTATGGCATGGAATAACACATGGGCTATTTTATCCTGGTAAAATATATAGTTTCTGTATGATAAGTATAATTATTAATCTCCATAGTAACTCAATGGATTTATATATAGTTTCTGTGTGATAAGTATAATTATTAATCTCCATAGTAACTCAATGGATTTATATATAGTTTCTGTGTGATAAGTATAATTATTAATCTCCATAGTAACTCAATGGATTTATATATAGTTTCTGTGTGATAAGTATAATTATTAATCTCCATAGTAACTCAATGGATTTATATATAGTTTCTGTGTGATAAGTATAATTATTAATCTCCATAGTAACTCAATAGATTTAAATGAAATTTGGCGTTGATATAGTTTATACGCCAAACTAACAAAAATGGCATGCTAAGCCGAAAAGTGCTCATAGTACGAATGATTGTGAACAACTTTTATCATGGGTCCAACACTGTTCCCATTAGATCTAGGGGACTGTGACGTCGTAAAATTGTTAAATCTTTTTGATCCCTGAACTTCTATGATAAAATCGTAGAGAAATTATAAAAAGAAGAGTGCCAATGGCCATAGAAAGATGCATAGCCCGATTGTAGTAACTGATAAGGACGTTAGATGTCGCTACTGTCGATTAGGATTGACAGTGACACTAAAGTACAAAGATGCCTACATTTATGAATCGATCTGCCCCAAGCTACGTTAAAACAAAGAAACTAATGACACTTAATCACCATTCATTTTCTGTAAGACAAACAAAGTCCATACATTCGAATGAAACTAAGTACCTACATAACCTTAATAGCCTACCACGAGTACATAGAAAAGATTTGATCAAACAACGAAATATCTCAACAAATAAACGAGTAAATTCAAATAACAACAAAACATTACTTTCAAGCGCCACACACATTTAAAATGTCCCAAATATGGTCATGTCCCTATTTGCGCCTTCAAATAGTTCAAATAGCCTTCAAATATTTACTTTTATTTACAATTTGCATGTTATAAAACTGCAACGAGTTTTTAAAAAAAAAACAGGTCAACGACTTAATTAATCGGGAACAAAACATAAATAGTGCTGATAAAAACGGGAAGGGAACGGAGCCAAGTGGGATACAGCAACATCCGCCAAACGACACAAAAGATTTAAATATCTCGGTAGGCATAGATTTTATGATTTTACAACTTGATGTAGAGTAATCATGGCCTACATTTCTTTGTCTCTCCTTCTATCGTCATTATCATCATCATTATCTATCTCTATTTTATTAACTATTCTCACGCGGCAGACGGGAAGTAGTTTCAGATGGAGCCAGGTGATGCGGGTGACAGGATGTGAGCAAGCAGGACATAGGAATAAACCAATTGTAATGTGGAATGTTTTCGACAAGCCAAAACATACATTGTTGACTGAGCCTATGACAGAGACCTGTTTTTTTTGTGAAATACTGGAAGCACTATAACTTTTCCTGGAACATTACAAAGCTTGATACAGGCTAAATCAGTGGAGCCAAATTATAATATTAAAAAATATATAAAGACACCATACAAAGCCAAATAAAACTTTATATTTCAATTAAAATTAACTCACTGTTCAAATTTACCTAATAGTCATATACAAAAAAGAATAAAAATCCATTATCCATCAACCACCCACCTACCAGCTAACACACTTATCCCAAAACAGAAGCTCTTAGCATGTCGTGTATAAACAACTCTTAAACGCCTAGATAAGAACGCTTTCATGCCACCCCCCACTTCCATTAACTTTGGCAAGCAAACCCGTCGACTTAACTTTGCATGTATCGTGTGTACATCTCTTTTCATCGTCACTGGCCACGTAGTTAACATTTTGTCTCGCAAAAAGAAAATCTCAAAAGAGGTCTTTGGTGGCGTGAATTCGATCTCTTTTTGTTGGACGTTTTTTGCATATATGATGTTGCTCCGTCCAGTGCACATGTCTGATAGAGATAGACTAGGTGCCTATGGCAACGAGACAGAGAGAGAAATAAAGATGACACGTATCTTTTACCCATATTTATTTTGGGGTTGTTTTGGCGCCAACGTGGTAAAATCATGTCGCCGGTTTGTATTTGTATTATTTTCGAAAACTAACATAATGGTGGACTATTATTCATTAAGTGTACGTTAGCGTGTTTGAGTGTAGGCAGATCGTTTAAAGTAGTGAAATTTTTCTTTTCGAGATGTTTCTAAAACTCGTAGAAGCTTTCAATAAAGCTTCTATCATTTAACTAAAGCATGACTTGGACTGAGCAGTAACTGAAATTGTTGGCGACAAGTACATCGTGACACTGTCTCAGACTTGTTTGCACTCTGAAATATTATATAATTCACTTGAAATTTTACAAAACTTGACAATGGCTTAATAAGTGTGATGCCAACATTAGATTTAAAAAAAAAATACTTTTTTAAAAACTTTCTATGGATAGCGTTGTGCAGAAAGAACGCAAGTGTAGTTTTTTTTTGGCATATTTTTATTTATTAATGATTTTTTGTAACTTATTCATAGTTCCCGGCATTGTACAACTTTCCAAATCCTTTTATTTAACGAGTGTTTTCGTAATAATCAAGGTTACTAATCCAGGAACTATTCGATAACTTACATGAGTGTTGACAAATAATATAATTTTGTATGATGTTTTGAACACATACCTAATTGTAACTCACACAATCACTGCTTTTATTATAATACTAGCTGTTGCCCGCGACGCTCGGCCTTCGGCCTCGCTAAACTCTTCAAAACAACCTTGTTCTCACAATTACGAACACATCAAAATCGGTCCAGCCTTTCTCAAGTTACAGCGTAAACAGGAAAAATAGGGGTTCATTTTGATATAATTATAAAGATTGGGTCTCTCATAAAAAAACTGCAAAGCTTATGATCTGACAGGTTACTCAAGCCTTCCTCAAAACACTCAACCTTAACCGCGTACAAAAAACCAAAACGTCTATCAAGCGGTCAAAGAGTAAGGAGTAAATAAAGCTTTGCAGGTTAAATTACGATTAGCATCACAAAGGGTCGTTCTGAGTCGGGTCATTTTGTAACCCTATCTTCGTCCATTAGTTAGTGGCAGGTTAATAAGGTTCTTTGTGCTAGCTTTTACAATTTCTCCTGTGAATGTGGCTTATCTCCCGGCTTGTTTGCTCACTCGCGTCAAAGGCCGGTCGCTCACCAATTTTTGTAGCGTTAGTTAGTTAGGAATGAGATAGCGCCTCTGTAGTGATGATCTTTGATGCTGTTTATAAAATGCACGGAAACAATGTCAGGAACCTTCGTGGTGCAGCGTTTTTAATAATGAGGTTGAATAACCTGATGGAAAGATTATTTTTCGTTTCATTATAAGCGGGCCAAAGAGAATATAAATACTAAGCGATATTTTATCTTCTGTGTGTACTCGTGTTGTTTTTTTTTCAATAATTATGTTTATTATTATTTTTTATTTTTTTTCATTCTGTACTAACGACCCGCCCCGGCTTCGCACGGGTGTAATTTAGAATGTTTAAACATTTCGTAAAAAAATATCTAACTGATGTTAAAACCGCATCAAAATCCATTACGTGGTTTAGGAGTTAACGGATATACAGAGAGACGCGAAAAGCGACCTTATTTTATACTATGTAGAGATTCTACTTCACACCACACTAATATCACAAATGCAAACGAAACTCTGATTATGCCCCTCGGATTCTTCTGTTTGTTACATTTTAATCACAATTATGATCCTCCTGGCATAACAATGCAGCGCGTGTGCCTTATGAGCAGATGGTCCCGGGTTCGATTTACTATCCGGCAAGTGTTTTTATGAATTTAGCTGTCTGCTCTGGGATGTGGTGCCAAATATTTGTGTCTTTGTGTGTTGCATGCCATCTCCGAAAAGGAAACTTAGTGGGTAACTATGATTGTGATTTATTTAATAAATGAAACTATACAATGTTGTTGTGTATTATATGGGAACGGTCTTGAGATAGGTTACCTGAAAACAGGAAGGAAACACCGGCAAAACCATGGAGCAGACCTTGGGCGTTATCAGGTAACTCTGGTGACGATCGTCATCGTGTGCCGTTCCACTCACGCAAAGTTTCTCGCCCATGCGAGCGAGTGGGATAGCAAGCGAAGACCACCACCAGAGTTACATGATGAGTCCCCTTGTTCGTCTATAAGATAATTACTGACGTCTCAAATCGCACGATAAATATGAGTACATACGTGCGTAAACGCAAAGTTACAACGTCATTAGCAAAAAAGCACGCACTGAAAAGAGCCCATACGTCTTGAGAACACTTACAGAGAAGCATGTTAGGATAATCGATTCAAAACAGAGACATAACAGTAACTTATCGAGAAAATTTCCTCGCTCAAAATTTGCCTGGCTTCTCAATAGTCGATTTAGGGGTAAAATGGAAAATTAATGGTACGGAAGTGAAATTCTTCGAGTAAACGTAGACAATAGACTTAGAAGGTCGTTCGAGAGCTTAACTAAAGACATTTGGGAACGTTACTAGCGGTGAAACGGCGGGTTGAGTGTTCAAAATTTTATGGCGACAAAAAGAACTTTTGTCGTCACACGAAGCCTCAAAAGCTTTGTGGGATCGCGCATACGAAGTCAGTTTAGACTCCGCCGCGTGGTTTTATGTTGACCGCAGCTGTTTTCGGAAGAAATCATACTATGCATAAAAATTGTGTAGAGAGAAAGAGAACGAGAGAGAGAGAGTAGAGAAATTACCAACCCTTAGTCATATTTTTCGCGCGTTTTTTTTGTCGATTGGGTCAAGGGGGGTTATTTAAAGCTAACAACATGACATGACGGTGATGATTTTTTATGAAAATGTGAATATCACAGAGACTATAAATCATAGCGCATGTTTCGATATTTACATTTTTAATTTAATGTTTCTTATCACTTTACCACGCTAAAACTATTTCATTAATTTAATAGTTTTAAAGTGATTATGATTCCTGATAAGAAACATTAAATTATGTGCTCAAATCGCAAAAGTTTAAAATTTACGTTTACATTTTTCTGATAATAATTCTGATTAAGTTAAGGATAACGTTTATCAAAACTTAACAAGACGAACCGTTTTAATGCCTAAAGATGATTTAATTACTGGTCGTCTTGTTTACTGATTGGCTACGTTTCATTACTATTAGTTCAAGCTTCATGCCCAACAGATATTGCGACCCCTATAGCTTCATCTTCTTGCCTACAAAATTAAACGACGTTCGGATCAACGGTTCCCGTAGTATTATAGTCGGACAAATATACACATAGGTATCTTCTTATTAGTTCTAGACGTCCACTGCTGGACGCCCCCTATTTCTGTCATACGCCACGGCACGCTTGGAAAGCTTGGAAATCGCAAAATATTCACCGTTTACTAAGAAGCTTCTGCCCGTCCTCCTAAGACTACACACATAAGTATACAGACATACGAAATTGAATGCCGATTTTTATTTACTCTGTGACTTTGGTTTCTCTCGGCATAAAATACAAAAACCCGGAAGAGGGCGAAGCTCTGAGTAATAAGCAATAGTTCACACTGCACCGGAGTCACGTTGCGTCCACAAAGGGCGAGTCCAACGTGAAACGTTATTAAACTTAAATAGCCGTGTTCATCGATGCAGAAACTTCCCATTACGAAGGATCGAAAGAAAATCTCTTATCAGAAGCGATTATTGGGTCGGGATTAATATCTAGCCGTGCGCCGGCGGACGGAAGATGGGATTTTTGCGCTATAAAACCTTTGTGGTGTCTCGGAGACTGCTTTTGTTTTTTATTGGTTATCGGTTATTGGTGTGTACACAGCTTTACTGTTTATATTGAAACGGGGGAGTGTTTTGATTTTATTTTGTGCAGTAGGCTACGAAGACGCTCTCTTATTTATTGTTATGATTTTGTGTGGTAATACAGGTTTTTTATATTGGAGCTAGGGATTTGTTGGTATAGCGTCGATAACACTTAACGAAACTTAGTGGTGTTGCTGTCTTTTACTAATAGAAACACAATAAATAGATAGCATGCATTTTAGTGCTGTCAAATAAGTCAGAGCCACCCTGAAGCCCGAAAATCTAGTCTAAAATAAAACGATGATTGTGTTTAAAACGTTAAACACATTGAAGACATGAAGACAAATCGCTCTTCTGTCGACTGTTTCAATCAAAGATGCTACCAATCACAATGTAAGCACGAAAATCCCCTTTTAATATCAGTAAGTAAAGACGTCTCAGCAAATCCCAAACATATGAATCTCGGAGTCACTTCACCGAATCAATAACGGAGAAAATATTCTATTTCAATGGAAATCCAATTCTGCGCGTTTCGACAGTCAAAATACGAACTCAAAATAATATTAATGATCACGTTGAAAGTTTATCGAGTTTCATAAGTAGGATGCCGTACTGTTGCGTAAATGTGATGCTACGTAAGAAAGATCAAGATCATTTCGAAGTATGGCTATCACCATTAAAATTGCTTCAAGGAACTGAATTGTAATAGCTTCATACAAAAATTGTTTACATATTGACCAATAAATGTTACTAACGTTTATAACTTTTTGAAACATATATCAAGGTCTTGAAATCAAGGTAAATAATTGTAAATTTTAAAATGACTGAACATGACATTGAATATAATTATTTATACCTTCAAGTGTACTATATATTATGGTTTATATTATATGCATACACGTATATATTAATTACACGTATTATATTGCTCATAATTATATATTATAGACAATATTTTTACGAATAATAGTACAATACTGTCGCGGTCTGTAATGCTGGCAGCGATGACGATGGCCGAAAGCGCAGCTTAGCGCAGCTCCAGGTTATCACAGCGCGGTCAGTATTGCAGCCCTTAATGGACAAGTTGGAATAAAGGCCCAGACCGAAGGCCGAAGGCTGCAATGATGACCAAGCTTGAAGGCCCATGGTGTAGCTAAGCTTAGCTCGAGGCTATCATAGCGTGGCCAGCAGTGCAGTCATTGCGGACCAAGGCTTGTATAGTGCTTTAATCAAACAATGCGAGTCATTAAAATAACACCAGCTTAATAGATATTTCAATTTCATTTCAAACTCAAATCAAAATCAATTATTAATTTTTTTGTCGATTTTTCATTGCGAAAAATTGTCGTAGGCAAGTTTTTGCACCTGACTACTTTTGAAACAAAACTCGACTATAATAGATTTCCAAAGGAAATTGCTGCCCGCTAAAACACGCCAGTTATGAAATTCCATACAACTTTGCTGGCGCGTACCTATTCGAGTAGCGCGGCAAGGCCGACTTTGCTCAAAGAAAGTTGTCAAAATAATGACCATATTACGAGCTTTTTTGAGGAAATGTTTTTGCTTTTTTAATATATATTTTTTTGTTAACACTTCTTTCATACTTTTATGTACCTAGAGAATAATTTTGTAGCTAGCCGAGTGCGCGGGTGCGCCACGTCGACTTGATTACTGTGTGTGTGTTGGCGGGCTGAGTCGGTGGGTCGGCAGCTTTGGTGTGTAGACTGCGAATGTGGATACCGCGACAAACTTACTGTAGTTTTGCGGTTATTCCATTTCTTTAAAACTAAAATGTAACTGTGTAATGAATAAATAATATTTTTAAAAACGTGGATACGTCCGTTCTCGTTTTTGAGCAACGAAGGTTGCTACTTTCTTTGCCATACGAATAAAAATTTGACGACATGAGTCAAAATGTTTCACAAAAAAATATGTGGTCAAGACCAAATATAGGTTTTTTTTTTAAACTAGGGTGTATACAATATATTGTTTACAATTTTTAAACTAGGGTGTTTAATATCACTCTCAATAATTTAATCTGCATAAAAATGTTCATATACACAAGAAGCCTTAACACTATCATCAGCCAGACATCCACAGCCGAACAAACCTGGCTTGGACACCACGCTTGGCAGACGGCTTGGGAAAAATACTAAGCGAACGCTGCTGACCGTTCGGTTCTTGTCACAGTTTTGGACATACCCGAGTCGTAACACCCTAACATTCCACACAATACAAAACTCCTACACATTTATCATCCTACATTGAATTCTAATAACACGAAATAAATCGCTACACAGCCCGAGTGTATTCTCCCCTTATGAATATGAATGAAAGATAACCACGGAGTAGATAACAAGTTATTGTTATGAATACCATTCCCTTATCGATTTTGATGAGGCTTGCGAGAAATGGGCGGAAATCCTTATTAATTTGTGGTGTTTGTTAGATTTGTCCTACTTAAAATTTCAAGTGAAATTCATTTTCGTTTATCGTTCCGTTCAGTTTAACGTAGCATTGTCCACAGCGAGCTACGTGTTGTCTAAGGTCATAGAAAACCTTTATTGGGAACCTTGAGTTACTATGTAATACCATAGAAAAATTATACGATAGAAGAATGACAATCTCATACAAGTGTACCCTCGAAAAAACAGCTTAAATAAAGCGCCACCTAGTATTTAGGAATTTGTTGATCAACAAAATATTGTGGATCAGGCAAGCACCTAATATAAAATATTAAAAAAAAACATCGAGCCTCCAACGCCAACTTAGGCATTTCACTTATTATATCTCGGCAGTCCTGATTCGCTTCAATACCTAAAAACAATAGTCAGAAATAGATTTTTACTTGTTGCTTTCAAAAATTACTAAAGCCCTTGAAGCGCGTAATCTTGGAAGAATTCGAAAAATCTTAACATATTTCCCGATATCCCGAGGACTGATACACGGTGAAACGAGACGGTATCTTGACGGAGATGTATTAGCATTTAGATTATGTCCCGGGGACACGTGACGCCGGGATTTGTCTACCGGTTTTCATTATTTGAACAGATTCTTTTTTTGTTGTACGTGAATTTAGGAAAGATGTTTAGATAGTTTGTCTTTGGGTTTTCTTAAGGTGCGCCATTTTAGCTACAATTTTGTCAATCGGCATCTGCGAAATAAATACCTAAATAGTTTTTAATAACAAACTGAGGCAGATGGCAATTGACAGTGTATAAGTAGCAGTGAGATAGCAGATATTTTGGATGATAATGGTAATCATTGCTTTATACACGATATAACTACTTTTCTCACTAGGGCTTTTATGAACTTTGTATTTATTTAAATGTAGAATGTGTTAGTGTTTAAAGTTAATCTTTTCAATTGATTTTGTCCCCTTTCATTCAGCGTTAAAATGCCTTAAGCAAAACTGACTGATTGATGATTGGTTATAAAGGTGATTCGCTAAGGTAACCGATATTTTGGTAATCTACTTAATATTACGTTGAAAGCCATTTTACTTAGTTTGATCGTCGATTGCAACTGCAAACCGGACTTGTCCCATTCAAAAGTGACGGAAATCTATTAGCATTTAGATTATATACCGGGAAAACGTGACGACGGGATACCGGATTGTACCGGGATACACCAGACTGTACCGGTTTTCATTAAGTGCAATTTCAACATGTTTGTTAATACTTGGAAGTGAGTGGAGCTTCTGTTTTTGTGGTCAGTGTTCAGTGAATATTACGCTCTTCGTGGAGACAATGGGACTGAGATTGGACGCGACAGTATGATAATTTACTATTAAAGCCTACACAGCTTTAACTTGGAAGTAAATGTCGTATAGGATAGAGAAAGAGTCATGGTTGAGAAACATTTGGGAATAGATGAACATTGCCAACTTAGAGTAGTCCACTTATTATGGACTAGTTGTGACCCGCGACTTTTTTCACGTGAACATAAAAAAAATATCCTATGTCCGTCTTTGTGATATACAGTAACATCCTTGTTAAAATTTATCAAGATCCGTGCGGCGGTTTAGCCGTGATAACGCGACAAACGTCCAGGCAAAGAGACATAGCGTTTATAGCGCAATTTGCGTCATAGCGACCGAATTCGGTCGCAAAGTGCTGTAGCGAAAAGTCGAGACTAGCGCCCCTGAAGCCTTTAAACGCTTCACTAGGTACGAAGTACTTTGGTACTAGCAAAAGATTTCTTTTCTGCTTGTCTGCGTACCGTCCATAATAGGCCTGCCTATCACGTCGGAGCTATAAAAACTCGACCTAAATTGGATATTCTGTGCGCAACTGATCGTGGAAGTTACTATAATCCCTGCTTTTGATATTCGGTTAAAGCCCAGTTTTTTAAGTTCAAGAAGAAAGAAGTTTTTTATAAGAATAAAAATGTTCGCAGAAAATATGACACTTTTGTTTCAATGCTTTAACTAGGTGTTCGCTCGAACTGGGACCACGCGCAACCCCTGTGTCTTGAAAAACCTTTGACCAATTTTGCTCATGCACGAAATACTTGCTTACAATCGTGACGAACGATCGGATCAAAGGTTTTCAATTTATGGTCGGACGTCGATTAATACCGTAGACTCTGAGACCTTCGCTTCGTTCGGTCAGTTATCGACAGTAGGTAGTATTTTTATACCGTATTTTAATATTAAAGAAACTATACTAATCGCGACAATTTACATTTATCTGTTATTTTATTAATATTTATTTTACATTTATCAACGGCTGAATGGATCTTGATAAAGTTTGATAAGCAGTTACTGTATATCACAAAGACGGATATAGTATACTTATTTTAAATCCACGCGAACGAAGTCGCAGGTAACAGCTAGTAATTACATATTTCTATACAGTATGAGTGTAGCTAACTGAATTAAAAGCTTGTAAAAAGGAATATCGCGAAGTCTCAGTTCGGGGCGAAATACTAGTATTATTTTAAGAGACATTAGAAAACTTTCTTCATATAGCATTATCTCAACATTTTCAGTAATCCTAGCTAATATTATAAATGCGAATGTAACTCTGTCTCGCTGTCTGTGTGTTTGTCGCGTTATCACGGCTAAACGGCTGAACGGATCGACATTAATTTTTGCATAGATATAGCTTAGGGGTAGGAAGGGAAGACGGACATATTTTTTGCAGTTCCACGCAAACGGTAATAACCAATAATAATAATACGGTAATAATGGGTAATAACAAGTTCAAGATTCGATTGTTTCAAACTCTCAATATAATTGTAAAGTCGTATCTAGTTTGTAGTTTGTTTATCTAAGTTTCTATTACAATAGGTCCGTAGCAGCCGAGAAAACTTACGAAACTTGTGTTAACAAAATGGCACGAAGAAAAGATGGGTTAGATAAGAGGCACTCCGATATCCCAAGAAAATTGAATTGCAGGCAAGACCGATAAGGCGTTGTATTGAATTTTATCATTTCTCATCGACGCTTTGACAAAGAAACACAGACATAGGTAATAGATATGAGCCCTCGATCATCTTTTACCCGATTTCTCAAGAAGGAGGGTAATGTGTTTGGGGTTTATTTAAGTATATTTGTGTGTTCCCGTATCCTCCAGTAGCCAAAACGTCTTGACCGATTTTGAAGAGTGTGGTGTCGTTGGAATTTTCTTTAAGTACGGAGTGACATAGGCTACGTTTTGCAGTCGGGTATTTTGTTTATCTTTGACTAGACTTGTGGCTCAGTAGGTGGATTTCCGCCTTCGGTGGGTTCGATTCCCATCCAGGACAAACATTTATGTGATATACATGGATGTTTGTTCTTTTTCTGGGTGTTTCTATGGATGTTTTTACAAAAAAAAAATGTATTTATGTATTCTATCAGTTATCTGGTTCCCATAATACAACCTTGCTTAGTTTGGGTAGATGGCGCTGTGTGAAAAACGTCCACCAATATTTATTTATTTATTATCTTTTCATAATATAATTTAATCTTATATTTATCGCCTTGTGATTATATACCGCCCATCGTTTGTGTTCCGCAGTGAGAGTAATACGAAAAACATAGGATACGATCTCAAAGGTCATAGGTATCATTTCTTTTTACTTATTAGTGTATAGCATTCGAAGAACGGTTGTAATGAAAGACGTTAAAATAAGCAATATGTAATGTCCGAAATGCTTTGACAACATTGTTTTGACATAGCCAATTTTAGAAAAAAAAAATTATAAACAAATGACAACTGAAGCAAGCCTTGCGCGATAAGTACAGTTTGTTGTATAGTTTTGGCGGGAACGCGAAGAAGTCATGTCGCGTCATTATATTATTTTCCAAAACTTGTGTTATTTCGAGTGTTAATGTGTAAAAATGGTGGTTTTTTATTCATTTAGTGTTCGTAACCGTGCACGAGTGTTG
The DNA here is from genome assembly GCA_947579745.1 of Apocheima hispidaria. NCBI lineage: Eukaryota > Metazoa > Arthropoda > Insecta > Lepidoptera > Geometridae > Apocheima > Apocheima hispidaria. Next base: position 11,848,522 of record OX388157.1, read on the forward strand.
ATGTCGTGAAACGTGACATTTCGTGTTGTTACCAAAACTCCATAGAAATCTTTAGTAAAGTTTCCACCGCTTTACTGGGGTATGACTTGAACTTGACCGTGACTTACTTTACTTGAATTAGACTATGTCTGAGGCTTGTTTTAATTGTGAATTACTTTACTTCATTTGAAATATTACAAAACTTGACACTGGCTAAAAACACAACATGTGAAGCCATAATTTAGAAGAATAATAGTTGTTGTAGTAAAATCCATATTGTGTTGATATGAACAATTGATAAGCATGTTACACTCAATTGATGAGCATGTGATTCTGGACAAAATTGCAGCTAGACATTCCCGTAAAGGATTGCAGAAGCATATTACAGATGCGTCCTCAATACGTCAGTTAAGCTCGATTGTTTTTCCGTCACACGTCTGTTTTACATGATGACAATATGACAGCCTCGTTCCGTTATCCCCTGTACATATTAAAATGCAAATCAAAACCGTCGTCGACGATTTTTCTAGGGTTTACGCATCGTCAAAACATGCGCGACCAGTACGACTGCGACTAACAATCGGCTCTATTATATTAGACGCGATATTGTAGTGGGAACACACTACAGCTTGGTTATTATGAACCACAGATCACACTAGATACCGCATTACGATTTTCGTTGTTCCTACAACAATTTACCAAAGTTTGAGGAAGGCGCGGATCGCAGGAAGTGCGACCAAGCGTTCTCATTGGCTATCTCAAGGTTACGCCTACTCGCGCCTAACAATTAACCAATAGGAGTAATTTCGATTTAGACTGATGCGTAGTGCGCCTCGAGTGTCCTGAATGCAGAATCTAGACTGTGATCTGTGTTATGGACTCAGTTTACTCGGTAACCGTGTAAGCGTTAGTTATATCTTGCCAAGAATTTGGATGATAAGACAGTCTGATTGGCATTGTCTACGCAGCCTTGTTAGTCGCTTTAGTATGATCATATCTACATTTAACGTTGATTTAAGAGCGTAGCTCTTGTCGGTGGAGATTATCTGGCTTGACGGTCTTCGCCAGCGTTTTCATCTCCTTGTACAAAATGGCATCTGCCTTCTATTTTAACTGGTAAAAGAACGTTATCTTTGGTCTTCCCGGTCCTGTCTTTCCTTCTATGTTGGTTTTAATAAGTTTCTCGTGTCGTACCTGGCGGCCAAACATCTTGTCTCGTCTGGTCTCTATATTTGTTGGAGACATCTCGTTCAGAATATCTGGGTTTTGCCTTTTTTTTTCATCCAGCTTACCTCGGAATTCTGAAACGTTTGTTAACTTTGACAACAGATTAATTCTAATGCTGCCTTTGTCTGGCTTAAGCAAATGACAAAGACACTTAATCTGTTGTCAAAGATAACAAACGTTTCAAAATCCCGAGGTTATTCTTTCTATTCGTCTTCAACACTACCCACCCAGTCGCTTAAGTGTGAAAGAACTTTTCCGAATTTAAAATGACGATCAAAACAGCCGCAGTCCGCACACAATTTTCTGGCGTAACCAATTCATTAAAATAAATGGGAAATCTGTATAACTTGTCGCCAGAGATGCTAACGCACGATGGCTGGCTAGCGTTGTCCACACAGCGCTATAGACGTTATGCTTACGGGAAGTAGCTCGTTGTTAAAGAGCCGTTGTGATCATTTTTAATTGCTATCGCACTCACTGCGCGCGTCATGAAGCGCTAGTCTTTCGCTGGTTCTTTACAACCAGCATTACTGAGTTCTAACCGATTTCGTGACAATCCATAGATATGTTACTCATATATTTTGTAATATTTTGTCTTTAAACATATATTTATTTCATTATTTCTAGTTCTAGTATACTTAAGGCGCAGTTTTCAGGGTCGTTTATGTGTGGTCGGGATTTTCTCTAACACATCGGTTTTAACTGACGTTATCGGGTATCGGACAGTCACGTCTGTGTAATACATAACTGGGCGATGTTAAACGGTTTAATGCGAAATTTATTTTACTTCTGTGGAAACGTTGGCGTCTACAGTTGTATCTATTATATTTCCGGGTTGATTGGTTTTTCAAGGATTAGATTGTTTTTTTTAAAAGCGTTTAAGATTTTGTAACCAAAGGTGCATATTTAAGGAGACAGACTTATATAAGCAATATTGGAAAGGACGTTAGAAAGATATGGATGAGGCAAACCAAAGAAAATAAATATAATACTAGCAGCTCCGCGGTTTCAACCGCTATTATACAGAAACCGGTCATTTTTTCGGGATGAAAATAATAGCGTATGTGTTGATCCAGGGAATAAGCTATCTCCATAACAAATTTCATCCAAATCCGTTCAGCCGTTACAGAGGTGAACGGAACCAAACACACTTACATACTTAAACACCTCGCACAAACTTTCGGATTTATAATATTAGTGTGATGAAAGTTCAGCTAGAAGTAAAGCATTGTATTGAATTTTGTATGATATTCTCATAGTTTTTTTGCGATCTGTGGGCTTATCCCGTAACTCTTAAAGCGATAGCGAGAGTTGCGCGAGCGGGACCGCGCATAGTGCGACTAAGTTGATACGAGCGAGATGGCATGCTCTCGCAATCAGAATCATGAACGTTTCAAAGTTAGAGGATAAGCCCGCTGGTGTGGTAATGCTACCAGCATTCTAGCCACTTTCCTCCAATAGGACTTGTAGATTTGTTGTATTTATTTCTAAGTTTGTTCTGAGTTGTTTTTATTTGAGTTGTTTTTTATTTTTTATGTGTTTTAGTTCAAACTTCATTGTAAATAATTATAGTTTTTCCTTGTAAATAATTTTTTGAGAATCAATATGTGACATTTACTTTAAGCTAGCTTTTCGCAATTACATATTTATTTGAAAGACAGAGTATAAGAAGTAAATATAATTATGTTTATATAGACCGCGTCTAAGAAGTGTTTACACACTCCGCAGACAGACATTTTACTCACACGCGGTTTTCTTCGCAAACAAAGTGCCGAGTGCGAGTTTTTGTAATTGCGTTTACCTATTCGATCGCGTTAACGTTAATTACTATGATTTGTATGAAATAAGAGAAGTGCCATCAAGATGACGCTAGACGGCGCTGCTCTTATTTCATACAAATTATAGTTAGCGTTAACGCGATCGAGTAAGTAAACGCATTTGTCAGGGGCGTATTTACCCTTAGGCCGAAAGAGCCATGGCCCGGGGCGGCAGAATGCGAGGGGTGGCGCAAGCCGCACCTTGAAACGAAATCTTGAAAGTCGCGGGCAACCGGTCGATGCAAGTTGCAAATTGTCGTTCAGTTTGGCGGTCTTTGTTTAGCAGTGGACGTCTTCAGGTGCAACGTTTCGCTCATCGCGCAAAATTCAAATTTTCTCGAGGGTTTTGTCACTTACAGGTTAATTTAATTGCTCATCGTGGATTTATTGAAACCAATTTTGCGCTAATAAATAAGTTGTTTTAAGAAATTACGGGTAAAATGATCACCTAGTTAACATTGGTTTAGTTAAGAATCTCAGTAAGCTGATTTTCATCTTGGTTTTTGGCTAGCTCTCAACTTGAGTTTTTGGTTGGTGTAATTTCTTGAAACAATCTATTTATTATTGCAAAATTAGTTTTCATGAACCTACGATGATACGATTAAGCTGTAATTGACAAAAAAAGACAAGAAAATTTAAATTTCACGCGCTGAGCGAAACGTTGCACCTTCAGGCTGTTGATCATGATGACTACGCTCGAAAAGAAGATTTTTTTGCAATCATATTTGAAATTAATTTTAGTAACAATAACTTTTTATTTATTTTATATATGGGCGCGGGGAGTCAAATCAAAAGTCATTGCTTTTGTCTTTTAATTTATGGGGCGGCAAACCTTACAGACCCGGGGCGCTGAATCTTAAAATACGCCACTGGCATTTGGAAGAACTCGCACACGGCACTCGGAACTTCCACTCTTTACACAAGTTCTTAATCGAAAAATAATGTACCGCCCAGATAGCAGAAGGGTAAAAACGCGCAATTTCGTGCGCTGTTGTATCATTTGGTACATTAATTGCCATCATAAGTTCGACGTCGGGTTTTATCGCCCAGGCAGCCGCTCCTCGCTTATGCAAATTGTACGCGCCGCCTGCCAGTAATGTCCACATTATAACAATTTAAGAAGTAAAACAACAATAAGTGTGTCCAATAACCCAGTAGCTGAGCTGGGTCACGGCTATCTATGGTTGCTGGGTGCAATGTTCGGCGCTCGGGTCGAGATTGTAGATTATGATGAAACGGACTGAGTGTCACGGAATCAAATAGCGTTTTACAAATGTAAAACGTGTAAGGACAAAATATGAAAGCAATTGAAAGCAGTGGCAACTGATCAGCCAACTTATAGCATTAGGACTTTTTTGTAGTGACTGTCTAGGGAAGTACCGTTGCCAGTTATTCAAATACCAAGCAGTAAACAAATATTACTGTGTTCTGGAGTAGAGGCCAGTGTTCGTTACTATCACTCATGGTTTTGAACTTACTCTAAACCATAAATAAAGTTTAGTTATATTTGTACAAATAATTACCTATACAATTCTAAAATTTATAATCTGTAGCGATTCCATCAGTAAGTAAACATTTTGAAATTTGCTCCCAGTAGACCAAAAATTCGAGTAATTTGAAAATTTTAACTGGTCGTTAACAATACAATATTAGCTACACAATTACACTGATAAGTTTTTTTTGTAACTAAGCATAACATAAAATTGGGTCAAGCCTACGACAAACGTTTAACTTTAATAATATATCTTTAAATGAGCTAAAAACTAATCACTGGAACTGGGCCTATTATTATTTATTATTTTTTTGGCTAGGCAAACTCACCTGATATAGCCTGGAATAGGAAATGGCTGCCGGAAGACACGACAGATTTTCAACTCGAGGGTGGTGGCTAGTTAACCAGCCGAGCTCTTACTAGACAGGCACCTACCACCATGCTGTGGTTTCCTCACGATTTTTCCCGTTAACTCAAGCTCATTGTTGGGCTCTAAACTCACACCCTTTGGTGTGCGCTCCGAATGCATTCACCACTGAGCCATTATTGTTACGCTATTGTAAATATTACCTAACGCTTCGCTACTATAATTTTAACTAATGCTCACCTAAACCTGTAACAAAAACTTAACTATCATTTATATCAAATGCTAGTTAATATTTTTGTTACCATAAACATACATTCAAAACTATCTACAATTGATACTTGTACAACTTCAGCCATCATCTGTAAACGACTACAAAAGCCGAGTACACAAAACACTGACATTATTTTCGAGTACACATATGGCGATACTTTTACGACACTCCTCGAGCAATGAAGACCTTTCATAAAGCAGATACGTGTGTGTTTTGTAAACCCGGCTTTAAAAGCTTAGCGGGCTGCACTACGCATATTAAGCAGTTTCGCGAATCTGTCTTTTTAGTGTGGTGTTACCAGATGTTAATGCTAAAAAGTTACCAAAGTGCAAAATAGCGTATTTACAGAAGTAAAAAACTGTATTTAAGGGACGCAGTTATAATATTTGACCGAGCGAAGCGAAGGTCTCAGAGTTTACTGGGACAAAGCGGCATTTGTATGTATGTTTGTATATTTGTCTGATGATTACTTGCGAACCGTTGATCCGATCTTCATGAAATTTTGATACAATTTTTAAGTTCGAATATGAGCTGATTCGGTCCAGGGGTTGTGAAGATATAGGGGTCGCGAGGTCTCAGTTCGGCGCGAACTACTAGTTTTATTAGTATAAAACTAAACTAAACTGTCTTACCAATATTATATTATTATTAATTATAACCTTGTACGACTTGTAGTACGCTTGAATCATTATGATTTCCCGTGTTAAATAAGGCATACAGTTTTTTCGGTTACTAATACTAAGACATACGGTTTTTTTTTCATGAATATTTGCTGAATATTTTTATCCACGATAAATATAAGATTGCTTTTTCACAATATGTCAAAAAAAAACAGAATTTTTCTCCACAAGAGTTTTTAAATAAAATCTGAATTTTACCTTTCAAGTAGGTATATCTCAGTAGCAAGTTTTCACTGGCAACACTTTTACCCGACAATGTTGAGAACAGTTTATGCTAGACTCGTTTTATTTTAATGCCCGAAACCATTTTTACGTCTCATTTTCATAAAGCACCGGCATAATTATGCGGAAAGGTGGACCAAAAGGGATGCGATTTTTGCTCTCAGTTTTATGCTAATGTAAGTGTAGCCACCCCTTTATGCTAATAACTGAATATGAGATACGTAACTCTCTCCGTGTATTTGTATGGTTAGGATTGTTTGACTGCTTTTATTAGATATGTAGTTTAAAAGCAAGTATAACTCTTTTGAAAGAGTGTATTTGTTACTTAAAATTAATGGACGGACCTTAACCACACATTTTCCTTAAAAATAACAAGTCAAAATAATGAACTTAGGCTTCTATATTACGTAATTAAAAGAATGTATAGTAAATTTTTCACAAAGACGAGATAGCGAATATAATATCAAGGCATATTTTTACGGATATTTGGATCGCCTGTATTGACGAACGTACGTCTCGCACTTATGACAGACTGAGAGCGACTGAAGCAAGGTGAGCGCCGGCGCTCGCTTACAAGTCTTCAAAGTTCTCTTACTTGGGCCCGTCCATTCATATGCCCCGGTACTATATATACCCGGTATATATACCGGTATACTGCCCCGGTGGCTCAGTTTTCAAGAGAGAAATCCGAAACAAGAGGGGAGGGACCCTCGCAGAATCCACGACGGAGAAAAGAAGAGGCCGAAAGGGAACGACGCTGGTCATACCGACCACGACGGAAGAGACGGCACCGACCTCACTTATGGCGCCGGCTAATCCATCGAAAGGAGGTAGCACCAACAAAAAGAGGCCGAACAATAAAAAGAGGGTAGCTTTGAAAAAAGCTACTGAAAATCAGGAGAAGCCGAAGAAGAAAATTGAAACCGGTCCCGCTGGCAGAGACTCACTCGGCCAGACGATCGGGGTACTGAAAGAAATTTTGGAAGCTGTCCAGTCCGGCACGGACGCTGAAACGGCTACTCTCATGGGTTTAATGCGAATATTGAACTCAAATGGGGGTAGATCTTAGAATCGTATACTGGAATGCCCAATCGCTCACGGGGAAGATTAAGATGCTGGCCGTCTTCCTCCGTGAGCAAAAAGTTGATATATTTTTGGCCAGCGAGACACAGCTTAAAGCAAAAACTACCCTCAAGATACCAAACTACATCGTCTACAGGAAAGATGAGGAAAGAGCGGACGGCACAGCATACCGAGGACTAGCGGTATTGGTCCACCGAAAGGTGATACATCAACTCATCCCCGTCGTAGAATTCAAATCGATACAAGCACTGGGAGTGCTAGTGAATGTCGCCGGTGAAAATAGAAGAATTTTCGCCGTGTATAAACCATCGAATGAAGCCATCGATGTGCGAGAAATAAGATCGCTACTCGACCCCAATACCCCGACGGTCATAGCCGGCGACCTAAACGCTAAACACACGTATTGGAACTCGAATAACGTGTGCGCGAACGGGAGAAAAATATACCAGGATTCGGTGGACCACCATTACGAAGTCATAGGACCAGACACATGGACACATCACGATTACAAAGCAAGTGGTAACGTGATCGACATAGTCGTCTACAAGGGACTGAAGATGACACCGCAACTCACCGTCTTGTATGATCTGCCCTCAGATCATAGACCAGTCCTGCTAGTGCTGAAAGAACCCCTAACTAGAGTCGCCGCCCCCTCGCGGAGGCGGATTATCTGTTGGGACGCGTTCCGTAGAGAAGCACAGCTGAGAATCACCACCATACCGATCGGGACCGCCGAACAAGTCGAACAGGCCACGGACGAACTAACCACAGCTATCCAGGAAGCACTCACAGCAGCTTCGCACACCGCCGCGCCGGCCAAGAGAGACTCTCTACCGGCACGGATAAGGGAACTTATACGCGAAAAGAGAGTGAAAAGGAAGCTGTGGCAAGACACAAGATGCCCGCGCGTCAAGAGAGAATTGAACGCGCTAACCGAACGCGTCAAACTCGCGCTCGATAAAAACGCCGCAGAAAGCTGGGAATATCACATCAGCTCAATCACCGATGAACTACCCTCGGTTCATCGATTATGTCGACAGCTGGCAGGAACCACACAAGCAGTCCAGCCACTGATAGGGAGCGACGGACTTCTGAAATTTGAAGCCAAAGATAGGGCGGAAATATTCGCGGATTGCCTAGAAAAGCAATTCACGCCCAACCCGACGGACCTGGCCGAACATGTCGAGGCCGTCGAGAGAGAAGTGAGAGAATACTTCGCTGCGAACCCGACACCCGAAGAAGAAGAAGAAGAATCCAGAAATAAAATTTTCTGGAACCCCGGAAGAGTGATGAGGTGCATCACACGTCTACCCAGGAAGAAAGCACCGGGCTCGATAACATCTCAAACGAAGCCCTGAAGAACCTACCGCCGAAGTCCGTCGTCGCCCTGACGAGAATTTTCAACGGAATTCTCCGAACAGGACATTTCCCGAAAAGCTGGAAAATAGGCAAGGTGGTGACGATCCCGAAACCCGGAAAAGACGCCAGAAAACCAGAGAGTTATAGACCGATCACGTTGCTGAGCACGATGTCTAAACTATTCGAGAGACTACTCCTACTCGAACTGACGCCCCACATCACACCTAGGGCGGAACAATTCGGGTTCAGGGCCGAACATTCCACCACTTTGCAAGTAGTGCGGCTTGTAAACGAAATGGCAACAAGCCATAACAAGAAAGAGAACGTCGTGGCCGTCCTTCTGGATATGGAGAAGGCGTTCGACAGGGTATGGCACGAAGGGCTGCTATACAAGCTATCGAAGAGCACAGCCCCGAGACAGATAGTCAAGGTTATCCAGAGCTTCCTGACAGACCGCCAGATCACGGTTGCGGTCGAAAATATCCTGTCAGGACTAAGACCCGTGAAGGCCGGGGTGCCGCAGGGAAGCTGCGTATCCCCACAATGCTATGCCTGGTACACCGACGACATCCCCGTCGTCGGACAAGCGAAACTCGCCTTATACGCTGACGATGCAGCCTACTACGCATCATCGTACAGGCCGGCCTTCGCGGTGAAGAGACTACAACCTTCACTGGATGCCTTGCCTGAATGGCTAAACAAATGGAGACTCACAGTAAATGTAGGCAAGACACAAGCCATCATTATCGGTAACACACACCTACCGACACCCTTGAAGCTGCTGAACGAGGACATCCCGTGGCAAACAGATGTGAAGTATCTGGGCGTCACCATCGACCGAAGACTCAGCTTCAAGAAACACATAGACACCACCATAGGAAAGGTGAAAGGAGCTCGCGCTAGACTTAACCCGATACTAAGATCTAAGCTGCCACTAAGAACGAAATTAATGCTCTACAAGACGTATATACGAACACGTCTAACATACGCGGCGCCAGCCTGGTATCCGTATGTGAGCAAAACGAACAGATCCCGCCTACAAGCACAAGAGAACATCACTTTGAGAGGGATAGTAGGAGCTCCGCGCTACGTGAGAAACTCCACCATTCAGAGAGACCTCAAACATGAAAATATTGAGGCTTTGGTGATACGCACAGCTACTCAGCTATTTGAGAGAGCTGACAAGTCAAGATTCCAACACATCACAGGAATAGCCCCGCTTCACGCGAGACCACCGGACACTAAGAAACCGGGAGTAAGGCGCGCCAAACCTTACTCCAGAGAACTGATAGCCACCGAAGAAGAAGAAGAAGAAGAAGAAGAATTACCATCTACATCAAAAACAACGGGGACATCGCTCTCGGTTGCCACTGTCGTGCCTGATCGGCTCGCTGGGCCTTCCCTGGGCAACCAGGGATCTCACCCGGCAGGGCTTGATCGCATTGACATATAAGTGGAACCGAAATGAAGTCCCCGTAGAAGAAGAAACCAAGAAAATTCAAGAGACACGCCCATAGTTATGGGCGTAGAAAAGCCAGGGCCAGGGGGCATTGCCCCGATACCCTTCCCCCACCCCACAAGAGGGGTGAGAAGAAAGTTCGACTAGGTGGCTCAGTTGGTAGTGAACCTACCTTCCGTGTTTGGGGGCGTGGGTTCGATCCCCATCTAGGACAAACATTCATGTGATGAATATTTGTGTTTGTTCTATGTCTGGGTGTTAATATCTATATAAGTATGTATTTAAAAAATATATATGTACGTATATCAGTCTCTGGCAGCCATATTACAAGCTTTGCTTAGTTTGGGGTCAGATGACCGTGTGTGCAAAAATGTCCCAGATATTTATTTATTTATTTATATTACTTTGGCCGAAGTCATACTCAGCACCACCGAATTTCAAGCAAATACTAGTTTGACATTAAAAATTAAATCAGCCAATATTTTTCTTCAGGAAAGTTAGTTTAAAAATTTATTTTAAAAAAATATCTAAAATAATTTATTCTGTGACCCCACGAAAAATTTTAACGATCGACGGCGTAACAATAATATAACAGCACAATACTCAATTATGTTCGCATACCACAAGGGCTGTACCTCGAGATCAAAAAGTTTTTAAACGACTCCTGGACATGTATAAGCGATCACTTTTAATTACAGTACATCAGACACGACATAAAATTGGAGTAATAAAAACGCTACGATAAAAACACGCGACATATTTTATAACTCTTTCCACGAAATGTTGACAAGCCCTGGGAGGGAGGTGAAATTGGACGAGAAATATGTCAGGACATCAGTGAAATCTCACGAAGGTTTACAATGTATCAATCACAAAAGCTGATCCTAATGTATCAACCACTAGCGACCCGCCCCGGCATCACACTGGAGTAATTTAAAAAAAAAACCTTCCGTGAAAAATTAATCTTTCTGAAGGAGTTTGCATCAAAACCCGTTGCATGGCTTAGGAGTTAACGGATATACAGACAGACAGACGCGGAAAAATACTTTATTTTATGCATAGATAGAAGTTGATGAATTATTTTTGTCTAATTGTTCTACTATACTATCGTATAGTAGTTTTTTACTATACTTGTGTATTTCGTAAACAGCATTTGTATTTGAAAACATAATTGTAAGTTTTAATAGATTTCTTGGTTTGTTACGAGTAGTTACAATTATAATTGTCATCTACTTTACTTATTCATCGTTTCTTAGAAAATTTCATTTTTCATGTTGGTAATTATTAAAGTGTGACTTTAGTATGACTACGAGTACTACGGATTTTAATGTCGTTACTTCGTTGTTCTTTTACACTTTTACCGTAATCAATCTTAATCTAGCATGCGGTATGGTTGGACTCTTATTTGACAAACATCAATAGAAATTATGGACGAGGCGAACACTGACATAGCTCTATATTAAATTATAACTTTAGTGGATTGTAACAACAGTGTAGTGGAGAAGATATCTAATGATAAATACGAAGAAGATGTCAAATAGAAGTCCAATAATAATAAAAAAGTAAAAGAACTCACCACCAGCAGCGTCGACTTGACAGTAAAGGTTGAGGATGCAGGCAAACAGAAGTACGACAACGGCGGTGCGGTTGAGCGCGGTGCGCCGCTCTCGCATCTTACCGGCGCCGCGCCGCGCCTGCGCCAAAAACCACGTGACAACGCACACGCAGGAACCACATCACCCGCTCCACAAAATGGCGGGCCACCACAAAATGGCCGCTCCCAAGATGACCACCGATACCAATCTGGACGCTTCGAAATGGCGGCTCCAACTTTACTTACGATATCTTAACAAAATACACATCACAACCAAGTTTTGCCACTTAATTTAATTACATTCAAAACTTTATTCTAATATTAATTTAATTGATACTTTTTGTATATCACAAAAATACGACAACCGCTTCGATGATTAAAAATTTCAAAATTTCAAAACACGTAGACAACGATCAAGAGTTTAATTTTTAATTTTGATAGCTATATTTACAATTTTATATCTAATCTAATTAGGTAGATTTTTGTTTGGTTTTTCGAGAGTTAGGCTTGAGATTCACTGCGCTTTAACATATTAGGAAGCACAGTTTTTGCGTCGCGAAGGCTCTAGTTCATCCATATTCCATTGTAATTCGGCACTGATACTTCGTTCTCAACTGAACTCTTTCCGGACACTACACTCGCAAGTTCGTCCGACTTCACGATTCGCACTAATACTCTTCTCAATCAAACACATTTTTTATTATATTCCTTCAGAAACACGCATTGCTTTGCTGGAACCTAGAACAATATCAGGAGAACGTTATAGACTGGCATGACTATTATAGGATCATGCCAACGAACAACGTTAGAATTCAGGCACGGATTTGGAAGGCGCATGTTTTAATTTGAAATACCTTAAAGAATCGTTCAGGTATCCGAAATCCCAATACAATTACTCTCTGAAATCTGAGCTCCCAATACAAATTAAGCTATCCAATCTTTTAATTTATTCGAATGTCAAAACGAATTCTAAAAGTTTTCACTGAAGTTGACGTGAGTAACGACCACGCAATAACAATTAACTTCCTAGTAGACCACTCCTAATACCGGTCTACATATAGATTTCTACACAGTAATACTTAGATATCGTCGTATACTATGTATACAGAAACCCCAATCAATTCCATTAACATCAGACGAAAGCGAAAGTAGAGACAGAAATAATAGTTCTTTTTCTTGTAACCAGTAATTTAATTTTGCCTAGAAATGTAACAAAAGTTCGGGAGGGTCAGAAAAAAGAAACGTTCAAGGCGGAAAAGACATTCAAAAACTGACCTATTGATGGAATCAAAACATTTCCTAAATTTGAGATTGCCGATAATATTCAATGACGTATTTACTGATGTTATCTCAGAGAGCAATGAATGTCAAAGGGTAAATGTCTTGATAGATAAATGTGTCTGAAATGAAATTTTTCAACACTGAACTGACCATTGAAATAACTCGGATGGAATACTAAGTGAGAGATTGTAACGTAGTAATTAGTAGTAAGTCATTTTGTAACTTTTGTTGACATTGAAGTTTTAATAATAATCAAAATAATTCACATGACGATAGCATATTAAAATATACTAACAATAACACGAAACTTTCAAATGTAATAACTGAGACACACTCTAGAGTAGACAGAGATAGATTTACCATCCACTAAATATTCAGGACGGGTGAGAGGGAGATAGAGCACGGCAGTTTGCACAACTTATAACTTCAATAAGGTCGGTCCAGGTGTGACCGTTGGCGTTGGAAATAAACCTATTTGCACAGTTCCGGAGAATAGAATAGATATCCGGATATGTAACTGAAATTTATAACATGGAAGATATCTAAAATTCAATTGGGAATGTTCTCGATGTTATTAAAAGGTTGTGTAAGTTCTGTTGGCTCTGAAAATACGCGAAGTTACAGGAATAATTTGATTACGTACTTTATAAATTGGCGGTTTGTTTATCATATCGTTCGGCGCTGGAATGAATTTCGAGCACCGGTACTGTGTAATTTTAATAAATCAAGAAATGCAGAAGCATGAATATAATGCAGGCGGTAATCGTAATTTCCTAATAGTCATAGTTAACGAAAATAAACGCTTTTTATATTATTATTTACACCTAAATTCGAAGCCGGTTAATATGCACAAACTGTGGTTTTATTGAAAGTTTCGGCACGGCAGAAAAGAGAAATAAAAAAATAAAAAGACTCTTTTCTGTGGGATGACTTAAATACAAAATGGGATGATACCAGAAAAGAAACGTTTAAAAAAGTGGGACGAGTCAGTAATAGAAATAGGGTTGACTTAAGAAAATGACGTCATGGGATGAGATCACATGGACGAAGACAGAACAAACTCTAAATTGCATTTCAATTTAACAACAAAGCCATAATTCGTAAAGTTAAAGCTTTATGTGGCAGGGTAATAAAATATATCCAACGTTGTTGTCACCAACAACTAGTATGTAAACTATCCACATAAGTTAAAAACCGTGATCGATGGACCGCAAGCTCGTCCGTTATACAATATACAAGGCTGATGAGAGCAACAATTTATTTTTCATCCAACACTAACCACAATGAAATTACCACGGAACAGGTTTTATTTGAGAGGACAGAACAGATTGAGTGACGATACGAGCAAGCCGCTCGCCTGATTGTAACAGTTTATTTTGCTCATAACAGTGCAGTGTCTCCCAGATTTTTAATCTTCAATAGTTCAAAACCCTGCACCGCAATGCAATGCACTCATAGATGAATCCCAATCATCCAATATAAACTTAAAGTATATAAAGTATATAGTAATAATATAATAGACTATTTAAACTATTTTGTACTATATACGCAGCAAAAAAAAAACTCCATTTAGTTTAGTCTAGTCGAACCTCCATGAGCACGACGCGTTCTCCGATAATTGGGGGTGTACCCAACTTGATGCCTATGTTTTATAATGATAAGCTTCTGTTGGGATCCATATTGTATAAAATAAATAAATATGAAACCTGAGAAGCTTAAATAGTTTAAATAAACTAAATTTCTGAAATTGATTGATAGATTCTTATTTTAAAATTGATGAAGTTGTATGATTATAGTCCGATTAGGAAACTTTACTACCAATACCCGAAGTACGATAGTGATTGGATCCAAATATCATTTAGAATCTGTAAGCTAAAATATCCGTCTAGATTGATTCCCGTTTAGCGCACTGTGTCCCAAATCGATGATTTGATGACGCAACACGATTGCTGGCTAGCTGATTGATTTAACTGTATCCGCTGAATTGTGTTGATTTGTGTCTTGCTTAGCACGTTAGCGACCAACCAGACATAAAGGGTTATTGGTAGCTAACGCACAACCTCTCGTAAGCATATTCTCTACATCATTCCTAACAACTTTTGTTCAATGACTTATGTTTTCACCAAAAACAATTTTTAAGGTTTGTATGAAATAAATGTCAACTGCTTATCTTCACGCAGGCCCGCGTTCTTTCTTATTTGAAGCTGCTTAATGTTTTTGTATTTTGGAGCCCTAATTTCAGGTTTTTTTTGGAAGAAAAAATTATGTATTATTAAAAGTCAGGACCAAATGTTGTTATGTATGAGGTAGAGTGAGGTAGAGTACATGCCTACGAGGGGTTGTGCGTTAGATAGATAGAAGCTTTTTATTGTGTACTATCTTATAAGCTAGTGCCACAAATGGCGGGCTTATCGCTAACAGCGATCTCTTCCAGGCAACCATTAGTTAACCATAGTTATCAATAAACAGTGTTATTAGGACAGGATCCATAATTAAAAGTATTGTAGGAAATAGCATGGCTGGTTTTTTTATTTAGTTCGTTAGTATAGTTTCTCTAGGATGTTGTTTTCATTTTAGAGTTTGGATATTTTCCAGTAGATGATACAGTTTTTGAAATCTGCCATATACAATGGTTTACATTTTCAAACGCAATAGCGAATTCAAAACTAAAAAAGCAAGATTTAAATTGGACATGTTATGAATTCTTTCTAGCCTTATTTAGAGCTACGAACAGAACTTGAAATACTACAAAAAAACTAGGAATTATTTGCTCAACAAACAATAACACAAGCACCCCAGTAATATTTCGAATAAAAACCAAAGTTGACTGTTAAGTAAAGCTCAAAAGTTAAACTTAGGTATAGCGAACTGGATTGCTCCAGTTTGCAGTCTGTCAGCTTTTTGTTCGAAACAGAAAGAAAAAGATTATTTCAAAGCAAAATAATTACTGTACAAATTAAAAAAATTGAACGAAATTCCAGTACTATTCCCAGCCGTGCGACGTGAAACTTTTTGCTAAACTTTTTTTAAACGTTTTTGTTTTAAACTTTTTGTGAAATGCTGTGAGCTATTCGACTTGAAAAACAATTCAATGACTGTTACCACAACAGGAATTAATGACAAAAGAACAAACTTGCGAAGATTCTTAAATAATAGCACTATACACTTAAATAATACTAGCAGCGCATGGTTTCACCCGCTATACCATAAGAAAAAAATTGTATATTTTTCCGCAATAAAACGTAGCCTATGTATTAATCCAGGGCATAACCTACCTCCACACCAGATTTCATTCGAATTTGTTGAGCCGTTACTGAATTAACTGGGAACAAACACACTTACACATACATACTTACACATACTTTCACATTTATAATATAACTGTGAAGTATGTAGTATTTTGTAACATTCAATGTTACAGAAGTGGACTTGAGATTTTGGATTAACTTTGGACTTTTAATGGTTTCTGGGTAAACCAATTGTTCGTTTCGTGTACCTAAGTATTTTAGGTAGATAAGATAAGATAATTTTCCTCAATGGCTGAATAACAAACATCATATAATTAAATATAGGAGCTGTGCATCACACCGTATTTCGTCATTAATACAATTTCAATAATCAATTTCAAATAACCTAATAAATTTAATATAACAAAATTAATTCAATTTAATTTATTTTAGTAGTTTATATGTATTTTGTTGTGTATACAAATTATTATTTACTGATTAAAACTATCGCTCACAAAATTAAAATGTATACCAAGAAGCATTGCCCCCAAATGCTAACACATTGGATGGCAATGGTTAGACCCTTTCAATTAGACCCCAATTATATAACATTCGCGTGGATATTCAAAAAAAGCCTATGCCCGTCTCCGACCCTTAAGCTAAAAAAAAAAAAAAAAAATTCAGGTCGATTCAGCCGTGTAGTCGTGATAGCGCGACAAACGCCCAGACAGAGAGACAGACAGACAGTGTCAGTTACTTTCGCATTTATAATATTCGTTTTTTTTTTTTTTTTTAATATTAATTAGGATAATATTATTAATATAATATTATAAATCAAAAACTAAAACCCGCCTATTTCATTTTTTATTTTTTTGTTATTTTGTTATAGATTCCGCCATATTGGATTAAGTATAATTCCGAATAGCTTAGCGACAAGACAAGCGGAATGTCAAGCCGCATCGATAGACACCTATCTTATGCTACTGCACTGCAAAGCTACAGAGGACATACGAGTTAGGGCAGGACTCCTTCAAGAATCTCAGCACCAAGTCTCCAATAGCATAACATCTGACGAAACAGGAGTGGAACAGTTATGCCAGCGACCCAAGGCCGTGCTTCGTTAGTTTAAGGAGCTAGGGCGGTTGGTGTAGACTGGCAGTGGGATAAATGCACAAAACACCCTTAGCGGGACGTCAGTGCAGGTCTTATCACCCCTTGTTAGAATTAGGATTAGACCTTGTCAAAATATGATAAGCGGTTTAGGAGATTAGAGGGAACATATGAACATACTTACATACATACATAGACTGATAAACTCATAACCCTTCTTTTTCGTAGTCGGGTAAAAAGACAAACGAATTACCCAACTAACTACGTCATGTAGCACGTCACTCCTCACTCCGGACATAAAGAGGAACCCAATGACACTTCACTTGGCAAAATCGATCAGAGCCTTATAGGCTACAGGAGGTAATATAGGAAAACACAAACATACATACTTACATATTCCCCAAAAACATGACCCACTTTTTTTGGGCAGTCGGATATAAATGTTTTAATACGTGTTTTTTTTCCACAAAAAACCTTGCCCCCTCTAGCCCCAAACTAACAAAGAGAAAAACACAAAGAACAAGCTTCCATGTTCATCACACAAATATTGGTCCTGGGTGGGAATCGAACCCACAAAAAAAGAAGGCGAAGCTCAGAAGGCAGAAAGCAACCTACTGAGCCACAAGGCTAGTCAGACATTAAAATACGCATCTTACACAAATGTCATGAAAACTATATCTGGCTACAACGAAACATTATTAAAGCTCATAGTTAAAGATTAAAAGTGAATGCTGCCAATAAAATTTTATAACTACGTATAAAACTTTACTGTTCCTCGATAAGCGCAGTTTTCAGCGGAGGCCACAATACGCGGAACTTAACGGCGCGCTGAAACACTGGAACAGTGCTCGTTAGTTTTTTATATGAGGCTTCGGGGCTTAAACAGATTTCATTTTCTTTTGAGTAACTACAACATAGTCTTCTTCAAAAAGGTTTCATAGAGTTTTAAAAGGTCTGCACTCGACAACGTATCTGTCATATAATTATGTACCCCTGATGTTATGTATCCATAAGCGATGGTGATCTCTAACCACCAGGTGGCCTGTCTGCTTGTTTTCCACCTATGGGAATTAAGCAGATCATCATCCCATCATCTCCATCATTGCACCATCCATCTTATACCTCTTCTATGAATCCTCTCCATCCTAAGATTGCCTGGAAGAGTTCGATTTCGGCGATAAGGCCGCCATGCTACATTATTTTTTAAGCCTCTTTTTAAATGTATGTAAAATGTTGTGTGAAAAATAAATAGTTAATCTATCATTAAAAAAAATGTCTTACTCTGATTTAACAGAGTTGTAGTGAATATGAAGCAAGCGAGTGTGTTTTAAGGGCCTTGTAGTACTTTTTATATGCTTTGTGCCAAAATACTCTAAAGCCACACACTAGGTCTACTCACTTATGGGACTTGATATAATATAGCAAGCACCGTGGGCGCGCGGATGGGCGCAGTGACACAAATGGCGCTCTATTGAATGACAGCGGCGGGAACTTGTTGTATTTTGCTATTGTTTGTTACGCGATCGTAAACTTTCTCCAAGTCGATCCAAGTCGAAATCAATGTCAATTAAATTTTCTCATTGGTACGACTAACTCTGTAGCCGTTTCAGAATATTTTTATTTTGTGTAGCTTAACCTAGAAACGCGTTTGGTTATCATCAACAAAGAAAATTTTCTCTATATTATCAAGATCGTTAACATGTCCATTGCGGGTGTGACGTTTAGAAAAAAAAAACATTTTCATTATCAGATTTGTCAGTGGGTTTCTTTCGGGCCTCAGATTAAAATGAGTTTCGGGCTAAGATAACGTAATTCAAAACAGATATTAACCGAAAATAAATAAATATTGGTGGACGTTTGTCACACAGCGCCATCTAGCACCAAACTAAGCAAGCTATGGGAACCTGATAACTGATAGAGTACATAAATACTTTTTTTTTTCGTAAATATATACATAGAATACATATAATACCCAGACAAAGAATAAACATCCATGTTCGTCACACAAATGCTTATCCTGGATGGGAATCGAACCCACAACCTATGGATCAGAAGGCCTAAATCCACTCACTGAGCCAAAATGCTGATAGAAAATGTCACTCTGTTTCCCCAAGTGACAACTGAAAAGCGTGCTGCATCTACAAATCCATGTACTCAACGTTAGAGAAGCTAGCGAAGCACATTACTGACACAATATTGGCTAAATTACTATTGGCTAAAATATTTATTCGTAATATGTAGTTTAGTAGTTATACACATTACCTACATATTAGTATGTCTACCTGTGACATGTTCTGTGACCAGCCACATAATATTGCTGCGTCCTTATTTACAGGGTATATGTCATAATGTAAGCTAAAACGTAGTTTTAGAAGAAGAATATGTACATATATGCAATAAATAAAGAATAAAGAATAAAGAATAAAGAATAAAGAATAAAGAATAAAGAATAAAGAATAAAGAATAAAGAATAAAGAATAAAGAATAAAGAATAAAGAATAAAGAATAAAGAATAAAGAATAAAGAATAAAGAATAAAGAATAAAGAATAAAGAATAAATCATTAATTTCCTGTCAATAAAACGCAGCAGTTAAAATGTAAGTGCAATAAAACGTTACAACCGAGCGTTATGAAAATTCAATATCCGCTTCGAGAAATGCAACAACAATGAATCGCTGATTTATTCTTTTTCGGATTCTAACAATGCATTTATTATACTTTGGTGTACGGAACACAAATTATCTTGCTAACGAACTTAATCGTACAAACCATGATTTTATAGTTTATTTTATTCAAATTCTACATATCAGTGATGGAGACCAAATCAACTGACGTTTTAGTCAAAAAGTTGATTTGTACAAATTATATCGACGACTAATCTCTAGTGTATTATTTGTCGATTTAGTGGAGGAAATCTCTTTAGTAGGCGATAAGACCGCCTACCAATAACTAATATTGTAAATTCGAAATACTTATCTGTCTTTTTGTCTGGTTGTCGCGTTATCACGGCTTAACGTCTGATTGGATCGAGCTGAATTTTTGCATAGATTACGATTTATAGGGTCGAAGACGGGCATAGGCTACTTTTTTATTGTATTTCCACGCGAATGAAGTCGCGGGTAACAGCTAGTCTCATATAATATTGTATTTCAGTAACCCTACTGTCTAAATTTTAGCTAGCCTTTGGATGGGTGCCCGCGCGTGTCAATTGAGCGTTACAGTATTTCTGAGTGCACTTTAGCTGGTCCGAGTTATTTATCTAACTAAACCAATTACTTCTCTAAAAAACTATTATAATTATAATAAGCTTCATTGTTAGATTACCTTAGTTAATAACTTATTGACCGAGCGTAGCGAATGTCTAGGTCTATGTATACAATTCGGCGCTTGTACGTATGATCCAATCTTCATAACATTTTGTAGGCAAGTTAGTAGTTAAGCAATTATTTTCAATTAGGAATATGAGAAAAAATAATCCTCTCTATCAATTGTGCTCATATACTACAATTTGTTATGAGCATATAGGGGTCGCTAGATCGCAGTTCGAGCGAACAGCTAGTTGTAGTTAAGATCTAACAAGTTCGAGCGGCCAGATCTGCCGCCGCTTTTCAGCCTTTTTTTAGGCTTTTTTGTTTCAGGTCTTTGATAGCATTAATTTCATTCAGCTAACAAATTGATTGTTTTCATTCCAAAGGAGTACAAACAGGAAGCCCGATCTGTCGCTGAAATTCGATTCGAAGCAACTACTCCATCTGGATGCGAATTCGTTCAACTCGCTTAGGGTCAGTTCTCATTAGAACGTATTAGCATTGATGTTATAGATATGCGTCAAATGACATTGCTCATAGCATTCGCCAGCGTTCCAAAGAGCAGTGCTGCAGAGAAACTGCACTGTCATTGACGTTTTTTTAGCGCGATAATACTTTGCATCGTTATAATCTCAACCAACCAAAATGAGACAGAGAGGACAGTTTTTTTGTCTGCCTCCCTCGTTTTGCTCGCTATGTGTAATGTCTATTGTTGTTGTTACACAATAGAGGCTTCATTCTTTTACACGATTTCGATTGCACGATGCAATTGCATGGCTCCTTGAACACATTGTCAGGTAGAGATATTTCTGCTGTTACGGATTATCACATCAAAGCTATAAATGATGTAAAGCTAAGCTATTAAACTATGCAACCGTTATCACTAATGCTTAGAGGTATAGCGGACCCGGTGAGATGTATTATGAAAATGCGTGACTTGGGCTAATGGATGCATCGGTAGTAGGCTAGACTAAAAGCGCGCTAACTACAAAGCTACACCATTTGCGAATCCCTAGGTTACATTCGTAGCTCTCATCCTTATCACGCATCCCTTTTTTAAAAAAACATAGCTTCGTTGAATCCGTTTCCACCAGTGCTGCGGATGTCTTTAGCAAGAGTACGTCAGCGGCGTCCACGAGAAACGGTTGCACGCAAATGCATAAAGGATCACAGCAAGGCTGCACTGTCGCCATTGCCCCCATGGTCCATCGTTGCCGCCCCATTACCCGTTGAGGTAGAGGACGCAGCTTTATAAGTGTTATGCAGAAGCGAGTTGACAAGTGGATATCAACCCTTTCGCTCGCGTCGCTTAGTTCGCTCAACTCGCTCAACCCGCTTCAATGGACTCATGTTAATCAGTAAACACAATGATTAATTAAGTCGGTATCTTTGTCATTAAAATGAGGAAGCCTTCGCGAAGACAGGCGTAAGTTTCTGGTTATTCGCATCGCGTTACCATATTTTAATGTTAATGTTTAGAAGGAATTATTGGATGTCATTATTAATGCAGTAGTTGGATTTGTATACCGTAATCTGTAAAGGTAATGGTAATCTGGAAATTAAGGGACTTTAAGGACTTTAATTCATTCGACCAAAGCTTCACGAGTTTACATTACTGAAACTATTCGCAGGCAATGACGTTGTTTCTGATGTACCATTTTCTAAACTAAACTAAATTTGACAGGTTACAAACAGTTGCAATTTTTTTTTATATTGAAATTAAAGTCATGCCCGATTGGTTAGTGACTGAGAGAGAGAAAAAATAGTAAATTTGTTCACCGAGGAGAGTAAGACCGATACACACAAGTACACACGAGTTGGGAATGGTACTTTCTACAGAGTGATACATAGTGTTTTAACTACACTTACGGCGAAAATAAAAGAGAAAACAAATTGAAAACTCAGATAAATCAAAAGCAAGCCAACCGATTTCTTTCTAAAGCAAGTGGCCAGTATCATTTTGCGAACTTGGTGATAAAAACGTTTTGTTTTTCATCATTATTGCAGACCGATAGATACAACACAAAATACAACAGCGCGTTAACAATTTTTCACGCGGATTTTCACACTTTTACTGACCGCGTATTTGACGTTTTTTCTCCCTCGTTTCAAAAAATAAATAAGATCGCAAGCTACTAATTTATTTCTTAAGTTATTTTCGATACTCGTCTATTATAGTACATCTAACAATTGTACGCCATAAATGGGCCGGGAGCGTCTCTTGTAACATATTACGGCGATATAGCGATCTACA
This sequence comes from Apocheima hispidaria, assembly GCA_947579745.1. Taxonomy (NCBI): domain Eukaryota; kingdom Metazoa; phylum Arthropoda; class Insecta; order Lepidoptera; family Geometridae; genus Apocheima; species Apocheima hispidaria. The sequence continues at coordinate 11,871,252 of OX388157.1, forward strand.
CCTTCATTAATATTATAGCTCATTTATGTAAATTAATAGCTCGGGTTTATTAACGCCAGTGTTTGCGTGCCGAGTTCAATTTCAACCATTTGTCTATGGCTTACAAAGATCTGCTTGTAATAGACTAAGAGGTATAAGATTTAGAACAGAAACCCTTTCTTCTGCCAGTTCTGTTCTGACTAGTTCTAATATTATTATTTGTTAATTTTAATAATGAACTAGACTTACTAATTTAATACTATTATTATCTTAGATATTATTATTTCATTGACATTTATTTTGAGCCTAAAAACTTTTGCATTTACAATATTCATAATAATACCTATGTAAAAAACCTAAATTTAAGACCTGTGCCTGTACCTGAGTGTACTTGTTTAATGCAATTATTAAAAATATATTGTAATCTACTTTTTGTAATAAAGCAAACACAAAAAAATATATGAACGAATGAATATAATGATTGATGGATCCCTAACTTACACAGGCAAAGCCAAAGTATTGGTAGGTTGAAACCGAAATATTTTGAAAATGTTGTGTGTTTGTAAAGTCCTTGTATTTTTACTTGGATCGTATGCTGCCAGAATGCGTGTTTGATTAGTATCTTCTTTTCTTTTTCTCTCTAAAGACAGATCATTACAACAACATAAAACAGTACCCTCCTTTTTGGGCAGTCGGGTAAAAATACATCGGATACACTAAAAAAGTAAAACCGCATCATAACCGTAAGAAGTAGTTTCAAGACAAATGCTCTTAGAAGTTGCAGGAAATCCCGGCGCTAGCGCTAGTTCTGCTCGCAATACCATTAAACTCAATGACGTAGAACTTGAGGCGCTACTTACCGGCTTCTGAGTGCCTCCATATATAGTTTATTTTATACGATACCTAAATCTACATTGTTGCATAGAAACGCTTAGAAATAAAACAAGTACCTAACATTATCTAAAAAAAAAACGATTGCATTGATTGACCCGTCCGCCCAAGAAGGAAGGTAATGTTTTTGGGGTGTAAGTAAGTTTATAAGTATGTTTGTGTGTGTATAACCTATAGCCTAAACGGCTTGATCGATATTGACGAATAAGGTATCGTTGGATTCCTCTTTAGTTCCGGAGTGACATAGGCTACATTTTGCAGTCGGGTATTTTGATTTTCGCTTGATAATATTTCTTATACAATTTTAAATTCAAATTACAACTTGTGTTGTTAAGTAGAACGTCAATCGTAACGTGTAAGGGAAAAATTGCACGTAAACAAGCAAAGTTAAATTGCTTCACAGCTGGCGCAATGTAACGCGACCCAGTGATGGAGATTTACACAAATTACACGAGCCCGAAGTTTGTTTTTCAACTGTTCACAAAACAATTGTAATAATTTCAGTACCATATTTTTAGTTTGCTGTAACGTTAGCCAGTTTTTGTACTTACTGTGCGCTGTGATATTTTGGACTTCGTGTAAGATTTTTCTTTTCAAATTTGGAAAGAAACTCTAACAGCTTCTAGAAATTACTCAAAATTGATTATGCCATTTGATTGTTTGGCTAAAATCATCACTCGACGAAACGCCCAGATAGATTAAGGGATTCCTATGTAGCATATTGATCCTAACCAAAAAAAAACGGGTAATGTGACAGACTAATAAAAAAAATGACAGAAAGCTCGGTTTTGGAATCGCTTTTGAAGGGGAAAAATCCCATATATTTTTTTACAATAATTCAATAATTTTCATACTAGACAGTGGGTAAAGTTATCTATACTTGTAGAATAGCCAACAAATATCTTTTAAAATTACGTCATAAGCGCAACAACCGTTTATTAAGTGTCTTTAGCACAGCATAAGCTGTGTGGGGAGATTTGGACGTACGTGTACACCAATCAATCAATATTCCAGCGCTAGTCTCTGAAAAAAAAGATCATGCCACAAAGACGGATACGGTGAAACCATAAGGTTTTCTTATTGTCTTACTTGTTGACTTGGATCCGTTTTTTTGTTTAAAATTCGAGTTATTAAATTAAACAAGCTGGTTCTCTGTCGTGTGTGTACACTGTGTTATGAAGTCGATCAACAGCCTACTAGCGTCTACTGTTGTTTATCAGGAAAGGATGTCGGCTGAAACCGCGACTTGTGTAGGTTAATTGAATTACGAGCACTCAGCTGTACTTTAGTTAGTACTTATTATATTTATGGAACATTCGGAATTTCATTTGTGTCTACGGCGCTACATGTTTTTAGGTACACGACAATGCGTCCAATCGTAAAATGAAGAATCGAAGAATGAATGAATGAAAGTCAAGAAGAGACAACGTCTTCGCGACTCGTTCTTCTGCTGTGGCATAGTGGATGCGTAAAGCTAAATATCGTGCAGCAGTAGACAAACATTATTAACATTAAGAGATACCCATCAGTGCTGGAGCAAATACCTATTGGTCCGAGCAGCACAAATGTTAGAGCTTGTCGGCACAAGGTGTTTATGGTGCCGGGTTGTATAATTCGGGAGACAGGCCCCGCTGCTACGGGCAGGGCGCCTTCGATGCGTTTGACCGGTACCGGGATCTTGATTTGTTCGTAACTTCCCATGACAAGGTTCACAGAACAGCAATGGAATTACTCATTGCCAATCCCAAACTGGCGTACTCCTAATTAAGGCGGTGATTTTATTGTGCATAAATATGAATTATACGGCTAATACATAGGTACTTAATAAATGAATAACAATGTAAAATTAATACGAAACTTGAAAGGGCGAATTGGGAAGCTGTAATGCCCATTCATGGTAGGTATTACATAAATAAATACTCGTACCTAAAAACTAGGGCTTTTTAAGATCAAATTGAATAGGTATTTTCTATGTCTGCGTGCTTCATCCTTGGCCACACCTTCGCTTGACAACAAGCAAGTTGCTGGCAGAACGCGAAATTACACTGTTAAAAAAATGCCTTCGGTATTCTTCGCGGGGCAACTGATATAAATGCACAATTTTCGCCACGTCACGATAGCTCCTGAATGACGGCAAATATTTTAAAACCATAAAGTGCTGCTTCGCAAACTCCTCGGGCCGTTAAAATTTGGCTCAGTTCCACTTTCTGGTTATGGCTTCATACTAGTAATGAGCTTGCAAGGAGCCTGCGGTCAGAATTTCATTTATACCTGAATTACGCGTTTGAAATTCGTAAAAGAGTATATGCCTAGCTTTTTTAATAACTTTTCTTTTTTATTTATAAAAATCAAAACACCAAATGTTCAATTTTACAATTGAAATTATTATAATCTATTACAGATTACAAGTGCTACTTTATTATTAAACGAAAACCAAAAAACTCGACTGCAAAATGCAGCCTTCACTCCGGAAGTAAAGAGGAATCGAACGACACCTTACTCGTCAAAATCGGTCAAGCAGTTTAGACTACAGGAGGTTATACAGAAATATACATACACACCAAAAACATTACCCTTTTTCTTGGGCAGTTGGGTAAGAAACAGAGCTCGGGTCACTATCCAAAATGATCATCTCAGTGCAGTATAGATTGAATTTAAGTATTCTGGCGTAGTTATTCATGATCACGAAGCATAAGTCAAAGCTCTACATCAGTCTTTTAACTACTCTGTGCCTCAGCTTTGAGGGCTGATTCTCAAACATTGTTTCAATCCCCGTCACTCCCCTGTCTACTTCAATGAGCGACAGATGACAGATATCTATTTCCTAAAGATAGTCTCGTCCATATAATCAGTACTAGTTGTTACGCGGGACTTCGTTCACGACATAAAAAAAGTATCCTGTGTCCGTCTTTGAGATATACAGTTGTGTTATTCTAGGGTAGCTTCACTTTCCAAGTTTCATCTGTTTAGCCCTTACAGCGTGAAGAAATTACAAATGTTTCACTCACATAAAACCTCCGCACTTTTTATATTAGTGTGAATAGTAAACTGAAATATGGAATTTTCATAACCACGACTATCCTTTTCAGGTGCATCCAAATTCTAAAGCTAACAAATGCCCGATCGCCCGATTCTCAGCCACAGCGTAGTTTCCATTAATTGTGCAAGTTTGTGGCCCCGGGCGGCATCGTTTGCCGTATGTTTAATAAACTTTGTAGAAATATGGTGCGGTGGCGGATCTAGGGAAAGCTTCGGGGGCTAATGTTTGTTACCTATTTACGCCAGCTGAAAAGATATTTATATAATATGGCTTGGTAGTTGTCTGCATTATGAGGGTCGGCCGCTACAATTAAATGTGGTTGTTTTTTAAATATAATTTAATTTTCATTGGATTAAAAACTAATAGTAAGCATCTTAACAGCTACCGTGAATCGGGCACTTTGAAAGGTCAGACATTCTTTACGGTACCATAGTTTATATAAATAATCGAGCAAGATCAGATTGATAATAAAATCAGACTGATAGCCCCCTATCAGTCATCCCTAACACACATGAATATTTACGCAACACGCTCACAAACAAAGCAGCCAGCAGCCAACTTCTGTTTATTTTCATTCTGGCCTTTGATTATCTAGTCAGTCTTTTCCGTTTGAAGTCAAAGAAAGGCTAGAATTTGCTTTTACGGTTCACCCCCAGATATCAGTCCTGAATGCGTATTCGCGTTTGTAGAAATAGCATTTGAAGAATAGCTTTATAGAAAGCACACAAGTATTGGAAGAAAGTTAGGTGATTTGTCTCCAAAAGCTTGGAAGTTACCAGTCATGTACTAAGTGAACAGTGTAATGTATGTATGTATGCTAGTGAGCGTTTGTGTAATGCACAGATCACACTAGAGACCGCATTACGAGATTCGTTGTTCCTAAAAAAAGTCACCAAAGTTTGAGGAAGGCGCGGGTCATTGGCTATCTCATGTTTACGCCTACTCGCGCCTAACAATCAACTAATCAGAGTAATTTCTTATAAGTGTATTTAGACTGATGCGTGGTGCGCTTTTAGCGTCCTGAATGTAGAATCTAGGGTGTGATCTGTGGTGTGATGTAACAAGGGGTATAGGAAAAAAACATTTGATAAGAGCGCAAACCTGTGTAGTCGACGAAGTGACTACGTACTCGACTTTCTCTTTGCGGACTTTTTCCAATGAAATGTTCAAAGTATTTAACATCGGTTATGTCCTCGCGGACATACATTTTGTGTACAGATAATTTTATACCAACATACCTACTTACAGGTTGTTCTGGAACTCGTGTCTGACCCTCAATATGCATTCTGAACATCTTTTACCATGGGGCCAAACCTGAAATCGCGAAAAAACAGCTGTTCCTGCATTTAGTAGAGTGTGGATGATATTTTTCTGTGGAACAGATGATTTATTTTTCGCGATTTTAGGTTTGGGTCCATAGTAAAAGTTGTTAAGAATAAACATGGAGGTAGGTATGAACCCTTGCGGACTCGATTTCCAGAACACCTATCCTACTGCTGGGTATACTCCACCTCAGTACTGTGACAATCTGATGAATCTATAAATTGCAACTTTTTTAAAAGTGTTAATAGCTTTAAAAGCTGTTTCATACTGAAAACTCAAACAAAAATAAGAATTGCTTACACAATAACCTTTAAATAATGACACTTTCACTTCGTAGCAGCTCAAGCTGACTAAAGGAGTTTTGGCGGGAACGTGAAGAAATCATGTCGTGTCATTTTATTATTTTCCAAAACTTGTGTTATTTCGAGTGTTAATGAACGGTGAACTTTTACCCGTTAAGTGTTCGTGTACATGCACAAGTGTTGGTGAATGGTATAATGTCGTGAAACGTGAATTTTCGTGTTGTTTCCAAAACTCCATAGAAGGCTCTGGTAAAGTTTTCACCACTTTACTGAGGCATGACTTGGACTTGACCGTGACTTGCTTTGCTCGCTTTTGACCGTGACTATGACTTGTTCGATAATATCTAACAAAACTTGAAAATATATATGTATACTTGACACTGGCAAATGCATAAGACGTGCGACGCCAAAATCCTCTTAGGAGGAAAGAAAAAAAAAAAAAACTGACTAAAACTCTACGTCGATTTCTTGCGTCTCGTGAATGCAGTGCCGAGGTTTAGGTGCCTATATCAACAAAGACATTGCGAAATAAAATGAAAACATACAAGCATATTTTTTCTCGGTGTATAATTAGATTGCATTTAGGGGTGGGTATCAGACTACGCTTTTTGTATGGACAAGATGGGGATACTCTATTCTTAAGAGCATATTCCTGCTATTCGTACGTATAGTAATAATAATGTAAGTATTTAGTAACTTATTTACATAGATCTCATTATGCAAGTAATGAGATCTTTTTTTCTCAAAATTTCGTTGGTTGGCTAATATTTGCCAAATTTAAATATAATTATTTGGATGTTTACTAGTTTTAACTCGCTTCATATATTGCTACATTTTCTCATTGTATAATTAAGACTCGCAAGTAAATTTTTCCACTTCCAATGTAACCTAAAGTTAATTTAAACTATTTTGTACTCTGCAGGCAGCAAAAAATGTTTTCATTTTAGTTTAGTCTAGTCGAACCTCCATGAGCACGACGTGGTCTCCTGTAATTGGGGGTGCACCCAGCTTGAAGCCTATGTCTCATAATGTGAATGTAATGTGTAACTTCTGTTGGGGATCCATATTCTATAAAATAAAAAATATTGCAAAAGTACGAACTGAGATTCGCAATTAGGGAACAGGGTCACACGCGCAGCTTACATTTACCTGCGACTCTATTAAAATGCTTTTTGTTTCTCCAATTAATTAAAGCAAAAAGGCTCAAAGTTTTACCTGTAATTCAATTATAGTTTGCGTAGTTTTGTTTGCTAATGTCGGTATTAGTTTTTGCTGAGCAAGGGACTGCGTATGTTTCCTGCTAATTGCTATTTGCCATGACTTTGTTTATATTAATAGTTTGGCCCTTACTTGTTAGTTATGGTGTTTATAGATCGGGTTTAAATTTGAATCACACTAATCACACTAATATTATCAATGCGAAAGTATGTGAGTATGTATGTAAGTGTGTATGCCGTTCAACTTTGTAACGACTGAGCGGATTTAGATGAAATTTGGATTTTGGTAAGGGGGTAGCTTATACTCTGGATTAACTAAAGGAAAAACTAACTAAAAATATTCGGCTTCTGTAGAATAGCGGGTAAAACCGCGGGGCTAGTAACGAATAAAATTAATTTAAAACAAAAACCCTATAAAAAACACTGAACTAATAAAGAAAACATAAAAATTTACATGATGTAGTTTGGAGTTATCCTATGCGGTTTTTAATATTAAATGCAATAATAATAAATTATTATTGATGGACGTTTTCCAACACAGCGCCATCTAGCTCAAAACTAAGCAAGCTTGTACTATGGGAACCAGATGACTGATAGAACCGCTCCGCGTTCAAAAAATCATTTAACTAGTAAAGTGATAACAAAAAGAACTAAAAACTGTGAAACCGTGCATCAAATAACAAGAGTGACGTAGTGAAGCCAAGATATTCCAATTTAAATATCATAATAAACGACAACAAACAATAAGTTCCTCGAACATTATAATGATAATAATCGTAATTTCCTACATCGAAGCGCGCGAAGGCAAGATTCCTGGAACCAACTCGTAAGCGTCCGAGCTTACCCGATCGAACCCGATCGAACCCGAAAGCACAGTGAGAAGCGCACACGTATTTACACACGCACACAGCAGCGAGTTACATAGCATAGTCCGCGCCTGACCAAGCGCGTATAGGTGTATATGCACCTAATTGATATACATCAACTTAATGCATAGTAACAAAAGTGTAGGTACTGCCTCGCAACGCCGCACAATCGAGTTGCTCCACAAGTCGCGCGCTTACGTACATTACACCTGAGTTAAGATTATAAAAATATTACTATTATTATATTATATACTTACTACGGCATAAACTACCAACAAAAAATGAGGGACTGCGCGGCATGCTTAACCCACATTAGAATAAACCAACTTTTACGTTGCACGAAATGCAGTGGACAATTCCATTACTCTTGCGTAAAAATAAAGCAAGATTTTTACCGAGCCAAATTGCATGACCTTGAACGTACGTGGATATGTCCAGAGTGCAATATTCGTACACGGACGACACGAAATGATGATACTCCAGTGCGCTCCTTACGTTCTCACGTAAAACCTACACGTGATGCTAAGATTGTATTGGATACCACAATTACATTACAGTCACAGAATCCAGCTTGCGATGATACGGCCACGTCTATTGAGGAATACATTGACAACGACCGCTCTATCCTCGGCGACACGCTAAATTCTAACCCCGATTTAAACAAAAACTCGGTCAGTAAGGAAACAAATAATGTAACGCTGGATCAGATAAGCAAACTACTAGATCACACACATACTGACCAAAATATCAGAAATGAAATCTTCAATTCAAAAAGAAATAAATGCTGCAATAAACAAGCTAGAACATGACTTTTCAGAGCTTAAACAGGAAACAAATACTACATATCTAGAAACAAAAATAGATATAGATAAAATCCAAAGAAAAATTATCACAATGGAAACAGAGAACATGAAACTGAAACAGACAATATCAGAACTAAATATGCCAACAAGTGTACAACACTTTGACAGTGAAAACAGTAAGAAATTTGTTTTATTTGGACTAGAAGAGTACGGCGAAAATGAAAACGAACTACACGATCGTATTATCGTGATATTCCAAAATATTTTGAATATCGACCTAACAGGATACATAGAAGATTTTGCTAGGATTGGAAAAAAAGGCAATAAAAGACCCTTAATGATAGAGATCATCAGCAAACGAATGACAAAATACTTACTTAGAAGCAGTCAATATTTCAAGAATACAGGATTAGCCTTAACAGATTATCTAAATGACAGCGAAATAAAGATAAGAAGAAAGCTCAGAGAAATACAAATTCAGGAAAGGAAACGTGGAAAGTATGCAATAATAAGAAACAATAAATTATACGTTGAAGGAAAAGAATACACGCATACACATGAAAAATACATAGATGAAATGACGACACAAAACCTTGAAACAGATCAACAAAACCTTCCGCCCAATACCATTTCAAATTATAAATCCTGTTCCATGACTTCACAAAAAGGAAACCCACCTCCAGTTGCAAGTGTCACCAACTCTGATAATGTCATCAACTCTGATAATGCCACCAGCTCTTGTATAACGAATATTGATAATAATAGCAAACCATCTTTAAACAACTACCACCATTTCAAGAAACAAAGCGAGAACTCAGAGACAGCCAGCACTTCTTCTGGAATTAGCCATCCGCCACAAGATGACTTCAAGACAGAAAACAACTGCCCATACAATACTAGAGACCGTCACACAAAAACTTCAAATAGTGGAGTTCCGAATCATACATTTCGTTTCTAATTTCGTAACTGTATTTCAAAATACACAAAGCTTAAATAACAAAATCCATATATTAGAAAGTGTACTAGAAGACCATAACCACATCCAGGCGATATGCTTGTCAGAAACGTGGATCAGGCAGATACGAAAGGGCTTGATAAAAATCCCTAACTTTGTATTTGCTGCCGGATATTACCGAAAAATGCACAGAGGCGGTGGTGTCGCCATACTACTACGAGATAACATTGAGTTCATAGAAAAAGTGGATCTTGAAGAACTCTCTTCTGAATGTATAGTGGAATGTTGTGCCATAGAAATACCCAAACAGAATGTATTATTAATTGACGTATACCGCAATGACCGTGAAATTGAAACATTCTTTACTTTTCTGGATACATTATTAAATAAAATTAAAACAAAATTGTCTAAGAAACGCGTAATCATAGGCGGCGACTTCAATATTAATAAAAACGAAAACTGTAACCACTACATGCGATTAATTAACACCATGCTAGAATACAACTTACACCAAAGAATCTCAGATATCACTAGAAAAACTCACAAAACAGCTACATGCATAGACCTCTTGTTTACGAATTTCAATAATAAACAATGCAAAACAACTGTTATTGATTATGGAATATCAGACCACAAAACTTTATATTACGAATTTGAATCATTAGAAAAAACATACCCTAAAACTTCAGTCAAAATTACAAAAAGATGCTTTACCACCAATAATATTAAACTTTTTAAAGACGCCCTAAATGAAGTAGCCTGGGATCTAATAATAACAGCTCATAGAAATGTCAACGAGAATTATAATAGCTTTGACTCAAAATTAAAGCAACTATTAGATAAATACATACCTTACAAAAAAATAAAAATAAAACAAAAAAACAACAACACTTGGATGACCAAAGGCCTAAAAGTATCATGTAAAAATAAAAGAATATTCAAAACACTTTGTAACGAATCAAATAGTAAAACCCTTAAACTATATTATAAAAAATACGAAAAACAGCTGAAAAAATGTGTTAAAACCTCAAAAAAAAATAACAATACAAAAAAAATGTCACGATCAAAAAATAAATTAAAGACTATGTGGTCAATTATAAAAGATAACACCAATAAAAGTTCATGTAAACGAACAAAAAACATCGAATTAAATGAAAACAACAATATTGTTAACGAACCTTACCAAGTCGCGAACATATTTAACAACTACTTTACCTCAATAGGCAAATCGTCAAATATATCAATAAATACAGCCCCTCACACTCACACAGAAACCAGTTCTCCTGAACCCGCTCTAGTTAACTCTATGTACCTAACACTAGTTTCAGAAAATGAAGTGTTAGATATAATCAGTAAACTACCCAATACATATAGTTGCGGAATAGATGATATACCATCTGCTTTAATTAAATCTTGTAATCATGAACTTGCACCTATCATAACAGTACTAATTAATAAATCAATAGAAGAAGAATATTTCCCCGAAAAACTTAAAATTGCAAAAGTAAAACCTGTACTCAAAAAAGATGGTAAAACAAATAATATTACCAATTATAGACCGATTGCATTACTACCGGTGATTTCAAAAATATTTGAGCGTGCAATATCCAATCGAATATACAGCTATTTAGAAAAATACAAACTACTAAATAAAAACCAATTTGGCTTTCGGAAAAAATCATCGACAACATTAGCAATATTTAATTACGTGCAGGAAATTCTTAATAACATGTGAGATAAATATTACTCAGTCGGACTGCTACTTGACATGTCAAAGGCTTACGATAAAGTATCGCACAGTATTCTCATAAAAATATTATACGAAATTGGAATTAGAGGCAAACCGCTCAATTGGTTAATATCCTACCTCTCAAATAGGAAACAGTTTGTTCAAATCGAATACTACCGACAAGACTCTGGATTAACAGAATCGATACAGTCTGTTATACACACAATCAACTGCTCCATCCCCCAAGGTAGTGTAGTGGGCGGTGTTCTCTTCCTAATATATATAAATAAATTACCAAAAGTAACCAATTCACCCTGTATCCTATTTGCAGACGATATTTCTTTACTATTTAAATGTACAATTGATCCCAACTCCCTCATACAAGTACAAAATACATTCCGTGATATCCAATCATGGTTAACTGCCCATAATCTCGAAATCAACACAAAGAAGACAAAACTCATACAATTTATTCCTTATCAAAAAAAGCCACTACAACTAACTGAACTAATAAAGAGCCTTAATATTAAGGAAACCAGCAACTGTACACTACTAGGCCTCAACCTTGACACCCATCTCACATGGAAAGAACACGTTGGAAAGGTTAAATCCAAGTTATCCCAATTCACTTATGCACTAGCAATACTTAAAACCAACAGCAACTCAAACACCGCTCTCACTGCTTATTATGCCTACGCGTATTCATGGCTCCGCTACGGGATAATTTTATGGGGAAACAGTACTGATACCGAACAACTTTTTAAGATGCAGAAAAAATGCTTGCGTATCATCGTCAACATTCGTCAACGCACAAGCTGCAAACCCTATTTCATACAACAAAAAATGATGACACTACCATGCATCTACATCTACGAAGCGGCTACTTTTGTAAGAAAGCATCCTCACCTATACACATCAGAAACTAACCTCCGCAGACAATATAACATCAAGTTACCAGTACCGCGATTAGAAATATACAAAAAGGGTCCTCTGTACACGTCAATAAATATATACAACAATATTCCGGTCACAATAAGGAAAGAAACAAACGATAAAAGCTTTCAAAATAAACTCCGTAATTTCCTGATACAAAAGTGCTACTACGAGATAGACGAATATTTTAATGATAAAAATTTATTAAATTAGTTAATTTAATAATTTTATGCATACTCTCATTTAAATTTTAGTCGATTCTGTATTAATAGCCCTTACTGTTTAACGTTTATTCGTAATATGTAGTTTAGTAGTTATACACATTACCTACATATTAGTATGTCTACTTGTGACATGGTCTGTGACCAGCCACATAATATTGCTGCGCCCTTATTTACAGGGTATATGTCATAATGTAAGCTAAAGCGTAGTTTTAGAAGAAGAATATGTACATATATGCAATAAAGAAAGAATAAAGAATAAAGAATAAAGAATACATAAATACTATTATTTGTTGTAAATACATACATAGAAACACCCGGACAAAGAACAAACATCCATGTACTATACACAAATGTTTGTCCTGGGTTGGAATCGAACGCACAACCTACAGCTCAGAAGGTGGAAATCCGCCCAGTGTGCCACAATGCTACAACAACAAGATAAAGCGAATCGCGGAAAAACAAAAGAATTAACAACTTGTTAAGATGCCTATGGTTTAATTTGAATTAGGAATTCCAAGTAAAACGGCAATTTCAAAAGTGTAAGCGCCTAATGATGTCGTTTCCCGCTAAACCAAATTTAGGCCTATTGCTGTCTTTTAATAATATAAAAACAAGAAATAGATAGCATGCATTCTAGTTCTGTCAAACGAGTTTACCGACTAAAGCCGCGAAGAAAAACGTATACTAGCGATACTTAAAACTTGTTTTAAATCGGCACCCGCTACTGTCTCGTCTAAGTTTGTATGGAGAACTAAGATCTGACTAATTTGACAGCACTATAATTCTTGCTCTCTCTATCTTGTGTTTCTATTTAGTAAAAGACAGCGATAGCTTAATTGCGTTTAGTGATTCCACGGTGGAATTGACACTAATACAAGCATAAAAACGTATAGACTGTAAACCTGCAATCTTCGTTTTGAATACATAATTTATTCGGAATTCAAAACAGAATTCCACTAAATATGTCGATGATTCACAGAAAATTTTACTTCCAGGCATTATTTGTTGAGCCTCATAACATACCATGAATCTACATAACACAATCAATACTACAATCAGTTCTTCTTGCTAGACAGAACTTGGCGTTATCACTGCGCAAATACAGACAAACTAACGAACAGGCGGGCCGGCACGTATGTGAGTAAATCACTTGCCAAACGTAGCTTGAGCACGTATTGCTGCACAGTTTTAGATTTATGCTACGAATTAGAATGCTATTTAATTTGGTCGCGGATCGTGTTTGCAATTTGATTTTGATAGCTTTAATAAAGGAGTTTATAGTCTTGGCACTGCTAACTCACTCACTCATCTGCAAGTTTTTTTATTTACTGAGTGTGTAATTTTCCAAAAACTATCATAAAATCATAACATCACACAAATATTATAAATGCAAAAGTTTGTGTGTAAGTATGTATGTGCGTAAGTGTGTTTGGACCCGTTCAACTCTGTAACGGCTGAACGGATTTGGATGAAATTTGAAAGAACCTGTCTTCCCCGTCGGTTATCGGTTCTTCGAGTGAAGCGGACTGCCCATTTCCACTTCAGCTTGCAAACTCTGACAGCTATATCGGTGACTTTGGTTCTTCGGCGAATATCCTCGTTCCGGAACAAATGTTTGTAGTAACGAAAGTTGACTTAAAACATTTGTAAGCCTATCAATCAAGCCTAGAAACAGGTTCCATGCGGTGGTGGTTCATAGCTATTATTGGTGCTATAATCAATAAGGATAAACAATAGGTAGGCACATATCCTTCGAATTCAAAAAAAAAGTTCAAAATCAAAAAGTCCGAAGTTCAAAATTCTGGGTGGCACTGAACTGTTATGGGCAAGCGTGACGCTTAACATCAGGTGAGCGACTTGCTCGTCTCGTCACCGAGGACCATAAAAAAATTAAAAAAATATGAAATATCTAATATAATAAAATAAAATTCTAATCTAATAAAATTAATAATAAATTATTTAATATTTGTTTTTACAACAAATCCTTACAGTGCATCGTACTTTTAACAACAAAGAAAGTAAAAATATGGAGCAACTATGAAGATTTGCATTTAATAAAACAAAAAAGCATAATACAAGCCCGATCGTGTTTTTATGAAAGTGTAGCCGATACCGACATAATAGCCCTGCTACGAAAACGGAACTTGCACGTAAATATCACATGAAAAACTTTAAACGATCTCCATACGAAACAGGCGTACACACAAATATACAATTTACTGGAACACATTACCCTACTTTTCCGCAAGTCATCGTGTAAAAGTCGCATAAACTCCAAGTCAAATTACGCGAACGTTCTACGGAGTTCAATTCATTCTTAATTGAAGTCTTTAACTGGCTATAAGGAATTGGGAGCGGGATTTTATCACCTAAGAATTCCTTCATAAAATCGGCGATCTCCTAAATTAATAGGTGCGATAATTCCACTTGAGCTTTTGGCAACGGACGGGATCTAAGTATCAAGATGGGAACGCTTGGCTGAGCATTCTTTGGCACGGGACAACATTTGGTAAAAAGAACATTACACCCGCAAGTTTTTCATTCGCAATCTTTAGATAATAATAATAAATAAATATTGGTGGACTATTTACACACAGCGCCATCTAGCCCCAAACTAAGCCAGCTTGTATCATGGGAACCAGATAACTGATAAAAAACATAAATAGTTATTTTTTTTTGTAAATGCATACATAGAATACATAGATACACCCAGACAAAGAACAAACATCCATGTTCATCACACAAATGTTTGTCCTGAGTGGGAATCGAACCCACAGCCGACAGCTCAGAAAGTGGAAGTCCTCCCACTGAGCCACGAGGCCAATCATATTGCTCAAATAATTGTATTCGAATATCAAACAGAGACTATGGGCGCTTGCAGATTATGTATCCTAGTATTTCTGCTAAGGTACCAACAATACCAAAATATAAATTATTAGAGCTTTTGCTGTTGGCTGTACTTTGATCACACTCAGTTTCCCGATGCAAGTAAGATTTCGAGACATTGCAATTGACTCGGCATGCGGCAAAATCTTAAATTTCGATTTACGTTAAGCAACATATTCTGTTAACATTGTTTAAAACTTTTGTCGTCGCAATAAATATGAAAATTTATTGCGCATAATAAATACTAGCTTGCCGTATGGCTTCGCTCGCTACAGTAAACTAAACACCCCATTTCACCACTTTAGGGTTTAATTGTCGAAAAAACATAGACATGCCTTTCTTTACTTTCTTGTTTAGTACACCATCCGAGTTTAATTGGCGTAGTACGAACATTGTTTTTATTTCCATACAAACTTTGGGGGTCCATTTTACCCCTTTATAGATGAAGTTTCTCAAAATTCGTTCTTATAGTTCAACTAGACCGTTACATCAGTATTGGGTTCAAATTTCACATCATTATCATAAGCGGTTTTATTTATAAAGTATAAAGTTTTATCCAACAGGGATTGGTTGGATCCAGATGTAGCCAGCATGATATCGGCTAGACCTAGTATCAGCCACTAGGGTTTGGTTGGACCTAGTTCTAACCGGTTAAAACTAGGTGTAGCCACAATTCGGGTTTTAGCCGTAACATATATACATTATATTACATATATATCATTGTTGCAGCCTACACATTGCACACTGCACACAGTAGGACCTAATTAATCAAAGTAAGGGTACTTTGACATAATTAATTTTATTGAATAATGTTGACATTTTATTTTGATTATTTTAATTTCCATTGATAATAAATTATTAATATAGTGTGTGAAAATTGTGACTGGCTACTAATATTATTTTGTGATTTTGTTTGAGTCTGTGTTACTTGAAATAAATGATTATTATTATTATTATTATAAATTACCAGTAGGTACAAAATAACAACTTGAAATCAGCTCATTGTCAAGTTTTGTAATTAACTAAGCTTGTGTCATAACAAAAGCAGAAGCGTGTATTACGAAACAATATTAAGTTACACATTGAGACAATTCCAAGTAACTTTTTGTTTGGAAATTTGGAACATACAATGATAACATGATTCTCCACATATTGTCTATGTGTAGAGAATTGACTTTACATTAAAAATGATAAACAACTTGTAAGAAAAATAAATAAATAAATTGACGCGACGCGTGACCAAAATGCTGACGTTTATTTGTCTCAACGCATAAGCATTGCCATTCAGCGTGGTAATGCCGCCATGCTGGGTACGCTGCCAAGTGGAAGTGGGCTTGAACATTTGGATTATCTATAGACCTTTAATGGTCTCTGGATAATCCAACTGTTATTTTTATGTAGTAGACTAAGTAGTTGTAGTTTGTATGTATTTTGCTTAGTTAATAAAGGCACTTGCCCGATAAAAAAAAAGAAAAATAAATAACAAGAAACCTGTTAGAAAAGACAAAAATCTCGCAAAAAAAATCTAAATCTGTCTTTGTAAGACACTTAAGAGATCAATCGAATACAAAGATAAAACGAAGAAAGACAAAACCAACAAACCCCTCACGGACGACACATAAAAAGAATCCATACCAATAATAAAAACAAACTCGACCCAAGAAACAACTGTTAAAGATACGTAACAGAAATGTAAATAGAGGACAGCTCAAGCGGGGTCGGAGAGTGTTCAACGCAAACATATTACCGAACTTGGAGATCTACAATTCAAATGGTGAACAAAAACCGTACAGGATACGGAAGTCCTCCCAGGTCGCGCCGATAAATTCAGAGCTATCGAAACTCCGGAGTCGGCTATACAACTTCCACTGGAAAGTACAGGAAATATGTTAAGAGTGTCTACACATGGCCTGACCTGACAGCGTGTGAAAGGGACAGCTAGATTTGAATTTCACGGGAGCAAAAGAAACAAACTATTAAGGTTATAGCTTCTCCCTTTCGCTCCCCCAGAAACTTATATATAGCCATCTGTTTCAAACGATGTCAGGTCAGGCCATATAGCGAGGCCTTAAGATTAAGTTAAGTTAACCTTTCATAAGTACGATGGAAGCAGTATGCTAAATTTAACATAGGGAGAATTCTGTGCCTAAATTAAATTTACCTGTGCTTATATCGAAGCATATTTTTAATTACATTACAATTATTGTTTAGTAATTAATGAGTAGTGATTTAAAAATGATATTGTTTATATTACTTCAAATATAATAGACCTATAATTGGCTGTTTTATAAAATGTACCTATGTTTATTAATTTGTATTATTGTGCAGTTGGTCTCAAATAAATAAATAAATACACGTCTTGCATGTTACACGCCTTGATCCTAAATATTAATTTATATCAATGTTAATGTTGAGAAATTTATAATTCGCTATTACAATAATTGATTGCTGTCTGAGTGAGCGTAGTGAACGAAAGTCTCTGCTTCAACTGGAAAAATTTGCTCTCGTCTGTCTGTATGTTGGTACTTGATGAAACTTGGCATACAGGTACACCAATTTTGTAGATTTTTTGTCGTCGTCGAATTTTGATTGGAGTTTGGATTGAGTAAATTTTCCTCAAAAACGGTGTTATATAATATTTGGCAGAAGCACTCGGTACTCAATTATAAACAAGAATTTAGAACATAGGAAAAAGCGGTCAAGAGGTTTTCAAGGTTGTGACGTGTCAGTTCAGGACTTCGAACAAAATAAAAACAATGAAATTGTAGCATTGAGGTTGTGAAAAAAAGTTTGTTCTCTCGAGCTGTACTGTTCGCAGAAACACTATTGCTACTTTGGCACTGGACCGATAGTTTAAAATGCTACCAATAATATTTAAATCAAATAGAAAGTCAAGAGGACATATGCTTGGTAGTCGTTAGTATGGTGATAAAAAAGGTCAAAAGACTGCTATCTTAATATTCATGAAACCTGAAATTTAACCACATAATTGGACATATTTTTGTCCATACGTCAAGTTCTTGAAGATAATATGTCCAAGGGTCGGTAATTAGGAACACATGGCCAATATAACGCAGAAAGAGCAGACCCTTATGGACCGAGTGGTCATCCACGCTCAGAAATTAGCTAAATCTGTGGCTAATGTTTCACCTCTTACCGAAAAGGTCAGCATGTGGTAATAAAGTCTTTGCCAATGTATTTACATATCAAAGCTTTAATTTTGCAAATTATCTTAACGTACATAACAGTCGATACGAAATTTTGCTGATGATCTGAGAGGCAACGTTAATTTCAAACGAATAATCTTTTTTATTTTAAATGACGTGTTAACGTACGACCATAGATTACAAGACTTTATTAAAAAAAGTCGTCATATCGCATCTGCTTCTGACATCTTTGGTTTCATAACACGTGTGTGTGGACCGAGAGCCAAATAACTACTGAAAATTGAACTGATCTACTGTTGGCGGTGTGGTCAAGGATTAGAATAGTCTAGCCGAATTGATCCATCGGTTAAAACGCGAAGTGAATACAAGCTCTTATCGGAAAACATTCATTTACAAAGATCAAGATAAAGATATTGTCAACTGAGGATGTAAAACAAATAGCCATAATAAATACAAAACTTTGTCAATTTATGTCACCGTAACCGACTCTCGAAAGTTATAAACCGTAATTAAATTAAAACATAAGTTACGGAGTTTAAAAGAAATTGCGTTTCTGGCTTAGCAGTTTGTCACGAGGACTTGAGTAGAATTTAATTAGAGCTTCTTGGATCATAGTTGGAATCAGAAGGAGCATTTTAAACGGTGGTGTTTGATAATCTCTTTAATCTAGATTTGTCAGACTTTAGTAAGCTGTGGATTGATAAGAATTATTTATCTTCTAACCGCATTGTATCAGACTCCAAACTCCATCAATCTACTGTTAGTTACTAGTTTCGTTTTCCACCTTCCCTATCCATCATGAGATCAGCTCGCAATATTGTACTGTCATCGAAACTTGACAGGGGTGAAAAATTTCAACTCAATTGAACAAGGGAACTGGGCCCGTACCGTGAGGTCCTTATTGCGATGATTGTTAGGTTCAGCCGAATACGTTGCGCGACCACGAACGTTATCACCGCGCAATAAGGTGTATGGTCGTGCAGCGTTGTCGGCTGAGCCTAATAATCATCGCAATAAGCACCTCACGGTACGGGCCCTGGTCAAAAATTGAGTTGCAAGATTTGACGTTAACATATATACACACATTGCAAGTTAAATAAAGGTTATATACATTTTTCGGTTCCACAAAAGTTGAAAGACTGTTGACTAGATTCGTGGATGACAAAAGGGATCGATGGTTATTTGCGGCCATAGGATTGCGCAATGTCAGATCAGGTGGTCCGGTGCTGGGGGGAGGAATGTTGGGAAATAACGAGCGTCATAATGTGAGACAAAAAAAAAACAAAGAAAGTATCAAGATTAACAGTTGTTGCGTAAAGTAACGCTTGACTACCATCGAGTCTAGCTCTAGCATAAATTGAAGTTCCTTAAGTAGGGTGTGCCTTTCATCGAGGGATTTTATTAATCAAATTTTGGACTTTGAAATAATAGCTTTAATTATTCACGATTGAGAAAGCTTTCGGAGTTATACAAAGTTTGTATGGGTTACTAATGAAAACGTCGAATATTCAGCTAATGTATTAAGGTCCAGAGACCGGTCTTCTGTTAGAATTTGTTAGACATGTTTAGATAATCATGATGAATGAAAATGGGTCTTCATCATGGTTTAACAACAACGTACCGTGCTTTGTCATCGTGATTTGAGTATTAATTAGCTATCCTTTCTGTCAGATCGTTAGCAGATTTTATTTGAGTTTACCTTGTTTACCTGTGTGCCCGCATCGTCTTGTTCTGGCGAATCAACTTTATTTAAAAGAAAATCGACGTTTATTTATAAATAGACATGGCAATTCTTAATTAAACCCTACGTTTGTAATTAGTAGAATATTTACGGAAACATAAATGACTGCTAATTTTGGAAGAAAAATATTCCAGTTTCTGGTATACAATTTATTTCGTATTATTAAATATCTTAGAGACGAAAACAGAAAATACAACAATTTCAATTCAAGTGTAACTCTACAGGAAGTACTTTACGAAATTAAATTTCAAGTCTCGAATCATAGGAGATGTAATGCGGTCTGCCCAGTGCTCTGCTAACTGAATAAAGTAGTGAAAAAAATAATTTGCCGGATGAAAAAAAGAATAACTTTAACAATTTTCTCAATGCGGCATACCTTATTTGTGAGCGCCAATGTAGTTACAGTTTTTCGCGTAATTGAGGTTTTATTGAAGGTAGTAAATTCTAACTTACTCTACACAACAATATTTTTGTGTCGTGCTAACTAGAGCTTTTATAACAGCAAAAGAAAATGGGAAATGAAATCTAACCTCGGTCACTTTTAAGTTGCCGCGTCAGGTTTTAATCCACTTGTCGAACGCTGTGTCAACACGTCAACCAGTGTCCAAATAGCTTTGTGACAGCAAATATCTCATCAATGAATGCAATGGCCGACATATTTGCAGTCCAGATCTCTGTTAATACAGCGCAGGTCGGCACGTGTCAGCCAATCTGCTAATGCAGTTGCACGACGTCGTATGCGACTTTACGACCACGAGCATGTGTCTCCTCCAATGTATTCCAACATAAAATCCGATTGCGATACTTCCCGCTCTGCACCGGTAATAACAATCCGGTTCTGAGCATAGCACGCTTCTTTATCGCTGTTTTGACGCCATAAAAGCTAAAAACGACGGCATCAAAATCACCGTTTAACTTTCCGGAATTCGCTTAAGAGTACGTCGCGAAAATTCCGGAAGAACTCTGATTCTTTGTCAGCCGTCTAAAGCGTAGCAACAAATAGTTTCGCTTTCGTACAAAGAGTCAATGTAATTAAAACTTACGATTGCTTAAGTTTTAATCGTGTCCCTGAGAAAGGCTAATTTAAAAGTATTACGCTACAAAACATCTTCATCGACATCTTTTTTAAACAAATAAAAAGACGCCACGATATTATGAAAGAAAATGTAAACACCAAAAATCGTGCAAACTCGACGTCGTCGATAGCTTTTTAGCTTTCAAGTCTGCGCACGTACCGCCACTAGTAGGGCTGTCCAAAAACTATAAATATACGAAATAATATTAAAAACTGCGCGAACATTTGGCAGTGTTCACCGCCCGTGGAGCGCGAGCCAATAATTGATATTTGCCATTTGAATTCAGGTTGTGTGAAGCTGCGGTGTTTGGGGAGGCGAGAGCATCTCCGTTTGTAGCTAAGGACCGCTTCAATCGACCTCAGAATGTGCGGCTGTGTATCTTATGGCAGTGACGTGGGGCAAATGTTTGCGACTGTGCGAGCCCCGTTATCCAGTGGGACATTTTAGTACGGAGCGTGTTTGCGAGAAGTATTTATGGAGTGTAACGTACTTAATTCTGTAGTTGATTGGGGAACTGTTGACCCGGAGGTAGAAGGCTCCGTTGTGTATATAAGATTTGCTGAGTTTGCTATCGGGTTGTTGTTTTTGTAATCCATTACCTTAATAAGATTAAGCATTTACCACTAGCCTAAATTCTCATTCAAAAACCTATTGCTATTTAGCTAAATGATAGCTAACAATTTTGATATTAAGCATTTCGGCAACCTTCGACTAGATTTTCCATATCATTAATCTTACTTTCGGTTGACTGCTTTATAAACTAGAAAATAGCAGTTGCCTAGCTTGAAGCTATCAACCCATATAATCTGTTCAAACTGCAATCTATGCCGTATCGTAGTAACTATTATTGAATCTGTGATCAATTGTCACTATTCAAAGTTCCGATCCGATTGCAACACGTTCGTTCGGTTCTCTTGAACAGCCTGTGTGTTCGGAATAGTAGTGAAATTAGAATCCGAATCCGAAGCCTGGCGTGCCGCTGGGAATTACTAGTCCTCCTCGCTAGACGGTTCATTTTTGATTCTATAAAGTAATAAGATATTACTGTGTTTTTGTGTATGTGTTAGGGAATCGCTCATGTTTGAGTGTATGGCTGAGTGAAAGAATGTTCACCAACTCTAGGCTCTCGGTGTCGTTGTAAGACAGGGAAAGTAACCAACTTAGAATTGTTTAAATTTATGTGTTCTTTCGTTTATTAAACCAAGGAACAATTTGAGAACCTTATTGTAAATCTGTGGAAGGAGAGAGTGCGGATACCATTATTAAACAATAAAAATACTATTATTAACTAATTTTGAATTTTGATAATCACACCAGTATTTATAGCACAAAAGAATAGAAAAAAAACATAACAATAATATATATGTAACTTTTAAACTTTCGCGATTTAAACACATTATTTAAAGTATCAGGACTTAGCCACGCTAAAACTAGTTTATTTATATACCTCGACGTTTCGGCCAAGTTTCAATGGCCGTGGTCACGAGCTGACTGACAGCTGGTCAGTCAGCTCCTGATACTTTAAATTAATAATATATAGCGTGGCAATGCTGCCAGCATTCTGACCACACTCCCTTCCACCAAGGGGCTTGTAGATTAGGTTTTTTTGCATTTATTTATTTTTGTTTATAATTTGTTTTAATTTTAAGTAGGTTAGTAGTAGTAGTTAGGTAATTTTTTATTGTAAATATGTATATAATTTTTGTTAACAAAACAGTTATTGTATATAATAATTGTATATTTATTATATACATATTATAATTCAGAAGAATAGAGCCAATCTTTATTTTATAATATATATGTGTGTATATAGTAGAGAATCCTTGAGTTTAACCCATTAACGACGGAACTATACGTCTGCTTATCATAAATACTGCCTTATGAATATGAATAACTCTTTTGTATCGTTCGAAATTAAACAAAAGGCAGTAAAGTTTCGGTAAAGGGTACGGGAATATGGTAAACGGTTGATTTTCCGGCTGCAAATTACTCTTTACAGCGGCTGTTAGTTTCTTTTGTGGTTTTTAATAGGTTATTGCAGTTTTGTAAGTATGATGAAGTGTTTTTCTTCTCATGTTTTTACTATAAAACTGGCTCAGTTTACCATTATAAATATAGAAAGAAAGAAAGAAAGAAAAACATTTATTTTACGCACAAAACACTATAACACCTTCACAAAATAAATTAAATATAATGCAGACGAAGAATAATATATAATTATGTTCAGTTGTCGCTGTAGTGACTAGTGCGACAAAAAAGGACAGTGCTCAGCGATAATGCTGCGGATTTCTCCGCAGCGCTGATTTTCAGCACTGACCGTCTGAGACGCACGGGACTGTTACCAAAATATAAGAGGGGGAAACATTAAGGGAATATAATAAAATTAGTTATAAATAACAAATAACCATTAAAAACAGGGAAGTATACAACATTAAATTTATGCACACAGATAAAGACAAAGAATATGAATTATAGATTATTTTATAAGTGTTATGTTATATGTAAGACTAGATAAAGTAGAGAGGGGTGCGAACAATGGTGAAGAGAAAATCTGGATATTTCCGGAGAAGAAATTATATGGCGTATGTGAATCCGCCAACCCGCACTGGACCAGTATGGTGGATATGGTCCAATCATCCTTTCATAGTACTAAATATCTTTAGTCATTGTATTGGGTCTAGAGCTGTGCATTTCTAGAGTAGACTTCGGTTCAATGAGTTTTATTAAATAAATGAGGGTTTTTTTTTTGTTTCGAATTTGGTTTGCAAATCTTGCTGTAACTTATCTATCGATAGGCTGATATCCCAGCAGTGGGATTTTAATAGGCTGATGCACAAATATGACTTCGGTTTTACGTAATATGAACAGTAAATGCATTTTCGTACTGTTTCGCTGCCACGTCCAATGTTTTTGATGATATAAAATTATTGCGGATTTGATAATGTTTTTTTTTGCTATATATACCACAATAAGTTCAACAATCAGACTCCTTTTACTAAGTCGGGTAAACATTTTTATTGAGCGAGCGAGAGAGCACATTATGCCACGGAAATCGGGTCATTTTACAAACATAGTTAATTAATTTTATTATTTTTAATTTGTTTGATTCAACTAGGCATTCAAGTTGGCAATATTAATACTTTTAACAAACACAATTAATTAGGTAATTTATACTTTTTTTAATGGGGGTTATCTAACACATTTTTTTATTAAAATTTGGGTTAAAACGGTCGAGGGTTGCGAGGTCCCTGTTCGGGGCGCTCACCTAGTTATTTTAGTTATTTTTAAAATACGTATAGGTAATAATTTTATTCGTTCCGTGTGTCAAAATTATTTACGCAAAACTACCCTCACAAATTCAATGCTACCGCCGATAAAATCGGCAATTTCGTTGTGATTCAGCGATTTTTCCAGCGATATACAACAAGTTTAATTAAATAAGAACCGTTATTAAACTTACATTAAGCTCTGGACACACCTGATTGAGCTTCACGACTGCGATGTCTGATCGGGTACTTCCCGCTCGGTAACAACCTTTCGTCAACAGAGTTGACGATCGGGAAAAAAGTTCCGTTCCTTCACAGTGTTAACGAACGCTACTTAAATGACTCGTTCGTTTAAACTTCACAGTATTTACGAACATTACTGAAAATGACCCTAACGCAACAAAAAGTGGAATGCCACATAGGCGATCTCTGTACATACGAAATACAGTCACCTGGTTTCTTGCATCCAAATGCACAAACGCTATCATCGTCATCATCCAGAAGACGTACACCGCTGAGCTAAGGCCTTTTCAAACGGGGACGTTTGAAAAGGTGCCATAATCGCCACGCATAGCATGCGGCTTGAGTTTCTACGCGCTACTAATAGAACGCTGCGGTTTTGTAGACGAGATGTTGCTAATACACAAAACACTCCAAGCGGGACGTCAGTGCAGGTCTTATTACCTTCAATTAAGTATTAAAATTAGATGTTGCTAAATTGGACAATTGAACTTTATCTACGTATTACACGTAGGCAGTTATTTCAATATCCTTGATAAAAAATAAAACTTTTACAGTCACCTTCTTCGTCCAGGTACTCCCAAAACTTTTCTACCCTAGATTGTAATATAGGCCCAACTAAGGAGTTCAATTGCAGGTTGATTTAATCCTTATTTCTTTAGAGTTAAAAGCTACCTGCTCTGCAAGGGTCGTGATCTCAGTGGGTAGGAAAGGGTAGTAGGTAGTATGTAATAGGATATTTAAGGAGCAACTTGGAGTTATCAGCTCTTGAGGTAAGGATATTGTCACTGCACATGGAGAATCTAGTAGAAATTGTAATTGATCGGAAACTGTAAGCTAGTTAAGGTTCTAGAAAGTTCCAGAAAAATAGAAACAAGCTCAATAAGTTATACCTTGTATATATATTGTTTGTAACGAACTAGGTATGCGGTTGACCACATATACTATAGATACTATATACTATTATTATACTATAGATAGATCTCGCTATAGCTTATTAATGAAATCTGATGTAAATTAACAAAATTACGTTGCACACTCGTAGCTTCCCACTTCGTTTGCCCGTGTAGGGTACACCATGGAATACACAGAAAGACAAGACCAACTAAACGCAGGCCAAGAGCAGATATTTGACCGAGTGAGCGAAGTGAATGAAGGTTTCAGTTTCAACTGGCTAAACTTAATTTCATCTGTCCTTATGTCGGTACTCACGTACAGGTTCTATTTTTCATCCAACCTTGACGAAACCTGATAAACAGGTTCTATTTTTTTTAAATAATTTTTTAGTCGTCGGCGATTTTTGATTGGTGGGGTATTTCCCCGAAAAGGGGGGAATTTGCTGCGACACCATTTGCCGACTGATTTTGATAATAATTGGAATAAGCATTCAATACTCAATTCTAAACAAAAACCATTTGAAAAAGGCTTAAAAACTAGGGTAAGAAACGGCGGCCTTATCGCTGAAAGCGATCTCTTCCAATCTCTTCATAGGATGAAAGCGATCTCTTCCAATCTCTTCATAGGATGAACAGGATTCATAGACGAGACAGAAGACGGTGTGTATTGATGGAGAATAAGTGATACGTATACCATAGAGAATGGTATGTCCTCCAGGGGTGCCTTGGGCCCAGAATGGATACATTATACTAAGTATGTTAATGTCCTTAGAAAGATTCGTAACTCACTGTATTATCGCTAGTGTACGTGTGCTAGTCTACGACATGATTGTCACAATTTCTGCTTGACTTGAAAAGGAAACCCAAGGTAACTCAGTCGTAATGGTACGGAAAAAACGCGACTTGTTAAATATGTAAAATTATTACATTATATTAATTATTATTAAATTACATTATCAACATTATATGAAAACATTATTGGAAACATTATTTTACTAATTTAATTTGAACTAAACCTTGAATAATGGACATAATAAGGGCGCCGCAGCCCGCTGTGCAAGACAAGGTCGCGCGCGTGTCACGCTTTGCATTCCTTGATAAAGGTCACCGAATGTGATCGAAACTATAGTCGGAATAACCGACTCAACCTAACGTGAGTATTCCCGTTTTATTAAAACAAAATGTGTCAAAACCACGTCAGTTTTCATAGTAGGAGATAATACTAATACGAATATTTACAGTGCTATGTCTCCACTAAAAATTTTTCCTCTTCTGTGTATGTCTCTATATCACGCTAATATTATAAGTCCGAAAGTTTGTATGTAAGTATGTAAGTGTGTTTGTTCCCGTTCAACTCTGTAACGGCTGAACGGATTTGGATTAAATTTGGCATGGAGCTTATTCCCTAGATTAACACATAGGCTACTTTTAATCCCGAAAAATTTATCCGTTCCTGTAAAATAGCGGGTGGAACCGCAGGGCGCAGCCATATTTTATGGACTTTTATAGCAGCTCGGACATTAGCTTACTAAATACGTATAAGCGCCATCTAGTTTTAAGACTAACACTTTTTTTAGGTGATTGTTATTCTTATCTTGTACAGTAGTTTGCCTATACTATATGTAAGATTTTATATATTTCCTAATGTCTTTGTGTGTTTTCCGAGGCATCTCCGACACAGAGAGACCTAGTGGAGAAGCCGAGTGTGAAACGTTCGTTATCTATAATTTATTTACTTAATTTCACACCCTCTAATTAAAACGTTTATGTGTAGTAGCTGCAGTGTTCACTAATGAGTCGAGCGTATCTGTTTGACTCAACTATTTGTACAATGGTCTGTAAACAGTCGGCCCTAGAGATTCCCTAATTAGCAATGTTTGTTTTCATCGCGGTTACTTTATGCGCCGATTTAATGTATTGCTTTTACGTAAACTAGCAACGTTATCTTAGGTTGTGGGTTCGATTCCCACTCAGGACAAGCATTAGTGTGATGAACATGGATTTGTTCTTTGTCTGGGTGTTTATATATATTCTATGTATATATTTATAAAAGTAAAGTATTTATGTATTCTATCAGTCATCTGGTTCCCATAGTACTAGCTTGCTTAGTTTGGGGCTAGATGGCGCTGTGTGAAAAACGTTCACCAATATTTACCCAATAGCATTTTTACCGTGGTTTTTATCCGACTGCCCAAGAATTAGGTAAATGTTTTTGGAGTGTATGTATGTAAGTCTATAACTATTTTTGTGTGTTCCTATATAACCTGTAGCCTTAAGAATAGAGTATACCGCGGTCTTGTCATACATATTCTGATACCTACCCCTAAATGTTATCCGATTTCGATGATTTTTTATACGTTATACACCGTGAAAAACTATGCTTGTATGTTTGTTTTAAATTCCGCAATATCTTCGTTGTTATATGCACTTAAAGTGACATTTTTTTTGTATTTTTTTTTTGTTTTTATTACAATACCATAACATTTTTTGAAAAAACAAAACATAGCGGCAGAGATTATGGTTTATCTGATCCATTGACACCAAATACAAAAGATTTTGTTAAGATTTAGGGGTGATAACAGACTAGCCCCGAAACGCTAATTTCATCCGCGGAAGGAATATCCTCTCAACGGCTTGACCAATTTTGACGAATGAGGTGTCGTTGTATTACTCTTTACGTCCGGAGTGATATAGAACAGGTAGAATTAGCAGTCAATTATTTTGTTTTTTCTTTTCATAATAGATAGTTTTTTTTTTTAAATATTTCTTTGTGACGAGACGAGCAAGTCGCTCACCTGATGTTAAGTATCACGCTTGCCCATAACAGTTCAGTGCCACCCAGAATTTTGAACTAAACAGTTCAAAACTATGCGCGGCAATGCACTGCGCTCGTCACCCTGAGATGTTAGATGTTAAATCTCTGTATGCCCAGCAATTACGCTGGAAACAATGCCCTTCAATCCGGAACACAGTAATGTTTACACACTACTGCTTGGCGGTTGAATAACTGGCAAAGGTGTGGTACTTCCCCAGGCGGACTCTGCAAGAGATCCCTACCACTACAAAAAACGATAGATAGAAACTCTTTATTGTGTACACCAAAATAATAATAACACACGTACAGAACTATCTAATAAGCTAGTGCCAGAAGTGGCGGCCTTCTCGCTAAAAGCGATCTCTTCCAGGCAACCAACAATAGTATAACTTGAACTATAATATTACTTGTTCAAAAAATATATATCTTAAAGAGCTTAAATTTACATCGGTAAACTAAATAGTGAACAATAGGCTAAGTAACATTTGGGGCAAGCGCTAATCATGTCACTAGTACCAAATAAAACCAAATGCCTTCGACTTCAAAACATATATTTCCGTCACCAAACTAATTTGCAGTACAATGCTTCACGGAATCTCTACGCCGCAGTAAAGCTCCGTTAATAGGCGTCGATGTATAGCGTTAATCTAAGTTTGGTCGCAAACTGCTGAGAGGCGCGACAACTTTGCCTAGCATTCGTTTGGAACTATTTTGAAGGAATAAACTAAGAAATTGCTTGGAGGCAGGAACTCTATAGTCAAGCTGGACCATTTTGTGCCTATACTGCCAATTCAAGAAGACCGGGCCATTATTATGCAGAGCTTGACGCACGCGTTGTTAAAATTTGGTTGGATTATACAACCCACAGCTCACAGTAGATTAGATAGGTACCGCATTATGAGATAGTTGTTCCAACGGTTGAAAGCGAGAGTTGCGAGAACTGCGACCAAGCGATCTCAAGGTTACGTCTACTCATGCCTAGCAATGAACCAATAAGAGTACATTTTTATACGTGTATTTAGATCCATGCGTGGTGCGCTTCGATCGTCCTGAGTGCGGGATCTAGAGTGATCAGTGATATAACCCTATCAACTTCAAACAACGCGTGGTTATCAATATATAACTATATAGATAAACTAGTAGTTCGCGCCGAACTGAGACCTCGCGACCCCTTTATCTTCACTACCCTAGCACGATTCAGCTCATATTCAAACATAAAAAATGTATTGAATTGAACTACTTGCCTACAAAATTTCATGAAGATTGGATCAACGGTTCGCAAGTCATCATCGGACAAAAATACACACAAACATACATACAATGTTGTTAGTCTTATATTATCAGTAATAGTTACCAAAAAATGTAAAAGTTGACAAAGGGCATGGACCTCGGAGTCCGTGGAGTTATTAATATATAAACAAAAAAAAAACATACATACAAATTCCGATTTGTCCTAGTAAACTCTGAGACCTTCGCTTCGCTCGGTCAATAAATATATAGCGATGGCTACTAGGCTTATAATTTTTTAACATGACAACCCTGTTACTCAAAGTCTTCACTAAGAGCAAAACAGAGTTAAGCAACCGAGTAAAAGTGTATTAAATTTCAGAATATTTCGCCTTTCAAACTAATTAATTAGTTGTTAAAACTCTCGGACGAATGCTAACGATGATCTAAGCAATATCCAAGTTTGGACTTACCTCGTAATACCTGGCAAGTTTCGCCAAAATCTGTTGCTTACTAACTGGCTTTTGCTACTGGATTAGTTTGTTGTAATAAACTATGTAATTATTGAAGATATTATTGACCGAGCGAAGCGAAGGTCTCAGAGTTTACTAGGACAAATCGGCACTTGTATGTATGTTTGTATGTTTTTGTGTGTATTTTTCCGATGATAACTTGCGAACCGTTGATCCGATCTTCATGAAATTTTGTAGACAAGTAGTTCATTGCAATACAATTTTTAAGTTCAAATATGAGCTGAATCGGTTCAGGGGTTGTGAAGATATAGGGGTCGCGAGGTCTCAGTTCGCCGCGAACTACTAGTTATCAATCAATCAGACATTTGTCGTCGACAAAATCAGTTTTACCGATTCAATACTTTTATTTACTTTTTATGCCATAGGTGGCAAACAAGCACCGCCTGATGGTAAGCGATCACCGTCGCCTGTAACACGAGGGGCATCACAGATACGTGGCCGACCATTTAAGACTCTATTAACATCCCGTTTGAAGAACCCCATGTTGTAGTTACTCGGAACTCGGAATTGTTATATTTGACGCTTAGATCGACATAAATGTATTTATCTATTCTAAATGTCAAATCAGGCGATAGATAAAATACCGTACTTCCAGATACGATCAAACTATAAATTGTCGCTCTAGCATTTACTGAGTTTTTGCGCCTTCGATATTTGAAATTGTATTGCTGGCGCTCTGTTTCTCGTGCGTGCGATAGAAAGAGTGAATTTTCTAACTTTTTGATAAAATTAGAGTTTCGGGAGTAGTCTGTTATAACCCCTAAATCTTAACATAATCTTTAATTTTTTGTGTCAATGGCTTGGTTAAACCATAATCTATGTTTTGTTTAAAAAAAAAATGTGTTGTCAAGACGATAGAGATGCCATAAGTTCCGTAGTCAGAACCCTAATTTCGCCCAATCGGTCGCTTGTAATGAAAAATCTCCAGCAACTCCTCGGAAGTTTTTTATACCCATGAATAACTTATGGGTTGCGACACGCCTCACTTGTTATGTTCGAAAACTTTTTTTATTTTCTTGTCCATTAAAAAGGCGGGTCCGCTGACGATTTAGCGACGGGGCCGATGAATAATTACGGCGTTTTTCTTGCCTGTCATTCTGCTAATGAATATTAGAGCAGCAAAGAAAAATCGGTAAGAAAGCTGCGGTTGTTCGCGTAGAAGGAATTTCGTTAATTACGGGCTGCGAGATAACTAAGTCACCAAGCGCAAATTTGTCCATCGATCGTGTTTTTGTTTCTCCCAAGGAGTTTGTTATTGGGTCATTTTTTTGCGAGAGTGAATTATATCAGTCGTTTCTGTGCGTGGATAAGTTTCGAATAGTCCATTTTGTGGCACTTTGTGGGCTGGAACGGGCTTAAGCGGAATAAAGAACACTTTTTACGGTCGCAGGGAATGAAAGATTTACTAGCTAATGACCTTTGGAGTGAGTTCGCTCGAAACAAAGGATTGGTTAAATATGTAGTTACGGTTTTTATATACTTACTAGTTGTTACTCGCGATTTCGTTCGCGTGAACATGAAGAAAGAATCCTATGCCTTTGTGATATACAGTAACTCCTTATCAATTTTTTATCAAGATCCGTTCAGCCAGTTTAGCCGCGATAATGCGACAAACGGACCAGACGCAGAGACATAGATATTTCCTATAGTTCGCCCATATATTTTTTGCTTTTTTGACGTTTTGTATGGGCTGTAATGTAGAATTTTTTGAATCGCGCAAGCAAAGTTTTTTCCTCGAGACGAACGTATTCATTTTTATACCTCGAAACTTTATTGGTCCTGATACAACTGCGGCTATATTCCTCTAAGTTATAGAATATTAGTTAGGATAATATGTTGACGAAACGAGCAGGTGACTGGCATGATGGTAAGCGTCTGTTTGTTCATGACAGTTTAGTACCACCGAGTTTTTTTTACTCATAGTTCAACAACAGTTCATAACCCTACGCTATAATGCTACTTAAACATACTGTAAGTTGTTAAATCTCCTTATAGTTAGTATTTTCACTGAAAAACATTGCCAGTTAACCATGAACACAGTAATGTTTGCACACTACTGCTTGCCGGTCGATTAACTGGAAAAGCTTTAGGTACAGCGGTGGTAGGTGGCCTCTGCTAAAGACCGACGATAGATCAATGGCTTAAAAAAAATGCTTCCACAAACTAACGCTCATTCAATCAATAAAAACATTATTGTAAAAAAAAAACAAGCACGATTAATTTCATACCTCATCAATTCATTCCCAAAAAGCACTTACAAAAATCACCAGCTCGTACATACGAGTACGAATCCTTCCAAAACTCAACACACTCGTGTTTGTTAAGGGAACACGCCAACAAAAGCGCTATTGATACGGGCTCACAAAAGGGACTAACATGGGGTCACCTTATACTAACTGAGTCGGAAACGTGGGGGAAAAAATACCGCTATTATGATTTTCGTGAATGAAGAAATGAATGTTATTTTTTAAGGCATACTCGTATTTCATTAACGCGGTTTTGTAATTTTGTAAGAGCAATTTCGTTTTGTTTTTATAATCACGACGCCATTTTTGTTGCAGGATGGTATTTTTTTAATGTTGGTTCGTCACGGGCTGTCCATTCAGCAAGCGTGCAGTAAAAGAACGTACTATTTCCTAACGGCCTACTTTGATAAAAATTTGATTTTTATATTTAATGCACCTCATTAAAATCGATTAAAAATCTTATTTTGAGATATATGTTTTTTTGGTTCTGTCGTATTGCATGGCGGGAAAACATGATTACGTGATATTTTCTCAATAAAAAATAACAATGAAAAGACCTCGATTTACACACTTTTTTCGCTGGCGCTCGGAATCCCTAGCATATATTCAAGGTTTAAGTTTCCTGGTTTAGATGTGGTTAGCAATTATCTCGTTTTTTGACTAGCGCTAGATAAAGCTATCTCTTTTCATCTGCACGCAAAAATGTATAGCGCTATCTTACTCTCTAAATACCCTCTTAGACTTTTTTAGATGTTACATGGTGCCAATTCTGGACTTGACACTGAATAGACAGGATTTCAAGAGCCAAAAATAATAAACAAATCATCTTCTCTCGGTAGTGTTAGGTCTACTGTCCACGGAATAGATTCATAGACGCGTATTCGTGTCATTTTACGCTCGGTGTATGCCTGCTTGCTGTGTTTAAATACAAAGCTATGAAACTCTGTCGACGGAGCGGCAACGTCGCGCTCGCGTCGCTGCATGCAGGCGTCATGTCATGACGACTGCCGTTTCGCGAGTTATACGCCGGGCTACATCAGGTGGAGTTGCACGTGTTTATTTTTATGAAAATATCGGAAACTGTCGCGAGATTTGTACAACGTACGCTTGCAATATATGCTTTGTGGACAAAGTTTAGTACGCTAGGATGCGTGGCGAATTTTGAAGAGTCTCTGAAGCTACGCCTCCTCGGGTAGTAGGCCGGAACAAACATATTTTTTACTCGATCGGTAAACTATTTATTATATATTAGAAAGTCGTTTTATAAAAAGTAAAAGTAGTTTTCAAAGTTTTTTGTAATTAAAATAACAAGTCGCAGCGTAGCGCAGCTTCCAGTAATAAAAAGCGTTTCTGTATTGAGCAAGTACTTAAGAAAGTTGTTAAGACAAGTCCATTTTCTTGGCGAAACCTCGGCTCAAAGAGCCCTCGCTTTGAGAAATCAAAGATCGCTAAGATACTTATCTGAATGAACTCTCGATGTTGTTTTGAGATATTATTATTTAAACAGGAAGTTTTAAAAAAAAAAAAAAATTGCGACCAAATAGCATAGGCTCTGAAAAATTCTAATTGTTCTTTAAAACCTGCCACTAAAAGGTTATCTCTTACGCAACAGACTATAAATGAGAGCAATATTTTTTTACGTATTTGAATGACGAGCCTAGCAAGTCGCTCGCCTAATGGTAAGCGATGGTGGTGATTTACCAGTTGCTCCCACCGTGAGCTAATCAGTAGGTCTAGAATAACATCTGTCGCAATAACTTCCGAGACGTCATCATCACCTCCTTGAAGATGTCCGACCACAGCGACAGAAAAATCTGCCGTTTGTAAGCGGTTACCAACTGCTATGGAAACATGGAATCTGCTAAGTCTCTACACAGAACGAGAACAGCAAAATCAATGGAATAAGATGACGGGTTGACAACACACAAAAGAGTTAAATAAGAAAATGACTAATAAACTATAAAGTTAACTAGGTCGAACCTTCGTCTAATGATAGGTATTATCACAGGACACTGTGAGCTATACTATCATTTGCACAAAGTTGGAGCTACAGATAGTCCTCTATGCCGCGGCTGTCTGCAGGAAAATGAGACCGTGGAGCATGTGCTACTGCACTGCAAAGCCACAGAGGACACACGAGTTAGGTCGGGACTCCTTCAAGAATCTCAGCACCAAGTCTCCAATAGCATAACATCACCATTTGCACAAAGTTGGAGCTACAGATAGACCTCTACGCTCTTACCTCTCTTTATTTCTTTTTTCTGTGGATGCCACGTCGCTCTAAGCGAATAAAACAAAAGAATAGAAATTGGTTAAAATTTTAGTTACGATTCTACCCCCTATGCCAATCTGTAACGTTAAATTTATAACATACAAATAAATTGATAAATATATCGTTGCAACTTTATTTCTGAAAAATTGAGTCTGCACTTACAATTTCCCCGAAGTATAGCTAGCAGTAAGTACCACTGAACTTCCAGCGCACACTTACGCAATTGCATCGATTCTAGAAATATCTGAACTAGAAATGATAACCACATCCGGCAAGATATTGTTAAAGCCAGACAAATCCGGCAATATTTTATGGATGCAGGGCTCAGGGATGAGATTTCTGGCAGATGACCAATTATTTGAATACTCGGTACCTGTAGCGAAACAAGGAAACATGGAATCCTTTCGCCGTGGTTCTCTATCCGTCCGTCCGCGTACCTCACCTTCTGATATTTTAACGCTGCTATGTAATACAAGTATTGAAAACACAGCAGTGGCGATGTTTTTTGTTATAAATTGCGAAATACTTTTGGGAAAAGATGGAGAAGACCTTTACCCAGTATATTGATGACTATCTTGCCCGCACGGCTCCGCTCGCATAAGCTACAGTAAACTAAATACACCATTTCACCTCGTCATGCGTTGATTTTCAAAGAATCCTTTATTTTTTATAATTTGTACATGAACCGAGTTTCATTGGCTTATCCTGAAAACAGTTTTATTTCCATACAAACTTTAGGGGTCCATTTTACCCCTTTAGAGGTGGGATTTCACAAAACCCGTTCTTATTGTTTACATTTGAGGACGTTCAAATTTAACCTTTCAATCATAGGCGGTTTGGTCTGCGTCGATTCCTATAAAAGGGCTTATTATTTTATATATACAGCGCTATTTAATATGTAAGGGGTTTTATTCAATTTATAAAAAACCCTTTACAAGGTAAAAAAAGTCTAAAATGCTACGACATAAAATTCGCCCAAACCGCAGATCCTTTCTACCGCATATTCTGAAAAATACCCAGAGCGTTCCAGAAAAATCTATTGCGCCACGGAACATCATTTGGGATTGGCTTAGCTCACTTTAAACCTTTCCTGCACTCTACGGTCGCTAAGGATCGGACGCTATGAGGTACGGGGACATGCGAGGAAATGCTACTGCATTCTGTAACAATGTCGGAAGAAAGTTGGCTAGTCGATTTAAGTTACAAAGTAGAAGTTTTGAATTGATCTGGATATCAAATAGTGATACTCAGATGACTGAACAATTTGTGATATGCATATTTTGTGACCGAGCTTTAATATGTGAACAAATCAAGCATTCTCTACCACAGCGGATGGGCCACAAAGTATTGTTTGCTCACGTCGCTTGGGACCGTCTTGCGGCGTGTCGGCCATGTTTTATTTCCCAGCCAAGCTAGTACGTTAGCTGTCAAAAACTGTCAAATGTTTTTGAAGTGTTAGGAAATCACTAGAGTTGACGCCATATTGTGTATTCAAAGTGCCGCACATGACGTGAGTAGTAAACAAGTCCTCTTTTTCTTTCGTCATTGGAACAAATTGACTGACACCGAATTAAAGGTTCGTGCACAGATGTCAATCCGCCTATCAGTCTCGTCACTACCGGGGCATCCCTTGTCTCATCTTACTGATCGGCGACGTGAATGACGTGTGTGCATGAACCCTTATAGGGAGAATTCAGTGACTGACGTAATATTCATATAGCTTAGTTTTAATTAACAATGAACATGACTACAACTGTTCACGTGGTGTTCTTTTCAATTGATAGTATTCATCATTTCAAAGTAAAGTGTTCACTAGCTTTCCGATGAGCGCTAATTGGCGAGTAATTGTTCCAAGTTTTGTTTAGTTTATGTGACGGTTAGCGATATTTCCTCATTATGAAACTAGTACCTACGTAGTTGCCACTTTACGAGTAGCTTACATGAGACTTTACTTAGGGATGGTGAAAGCGGTTTTAAAGTAATTAGTATGGAAACTTGATGGTTCGTTGAATGTTTACGTTAAAAATGAGCATTAATATTCATATGAAAAATATACTTACTAAGTTCAGTCTGGAATAATCGAGCTTAATAATAATTCTCAACAATAACTCACTGTTTTGTTTTGGTAGCAAGCAGTTTTGTAGTCAGTTCTATTTAACTGATACTACGTTCGCTTCTAGCTCATGTTTCACAACTCAACTTATCAAAAGTTTTGCTGAGTTATCGATTATTCTGACTTAACGTTAAAATACATTGGAGGAAGCTACTATCATATATTTTAAGGCCTGATAGAACCGCGTATTCCATCTATAGATACAACCTAATAATAACTAAATAATAAATCAGAAAACCGGGAACTAGCAGTTATATATGTTAATTATACTACTAAAACTGTCGTGGTTTTGACACATTTTATTAACCGACTTCCAAAAAAAAGGAGGAGGTTCTCAAATCGACTATTTTTTTTAAATGTTCGTTCGTTCTCAGAACTCCTATATATATTTTTTTTCTTTGATATACTTCCAGATTGGTCCCATTTTTATTAAAACCCAGTTCTGATAATGGCATCCGTGACGTAATAAGGGAACGTGGAACGGTGAACGTGACATCTACATGCGCAATCGCAAGCGCTATTAGAAACAACCGGTTCGTCCTGGCCTGACGTCGTGTGGTAGGGACGGCTATATATGGGTTTCTGGGGGGGGAAAGGAGAAAAAAGGAGAAGGGAGAAAGGGAAGCTAACCTTAATAGTTTGTTTCTTTTGCTCTCTTGAAATTCTGGTCTGACTGTTCATTTCGCACGATGTCGGGTTGGGCCATGTATAGCCACTCTGACTTCCGCTTGTTGTCATGTTTTTTTATTTTATTTATTGGAGTACTTTGTATGTCAACTTTGTTTCGTAATTAAGGAGTAGTGATTTAAAAACGATATTGTTTATATAACTTAAAATATAATAGACCTATAATTGGCTGTTTTACAAAATGTATCTATGTTCATCAATTTGTATTATTTATTTAAGACCAACAGGTGTTAAATAAATAAATAAACTCCTCGAATAATATAGGCATACAATAGCGATTTTGGTATTTGCATCAACAAGTCAAGCATTTGCGTTCAGAAAGTAACATTTAATTTGGTGAAATGGAACTTTTTAAATTTATGTAAAATGTTGTGTGAACAATAAGGAGTTAATCTATCTTTTAATTATTGTTGGAGTCGGTTTTTTTTTGTTAAAATTATTTTAGTAATATGGGAGCTATGTTAATTGACTTTACCGGCTCAGTTTAACGCAACGCATAAATAATGATTGTACTCATATCCTCCATTGAGCTTCATTTGTACAGCCTTCTATTTTACTAATGAATACAAACCAAAATCAATAGCCGCGGGAACCGAACTAAGCTTGTCGAATACAGGGCACAGAATGCTTATTAATAAACAAATTATTCGGAAACCATCAGAGCCCTGACAAAATTAATTACGCCGCACTCAATTAGGCAATTAGCTAATTAATTACTTCTTAGGACAGAGTCACACCATAGGTAAGCTTAGAGACAGGTCGCGACAAGTCGCGACCATGAAAAGATTTAACTGCTAATGACCTCGATTTATGTCGGTATGCTTAGAGATAGGATGCAATAAGTCTCGACCATGAAGATATTTAACTGCTAATCACCTCGATTCATGTCAATAAGCTTAGAGACAGGCTGCAATAAGTCTCGACCATGAAAAGATTGAACTGCTAATGACCGATTCATGTCATCTGGCTGAAGATGATGACGATGATCTCGGATCTGTTGTGCCATTTATTAAACTAAATCAATCTGATAGGACTAAAATAATCTATGTCTCTAATCATTTCAATGTGTGAGAAAAGACAACCATTATATATGTCTGTAGTTTAGAAAATCGTACAACAGAATCGACGTCACTGTCTTATGGTGATGAGCGTAATGCAGTGCCGTATAGGTTTTGAAGTTGTTCAAAGTTTAAGTTACACGGTTTCTGTAACGGGCAAAGTTGGCTGTGACCATCATAAGAGCTACTTGTCTCCTCACTGTGTATTAGAAACACTGAATTGGTCGAAGCACTAAGAATGCTATGAGTTACCTCAGAGGCAGCTAACTTCTTGCTACCAAACCTGCAGTGTGACTCCGGCTTTACTGATTCATATAACATCGATCTATTAAAAAAGTTCAATTAACGACATGAGTTTTTAACCGTGGAGATTGTAATTAAAACAATTTATGGACAATTATTTTTCAAATTTGTTTTTTTACTAAACAATTATTATAATTGTAGAAATTTAATTAGAGTTAATAGATAACCTAAAATCGTAAAATTCATTCTTAAGGTATTTTGAGACCAAGGTAGTAAAGTCGGGAGTCATTTCGACCCCATCGTATGTATCGATTTTAGGCCTTACACAAACACATACATACTTAACTGTTCATAATAGTAAGTATGTTGACTTTATTTACTTTTAGTAATTAATTTGTAGAATAGGAAACAATAAGTCTAAATCCACGGCTAATGTTGTACGTGATTCTGAGATTCTGAGTATCGCAACCGAAATAATTCCTAAACAAAAGAAACATGAAAAAAACAAAGGAGTTTTAACTGGCGCAAAAGAAATTCAAATAAAAAACATGTTTCTGAAAACATCAAAAAGCATTGAAACTCGACACATCGTTACGATCGTCTTGGCTCCTTTGAACTTGAGAAATGTCGACGATATCCGTTTGTCATCCGATACATATGTATCGATACAATTAGAGCCCGAGTTATGGAGCTGTTTTATTTATTAATTTTATTTGTTATTATTTGTTCACAATAATTATAAATATAATTGAGTTATTAAAAAAGTTAAAACAATATAAGCATTATTCTTTTCAGAATAATAATGTGTATGTTCTGCAAGCAAATCAAGGTGAGTATTAAAATTTTAATATGTACGATGAGCCAGTTCAATTTTCGTTGTACACAGTTTTTTTTTTAAATTGAGATTTGATGAAATTTATAGAAAAAGGCAAAGGCATGCCATCTTCGACCACATCGTAACAAAGGTAAAAAATAAATTTTAAAAATGGCGAGATGCTTTTAGAAATACCAAGCTGTGTTAGATGCCATGTTATGTAGGACCTTTTAAACTTTCGCGATTTGAACACATAATTTAGTCAGCTCGTGGCCATGGCTATTGCAACATGGCCGAAACGTCGAGGTACATTAATGAAATAGTTTTTAGCGTGTTTAAGTCCTGACAACAAGCAGTAAATTATATGTAGGACCTACTAAGACGGAGACCATCGGGATCTCTAGCGCACCGGTATCCCTAGTAGGTCAGTCAAGGTACGGAACTTATTATGGAGGATCCGGATATAATTCATAACCTAAATATACTAGTAGTTCGCGCCGACTGAGACCACGCGAGCCCTATATCTTCACAACCCCTCGACCGATTCAGCTCATATTCGAACTGAAAAATTGTATTGAAATGCCTACAAATTTTCATGAAGATCGGATCAACGGTTCGCAAGTTATCATCCGACAAATATACACACAAACATACAAATATACATACAAATGCCGATTTGTCCCAGTAAACTCTGAGACCTACGCTTCGCTCGGTCAAAAATTGTGTTTGATATAAATTGCTGACCTAGAACCACCGTCGACTCACTGTTACGATCGTCGTCTGAAACAGACTCTAACATAGCATTAATTATTGTATATATATGAGAGGTTGGTTCTAAAATTATTACAGAAAAAAAAAACCTGTTTTTAGTTACTTCCGGGTCAAACGATAAATTGACTGGGCTACAGGCCGTAGTTAAGGACGGTCATTTTCAAGCACCTACACGCATCGAACAAAGTATTATAAACAAGCGAAAAAGTCTTAAATCCAAAGGAGGCTACGCAAACAAATTGCAAACAAGGGTAATGCTCTAACGCTGAGATGAACGAATAACCCGCAATCAGCGTGAACGAGGCTATAGTTGAAAAGAAAAAATTAGATCCGGAGCTTTTCAAATAGGGTAAATAGATCCAATTCTATTGAAGAGTAAGCATTGAGCGTCGGGAACTACTCGAATGATTCGAATGATTCGCGTTCAATATGAATGATGGGACACAATTTCAATGATGGTAGCAGTCGAATCTATTGTTTTTTAGAATTAGAGCGTAAAAGCACAAATAACCATAAATCAAATTCATTAAAATGTAATTAAATAACGCTTTATAATCATAGCTCCCGATTAGGTTTCCTTGTGACGGGGATGCGATGGAACATACACAAAGACCTGGCCTTTTGGAGAAACTCAGAGTCGCACAGCGAGCAATGGAGAGAGCTATGCTCGGAGTTTCTTTGCGCGATAAAATGCGGAATGAGGATATTCGCCGAAGAACCAAAGTCGCTGATATAGCTTTCAGACTCTGCAAGCTGAAGTGGCAATGGGCAGGCCTCACGAACCGATAACCGGTGGGGAAGAAAGGTTCTTGAGTGGCGACCACGAACCGGAAGATGCAGCGTAGGTAGGCCTCCCACTAGGTGGACCGACGACATTGTGAAAGTCGCCCTTGAATGCAAGTGGATGCAAGTGGCCCGTTGTCGGTCGGTGTGGCGGTCTAAGGGGGAGGCCTATATTCAGCAGTGGACGTCTTATGGCTGATGATGATGACACACAAAGACATGGACAACTAGCACCCAGACCCAGAGCATGTAATCAAAAATTTAACGTATCATCCGAAAATCGGTGATCAGTTAGGAACACCTACTCGAGCTACATACATACATAAGCGCTATCATTTCATTGTAAGTGATCGAATACCAGTCTTGTAGCTCAGTGGTTGCCTGAAAGGATGCTCTACTGAAGAACTTGTTATATTTGTGATTAAACAAACCAAAAAATATTCTTTTTAAATGAGTAGAAAGTTACTAATGCCCGATAATCAATCACTACGTCCCATTGAGCAACTCGGTACCGGGTCGGGTCGGCCGGAGGCCTGTGTTGCTCTAAGCTATGTCCCTTTTTCCCCATGCCAAAGTACATCAATATCTTTGACCAGCAAATTAAGATTAAAGTGGTAGAAACCAAGATGTACAATCTCTGTTCATTTCAGAGGACGAAACAAAAATATAGAAAAATGCCTTTTTTTTTTTGTAGCAGTCGGGTGGTCACGTGACTTACCTCTCAGTTTAGCCTTCATTAAAGAGTCAGTGTGTACTTCGCGATTCTCTTTGTGCCTCCTGGCCGGTGTGTATGTCAGAGGCGGCCGCAAATCAAGCGGCTTTTGTATGAGAAAATACATAACGAGCCAAGTTTCTGCGCTTATATAACTTTTATTTAATGTTTTGATGGTAATTTAAGTAATAATTTTTAAAACGGATATTCATGAAATATTTGCGGATAGGTTTCATCCGCTATGCTACAGAAACCGAATATTTTTCTGGGATAAGAAAGTAGACGTGTTATTCCAGAGTACAAGCTACCTCCATACCAAATTTCATTCAAATTCAGCCGTTACAGATTTGAACGGGAAAAACACACTAACATACTTACCGACTTACATACTTACAAACAAACATTAGCATTTTTACTACGAAAACTGACGTTAAACTAGAGTCGGAATAACCGACTCAGTACTCAATATTGAAGTCAATTATAAGGATTTATTACTGACACTCCTAAATGCACAAATAAAACGGACCAATTTAAAAAAAATATATATAATGTCAAATTAAATGGCGCGACATGAAACTCCCACCCACTCTCACGCAGAATATCAACGTTCTTATACTACACACTTATATTATAAATGCGAAAGTTTGTAAGTATGTAAGTGTGTTTGTTCCCGTTCAACTCTGCAACGGCTGAACGGATTTGAATGAAATTTGGTATGGAGGTAGCTTATACCCTGGATTAACACATAATAATATGCTACTTCAAGTCTGTTTATAAATTATGTAAAATTTGTGTGAACAATAAAGAGTTAATCTATCTATCTATCTATCTACTTTGTATCCCGAAAAAAAATCGGTTTCTGTAAAATAGCGGGTGAAACTGCGGGGCGCGGCAAGTATTTATTTTATTTATTTATTTTCGGAAAACAAACAGTATTATCTTAGCTAGCTTATTAATTAAATTATTTCTAAACACCATTTATTAGCTTTCGCACTTTGAATCTAGAATAACAAATTTACTTTAGACTAAATTAATATTAATACTATATGTAATACAAATCCCCTCTACTTAGCCTCTACTTAGCCTATGCGGACTTGGATCCACGATACTGACTCCCCTTTCCTCATCACACGAACTTATGTAAGGTTAGCTCGGTTCAACGTAGGGTCCTATTTACGTAGTAACCGAGAGCAGATAGAAACCACCCACGTTTTGCATGAGGCGATGCAAATTTCCACGCTCGTGTCTAAATATTACGGGCATATGAGAAGCATTTTTTTGCCGTTTCTGCGTTTAATTGCGGTCTTTTTTGACGCAATTAAATAGGCAGAGCATTTGTTGTTCGAAGTTGATAAATTGGAACCAACCCTTACCAACTTAAAACAACGCGCGCTTTGAGCTCTGCATAAGAATGGCGCTATTAGCCCAGTCAATTTAGCGTTTGACCCGGAACTAAGTAATAACAGAATTATTTTTCCCTGTAAATAATTGTGAAAGCAACCTCTCATATAATATACGATAACTAGTAGTTCGCGACGAAATGAGACCTCGCGATCCCTATACCTTCACAACCCCTAGACCGATTCAGCTCATATTCGAACTTAAAAATTGTATTGAAATGAACTACTTGTCTACAAAATTTCATGAAGATCAGATCAACACTTCGCAAGTTATCATCGGACAAATATACACACAAACATACATACAAATGCCGATTTGTCCCAGTAAACTCTGAGACCTTCGCTTCGCTCGGTCAAAAACGCTTTATACTCCCCGCTTTATACGTTTAGCTATATAGCTCCCGATTAGGTTTCCCTGTGACGGGGAGGCGATGGAACACACACAAAGACCTGGCTTTTTGGAGAAACTCAGAGTCGCACAGCGAGCAATGGAGAGAGCTATGCTCGGAGTTTCTTTGCGCGATAATCAAAAATCTAA
Organism: Apocheima hispidaria; assembly: GCA_947579745.1. Taxonomy (NCBI): domain Eukaryota; kingdom Metazoa; phylum Arthropoda; class Insecta; order Lepidoptera; family Geometridae; genus Apocheima; species Apocheima hispidaria. The sequence goes on from OX388157.1 coordinate 11,914,998, forward strand.
TTTTACATATTGCAATATCGTCTCTATTCGCGATACATTAGAGGCTATTTCAGATGACGTTCGTAAGCACTGCAGTGAGTCGTCGGCGACGATAATGTATTATGGCTCAAGCATAAATGCCTTTTCTTTGTTTTCAATTTAATTTAATATTGATACGTCAGCAAATTATACCAAACACAATTTTATATTTATGGTATGAATTATGTCCGGGTCCTTCTTACTAAGTCTTACATATCTTCTTGAATCGGCAATGTGTGCCGCAAAATTGTATGCCATTACTTCGAAGTTTGGGCTGAGTGGCGTCCAACACTAAACTGTGGTAAGCTGATGGTGATGGAGTCACAAACTGGACGCCCGATTACGTGATCTTCACATCGCCGGCCCCGCACTGAGATTAGTGTTACCAGAGTCAGTCTAAGCTGACTAATACGTCGTTATGCACTAAACGTCTGTTCCCAACTTGTAATTACATGAGCTAGACTTTCCGCTCGATTCTGCTTGTGTGGAGCTAAATGGCGGACTTTCTAATGACGCGCTATTCTGCTGGTTTTAGGCTAAATTTAGGTATTAAGTTAGGGTTTACATAATTGGTAAAACTTATTGGAACAATACTGTTGAAAGTCTTTTAATCGTGCTTTCCAGCACCACGACACAATTTGACAAAAAATATATTGTCAAATGGTTTATCCTAATCCTAACTACTACTATAAATGCGAAAGTAACTCTGTCTCTAGGTGTTTGTCGCGTTATCACAGCTACACGGCTGAACGGATCGAACTGAATTTTTGCATAGATATAGCTCGGAGACGGACATAGTTTTTTTTTGTAGGTCCACGCGAAAGAATTCAAGTGTAACAGCTAGTCTATAACAACAATAAGAACGGATTTTACGAAATTCCACCTCTAAAGGGATAAAATAGACCCCCAAATTTTGTATAGAAATAAAATCATTTTTAATGCTTACCCTATGTGATACTCGGTTTGTGAAATAATCATAAAAAATAAAGACATGCATGTCTCAGGATTTTTCTAAAATCGACCCCTAAAGAGGTGAAAAGCGGTGTTTAATTTACTGTGGCTTAGGCGAGAAAAGCCGTGCGGGCTAGTAGAGTATATTCACTCATTGGCCGAGTGAGTTGGTCTTCCAGCTATCGCGGTTCAAACCTGGACATTAGCACAGATCCGGGGCAGATGGCATAGCAGCCCAGCAGTGGGATAAGGAAGGCTGTGGATAGTTATGATGATTTGTGTATTTTCATGAATATCTTAGCTGTGCGAGTAATGTAGACAATAGACAATAGTTTATTTGTAGCAAAAAACATGGAAAAATTAATTATAAAGTGAAAAATAAACAAAAAATACATAGAGTAATACATGGTTACATGTAGGTAACATTCATGTTAGGACTCGAGTTATGTGTGCCTAAGCTTCACATCGACATACTTTTTTTTCCTTCCGCGATAATACTCTTACTTTATCTACATATTTTGCTGCTAATGCAGTTTTACCTCTGATTATTCTGTGGTATCACATTTTCCGAGATGAACTATATATTTTGCTAAATTTTAGGTGGTGCCGTTTAGTAGCTAGTAGCTAGTTAGTTTAGTGCTTTCAACTCAATCCGCGTTCACTTAACAACTTTTCAATATTTTTTTTCACTTTGCTCATCGAACAACGAAAATCGAACACGGTATATCGAGCAAAGAAAGCATTAAATCGAGACACCATTACGGTTCATTTGAATCTTTTTTTAAATACATTATTTCGGTAAACAATGAAGGAGCGGGCGACCCTAATTCGGCGTCAATTATTCAGGGGGCACCATTCGGACCGAACTCTTGAGAACCCATGAAATCAATTAGCCTACGCATACATATCACAGATTAGAATAAAGAACAACTTCAAAATATACCTTTTTTTTCCTGTCGCATTCTGGCTCCATACGTACTGTATTTAGCCAGTTTAGGTTTTGTAATATCTATTATAAGTGAAGTAAAATATTTCCCAATTAAAACAAGTCTCAGTCATAGTCTAAGTCAAGCTAATTAAGTCACGAACAAGTCTTTTGGGTCTAGGGATTTTGAAGTGAAGGTTAAATACGACACGACTTTTAAAGAAATTTTCATTTTGATCTTTTAATTATGATAGAAGAAAAAATATATTATCGGCTTCTTTTTCAATTTCCTCCGAAAGTTTCGTCAAACATTTGTAATCTTATCATAAATAGACACTAACATATACATTTTGGAAATTCACACTTATAGATATGTAATGATCTTTAATGATGTAAAAATGCGTGAGCGAGAAAACTGTGGACGAGTCTAAGCGCAGCTCGCAATGTTGAAAAGTGCGAATGACGACGGCGTTCGCGCACCTATTCAACGAACGTACGAACGGGCGAACCAACTACGACGAACGTCGCTCTGCAGTACGTATTCTATGACATTTCCCTGCACAATTTATGTGTGTGTACAACTGATTATGTGTGTGCGAAAGTGATTGTGTCCGAGCCGTGTTGACACTGCCGATTTTACAGGTCACCGCGTTCAATACAGCTCGGATAGGCGCAACGATTTTGCAGTTTTATACGGTTTAAAAAATATTTAAAAAACACAGTGTGTATCTATCTTTTTGACGTTGATTTCCGTTTATTTAAAAGAACAACTGGTTATGAAAATTTGGATTGGTTTTTGAATTTGATGAATTTGGATTGGATTGAATTTGGATTTAAAATGCACAGTGAATATCTTTTTGACATTGATTTCCGTTTATTTAAAAGAACAACTGGTTATGAAAATTTGGATTGGTTTTTGAATTTGATGAATTTGGATTTAAAATGCACAGTGAATATCTTTTAGACATTGATTTTCGTTCATTTGTAAAGAACAACTGGTTATGAAAATTTGGATTGGTTTTTGAATTTGGATTGGATCGAATTTGGATTTAAAATGCACAGTGAATATCTTTTAGACATTGATTTTCGTTTATTTGTAAAGAACAACTGGTTATGAAAATTTGGATTGGTTTTTGAATTTGGATTGGATTGAATTTGGTTTTATTGCTCAGTGAATATCTTTTATTTGTAAAGAACAACTGGTTATGAAAATTTGGCTTGGTTTTGACACATTTTATTTTAATTTAATAGTAGTTTTCATATCTGTAAAGTATCTACTTAGAAGATTACCTTCAGTATAATCGTCATTCAGAATATGTCCGCTGCTGAGCATACTGCATAATTACTGGGCATACAGAGATTTAATATCTAACATCTCAGGGTGGCGAGCGCAGTGCAGTGCTGCGCACTGTTTTGAACTGTTCAAGTTCAAAATTCTGGATGGCACTGAACTGTTATGGGCAAGCGTGACACTTAACATAGGTGAGCGACTTGCTAGTCTCGTCACCGAGGAACATTAAAAAAAAAAAAACTTTTTTTTTTAATATTGTGTCGCAAATTTTTTGAATACACAGTAAGATTAACAAATTTAAGCACAAGTTTCAATATCCTGGTTCACGGATCCGTGGGAGGACGACTGCTATTTGATACCATCAGTCCTCCCACAGATCCAACTAACTATCAAATACAACAAGATGCTACAGTACACCTGGACGAGATTGGCACAAATAGGGAAGATTGGTGAAAGATAGGCTTATGCTCTGCAGTGGGCTGAATAAGCTGCCAATGATGATGATGACTTGTTTCTAGACATTACATAATTAAATATATATAGAAATCTGAGCGTTTATTGTCTGTACTCAGCCAACGAACCGTGTGATTGAATAGATAGGTAGACTAGACTAGACATACGTCTGCAGACCGCTTTGACGAGTGCTCGTTACGAATTCCGTCTATCAAAGAAACTTACACAGTTCGCTAACAACTTTAAACTTTGGTCTCATGGAGAACATGCTTCAGTACCAAAACTTGCGATTCTATAGTATCCCATTTGATTTTGGTAGTAACGGCTTTTAATCTTCGGTGCAGATTGAGTCGGATATCAATTTGAATTTAGCACTCGTCCCGTGACTTATATTTCTGTTTATTTTTGGTTCACCTCTTTCGGTTCTTTTGAGAAACAGTTCCCATTCCAGGTTTAGTATTTTTACCATATTTGACCAGACCGTAATATCAGGTAAGTTTGTGGTCAACTGGCTTGCCTGTCAAGCATGAAAAACAGCTTAAGTCCAAAATCTAAACGACCTAGACTAAAGTGTCGTGAGGAGCTGAACTCGCGTGACAAGCACTGGACCACCAAAGCCATTCGAAAGAGGGAAGGAAGGTATTTGCCCAGCAGTGGGACACTTTAAGCTGAAATTAATAATAATGCAAAACTCTCTGTATAATGTTTGTTGCCATATAACGAGTGACATTAAACCGATTTTAATTACAACATTTTATTTCCGCAATTCTTACTTATCTCGAAAATACGGATAATTCAATATAATCCCAAGTAAAACTACGGAGCACATGCTTTTAGTTAGCCACAATTATTGGAATTTTATTTCGTTAGTCTGCTACCAAAATACACACTGCGGGTGTACTTTAATGTAGATGTAGGTTAGGTATGTGTGAGTATTAGGATATCAACTTTTTCATTGACCTTGCTCACTGCCATATCTGTATGGCAGATTGCATATGGAAAACCGTATTCACCTTTTCAAAGTTTAGACAAGCCGAAAGCCTAGCGGCTACGCAGCTACGTACGAAGCTAACTTTATTTACTGAATATTCTAGAATGTTGCATTAATATGAATAAAACTTATTTATTGATCCTGGTAAGTTCAACGAGAATAAATACTTTGATGTTGATTTATGTTTTGATGATAACAAAAGAAGTTAGTTGAGATTTTTCATTGTTTTTAGTATAGCAATATGGCATTCAGAATTTCTGGTTATCATTTCTATGCTATAAAATGGTCGTTCTCCAGCTCGTTGGGTCATAGATATTGTGGAGATAGCGGGTCGGACCTGGACTAGATTGACACAGGACCGGGATTGGCGTAAAAGAAAAATTGGTCTAAGTATGTATTTTTAGTGTACTGAAGCAAAGTAGTAAGTTAGTAGTATTTTGTACCCACAAAATTGTTGGATATCATCATGCCATCGCTGAATTGGTCTTCCAGGGCTACTGAAACTACTACTACTACTACTAAGGCCTGATGTCTACTTAAAGCAACTTGACACGTGATATTTGTCAAACGAGTATATTGTCAAACAAGGCATTTGCATGGAGCAAGAAAGCCAAGTGACACGTCATAAAAATCGACACCGAGCATTATATTCGAATTTATTCGACGCGATTTTTCTTTCTTCTATTATTTACAAACTGTAGCTGAGTTCCAGGCTTCGGCTCCACACATTATAATAAATCGTATCGAATGAAGTTCTTCATATAATAGTGATCGAATTTCACATACCTGGGTAAGTTCGTTTGATCACTAATTATCTATTTTAGAATAATGTAACGATGGGTCACAACAGTAGCCCCCACAGAACCCTAACACCATTGCAATCGCCAACAAATTCATGATACCGGCAACAATTCGGTGAAAGTCCAGGCAGACAATATCCCGAAAGTTAGCAACAAATCGGTCCAACCGTATCTTCAATAATTCAAATCTAAGTCGGGTCCAGGAGATCAAAGAAGTGAGCTCAAAAAACTATAAAAGTAAAGTTTCGAGACCATCCCGGGGAGTGTTATTGAACAGATTTATTGGGGATAGCTGGAACTAATCCTGGTTATGTGTGGAAAAGGGATTTTAGATGCTATATTGATCACTTTAATCTCAAAGAACAAAGCACCTCGTGCTTTGTGTCGATTTACATGCGTCTCAGACATTATTTTTTCGTCGACGCCTGTTTTTATTTGTACCAAATTGTAAATTTTAAAATGTAATAGACACTTAATAGATCCATAAATATACGTTTTTCCGACATGAATAGCTTTAAAATACTATATAGAATTCAGTTTGCATTGTACAATTTATGTCGCTTATTGCTCGTAACTACTAGTTTCAATAGTAGAAGACCTGGCGCCATGGCAAGACTCTGCGAGGTTTCATGGTGCTAACCATTTTTTTATTTTTTTTATCACACACTAGATGTGATAAAAAAAAAAAAAATGGTTAGACATTGGTGATTGGTGATTGGTTAGACTAGATAATCCTAACTAATATTATAAATGTGCCAAAGTAATTCTGTCTCTCCGTCTATCTGTTTCTCTGTCTCTCTAGATGTCTTGGTGTTTGTCGCGTTTTCACGGCTAAACGGCTGAACGGATCGACCTGAATTTTCGCATATATAAAGCTTAGCTTAGGCTAGACGGACACATGCTACTTTTTTAAAAATTGTAGGTCCACGTGAACGAAGGCACGGGTAACAGATAGTAGACTATATTATAGACACTAGATAGTAAAAAATAAATTATTCGTCAGCCAAATACAATACCTACACATGATTGTACAAATTATGTTGAAATCGCAAAAGACAATTTTTTTTGACGTTGAGGCTTTAGCTGTTCTAAGCAACTGTTCGAGTTGAATGGCAAAGTGTTCAGTCCATCGACCGAGTGCCAAAAAGTCTCGAGTAAAATAGAATGTAGATAAATAGATACATCATACCCATAAAGGACCCTAGGCCATCAATGGCAAGGTAGAGGCCAGATGGGCGACTATATAAAACAGATTACAGGCCCGTTACGATATGGATACGGGCCGAATACCTAATGGCTAGAGAAGGCAGAGGTTCAATGCAGAGCCATTGATGTCTTACTGAAGTAGACCGTCCATCGATCGGTTCCGTTTTCTAGAACTCTTTGAAGCTAGAGATAATATAGTTTGAAAACTTTGACAGAGTCGGCTTAGTTGTGGATTTTTTATAAAAGCACGAATATTTATACGCGATCGAGTTCGGTATTGGTATTCGGTATCGTTATTGGTCATTCGGTATTTCGAATGACCAATGCCGATATTGGACCTCGTATAATTAAACTCAAGGACACGTGGTATGATGGAGTAGATATCAGACGGAACGGTGGCCACGTGGTAGTGTAGCCCAGGAGGAACGCTACAGCGATGGCGTGACGATTCAAAAATTTGCGAAAGATTAACAAAAGAGGGAGGAGGCTTATGCACTATGCAGTGCAATGGGCCGAATAAGCTGCCAATGATGATAATGATAATTTATCCGGTAACGACTTGATAAGCCTAAAAGTTTTATAAAAACTGTACAAATAGGTACTTACATGCTGAGTAAATAATCAGTATTAGGCATTAGTATAGTTATTAGCTTAGTTCAGCGATAGGTAACTTAAGTGTTGAACCAAGTTTTGGAGATGAAATATTTTTAGTAATAAGCTGACTAAAGTATTGAACTAAGAAAATGTCGTCTTTCACCATACACATTTTCATTGCCTTTCTTTCGATGTAAAACACTCTATATATTTTTTTCCAGATAAGGAAATTATTTCACAAAGCCACTCGTTTATTTGCCAATTTGTCCCCGTAGTTTGTCCAACCGATCTCGACACTAACTTGGCCAAACACGGGGGCAAACTTCATTGTATCGGTTACCTATTGAAACACCATGTATCCTTGAGCAGTACTATAGCTTTATACTAACATTTTTATTGAAGAATTCACCTGGGGCCGTACCGTGCTTATTGCGATTATTGTTAGGTTTACCTGCTGATGTTGCGCAACCACGAATCGTATCGCCGCGCAATTAGGTGCATGGTCGCGCAGTGTCGTCGCCTGTACCTAACAATCATTGATATAAGTAACTCACGGTACGGCTCCTGGTGTTGTTACAACACCTGCTCATACCAAATGATGCGCTACCAGCTTTTAGACACAAAGGTTTAAGAAAGGCACGACATAATTAGCCAGGTGTTTAGTCATTAAGCGTATTATTTTTGGTAAGTTGTTTGATTGACAAGATGCGGAAGTCGTTTAACTGATAGTAGGCGACAAGCCTGTTCGTACAACTAGTGACATGTAACTATTATACTACGCACAAATAATTAAATGAAAATGATATCGATTACTTTATTACATCGCATATTGCAGAATTTGACAGAGTTTTTTTTTTCAGACAAATTTTGGTATCGATTTTGTTGTATCGAATTATCAAACTTACCTAATCTGACAGAACTAAAATTGTCTGCGTCAATTTTCAATTCACTATAATTATGAGAAAAGTGTAACATACATTTTAAAGCATTCAGACTGCAAGTACGGTTTTTAACAATCGATTACTTTAGAATCTTTAAATTTGACGCTAAACACTGAAAAAATCCTTGTGGTAATCCAGAATTACAAAAGAAATACCAAAACATCGATCTAATTGAGGCGGTAGGCGTCAGATTGAAGCAGTACGCAAGTAGCTTCGCATTCGCGTGACTGGACTCATTTCGAAGTCACGCAACAGTCTCGAGGGACTCTGGTGCGAAGTCCTTGTTTCGCTTTTGCATTACGAGTATCATAAACAAAACCAATGGCAAGTTATTTTAACAATAAGCCATAAAAATCAAACAGATTGACAGGGTAGGGAAATCAATAATGAGACTCGCTTATTGGTGTTCCATATTTGAAACCCAGAAAAATTAGTCACTGACTGTTTGTCTTCGATTTCAAAAATGCTGAGATTGGTGAAATTTCTTTATCTTTTTACGAATGATTGGGTGATACAAAAACCTTTCAAAAATGCACCAATAACGGTTAAAAAGAAAATACGAAAACCACTAGCCAGTAATACATTTAAAAGTATTTATCCATCAAAATACACAATAAATGCTGGCGGTCCACTTAATCGTTAACGTAAGTGGGTTTTTCAGACGAGACAATCTTAAAAGCACGACATTGAAATACATATATGTAAATACTTGACACTAACTAAATAGACAAGCCTAATGGGTACAGTAATCAATCAACGCTCAAAAATCTGAGCCAAACTTAAGAGGTTGCGTGTATCCTTTAGCTTTTGGTTCTTTACTGACGCGTTTGAACAGAAGGGCATAACTTTGGAATACGCTGGCGGCGTACTTTATGGAAGACAGGTACCAGGCAGACAGCGTTATGTATATGTTTGTGGTGTTTAAGGAATTCTCCGCAGTTTATGTTTACTAAGGTTTATCTAGTCAGTACATGAGAAAGAATCCTTGAAAGTAGTTAGGTCCCGTGAAACTTCAGAACTGCATTCTACCGTGTAAGCTCTCGAAAGTTCGATTAAAATCAAACAATCATAGTGGTAATGCTTCGAATTTCGCACTCGGAACCTCTACCCCCTTATTAATAAACGCGGATAAACATTGGCGCTGTTACTCAGTCTTCTGTCTTTTGCAATCAAGTTCTAATTCTTTTGGTTTTTTTTTTCAACGGCTTGGATAAATTGTAACCTCGCTGATAGGTTTTGTTTTTTCAAACAACATTTTTAGTAAGTATTCTAATAAAAACTACTTTTCTTTGTCTTTCTTTCTTTATTTCAAAGCTAAAAATTCGTCACTCTCGTCACTCTAGGTGTCAATAGCTTCGAAGTTATTGCGATATTCAAAAAAAACCTATAAGCATAGTTATTCACGGTGTATATATATAGTAACATATAATAAAACATCAAAATCGGTTTACATTTAGGGGTGGGAAAAGTTGGCACTTTGGAACGGATAAATAGACGATATATAAGTATACTCCAATTTTAAAGAAAATATACCATAAGTTCAGTACAGTCTGATATTAAGAGGAAAGTCCTTCCGCGAGCTTTTAGCGCATACGATTTTGAAATTGTATAGCTGTCGCTGTTTCTCGTGCGTGCGATAGAGAGAGCCAATGAATTTTCTTAAATTTTTGATGAAATTAGCGTTTCGGGGGTAGTTTGTTATCACCCCCTAAATCTTAAAAAAATGTTTTGTTTTTTTATGTCATTGGCTTGTATAAACCATAGTATAAGCAGCTATGTTTAGTTTAAAAAAAATATGGTTTTCTAATAACTACTTTTCTTCATCGTATTTTCGACAACGAAACTATAGCGAAATTAAAAAAAAAACATACATAGATATATATTTTTCCATGGACTACACTTTTTGCATAGACAAGACAATATACTCTATTCTTAAGTCAAGAACTCGTCGAAAATAACTGTAAAAGTAGATATCTATTCAAAAACTCGTTCCAGCGTTTCACACTCCTAAATATACTGAAAAGTTCCCACATTTTCAATTCCCGCAAAGCATGCAAGCGCCCGCAAACTAGACTAACAAGAAAGAATTACACGCTCGTGTCTGCGATAGGTGTTGTTATCATCAATTAAGGTGGTCGGAGTGGGTTGGTTTAGTTTAGGTACGGCATACGGGCTTTAATGATACTTAAGTAGGACTGTTCCGCTTCGCATTGAGGAAGCAGATGATAATTTTTTTTTGCTACTGATTGGCGAGTTGAGCAATGGCAAGCAGCAAGCAGTCACGCTTGCCTATAGCAAGCCTTTTTTTAGTGGTAGGGCTCTCTTGCAGAGTCCGCCTGGGGAAATACCACACCTTTGCCAGTTATTCAACCGCCAAGCTGTAGTGTGCAAGCATTATTGTTTTCCGGATTCAAGGGAATTGTTTCAGCGTAATTACTGGGCATACGTAGATTTAATATCTAACATCTCAGGATGACGAACGCAGTGCATTGCCGCGCATAGTTTTGAACTGTTGAAGTTCAAAATTCTGGGTGGCACTGAACTGTTATGGGCAAGCGTGATGCTTAACATCAGGTTATCTCGTCACCGAGTAACATAAAATAAAAAATAATAATAAATAAAAAAGCAGTTCTGTGCCACTCAGAATTTTTGAATTAGCCATTCGCAGCAACGCACTGCGCTTGCCAAACCTGAATTATCCTAACTCCTAAATAATATTAAAATTCAGATAAATAGCCGCAGTTGTATTAGGACCAATAAAACTTCGAGGAATGGACTCGATTCATTCTCATAAAAGGAAGGTAAACAGAGTTATGAGTTATGTTTAACTTTTAAATAAATATTTCTAAACAATTTTAACATTCAAAGGGGTAATCTCGCCAGTCTTTTTGGCACCTTACCCGCGAGTTTGCCGCAGACTGCCTCCGAACACAGGTTTTTATTCATCCTAACTAATATTTTAAATTCGAAAGTAACTAAATCGGTCTCTCTGTCTGGGTGTTTGTCGCGTTATCACGGCTAAACGGCTAAACGAATCGAGCTCAATTTTTGCATAGATATAGAATAAAGGTCGGGGACAATATAGGCTACTTTTTTCGTAGGTCCACGCGAACGAAGTCCCGGGTAACACAGCTAGTAGTTTTTATATTTTAGTTTATATTTTATTTATTTTAGTTTGCTAAATGGATAGAAAAAAAAAGTTTATTGATTGATACATTAAAGTATTTTCAACAAAAATAACAAATTGTTCCTAAACCAACACCTTAATTCCAGAAGCCCAAAATACCACAGCGAATACCGCCAGCGAGGAAGCTCCAAACTAATCACGACGCGAATATCTCTGTCAATCAAACCCGGGCGCGACAAACGGGCCATAAACACCGCACGCTCGTACCGGTGTCACGTGCGACCGTCCGTTACCAACAATGGGGACAAAAGCTGAGCCTTACGACGGGACAGGTGCCAGTAAAAAGCAGTTTGACCGAAACTGTGCGATTTAAACGTTTTTTATTACTGACTGGTATGTTGTTTGACTGCAGCTCGTGTGATGCAATGATCGAAATCGGTGGCACGTCTAGCAGCCCGGTCAATTTAGCGTTTGACCTGGTAACAGGATTTTTTATTCTGTACAATTGTAGAACCAACCTGCGCGACCGTAAACCTTATTGTGCGGCGATACGATTCGTGGTCGCGCAGCGTCAGCGTCTGAACATAATAACCATCCTCCAGGAGTTTTGGCGGGAACGTGAAGAATTTATGTCGCGTCATTAAGTATATTATTTTCCAAAACTTGGTTTATTTTGTGTTGTTTGTGTTTAATGTGTAAAAACGGTAAATTTTTACCCGTTAAGTGTTCGTGAACATGCATGAGGTGTTGGTGAATGGTATAATGTCGTGAAACGTGAATTATCGTGTTGCTTCCAAAACTCCATAGAAGTATACACTTGAAAATATATATGTATACTTGACACTGGCAAATGCATAAGTCGTGCGACGCCAAAATCCTCTTAGGAGGGAAGAGAACCATCCTCCATCCTGGAGGATGGTTGGAGGTTGATTGAACCAGGTTTCCACCAATAAGCACTTCACGATACGGGTCCTGATCTCTGAAACACAAGCTATTGCTTTGTTTAGAGATATGAATCTCATTTCTAACTGTAGCAAAGGGTTAAAACTTTATCTGTGGTTTACTTTAATGTGTCTTTTTCTCATTCTGTCTTTGCATGTGCAATGTAATACAGTAAATAAATTATAATTTCAATATCTAAAGTTAAGTGTAGCAGAAATAAAATTCTTGTCCCAATCTCGTTTCCTAATAAGATCGTGTATCTTATTCTTCAATCAATCTTATTAAATTCAATCCCTTCCTTCGGATTCAGAGGCCAGAAGAAAGCTACATGTTGTACCAAGGATCCCAAGTTCTGGAGTTAACTTTAATTAAATTAAGTATTGTATATAATACGGCCCTAGATTTCCCGAGTGGCTGAATTTTCTCTTTAACAAATTGTGGACGGCATTACGAAATGCCGGATTTCGGTCTCGTGGAATTATGTAGTTTAATTAACTCCACTGTTTTGTAGCAGAGATTTTAAAATGGGAGGTGAAACAAGTGAACGAATCTAGCAACACGATGTGTTGGAATATCATGCTTTTGCACTCAATATATGTATATGTAATTTCATATGTCTTGACTGATATAATATAAAGTGGTCAGAGTGTTGATGTCGGTAGCCTTTGACGGCTTTTGATCTATGACTCTAGGGTTTAGAGTATCCCAGCAAACGATAAATAGGCGAGTTTCACAAACACATTCCGCTATTTGTTCGTTCCACCTAAACAAAGCCAGCATCGGGGTAAGCGGACATTTTTCACGACCGTCACGGCATTGTCGCTGCACTATCGCTGCATTATCGTAATTGCCCTACATCCTCCGGGACCCAGATAACATTCGGACCCTCACCGCTGACTACTGTCCACCGAAAAAAAAATCTACAGAGAAATACGTTCTTACAACTCAAAAATTAGTTTACAAACATTACAGGCATTTTACTAACAAATTGATAGGTTTTTTACTGCGATATTTTCAATAAGTTAAGACGTTTATCAATTAAAACTCATACTCGCTTATCTGTGCCACAACACTGACTGTTTAATAGATTGTACCTGTGGGTAACGTTCCACGCGGATTTCATCCCTTCGGATATAAAGCAGATTGTTGCTGTGTTGCTTAAGAGGATATTTATTCCGCGAGGTTTAGGCGCATTCGATATTTGAAATTGTATAATTGTTGCTGTGTTTCTCGTGCGTACGATAGAAATAGAGTGAATTTTCCTAATGTCAACAAAATCTTTTGTTTTTGGTGTCAATTGATAAACTATAGCCTATGCCGCTGAGTTTTGGCGGGAACGTGAAGAATTCATGTCGCGTCATTTTATTATTTTCCAATACTTCTATTATTTCGAGTGTTAATGTGTAAAAACGGTGAATTTTTACCCGTTAAGTGTTTGTGAACGTCCACGAGTGTTGGTGAATGGTATAATGTCGTGAAACGTGAATTTTCATGTTGTTTCCAGAACTCCATAGAAGGCTCTAGTAAAGTTTTCACCACTTTACTGGGGCACGATGCTCGCCTTTGACTGTGACTATGACTTGTTTGATAATATATAACAAAACTTGAAAATATATATGTATACTTGAAACTGGCAAATGCATAAGACGTGCGACGCCAAAATCCTCTAAGGAGCAGAAACCTATGCCGCTATGTTTTTTTTTTTTCAAATCGTGTTTATGGTATTCTAACAACAACAAGCATTTTTTTCAAGCAAGAAAATTGTCACTAAGTTGCCTATAACAAAAAAGATAATAAGAAATTAAAAATTATATCAAACATACAAGCATAGTTATCCACGTTGTAGATAACATACAAAAAAAAACATCGAAATCGGATAACGTTTAGCGGTGGGTCTCAGACTACGCTTTTTGTATGGTCGAGGCAGCGGCATACTATTCTTAAAGAGCGCTGGCCGCTGTACGCGAGCTCTGTATCAGAGCTGTTACGTACAGATTACTGCACGTGTAGTAAGGTATCGCTCGCGCGCTCTTAGTAGCTCTATCTGTATAGATTTACTACTCTTCTGCCTACCTAGGTTTGCGCCCATTAGTATAATGGATAATGGAGTGTACCGCGGTTAATTAACAACGGCGACAACGTTAATTTATACGTTCCTCGGTTTGCGTTAACGTTTTGTAAACATTGAGAGGCCGAGTCGGTTGTCGTTCTTCGGGATCGCTAGAAATTACCGCGGGCGAGTGAACGTTTGAAAATATTACGTTTACTGGAGTAAATTTAGTGGAAATATTAAATTATCCTAACTAATATAATAAATTCGAAAGTAACTCTGTCTCTGTCTAAGTGTTTCAGTCGCGTTATCTGGGCTAAACGGCTGAAAGGATCGAGTTGAATTTTTGACGAGACATAGACTACGGACGGACACGAGATGGACATAGACTCCTTTTTTTTGTAGGTCCACGCGATCGGAGTCGCGGATAACAGCTAGTTACTTATAGAGCCTTATAATTGATAATACGATTAAATTATTTAGTAAGTACCTAGATAAAGTACCTAAAAAAATGTCAAGTAAGATATCAAGTGAAAAACTTAATTTTGTAATAAGATCACCACAATTGTAAGTACAAATTACATGCATGACTCACTCTGTAGTGATAATTGCCTTGGACTCTGTTTTCAGTTGTTACCGTGTACTTGCGTACTTGTGTTGCGTTGATTGTAATTAGAAACAGTTTTTTGGAACAATAAATATATTTGATTGCACTTAGGGTACTTCCTGATTGGGATGGTACGGTATTGAGCGCGACGAGACGCGGTATGCCGAGCCTTTCCCCCCGCTTCCGCGCCGCGCAATTCAGGAAGGATGGAATGGAATACGTTATGGAATCTGTACGGAATCGTTACAGAAAACAATACCGCAGCGATACTGTACCAGCCCAATCAGGGAGTGGCCTTAAGAAATTAGACAAGCTGATATTTCAGTGTTTTTTTTTTTATGTGTGAGTTTTTATCGGTAACTAGCTGCACCCCGGGTATTACACTCGCTTAATTATTCGCTGTATTTTCTAAAAACACTTCCTTGAATGCCTTTTTAGGCTGAGCGTTGTCAGTCAGTCATCGAGACCACAGTTTTATACATTTAGATGAAAGTCTGTGAAAAATGTTTGGGATGTCTCATCGGAATCTTAGTAATTGCAATAGAGCTGGACAGGACATCTGGTTAAGCAAAGTGATGAAAGTTGGAGTAAGGTTTGGACTATCCGCCGAGGCAAGGTAAACGGAACGTTTTGGTCATCCAGCTGTGAGATGGGTCGACAACGTTTGAAGCCGATCCCGACTAGCACAAGACCGACAAATAATAATAATGATGCAAGTGTGTCGTACCGCCCGTGACGTCACCTGCCGGTCCTAACAGAAACCACCGGTCCTAACAAAACCAGCATTGTGCTGAGTTGAGATCGGTTTCGTGTCCAAGCTGTACCTATATACCAAGTTTCATCCAGCTTAGTTTAAAAAAACGACCTATACGCGAGTACCAACATACGGACAATGAAAGCAAATTTTGCCAGTTGAAGCAGAGACTTTGTTCGCTTCGCTCACTCGGTCAATAGAATAAAAGATGAATCTTTGTACGCAAGTTTGTCATCTCTACTTTTGATTTGCGAAGCCGAATGCCAAGCAGAACTGTGTAAGAAATCGCGGGCATAAGTTAGTAAATGAATAAAACAGTAGTAACCCACTTCTAGACTAGTTGAAGAAAGCCCGTGTTAGCGTGCTTCTAGAAGATAAATTACTTGAACAGACAGACAGACATTTCGATACGTTTGCTGATTTATAGATATTCTATTTATTCATAAAATGTTTCGAGCAAAACAATACTGCGAAGTATCTGCCGTTATTATTTATATCTTAGTTTAAAAGAACGCGGCTGCGGTAAGTTAACTCCGTGGAATTTGAATGGAATGTTATTGTGTATGTCATTAAAACAACGCTTTACACAACAATATTAATAATAACCTTGTAGATCCCGGAGCCCTAGGTCAAGCACCAAGGCAGGCCAACGGGGGGTTTTAGTGGGAATAGACCGGCTGCACTCGCAAAAAAAAAAACAAATAAACTCACTAGATATGGGTGGCACTGAACATTAATGGGCAAGCGTGACTCTTTATATCAGGCGAGCGGCTTGCTCGTCTCGTCAATAGCATTTAGAAAACAATATTTCCGCATATGCGTTCTAACTGAATTTTTGTAGTACATTGTAGAAACCTCATAATACAGTATTATGACCACTGATTTAATGATGGAAAGATAGAAGGCGGCTCCGTTGGGCCTGTGCCGTGACATCCTTATTGCAATGATTGTTAGGGTCAGCTAGGAATCCGTGGAGCAGCATTAAAAAAAAACATTCAGAGTGCCCCTAAGAGGATCTCCTTGCTCTAAATGCTTCTTTCATTATGTACGTTGTGTCCTAGTCAGTTATTTTTTTATATAAATGAAGCGGCAAACAAGCTGACCGTTCACCTGAAGGTAAGCGAACACTAATGTTGTAGTCAAAGCTTTGCCCGGAGAGGTGTTTGAAGACGCCCTCTCTAAAGCGCTGCATTTGGATATCTGCAGTAAGATCTTCGAGGAAGGGAAGTGAGCGGGAGAAAGGAATATTTATTAAGTAGATTAGAATCAATAACCGCTTAAGCTTTTAAACTATAAAATACAGTGATTTACGTTGAAAAACACATGAAACAAGCCGCCGTTACTCGACAATTCCATGTTTAGACGTGGACGATTCGAAGCGTTCGGTTCACCAGCAACACAAAGAACCCTATCTGACTCTCGCGGAACCGTTTTCGTGGTCGTATACGTTTTACCACAGGTACACAAGCACAAATTATACAGGTACAGGAAGCCGGCTCCGTACGACCAGCGATAACAAACTCGTACGAAGACCAATCTTTCCAGCGGAAAATTCGAAAAAATCTCAGGGTGATGAGCGCTGCGCATTTCTTTCGGTTTTTGTACTGTTGAACTTTAAGATTTCTGGGTGGAACTGAACTATTATGGGCAAGTGTTACCATTAGGTCAGCCACCAGATACCACCAGATAGCGACATAATCTCATTTCTCGTAGCGTAAAAAAAAACGTACGACTATCTCAGATCAATAATACAAATGTAATACATACTAATCTAGTAACTATTAATATCTATTTAAAACCTAAAATAAAAATGTAAAATGTAAAAACTAGGTATATAAAAATAATTAAATGTCCTAAACTTAACTACTAGAACTGATAATGCTAAATAAGATTAAATTAATGTTAATTTAAAAAAAAAAGTGTAAAAATAATAAACTAATATTGATATAATGAAGTATATTTATGTTTTGTAAGGGAAGGGAATTAAAAGGCTATTTTATTTTATTTTATTATCTCAGATTAAATCGGCGACCTATGTCACCAATTTGATCCGAAATGGTCTTATGTATGCATCTGTTATCGTGCATTGTATGGGGTCGGCCTTCTGTACCCATTTATTTTGTGACACAAGTTTCGCCGTATACATGTTTCTGTATACAGTTCTTCTCGGCGGAGACAGGTGCGCTCGAGTCAAGCCAAATCGTTAAGCTCGAACTGTTCGAAATAATAAGTAGTTCTACCATTTGAGTTGCGGAAAACGTCTCTGGCAATCCTATTGAAAGGCCGAATGAAGATAAATGGTGTAGTCGGGGTACGTAAGGAGCCAGAGTCGACTGCTTTCAATTTGCCCCTTCTCGCTTCAAGTTCGATTCAGTGTAAATTCTGTGAAATATGTTTTTATATGAACTGCGACAGCCGCAAGGCCTGTAGTATAGCGGTAGATTCATTCAGTCTGAAACGATAACGTTTTCAATTTTAAAGTGCTTGTGTTTTTTCTTTTATGTTTTAGCTCCAAACGTTGTGTGCCAGTGTCAAGTATTGTAATATTTTAAGAGAAGTCAAATATTTCGCTCCAAATTCCTCGCTTCGCTCGGTCAATAATTTTCAAGTAGCCGAGTACCAAAAACCACCAAGTCTATTGTTTCCTCACGATTTCCTCCTAGCCATAATCACACTAATATTATAAATTTTGTGTGAAAGTTTGCGTGTAAGTAGGTAAGTATATATAGGTAAGTCGGTAACGACTGAGCGGATTTGAATAAAATTTGGTGTGAAGGTAGATTATGCCCTGAATTAACACATATGCTACTTTTTATTCCGGAAAAATATTCAGTTTCACTAGAATAGCAGACGAAACCACGGGGCGCCAGAAGTTTAATAAAAATAAACATAAAAGTAAATCATCGTGCCTCAGACGTGACGCACAACAATAACATCAAAAAAGAAAAAAAAACAGCATATAAAACCACAAGACAAATAACTACCCCCTAAGGACCGCCGAGTCATTCTCGTTTCTACGGCCTTAAAAAACATTAGCATCGCACGGCCTTAAATCTAACATATAATTTGAATAATTCATAATTCAAAATGGTAGGTATGCGCTCCTTTATTAAGTTCCTCGAGCTTCAATATACGGTTGAGGTTCAAAAACGGATGTCGCTAACGAGACTTTCAACGTTACATTTCTCTGCACGAGCGTCCCCCAAGCTACGTAGAATACAGTCGATAACAAAACCGTTTGCTGTTACAATAGCGCGAGCCCAGGGACTGACCTCTTTGTTATGCAGCAGCATTCATTGACAATGGCAAATGTTATTCTGACGTTACCGGGGACCTATTATAATCATATTGAGACCAAATTGTGTTCAAAACAGCTTTATGTTGAACATTTCTAGTCATTGGGAGTCATTTTTGGGAGTGGGAGAAATAAATACAACTATGAAGTCGAATCATCCTCAATTCTGTGTCACTCTGGTTGTTGCCTTTTTAGTATATGCCTTTATGCCTTTTTGATATGATGATGATAAGCGGCTGAATGTCGTGAAAAGTGATCACTCAACTTAAAATATTACAAAACTTGACACTGGCTAAATAAAAATGTGTGCAACCAAAATATAAGAAAGAAAAAATGCTGGCAATGCTATGTGTTATCTATCCGCGTTCTTCGTGTTGTTTCCAAAAGATCATAAAAACCTCTAGTATAGTCTCCACCACTTTACTGAGGCATGACGCGGACTTGATCGTGACTTACTTTGCTTCACTTAGACTTATCTTAATTGTGAAATATTTAACTTCACTTGAAATATTACAATGCTTGACACTGGCTAAATACACGAGTAGAGTCAAAACATAAGAGAAAAAAACTATACGTATCCGCGCGTAACATAGCTTACTCGCAACTGAGGCACTTAAAATCGTAAGCAAAAGTGTAAAAGTCTTTGATAGTAGAACGGTTCTCTAAAATAAATCCACTGTATTCTCAAATTAGTTCCAAGAATAGTAGCGGGAACAATCAGCATCACTGTTGCTTAATTGGCTCTATGTTTTGCGAATGTACGAATTAAACATAAGATTGTAACTGTTTGCCAGAATTTAGTGTGTTTATTCAAGTTGTAGGCGCTCAATAAACAAACACGGCTCAAACCCAGATAATAGTACTACACTTACCCCTATATATTTGCAGAACAAAATACCAGTTTTTAGCAAACTTTAAAAGAAGCACTTCAATTAGTTTGTATTTTTTATTTTTGGCGTATCACATAATCAATGTTGCAGATTGTTATGTAATCAAATCATTTGCAAGTCCAAGTCAAGCAAAGTAAGTCACAGTCAAGTCCTAATCATGCCCTAGTAATGTGGCCGAGACTGTAGTTAAGACTGTGAGGTTTCTATTGGGTTTTAGAAACAACACAAAAAGTCGTGTTTCATATTTTTTTTATTTTTTTTACAATATTGCTTCACGGACTCCGGGGTCTGTGCCATTTATCAAGTTTTACAAATATTTTATCAACTAAAACGGAATATACTAATATGCTAATAAAGAGCTAAGTGCTATTATAGATTTGCGTGTATACTCCGAGCAGTCCAGCTCCCGCAAGCAGCACCCGTTCACGAGTTGACGCATGTGCCAGCCATCGCTCTCCTCAACCATATTGGAGGGAAGAGGGCGACCCGCCACACGACGCCGCCGCAAGAAGAAGCTTTTTAGTGAGCGTGACCGCTCTGGGGTATACACACAAAGCTTACAACAAAGGAAACAAACATTATATATTTACCTACACTCTTGTACGTTCTGGAACACTTAATGAATAAAAATCCACCTACGAAATAACACAAGTTTTGGAAAATAATACAATGACGCGACATGACTTCTTCACGTTCCCGCCAAAACACCTCTAACTTTTTCGACTTTTATCATCATAATGAAATTCGCGCCAAAATTTTCGCAGCAACTCTGGAAAATGGATTAAAGGAGAATGAAGAAAAAACCTCGACTAAGAACTATTCCCCCCAAGTTATCTCTGCCATCTATTTCCGCGAGGATATTCTCGACACCGATATATTATTGCCCACCGACCACAACCTATGTGCGTGTTTCCACTTAGTCACCACACGATAAAAATTGGACGAAAAGTAATGTTGCCATTTTTCTATGAAAACTGACTCGAATTTGACATATTTTATCATAATAAAAAGAGCAGAACGTACGTTAAATTGATTCGGATATTCCGTCGATAGTTTCGTACAAATCCGGTGAATAACCGACTCAATATAACGTGAAAATACCGGTATCGTTAAATTAAAGATTCTATTATAATGGAAAAAAACGGCAAAAGTATAATAATCATGAAGCTTAAAAAACAAAAAGATTTTTTAATTTTAAGATAATAAAAAAGTTTTTTTTTTTTTAAATTTTATATTACAAATATTTTTTTCTCGCGTGTTGAAAAATCGGAAAGCAAACAAGCTACGCCAAAGTGTAAAAGTTTATTTCGTCAAATATATGAAAAACTAGCAGCGCACCGCGGTTACACCTACTATCCTCCTGCATCCATAAGCAAATCCGAAATAAAAATTAGTAGATAAAAAGTATGTACTAATCCATAGTGTAAGCGACCTACATCCAAATCCGTTCAGCCGTTACAGAGTTGAACAGGAACAAACAGAAACTTTCGCAATTTTTAATATTAGTGTGATATGTAAGCCGTCCGATTTTTATCGTTTTAGATGCAATGGGAACGCACAGCGCGCGACTTCGCAGCCTAAGTCCGGCCCTTATTTATAGAGGTCGTGAATTTTAAAGGTCCAATCTGGGGGATTAATGAACTGTAAAAGATCTCGGTGAATTGAGTAATTCCTCCCCCGCCCGAGCTTTGAGTCTTTTAAATGGGAAATGATAATGTCATCGATTCCTTTCGAGGGGCGCGCCATTATTTGCGTTACGCTTTGTGGAATGATTTTTAATGCGGGAAGGTTGATTTTGTCAGAGATTTCTGCATTGATTGAATGAACTGGAAATTGTTATGAATTATCAAACGGAGATGAATAGAATATTAATGTCAGAACTGAATGAAGTGCCCTTTGCTTCTTATCAGTTCAGATTCCCTGGAAATGAATTAACGAATATTTCGTGTCTTACTGCGTACGAGAATATTGTCAGTGGACCATGTTGCGGCATAAACTGTCGATTAAAGGTCGCGCAATTCTTTTAATTCTTACGACGAGCTCGAAGCGCACGTTGCGCGAAGTTGGTTAAGTCCCGATGCCTTGATTCTAGCTATCTCGTTCGCACTTTTTCAATATTTTTTAGTATTAAACTTACCGAGCAAAAATTTCAAAAACTAAACATTGATTTATCTTGTTATCATTTTTTTGTTTTGGCGAAGGAGAAGGAAAAAAACTCGAAAAAAAAATGTTTTTTCCTTCTTCTTCATCAAAATCGAATATGTTTAATTGAAAAAACGAAATTAAAAAAACAAAACAAACACACAAGCATAGTTTTTACGATCTAGATAACATATAAAAAAACATAAGGGGTTGGGGTACATCATAACAACGTTTAGGGGTGGGTATCAGATTACGCTTTTTTTATGGACGAGACGGTGGTGTACTCTTTTCTTGAGAACTCCAATTTAAGAAATTCATTGACTACACAGCTGTTATACATAAAAGTGTATTAAATTGCAAAACATTTGCAATTTGCCGTGAGGGTGACTAATACATCCGGAATATTAATATCGCCGTCACAAAGATAACAAAGCAAACAAAACATAAAAGGTCGAGCGCGATCGGCCGCTCCATAATCTCTATCATATTTACATTTTAATGAAACGCGTTTTAAACTTAGAACAGGGTTAAAATTCCCGGGACCGCCAAATATATCTCGGCTCAGGTTATTTGCTTAGGATCGGCCTGGCCTCTGCAAATACGGAGGGCTAGCGGTGACAGTAATACGTGTAGTGTCGGGACACTTTGTTCCCGGAACCGGAATTTCCGGTGATAACGACAAGTGGTGTTATCCGGAGCGGAATTCTAGTTCTTTTACCGTTAGCTATCTGGGTCCTCTTCAGTAATCTTGAGAGTTTAAGAATGTTTTCTAAGCAAGAAAAGCAGTGTTATGTGTTTTTACGCTACTAAGAAATATCTTTCTAAGCAAGAAGAGCAGTGTTATGTTTTCTTTGCTAATAAGACAAATGTTTCTTAACAAGAAAAGCAGTGTTATGGTTTTAATGCTACTAAGAATATTTATCAACAAGAAAAACAGTGCTGTGTGGTTTATGCCACTAAGAATATTTATTAACAAGAAAAACAGTGGTACGTTTTTTGTAATAATTAGAAAAATGTTTTTAAACAAGAAAAACAGTGTTGTGTGTTATTTGCTACTAAGAAACTACTTAACAAGAAAAATAGTGTTGTTTTTGATGCTACTAAGAAGAATGTTTCTAAACAAAAAAGCAGTGTTATGTGTTGTTTTATACTACTAAGTGACGACAGGAGCTTGCCTGATGGTAGGTGTCACGTTTGCTCGTAATACTTCAGTGCTATATAGAATTTAGAACATTAACAATTCAAAACCAAGCTCGAAAATTCACTTCGCGTATTAGATGTTAAATATCTTTCTGCTCAGTAATTTCACTGGCATGTTTGCACACTACTGCTTCGCGGTGTAATAACTGGCAAAGTTCTGGTATAACTGGCAGTCTTACTGCGTTGCTCTTAGCGGGCAGTACTACCCCAGGTGGACTCCGCAAGAGTACTAACACTACAAAATTATAATGACTTCCAAAACAGAATCCAATTTTTTCTTCTACCTATTTAAAAATAAAAACCCGGTAACCCAACCTTTTAACCGGTTTGAATATACTTTTGTGTTTTCGTTTAAATGTTACTCACATTCTGCTGTAACTCAAAACCGCGCGTCGGATTTCTGACCGAATCCGTCAAAAGCGGAACTATTTGTTATATGGCTCCAATGATGGCGTAATTCGTGTAATTTTATCGTAAAATATAACTAGTGGAAGTATTGGGATAGGGTCGCGGGCGTGATAACGGTGGAGGGCACGCGACCGTAAATGGAGCAAGGGAACAAGGAATAACACGCGAGCATGTTATTTTCCTTTCTTTTCATCTGGACTTGGCGACACATTTGTAGCAAAAAGGTTTTATTGGAGTTGCGGGACTGAGAAACAATTGGGCTGATTTAGGAGGGAAAATTAGATTTTAAGTTTGGATTATTTTGCGATTTTACCCAATTGTCGAGATGTACATGGATGATGGATAGATATTTTTACAACCTTTTATTTAACTGGAAATGCTTGTATGTTGATATGTATGTAAGTATGTATGTTCGGGTCAAATTATGCAACTGAATTTTAGACCGGCGGGCTTATCCTCTAACTTTGAAACGTTCGTGATTCTGATTACGAGAGAGCATCCCGCTCGTACCAACTTAGTCGCACTATGCGCGGTCCCGCTCGCGCACTCTCGGTATCGCTTTCAGAGTTACGGGATAAGCCCACAGTTCCCGTTGTTCAATTGAGTTGAAATTTTGCATGCCTGTAGTTTAATTCTGATGACAATACAATATTATGACAGCGAGCTGATCTGATGATGGATACGGAATGTGGAAAACGGAACTCTTCAGTAACTAATCTACATTGATGGGGTTTGGATTCATTTTGATCAGCGTACAGAACTAATACCAGATTTTATAAAAGCAGGTCTGGAAAAAAAAATTTTGGCACAAAAACTTATTTTATTCCAAATAGTTTTGCGTTTGAACACATCTTGCCTTTATGTTAAGCAATCAAGTGGTCTAGGATATACCACGCTCACCTAGAACGTACCTGTTTACTCTGTGATTTGAATACCGGTATTGTACTTTTCGGGTAACACAGTTGTGAGTAACAGATACTAGCTGTGAGTATATAAAAAAATATTGAAACGAATATGTTTAGGGTGTATGTAAGTTTGTGTTTTCCTAAACTGCGGGGTTATCCTCTAACTTTGAAACGTTCGTGATTCTGATTGCGAGAGCATGGCATCTCGCTCGTACCAACTTAGTAGCTCTATGCGCGGTCCCGCTCGCGCAACAATCGCTATCGCTTTCAGAGTTATAGGATAAGCCCAATGTTATGCTATCCTATACTATTCTAAAAAAATATCAGCTGTTCCATACATTTTGTTGAGAGTCACCTAAACAATATTATATGAGTAAACCAGCTGCGTCCCGCGGTTTAATAAGTTACCTCCATACCAAATTTCATTCAAATCCGCTCAGCCGTTACAGAGTTGTATGCGCGCTTACAAACTTTCGCATTTATAATATTAGTGTGATTCTTCGAAAGCTTCTTGGGCAAAATATGAAGGTAGCCGATGTCAAAACGAATAATGTTTACTTATGTTTTTTCCAACTTATTTCATCTCGTTTTTGATGCGAAGTTTCTGATATCTCCGAAGTTCATAAAGTGGCTCGAAAATATTGTATTTCGGACTCGAAGTGCGGAAATGGATCCAAAATTGGATTCCATGAGTTGAACGGCGCTTCGAATAAAATATCGAATTTCGGGACATTTGCCGGTGATGAGTGTTACCTGTTGTAGAAAACATTTTGTTCAAAGTGGTAACTCAGGATCTAATTTACAAACAAAGTTTGCCAGAAATTATGTATTGGTTTTTCGGTTTTTAGAGTTCCGTACGAAGGAATGGAAACTAAAGAAACTTTATAGTTTCGCAGTGACCGTCTGTAAGTCACGGTCCTTTTATCCAGAGACTAGAAAGACTACATTGATGAAATACGCTTAAAGTATAAATAATTTTAATGTTTTTTTTTCATATTGAGGGGTTTTGATTTTTTGGGAGATAGAAATATGCTCAGTAGATTAGCTAAGTAGTTATTATTTAATTAGTTTAGTGAATAAAGGATGATAATATCCCTAATTTTAAACCAATCTTTCTGGGAGAACTAAAATTATCTGTTTGTTTTCATTTCTGTTCATTTTATCTGTTTATTTATAAAATTATCTGTTTGTTTTCATTTCTGTTCATTTTATCTGTTTATTTATAAGGAGAATTCTGTGATGTAAGCAAAAGATGGTAACAATTTTAGAGCTGTCAAATTTTTGACTTAAAAAATGGTACGAGAAGCTTTAACCTCTTTACTGAAGTATGACTTGAGATGGCCAGTGACTGTAGCTCGTGTTTATAAAAGCACAATAAAGTGTGAAATACTATGCTTTACTTGAAAATTAACAAAGCTTGATACTGGCTGAATAAACTTTGTATATAAAATACCAGTTAAAAAACATTACCCTCCTTCTTAGGTAGTCGGGTAAAAAATGGTAGAACAGAATCGACGTCAATGTGACAATAAACAACTATTATCAAAAGAAAAACTAAATATCCGACTGAAAAAATATGGACAAATCCAACGACGCCTCACTCGTTAAAATCGGTCAAGCCGTTTAGACTACAGGAGGTTCTATAGGAACACACAAACACACTTACATACTTATTTATTTTATTTAAGTATTTATTCATGCAAATTACAACTATCCTTACAGAAAATTCCTAATTCAATAGTGTAAGTCAAGTTAACTGTATACACCCCAAAAACATTACCTTGCTTCTTGGGCAGTCAGGTAAAAAGTGTTTTTTTTTTCATATAATTTTTCTAATACAGCCCCAATATATAATAATCATGTTTCTGTTAGAATGAAAATTAAGCAGTTACAACCCTAAACGGATCGATCACTTCGTTTTTAGGGATGGTCAACTTGGATATTTACGGCTAATATAGGTAACGAAGGAAAAATTCTTGGTATCGAAAAGGTAGAGGTCTTTACGCCGAGATCAGACTAAAGGATCACATGGAATCTTGTATAATATCTAATCATAGTACAAAAAATAATATCCATCCATGTTATCATACAAATAAGCTTTACTCAAAAAAGCCGGTAATGTGGTCATTATTTTGTCAATAATAAAAAACCGGCAAAAAGGCGCCAGCAAACTTGTATGGAATTTCATTGGTGGCGTGTTTTAGCAACCAGCAATTTCCTTTGAAAATCCATTATTGTCCAGTTTTGTTTCAATAGTAGTCAGGTGCTAAAACTTGTCTACGAAAATTTTGAGTAATGGAATATCGACAAATTTAAACTTATTTATGTATTTCACACATGAACGTAGTACCCAAAGGGACCGCACACTGCCATTGGGTACTACGTCCATGATTTCACACAAGTTTTGACATTCCACTTTTTTTTTTTTTATGTTACTCGGTGACGAGACGAGCAAGTCGCTCACCTGATGTTAAGCGTCACGCTTGCCCATAGCAGTTCAGTGCCACCCAGAATTTTGAACTTCAACAGTTCAAAACTATGCGCGGCAATGCACTGCGCTCGTCACCCTGAGATGTTAGATGTTAAGTCTCTGTATGCCCAGTAATTACGCTGGAAACATTGCCCTTCAATCCGGAACACAGTAATGCTTGCACACTACTGCTCGGCGGTTGAATAACTGGCAAAGGTGTGGTACTTCCCCAGGCGGACTCTGCACGAGAGCCCTACCACTACAAAATAAAACTCTCCACTATAAAAGCAGTAATAGTACCAGTCGAAGTCAACCATTTTGGTTACGGTGCAATGGTAGTCACGCTCCTGTCATGTAGAGGAAGCTTTACTGCAACCTTTTTGCATAGTTGTTTGCAACGAACTGAGGCACAACTTTAAAATAGTATTTTCTTGAACTGCTTGCCTGCAAATGAGACGTATTCTTATGAAGATCACATCAATTATAATATGCTGGTTATTTCTGGCTGGATTAAAATTATCGCCATCTCTTTTTATTTCAGTGTGGGGTAAAAAGAAGGCAACAATTTTCGAGCTGTCAAGTTTTGTTTAGTTTAGAATCAAAGAGACCCAGAAAATTATGTACCTAACCTACCTACCTAACCTATATGTACCTACCAAATATGTATGTACTTACCTAACACTTAATAAAGTCATTTGTAACTGTAAGGTTCTTAGGTTACTGCTACCCTATAAATACAGGCACTAGAAAGTCAAGGTAATTATTTTTCGTCGCATTTATAATGACTAGACAATTTTCAAGCCAGACGGTAAATGAATATGTTCGATAAAGAGGCGCATGTCCCATTTAATAGTGGTCACTTGGCACACTTCACTTAGCCACTTGCTAGAGAAGCAAAATGCAACCAATTTCGCGTACTACAATCAGAAACAACATCATCATCAGCCAGAAGACGTCCAATGCTGAAAAAAGGCAAGGAAAAAAGTGGGGAGTATGCCATAATTCCCACGCTTGGCAGGCGGCTTGGGAACGGTAGAACGCTCACCGTTTACTAAGTCCTCAGGTGGTTCTGGTCGCAGTTTTAGGATACCCGTGTACACGTAATTTATAATTACTTTTTAATGGATTAGGTGGATTTTTAAGTTATTGTCTATTGTATTGCTTTAATACATAAGTAATGAAGTAATCATGTAGTTGGAGCGAGAATTTGTGAAATTGGTCGATCGTCGAGTTTTTCGTGTTATCGAAGTCCATTAATAGTTCGGTAACGATGAAATAAGTGCTATTATCTAGATCTACGATTAGTTTAATTGTTATATTACAAAGACTTCTAGGTTTTTGTGTTGTTACGTCACTCGTCTGTCTACCATGTTACAGAGGATACACCGGAGTATATGGGTTCGAATGCGAGGTTTGTAGCGATGATAGCTTAGTGTTAGCGTTGTCGGATCGCACGCCCCAGGACGTGGGTTCAAGTCTCAACTATAAGAAAGTAAAGAAAACCACCTTATCTATCCATATTGGTAGAGTGATTTCAAGTACTCGTCTGGGTACCACCCTCAAGTTTGTAAATCTATCGCCAAGAACGGTGTAAAGGTGTGTCTTGGCCTTACTTGTGAGCCAGTTTCTATTACAGGCCAGGTAAGTTTACTATTCTCGACTAGATCGTAACTTAACGTTAGGTGAGTTTGTGGTCAAAGAAATAAGCCTGTCGACAAAAAAATAAACACTTAACTAGCCCGAAATCGAACACAGGACCTACTGCTTATAAGGTAGATGCGCTACATACTACGTGGTCGTTTTCTTCTGATTGTTTGTCTCTATTTTCCCAATAACAAATAGATTTAAAATCAGTACAAACTATAAGCCCATTTGTACGTGCCACTAATGTTTAGTAGAGAATGGTAGCACGGTACATTTAACTACAGCAATTCAGTGCAAAATAAAAATTACAGCTAAAACATCGGAGTACAGCGTTTTCAGGATTTACAGCCACAGAGCATCGCGTGCTTAGCTCGTATCGACCGAAGTTTGTTGCCTTAGGTTTACTTAATGTTTTGAAATTTCAGCTCAAATTTCGTGTATTGATACTTCAATTTCTTCGAAAAACTCCTGGGAATATAATTTATATAAAGTTGCTGTTTCATTCCGCATGACAATAGCCGTGTTAGTTTAGTTTTAAATTATGATCCGAGATTTCACATTCATAAAACTGAGATAAGGGACTTGATCGAAAACCGCATTAAGTAACTTTAGTATCAAAGTCGTGTTAATTCTGATATGTTTTCAAATTTAAACTTATTGCAGGTTACTGAGTTCTTCGTTACTTTTGTAAGGATTTATCGCTGGCTTTTCGGTGAAGGAGAACATGGTAAGGTTTCCGAAGAGTATTGTATAGATTACATACATAATTACTTAGGGTGATATTCAAAAAATATTCTTAAAACATTAAAGATGACAAAGAGTTTGTGTTATATTGCTCAGTTATTTTAGTTATGATGTGTTTTAAATAAATATTAACCAAAATATTTTAATTGTCATAAAGAAAATGTAGCAATTTTTTAATATCACCGTTTTTCACAATTGTTGATTGCGCGAGCGAGAGATCGCGTCATTAAATTAAGCGGTTTAAATTGGTTCGACATTCCACATATTAAACCAAGAATAGAATTTTCTTAAAATGACGATATTCGTTCATGATTTACATAAATATCATTATAATGTTTGAGAAAAGTAGAATTAATCTTAACTTCTTTTTCAAATTGCCTTTGTTAAATAAACAAAATACACTCAAACTTCAACTACTAAAAAACTTAGCCTACTACACAAAAACAGTTG
This sequence comes from Apocheima hispidaria, assembly GCA_947579745.1. NCBI lineage: Eukaryota > Metazoa > Arthropoda > Insecta > Lepidoptera > Geometridae > Apocheima > Apocheima hispidaria. Next base: position 11,944,796 of record OX388157.1, read on the forward strand.
GATTATTCAGAGATCACTGAAGGTCTAAAGATAATCCGTATGCCTACTGACCAAACTTAACTTAGTGAGTTCATGTGTACCTCGGTTTCGCTTCATCCCACATTTTTCACATTCGTCTATCATATAACTTTTGCTGTCGGCAGTATTAACACATAACTTAGGCTCAATTTTAGGAAATGGTACACACAGAACTAATCAAAAACGCTTCACTCATTAACCCTCATGGAACACACACAAAGACAAATATTAGACCGAGAGCAGATCATTACAATTCATCATCAAATCAATCAAATCAAATTAAATCAAATTTATTTGGGCATTACAAAAATACATAAGTATGCCAAAACAAAATAAAGTCATATTTAAGGTAAGTAAACATTAATTTAGAATTTACATTATTACTATGCCAATCATGAATTCATCTACCCGGCCGCGGAGTGAACTTGGAACCTCCTGCTCATATGGCAGACTCGCTATCAACTAGCCATGAGAGCCGCAACTATCATAATTAATTCGTCTTTCTGAAAAACTAGCAGCATGTGTAAACAGACAGCCCGGCTATAAATACAGTTATGTACAGATTTATACCCCAATATTACATTTATAAATAATAAAGCATGTTTCCTAATATGAAAGGTCTCTAGCGAAGGACGTGTACATACTTTGATATATGCACATAGCGTCCCGGTATCCGTGAAAATGTTCTGGAAATACATTTTTTGGGCTTACTTTATGTGAAAGATTTATTTGGAAATGTGGTATGGACTGATGATGAAGCGAAAAGATTGTTGATCGAGCGAAGCAGGTCTCAGAGTCTGCGGAGCAAGTCGGTGTTTATTTGTTTTTTTTTATGTATATTTGTCTAACGATAAAGTGCGCAACATCCGATGTTGGCAATGCCAATGCCTTTATGAAATTTTCTAGGCAAGCATTTGGTGTTTTATACAATGTGGCCCATCGGCAAGAGACCGTCCGAAAAGAGATTATATACTCATCATTATGAACAGCTTTTACTATGGGACCAACCCTACATTTTGTCGAGTGTCATTGAATTTTTTCTATGGAACAGCAGAATTTTGTTCTCGATTTCAAAGTTGGTCCTATAGTAAAAGTTGTTCATAATGATGAGTACTATAAGCCCTTTTCGGGCGGTCACTTGCCGATGGGCGACATTGTAGAATAGACTACGGTGAGTGTGCACAAGAATCGCACGACCTATTCCTGCCGTCACCGTTCTTCTACAATACTACCTGATGCACGAAAAACAGGCACCCTCTAATGGTGGAAATACCATTCAAACGTACTAACCGTTTCCAATCAACCTTCGTAGTAAGAGTAGCAGTAGTGTGGAACTCGTTACCTGCTGTCTTTCCGAATAAATACAATCCGGGGCTTAATAACTACTAATTTAAAAGAGTGAATAGGTACTTCATAGGCAAGCGTGCTACATCTTCGACCACATCGTCGCTTTTCATCAGGTGACATTGTGGTCAAACAAATGTCTAGTAGTCCGATGTAAAAAAAAGAAACGGCACTTTCCAATTTTATGCCAATTTTCTAAATTAATAGTATTCTATGTCTTTCTGATTTGCCAACTTCGACATCAGATGGGTTCTACCATTTGGTGGAACAAAGGAAACAAAGAATCAATGGAAATGACAATTACTTTCGCATTAATACACTCACATCCCTCTCTCTCTCATACACACACAAACACACACTCACGCACACCCACGCACCGACACACACATGTCATCGCTGCCTCTCAACAATTTCGTAAATTGATATTAATAATGTAATGTTTTTATGTTTAATTTTAATAATTTCAATAATTTAATGTTAAAATGTAATTGTAATTTTAGTTTAATTACCTCCTATTTCTCTTTTTATTTTTTTATTTTTAATGTACTTTTATTTTATTTTTCAATTGTAAGCGCGCGCTTCATATCGTGTAGGTAAATCTCCACCGGGCCTCAAGATACAGGCTTAGCCGAGTTTGAGGTCCCCTAGAAATGTATTATAATAATATATGTTGATAAAATAATTATGGATAATTTTTTTTTTTTTTTTTAATTTATTTAACTAAAATTTAGAGTAGAAACATTATTATGTGTTAAGAAGAATGTGACATATTTTTCGTACATACGTAGAACGAAAATAATGTGATTAAATATTTACTTATAAATTTAATCATACTTGTATCGGTTATCCGTAGTCTAACATGACAATAGATTAAGAATAAGAATAATAATATCTATATATAGATATAGTAGTAGTAGAGTATAGTATATAATATATATTAGGTACAGACCCAGTTTTTATTGTTATTACCAACTCAAGATCCAAAATATTTTGATGATATCCATACACAGACACCCTCTCACATATTATGTAAAGATGCGCTATATTAAGAAAGAGTAAGGACTCTTAACACAGGCATTTGTATGCTTAAAAAGTGTCCCTGGTCGCTTAGATCTGTTTTGTATTGTGTCTTTACGACTGCCCCGGTGGCTCAGTTGGTAGTGAACCTACCTTCTGTGTTTAGGCGCGTGGGTTCGATTCCCATCTAGGACAAACATTCATGTGATGAATATTTGTGTTTGTTCTATGTCTGGGTGTTAATATCTTTATAAGTATGTATTTAAAAATATCTATGTACGTATATCAGTCTCTGGCAGCCATTTCACAAGCTTTGCTTAGTTTGGGGTCAGATGACCGTGTGTGCAAAAATGTCCCGGATATTTATTATTATTATTTACTAAATAAACTTATTTTAATTATACTTACTTATTATTATTAAGATCCAAAATATTCTAGAAGCCTTCGTTAACGAATGATCGACCGTATGGACCGAAACGAGATATCGCGTCGTTACAGTAACAATTAATTCCAAGCACCAACTTAATGATATTCATTAACGTATTCCTTCTTTAATTATACCTGGAATGACCACTTTGGTGATACTCATTTGGGCCCTAATGGGTAAGTTTTTGCTTTTAATTAATGGTTGCTGGGTGTCTTATAATTAGATATTGATGGAGAAACTTTGGAGGAAATAATATAAAGAATTGTTTGTATCAGTTCTACTATAGAAAAATTACTTATTTATTATATGTATTATTAGTATTATATAAATTTTTGCAAAATCTTGATCGAAAAACAATGTGTTAAAAATTCATTTAAGGACAATAAAAATTATAAATATATATTTTCAAATTGTTATTGTATAATAACTGTATCTTTATTATTGAGATTATATTGGTACACAGCTAAGCAACGGTTTATTACGGTCAAAATATCCCAAAAAATAATCATTTTCGCAACCTGTAACCAAAAACTACAAAAACCTCTATCACGTGCGCATTCCAAATCCGTGAAGCACAAACACAGTCGACATACACATATTGTGCTTGTCAATAAAAATATTTTCATGTAGCACTATCACATCACTAGCACTACGTAGCGTGCACTACGCAGCGAGTAGTACGTAGCGAGCTTTACGCAACGATCGCTACGCTTACTACGGCGTAGCGCTACGCGGGCGGCCTACGCGACGAGCTTCGTAGCACTGAGGCGCGGAGAGGCTACGCTCGACCACAGTGTAAACAGACAGAGTGGAAGGTACGAGTATACCAGCATGGTTCGACTCACGCACACTCCTACCTTAATTGGTGTTTCGAGAGCAACTGTTTATGGTTAAACGGTCAACTATAACAACGATATAAAAAAACATGAATGTAAAAAATTGCGCAAAAGCAAAAAACGATTTGCAATACTTCTAAGGGCAAAAAACCGGTAAGTAATCTACTAATGGAAATTCAAAATAAACAAAACACAAACGACACATAAAACTTAATTTCATAGAAGAATTACACATAACCTGACTTAGCTCCGATGGTTTTTTAGCCTGGCTTGTTTTTTATTATCTATGTGTAAAATTAGTCAGAATAGAAAAACAATTGCGATGATTTACCTAGTCCTGTGATTGGTTCCGATCACAGATCACAGTAGATACCGTATTACGAGATTCGTTGTTCCTACAAAAAGTCAATAAAATTTGAGGAAGGCGCGGGTTACGGGGAGTGCGACCAGGCGTTCTCACTGGCTATCGCAAGGTTACGCCTACTCGCGCCTAAAAATCAATCAGAGTAATTTCTTATAAGTGTATTTAGACTGATGCGTGGTGCGCTTCGAGCGTCCTGATTGCAGAATCTAGGGTGTGATCTGTGGTTATAATCCAAAGTTAATCTTAGCATACAAAAACAAGAACTTAGGTACTGGTTCCAGTGATGGCGACCGCGGCACTCGCGCTTGTTTCAATTAACTGCTTTGTTGCCGGTGGAGAGCGATTTTTTAACAGGTTTTGATTTTACAGATTTTCAGGCTACGCAATAGAGGCTCTGTCGACTGTGCTTTACGATACCAAGTTTTTTTTTTTTTTTTTTTTTTTTATGTTCCTCGAGCTTGTCCCTGATGTTCTGGGTTTCTGTACTTCTCACATTTAGTACTTTTAAGTTTATACCAATTTTTACATCTATTAATATAATAAAAGTGATATACATATATTGAACATTATATGTATTCAGCTTGAGCTTATTTATTCCAAGCTTTGCTTTATGAAGACTATCGCTGGGAATGCATGAAAGGATATCCAGGGAATGAGAAGAATGGCAGAATCTTTGTCAAATTAGGCAAACGAGTAGTGTTGTAATTAAGTTTATTTTAAGGAAAAGCTGTAGTATCATAATACTAACTATCCTAACTAATATTATAAATGCCAAAGTAACTCTGTCTCTGTCTTTCTACCTCTCTGTCTGGGTGTTTGTCACCTTATTACGGCTAAGCGGCAGAATCGACCTAATTATATATATATATATATATATATATATATATATGTATAGCTTAAGGATCGGAGACAGACAGACTACTTTTTTTGTAGGTCCTAAATAAAGGCATTTAAATCCTCAGGTATTTATTTTTACTCTTAGTTAATACGTATTCGGAATTAAATATCATATAATATAGTACAATATAGACGTAAATATTATGAAAAACTTAAAAAATAGATCGCTGCCGGGCGAAGCGAGGCCTAAACAGTAAACAGTGTTCTAGTCTGCCTTTGTCTCGCCATCTTAAAAAATATGATTATGTTGCTTGAATGTATAAGAAAATTTTAATTTTAAGGGTCAAAACAGAACTAAAATGTACTTAAAGTTTTTTTTTTTTTTTTTTTAATCTTGTACGTTTTCACACTCAGCGCCACCTAGTACAAACTTGCTGGAAGTTTGTACTATGGGAACCAGATAACTGATAGAATACATAAATAAATAAAAAATAAAAAAACTTCTGTAAATACATACATAGAATATATAGAAACACCCAGACAAAAAACAAACATCCATGTTCATCGCACAAATGTATGTCTTGGGTGTCGATCCACAGCACAGAAGGCGGAAATCCTCCCACTGAGCCACAAGCCTAGGCCTATCAATTGGATATAAATGAGGATTCTGATTTTATTTTTAATGTCTTATAACAATATGAAAATAACTGTTTGTTAACCAACGATTTGGCAATATAACTATAATTAGCATAGTAAAAGTGCAAGACACGATGTGGCCGCGTGCGTCACCCTTTCAAGGGCCGCCTTGATTCTCGCTATCTCTTTCGTACTTTATTTAAAATAAGGAAATATAAATATATATATATCATGAGATATCTTTAGAATGCACATCATCAGCCATAAGACGTGTACTGCGGAACATAGTCCCCCTTAGGCATTGCCAAAGTTATAAAGCAATTTTCATGTTATTATTTTTCATTTTGAAGGAGTCGTTCACTGGATGTGAACGAAAATTTGCCGGAATATCCAACTCGATTTAACGTGAGTGTGCTTGTATTCTGTATTCTTAAAATATAAAGTAATCTCTGATGCAAAAAGTCATGAAACGTGGTAACTGCGTTTTGTATCTGAATCGTTCGACATTTTTCAATAGAACCACATACAGCCAAATAACTCAATTTAGGACAATATTGTTAATATTAATGATTTACAAAGAGGGGATCAGTTACGTCCCCGGGTTCCTCCGTTGTTTTTCTCTTGGATTTTCCTAAAAAAGCCGCTTTAGAAAAACAGGTATAAGAGAAGCCGAGACAAATAAGGCGGGCAGCGAGCCGAGAATTTTTCTCGCAAATCCGAATAAATATTAAAAGGCTCGTTTGGTTTTTATAGCCTCTCATTATTATCGGGATTTTTATTAAATTAACAATGCGGAAGTCGCGCCGCGGTCGGCGCGGACAAGCGATGTTGTTAAACTAAGTGTTACAATTAAATGTTGCTGGAGAGTATTTTTTTGTTTCGTATGTGCAGCCAGTGTAAACAAATTTATCATTCCGACCTCAAGTCGGCCTCCTCTCTGGGAATCTATGGTATCTATGATCGTGAACTTCTGGAAGATATTTTTCGACGATAATGTGCCATCCGAACGATGTGTACGGAGATATTAAGGGCCTTTGTTCAGCAGTGGACTCTCTGGCTGATGAAAGATTGTGTAATGTTAGCCATAAAACTTATAGGAAATTCTTAGATAATAATAGACCAAATAGAAAAACAACAAAAACTCTGGTCCGTTATCCGATCCGAATATTTTCTCCAAGAAATGATTATTATTTCTAAGGGTTGCCAACAGTGTTTCACTAACCTAATAATACATGAATTCTTGCGAAAACAGGATAAACAATGTTCTGCAATGTTGTAGGAGAACATGTATTTTCCATGTTGTTACATGTTGTCCTATACTTGCATTCACGAATTCTTAAGTATTTATAATCGATCTTTTTTTAATGCTATTTTATTTGAAGCTATTTCATTTTGTGACTAAAATATCGCAGTGACAGGCAATGGGCATAACTATTTTGAAAAGTATTTGACTTTGCAGACCGTGTGAGCATGTGATCATGTACAAAATTCGATTCGCTCGCCTGTTATTTAAAGTAACTATGAGTCGGTTATAAATTTAATTTAACGAAATTCAATCAAACGTTTAGTGAATTCGTCACGACATACGAGTCTTTGTCTCTAGGTTTAGGCGGTTCGTGTATTTAGCAATATTCCTCTCAGTAGGTATTTAGGAACAGCCGACTCCATAATACATCACCATCATTTAGCCGGACTTAGCATCCTAATTAATTTGGTGCAGGTGTTGCCCCACCCTCCCCAATGGCGTGGTGGTATCTCGTGATTGAACGGCGAGTCTTAAAAACCGTTGATTCAGCTATTTGTATATGGAATTGAAGGATTATAGCGTTGCTTGTTGGCTTGATTGAGTGAGCGTCATTTGTTTTGTTCCAATTAAATTGTCAAGCTGTCAGTATTGCGTACTTTTTTCTTGTTTTGTTGGCTTAGCAAGTGTAAAAGTTACGTACGTTACGTATATCAGTTTTACATTTTTTGCAGCTGTTTTGATTTATTGCTATGCTGTCATGTCAGCTTTTACAAGCATTATTCTAAGATTAGCAAAACTAAAGTTTAGGTTTTACAATAGGACTAAGCAGCTCAGGAAAATCTAATAATTTTATCAGTATTATAAGAAAAATATACAGCCAAGAAGGATGCCACGTCAGATTACCAAACCTTGTTCATAATTTGTTTACTGAAATAACTCAAAAAACATATCGAAAATTTATTGCCGATATTATCAAACCTGACTTCTGGCTACTTATCTAAATTATAACACTTGTTCAAACTATGAAAAATTACGAATAGATATACAGAGGAGATACCGCGCGAAATTCAACGGCAGCACTTTTAGACGTCGTAAACACGAACAAAGTAATAAATATTATAATTTTTAGTAGCGGAGATACGGCGTATCATAAATAACAAGGACGCGTCGCAAAAATTGGCGAAAATGCGATATGTAATTAAAAAAATACATGTCAAGTCTATGGTCGGCGATATCTGCTCGGGGTATCTTAATGGCGTGAGCAGTCAAGGCTTGTTTGCTTCGACTACGCCAGCACGGTTAGTATGACTGCGCTGTAACACGTCCGAATCGAAAACCCGTCGTGATCGATCGCGCTCCACTTAACCTTTATGCTTCTACATCCGGCCGGGTATTACCTTTCGTGCTACGAACAATGCATTATTGAAGGCAATCATGAACGCAAGCCAGGTGGCTGTTTACTTCGATTTTCTGATCAATTATTGCTGTCCGATCTACCGTCCATCTGCGTCGAGTTGCAGTTTAAAAAAAACGAAAGGCGCGTTCTATTTTTGACGTGTTTTATTTTGCCGATGGCCAGTATCGTTCGGAGTCTGGCCGAACGTAAAAAAAAATCGATTTGTAGAATCGTACGCGCGGCAATTGTTTTCATGATTCGTTAGTTTTCAGTGCAAATAGAGGGTTCACAGGTAAAAATCATGCAAAATACGCAACAATCGGAAGCGACGGTAGCTGTACCGCAAGTTAAGTAAAGATACTACGACGTACCTACGTCAAAAAAAAACGATTATTTGGCTAATTAAACCGCAGTAACGAGGGTTCAGTAGATGACGGCGCTGATAATGTACCGTACAATAAAAGAGCAAGTTTTACAAGTCGTAACATTACCCCGGCGAAACCTAATTAAGATTTCGTCGGACTCCCATTCACGTACTTATTACACAGATGGTAATCACCTTTGTGCGGAACCAAAGTCTTCCTTTTGTCCGTGGAACCCCAAAAAGGGACGATGATGAATGGCCGGGGTATCAGTGCTTGATTAAAGGGCTATGATTGGAGGATTCTGTGGAATTGTCACTTATAACGTCAAACATTCCTTTGATACTGGCAGCATTGAAATTTCAACTACGGGTGTTATGGCGCCAACGTTGAAAAAATCGTTTTTTTCCGCGCAGATAACCGAGATTACACAACTAGTTGATAGAAATCAGTGAAGGTTTTTTTTCTCCGGGAGAACTGGTTGTCTCAAAGGATTTTATTTTCCTCGCGGTAATGAGTTAGACTGAGATGAGTCTAAGCGTTAAGCGTTTTGTGTATCGGAATGTCTTTTGTTCGACGATAGCTTACGTTTTGTTGATATGAAATTTTGCTTGTAAACAAAGAAAAAAAAACTCGTAAGAAACAGTTTGATTCCACTTTCTTTATTCGAACTGCTGAACAGTGGAATGCGGTGCCCGAGTGGGTTTTTCCTGATAATTATAATCTGGGTGTCTTCAAGTCGCGAGTGAATCGGTTTCTTCTAAGCAAGCGTGCTCCATCATAGGCTGCATCCTCGTTTATCAGCAGACGTAATGGCCGTCAAACGCAAACTTATAAATAATAACTAAAAAAAAAAACCTATTTAAGTTTTTGTTATGGTAGGACACTTTTGCAGTTTTCATCTGGGGAAATGCGACAACTATGCCAGTTATTCAGCCGCCAAGTAGTAGTGCGCATTACTTTGCAATGCTATGATAGACAGCTATAGCTGGGTTTTTTCACTTTTTGAAAATGCATAAGTACTTAGCATAATATTTCATATCTTCAACAATGTCAAATATGCGACCGACACTACTTTGGACGGAAGTAGGGTCCTTAAGTAATTCGACGGATAACTCTCTGCTCTTCATTACAACTTAGTAATCGGAGAGTAGCATTAGGGCCTGTGCACACGATGTCACGTATCACTCGATTATTCGATATCAGTTGCAAACAGCGTTTATCGTGTCAACGTCACGCCCCGACACGCTTCGCTTTTATCAAGTCATTGGTTTGAAATCTTGGTTTCTAAAGGTTTTGTTAAGATTACAGCGTTGTTTTTAAGCGGAGAAGCATTAAGGGAAGACGTCGAAAAAATGCAGTCGTGCAGATGAAAGGATGGATTTAGTGCAGTATTTAGTAATAAATCAGATAATTGCTAATTACTGCTATCAAACTACCATAGTAAAATTATACGAGAAGAATTACAATCCCATACAAAAAAGTGGAGACCCGAAAAAGCAGCATATTACTAAATAGCGCTTACGTATTCTATCAGCGAATGTACAAACCGCTATAAAACTACGTAAAAAAATATGTTTTCAATAATATTTTTTTCAACGCTATTAGAACTAGAACCTAGCGTGTTTTATAGATAGGTTTGAGGTTAGTATTTTATAGTTTAGGACAGTATTTAAGGTTAGTAGTGGACGTCTTCTAGCTTATGATAGTCATGAATTAAAGTTTTTATGCATACAAAATGTAGCATAGTTAATCTAAAAATTATATAAATGCGAAAGTAGCTCTGGGACCCTATTCGGAGAAATGACATTTTATCTCGGTCACTGTCTCTCTAATTTAGAATTTAATGGGAGTGAGAGTGACCGAGATAAAATGTCATTTCTCCGAATAGGGTCCCTGTCTCTCTGTCTATCTATCTGTCTCCCTGTCTGGGTGTTTGTCACGTTATTACGTTATTACGGCTGAACGGATCGACCTGCATTTTTGCATAGATACAGCTTAAGGGTCGGAGACGGACATAAGCTACTTTTTTTTTGGAAGTCCACGCGAGCGAAGTTGCGTGTAACAGCTAGTATGTATATGTCGTGGGCTAATCGTTGAAGTAAGCCGATCGAGATCTGCCTGGGCAGGTCACAAAACGACGGTATTGAACTGACGAGCTGAAATGGGGTTTTGGAATGGCTGTACCCTATATACGAGCGAAGCCGTGCGCGCAAGTTAGTTTTTGTATAACGCTGTTTATGAACTTTTGATGATGATGGTGATTAAATATATCGGTGAATATGGAACCAGAAAACACAAAAATAAGAGGCAGATTATTGTTTTCAATAAACCGTGAGGGTTGACAGCTTAAACAAAGCGCGCATTATCCGATTTATCTTAAGTTTTGTTTTTTACTCATGTATTTCCGCTTTTAACCACCAACTCGCCTGTTGGTAAGCGACGATGTGGTCGTAGATGAAGCACGCAGCCCTAGAAGATACCTAAGATTTATTTATTACCTTACTAAATTCGGACAACTCGCGTTTTGAGGTTTGCTTGAGAACACCGCAAAACGGTCCGCTCAAAAGAACAGCGATTTGGAAGTACAAACATGTTTTGAGTGCACATTTTTCTCGTGTCAAGTCGTGGTAGCTCGTCGCGGCGGATGATCGTGGGAGCACGCTCGCCTCCCATTCGTTGAGTCGCGGGTTCGAACCCGGGCGGGCCAGTACCAATGAGTTCTTTGGAATTTACCACTGGCTTTTCGGTGCAGGAAAACATCGTGAGGAAACCTGCATATTCCCGGAGAATAAATTCGATGGCGTATGTGAATTCGCCAACCCGCATTGGGCCAGCGTGGTGTATATGGCCTAATTATCCTTCGAGGCCAGGTCGATATTCCAGGAGGGATGTTTAAAGGCTGATGCAGCACATTTTTTTACGCCGAATAAAGCTGAAAACTCTCCAACAAAGGTACATCACTAAAACAAAACAGGAATTACATGTAATATACAGTGATACAATATACAGTGGTATAATATAGAGTATTTAATAGGTAGCGTTCAGCTGCGGCCCGCGTCTGGCCCATAATTTGGCCGGAATCGATTCTATGCAATGATCGTGCCTCGTGAAGTATGTATTCTGCGTGACATAGTTTCAAAACATGGTTCTTTTCAATTTGCTTTTATTTCAATAACAAATTCTAGCTTCCTTAAGCATGATACGTCTTATGATGAATAAATAATTTTTACAAAAAAAAAACTTCAACAAAATACTACGAAAAAAAGAATGAACTATCGAGCTGTTCTTGGCGCCACCGTGAAATACTTATAATTGCGGATTTGCGATGGCGGTCTGTGGTCTTATTCATCTATTCCACTTTTCCCTACCGAAACATTTTCACATTTTGAAAAAAATAATTGACAGACAGATTGACTGTATCGCTGCAACCATTGGATCAAGAAAGCTTGGATTGGTTCAAATTGTAATGTAATTTAATGAAATTTATAAAAGTAGATGTAATTAAACCTGTAAAACGCTTTCTTACGGTAGTTTTATGGAAAAAAACAGAGAAGAAATATGCCAGAATTTCGCAGTTTTTCGAATACGACAGAAGTAGCACAGTGGTTTCAGGATTGCAAACTTGAGTATAAACTCCTCTGAAGAGTCCTAACAAGATATAAAAAAACGTAGATACATGCGCGTTTCCGATGTTTGCCTATTTCGAGGCGATATTGAATGGCCTACTAGATTAACAATGCTAATTTTTAAATGCAATTTATAAGGAATGAAGGAAAACACATATTATTTTTCTTTCTACTATCGCCAACTTAAAAAATAAAACATAAAAAATTGCTATATAAAACATTGGCAAAGGTTTTTTTTTTTTAACATGCATGTGCCTTTATTAACTAAGCAAAATACATAAAAACTACAAGTACTTAAACTACTTAGTCTACTACATAGAAATACGCTGCCAACTGGTAGTGAGCAGTTGGCAGCGAGTTTTAATGATAAGACTTAATGGTCTCTGGATAATCCAACGGTTATTTTTATGTAGTAGGCACGGTATTCTAAATATAACTACCTGTATATATTTTTAAATTCTCCATCAGTGATTTTTTTATCTTCAAAGATGTTAAAAATGTGACAGAAGTAGTCTGGCCGGGAGCGGGACCTTTTACGAAAGCCCATGAATGTCATTACAACGTCTTAATATGAAAACCACATCCCACTGTACATTATTGTAATGCGATAGGCATTGATGGCCTGATACCTTTAAACCCACGCACGGCAAAAAGCGAACGGTTATCGAATATCTGTTATCAGAGGTGTGAATATTCTATTCTTTCGTGCAGGGTTGCCACTTCACTGAAGAAAGATTTTTTTTTCTATGGTGAAAATCGAGATTTTGTTATTTTTATTTTATTTTTCGAGTTTTAAATTCGAAGCTACTTTCTTCCTACTATCTACCAGGTATTAAGCGTCCACTCCTGGACGAAGCCTCTCCATATTAGGAGGAATCGTTGCCACACAGATCATACCCTAGATTCTGCATCCAGGACACTCGAAGCGCATCACGCATCAATCTAAATAAACTTATAAGAAATTACTGTGATTGGTTGATTATTAGGCGCGAGTAGGCGTAACCTTGAGATAGCCAATGAGAATGCTTGGTCGCACTCCACGCGACCCGAACCTTCCTCAAACTTTGGTGACTTTTTGTTGGAACAACGAATCTTGTAATGCGTTATCTAGTGTGATCTGTGGGTTGCCATAAACCCCTCACTTGGCAGGCGGCTTGGGGATCGTAGATTGTTCACCATTTACTAAGAGAACCGTGGTCAGTCCTGGTTGAAGTTTTAAGACATCCCCGGGTCCTAACTCTAACTCTGGTGTATAAAGTTTTGATTCTACGCGAACGCTTTTGTATGGGAAACGTGTGAGCAGACAATTGAGAATTCTTCGCTATTTGTCAAACAGTTTGAGCTACAAAATTGTTGGTGGCACTTAATTGACCTTTAGCATCAGATGAACAACAACGTTTCGTGACAGAGTTGAAGAAAAAATACGCATTGCAAAAAGAAATATCCCCTAAATACATAGACGTCTCTTGTTTTTCTCGATTATCTCCCACAAAACTTAGAAACTACATTAATCAGCCCATTCCCCTAGCCGTATTCTAGCTAAGCTGCATGCCGTGACGAACCCGATTTGCATATGAAACTGAGCTAAAACATCACTTCGGCACACGCCTCTTGTTGAGTTATGTTTCCTTGGTCTATTCGGTACCATTATAACAACTACGGTCTTATATAGATAGATAGATAGATTAACTCTTTATTGTTCACACAACATTTTACATAATTTAAAAACTAGTGTAAAAACTGGCGGCCTTATAGCTGAAAGCGATCTCTTCCAGGCAACCATAGGATGGAGAGGATTCATAGAAGAGGTAGAAGACAGGGTGTGCAATGATGGCCATTATGTGATACTTGTACTCATAAACCAATATAATTATAAGTTTATTTATATTTTTGGGTAGTAGTAAGTTTATGTTCATTTGTCCTGGGACCCTATTCCTGTGCGCTCGAGATTATCTCGGTCACTCTCACTCCCATTAAATTATAAATTAGAGAGACAGTGACCGAGATAATCTCGAGCGCACAGGAATAGGGTCCCAGTTTAGAATTTAATGGGAGTGAGAGTGACCGAGATAATCTCGAGCGCACAGGAATAGGGTCCCTGTAGTTAGCTTGACCGATGTTGATGAAGGAGATTGAATGAGAATGTTATTAGATTCCTCTTTATGTCTGGAGTGTCTCAGGCTATATTTTGCAGCCGGATTTTTGTTTGTCGTTTGTAATAATCCTAGTATACTTTCTATAACGTTTTTTCTCTGAATATTTTTATTTAAAAGATAGGTAACGAAGTGTCACACTCGATCCACCGTAACATCTTAACACGTCAATTCGCAAGTCATTCGACATAAATCAAATCTTCGGTCGCTAATATCTTCATATCGACTCTGAGCGCGTGGCCTTAATCGCCTTCGTGTAGGAGTTAGGCGGAATTCAGACTGCGATAAAATCGGGCGATTAAGAAATGGCTTCCTTGACGAATATTGTCTTTGAGTTACAAAAAAATATCGCATTGAGCTCACGTTAGACTGCATTATGCTCAAGTTATCTGAATTATTATCCTAAAATACAAAACCGAACAGAATAATATAAAACGTTTTTTTGCCTGGATTTTGGCTTCACTCATAGTGTATTTAGCCGCTGGCAAGTCCTTTTTAAATATTTGATGTGAAGTATATCTGACAATAAAAACAAGGCACAGTCACAGTGCACGCCAAGCACAATAAGCCATGAGCGTGACTTGGACTTGACCGGAATTTAAAAGTGGTGAATAATTTACTGTAAGCTTTTTCGGAGTTTTGGAGACAACGTCATAAGATTTGATTCCCACTTAATACGATTTCCCTATAGACGAGCACGTCATGAATAAGAACCCATTATTATTATCCACTAACACTCGAAAGAACACAAGTTTTCGAAAATAATACATAGCAGCGACATGATTTATTTGCTTTTGCGCCAAAACTCATCTAAAACCTTCTTAAGACGTAAGAAGTAGGGTTGGCACGTAACAGACTTCAATTTGGCCAAGGGCCGGTTTCAACGCCGTAAGTTAGTGACCAGCACTTGGCTCCGTCTGCACTCGGCGGCGAGATAATACCATCGTAATTACCGGAACGGTGTGTTGTCAACTAACTTTTATGTGTGGTGTTCCTAATGGTGGCAATCTAATAAGGAGATGGGGCGTTGGAGGAATTTAAGTAATAATTAGGTTGCAGCGCATGTTTTCCGAAGCTTTAGTCATTTTTATAATTCGCAGTCGAATAAAAAAACTATAAAAAAAAAACGTAGAAAAGCCAAGCTTCGTCAAGATTGTTTGAAAAATACGACCTATACGCAAGTACCAACGTACGGAAAGATGCAAGAAAATTTTGCCAGTTAAAACTGAGACCTTTCATTACCTTCGCTCACTCGGTCAATAATTTAAATCTTTTTATCATCATTATCTATATTCTCAAAGTCACAAAATACAATCAGGCAGTTAACCGTCAACCTGATATTAATCATTCAATATTTAAATGCATTGTTAAAGCGAAGTTTCGCTGCAGCTAGTTAATGACAAAACTGACTCCAGCATCGATTATCCTTTAAACAGGAAGCGAGACAGGCGGGGGAGACAGGAACGGCACAGTGCACATTAATACCTGATGAGTAGTAATGGAGCCGGTAATATAGACTAGGGATTTACCACACTGACAATTTGGGGTTTCTACCTAGACGATCGGTCAATACGCTTGGTCAGTGTGCCGCGATTCGGGTGTGAAATGATCTCGAGACGATATCCCTGCACGGATGCTGCGTTCCTGCACTCGTAAATTAATCAATGATGATGGTAATATTCGATACGCTTAGTTGTGATTGGTGGTAAGTTTTGGATGATAGTAGGCCTCAAATAAAAAAACGCTAAGAGCATGTCTCCAGATATTTCTAAGGAGAACAAATTGATAAGCGTACTCGATGAAGTGACGTAATGCGTAAGCTCGGTTGTGCTAGATAAGGCTGAGAGATCGAGGTAAGTGACGTGCTTAAGGTTAGTCCTACAAAATATCCAGAAATATTACTTATTTATTTATGAACGGTTGCTGCTTTGGTAAAAAGTACCACTGCGACAAAACTGCATCGAATGCACACCGAAATCGCAGTTTCAAATAGACAATGTGATATGGCCTTAATCTAGATGTAATTATAGCGGGTAATGACCGATTTATAACCGACTGTTTAGCGCTGACGGCCGGTTAAGTGCTGGTGGAATAGATCGTGATTAGCGGGCGATTGAAATTTATTGGGCACTAGCTGATGTTACGCGATGAAGCTCGGCCTTCGGCCTCGCTATGCTCTGCACACAAACCTTGTCCTGACAATTACGAACAGATCAAAAAAGAAATCATCAAAATCGGTCCAGCCGTTCTCAAGTTATGGCGTGACCAAGGGATATAGGGATTCATTTTTATATATATAGTTTTGTCTTTCGTCGTCTATGTCAGTCAAATACAAACTAAATGCGACACAATTATTGAAATACATTAACCCAAAAACATCTTACACTGCCCTTACTGCGGCTATACTCCACTGAATTATAATATTAGTTAGGATCATTTTTTTTCGTACTGTCGTTCAAGCATGTGCCGTGCTTTCTGTGTAGAATCGTATCGCTTGAGGGCAATTCTATATTTTGTATGGAGATTAACGGTCGACTTGAGCGCATCGATTTTTTGTCTTTTTTTAAAAGTTTTTTTTTTAAAGTAAAAGATACAAGCAAACCAATAACCTTTGTTCAGCAATGGACGTCTTCAGGCTGTTGATGATGATGATCAAATGATTAGGCGGTTAATTATGACAAGTTTCGGGGACTCCCACAAAGTGTCAGTTAACTACGTTTTTTTTACCAAACATGGCGACAAAATCTAACTTTACAGTATATATACGACTACATTTATTAGAATAAAAACAGTATATTCGCTGATTGAATATCTTCATTATGACTTGATGGGCTATTCATTGTGGTCGGGACTCTGAACTTACTTCCCTATCAATTAAACGCTGACTTATTCGCCGTTTCAGGGGAAGAAGGGGAAAATTAGATACGGTATTTTCGTGAATCTAGGTATAAATTAATAGGGATTAGCAGAATAACCGCTGTCTAACAAACGAGACAGAAGGAGAGAGAAATATATTTTCCGCAGTTTTTAGGTATCTTAAATAATAGATATGTTTACCACCGATAAGTGATGATGAATTTCTGAAGTTCTAATCGAGCGAATGAAGTGCACGCCTTAAAAAAATATCTATACATTGTTATTTAAATTTAATTAATTTAATTTCTTTTTTTCTTGTACTCAACAGTGGGCGATTACGGGCTGAAAATTATGATGATGAATTTCTTTTATTATTATTATTATTAAAATTATTGACAATTATTAATGGAATTAATTTAATTTATATTATTATTATTAAACTTGTATTGTCAATTATTAATGTAATGAAATGTGACGTGTAACTGGGTGTTATCAATAAATGATTTGATTTGTTTTTATTTACCGAATACTTGTTCACATTTCACGTACTAATATAGTTATAAGTACCACCTCCGATCACCCCTTATCCGAGGTCATCTAATGATATACTAGGGTTGGGATGTCTGTACAAACTTCCGCAGACGAATCCCGCAATTCGTTTCTCGTCTATTCATCGCATTGATACCGTATCCGCTTCGGGCACCTACCGCGGGGGCTACGAATATCGCGACCTAAAAGAACATTGGAAAGTACAATTTTAGGTACTGTGAAAACCACAATACCGGAAGACGAACTTTTTTTTATTTTATTTCTATATTTTACTATTTTCCAGCACCTACTGTTTGTGGAATACGCAGTGTAGGCAGGCCTCCCACTAGGTGGAACGACGACGTCGTGAAAGTCGCGGTGGATGCAAGTGGTACGTTGTCGGTCGGTGTGGCTCCCTAAGGGGGAGGCCTATGTTCTGTAGTGGACGTCTTATGGCAGATGATGATGAAAACCACAGAAGAGAAAAAAAATCTCTTTCTCTTTTCTGGGGTCAAAACCACGTCTGTTTTGACCCTAGTTTTTTTAAATGTTTTATTTCACGCTAATATTATTAATGTAAGTAGATAAGTATGTAAGTGTGTTATTTCCCGTTCTACTTTGTAACTGCTGAACGGATTTGAATGAAATTTGGTAAGGAGGTAGCTTACACCCTGGATAGACACAGGCAAAGGCTACTTTATATCCCGTAAAATATTCGTTTTTTTTTTAAATAGCGGGTGACACCGCGGGGCGCAGCTAGTATTTTATTAAAGCGTAATACTCACCGAACCTGTACTCACCTGTAATCGAAACTATAGTCGGAATAACCGACTCAATTTAACGTGTGTGGAATAATATACTTTAAAATACTTTTTAACCGACTTCCAAAAAAGAAGGCAGTTCTCAATTCTACTGGTTTTTAAAAAATGTTTGTTACTCCGTCTCCTTACAGAACTCCGTAATTTTATAAACCGATTTGAACATATATTTTTTAATTTGAAAAGATTTATTTTCAGATTGGTCCTATTTTTATAAAAATCCAGTTCTGATAATGGGATCCATGAGGAACCGAAAAGAGTTTTTCAGAGTATTTTTTAAAGTATTTTTTTTGGTTTATTTATATTACAATAAAACATTATAAACTGTTACTGTTCCATCCCTGTTGGATAAATTTTTCACTTGGACATTGGTCTCTCACGCATAGATTACCCCTGCGGATTCCGCACTCAGGACGATCGAAGCGCAAAGAATTACCAGGCGCGATTGGTCATCAAGTTGAGATAGCCAATGGGAAGGCAAGGTCTTATTCCTGCAACCCTCACCTGACGCCAAGTTTGGTGCGTTATTCTATCAGACTCTTTCTATGCACTTATAATTAATATTAAAAAGGTCTGAGTCTGACTGGATCTCCGACCTATTTCATTTTAAAATTTAGTCTGCTGTATCTTAAACTTAATTTTTTTTTGTTTACTTGCACTATATTTTTAAATAATTCTCTTATGAACTAAATGAAATATATAAGTAGACTGACTTAATAAATTTCATTTTTAATAGACAAATAGTAATTCTACAAACGTTGCATGTATACATACAGGGTTACAAGGAAAGGGTATGGTAAGGGCTAGAGGCTAAAAGGACTCAAAGTACACAGCATTGTGAACAACTTTTAGTATGGGACCAACCCTGAAATCGAGACAAAAAATCTGATGTTCCATAGAAAAATGTCAATGACACTCGACAAAATGTATGGAACAGCTGATTATTTTTTCGCGATAGCAGTGTTGGTCCCATAGTAAAAGTTGTTTATAATAATGAGTATTTTGAGCCATTTTCGGCTTAGCATACCCTTTCTTTATAACCCTGTATAAGTAAAATTTTACTCATCTACTAGCAAAGGTTAAAAATATGGATATATATATGGAGTTGTTAACACCCCTCTAGTTTGTCGGCCCGACGCGGAGAGAAGTCGGGAGTGCCAGCACTAACTCAATTACAGGAATCCGGCTTGTTGAGGACCAATTCACTGGCTCCCAGGACTATTTTCTTTCTGAGCGGAAGCATGAATCTTGTTATTTTGTTAGTTGTATCGCCTCTATATAATTAACAACTTTTTCTTTGTAATATCGCGAGTTGTTATAAACGCTTTTTAAATTAAGAGTATTATAACTATTCCTACGTTTTTTAGAATACTATAAAATACTTTTTCTTACCACCAACTGAACAGCTAAGATGGTGATGATACTAACTACTAACCGAAATGAGTCACCGGCTTCAGCTTTACAACACATTTTTACAAAGAATAAAGAAAGTCATCTAGTTTAAAACCCATCAGATTGCGAGAGACGCCGCGGGGGCAATTACAGCCAAGTTCCAACGGAGTCGAGCTGCAGTAGTTGGGCACTATAAATGAAAGTTATCATTTTTGTAAAATCCATTATCAGACCGGATGTATGTACCTATTACTACCTATCATCATCATCATGTTAGATCATCATCATCAGCCAGACGACGTCCGCTGCTGAACAAAGGCTGCTGCCGTCTGTCTATATATATGTTACGGCTAGAACACGAAGTGCGGCTACGCCTAGTTGTAGCCGGTTTGAACCACTTACTCTTGGTTAAATCTAGTATAAGACGATTGGCTAGAGCTACTATCAGTCTCTAGGGTTTGGTTGGACCTAGTTCTAGCCGGAACGATACCGGCTAGATCTTGTTTTACCCGAAAACAATCGGTGTATACTAGATTTAACCAAGAGTAAGTGGCTACACCTAGTTTTAACCGTCTACAACTAGGCGTAGCCGCACTTCGGGTTTCAGCCGATATATATATATATATATATATATATATATATATATATATTTTATGGTACTGACTAACGAGACAAGCAAGTCGCTCACCTGATGTTAAGCGTCACGCTTGTCCATAACAATTCAGTGACAGATCCAAGCTCTGCGCGGCATCGCATTGCGCTCGTCACCTTGAGATATTAGATATTAAATCTCTGTGTGCGCAGCAGTTTCGCTGGAAGCATTGTCTTTCAATCCGGAACGCTACATTACTGCTTGGCGGTTGAATAACTGACAAAGGTGTGGGACTTCCCCAGGCGAATTCTTGCAAAAGAGTCCTACCACTACAAAAACTGTGTGTCTGTTTGTTACCTTTTCCATAATTATAAGGAAGGAAAGAGATAGGATACTTCCTAACCAGGAAAATGTCGTGAAAACTGGCAGTGTAGGTCAAACGACGGGGCAAAGCTTGTTAACGGCGTACTTTGATAAAAATGTGATGTTTCTATTTAGTTCATTAGTTATGTAGATTAAAAACTTATTTTGGGATATATGTTTTTTTTTTGTTCTGTCATCTAATATTGCATGGCGGGAAAACATGATTACATGACATTTTCTCGATAAAAAAACATTGAGAAGACCTCGATTTACACACTTTTTCGCTAGCGCTTGGAACCTCTATGGTATATTCATCTTTATCCACTCATATTTTTACCCAACTGCCCAAGAAGGAGTGTAATGTTTTTGGGATGAATATAAGTATGTTAGTATGTTTCTGTGTTCCCTATATTACCCCCTGTGTCCTAAACGGCTTGACCAATTTTGACGAGTGAGATTTCGTTGGATTCCTCTGTATATCCGGAGTTCCATGGGATACATTTTGTAATCGGTTAATTAATAACATTACTTGTTATATAAATGGAACCGGGCACTTGACCCCTATTCCCTATATTGCCCATATGGTAGAGTAGACCATGTCTCGCAGTAGAAAATTCATCGAAGTAATCTTACCCTTTTTTTACGTATTATATTCCTATCTACATATCTACCTACCTACATAACACCTGTCTTGAAAGGTAGTGCTTTACAGCACATTCCATTAAGACGTGTCTACGGTTTTTTTATTCCCCGACGTGTCATCTGGCATTTGAGCATTCGACTTCATTTTTTTCTGCATTTACACTAGAGGTAATAGGAAATGCGTTCGATTCCTCTTTACGAGTGTGTCCGGATGGCTACATATATTTCGCAGTCGGATATTTTGTTTTTCCGATCCGATAGCTCTCATCAATAGAAAGTTTTCAGTATTTGGTACTCGCCGGTTACCAAAGGCACATACATCGATCTTCCCGACGTGGTCCCAGTCGGAAGATCGGTTAGATTCTCTCCAAATAATCAAACAGATAATAACCAAAACGTGCCAGAAATAGTCTGATTTCCCCCTCCCGGGTGACGGCCCAAGCCGAGGTTCGTACCGCAGCGGTACCCTTGCGCTAGTGACCCTCGCGCTCATAATGGTTTTTAGGGCTCAATGTCATATGCGTTCGCCAAAGTTCGTTAAGGTTGTAGTGGCCAATACTGGCCATCAAAGTAGACACTTCAAAAAAAATAATAAAAAAAATGTTTTTCTAGTAATACTATTAATTGTTGTTAGACCAAAAAAATGTTGTACTTGTCTCCCTAAAAATATATTCAACAACGCGGATGTGACAACGCGAGGCTGAGAATAAAACATTACCGACTTTGCAAAAACTTATCCTCAAGCTGACACCTAGAGGACTGGAGTCCTGTACTTGATTTACATATGAAAACGTTACCGGCAGCTAAAGGCGCTCTACAAAACATCAGCCTGTGTAACGCGAACTTATTTAAAAAGCGCAGTTTTAAAAAGAAACTCAACTAGTCTGGCGTTTTAGGCGATGCTCAGGGTTTGTTTATCCTAACTAATATTATAACTGCGAATGTAGCTCTATATTTTTGTGTCTGGGTGTTTGTCGCGTTTCACGTTTAAATGGCTAAACAGATCGTGAATTTTTGCATAGATATAGCTTAAGAGTAGGAGACGGACATAGACTACTTTTTTTTGTAGTTCCACGCGAACGAAGTCGCGGGTAACAACTATAGTTTAAAATAGGCAGGAGCTGCCGAAATACCGAATAACAAAGGACACCACAGATTGGGTCCCAAAATCAAAATGGTATCGATCAAGATGACTGTGGCGTGACAAGCTGAACCTCCAAAGCCAAAGACCGGGAAGTCAGCAAGGAGGGAAGGGAGGAAGTTTTTTTTCTGATATAAAATTACTAATGATAATTAAAAAATAAAAAGACATTAAGCCCTACACGAGAATAAACAACAAACAGACAACACCTCTATTTTATGTAGGTGGAGAAGTTAATGTATGAGCTCACGGGGTGTTTATTCGCGAGGTGAGGCAAAAAACATGAGGCATGAGGCATGCCTTTTGTGACCAAATTATGTTCGCTTCATGGAGCGCTTTTTGCATTTTTAGTACTTTGAAGTTTTTCTTGCACTGCGTGAATAGGATATGTGTAAGCGAGGATGAAAAAGATACATACATGATAAAAGTGAATAGCTACCTCCTAGGCATGCGTGCTACACCTTCGACCGTCTTCGCTTTCTATCAAGTGAAGTCATACGTTAGCCTAGTAAATTATAAGAAAAAAAAAAACAAAAAAAAAACGTATTTACAGAAGTAGCACTACTTAAGGCGGAATCAAACGGTTCATCCAAAGTGTTTCCCTTTAGTGAAAGATGGACAGTGAATGAATTCTCTATTTACACGTTATAAATATGCAAACTGAATGTAATGTCAAGCATTTTCCAATTTTTCCATTCATTTTCTCACAATGTCGTCGCGGAGACAAGTCGATGATGACTGACGAAAGACCGATGTCGATGAAAGCGTCCGGTGGTTCGTGGCTCATCGCAAAGGCACATCAATAATGACAGATGAAACGTCTCACTTAGACAGTTCATTTTCAATGAAGCATCAAAAATTAAAACAAAAATGAACCGTCTAATTCCGCCTTCACGCAGACGTATTTCACCATTATATGATGATCGTTCACTCTTTTTTAGTTTAAGATTTTACGGAATGTCGACAACCAGTTATTCCCCGCGACTTCGTTCGCGTGGACATGAAAGTATCCCATGTCCATCTTTGTGATATACAATAACTCCTTCCGATTCCTTCCAAGATCCGTTCAGCTGTTTACCCAAGATAACGCGACAAACATCAAGACATAGAGACAAATTTACTTTCTATAGTTCGGTAGATGGCATTTATAAATTTGTGTGCATTTTTTGATGTTTTGTATGGACTGAAATTTCTTATGTAGGGAGTTCTGAATCGCGCAAACATAGTTTTTTTCTCGAGACGAACATATTGTTTATTTTTTAGGTTTTTTAGCTTTGATTAGTCCCGTTAGGACTACGGCTATACTAATCTGAATTATAATATTCGTATTGTTTATAATATATAATTGTAATATCGTTATTGGGTGGATTTTCTAAACTAAGAATAGGTCTAAAATTGTTGTCATCTTTTTTACACGTATTGAAATGAAATAGGATTTAGTGGAAAAATATATTTCCAGACAAGCTTTTATAAAATCCGTTATTGGTACGGTAAGCTGATCAAAATAAGTCTAAGCTCCGTCAATCTACTGTTTTTTACTTCGGAGTTCAGTCTTCCACATTTCGTATCCATTATCAGATCAGCTCGCTGTCATAATATTGTATTGTCATCGGAACTTGACAGGTATGCAAAATTTCAACTCAACTGAACAGCTTACTTGCACCATGCGAGCGAGCAGGATAGCAAACGAAGACCATCGCCACCAGAGTTACGGGATAAGGTCTCAGATTCAGTTGCAAGATTTGAGCTTGATATAGATACATACAAACATTGCAATTTTAATGAAAGCTTGTAAAAAGACGCTGATAATAATTTTAGTCCTGTCAGATTAGTTTAGTTTAGTGAGTTGTACAACAGAGTCGACATTAATCGTCGATTCAGGACTAAAATTATCTGCGTCTCTTTTCATTTCATTATGTGTTACGTAGCTCACGAGAACGTGTTGCTCCTATCAAGACTCGATCGTTAAGAAAATGCAGCGAAATAGCAGCTGTCCATAATCTCCGATAGCTCCCTATCACGTTTATGTTTCACCTCGGCTTGCGATGGGCAGGTCCTGGTGCTTAAGTTGTCATTTCGCGTCGGGCATCCTGAGTAATCCACCTAATGCTTGGGAAGTACTCGTGGTTCTAGAATGCTCTTGCAGGAATCGAAGCGAGGACGAAATGACTAAGAAATTTTGGAACAATCAAATTTACTTTCTTTATTCCTAACAACAAGGGTCAAGTTTTGGTTAGTACATACAAAAGATGTAAAACTACTGTTAGTGAGGCTTTAAAACAAACTTATTTTAATCAATGCAATTCAATTTATTTTATCTATATTGGCGTTTCTTTTTAAAAATCTATCCATAAAAATATTATTGTTCTATTTTATTGTTGCCTATTTTTTTCACTTCCGTCAGATTAAACGACATCAAAACGGTATATTCTCTGAAACATATGTAATCTGTGATAAGTACACGGTAATTAATTCGTTTAATTTAGTCCCGGGTATGTCCTTAAGCTGCGACCAGGACCGCAGTAGCCGACTGGCAGCAGCGTCCTTTAAGTGAACGGTGAGCGTTCTGCGATCCTCAAGCCACCTGCCAAGTGTTGGATATTCCAACCCTTTATTTACCCTTTACAAGTGTAAAGGTATTTATTTAGCCGTGGACGTTTTCTGGTTGACGATGATGATGATACATTTTATATCTTTTATAGTAATGAAAAATTCGCAAGCGAGACAACTACTGACGGGATTACGAGCCTTAACTTTAGTAGTTTACTATACTTATTCCCGTCTGCATTAAACTTTGACAGCTCCTAAGTTCATACTTAACTGCAGAAGTGAGAGAATGCACATTACGGAATTCCCTTTCCTTTGACATGCCTAATGCCCGTCTGCACTAAAGTCAACAAAGATAAGACTTAGCTAAGCATTATCTAAACTAAGTCGTACTTAGGCATGTCATAGGAAATGACATGTCTTACGCATTTAGGCAACGTCCTAAGTTTGGTGCAACGCATTTTTCATTGTTAGGTACATCCTAGAGAGTTAAGTATGGACTTAGGAGCTGTCAAAGTTTAGTGCAGACGGGCATACGTCCGAATTAGTTTAGGTGATG
Source organism: Apocheima hispidaria (assembly GCA_947579745.1). Classification (NCBI taxonomy): domain Eukaryota; kingdom Metazoa; phylum Arthropoda; class Insecta; order Lepidoptera; family Geometridae; genus Apocheima; species Apocheima hispidaria. The sequence goes on from OX388157.1 coordinate 11,970,499, forward strand.
CTTAGCTAAGTCTTATCTTTGTTGACTTTAGTGCAGACGGGCATATGTAGATGAGTTCATTACAATATTATCCATGCCCGACTGACTCAGACAACATAAAACCTATCTACCAGGTAATAAGTACCAAATACCCCCAAGACGTAAACATAGTAGGGGTTAAGATACTGTTGCTAGCATAAGACCCGAAGCAGACGAAAATGGGAAATAGCTCCCCGTAGTTAATGCCTGAGTGCGCGGTAGTAGATTTTAAACATTGTGTTTTATGATGAGTGTACACACTACAGCCAGTTTTAATGCTTTTACCTTGCATTACAGGAATAATCAACGTTAATAATGTATGTGAGTAATTAAGAGAGAACAATAGAGCTTTTATACAAATTAAAAATTGACGTTAGATATACTGTTTTAGGGGCCAATATACGAGTGCATGGCAATAAATTGTCCTCCATTTGTGGCTGGTATTTTGATATCTATATATATAATGACTTGTCAAAAGAATGTCGGCCATGTACGGTTCAGTAGACGCGAAGGACGTTTGAAGAAGTTTTTAAACGTTTATTTCCGCTTATCTCAAAAAATTATTATCACAAAAGAAAGTTTTTACTAAGAGCTATTATTAACTTGGAAGATGGCATGTTTCTGACATGCGTAGTTTAGAAATGGGGGGGGGGGGTGATACAAGTTACTTTGTTGGCCCATACTATGAGGCCATGAATAATGAGGCATTTTCCAAAAAAAAAAAACCTGGTAACAAAAGTACCCAATAGAGTACGTTAGATGTAACTTGAACTTTTTCTGTCACTCTCAAGACATGAAACGTGTGCCTTTTTTTTCCTCGTATTTTTTGGCTCCACATGTGCATTTAGACAATTTCAAGTAATTATTATTACTATTATTGTTTGTAGTGTTGGTAATTGTCAGGACAAGGTTGATATGACAGTTTAGAGAGTCCGCAGGCCGAGCTTTAACGCGTACGAAGTCGCGGGTATCAGCTAGTGCCTAATAAGTATTGTTTTATGACTATACCAGGCTTAAGACGTAAGACTTGTAAGACTTGTTTAATAGTAAGTTGAACTAGTTGAAAGTAAAAATTAAAAAAAGGAAGTATTTTAGGACCTTCTAAGGTAATCTAGAAAGTAAGATCATTGTATTTCGTCGTTACATGTACGTTTCAAATAAACGTCCCGTACTACGCAATACCCAGTAACAATTTGTTTTTTTTTCAACTTAAAATAGAGATGAAACACGATAGCTGATAGAAGCAGTGCGATCACAAAATTACACGTCAATCCAATACGCAGCGGCGCGAACCGCGACCCGTCTCGCCCCGGGCCGGTCTGGATCCAAGCCGGTTCGGAACAGGATCCAACCAGATCGGACCGGATAAAACTGGCAATTATTATCTACACGTCTTGCTTTCTGTTTCCTGTTTATGTCATTATTAGGGTTGCCAGATGGAATCACGAGTAAAAAACTGCTGTTCCATACATCTTATCGCAAGATATACGAGTACGACCATTTTGTGTTTCAATAATCAACGACATCGCAGCCAAAAGGTCGTTCCGACCTAACTCGACCAACTTTAATAATTATAAATTTATTTTTATTATTTTTACCGAGTAAGTGTGTATGTTAACTAAACATACAAATATACTATAACTGGGTACTGAACTACTTACCGTACTACATAAAACGAACAGTGACCAGAAACCCAGAGACTATTGAAGGTCTAAACATAATCCAAATGTTCAAGCTAACAATATACCCAGCACGCTGGCGGCATGAAAATGCAAGCATTGTCAGATAGAGGCGAGAATTTTCCCACGGACCCCACGTCTCTTCCCCAAACGTCTCAAATAAGTAACCTCTACCGAGATTAGCATAAATACTAGTAGTTCTGCGAACAGTAGACCTCGCGAGCTCAAACTTTTTTGCACAATCTCAATTCTACAATTCATAGAATTTTTTTGTCGTCGGCGATTATCGGATGGTGGTGTTTCCCCCCAAAAAGAGGGGACGTTTGCTGCGGCGCCCTTTACCGGCTGATTTTGATAATATTTGGCATAAACTTTCGGTACTCAATTCAATTCAATAACAAGAATATCGTATTTATGCCAAAAAATATCAAAATCAGCCGGTAAATGGCGCCGCAGCAAACTTCTAAATTTTTTGGGAGAATTACTTCACACTACACAATACAATACAATACAACTTCACAATACAATCTTCTTTCTCATGTATACTATGTATAACACACTGTTTTAAGAACTATAATTATATTAATTAATAATCATAATATAACCACATATTTTATTAATTTCATACCCACTACTCTAGTGGTGGTATATTCAGATTCATTTAATATAACGCAACTAGGCATACATAGTTTTAGAATGTAATACAGATCTATAAATGGTACTTAAATAATAATCTTAATATGATTGCATTCTGTTTTGTATGTTTATAATTAAATAAATAAATCAAAAATCGTACAGAATCGAATCGAATTGTAGAACCTGTATATACTGTTTCGTCGAGATTGGTTGAAAAATACGACCTATACGCGAGTAGCAACATACGGACAGATGAAAGCACTGAGACCTTTCGTTCGCTTCGCTCGCTCGGTCAATAATAAATGAAATGTTTCTAGATTCTGGATTGATGTCATCATAAACACAAAATGGTGACTAGAAAAAAGGAAATAAAAAACAATAACAAGTTTCTGAGTTAAGAAATAATAAGTCCAAATTATTTCTTAACTCAGAAACTTGTTATTGTAAGAAATGAATTGCAATTTCCATTTACAGTAACCGCATTGTCAATCCTACCCGGCGATAATTTAGGTTTTAAATTGCTTGTTGTGATTTTCAATTCTCAACGTTTTTAAGCTTTACTCCGACTTAACGCAATACGAGTTAAAGTTCAGAATGGCTTAACCTGATCGTTGATATTCGACTTGTTCCGACTTATTTCCTGTAAATTGTGTGTAGTTTGGTTGGGCTTTATGTGTTGGGAGCTAGGGTTGAGGTTGTGTTGTTTTGTTATTTTGGCTTTGTATTTGGATCGATGGAGCCCGCCGCAGCTATTTCAGGCCCAGCCACGGGTGCAGGCTGCAGACAGAATCAATGTCAACCTTAATTGAGGAACACGGCAGAGACATTTTTGTCCGGGATCAATACGGGCTAAATTCGGAATTGTTTCGCGCGTGAATTTTGTACGCGAATGGGCAATCGGGAATAGCCATTGTTTAATTAATGGTGAAGAGAGATCTGCTTAAAGCCCTGGAGGCCTGCGGACTGCAGTTTTGATTCGCGCGGACCGCCGTCCCTTCACAAAGCCGTTTTCTTATATTTTTTCTCGTTGGTCCGTTGTCCACTGTTTGGAGGACAGTAAACGCTTTGCAATCAAATAAAATGGAGTTTGATTTTAAACGAAACATGGCCAAGTTCCGAAATCAAAAGAAAATATAAAAATGCTAATTTAAAAACAAGCAATTCAAAAAACTGTAGTAAAACCACAGTGAATATCTAAAACAGTGTTTTGAAAAATGAATTTAAACTTTTTGGCTGGTATTTCTAACGTTGTAATGTCAACCATCTATCACATAAGTTCTTGCGAAGTTGGTATGCCAGTAATATGCGGTAGAGCACATTCGCGTTCACCTTTGAGCTGCAGATAGAGAAGGTAGTTGGTACGGAGAGTAGGAAGAGCAATCGACTTAACCACTACTACTAACGTTACAACATTACAGGACCGAGGCAGATGCCCCGGTGGCTCAGTTGGCAGTGAACTTACCTTCTGTGTTTGGTGGCATGGGTTCGATTCCCATTTGGACAAACATTCATGTGATGAATATTTGTGTTTGTTCTATGCCTGGGTGTTAATATCTATACAAGTATGTATTTAAAAATATCTATGTACGTATATCAGTCTCTGGCAGCCATATCACAAGCTTTGCTTAGTTTGGGGTCAGATGACCGTGTGTGCAAAAATGTCCCAGATATTTATTATTATTATTATGGCATGGCATATATCCAGCAGTGGGATAAGAAAGGCTGTGGATGATGATGATGATATGTAGCTATATAGATGATAGGTACCTATAGCCAGTAGTGAGACTGATCCCACCCGTCCGATAAAACTCTATGGAGCATGTCAGAATTCAAAGCCAATCGATTCAAGCGTCTCCAGTCTCGTATCAGAACGATATTAATAATATTTTACAGGTGCTGTTACGTTTACGATGTACGTGATGTATGAACAAGCAACGAGAATTGAGTATGTATTCGTTAAAATTTTATCCGTTTATTCACTTTCACTGGTTATGCATGACAATATGGATGAAAAACAGATATTGTTCCAATCTTTCCAATCTGTGCAAGCTGCTCTGGAACGAGCTGCCTGCAACCATCAGGCAGGCTAAGTCTCTTCCTATTTTCAAGAACCTCGTGTATAAACATTATCTTTCTTCGTGTTAATTGGTACGAATATATATATATTGTTATATATATTTCTTTATCGGAAATATGCAGGTATCCTCACGATGTTTTCATTCACCGACAAGCCAGTGGTATATCCGTACGTAAGTTCTAAAGAACCCCGGGTTCGAATCCATGACCCGAATGGAGGGCGATCATGCTCCCACTGAGCTACCACGGCTACTTTATTCATAGTGAGGTAAAATAATTAAATATTGGAGGAGAATTGAGCCGCCAAAAGAGACGGTTATTATTTAGTAGAAAATATATTAAGAATTAACTTTGTAAGTCAAGTATCACATCACACGATCACACTCAAACCATAGAGAAAAGCTCATACTAAAAATGTGAAAGTTGTGTTTAAGTGAGTAACTGTGTTTTCTTGTTTCCCTACTTAGCTATACTGTATTCGAACCAAGAAACATGTATCTCGACATATGATGTGTAATCTCCATAACTAATGAGGAGCATGAATTACAAAAATCTCATTTTTTCCGGTTTAGTCCGGTCCAGTTTCATCGGAACACAGTAATGTTTGCGCACTACTGCTTGGCGGTTGAATAACTGCCCCAGGCAGACTCTGCAGAAGAGCCCTACCGCTATATACCTATAACCAACTCTGTATGTACCGTGATATAAACCTTAACATCCGTTAAGGTTTATAGTTCATGCCACACTGCATGTTGAATGTTGATGCAGAGGAGATCAGGTGGATTTACGAGGGAACTATCCATAAACTGTTGAATTTTAAAAGAAAGCCATAACACATCCGAAGTCTGCATAAACTACGTCATGTAGCATTCATTTCACGTCCGATTTATTGATAGAAAATATAATGAGCAGGAGCTTTATCCAGCCAGATTAACGCTGGAATAGTTTGCGGGCTACGTTCTCACTTAAAGAGTATCCTATTGTTATGCAGAGCTCGAAGCGCGTGTTGTTCGAAGTCAGTAAGATTATATTATTATCATCATTTCACGTTTGTTGCCCGTGGTACTACCAGTATCACCACCAGTAGTGCCACGGATTTTCACATAGCTGAAGATATAAAATAACTGACTGAAAATATCCAAAATAGGACCAAAGGGACTGTCGAAAGTGAGTAATTTAAAATAAAACAACGGTTAAATGTGCGAGCGAGAGGAGAGAGAGCGAAGTGCGTCAAAGCGGCCTTAAGCATCACGCTCGCCCGTAACAGTTCAGTGCCTCCAGAATACGTATGCCATGCGCAGCAATACACTGCGCTCGCCATCCTCGTATTTTCGTATTTTTACCCCTAGATAGCCTTTTAATCAGGATCTCTTTTTTTATATTACTCGGTGATGACACGAGCAAGTCGCTCACCTGGTGTTAAGCGTCACGCTTGCCCATAACAGTTCAGTGCCACCCAAAATTTTGAACTTCAACAGTTCAAAACTATGCGCGGCAAAGCACTGCGCTCGTCACCCTGAGATGCTAGATGTTAAATCTGTGTATGCCCAGTAATTACGCTGGAAACATTGCCCTTCAATCCGGAACACAGCAATTTTTGCACCCTACTGCTTACCGGTTAAATAACTGGACAAGATGTGGTACTACCCCAGGCGAACTCCGCAATAGAGCCCTAACACTACTTACGTACCTACCGAAGAGTCTACGAATGTCCATTAAAAATTGTCAACAATACAAAGTTATTATTACAAAGTTTGAAGTGTCTTTTGTGTCCTGTGTCATTTATGTCCTTATCGGGTGGCAACGGCAATTTAAGGGTGCTGTGACACATCACGCGCTCTCTCGCTTATCAATTTTTTTTATTCTGCACCAGCTGTTAAACATCCCACTGCTGGGATAACGGCCTATCCTCGAAGGGTGATTAGGGCATATCACCATGCTGGCCCAGTGCAGGTTGACGGATTCACATACGCTTCCTTCTTTTTTATTTACGTCGGACTAGGCATTCGTTTATCACAATCTCACCTGATGGAAAGCAACGATGTGGCCTAAGATTATATGTAGGTTTCCTCACGAAGTTTTTCTTGGCTGAAAAGCCAGGAGTATATTCGTACATAAGTTACAAAGAACTCATTGGTACGATCCCGCGACCCCACGAATGTGAGGCGAGCGTGCTCTCACTCAATAACAGTAGAACTGCAACATTTTGTATTCTTAAAAAAAAGGCTGATATTAACAAAAAATCTTGCAAAGTTTTCTTTATAACAACTTCATGTCATATTTTAGTTACATTTACAATTTAATTTAAGCATATTACAAATTATAATAACTGAGCAACTAAAGACTTGTCTTGTCAATCATTGTAATAAACTAAATTTTGTATGAATCAATATGATATTTAATTTATGACATCTTAAATTTATAAAGAAAATGTTGTAATTTTTTTTTAAATATCACCTACAGGGATTTTATTTAATCATTAAAAATATTGAATGCGGAGAACGGGAAATCGGTTTCCTGCTCTTAAGTGTCATTTATGTCTTTATCGGGCAACAAAGGCAATTTAATAACTTGAATCAAGCATTATTGTAACGATATTTCATTGTAAACAAAACGCAATCAGTTAATTAGCCAGAAGTAATAAATATTCAAAACGACTGACTACGCATTGTTTTAATGTCTCTATTTATTTAGTCTGTGGCAAATATTTGAACGTAAATTATGTTATTTTGGTAATGACGCAGTAACAGCAATTAAAGTCGTTTTGATAACTAAAATTTAGTTTTAATTAATGCCCAATTAATTTAGATGATTGTCGTAAAATAAATAGCTCCGCAAGTTTTGCAGCAAAATTGTATATACAATATAAATAGTTTTATTTGATAAAAGAACCGAGTAAAGGTACCCGGATTTTTGGGATGGGTAGAAGTCGGTCCACCGCTAGTGTATGACGTGAATTCTATAACGAAAAGAAACTCCAACATCAAACTCGGACAGAGAATATCAGTACTGCGTTGCGCGCGTACCCTCCACCTTCCTACCACTTGTCATGGTCATCGACCACATTGACATATTTATGCTAGCGCTGAGATGCCCTATACGGATAAAGTCCGGTTATAGCTGTAGAGGTTGCCAGAGGCCAGCAGCTTAGCCATACAAAAAAAATAAACCCTATACGGCGATATAAGTACTATTTCCGTAACTCAAATAACCTCCGTACTATGACATTTCCAAAGTACATCAATTTTGTTTTAATTTCATTTCTGACATGAGACGCCTTGCCAGACTTATTAAACGTTCATCAAATTCAATTGAAAAGAGAATAATAAATGATATTGAAAGGTTCGTGTTCAATTTTGGCTTATACTCGTTATATAAGAAAGTTCCATTCAAATCATCTCTGAAAAAAACATAACAATGAAAATACCTGAAATCTCCTAACTAAGTAATTAAAGAGGCCTCGAGGAATAAACTCAAAAGAAACCCAACCAATATTTCAGACCAGCTATTTTTCTTCTGAAAAAAAAAAGGTAAATGGCAGAATTAGACAAGGAAAATTCTGCTCAAGTTTTCCAGGTTATTTTTAAGGCTCAATGATGTAGAGTGCGACAAACTTATATGTTGAGAAGCCCAACTGACGAAGCTAGGACTTTTACACTTTTGCTGTCAATTCGTTCAGTAAACACGATTGTGGCTCCCCCACTCAACTGTATAGATAAGTTGGTCGCAATGTACAGTAACCGAGGTACTTGAAAGAGAGAACTCTGGCCCATCTCGCATTATTGACCAAGCGATCCGTAAACGCCGAACACTCGCGCTACTTTGTACTGGGTTCGGTGAGGCTGTAGGTAAACTAGATGTGGTTAAATTTACGAACGAAACTTTAATTACTTTTAACTGGCGTTTATCTGGCGCAAGGCTCATTTAAAAAAATTACCAAAACGCGCCTGTTTGTGCTAATCTTGTCCAGGACCCGTACCGTGAGGTGCTAATTATCTCATTTAACGAACCGTATCGCCGCGCTATAAGGTCTATGGTCGCGCAACGTTGTCGCCTGAACCTGAACGCCTTCATCGCAATAAGTATCTGGTACTCCCAGGTCCGACTCGCGATTTTTACAATATCGTCGTTCCAACGAGCTGCGGAGGCCGACCAACGCTTCGCTTCGTCTTCGTCCCCACTATCATCCCCAACATATCCAGTGGGACGGATTTAAATTCCCCACTGCTTTTTTACTAGTGGAGACCATTGCCATTCAGCGTGGTAATGCCGCCAGCATGTTGGGTGCGCTACCTACTGGTAGTGGGCTTTAGCATTTGGATTATCTTTAGATCTTCACTCATTGAGTCATCACTGATCCAGTTTCAGGCAATCGTAATCATTTCTATAATAGCATGTTGCTGGAGGATGATGCCTGATGAAGGTGCGCCGGGGGACGGTCATAGAAGTGGCGCCGAAACAACAAACGTATTCGGCGGCGGCAGAGCGGTGGCAAAGCGTCATTGTCGTAAGAAATTCTGTCACCTGAAATTCTACTGTATACACTATACAAAATGTTCACAAGGTTCACATCTTATTGTTCCTTCATCTTCCGTCACGTCTCGTGGTAAAAATAGTGGCTAATTAAAGAAATACTGTTAAAAAAAAAATATGTTGGAACAGTTAAACGTTTGACCACCATTCACTTGATGTAAAGTGACGGTGTGGTCGAAGATAGGTAAAACAAAGGACTGCCGGAACAAACCGTTAGATGCATGACGACAGATTTTCGACACTTATTGTTCCATCACGATTTTTAATTTACCGGAGAAACAAGCTCACACACTGCGGCGCCCGATCCGAACTCGCCAGCTACAATACAATAACACTTTATTGACACCACAAAAGGACATAAAAAGAAAAATACATCAGAGATAGATACAATAAGGCGGTCTTATCGCTAAGAGCAATAAGCTACTGAGCTATCGACGCTATTATAATACAATTCACGATTTACTAAAAATGGCACAAGGTTTTAGGAACTACGCTCTCAAATCACAAGCCGCTCTTCCAGTGCCTTCTACACCAATTTCCGCTCGAGTTGGTAATTTTTCAGCGCGGCGGCCGGGCGTTGGCACCTAATTTATGGGGTCCGCCACGGGAAGGAAACGGAATTACCATACGACGTCCGAGACCGACAAAGAAACGGCAAAGTGCTTGCTTCCTTACGATACGAGGCGTGACGCATGGTGGTGCAGCCTGGACCTGGCAATGAGTCACTATTAATATGGCAGTCTTCTTATCTTAGACTTCAGCTCTTAGACGTCCACTACTTGACGAAGCCTCCCCCTTATTGGTAGTTTGCCATAACCACGCTTGGCAGCGGCTTGGAGATGGCAGATTGATCTTTGGAAAAGAGGTTGAAGACAAATGCAGTGACGCCCAGGATTTTGCCACTCCAAATCACAGATACCGCCTCCTAAAATCAAAACCACAGAGTATCCTATTAATTGCGCACTCGGGACGATCCAAGCGTACTACGCATCGGTGAAATAAACCTACAAAAATGTACTCTCATTGGTTCATTGCTAGGTAGGCGAGTAGGCGTATCCTTGAGATAGCCATTGGGAACGCTGTTGTTGCCTACGGCTTTGGTACAATTTTGTCGAAACGAAGATCTCGTTAATAGGATATATTTACGTATGTATACGATTATATTTTTATCGGTATACGAACTCATTAGACTGCTAAACTAAATTAGAGTTCATTCTACACGCGTTTACGGCGAGTTATCACGCGTTTTCAATCAATATAATATATATAATTATGGCGTCCATGTCAGATACGTTATAAAACATGAACTAAACATAGAGTACCTGAGCAAATATAAGTAGGGCAACGGCAAGAACACAAAACAAATAATTACATTCATTCATTTTCTAATTACAACTAGAGTCATAACTCGGCATACAAAAGCACTGTAACACAAAGAAACGCAACGTTGCAATATCCAAGAATAATTTCATTTCTCTCCAGCCGGTGGTTCTAAAGCAATAAGCGCTTCAAGCACTCGCTTGAATAGCTTCTCACACAGTTACTGTCATCGACACTGGATCGTAGGCTTCTTGAATTTTAGCGAAATATTTCTATCTTATCTATTTTGCCTTCAGCGTTGTTATATTTTTCCTTTAAAACAAAGTCAAAAAAATACTAATTCCCCTTTAGTACCTTAAATTGGTATATTAGGACTTTAGGCAAGGGAGTTCAATAATGAACAAATAAAGGCAGACGATGCTGATGATACACAACTTTAAACAAGTATTTGTAAATTAGGTACAAAGAATTTGCAAAAACTTGTACTTGATTTAGTTTGTAACCTTTTTACATACGATATTTTTATCGGAACAAAAAGTAAATACAGCAACAAAGTAGCGCTTTCTTAATTTTTTCACGAAATTCTTCAAAAACCTCAAGTTCTTAAGCAACAAGCGGCGGCGAAGCCCGTAGACTTCATAAACATTGAATAAAAGGTATTCCGGAGCTTTCCTCTTTTAAACTATGAAATATTGCTCGTACAAAGCTCTTAGCGCACACTTTTTCTCCAAGTTTCTTAAAGTTTAGCGGTTGCGTTGGCACTTTGGGATGTTTTTTGTTCGTTTATCATGAGCATCAATGTATGGTTCTTTTCAAGGTTTATAACGATCCGCGAACTTTTGTTGTGCGCCAGTTCTTGTTCCTTTGTACCTCGAATTTAATGATGTCTTATATTTTATCGATGTTTCCTCAAAATTATACTTCGAATGTCGTCCTAACGGAGCATAGATTAAAATATATTTTTACAACGTCCCCAAAGTAAACCACAGCAGCCACGCAAGAACGACAAAAAGACTCTTTTTAGTACAAATGACAATATTATTTCAGTTAAAAGTTTCACGCTTATCCGATCCATTTCCTCGAAGCTGGGGATATTCAAATGAGATATATTTTCGCCGCAGCTCCCCATCCGGTGATTCTTTTATAGACTCTATTCCAATATACATAAGGGTATTTCGCTTAGTGGATTCACACCAGGAATATTTTGTTTCCTTTTCAGAAGTCTGTGGTAGTGACTCAGGTGTTAAGAGGTAAACTCTCCAGGGAATTCTCCATATTTATAGCATTTATTCATAACTTAAACAAAGAAATGAAGAGTGTCTTCTATGGGACACACATTTTATCCAAAACGTTTTTTGGAGGCGATAAAATTACTTTCCTATATTTTTTCGTAGAAATAATACGGTGTGAGGCTTATCCATTCACTTCGAATGCCTCTATATTCAAGCTTTTAAAACAGTTAGTAAATTAGATAAGTTTAACTTGAAATTTAATTTTACACTTTACTTATTTTCGAAATTGTATTTCAAAATTGATATTTTGGAAATTCATGTTCAAGAAAAGGGCCCGGTGAAATTATATACCTTACTATTCAATATAACTATTCAAAATACGCAGTTCCAAACGATTGTTCTTACGCGTATGTCGGAACAAAGCTCACACTTAGCTGGGACAGACCATAGGCAAAGACAGTATGGAAGTTTCAAGCACTGCATAACATAATCACAGCAATCTGTGTGCATTTTGACGTAGGCTGTATTTGACATATACTTTAATTTTGTTTTTTAAGGGAGACCAAGTACTAATAGCATTGACAAACATTTATAGAGCACGTTGGCGAATCCATAATTGAAGCATTCTTTTTTTATTGTGTTATTGTTATGAATGTAACTAATTGTATGAGAATAAATAATATTTAGAAAGTACACTTACTACGATACATCGAGTATCGTTAAAAAAATATGACTTACTAAATACTTGTTTAAGATATGCACTTGCGGCATTTCAGTGTTGTTGATCCCTCAGTGGTCAGGTCAGTTTCGGCGTCAAAAGAAAATAACTTGCTTAATGCAGGTTTTAGCTTTAAACCTTAAATCGCGTAAAAAGTAAACGTAGTTCTCAATAAGATCGTTATTTGCATATTACTGACTACCGATTTCAGCAGAACTTAAGAAACTGTTACCCATTGTTCCGTCTGCGAGTTCAGCGACTAAGCCACTGGGTAATGTTTGTGCAGAAGGCAATAATGGTGGATGTCACTCCTAACATTTGAGTGGGCAAACCAGCGCATTCCACAACCCCCTGCGTCTCCCGGACTTTGGGGTTTAACTTCGCATCTTATAATAGAGGGTCTGTTTTAAGTGATTTGAATTAATTTACTGAGTTGGTGAGATATAGAAATTTACGCGTTCCGCGCATCCTTTTTGCAAGAGTTTTAGGTTACCCCTTCATTGCAGAGTTTTTAGAAACTACTTATGTAGGTACCTAATGTAACATTTGTATATTTCACAACAGTTTTCCACTATGGCATTATAGTTTTAAATCATTATTTTTTTCCAGTTGGTGTAACAATACAGGTGCAAAAGTATAGCATAAAACGGAATAAGCTAATAACGGGCTAACAAATTAGTAATTACGGCGATCGAGTTACGAATAGGTGTACATTCCGAGACAAAGGGCTGTTTATCCGTTTATCTAAGGTTCCAAGCACAATAAGAGCCGTGTGACTGTGCAAATGAAGGGACCAAAGGACGCGGACTAAGGCGTTCGTGAACTAATTTATTGTGCCCCAATTGAATCTTCATTTGACAACAATTGGGCAGCCTCTTTGTTTGGAGTAACTGTGGTTTGGTATTTCGAAGTTTCGTTACACGTATTTGGGTATTCAAATTTTGTGTTTGTGATAATAGTATAGCCGTCGCTCATTCAATTCGTAAGTAAAAATAATAATATCGTCGAAGTAATGAATCTCGTTTTTGGCTCTGATTAACTTATTTTAACATCAGGTAAACGAGATTGATGTTAAAACATTTTGAGGCATACTAATTGATATACGTCTTTATCTGAGATACCAATTATTATTTATAATTAAAACAAATTTTAAATAACTAGAACTTGTAAATATCCCTAAAGAGTATCCGTAATAGTAAACCTGTTTTAATCTCAAATAAAGTTTGCGCAGGAAGTCTTTTTAGCATAATTTTATTCTAGATTGTCCATTGTGAACAGTAGCACACTCAATGCCTCTTTTGGGAGACATTGTATATATCCGTACCATGAATATGATTCTCGCTCAGCCAGCAATGACTTTTTTACTAACTTTTAATTAAAACTAGAAATATTTCGCGCAAAAATCCAACTGCGAAGTCGATGTAGATCGCAAGACTATTTGACTTGCAGAAATACTCGGCTTTATTGTAAAAGCTAAGGAAAATTGACTGGAAGACTCAAAGTTTCTCATTTTGTTTTAGCTTCTAACTTTCGGAGTTTGTTTTCTTGATTTGAACGTCTAACAAAATAAAACGAAACTAAAATCAAGTGTATTGTCAGATGTATTACAAAATATATTTGGCTTTTATATTTTAGATTTGTCTTTAAAATACAAAGCACTTACTTTAAAAAATGTATAAGAAAGCTTTAAGACTGCTCCTAAACAAAACTCCCGACTTTTATATTTCGAAAAAGACCTTTTCTTATCACAGCTAAATCACATGGATATATTTAAGCGCCGTTCATGAGATACAAAGAAAGAATGAAGGCCCATTAGTCACTTTCCAGTCATCAATCTTGTGCCATCAGTGAGTAGATACACTCTAATCTGATTTTCTTAAAGCGGACCACTTTTCTCTTTGTTTTATTTCGTTAATTTCTGTGTACTTACAGCTTTTGTACTCATCATCATCATCATCAGCCAGAAGAGATCCACTGCTGTACATAGGCCTTGTGCCACGTGCTACTTGCATCCACCGGTTGCCCGCTACTTTCACAATGTGCCACCTAGTAGGAGGCCTACCTACACGGCGTCTTTCGGTTCGTGATCACTACACTTTTGTACTCACTTCGATTATTTTTTCATTGTAAACATTGTTGTGCATAATATATGTTTAATAAACTTCGTAGCTATGGGAGAATACTGATTTTATCTGATGCACTAAAGCCATTTTGATGTATGCATGTAATTAAGTTGTAGGGCTATAGCAGGGATGAATATTGTATAAATATACTGGTAAACACATGTCAAAAGAAATATGAAATATCAGTTGACTTAAGTTTTTTTCGATGTATTATCGTAGTGACTAGAATATTCAACAAATGGCGAAAAAACAATGCCATAGAAAACAAAAAGCAAAGCTATTTGTCATATTCAAAATGGAATTCCACCGAGAGACTAGACTGCGAGGCATTTCTAATAAAAACACTAAGGATAGCGCAAATCTAAAAAATTCAAGGAATAGTTAGAAGTGTAGATACATTACCTAAGACGCGAATAAAATTGGACGGACACCTTTTAACGAAGATGAATATCGTTACAGCCAGTTTAGTATTATTACTAGCTTGCCTAAAGTAAATAAAACACCCCATTTCACCTCTTCAGTGGTAGATATTCGAAAAATCCTGAGACATTCCTGTCTTTATTACTTCCACCGATTTTATTTCAGTAGCGTAGCATAATAAAAAAAAAAATTTCATACAAACTTTGGGGGTCCATTTTACCCCTTTAGAAGTGGAATTTCGCAAAATCCATTCTTATTGTTCTTCTAGGTCATTTGAGGAGTATTAGGTTTAAATTTCACTATCATAAGCGGTTTGGTCTGTGCGTTGATAACTAGAAAAAGGCTTGTTGTTTTACATACAAGGTGTTTACCAAAGGTGTAGTAATACTGAAAAGTATGTATGTACTTATCATGATGAACAACTTTTACTATGGGACTAACCTATTTCAGATAGCGGAAAAAATCTGCTGTTCCATAGAAAAATGTCAATGACACTCGACAAAATGTATGGAACAGCTGTTTATTTTTTTTGTCGCGATTTCAAGGTAAGGCCGTAGTAAAAGTTGTTCATAATTAGTAAACATACCACATAACATACAACTTGTATATAGATTCATAATGAATTCTGACAGCAGGGCTTTTACTGCGAGAATCAACTATGTTGTACCGTATTATCTTAAAAGAAATGTGAAGACTCATGTCATGTGCATACGCCGCAATTTTTGTATGCCAAAAAGTGAAGAAGGATAACGTATCTTCCCGTCCTGTTATATCTAAGCAAGCCTATTCATGAATAATGGTTCAATATGGGACTCTTTTAAAGAATGATTGTTTCTGATTTGAATTTCAAACAAATCAAATTGTGAAATCAATCATACAAAGCCGAGAGCGATGTCGCTACAGATTAGAACTGTCCACGCGTTGGTACATGGGATTTTATTCAGATAATATTTTTCAGTAGAAACAATTACTTCAGAATATCTTTTTAAATGGAATTCCGAGAAAGACAATTTTTCTACAATAATATCTTTATTATTTTTTAATATGAATACATCTTTATACAATTATATCTCGCTACTTTTAGTTTAATTGATGCTCACTGTGGATTTTGAGCGTCGTCTTTTCCTTGAAATGTTAGTTTATTTTTATCTTTCTGCCTGAATACATACATTTACGGACCTGAGTTTTGCGTACATAAAAATTGAATTTGGCCTTATTAATGTATTACTGTAGTGAATAAAACTTTTTTTTACAAGATGCCGTTTTTTAGGATTGTTATCCAAACCAACACCACATTATTAAAACCTCTAACAGTCTACCTTACTTAAGCCTTGTAAGCCGTAGAGACGCCTTAAACCTGGTGTTTCCAGGAAAGAAACACCCCGTTTATGTGTAAGCGAAAGCTTGCCTTAATCCTTACTTATAAAGTGTGGAAACAACAATGTTATGAACGAAACTTTATGTTTTCGCACTAGTGTATAATTAGTATATTTTTTTTACTTTAACTATATTTCGACTATTTTGCGAGCAAGAGTTTTTTGAATGATGGATTTAAATAATTATCTGGTTTGGTTCTGGGCATTAGTTATCCATACATAGTATCCCCGACGCATGGAAACTTAGTGGTGAGCTTTGAGTGCTCAAATATAATATATTCAAGATTGTTTTCGCATGAACATGGCAGGTTATGACAAATAATATAATTGCAAGTAGAATACATAGCTTTGCGTATCGCAACGTTGTGTACGTGACATTGAAAAACATCGCCTTTTACGCGTTCAAAAACTCCTTCAAACATCAGTTGCAAAGAAACGACATCAGATAAGAAAGTTCCGTGTCCCGACGCTCTAACTGAATAAAAACTTGTGGAACTTGCAAAGTTTTCAATGTCCTATCGTGACCGTTTGGTGCAACTTGTCTGACCAATGTAGAACTGGGCTGGAAATATAGTTTTAAAAGCTTATAATGATTGACTAGCAGTGTCACTTCCGATTTTCCGTGTGTAAAAAGCATCGTCAACATATATGTATGCAATAGATATGACCTACCTGTGCTCTACTGCTATTTTAGCATATTAACACGTTGACCTATGTCAATGAGCAATCCTAATATTGATTCTTCATCTGACGTTCTGAACCCAATCGGAAAGTTTCGATAAACAAGTTTGATTCTTCGTTTCCGTCATTCTGAACGTAGATGACAGAGACGAATAATGTAAATCTCAAATTGAAATACGCTTGGAATACGACAGCAGAGATACGTTAAACTGTGATTTTCCAGAACAAAAGTGTTCACAATTCAAGGCACTAGGTTAGACCAAATTTAGGAAACGAACGTCTAAGCTAGGCACAACACTATGAATACCTTTTCCAAAATTCAAATTGATTTTGCCACGCCATGTAAGTGCTTGTGTATGTTTGTTGCTTGAAACCTTATTCGACATAAATTCCTATCTAGAAAAAGGAAAATAAATAGTTTTCGGCGGTACTATAATGAAATAAACAAAGACCGGTTACTCAAACAAAACAAACAACGACTCGGGTGCTGAGTGCACGTTTCTGCGAACACACGTAAGTGGCTATTCGTCGGGAACGGAGTTGAAATTAACGTTGCATTTTCCTCGAAAAGAAGGTAAGTGGGACTTTTTCGGAGAATGTAAAGGCAATGAGGTGAGGTACTCGTATTAGATCCAGTTACAGTTTTGAAGTCTCAAAAATGCATTAAGAGAGCTGTGGATGCAAGCTAGTAAGGTGAATAGAATGACAAAACATTCCTTTTACTCGCAAACCTGGAAGAAACCCATTTTATGTACCTAAATCCAATTTTTAATCCATCCATTTTGTAGTGGTAAGACTCTTGCAAGAGTCCGCCTGGGGAAGTACCACTTCTTTGCCAGTTATTGTTTTTCCAAGCAGTTGTGTGCATACTTTACTATGTTTCAGATGAAGGGCAATGTTCCAGCAAAATTACTGGGCACAAAGAGATTTAACATCTAATATCTCAGGTTGACGAGCGCACTGCATTGCCGCGCATGATTTTGATATGTTGAAGGTCTGGGTGGTACTAAAATGTTATGGGCAAGCGTTACGCTCATCAGGTGAGCGACTTGCTCGCCTCGACAACATTAAAAAAAATATTTTACGTAAATCTCGTTTCAAATTCACCCATTTTAAGTGAAAAGTTACGTCAATTTGCTGACAAGACGAACAAAAACGAAATAAATCACATTTCAGCTATAATAAATGTATCATTCGGTTTTTACATCTTGAAACTACGGATCCGTTTGATAACCTTTAAAATAATAAATAGCAAAAACATTACAAAATCACAGTAGGATCATACCATCATAGTTCCCATTGCACTCCCGGATTCAATCAGCTCAACAGCAATATGAATAATTCCGATTAGGCTTTAAAATTAATTTTACTAATCAAAGGCGCAATAGCCATAGGGCAAGCTAAGATACAACACTTGATTATTCCTATCAGCTCTTAGACATCCCCTCATACTGGACGAAGCCTCCCTTTATCGGAGGGTGTTTGCCACGCTTGGCAGCGCTTGGAGATCGCAGAATGTTCATTGTTTACTAAGAAGATGCTGCTGCCCGTCCTCCGGTGGTTCTGGTCACCTGAATATACGAAACTATCCAAGGACCGTATGTTCTTTGACGACCTCCTGGTTTTGTTGGTAGTGCATCTGCCTTCTGAACAGGAGTTCCCGGGTTCGATTACCGGCCGGGTAGATGTTTGAATGGTGAATTAAAATTAACTGCACTGATTCTGAGTTTTAGTTGTCCGTGGCTTCGTGAGTTTTCCATGGTCTCCCCACACTGGGAGAATTAGTGGGGTGATTAATCTGCCTTTCCACCAGAGATGTGCGAGGTAACTAAGCGGTGAGCCAGTATGTAAAACACTTAGCTTCATTAAAACCTTTTCCATCAGAGCTAAACTAAGCTATGCAAATTAAGTGATATTGAGTTCGACATCCGCAGCTTAGTAACGTAGTACATCTCTGGTGTGAAGGCAGCCTTATTATGCACCCTCGGTTTTCTCGGTCACACTCACTCTCATGACAATTCTATCAGAGACAGTAGCCTAGATAATTTCGTGCGCAGAATAAGGCTCCAAGTATGAGTCCTTGCCTTGATATAAGTCGAACGATTAAGTTCAAAAGTTTAAAGCATTTTCTTGACGTGAGTTCTCTTGAAATAACATTGAACAATATTGCTTCGTAACTTCAAAGCGTCTGAAAACCGAACGTTCGATTGTAAATTTATAAACCTCATAAAGTAACAGAACAAATAAGTTCCAAGGACGTGGCGAGCGAGCAAGCCACTGGCTGCTCGGTGAACACTGCTACACCAATTCAGGAAACGCTTTAGACAGCATAATATGGAATACCCTCAAGTAAATAGTACCAGAAACCATGATTGGATTGAATTTGTGGTAAAAAATGCAATGATTTAAGATTTTAGTATTATAGCTTTGATAGACTGCCCTGCCTTGGACTTGGACTGCCTTGGACTGCCCTGGTGGCTCAGTTGGTAATGAACCTACGTTCTGTGCTTGGGGGTGTGGGTTCGATTCCCATCTAGGACAAACATTTATGTGATGAATATTTGTGTTTGTTCTATGTCTGGGTGTTATTATCTGTATAAGTATGTATTTAAAAAATATCTATGTACGTATATCAGTCTCTGGCAGCCATATTACAAGCTTTGCTTAGTTTGGGGTCAGATGACCGTGTGTGCAAAAAAAAAAAAAAGAGATGCGATGAGCTAGATTTGTATTTATAGCACCGTTGATTTGTATTTTACACCGTATTTGATACTCATGTTTCTAATCATTTTGTAAATTATTTGTCGTATCTAAAGTAAAAAAAAAAGAGATCGGAAAATGTTTGAGGTGTCTGTTTAGTTAGGCTTAGGAGAATATGTTAAGCCACTATGTTAAGCCGAGCGACTTAAACACCGATCAATAAATTTCAGTAATATTTGAAACTGAAAATTCCTCATCATCATCAGCCGGAAGACTTGCTGAGCCGAACTGAACTGCATAACAAAGGCCTCCCCCGTAGTTGCCACACTGAACTACAACTGAACACAACTAAAGGGTTGAGCTGGTAATACGTGTTTGGGATGACTCAATAAATGGGATGAGAAGAAGAACTGGGAAGAAGACGAACAACCCCTTAAAAGTACTGAAAGATAATAATAAAGTCCGTTTTCAATAAAAAACATCTCCATCTTACTATATACGTCTATACCTTTTAGCTCCATTTAAAAAATACACGCAAACGTATCGCTTTAGAAAACATAAAACACAGATGAAATCCCAAGACTGCGTATCAATATCTAAATTACTAATCAGTATATGGAGAGCGTCCCAGATCGGGAACCCGTACAAAAACATATTCGAATATACTAATGTATATTTAAGGGGTTGTAAAATATAGTCGTAAAAGTCGTATCTGATATCCTGTCAAATATGAATATCGATATTGGAGAACAGATGCGATCGGTGTTTGGGTCGTTTGGGAATTTCGAGTTGTATTTACTTTACTGGTTCTGATCAACTTATTTATTATATTATCTTAAATAAGTTGTCTCAAAGCAGCGAAATGAGAGTTAAGCTAGATGCCGTTGCCTGCGTGGGAGAGGCTTATCATTATGACCAGGGGCGCTAGTCTCGACTTTTCGCTACGGCACTTTGCGACCGAATTCGGTCGCTATGACGCAAAAATTCGACAACGAACACGAATTTTTAATGAAAAAATGCAAAGATAGCGTTGAATTGCGTGCAATAATGTGCAATAATGTCCCAGATATTTATAATTTTGCGTCATAGGGATCGACTTCGGTCGCTATGACGCAAAAAATCTACAACGAACACAAATTGTTATGAAAAAACGCAAACATAGCGTTGAATTTTGCGTCATAGCGATCGAATTCGGTCGCAAAGTGCATTGCGAAAAGTTGAGACTAGCGGCCCTGGGCCCTTACCGTGAGGTGCTTATTGCGATGATTGTGAGGTTCAGCCGACGACGCTGCGCGACCACGAACCGTATCGCCGCGCGATAAGGTGTGTGGTAGCGCAGCGTTGTCGGCTGAGCCCAACAATTATCCCAATAAGCACCTCACGGTACAGCCCCTAAAATGGACCGATATTGTGAGTAGAAGATAAAGTGGAAAAGAGAAAGAAGCTAGATGGCACGGCTTGCGTGGAAGAGGCCTTGCCTATAAAGTAGATCGATATTGTGAGCTAGATGATGAAATGAAATTAGCAAAAGCTTATTGAAGCAAAATTGATGCAAATCAACTCAAGTGTAGAAAATAACTGTTATTTGTAGATGAAATATATCAGACTAAAATCCCTCGAATACTGAAACGTTTGTTAACTTTGACAACAGATTAATTCTAAAACTGTCTTTGTCTGGCACTAAGCAAATGAAAAAGACAGCAACAGACTTAATCTGCCGTCAAAGTTAACAGACGTTTCAGTATTCGGGGGTATACTTTCCAAATTTGACCGCTGGATCAAAGACTTATTTTTACTCGAGTATTGAGTCCGGTAACGATCCGAAACTTTCCTAAATCCATCATTCGTTTCGTCACTTTCTTTAATTGGACATTTTCTTCATGACGGCTATAAATTGGTAGGATCGTTTTTATTTTAATCAAGAATCAGACATTACTTTTAGATTTTTAAGAATGGTACAATAAAATTAATAAGTTTAAATTATCTTGCACTTTTTTTGAATATTGCAATATTTTTGTAAGGAGAGATACTCGTTCTAGTTATTTCACTATTTTCTTTCATTTCGTGGAGTGAATTGTTGGTAATCACGTTGCCTTTACGAACGACCAGATAATAAAGTAATTTTTATTCTGATACCAATTTCATATTTCTAGTCTAATCATAAAAGTACATACAGAAGCTTCTTTAAATTCACATGAGGAATTATACTAACACAAGTATATAACTCTGTACCTACTCTTTGGCAGAGTCCGCCTGAGAAGCACCCCACCTTTGCAAGTTATTCAACGAATCGGTTCGACGGTTTACGTTTCCATCGAAATTATTACGCAATAAGATCTAACATCGAAACTCTTAGCGTGACGAGAGAAGTGCGTTGCCGCGCAGGGATTTTAGCTGTTGAAGTTCATGAGAGGACTAGCGTGACGTTTACCATCAGGGCCATTATTCTTGGTTTTCGTTCAAACTCGTAACGCGGCCGTGTAAAGCTCATCATCTGACAGAAGACGTCCACTGCTGAACATAGGCCTCCCCCTTAAAGCGCCACACCGACCGACAACGTGCCACTTGTATCCACCGGTTGCCCGCGACTCACAATGTTGTCAGTCGACCAAGTGGGAGGCCTGCCTACGCTGCGTCTTCCAGTTCGTGTTTGCCACTCAAGAACCTTTCTTCCCCATCGGTTATCACGTTAAGTTAACTCCGTGGAATTCGCACGGAATGGTATTCTTTAAGGCATAAACGTTGTAGCTCAATTCATAAGCAATACCATTCCACGCGAATTCCAAGGGGTTAACTTAACGCAGCCGCGTTACTAGTTTGAAAGATGATACAGAATAACGGTCCAGCTCGACATACTTCGTCTCGCTAGACAGTTGCGTTAAAAAAAATAGTGAGAACAAACCGGATTTATTCGAATACAGACGCTCAAACATTACTAAAACTTCTAGTGGGAGAATACTGACAAACATAACATCAGAAAACAATCTTATCAACAAAGTATGTCCTTCCCCGGCTGTTCAGACAATATTACAGTCATGTTCAAGCGATAGATCGGGGCCAGGTGCCCGGTGAATGCTGCATTTGGCACACGTGCCTCGTTAGATACCGCTAACGGAATTTAAAGGTGATATTAATATAGAGATACCGCGTTGTTTTCAATTCATAGGTAGCAGTAGTTTATTCGTTTATTTTAAATATGCCAACCTCGGTAGTGGTTACATATTTGAGCCGTTTGGAGTAGAGACGTTGGGCTCTTGGGGACCGGGAGCTCATCTTATTTTCAAAAACTTAACAGAGCGCCTGGTTGACAACGCGTGATCAAAATGCTGGCTTTTATTTGGCTCAACGCATAAGCATTGCCATTCAGCGTTGTAATGCCGCCAGCATGCTGGGTACGCTGCCAACTGGTAGTGGGCTTGAACATTTGGATTGTCTATAGACTTTTACTGGTCTCTGGATAATCCAACTGTTATTTTTATGTAGTAGGCTAAGTATGTATTTTGCTTAGTTAAAAAAGGGACTTGCACGATAAAAAAAAAATTATACATTCCGTTGGGTGAGCAATTATAGGCTATCTCCAATTTAACCACCCATGGATCTTGTAATGTTAATATGAAAATTACTATAGAACATTGACATTGTTATTCTTAATATAGGTAACTCACTGTTTATTTTTAAAATGTCCACTTAGTGGTATTTCATATTAAAAAACGTGTGAACGAGACTGATTAAGGAAGCGGGACATCGAGTTTACTTCTCAGAGCTTTGTAAGCTGATTTAAATATTTTTCTACTCGTTAGTCTAGTTATCAAATGTATTAATATTTTTACCCAGCTTTGTATTTCCAAAAATTTAAAAACTTAAAGCAACGTTTAACAAATTTCTGTCTCTATCTGGCTCAATCTACCTACATACATTTAAACCATACAATGGGGTAGTTAAATTATGTGCACTTTATTTATTACAGATATCTATACATATAAATGAAAAAGCTCTTTTCTGAGAAGCGACGTAAAGACCAAACCGCTTATGATAGAGACGTGTAATTTAAACCCAATGGTCTTCGAATGGTCTAGTTAATAATAAGAACGGATTTTGCATAATTCCACAAGGGTAAAATGACCCCTAAAGTTTGTATGGAAATAAAATATTTTTTCATGCTAACCCGATGAAACAGTTTTCGAAATTCAATCCCTAAAGAGGTGATATGGGATGTCTCATTTACTCCTACGCGAGCGAAGGCGTGCGGGCAAGCTAGTACACAATAAGTAGATAAGTACGTTTAGTTAAAACTATGTTCTATAACCTCTCCCACAAGACACACAGACTATAATAAGTTTAAGACAGGCCACAAATCACAATAAGTTGCAATTACGGGAGTCTGCGGCGAGTCGTAAATACCCGCGCGGTTATTAGTTGCATAGTTAGAAAGAGTGCACGGCTGCAGGCATCGCCCCTTGGGGGGTTCTATTATCTACCACAGTAAGTATATCATTATATCTATCCCAGAATTGTATGTTATCTACCACAGTAGGTATATCATTATATCTATCTCAGAATTTTGTTATCTACCATAGTAGGTATATCGTTATATCTATCCCAGAATTGTATGTTATCTACCACAGTAGGTATATCATTATATCTATCTCAGAATTTTGTTATCTACCATAGTAGGTATATCGTTATATCTATCCCAGAAATGTATGTTATCTACCACAGTAGGTATATCATTATATCTATCTCAGAATTTTGTTATCTACCACAGTAGGTATATCATTATATCTATCCCAGAATTGTATGTATCTACCACAGTAGGTATATCATTATATCTATCCCAGAATTGTATGTTATCTACCACTGTAGGTATATCATTATATCTATCCCAGAATTGTTGTTATTGCTTTCAGCGATAAGGCCGCCAGTTGTTACACTAGTTTTTATGCCTCTTTTTAAATTATGTATAATTTTGTGTAAACAATAAACAGTTAATCTATCTAATTGTTAGAAATCTTTAAGATCGCCTGATTCAGGTACATCGTTCTTGCGTCTCCGCCGCAATGGGGGTATCGGTTTCCGTCCAAATGCGACTTTCGATTTCGGTCATAGATTTCGACAATCGCCATCGTCATAATCAGCCCAATTACTACTCTATCGAGATTTCTTACCCATTTTCATTATACTCCGCCTCTTTTTCACCTACTTAGGGCTTACCCACGTAAACTAGACGGCGCGGTTGCGGGCCCGAGCGCGAAATATCAAACATATGGTATACTAGCTCCGCCCCGCGGTTTTACCCGCTATTCTACTGAAACCGATTTTCTCTCGCGGTTTCAGGTAAGTCATACCCGCGCAAACGCCTGGCGGCCAACGTGAGCACAAAATGGCGGCCGCGGCCGCGCCCGCTAGTTCAGCGTGTGCAAGCCCTTAGGCAGCAGTTTGGAAACCACAAACTCACAATACATGAATACGAATATGTACGATTCTGCAAGGATAGCGAGTATTTATTCGCTAGATGTAGCCATTTTTCAACATATTACTATGACAAAATACCAAAACGAAACATTAAGAACAAAATTAACATAGAGTGTGTAGTGTAATGTTTTGTTTGCTAATGGACACACAATACGTTAAAACCAGAATATGAGACAGATGGATGACACCAAATATTTTATAATAGATTATATACTAGCTGCGCCCCGCGGTTTCACCCGCTATCCTACAGGAACTAAGGATTTACAGGATAAAAAGTAGCCTATCTGTTAATCCAGTGTACATGTATAAGCTACCTCCATACCAAATTTCATTCAAATCCTGTTCAGCCGTTACAGTGTTGAACGGAAACAAACATACTTACAGACTTACACACAAACTACTAGTATAATATTAGTGTGACTAGCTGCGCCCCGCGGTTTCATTCGCTATTCTACAGGAACAGCTCAGCTCAGGATTACTAGAGGTGTCTGGCTTTTTGGAAACAACATGAAGGGTCACGTTTCACGACATTATATTATTCACAAACACTCGTGCACGTTCACGAACACTTAATGGATAAAATCCACCATTTTTACACATTAACACTCGAAATAACACAAGTTTTGGAAAATAATACAAAGACGTGACATGACTTCTTCATGTTCCCGCCAAAACCCCAACAATGTACTTCCAAAACGCCTTGTTCCAATTTTTATCACTTTTGCAGTTAAATTGGTTGATATGGACAACAAAGACATGTCTATTAGTATCTAGTACTATCACCAATGAGTGCTTGTTTACGAGTGTACTTTTAGCGTTGGATCGCAGTTGCACATCTGTCCGTTTTTGTTCCACTCGCGCAGAAAATGAGGGTAGGTAGAGAATAAATTCACTTAATCTAATACAGGCGAGAGCAACGTAAACATGTGGAAATTAACGAATACCGCATGTCACAGCGTTGGGAAGTCGGGCTTTAGATGAGATATTTATTGTTATTTTGCACCAGTTTTGTAAACATCATAAGTAATAGTTTTATAATAAAACTAGCTCCTGCCCGCGGCTTCGCCCGCGTTTTTCAGGGAAACAATAATCCATTGAGTTACTATGGAGGTTAATAATTATACTTATCACACAGAAACTATATATTTTACCGGGATCAAAATAGCTTATGTGTTAATCCACGCCATAAGCTACCCCGAAACCAATTTTCATCAAATTATGTACAGTCGTTACAAAGTTAAGGAGAAACAAACATACTATTACCAAAATTTTAAATATATTTTTTTTATGCTCACTCCAGTGAGCTGATTTTGGAAAAAACTGTGATACCCGTATCTTTTTATTTTTCTTGTAGAGTAGTATACCAAGTTTGGTATCAATCGAACCAGAGAATAAAGTTTCATACAAACTTTAACACCCCATTACACTGATGATTTTCATGATTTTCGAAAAATCCTTTCTTAGTGTGCGTTTACACCCCTCAATAAACATACCCTCTAAATCTCATGTCTCTACGTCCAGCGGCTTAGGCTGTACGTTGTCTATAGGTCAGTCAGTCAAGACAAAGCCTTTTATAGGTATAGATTATCACCGTTAAAGAGCCCAGCCGATTAGGGGTAAGGCGTGCCACAGCAATCTCAAGAGAGATGCCTACTCGCAAATTTTTGCAACATTTGTAAAGTACATTTCCAAAATCTGTGTGTTGTTTGTATTTTTTAGTACTCATCTTTTAATTTAACGGAACGAAACGAACGAACTACGGGTTTTTTTGAACTCGTTCTGTCAAGTCAAAATATATAAAAATGGTAACAAAAAGTTTGAACTTTATCATTTTAAAACCATACACGGCTATGCAAACACACTTAAAACATTTGACCAATAGAAGCTCCATTATACTTTTGAAAATTAACGCTTAATGATTATATATCTTCAATAAAGTAAAAAGCGCGAGCGAGATAATTGTGGACGCACTAAGGGCTCTAATTGCGTCAGTTATTAATGTAATTTATATTATTAAATGGGGCTTATTTCGATTCAATGAAACAACAGTTTCCTGTACGTACAGTCTATTTATGCCAAAGATGCCTTTTGACCGCTGTTTGTACACTCCAAAAAACTTTTGGATTAATAAATTGTAGTAATGACATACTTTGGTTGAATTGTTTTTTAAACTGAAAAACAAAAAGCAACGTCAAATTAAATAGAAGTCAGCAAGAATTTCTAGAACCTAGAACATTTTCCATCAAAGCGAATGAAGGCCATTAACAGCGACGGTAGCGCCGGTGTCAACTCACGGCGGCGTCCGGTACCACAGTCGGACAGAGCTGCAAACCTCCTCATTTCTTGCCACCCACTAATTTGCCACTCGACAAACTTCCGCAAGGAATGACCAAATTTGCGGTTCAAGTTCTACCTTTGTTGCGTTTTGTTAGTTACATATTGCTTAGTAGTTTGAAGTAAACGTTCTGAACAAACTAAACAATTTTTAACATGTTTATGAGATCAAATCAAATTACTATTTCGAGATTTTTTTATAATGCATAAAGCTGGATTATAAAGCAATCGTCATTGTAGCACCCAGTGCTACAATGACCAACTGTAATTATGGGAATGATTTAAAATAATCGTATGAAACTAATTCCAATTTTCGTCGCTTAAAATTATTAATAACTTATGCTAACTATGAAAACAATAGCGTAATAATTGTATTTGCAAAAATGCAAAACATTTAAAATATTAACAATAAGCGGTTTAGGAGATTAAAACGAACATATGAATATACTTACATACATAGACGGTCAAACTCATAACCCTCCTTTTTCGTAGTCAGTAAAAACGGATCAATGTCATCCACAATTCTAGAAGATTGAGAGAATGTTTGTTCTCACTCAGTTCCGACTGAACATATTTGGATAAAATTCTGAAGTAGTCTGGAAAATTAAAAGGTCTGTACAGATAGGATACTTTTTATTCCGAAAAATCGTTGTTCTTTTAGCACGCGAGGAATTTATATTACCTGAAAACAACTCTCTATCATCAAGATAAATGATGGGTACTTTGCTCTAGAGATAAAAACAGTAAAAATATACCGAAACATTATTTTTATTTATTTTCATAAGCAAGCGCCCAGCTTGACCTGCGAACTTTAAATTTTCCCATGAAGTTCTCAGAAATCTAAAAGGAGCGCTCAAATTCCGACCAATTAGCGACTTTCACACTGACGCAAAAAAACTGCCTCTTTGATCAGCGTTTGCACCATTCGGAAGTGGCAGTCAACTAGCATCTACTAGCAGTGATAAAATCATTCGTTACTCTCGTACAGGGGCGTACCAGGGAGTTTTTTGTTTTTTTGTTTTGTAATGTTACTCCGTGACGAGACGAGCAAGTCGCTCACCTGATGTTAAGCGTCATGCTTGCCCATAACAGTTCACTTCCACCCAGAATTTTGAACTTCAGCAGTTCAAAACTATGCGCGGCAATGCACTGCGCTCGTCACCCTGAGATGTTAGATGTTAAATCTCTGTATGCCCAGTAACTACGCTGCAAACATTGCCCTTCAATCCGGAACACAGTAATGCTTGCGCACTACTGCTTGGCGGTTGAATAACTGGCAAAAGTGTAGTACTTCCCCAGGACTCTGCAAGAGAGCCCTACCACTACAAAAAGTGCAGGCGTAGGGGCGTAACATATAAAAATCATTAACAGGTACCCTATTCTAGCGCGGCTGAAATTTCATGAGTAAACCTCAGTCTCATGACTTGTCTAATGAGAAGGAAAGCGCCCAAGGTAATCTTGACCGCGCCAGTATAGTCACACGTCTGAATATCTCTCCTTCCTGTTGAATTTTGTACCTCCTTTGAGAAAACAAACATCAAGATAAAGTCTCTTTCGTATACTTTACTTTTTTTTAATTCAATGGAGGGGTAAAATAATAAGGAGGAATTTGTATGGCACTGAACTTGTATGAGCAAGCGTACAAATTACTATCGAGTGAGCGTTTTTCTTGTCTCGTCACTTTTGTCACTAAGTTGCATAAAAATAAATGAATAATATTATTTTCCTTTATCTCATCGAAGTTGAGATCACGAATCGGCAAACGTTGCTAGATGCCCTGAAACTCGATAGAGAACAGATTTAGGACATGAGTGTAGGACAGCTGGGTGGAAGCGAAAGGCCGAAGATCGGGCTGAGTAGCGTGCCTTGAGAGAGGCCTACGATAAGCCTTCTTGGGCAGGCGGGTAGTAAAAATAGGGACGCAATTTTGAGGCCGTCAGTTTTTCTAGGCACGTTCAATAAAAAATTTTTTTTTTTTTTTTGGAAATTATCCTCAGTAATTTAATATTATTTTAATTTTGATTATGCAAGTAAAATAACGCATATTATGTTTGCCAGTATACTATCGAATATTTCAATTTTGAATTATTTAAGTTTTTTATATTTTCGGTATTTATTCTATTATATTGTGTCAAAGTGCCCTTAGTTATAAAGCTCTTCTTTACGCTCTCTTTCGCAATTATCTTTTATTTTCAACTAGCTGATTCCCGCGAAGCTCGGCCTTCGGCCTCGCTAAACTCTTCATACAAACCTCGTCCTCACAATTACGAACACAACAAAATATAAACCTATACGCGTCCCAAATATTTAAGTGTGGCGCTGCAATGGAAAAATCCAACAATCTATCCCAACGTGGACGTTTTCTATGCCCGTCTGTCTGTCCGTTCGCAACGAGACGTGACCGGCACGGAATTAACTCCAGCTACCCCCCAGTTTCTCTACAACTTTCCAAACTCGAATCCAACTCTATTCCTTTGAAATAAAGCAGAATCAGATGCAGTAATAACTTTGTAGTAAGTTATACAGCAAAGTTAACAGTGCAGTAATGTCAAGCTAAAACGTTCTGTAAGTTGATTCGGCAAGGGTGTGGGTAGTTGTAAAAGGATTTGTTTTCGTACGCAACTAAAGCGTTGTCAAGAGGCATGAAAGCAGAAATGTCCTCGTCTTCAGGCCGCAGCGCTGTCCGGGACCAATTTGTCACTTAGATTTATGTTTTCCATTATTGCACTACCAAATAACATGCTATTTCTAATTTATAACGTTTTTAAATTCGACCGTCTTGCACGGGTAGAGAAATATAGAGGAACGACATTTGTTATTGTAACTAGAAAGTTCAAGAACTAATTTATTTCTTGATTAGCGCATATGTTATCGTACGTGCTTATTTTTTGGTGTTATGTTGCTAAATAACATCGGCATCATGCGTTTGACAACAGTTCATTTACTCGCATTTTTATACGTTATACGTTTATCTGTGTGTGGACCCGAAACCTGGTACTGAGCTACAGTATGTAAATAATAGAAAGAAAAATCGCGTCGTATGAAGTTAATATACATTAAAAATTATCATTATAACTTTTCGAATGTAATAAAAAAGAGGTGATTATTTTCCCTCTCAAAAAATTTGTGTGTGGAGCCGAAACCTGGGACTCATCTACAGTATGTACATAATAGAAAGAAAAATCGCGTCGTATGAAGTTAATATACATTAAAAATTATCATTATAACTTTTCAAATGTAATAAAAAAGAGCTGATTTATTTGCCGACTATTAATTGTAAACTGCTAATGCAACACAAAAAAAAAACGCCGTAATCGAGTGCACTGCCTTTATTCGCATTTTAGTACGTTTCTACGTACTTACAAGATGTCTGCCTCCATTGTCTGGAGTTAAAAATCAGCAGAATCCCGACAAAGACGTCTTTCTTCCGGCCGGAATGGAATCCGTGGTGAAATCCGGCCGAATCTCACGAATTCACACGAGCTATCAGCGTTAGCTGCATTTGCACTCTGTTTTAAGGACTTTCCCGGGAATATGGGGTATTTTATAAGAACTCGTTCTGTGCTTTTGATTTTATCAAGAGATCATAGATTTCCGATCTTCTAAACTAAGTTTATTTTTTTAATTGCAGACTGTTAACATTTATAAAATAATTCGCGTTTGGTTTTTCCATATGAGGAATATGGAGATCCTGCAAATAGCCAAATTTTTCAAAATGTCCTTTTGATGACGGAAAGCCAGATAATGCTAAATTATCTTATCATGACATCCTTTCTTCGCGATAAGGTTCACGGTCGCGAATCCTTGCTGACTGAACCTTACAATCATCGTGCCAAGGATGTCACGGTACGGGCCCCTGTTCCGTTCCCATTCTAGGCTACGCGCTAAGCATCAGATAAGCAATAATCAAAAACCTGGTCTATCGAAGATAAAATACTAAAGGTGTACAAATTTTAAGATAAAGAGTGAAAATCAACATTATTTCATAGTTCGCTATGTCTCTTTTAAATACATTAATAAATACCTCTAAGGATACTTTAGACCGGCAATACTCAAACTGTGCTCCGCGAAACACTCATGAAAAAAAAAGTAAGGAGAAGTCTAAAGTCTATCTAAATATTACAACATAAAGTTTAAAAAAATGTAACTAAAAGAGTAGTTAGTGGAAAGCGTTTTGATAATACCTCCCATTAGATGCAAATGTTAATGTCAAGAAACATGATTATTATGAATACACATAAAACACGTAAAAAAGTTTTTGATTGTTTTAGGGCTCTGTCAAATATTTCGTTTTCCAAAAGGGTTCCGTCGCCAAAAAGTTTGAGAACTGCTGCCCTAGACAATACTTTCTCTCAGCCCCCGAACGCCCGTATTTGTTTTCAAGACACCTAAGGCGCTGGGTTGGTTTAAAATTCCGAAGACATTGTCGAGTAGGAAATTCAATTTAGACGATGTATACGCTCGGGTAGAGTAGGTTTAATTTAAACAAACCAGTAAAGTTCCTGGCTTAACGAGTTGGCGCTTCTTGTCCCTTCTGTTGTGTTTCTAATCTATCTGGAATGGTACCTTTCGTGCATAGTGATTGGTCATCGCAGGTAAGTTAGTAAAGAGTGATGCTGTATCTTGATGAGGGATGGATCCTAATTAGAACTCGAACTAGAAAAGCTAAAATGTACCTGAACCGTATTTGTTCAACTGAATCGACTTCAAATTAAAATTTTCTTCTTACACTTACACTGGAAGCGATAGAATAAAATGTCCTGCTGACTGATTCTAAAACAGAAATGTTGTCTGTTATCTCCCATGTACATTTCAATATAATCGAACATTTTTAGAGTTTGCAAGCTGAAGTGGCAATGGGCAGGCTACATCACTCGAGGAACCGATAACCGGTGGGGAAGAAAAGTTCTTGAGTGGCGACCACGAACCGGAAGACGCAGCGTAGCTAGACCTTCCACTAGGTGAACCGACGACATTATGAAAGTCGCGGGCAACCGGTGGATGCAAGTGGCCCGTTGACGGTCGATGGCGCTCTAAGGGGGAGGCCTATGTTCAGCAGTGGACGTCTTATGGCTGATAATGATGAACATTTCAGAAATGATATAGATTCTCTGAGAATAAGCTTACACACCTGTCCTTGAAAACCAAAGACACAAGACAGTTACGACTTTTCAAAACTAAATATCTTTTTAGTAATTAAAATATATGTTTAAACGCAAACATAAAATAAACAAAACAATGCTCAAAACAAAAAATATTAGATTTGCAACGCCATGGAGACACTTATAAGGCCAAACTCGTTCATCAGCGGTATAAAAGCAAAGCACATGAACACAATAGAAAGTACCTCTTACAACACTGACAACATCTTCCCGGAAAACACCATCTCTCGCATCGACTTGTTGACCCAATTGTCCAAACAGAACATCTGTAAGGCACGAGGAATCCAGTAATTAGTCCCTTTAATTTGATGTGTCGTAAAAGGCATGTGTTTAGTGCTGAGGCCAGTTTTATCAAAACATTTAAGGCACAATGATTTATTCTTGTACAAATTTTAGTTGGAATTTTTAGAGATTAATTTGATCAAATTCTGTTTAAAAAAGATGATTATGATCTGATATCTCCTTCATTGTAGACATAATTAAGAATGAATTATAACATCGTAGTTTTTCTCATAGGTATAGGCAGATTTGTGTAACGTAAAAGTTCTTTGCGATTGATTATCCTGTTATAAATTTTCATCTTTGCGAGACAGATCACTTGTGAAATTGTAACTCTGCCTCACAAAACTTCGTCTCCGCAAGACTTATAACATGTGAACTTGTGTCCTCAGTTGCAAGACGCCGCGAGGATGTGTTGAAGTAATTACGGGCTCCCAGGTGGCCGACTCGAAGGCAACTAGCCTGAATTATCTGCTTAAGGTTCTGTTGCGATTTAGAGCTACTAGAAGAGACAAATCGCAAGAAGTGACCCAATAATAAACTGACACAACCACGATTTGTAATTATCTAAAATTTTAATCTCTTTTTTCGACCCTGATAAAATACGAGTATTGCAAATCTGTTATTGTAAACCTGAGAATACATTCGCATTCGTGTTTAACAAATACAAAATAATAATGATATAAAAACAATATTTTTTCAAACGTTGATTATAGTATCAATTTCTTGTTCTGTGCTTCGTATATTTAGAGTTTTGAAGATATCAAACCTGGGTGGGTTTAATATCTTCAAAACTGAAACAGCACCCAACCATCACCCAACTCAGAACTCAGTTAAGAATACTAAATTAGCTCTGTGTAAGACATCAAAGCCACGTTACAGCAGCTTTCAGCTTCATATAGCGGATATATAAAACCCATGCAACCACCAACAGTTGCAAAAAAGTCATAACTGGCAACAAAGAAGACTCAAAAACCTTTTTCATCACTTCCAGCATCTTTAACCCTGCAACTTTATGTGTTCCGTAAGTGGCCCGGCCCGGGGGGTAGTAAACATCCCCCGGTAAAGTTTAAACGTCAACCCTTGCGAAGAGACGTCGGGAGTTATTACGGTCTTTCTGAACCGACGCGTGACACT
Source organism: Apocheima hispidaria (assembly GCA_947579745.1). Taxonomy (NCBI): domain Eukaryota; kingdom Metazoa; phylum Arthropoda; class Insecta; order Lepidoptera; family Geometridae; genus Apocheima; species Apocheima hispidaria. Next base: position 12,004,395 of record OX388157.1, read on the forward strand.
TGTTTTTTGTCATAAGATGAGCTTTGTTAACAACAAGCGAGCAAACAAAGTGGAGGCCGTGATAAAGTGTGGGTGGATCAAGACGTAATTAGGATTTAGTTGTAAGGAATTTGCAAATTATTTTTAGACTTTGTTATGTTACGTTACGATATAGGTTAAATTCAGAGATTTATTGCAATGCGACAAAACATCGAAATACAACGTTAAAATATTTTATACCTAAGGCACAAAATGCTGCATTAATATTAATTAAATTTGATACCATGTGTTTATTTCAAGTTTATTCACACTACGGGTTGACAATGTTTACATAGAATCCAGCAGAAACAAAGAAAGAAAAACCGACAAGAGCATCGAGTTATACAATATCTAGAACATGGTGATCCGAACATTGGGTCCTATTACGTTTTGTAGTTGTAGATTGGTGCTATACGTAAAAATCTACAAACTACGAATGGCAGCGTGCCTGTACAGTTGAGATGTGCGTGTGACACTGTCGGGAGCGGCGCAACGCGTGACGTCCCCTCGCTAGCGCCTAACACCTTCAATTGAATTGATAATGGTGCATAGTATTTTTGTAAGCACCTTGGCGTCGATATAAACACAAATGTTCCTTATTAGTTCGACCAGGACTGTTTTCCAATGCCTTTCTCTATATTTATTTGCAATAAAGCAGCACTCAAGTCGTAAAGTACATGTGATTGCTTAATCGCCAAGCCAGCAGCAATCTGTGTACCAATAATGGTTAATGGTGGTCAATAACACCCATGGCTTACCATTTTAGTGCTTAATGTAAATAGTTGGTTAGAGGAACTACTGCAATTTATTAGGGTAACGTATTGGACAGGTTTTTAGACAAGGTAAAGCCGTGCAGTGTTTGGTTTCGATATATAACGCAGCCAAAATGCCTCTCAAGTTGTAATATACTTATATAGCCTTATCAAGATCCGCTCAGCCGTTTAGCTGTAATAACGCGGCAAACATCCAGACAGAGAGACAAAGTTACTACCTTATAGTTCGCTAGATAGCGTTGATCTATTTTTGTGATTTTTTTTCGTTTTGTATGGACTCACTGTTGAGTTCTGAATCGCGCAAGCGAAGTTTTTTCCTCCATACGAACGTATACATTTTGATACATCAAACCTGATGATCTGATGATGATACGACTGCGGCTATATTTCTCTGAATTGTAATATTAATTAGGAAGTTAGGAGTAGGATGTACCTTTGTGTGTGTGGTTTTTAATAAGAGATAATTTTTAATAATATTTATCTATCTCTACTTACGTCGATTGCTAAGAAATTATACAAAACATAATAATAAACTCGCTACTGTAAGCCCAAAGTTTTCCTTTGACGGGACTTTGAAATATTTTTAAAAATGCTATACACAAACGCTCTTTGTCTTTAAACGGACCAAGAAATACTTTTGTTCCACTTAGAAACCATCGGCGGACCACTTTAGCGCAGATCATACCAGATACACAAATTTCATTATCAATATCATACCGTATCCGTCTGCTGTTATTTATATAGACCAATATCTTATACACTTTAATCTATTCATATATTATTATTATTAAATTAAAAGATTAAAATATAAATATAAAATAATAATAATATAAATGATATATATCATTAAAATGGGTGTTTGTATTTCTTAAATTGTAATTTTTAATTATCTTTTAAGTTTTGTGGCAAATAAACCATTGTCTATTGTCTATTATGTGGTATTTATTTATTTATATCATCGAAAGTGTTTTAATACCGCCGCCTATGTTAACATGTTCATTTCATTTCATCCAATGGTTGCCTGGAAGAGATCTCTTTTAGCGATAAGGCCGCCACTTGTGGCACTAGTTTATAAGGTTTTTCTGTATGTGATTTTGACTTTGATTTCTGGTTTTCATAATAGGTAAAGAGTTTCTATATATCTATCTATCTATCTATTGGCCTTTTGGAAAGAACGCCAAACATTTTTTTTTTTTTGTGTGATTTTTAATCATAGATAATACTTTTAACATAACCTTACCATCGTGATGATGATAACGTAACTTAATTAGTCAACCAAATAACATGTTTGATTTGTGCGTGGTTGTTTTATCGATCAGAGTTCTTTATCTCGTGTTGCAGATATTTTCACGGCTGACCTTACCTATTATACGGGCGGTTGCCATAATCCCCATGCTTGGCAGGCGGCTTGGGGATTGCAGAACGTTCACCGTTTACTAAAAAGACGGTGCTGCCCGTCTCTCGATGTTTCTGGTCACAGTTTAGACATACCCGGGTCACCGGAAATATTAGATGTTAAATCTCTTTATGCTTAGTAATTTCAATTGAAACAATGTGAAACAATGTGTGCAAACAGTAATGTTTGCACACGACTTGACGGTTGAATAATTGACATAGGTGTGGTACTTCCCAGGACGACTCTGCAAAAAAATCCTACCATTTGATGCAGCTGCTCAACAAAATTGTCCATCTGTTTGATTTAGTCTCGACTTGAGCAGGCTGTAAGCTAACTATTTCTATGGTTATTAGATTACTGCGCGGCCGGAACTTTTCTGTGAAGCGGGTCCAATTTTATTCCCCAATGACTCTCTTGGAAACCAATAGATTATTGGAAAACAGATACTTTGTTAAGACGTCTCCTTGGGCTTTTAGAAGAGTTGTATCGTGAGTTTTTCACTGCATCATCCTATTAATATCAACTGCTGGGATATTAGCTGCTTTGTGCGTTTGTTTTTAAGTCCCATAGCCGGTGTACATTTTACATCTAACCAAAAAGTCGAAAGTGACAAAACGATCACTCTCATCTTCTCGCATACGTTATGAGCCTGTACGTGTTTAACGCTTCGCTGTGCGTGATAGCCATAACCACTGATTAACCAGGTATTTTCCTCTAAGGCGGTGATGTGAGCGGTCCATAGTAGATTTTAAAACTACATAAGCATCATATATTCTAGCATTTTTCAAAAGGGTAGATTTCTGCAACAAACAACGTCAAACATACGTAATAAAGCTGGTGCAAAAATATTACATCGCAGACTCACCTTGTTCCCCAATAAAAAGGAGAGGAAAACATAACAAATCGAATGTTTTTCCACTCGCGCTGGAGTGTTCCATTAATAAAGTACACACATTACGTAATAGGTCAATATTCACCGTGGATGAATGAGTGGGTAGAGAATGACCAGTAAGTACTTTAATCATACTTTATGGTACGACAAGATATTTCACTCTTTTATATGGACTAAAATACAGCCCTTGCAATTGCATTATCTTGCAAATGTTTAATAACGAACGATTTTTGGGCGCCAGAAAAACATGTCGCCGCTTAAAACCGCCGAATTAAATCATATATAAAGCCGTGAACAACGAAATATAACAAAAACAGTGGCCAAATAAACACAAACCAAATAAAAACAAGTCTCAGTCATAGTCTAAGTCATCAATTTTTATCACGGTCCAGTCCAAGTCATGCTCCAGAAAAGTAAAGGAAGCTTTAGCTTTTTCAGTTTTAACTTTTAATGTCTGGACTGTTCTATACCCGTGTAAGTAATGTTGAATTATTCCGTCTTTCATCTAAATGAGGTGAGTAATGATGTGATTGGTCAAACAATTCGACAGATAATACAAATCATGAAAACATATTTCAATTACAGCTCCATTTCCCACTAAATTATAGGGTAATTGGGATCAAACTGAGTATTCTCCAGTCCATATACGTTATATACGGCATTATGCTAAATTCATTCGCAATAGGAAGGCACCCGGTCTAAGGCAAATGCGCTATTTATTCCGCCGAATAGGGCTGTTAGCGATGCGATTATCGGTTGCGGATGACTATTTTCGGTTCCGATTACGGATAACGGACAATAGTTAAAGCTTAGATACGTGATTGCGATTACGGATACAGCTAGTCCGAGCATTAGTATCCGGGGATTATATCCGTAACAAATATGGTCACGATGTCACAACGGTTAAGATAATCTAGCTATTATGCTTATGACAATGGTGGTGTGAGTTTAGTGACTTGTGACCCCACAAAATTAGCTTGTACCTTAAAGCGCAACGTTTCCCTTAGCTCGCCAAATTTTTTTTTTTCGTTTTTTGACAGCTTAATAAATCACTCATCGTATTTAATTTTGCGCCAATAACTACGTTATATCAAGATATTACACCAACAGAAAATATAGGTGAAAGCTAGTTTAGGTAAACTCCTGAAAAAAACAAGATGAACATCAGATTATTGAGATTCTTAGCTAAATTAATATTTAATATTTAGTTGATCATTTTAGCCGTAATTTCATGACACACCCAATTTAATGGCGCAAAATAAGCACCATTAAATCGTGGTTTTAATTAATCTTCGATGTGTAATTAAGCTGCAATTGACAAAAAACGCAAGAAAAATTGAATTTGTCACTGAACGAAACGTTGTATCTTAACATTGTAGGATAATCTATGTCAATTATCCAAGTTTCATTCTTATATTATGTTTTAGGCAATTGCCACTCGTTTTTAACTTTACCAAAATGTTCTAAATACAAGTCTAATTTCCATAAAAACTCGAAATCCTTTCTGCGTTTAATAAACGTCGAATACTATCATTACCTACAATCCAATTAACAAACCTATTTAAATCAAACGTTCCGGAGTTTTCGTTCTCTTTAATCCTATTTCCGGAATTTCAATTACGTATAATCCCTACCGCCACCCTAATCTAAACTATAGGTACCTATACTACTATACAGGCTGAGCAAACACTGAGTGATTATAGCACGTGTAACTTTCTCAATGCTCGCTTAGTACGAAATGTGCTTCCGGGTTTGTTTAATAAGCGAGTAGTGGGTGTTAGCTTTGCGTACTCTAGACGTCCATTGTAACTGCGATGAGTTGCCGCTTAAATTATGAATGGGCGCTCACTACGGAGTTTGGAGTTCGAAAAGTAACGAAGGTTATCAACTTTACTATGTTAGTCAATAATTTGTAATGGTACTAAGTGGTTACGTAGCAAGAAAGAAGTACGTCACGGCCGGTATAGATAGTTTATTTTAACTAAAAATCTGAGACGTAACAATTTGACAGGAAAAAATCCCGTTTATTGACACAGTTAGGGGCGCAATGGATTTGTAAATACCGACATAAGCTAAGAAACACAAAGATTATTTTATCTGTGGTTAAAAAAGAGAAGGCGCGCTCGTAATTTCGTAAATATTAAAAGTAAGAGATAGTGCCCAGAAGGAATCCCTACAAATTGCCAGTACAATCGATAGTTGCCAGTATGCAATAAATTCCCGAATTGCGGTAATAAATGCCGAGCTTGGGAAAACAATATTTTTAGCCTTAGAATAAAGATTTTTAGCTGGATATTTTGGTGACACGTACCAAATGACAATCGGGTAAGTACCTTATAACAATTTGTTGTAGTTTGTGCTGAATTTCAGTTTTTTTTACGTGTCGAAACTTCGTTTATGAGATCTGCTTTTTTATAACTAAATCGAAATTGTTCATTAGACCTGAAGACAAAATACAAAAAAAAATTCATTGATTGATTGATTGATTAACTCTTTATTTTCAAACAAAGTTTTACATAATTTAAAAACAGGCTTAACAACTGGCGGCCTAATTGAATGACTATCCGTTAATTAATACGTAACGTACAGCCAAGCCCGAACTAAAACAATAATAGAATGTCTAATAACAGCTAGAAAATTTCAAAAGCACTTACTGTTTTGTACTCTTAGCGGTACTAAAGTGAGCGATAAATTTCTCGAATCGACTTAGCGAGTTCACTTAAACTCTGTCACTTAGTTTTGACAAGTTGATTCACTTAAGTCGTTTCCTCTGTGACAAATTTTGTGGAAACTTTTAACCGTGGATCGATACGAATTACTTATTAATATTATCTTAGACATTAATATTGTCATATTCTGACAGGTTGGCTAGACATGCAACCTTGTATTTAGATCGACTGATTGTCGATTCAATAACTTTTTACAAATTAATTTGACTCGAATGTCTGAAACTCGCCTTCTATGATAACAAATAAAGAAAAACAAATAACCCGACTGCAAAATGTACCGCGGACACTCCTTCAAAAGGAGAAATTCAACGACACCTCACTTGTAAAAATTGTTTAGGCTGTTTAGGCTATACAAGATAATAATAATAATAATAATAAACACACACACACACACACACACACACGTACACCCTCCTTGGGAAGTCAAGATATCAGTACTGCGTTACGCGCGCTCCTCAACACATGCCTTGGTCAGCGAACTAGTATATTAATGCCGGCGCCGAAATGCCCGATAGGACGATATAAGCACTATTTCCGTAACTCACATAACCTCCGTGCTATAACGTTTCCAGAGTACATCAATTTTGTCTAAATTTCAGAAATGAAATTTAGGCATGAGACCCCTTGCCAGACCGATTAGTTGTTCATCGAATTCACGTCAAAAGCGTCCACTAGCAACACCGCAAACGCAAAGTCAATAACAGTGCTTAAGATAAGAATAGTGACCTGCATTACTGAACTTTAACATCGTTTTGTAAGCACGCGTCGATCAATTCAAAATGCTTAAGGCATATTTTGCATGCACCATTAAATAAAGGAACGAAAAAGGAAAAAGCTTTCAATTTCGTGACTGAACGTCCAGCCGTGCGTTATCACTACCTACACAAAGTACGGTTCGCAAAAACTGTACTAAGGTAGCAATAAATTAAGTAATTTTTCATTTCGTCTGTAAACACCGTTAGCTTTTAAATTATACCGATGGTGGATGTTATGTCCTCGTAATTTGAATTTGTAAATTAATAATTCAAGTTACAAAATTTTGCGGCCATAAATTTCTGATAAGGCTATGAGTTGCGGAAGCTATAAGTACCTATACTTCCTAAATTGGCAGTTTCAGCTATTTAAGCGACTGTGTAGCGCTTGTTTTTATTGACTAACTATAGACTAGGAATCAGAATGATTCGATTCAAAAATTCATGTACTTGTGTGTGGATGTATAGAGAAGCATCTAAGAAGTAAACAAAATAGAAGCTGATAAAATTTAGCATTTGTTTTTTTGACGAGAAATACGAAGAAGTCATGTCGTGTATTTGTCATTGTATTATTTCACAAAACATGTGTTTTTTTCTAGAGTTAATGTGTAAAAATGGTCGTGCATGAGTGTTGGTGAATGGTGTATAATGTCGTGAAACCTGACTTGTAGTATTGTGTCGCGTGTCAAATAAACTTCTAGTAGTCCCAGTCTAGTAGTAGTAGTCTAATGCCCATTTACTGGTTTACCATGATTTAGTCTTGACCGTGACTTATTTTGCTTGACTTAGACTATGACTACGGCGGAGATTTATTTTAATTGTGAAGTGTTTTACTTCATATGTAATATTATAAAACTTGCGCTTCAATTGCCTTTGGGGCTTTGCAATTGGGGAAAGGCCTATGTTCAGCAGTAGACGTCTTCTGGCTGATGATGATGATTACAAAACTTGAGACTAGCTAAACACACTATGTGTGGAGCCAAAATATAAGAGAGAAAAACAGCTCCTTACTCTACGCCTGTAATCTAGGCACCATTTCACTGAAATCTGAGTTGTGGTTTTAGACCGCAGGTCATGAAGATGAAGATGGATGACCTTTCCCTGCCCTGCCTTTATGTCAACGAGACTGAATAGCAAAGGTTGGCGGGACACATAACGTCTAGAATCGCCTCAATACAAATACATGTTTTGTCTAGAAATAGCCTTTGATAGTCGCTGCGCCATCAAAGCGATTCTAGACCTAACTCGCAGCTAACAGTATTAAACAACATTTTCGCGTCGACATGAAAGCGCGCCTCACACATCTAAGTGAAAGCCCTTTCATCCCTGCAGCTCGGGGCTATTTGTCCCTAGCTACAGATAAGCTTTGCGTCCATTGTCAATGTGTCTGAAAGAAAAATATGAGTTTGTTATGGGAGTTGATGGAACGAAAATATGTACCTAAGTCATTTTTCTGGGTGTCATTTGGCTGTGGGCTTATAATTGTTTCGGTAACACTCTAATTTCACAGTTTTTTTGATTTATTATGTACCTAAGCATAATGTATAGATTCTTTTTATTTCCTTGGAAATCGCACACTTCAGTATCACGTTTCCGTAAGACATTGGTAAGACCTCATTGCCAGAAAGATGATAAGGAGGTTAAATACTCGTTGCTCCCTTTTTTGTTTTCGTTACGACAAAGATAGCTTTGAGAGAAGGACATTGACGGAGTTTTGTTGGGAACTTGAAGAAATCATGTCGCGTCATTGTATTATTTTCCAAAACTTGTGCTATTTCGAATGTTAACATGTAAAAACGGTAGGTTTTTATCCATCAAGTGAACGTGCACCAGTGTTGGTAAATAGTATTATGTATTTTTGAGTTGTTTCCAAAAATCCGTAGAAACCTCTAGTAAAGTTACCACTTTGCTCGGGCATGACTTGGACTTGACCGTGACTTACTTTACTGACTTAGGCTATGACTTAGACTTGTTAATACTGAGACTGAGACATACTATGATTTACTTGCAAATAAATAAACTTGACACTGGCTAAATACACTATGTGTGGAGCCAAATCATAAAGGGTAAAAAGGACACGTTTTATACCAAAAATGCGCGGGAAAACTTTATTGGAAAATCACGAGTACAACTAGGACGCGCTACTTCCTAATTTTTCATCTTGAGTCAGGTGATTGCTTGTATGATATAAGTGTAATCTCGGGATACTGAAACGTTTGTTAACTTTGACAACAGATTAAGTCTATTGCTGTCTTTGTCATTTGCCAGAAAAAATATTAGAATTAATCTGTTGCCAAAGTTAACAAACGTTTCAGAATCCTGAGGTAAATGTACTAATTAAACCTAATGCCAACCCATCGATCATTCCAGAAACAGTATTTCACAATAATTCTATTGTCTGATTAGCGTTATAACTAAACGCAATAACGTTTTAATGGTGCCATCAGATCAAATTGCTGAACTAAATTGATAGGGCCATCAAATTTAGTCGACTATAAATTGAAGACAGACTCAACCCTGGGGCTGGGGGTATAAAGTTGTTGAATACAGATGTTACTTAGACTGACATTTATTGTAATTTTGTGACAAGTCTTTACTATTATTTGTGTTAACTACTTAAATAGTATTTGAAATGAGTTTTGGCGGGAACGTGAAGAATTCATGTCGCGTCATTTTATTATTTTGCAAAACTTGTGTTTCGAGTGTTAATGTGTAAAAAAAACGGTGAATTTTTACCCGTTAAGTGTTCTTGAACATGCACGAGTGTTGGTGAATGGTATAATGTCGTGAAACGTGAATTTTCGTGTTGTTTCCAAAACTCGATAGAAGGGTCTAGTAAAGTTTTCACCACTTTACTGGGGCATGACTTGGACTTGACCGTGACTTGCTTTGCTCACCTTTGACTGTGACTATGACTTGTTTGATAATAACAAAACTTGAAAATATATATGTATACTTGACACTGGCAAATGCATAAGACGTGCGACGCCAAAATCCTCTTAGGAAGAAATAGAAGAAAAAAAAAGTATTTGACGCGACCCGAGGAATATATTTTCTTTGAAATTTTGGCACCACATAATATAACTCACAGAAGAGAAAAAAAAATACTTCTTTTCTGTGGCTAGTCTAACCACAGAAAAGAGAGGTTTTATTTTTTTTCAGTGTCAAGTTATTTTATGATATTTCATAGTAAAAACAAGTCTAAGTCAAGCAAATTAAATCACTGTCAAGTCTGTGTCATGACCCAGTAAGTTGGTTGATTCCTTACTGGAAGCTTCTACGTAGTTTTGGAAACAACGTAAAAAAACGCAAAAACGGTTTATACGGTTTGCTGGCACTGTTTCACGTTAACGAACACTTGTTACACTGTGTTACACAAGAACACAAGTTTAGAACACCCATACAAATAGCGACATAATTTTTCGTCGTGCACGATTGTCGGTGAATAGTATAATGTTGTGAAACGTGTCTCTTCGTGTTGTTTTCGAAACTCCATAGAAACCTCTAGTAAAGTCTTCACCACTTTACAGGGGCAAGACGTGGACTTGACCGTGACTTACTTTGCTTGACTGTGACTATGACTGAGACTTATTGTAATTGTGAAATATTTGACTTCACTTGAAATATTACAATACTTGACACTGGCTAAATCCACAACGCGTGTAGCCATGACATAAGAGGGAAAAAAAGGAAAACTCTCAATAGGCACTCTGCTCATATGTCAAGGTCCCTTTGTAAAACAGTCTCAAACTGGTGACTAAACATCGTCCTATAACCCATCCCTGAAATAACATCCCCGCAGCCTCATACTTGGAATTATAATTGTAAATCAGGTAGTTATGAAGTCGTCCCGTATGCATCCCGTATGAGTTTTCCGCCTCGCTGGCTCCGTATCCGGAATCAACAGTCAAATCGTTTTACAAATAAATGCATAAATACGAGTATTTGTAAGTCTTTGCTTACGGTTCCGCTTGTTTTTTTTTTAATCAACCAATGTGGTCTTTTCTTTTATGAATCACTAAGTCAGCAATGTATTATTTTGTTATATTTAGGCTTGATACGTTCATCGTTTATCAAGTTGCGTCGATTCTGAATTATACCATTTCCTGAATACATTATGCAACTCTCGTTTGTTGCCATCTTTCTCAAACAAATTGAAATGAAAAAGGACGCAGATAATTTTAGTCCCTCCAGATTAGTTTCAGTTAAGAGAGCGGTATAACAGAATCAACATCACTTTCAGATCATAGTTACGAATATTGAAAGTACATGAAATGCATAAGACGTGCGGCGCCAAAATCCTCTTAGGAGGAAAGAGAAAAAAAAATGGAAATGAAAAACAAGTCCCAGTGAAATCCAGACGCGATTTTCAACATAGAATTTCCAGAGCTCTATTTATGTAATGTGCATGAACCTTTTTATTTCCATAACTTCGATAACATTAAATAATAAATAAATTGGAATAAGCCTAAGTAAAAATAAATTGTATTTAGTTAAGGAGCTGTCCAGGCGCCTAGTCGAAATTACAGGTGACCAAAGAGCTGGCGCTTACCTCGGTCAAAGGGTGAGCTTGGCAATTCAACGGGGTAATGTCGCCAGCTTTTTGGGCACCTTACCCGCAGACAGCGACCTAAATGCGTTTTTATATTTGTAGATATTTTAGATTTAATTTATTTAAGTACTTATTTTAATTTTGTTTATAGTTTTAGTTTATACATTTAAGTTTAGATTATAATATACTAAGTACTTTTTGATTAAATAGTTGACCAGTAAGAAATTTCAGAATTGTAAATATATAAAACTTAAAATTATCACTAATCTAATAAACCGCTACCAGAAGGTAACGTGACCGAAATGCTGGCCGAAATGCCGCGTTGTATTACGATTGCAATCCTTTGAGCAAGGTAGAGGCCAGCATTTTGGTCACGAGATGCTTCTATCAGACGCGTTGATAAATCTTTATAAATTTTCTTAGCATTTGGTCCCCACGGGCCTAGGGTTTCGACCCCAAAAGGCTCAAATATATACCCGCTATCAAGAGTACTATACTTGTGCCTTTTGAGGTCTTCTGCTGATTCAGCCCTACTCCATCCATGACCCAGCCTTATTTAGCGTTCCCGGAAGATGTGACGGCGCAACGCAACGCAAGTGTCATCCCATACTAAGGGCCGTCCCATCTTCCTTTAGTCCGTTATTTTACCATCGCTCCTTACAAGGCCACTGGGTGCCAGAACGGAAGCACAGTTGGCGGTGATAAAAGCCCGGCGGATGATATCATTAAGGCTGGCGTGTCAGGGAATCCTACCTGCGTTTCTTATGCAAGAAAGACCGTTGTGATCGACAGCAATGCCACACTGGTAGCGATGTGGAGCGCAGCACGATGCGCCCAATCGGAGGGAAGTCACGATTCGAAAAGTTGAGGAATCTAATAAAGTAACAGTATTCGGCGAAGGGAGGGCCTGTACCCACAAACCCGATTCCTCCTCAGCAACTGCTAAGAAACGGACGCGATCTGCAGACATATTAAAAATTGCTTCCGCGCTAATAGTAATATTACTTTATCAATATTGTGCGTTATATCCCTTAAACTAAAACCATTAAGAAGGATTTGCCTTAACCATAATGTACAAGATGAAAACAAGCACGTCTGATGAAGCCGGGTGGAACGAACGAAATTTGAGCTTGATAGAAATTTTCGCCAGAAGTTTTGTCGACAAATGAATCTGGTTAAAATATCGGAGACAACAACTTAAGAGGAAGCGCGGATTCCAAGCCTCAATTTTACGCAGACTTCACTCCACAAACAATATTTTCATTTATTTTACGAACAGCTCTGTCAGGGATATCCTAAGTTTGGTAGGATTTTCTTGCAGTTGGGTTAAAACAAGGAATTTTAAAGAGAAACTGAAGAAAATTCTTAAAGATGAAGACTACTTTCTATACATGTAAGGCATTTTGGATAAACGTTATGACTTGGCTTAATACATTTTTAAGGAACATGACTTTTCACCCGCATCCTGAAAATGTCTATGAAAGCAAATCGTGTTATGAATGGGCTATGAAAGCATTTATTCCACTTGAAATTAAAATATTTGCTACTGGCTAAATACACTAGATGTGTGGAGTTAAAACTGAAATAAAGTGACAGTCATGGATTTAGCAGTGACAGTACTCGTAGTTTGACTTCAAAATTAGTATTGCCCTTACCAAACTTCGCTTTACAGCCTAACTTAAATATAGCTATTTAAAAGTATTTCGTCTTCCATCTTTATTTAGAAACGTCCCTCAACCAAAGTTTTTAACCAAAACGGTTGAGTAGTTTCAAATATAATCTCTCGGCAAGATTGCCCCAAGTTTAGATACTTATTTAATTTAATAAAATCAAAGACAGAAGTTGTGACAACCTTCATTATTAACTTTTAATACCAATTTCATTGCTCGAGATCGTCTCGCGAACCCTTAACTTGGGCATATTTCTGTACAACTTTTCGGGTACGAGGATTAATAAAATGTTTTTTATGAAACGAAAATTATTTGTCTTAACTATTCATTTCTTTCCCAGCGTACATATTCTTTAAACATATCGCTAAGTTAAGTGAGTTTCTCTAAAATGTTTTATAGAAAGAAAGAAAGAAAGAAAAAAACATTTATTTTACGCACAAAACACTACAACACCAACTTCACAAAATAAATAAATTATAATGATGGGAAAGAATAATATATAATTATGTTCAGTTGTCGCTGTAGTGTCCAGTGCGACAAAAAAGGTCAGTGCTCAGCGATAATGCTGCGGATTTCTCCGTAGCGCTGATTTTCAGCACTGACCGTCTGAGACGCACGGGACTGCTACCAAAATAGAAGGGGGGAAAACATTAAGGGAATATAATAAATTTAGTTATAAATAATAAATAACCATTAAAAACAGGGAAGTATACAACATTAATGCACACAGATAAAGACAAAGAAAATGAATTATAGATAATTTTATAAGTGTTATGTTATAATATGTTAGACTAGATAAAGTAGAGTGGGATGCGAACAATGATACCTATAGAAAGATAACGATGAGTACTATGCTGGAAGAAAATAAATAAATAAATAATATAATATAATACTATTATGGAGGAATGAAATACAAGAAGCACTTGCCGAAATGCGGCTAGGAGTTATTTGCCTTCTGCAACTCCAAAAAATGCTTCTTGCACTTCAACCTAAAACTAAACTTGCATTGAAGCTTACGTATTGGTGGTGGTAGAGAGTTCCAGCATTTAGTGGCATTGAACCTAAAGCTACCACGAAACGCGGCAGAGCCATGTCTCGGTGTGCACAGCAGTAACTTGCAGGTGGTCCTTATCGGGTACCGCTTGCTGTCACAGGCCCAAGTAAGCTTGGAGAACAGGTAAAACGGCACCCGGTATTTGACCACACCGAACATTAAAGTGGCGAGGTGTAATGCACGTCTTTGTTCCATTTTTAGCATATTGTGCCTATTTATAAAAGGAGTAACGTGGCCACGGGGAGGCACATTAAAACAAAAACGAGCACAAGCATTTTGTACTCTCTGGATACGACGGGAGGTTTTCATAAAAATGCAAGGGCCATACACTGTGTCAACATAGTTGAAATTAGAGAGAACGAGCGAGTCTACAAGCATTATGCGAAGATCAGTGCTGATGTAGTTCCTAATCTTGTATAAAACTTTAAGGCGATAAAAGCAGTTCCTAACTACTTCACTAATGTGCTTTTCAAATTTTAACTGCTCGTCTAAAATGAGCCCAAGATTTCGTGCCTCATAGACTCGCTCAATCACCTCACCGCCAATCTTTAGTATAGGATTTGAAAGTGCAATATTCAGTGTTTGAAGCTTCGAACCTAGAATCAAAAATTTCGTTTTCTTAGCATTCAATAGTAGAGAGTTAGCTGATGCCCAAGCCTCAACTCTTTCCAGATCCTGGTTTAATTTGAGCTCTGCTACACGAATATCACCAGGTTTAAAAGACAAATAAAGCTGAATGTCATCGGCATAGATGTGAAATTTGCAGTGCTGAAAGCAGTTGACTATATCAGCAGTGTAAATGATAAATAATAAAGGGCCCAGAATAGAACCTTGTGGCACACCCCTAGTTATGTCTCGCAGGAAGGAACGCAAGATTTCCCCACAGTCCATTTTGAATTCCACAAACTGAGCCCGGCTACTCAAGTATGAATCTAACCACCTGATGGCACTAGAATCTAGGCCATAAAATTTAAGCTTTGATAGAAGAAGCGGAATATTTATTGAATCAAAAGCACGCGAAAAATCTAGTAGTACTAGAATAGTTCCCATGCCTTGGTCTTGAGCAGCTAGAATGTTGTCAGTAACATCTAATAAAGCTGTGTTAGTTCCTCTACATGCTCTGAAACCTGACTGCATATCTGGTAAAATTTGTTCTCTTTCAAGAAATTCTGTTAATTGAGAGCACGCTACTTTTTCCAACACTTTAGAGAGACAGGGTAGAAGACTAATTGGCCGCAAATCCTTCAATTCACTGGGGTCGGATATTTTCGGTATGGGTTTAACAATAGCAGTCTTCCAAAGAGTAGGAAAAACTGCAGTGGTCAGAGACTTGTTAACGATGGCAGTGATAGTGTCCAGGCTTTGAGGAAGCGTCAATTTAATCATGTCTAGTGATATACCATCAACTCCTAAAGCGTTAGATTTAATTTGCCTGAAGTGCTTTAATATCGTATCAGGATCAACTGTTTTAAAAACAAAGTTGGGGGCGTTATTACATGTATTAAATTCAAAAAAGGTCATTGTGGAAATTGCTACGTCTGTATTACCAGGTATATTAAGAAAATTATCGTTAATTGCATTTGGATTATCAAATTGTGACGGCATATTAGGAAAGCTTGAGGGTAGAACTTTATTTTTCAAGTTTTTCCACAGCTGCCTCGAATTTTTAATGTTACAGTTTATGTGTTGATTAAAGTAAGCTACTTTCTCAGAGTGTAACGCCAAAGATACCTGTTTTTTTAAGTCTTTGTAATATGTTTTATGAGTGTCTAATTTAGTTTCATGAGACCGTGCAAGTGCGGCGTCTCGAAGACGCATCATGAGTTTGACGGTATCGGTTAGCCAGGGAGACGGCTGATCCCTAACAATTTTTGTCTTTATGGGTGAGTGTAAATCGAAAAGAAACAATAGCGCCTGATTTAGTGAGTTTACCATACTATCAACATCGTCACAGGTATTTATTAAGTCCCATCTGATAGATTCTAAATGTGTTGTGAATATGTCTAGTGATATATCCTGTAAGGGCCTATAGCTAATACACTTAGGAGGAATCTTTGGCTTTTTAAAAACAAATTCGCAGGTAACAAAAGCATGACCACTAAATGACCCGACAAGCTCGACATCTACACTACGTGCACGAAGGTTCGTACAAACTATATCAATTATCTTTTGGCTATGATCTGTGAAATGTGTTGGTTTATCTACTACTTGTATCAGCCCGGTGTCAGAGAGAAAATTTTGGAAGGTTTTAAGATTTGGATCATTTACGTCTTGCACGTTGATATTAAAGTCTCCCATTAGGATCACATTGTCACAGTAAGAGAAGGATGCAACTGAGTCTGTTAAAGCTTCAAAGAACTCGCCTGTATCCAGCCATGGCGGGCGATACGCTGTGCCAATAATTAATTTAAGGGATTTAACAGTTAACTTAAGCCACATCTGCTCCACATTTGGCATGACGGGGTGAGAGCATAACCGCACGTTGACGCCTCGCTTGATATAAAACCCTACGCCTCCGCCGCGACCACGGCGCACGTGAATCGGGCGAGGAGTATGACGTAATCGGTAATTTGGAACAACAGGGGCACGGTCAGTTTGACCAGGCTTCAGCCATGTTTCATTTATCGCCATAACCTCTACTGAATATTTCTGCATAGCGGCTATGAAATCGTCATGCTTAGTACCCAAAGATCCAGCATTGTAGAGACCAACTTTTAAAAACTTGCTATTAACCATTGTGAAATATAAATACATATAAGAGATCAATATAATATCTGCTGCAATATAAGATATATAACAAATGAGACTTAGTGCTGGCTAGAATGTTATAATTATATAAAACATGACATAAATAATATACGCTATTAACACGATATGATATAAATAAATATATAGTCAATCTAAAAGAGCTGACAAAAAGATTGCTCAGATAAATATAAAGGAATGAAATGATGCAACAAATTGCTATGCGAAAGTATTTACAGCAACAACTGAACATATATACAAAATAATGCAGGTGATATCGTACAAATAATATATAGGTAGAACACTCGAATACACTTGTAAAATTATAGTTATACATTGTGGTAGAAGTAACATCCCCGCAATTTTCTAGATACATTAGGTATAGTTTAGCATTAATGCAACTGTTTTGTTCGAAAAAAAACAAAAAGTATACACGTAAAAAAAGACGAACTATTAACAACAACTTGCACATTGAAAAATTGTAGTAGATAAAAAATAAAAATATTCGGGTTGCAGTAAAAGTTTGACAGTGCTGAGCAGGGATGTATAATATAATATTGAAATTGAGCTCTATAATGCAGTAATATGAACCATACAACCCGCATGAGGAATCTTTCAAAATTAGATTCAATTTAGTTACTGCAAATTCACCCCAAAACTCTAGCAATAAATGCTTACTTCTGGTGTTATAATTAGTATTTTGGATAAAAATAAAGAAGACAATTTGGAAATACGATACATGATCTACTTTTGCGGTTCTAACATTTTTATGGTTAAATAGAAGTACATTGTATTTGTGAGAGTTATTAAGAACTACATTAGTAGACAAAATATCAGATACACAATTAATAAAAAATATTTGTATCAGGCAAGTAAAAAAACAGTCCCAGCAAGATATCAAAGTTAATGGAATAAATGGCATATAAAAGATAACACAATTTCCAATAAATACATTTCTCCTATGGAAAAAGTTTCGCTATGTCGCCTTCGTTACGAATATGGTGGGGCGCAGAGGTTTTGTCACGTCTGGCATAGACGCGGCCATCCTTCGTCCACAGGAAAGCCCAGTTTTGGAGCTTGGCAGCTTCTCGGGCTTTGCCCATCAAGACTCGATTAGCCTTGGTTAGACGCTCGTTGACATAAAAACGCACAGAGTCATGCGGTGGGGGGACAATTTGCTCCGTGGTGACCCCTCGACGTACTCGTGCACTTTTAAGTAAGTCATCACGCTGTACTCGACGCATAAAGCAGACTGCAATAGGGCGGGATCGTGAGGGTCCCGCGCCGCCGACCTCGCGCCGCACGCCAACTCGCCTAGCGCTCACGATGTCACGGTCCTCCATGGACATACCTAACTTTCTTGCAACTGCCATGACTATGTGCTGAGTTGACTCACCCTCCCTTTCAGGGATACCAGATATTTCTACGTCATTCTGCAATGTACGTTGCTCCTGATAAGCTGCGTCATCTTGTAGTTGGGATATAGTTTGCTTAAGGGTTTGAACTTGGCTCTCCAGTACCTCAATTTTCTCGTTACAAAGTTTGGAGGTGGATCTAAGCGCGCCGACTTCCTGTCTGAGTTCTACAACTTCAGCACGTAACTCCCCTCGGAACTCCTGTATTTCGGCCCGTATAGCCTGCAGCTCATTACGAAACAGTCTCATTTCCACTGCCAGTTCTAGCGATTCAGCCATATTCTGAGCACCGGCCTCCGAGATAATATTGCTGGTATCTATTTCATGCCCTGCCGTGTCCCCTTTGACGTACTCATGTGAGGGCCCGGCCACTATAGAATCTTCCTGCGCATTACCGGCGGCAATTAAACGGGGTGAGGGAACAAAATTATCGCTCACTCCTTTAAGTGGGGTGCTGGTATTGTTTCCCCGCGGCAACTTACTTTTACATCCCGGACAAATCCAGTCAGGTTTAGCAGTCGCTCCAATCGGCATATTAACACACGGCCCATGGTAATAAACTGGGCAGGCTTTGCATTTCACGCCATCTGACGGTGACAGGAATCGGCCACAAGCTCCGCATTTAGCCATGTTCAGATTGACTAAGTATCAAACCTTTAATAGTAACGAGTGCCAACTAATTAACTGAGATGGCGACACTTGTTGCAGGTCAATGAAATACCAGAAGCAATTGATAGATGGCGTCGATACTGTGCCGACCGAGAACCGAACTTTCGCCCAAAACAAGAATATATTTATCCACGAAAACACTCACAGACGTTATTTGGGACATAAACTTTCACTGTGTACATAATCTATATACTTTTAGTGGTAAAAACAGCAAAAAAACAATTAAAAAGGAAGAGAGTTTTTAAACGCGTATTGTTTATGGGACTACCCACATGCGAATATAGTGTAGAGAGGTATAATGAAAACAATGTTTCTTTTCTTGTGAATATAAATCATTATAAATGTCTAGATATTTGGCCACCTCAGGCTATTTTTGTAATAAGGACTGGCTTAATAGATTTTTTAATAAAAATGTTATTGCATGGAAAATGAACTTTGCCCGCATCTAATAAGCATTTAGATTGACTTGCTATGTTTAATGAAATATCTGTTATTTCTTACTTTAATGGACTTTTTAGTGAAAAAATAATCTCTTTCATTCAAACCACAAACAGAAAACTCATTTAAAAAACCTAGACATTATTCTTTAATTAATTAAGAATGATGGACGCGGCCTGAATACCATTATACCTACATATCTACGTAGTGAGACTTAAATTATTAACACCAATGTAACAGAGTAACGAAGGACGTGTATATCAAACACCAAAACAATAAACATTAGTGAGCTAAGGACCCAGCTGGGTATGTCCTAAAACTACGACCAGAACCACCGGAGGACGGGTAGCAGCGACCACTTAATAAAAATTGTAAGCATTCTACGAACCCCCAAGCCGATTGCCAAGCGTGAGGATTATGACATTTTCTTGTTTCTATTTCCGAAGTGAAACCTTTGTTCAGCAGTGGGCGTCTTCTGGCCGATGATAATGATGATTAGGTACCTATTAATTTATGTCAGTAGCTGATGCCGCGATTCACAAAGTATAAAATTAAATGACATAAGTACTTCCATACAAAATGTCATCCCATAATTAGCAAAAAAAATATTTCAAAAATATTACTGTTGCTAGCGCTCACTATGTAATACTATTAGAACACGCCGAACTTACACGCGTCCATCATGTCTCTTCATAATTATTGTATTACTCTAATCAAATTGACTTAGTAGTGTAGGTACTTACCTTGTTTTGTCAGCGGCTCGGGCACTAATCAGTCTGATCGACAGTAATGGATTAACTACGTTGAATTTCATAGAATCACAAGTGAGATGATTAATAAATAGGCACACATTACGTACAAAGTCTGAACTAGCTTCGTAAACGGCGGTAAGCGATCTGTGAAACTCTAAGTGGCTTAGCAATATTGTGGCAATTAAATAGATCAGAAAATCTAGACTGCTAATAGAACAATAGATTCACATATTCTTTAACTGTTATAGGCAATTTTGTTTTAATAAAACGTGAATACTCACGTTAAATTGAGTCGGTTATTCCGACTCAATTTATTACTAGTAGTTCGCGGCGAACTGAGACCTCGCGGTGCCTATATCTTCACAACCCCAGGACCGGTTCAGCTCATATTCGAACTTTTTTTTTTTTTAAATGAACTACTTGCCTACAAAATTTCATGAAGATCGGATCAACGGTTCGCAAGTTATCGTCGGACAAATATACACACAAACATACATACAAATGCCGATTTGTCCCAGTAAACTCTGAGACCTTCGCTTCGCTCGGTCAATTATATATTCCCGTTTTATTAAAACAAAATGTGTCAAAACCACGTCAGTTTTCATGATAATGTGCAAGGTGACTGATCATTATTTTTCATCTCAAAAATGACGATAAATAGAGCCGATCAACAAATTAACATCTGTTTAGAGATAAGGAAGTTAGTTGAGCATTTTAATTTCATGCTAAACAGAGAGTGCCTTATAGACAAGATTTGACGTCAAGCCTTACTTATTATTTGAACGAGCGAGCGAAGTCTCTAAAACTGGCAATATTTGTTTTCATCTGTCCGTTGATTTAATTGATTCGAAGATTTATAGCTCATGGCCCAGTAGATGGCTTTAGTGGGTTATGATAGCCTTCAACACATCCTCAAACACAACAATCACATACTCGCATATGTTTGACAAAGTTACGCCGCGCCGTCTGTTAAAATATTACAGCTCAGGTGTCGAATTAATTTCACGCGAGCTTTTGTAGCTAAAAGCTGAGGGATTTATGTCATAGGCTCAGCAGGTCGCGCGGAGTCGCGTCCATCATGGAGATTGCGTAAATCACAGGCCACGTGGAAGTATCGTTAGTGAATTTATGTAAAACACGCTACGTTTTGCGGTTACACCAAGGATTCTCTACTATAGAGGATAGGCCACAAAGTATTGTTTGCTCCCGTCACTTGGGACCGCCTTGCGGCACGTCGGCCATGTTTCATATCCCAGCCAAGCTAAGTCTTGGACGAAACATAGCTAAGTAGTAAGTTGGAGTTTTGGCGGGAACGTCAAGAAGTCATGTCGCGTCATTATATTATTTTCCAAAACTTGTGTTATTTCGAGTGTAAAAATGGTGGATTTTTATTCATTAAGTGTTCGTGACGTCGCATGAGTGTTGGTGAATAGTATAATGTTGTAAAACGTGACTTTTCGTGTTGTTTCTAAAACTCCATAGAAACCTTTAGTAAAGTCTCCACCACTTTACTGGGGTATGACTTGGACTTAACATGACTTACTTTGCTTGACTTAGACTATGACTGAGACTTGTTTCAATCGTGAAATACTTTACTTTACTTTAAATATTACAAAACTTGACACTGGCTAAATACACAACGTGTGAAGCCAAAATTTAAGAGGAAAAAAAAGTAGTAAGTTAGCTGTCAAACACTGTCAAATGGTTTTGAAGTGATAGGAAATCACTAGTGAAAGGGGTGGAGTTGACGCCGTAATTATTGTTTATTCAATGCCGCAAATGAAGTGACTTGTAACAGGTCCCCTTTTTTCTTTCGTCATTGGGTTACACATGGGATTTTTCATCAAATGCCTCAAATGTTTTTGGAAGTTTACACTCTATCTACAAAACTACAAAGACGAATATGTTATAGCTCTGTGAGAAAAGCATGTAATGGGCGAGTGAGACAGCTGTATCACGATTATGTGCCTTAAAAGGATAAAGAAAGGGATGGGCGAAAAATTTTCTTTTTCACTTAGGAACTTCATCAGTACAAGACACTTAAGTATCTAACAATAAGGCTGTACGACACTCCGTGAAGAGCGTAAGAGCTGTATTTTTCTCATATAAAAGCTATTTCGCGTATTATCACATAAACTAATCCGGGAATATGTCTGTCACCCACGTAGACACCACTACGTTACGCCCAGTTTATGATCACACCTTGGATCATATCTCAAAAGAAGATACGCCTGTAAGGTGAAAGATGAGGATAGATATTTTTAATTAGATAGAACATCAGAACCTTTTACTGAGTAGCAATGTGTGACTGGAACGTTTTTTATAAGGGTACTTTTTGAAGTTTATTAAATGGGTGAAATCAAAAACAAACTATTTCTTGGAGTTTCGGCGGGAACGTGAAGAAACTGTGGATTTTTATTCATTAAATGTTCGTGAACGTGCACACGAGTGTTAGTGAATAGTGTAATGTCATGAAACGTAACTTTTTGTATTGTTTCTAAAACTCTACAGAAACCTTTAGGCAAAACAAACTGGGGCATGATTTGGACATGACCGCGACTTACTTTGCTATACTATGACTAAGACTTCTTTTTGTTGTGAAATATTGTGGTTCACTAGAAATATTACAAAACTTGACACTGGCTAAATACACAAGGTGTGGAGCCAAAATTTAAGAGAGAAAAAAACTATTCCTTTATCTACAGCTGCAGTCGCACTGATGATGTTCTTTTTGGTTGCAATGTGGATAAATTAACAGGTGAGCTTTGATCAAGTATGAGAAGAAATATAGAGAGTTATTGTGGTAACGTATCTCTGTTTTTCATTCATCAAATGCTCACTCATTTTGTTATTCCATTACGTTTTTGTGAGTGCGTATACATATTCTAAAAGGCGCAAAAGGTTATGACGAGCGTAGATATTAAAAGCAAACAACTTCTTTTACGGTAAAGTACGTACATTCGTATCTACTTCTACAGACAGACGCCTAAGTGTATTACAAAAAATTCGACTTGTGAACAGCCTTCAACTTGACTTTTTGGACTTTTTGTGACTTCTTGAAACAATCTATTTATTATCGCAAAATTAGTTTTCATGAACCTGCAATGAGTAATTAAGCTGTAATTGACAAAAAACGCAAGAAAATTTTAATTTCGCGCGCTGAGCGAAACGTTGCACCTTAATACTCGGAACATATAACATGCACAATATTATTTATTATCTCGGAATAATTTCTATTTAAAATTGATAACTAAGTGATAGCTTCGTTGCTACGTTGCTTAATTCTGTCTCTTCCAAACTTGTTAATTGAGTAGGTAGGTAAATCTACGCTACCGGAATAAAAGTTTCAATTACAAAATTAATTCAAACGATTCACTAATGAATCCCTAATCGGGACAAACTCAATTTGGAATCAATCCGCACCCTTTGAAGCCTTCGAAACAGATATTCGACGATCAACAGGTATTACAACTTCTGGCCAAACGTCCGGTGCCATTTTCTTTTTAACTTTTTTATTACATAGCGTGGAAGAATGGACGGACGCTACGGGGAGATGGCACATTTGATACTGCACAAAACAAGCGACACTAGTTCGGATTGCAGTTTTTCGCCGAAAAAGAAATGAAACGCGAATGTTTGAAATTTAACTTTGCTTTGTATGCCCCTTTGACTATAGATGCTCCATGTTTTAAAATAATTGCTGGTAAATATGAAATAAATTGCATTTCGTTTAGTTTTTCTTACTCGGTTGAGAAGAACATAGATATATTCTTATTGCAAAGAAAAATTACAACAGGAGATTGCAATCTCAATTCAGAAGTGACCCCACAAAAAAAAAAACACAAAAACATTTAAACGCAGAAGGCAGACGGAGAAGCGCGGTCACGTGGCCATGATTAGTCAAGCGTGTCCCATACAGTTCATTAATCAAAAGGTGATTTATAGCGAAAGGGTGTGTTCGCATTGTCTAAGCAGGACGGAGGGACGCGGGACCGCGACCTGAAAAAACTGAAGCGAAACAAAAGTTAGGTGGAAAAAGTTTGCGGGACGAAAAAATGACGGTGCCACTAAAAATCTGAGTGGAGTTAAAATGACGCTGGTACAATATTATGAACTTTTGAATTATAGTGTAGTTAGTTGTTCACGTTTAATTTTGTAATATTTCACAGCAAAACAATCTACAATTAAATTACACATTGAAATCGAGTCTTGGACATATTAATCCTTTTTCGAGTCATAGACGTTCCCTTACATTCTGGTTTCCGTCTCGGCGTAATCATCCATCCGTAATATATGTTTACTCATCGGAAGGTTGTCTGGAAGAGATCGCTTTTAGCGATAAGACCGCCTTGTTGTACCTTTATCTAATGTTATTTTTTCTTGTTATGTCTTTTTGAGGTATCAATAAAGTGTTATTGTATTGTATTGTAATCTAGATCAATAATTTTCTGAAATCAATATTTATTAGCTATAAATAGCAATTTATTTTAATTGCAGTCCATTCCAGGTCATGCTTCAGTAACATGGTGTAAGCTCTATGTACAGGAAACTTCTACGAAGTGGTGACTTCTACAATTGGTGGTTTTGACACACGATTTGCCCACTCATGCACATTAAACAAAAACACAAGACAAGAACACAAGAAACCAATTTTTTGAAATCACTCAATACAAAGCATCGGCTTGATTTTTCTACGTTGGCGCCAAAACCCACAAAACTCTTTTTCTTTTTAAAAAAAATATTATTACTGTACTTTAAAACCATCTAAACCAATTACGAAAGAAAAAGGAGGGCAATTCAAAGAGGATGTTACAAGTCACTTTATTGGCGGCACCTTGAATACACAATACGGCGTCAACTTCCATTTCACTGTGTGATACAAGATCCTTGATTTCACTAGTCATTTCCTAACACTTCAAAAATATTTGACAGTTTTTAAAAGCTTGGCTTGGGTACAAAACATGGCCGACGTGCCGCAAGGCGGTCGTGACGTGAGCAAACAATACTTTGTGGGCCATCCTCTATAGTAGAGAATCCTTGATCTAAACTTTTTCTGACTGACGTTTTTCCAATGAAAGTTGAGTAGCTAGTTGTTAAATAGGTATTATGACTATACTACTTTTTTTTTTCTTTTTCCTCCTAAGAGGATTTTGGCGTCGCACGTCTTATGCATTTGCCAGTGTCAAGTATACATATATATTCCCAAGTTTTGTTAGATATTAAGTCAAATAAGTCATAGTCACGGTCAAAGTCGAGCAAAGCAAGTCACGGTCAAGTCCAACTCATGCCCCAGTAAAGTGGTGAAAACTTTACTAGAGCCTTCTATGGAGTTTTGGAAACAACACGAAAATTCACGTTTCACGACATTATACCATTCACCAACATTCGTGCATGTACACGAACACTTAACGGGTAAAAATTCACCGTTTTTACACATTAACACTCGAAATAACACAAGTTTTGGAAAATAATAAAATGACGCGACATGAATTCTTCACGTTCCCGCCAAAACTCCCACTATACTACTTACTAATCTAGAAATACGTGAAAATTAATTGTCAGAAATGGAGATGTAAAGCGGCGTGCGGCGTGTACACTGTACATTCTTGGTGCGGTCCCGAGCCTGTTTTGCGACCGCACCGACCGCAAGCATGTCCTGACATCCGCACCGCCCATTCCTAATAAAGTTTTTGCTAGCCCAAATCCCACTGTTCTTCTTCTGAAGATTACTGTATACCGTATTTGGAGCTTTGTTTTGTAGAATTTAGTTATAATTATGAAATTTAGAATGCATATCGACATTAAAATAAAATATATATAATCATCATTATCCTGATACTATTTTTTTGGGTGACTATGTTCTTGGCCTCTACCGGCCTGTACAGCTTTGCCGGTCGTATCGGAGAACGGCCTTATTACGACGAGCCTCGATCTCAAGAAGCTCTAGCCTTAACGGGTCAAGGGAGTCTGAACTTCTCTGGAGTCCTGGACATGGCTCGTATCGTCAGGAGATTCCTCACTCTGCAGCCCTTACCAACAATAGCGAGGTAAGTTTTTTTAAAAATAACTTTTTTTATAATAAAAATATTACTTAAATTTTAGAAAATAAATATATTACATACGGAATCATGATACAAAACTTTTGAAATGTTAAGGATGATGATGACATGACATGATACGAATGATACGTGATATTACTACAACATGATACTAATTAGAAATTATATTTATAATGCATAATATTGTCAGAACAGAAAGTAAAATAAATCGAAGAGACAGAAAAGAGACCTAAGAGAAATAAAAAAGAAAAAAAATGCTTTCCGTTTTTGTACTTACCTGTTTTTCACTTGATGGGACACTTTGAAAGTAGATCGAACGTAAAATGGGATCCGGAGGGTCTTTAAATAACAAACTCGTGTCAAAAATTAATTAAGTCCATCAAGCGACGAATGGGCGTAGGTGCTGAAGCCATTAAGGTATGTACTCCGCTTTAAACTAAGGGTTCGTCGCCATCGTCGAAACGTTAATGACTATGCCCTAAATTAAATAAACAGGATACACTTAACGACCCGAGAACTCCTGTACTGAGTACGTAGTGGCTCTACTACGTGCTATTTGCAGAGGCACTACGCAATGTGCAATGTATCTACACGAGGTAGGAACACCCACACGTTAATTATGCAGACTTTACCTACTTTTATATTGCTTGTGCCTACACAATATCAACACATACATTTGGTCCAAACGGTGACGTCAATCCGGAAAAATATAGGTTATTTTTTTCCTTATGTTTTAGCTCCACACGTTGTCTATTTAGCCAGTGTCAAGTGTTGTAATTTCACAATTAAAATAAATCTCAGTCATAGTCTAAGCCAAGCAGAGTCAGTCACGGTCAAGTCCACGTCATGCCCCAGTAAAGTGGTGGAGACATTACTGAAGGTTTCTATGGAGTTTTGGAATCAACACGAAGAATCAAGTTTCACAACATTATACTATTCACCAACACTCGTTCAGGAACACTTAATGGATAAAAAACCACATCTTTTTACACATAAACACACAAAATACGGAAAATAATACAATGACTCGACATGACTTCTTCACGTTCCCGCCAAAAATCCCCAAAATATAGGTTACTCATACCAGGGGCTCATACCAAGGGCTTCACGAAAATACCCCATCTAGTTTTACGATTTTTCTTAGTTTACGAGTATTTTTATTTTTTTAGCAACGTCGACCACGCCTTTTTTTCGTTTGGACCAACCGCTATACGCAGAGTTCAAATTATTTACAAAATGTTGAGTCGCGAGTCCAAAAGCACCGGCCGGCTCTATATTTTGGTCTCTAGGGTGGAAATTCGGATACGGCCGATAAGGGCAACCCTGGTCGCACGACTTAAGTTGCTTTCATTTTAATGGCGCCTTTATTACGATTTGATCATCTGTATGTTTGTTAACAATTAAAACCCTTTAACTACACTACCCTATTTACAATAACATTGTAATAGGGCCTATTGCAATGTTATTGTAGCTTCATAGCATGGCTCAAGTTCTCGTCTACCGTCTTCATTTAGAACATTGATTGGCTTTCCAAATATATGTTTTGCTTACAACAATACAGCAATACTGTTTGCTACATCCATCTAAAATGTACCCCCATACATTACACAAACAAATTTGTTGTTCTACACCAGGTTTATCAATGTTTACCGGTTGTAATTTAATAAAATGTTTCCGAATTTTTTTGGAACAAACAGCAATAAATTACCCGCTATTTTGCACCCGGCCTTAGATACAAAATGAATTTGATCCGTGTAGAATGTTATGAATATCAACCCGAGTACATACTTCATTTGTTTTTTTTAAATGCAAACAGTCTTGTATCATAGCTTAAAAATAACAATAACCGATTGAAACGAAAAGCGAGCGATTTATTCGTCTAGGTATCAGAGTAATCGTTACCTAGACGAACCCCTAAATTACTATGACCTAGAAGTTTTAGTTCTGCGTTCATTACTAGCTATGCCCCGCGGGCTAGGGGTGGATTTTCGAAAAAAACTATCTTAGTTCTCCCCTACAATACAAAAGGAAGCTACTCTGAAAATTTCAAGTCTATCTATTTACCTATGGTTTCGGCTGTGCGTTGATTGTAAGTCAGCGACACGATAGTTTTGTATATTTAAATAAATTAATGATTTATTTAATTATTTTATTTATTTATTAAAACAGACGTGACAACACCCTTACAGTCCAGGACCAATTCGATGTTACAGTTAATATTTTTTTTTTATATTAACCTCACTCACGATTTATATTTTCACAAATATTAGATATATAATAATATTATATGACAGAATTAATGTATTTAAAAGCTGGTGCTACACTGGAACTACAGCTCTTCTTCTTACAGCTCCTCTTTTCTTCTTGTAATTATGTATTTAAAAAGTGTATATATCTACTATAGGTTTTGTAATTTTACATTTATGATCTATTCTTACGTCAAAGCTTCCGGGAATATTTTAATTGGAGATTTTTCATTTGAAAATGAAGTACGGGCCGCCACTTGACGTGGATTGAGTAATGAATCAATTAGAATTTAATTTCCTTTTAATTAACGGTAAATCTTTGAAAAGCTGACGATTCGTACAAATAACATTTGCAAGCCATAGATTTGTTAATGGACACATAAACCTATTACCGATATTATTATTTATATCGATGGTTACATAAACCTATTACCACACTATTACCTACTGAGTAATTTAATGTTAATAAGAAGTAGAAAAAACAGAAGAAATAATGTCGTATGAAATGTAGATGGGTCCGTCCATTTTCAGTTCTTGTACAGCAATAATAAACAAGAGAAAAAAAAGAGTGGGAAGGTGGGCTTATAAATCCTCTCCATGCTAAGGTTGCCTGGAAGAGATCGCTTTAAGCGATAAGGCCGCCAATTGTTACACTAGTTTTAAGTAGATTTTGTATTATGCATGTAATTTCTGGTGTGAACAATAAATAATTATCTATCTAAGGTGATATTTTTCGTTAGCAACACTATGAAATTTATATATTCATTAATATGGTGCTGCAGACTTAATTTTCTTGTCAACTTGCCTCAAAGATTAAATATTAATAAGTAATTTTTAAGACGAGAGCCGTAAATTACGTCGTTCCCCTCCGCAGCTCCTGTGGGGGACTTTTATAACTTTAAGCGATGAGTCTTTCTCGCAAATTTATCTTTTGTTGACATTTTACGTAGAGGTAACATATACCTATCGCACTTACCTACTATCCTTTGTATCGTAGGTATCACCAGCCATTGTCCCTGGTATCTGAACGATTTAAAAAACTAGTATACTCGACCGTACTTATTATACAAAAGTCTTGCTTGGGTCTCTACTTCGCACACCTAGAAATATCGAAATCAAAGAGATAGAGATAGATAGAGAGTAGATTGCAATAGAGCAAAAGTATAAAGTTAATTTAATATTAGGAAAACTCCAATTTTCCAAGAATGCTCGCGAATTGGTCTCTTAAATGGTGCTCTCCCTTGAGAGTAGTGCCATTAAAGAGAGTGCGTTGGGAGCTTTAATGCCTACTTAAGTCCTGTCTACATTAAAAACCTCAAAAAATCACGTCTGTATGTTAAAATCGTCTGAAAAGATTTGTATGCCCAGTTCAAAGGAGTAAGCTTTAATAATGGTGTTTTTACCTTTCGGACGCCAAGGGCCGCGTGGCGGAAGTGTGTTCTCTACGCCGAGCCGTTTTTTGCATTTCGGAAAAGCCAAGCCATTTATTGTATTTGGAATCAAAAACCTTACCAACAATCTACTTAAACTGTATAAACTGTTCAGCGAGTTCGAGCCAAGATAATAAAAATGTTTCAAAAATCCTTTAGATTAGATCCTTGTATAGATTGCTTGGAAATCAATAAAATAATTTGTGTCGCCCAAACTCGTTACATGCGTTCTGCAGGGCTAGTATACGCACCGTGACAACATCTTCTCTACTCTTCATGTCGTGAAAAATGAGACAAACATATACATAATCGTAGCCGTGTCCTGTTCTTGCATAAAACAAAAAGATTTTGTCGCGATGCGCATGCTAGCCCTGCTGGGCACAGATTATTTTGTCGTTGGTAAACGAAAGGATAGAAATGACTAAATCGTTTGAGCTTTAATGTGGCGGTATTAGGTAGGTACCTAGATCGTAAGATTAAGCTCTCATATTATTTAACTTCGCTATCCTAAGTAGGTAAATAAAACATTTGGAATTACGAAAAGGTTATAGAACTGTACTAAGAAATAGATGAGAAAGTTAATTCTTGTTTCCAAAACAAATTAGTATTACATTATTACTGAGAATACGGTGGTAGTTCGCAGACAGGCGGAGGTGCGAAATAAATAAGTTAATAAAGGTACAAACTAACTATATTTTTGTTCAGTTTGATAGCTCGCAATCGCAACATATCTGCGGTCAGCACCAATGAGCTGATGTGTAATCACAATAATATTATACATGCGAAAGTTTGTGTGTAAGTATGTAAGTAGGTATGTATGTAACTGTGTTTGTTCCATGTAAGTATGTAACTCCCGAATACTGAAACGTTTGTTAACTTTGACGACAGATTAAGTCTATTGCTGCCTTTGTCATTTGCTTAGTGCCAGACAAAGGCAGTATTAGAATTAATCTGTTGTCAAAGTTAACAAACGTTTCAGTATTCGGGGGTAAGTGTGTTTGTTTGTTCCAAGTTATCTCTGTAACGGCTGAACGGATTAGAATGAAATTTAGCATGGAGGTAGCTTATAAACTGGATTAACACATACTTTTAAACCGCGGGTTAAACCGCGGGGCGCTAGTATTAAATAAAGCGATGCAGTACCTGGATACATAGAGCTGAAGACGAAGCACGGTGACGAATATTAGGACAGGCTTATGTCTAGCCGTATAGAAAAAAAAATGTACGTTGATGAATCGCAAAAAGTTGTGCTATAAGAATAAAGTATATAGAATGAAATAAAATAGATCATTCTATTTACCAGCGTTTATGTGACAATGGCCTGTGATGCAGCTAAATACATCACGGGCCCACATTATACATTGACCTACAATTAATAACATGTTGGACATATATTATATCAATCTGATATATGCCAAACACCGTTTGACGTATATAAAATTTGGCAACTTTAATTACGACTTCAGCGATGTTGTTTGCTAGCCGACGACATATGAACAAAATTCAGTCCATTAAAGTTGAGGGGTTCACCGGATGTGTCGTCTCCCTGCAGCGTCGATAGACAACGTCATTTTGGCCAGAATCGGGAAGAGCAAATCGTCCTTGAGCCTCGACACAACCCTATAAGTAAGTATATACTCGGAACCATTTCAGACTTCAGAAGTTGGTCGCCCTACCCTTTAGGCGATACAGCTGCATCACTGACGTCGCTTCTCTTTTTTGTACGTATGTACGTCCACTCCTGACGTTTCTAGGTCCAGACGTTATATATACGGTTTTTTGTGTTGTTGTGGTGGCAGTACCCTGTATAATAACTGATTCGAACATAGAATATGAGACACCATAACATCCAAGAATCGTTTTATGGATGTATCTGCGTGCTATCATCAGGCCAGAAATATGAATAAACGGCAACATGGACAAGCGCGTTCATATTAATCATTCCAAGATGGCTGCCTGCCGTAAATTCCTGTTACTGAGGAATAATACGAGATATTCTAATTTGATGGTCATGGCCGGGTATGGTAAATGAAAAGCAGCCTCCATCTTGGATGGTAAGCTACTAGTCAAGGGTTTTATAGGTCTAATTCATAGGATTATTTGTTACATTTTGTTTGAATAAAACGGGAATTCTCACGTTAAATTGAGTCGGTTATTTCGTCTATAGTTTCGATCACATTCGTTGAACTTTATCTAGGAATGCTATGAACGTGACCTCGTCTTGCCTTGAACTGATATTTTTTTACTAAAAAATAAAAACAAAAGACTCATGACAGAAAATTAACGCTTCGTATATCGGGTATATCTAAGTATGCTACAAAGCTTTGGACTAACGAGTGTCAAATGCCTACATGACGTTTATGTTCTCGAAAAACACATTATAAAAAAAGACACAAACTAATTTAAAAAAATGCACCATAAGCGCAATGCTATATAGCCCGCATTACGCCGTAAAAATTTAAAAGGGGTACAATTTAAAGCGATCCCTCTAGTTTTGCCCCGAGTAGACTGCGCCATGAATCTCTCCCTTAAACCGAAGGAAATTGCTTGCTAAAAGTTAGTCGATTTATTGCGTGTTTGTATGTCCGAGTGCGGGATAGGGATTAGAGACACTCGTTCCCGGTCCGGATTAACAGTCGGTTACGGACTAACAGACGATTTGGCACTTTTTGCCGCTGTCGTCGGATGTTCCCGAAATACTTTGCACCTGTTGGGCATGGCTTCAGTATATGTAGTAGATTCTAGAACTAAAAAAGTATTAGTAAATTGCTTTTACGTGTGTAGCTTTATTATTTTGCGAAGCGCAGGCAGTCGCTTTTCGGTATAGTAAAAATATTATCATATGAGTCGTCGGGTCGTAAATCATTCTATCTATCTCGCTCGCACTTACAGGTCTTATGGAGGATAGTGTTATAGCTTTTTTTTTTTTTTTTTACATCGGACTAGGCATTCGTTTGACCACAGTCTCATCTGATGGAAAGCGATGATGTGGTCGACGATGTAGCACGCTTGCCTAGGAAGTACCTATTCACTCTTTTTTTGAACAGCCCCGGATTGTATTTGTTCGGAAAGACAGACGCAGGTAAAGAGTTCCACACCTCTGCTGTCCTTACTAAGAAAGTGGATTGGAAACGCTTAGTACGTTTGAATGGTATAGCTCCATGATAATGCGTTTAATACAGGTATATATAACCGTAAAAGTGACAGAGCGATCACTCTCGCCTTCTCGCACGCTTTACCTGTCTGTAGCTTTTTTTAATGCGACGTACCGAGTAGTTTCAGTACTAGTAGGTATTTATTTTCTTTACCAATCGGGAACAACTTACCGAACACCTGGTTCGTTTAGAGCTCTAAGATTTCTGTACGACACCAATTCATTATTACCTATCAAATGAATGTATGAACTAAACACTCGCATTTAAGTTCTCAAACACCAAACTATTAAGTCTTCGAAGTAACTCTAAGCCTAACAATTTTATTTTAGTAGCGTTCAGAACAATGTAAGCCTAAGTACGTGATTAGCCCTTGTATTCCAGACATTTTAGACCTAGAACTTTGGAACAATGCCCATATTGCTGATACTTATCTCTAAAGTTTCTTGGCCAGAACTATTCATATTGTTGGTGTTTGTTTTGTGTTCTTGCGTTTCGTGTATCGTACGATTCGGCAATTTGTTACTTTTTTTTTTCTCTTTCCTCCTGAGAGGAATTTGGCGTCGCACGTCTTCTGCATTTGCCAGTGTCAAGTATACTTATATATTCTCAAGTTTTGTTAGATATTATCAAACAAGTCATAGTCACGGTCAAGTCCAAGTCATGCCCCAGTAAAGTGGTGAAAAGTTTATTAGAGCCTTCTATGGAGTTTTGGAAACAACACGAAAATTTACGTTTCACGACATTATACTATTCACCAACATTCGTGCATTTTCACGAACACTTAACGGGTAAAAATTCACCGTTTTTACACATAAACACTCGAAATAATAGTTAGTTTATTTATTTATTTATCTAATGAGATATTACATTTAATATGTAATGAGATATTAAATAAATAAAAAATACAATAAAAGAGCACGGATGTGCAACTGACAATAAACATACTTAAATCAATTATATACCAGAAATAAGAGTAAGTGATAAGTAAATAACTAAGTACAGTAACTAAGTACAGTAACTATGCCCACCTGCCTTAATCAGTATAGGTGTGGGACACACATAAGTTATTTATTAAACACTGTAGCTGCGCCCCGCAGTTTCATCCGCTATTCTACAGGAACGGTTAATTTGTTCGGGATAAAAAAAGCCTGTGTTAATCCAGTATAATTAACTGAATAATAAACTAATAATAAGAATAACTGAATAAGCTTCCTCCATAGCAAATTTCATCCAAATCCGTCCAGCCTTTACAGAGTTGAACGAGAATAAACTCACTTACATACTGACACAGTTACTCACAAACTTTCGCATTTATAATATTAGTGTGAAGTAATATCGTTAAAAGATAAAATACCGACTGCAAAATGTAGCCTGTGTCACTCCGTACGTAAAGATGAATCCAACTAAGCTTCGCTTGTCAAAATCGATCAAGTCGTTTAGGCTACAGGAAGTCTTATAGAAAACACAACACGGAGGAACACACAAACATACACACACCCCATAAACATTACTCTCCTTAATTTAATGTATCAGGACTTAACCACGCTAAAACCAGACTAAACTGATACATTAAATTATGTGTTAAAATCGCGAAAGTTTAAAAGTTACAATTACTCTCCTTCTTGGGCAGTTGGGTAAAAAGTGGATACAAAGTTCTAAATTTGAAAATGCTAAAGCTATTCCATTAACGGACATCCCGCATGTAAGGAAGCATAAGTCAGAGGGTGCTATCTGGGGGGTTGAGTGAATTCACCCCATAATTCAGGGGGCGCGTCGGAATTAACATAATTAACTAACTTCCTGGCGACTTTCGAACCGACCAAGAGTTTATATTTTAGCCTAGTTTTTTTTCTTTGTGAATAACTGTTTAGCAATTTTTAGGTTTAATTTTCGATATTTTCCTTAATATTACTTTTTTAATTGGGACTAGCGACTAGCTTCACACGGATGTAATGTAGAAAAATTCTATATGATAAAAAAATAACTGATGGTAAAAACCACATCAAAACTAATATTATAGTTCAGAGGAATATAGCCGTAGTCGTATCAGGACCAATAATGCTTCGAGGTATGAAAATGAATACCTTCATCTCGGATAAAAAACTTCGCTTGCGCGATTCAGGACTCCCTACATTACAACTGTCAGTCTAAACAAAACGTCAAAACATGCACAAAAATGGATCAATGCCATCTAGCGAGGTATAGGAAGTAGCTTTGTCTCTCTGTCTGGATGTTCGTCACGTTATCACGGCTAAACGGCTGAACAGATCTTGATAAAATTTGATAAGGCTTTATTATTTATATTATTATTTTATTATTTTTGTATATTATAAAGATGGCCATATGATACTTTTTTAATGTCCACGCAAACGAAGACGCGGGTAACAACTAGTATTTGAATAAAAATAAAATACGCATGCAAATGTCAATACGTAAATAAGGCCGGCATAGCAATGCTTACCTTCTTATCGTGAAATTCATTAAGGCCCAGCTTATACTACCAGAGCCCGATCTTATAGTTCCGATAAGCGATGCTAATTCTCTCCATAATTAATACTGCTAAGTAACTGCACCAAATACGTCGAGATTAAGGAGATGGAAACTTGATTGTGGATCTTGACTGATGTTATTCATGTTTGACTGTGATATTACGCTCTTGAGCAATTATTACAAAATAAACAGTGATCAACCGAAAATATATAGATTAAAACTACCTACCTACTAGATGTTTGTTACTATCTCTAATCCTCTAACTGCTGGCTATCAAATTCATACTTTTTTTTTTACTTTAATTTTGGCCCTACACAGTAAGTTTCATACAATTTCAATAAATGTTTTTTAAAAAAATGGTCTGAGTAATAATTTTACTGCCTGCGGTTACAGCACATTTTCTTTTATTTACAAAATAAATAGCCAGGCCAGTGCGTTGTACTGCGAACCAGCTAGTTTTTTTATTTGATTTCTATATTTCGATTAATCGACAAAAAAGCAACGAAAAAAATCTAAGCGCTGGCCCGTTTTTTTAACCAAGTATGATACTACTACTAGTATGATTCCACTTCATACTATTTTCCTCTAAACTCGTGCACATTATCGAACAATTAACGATTATCATTTCACTACTATTAATTTAAAATACAGGTAGGTCATGTTTTTTCATTTATTAATGATAATATTTGCAAAACACAAGTTTTGGAAATATGACAAAGCGGTGATGTGATTTTATTACGTTGGCGCCAAAGCTCCAATACCTCACTAGAAGATACCATTGAGATCTAAACTTTCAATAATTATTAAATTCGATACCGATGTAATTAATAATAGAAGGCACCTAGGTAATTTATATATAAGAAGAATACTTAATTACTTAGTCATGTATTGATTGTAGATAATAAATACCTGCGCTATGTCAACTTACAATTTTTTCCTCGCATTTATTGGTAACAATTGATAAGTCAATTAGTCAAATTATGCACGTGCTTAAGCACGCACTTGCACGTGTTTTTTGTGTTTTACGTGCGTGGAAGTAAAGTGAAAGTCCCTCAGCAACCGCAAAAAAATCTGAGATAAAAAGTATAATCTCGGACAGAGAATATCAATACTGCGCTGTCCGCGCCCCCTACTTCTCCACCACTTTTTGTGGTCATCGACCTAGGGCCTTATCCCGTAACTCTGGTGGCGATGGTCTTCGTTTGCTATCCTGCTCGCTCGCATGGTGCGAGTTAGTTGGCGCGATTGGGACAGCACGCGATGACCATTGCCACCAGTTACGGGATAAGGCCCCTAGTATATATTTATGCTGGTGCCGAGATGCCCCATACGGCGATATAACCACTATTTCCGTAACTCACATAGCCTCCGTGCTATAACATTTCCAATCTAAAACCATTTTGTCTTAATTTCGTTTCTGAAATGAGACCAGGGCCGGTACCCTGAGGTGCTTATTGCGATGATTATTAGGCTCAGCCGAGAACGCTGCGCGACCATACACCTTATCACGCGGCGATACGGTTCGCGGTCGCGCAGTGTCATCGGCTGAACCTAACAATAATCGCAATAAGCACCTCACGGTACGGGCCCAGACCGATACATCTAATACACGTCAAAAGCTCTCGTGTCAAATTTCGGCGTCCATTTCTTTACTATAAAAAAATCATACAATCAGCATGTTTGATGCATTTCGACCGTGCAGCGACGTCAGCGACGCAGAGGCAAACTGCCTGCAATGTTTGCATTCAAGTGTCCATTATCGTGATGAGGCGCGCCATTCACGTTACTAGGTACATAAAAATGTGTGTATCCTACTGCATATTGTATGGCGTGTATGTAACTTTAAAACGCGCAGTGTAGATGAATAAGCAGAGCATGAGGTCGCGAAGTGCTCGTCCGTCAACTTTCGACATGCATCATTGCATACGTCAGAGGGAGACAAAAATACAGTAATACGAAATAAAAATGCATTTTGTTTTAATAAAACGGGAATACTGACGTTAAATTGAGTCGGTTATTACGACTATAGTTTCGATCACTCTGTGACCTTTATCAAGGAATGTTAAACAAAAAAATGTTAAACTATAGTCGGAATAACCGAATCAATTTAACGTGAGTATTCTCGTTTTATTAAAACAAAATGTGTCAAAACCACGTGTTTTCATAGTAAGAAAAATGCAAGTTTACATAATGTATCAAACCTCACTTGCGCGTTCATTTAGCTTACATAATCAGGGCCCAGGTTAAGATGAACCACTCCATTTACTAATTCATAATTAAGAAACATTTACTAAGGTTAATTTTGAATAAAAAAGTGTACAGCAGCTTGCAGCTGCTTTCCAGTGTAACAATGTTGTGAAAACCCGTCTGCGACCCTCGGATGGGAAGCTTTTGTGTCGCTATTTAGCCGACATGCTTTGTTCATATAATTGACTTAGGTCTGCGTTCTGTTTTTAGGGTTCCGTAGCAAGCTGAGAAACCTTTAGCAAGTTTCGCCGTGTCCTTCTGTCTGTCCGCCTTTGTGTCACGGTCCTATTATTCAGGGACTATAAAGACAGTATGGCTGATTGACTATAATATGGATGGATTCTCATTAGCTTAAAGTGGAGTTTAACAAAAATGGAAAACCCGCAAGAAGACAAGAAAGCCTTTGATGATGCTCATTATTTATTTCTAATATATCTGCGGAACCCTTTTGAGAGAGTATCACGTGCACGCACTTGACAGATTCTATTCACGTCCTGATGACACTTGTGGCTTTTAGTTTACGGTTTGGTGATATTTTAAGTGTGTAATTCTGTTTGTGATATTACAGTAAAAAGATGAAGACATTTTAGTTACTATTGCATGTCTACCTAATTATTGAGGTTTGCGAGTGGTTTTATTTTCCTTTGGTAACTTTTCTTGGTTAGTTACTTACGAGCTTACGAGTTAGCGATGGCATAGCAAAGTCAAATTAAATAGCTGTAAGAGATCTGAGTTTATGTCATGGACATTTTGGGTAGTACGTCCATGGTTTATTGTACGGCAGGACCGCCACCTGACAAACGAGAGGGAAGAAAATTCAATTTTTTTAATTTTTTTTATTTTCCTCTATACAAGTTTAAAATAGCAACAATACAGTTGGTAAGAAACGAATCTACCAAAAAAATAGGTATCTACAGGTATTACTTAGCTATAAGCTACCTACATACCTACTTGTTATTTTTTAAACCTAGATCAAAGATGAATGTTAGAAACGCTTGATGTTATTAGAATTTGGAGGTTTTCATGTTATTTATTCGGGCCAATGGTTTTTACACTTGGTTACATTTTTTTTTAAACGTATTAGAATAAAGTCAAAGTGAACAGCAATCGTTTTATAAGCCCATTTCATTGTGCACCCAGCTTCGTTAGATTGATCCTTGTATAAAATACAATTCAAATTTTTCTATTTTTTTTTATTTAGGGTAGCTGGTAAAAAGCTGGTCGTCTTGAATAAGGCTAGGCGGTATTTCACAGTGGTGCAGTTGCTTACTCTTTATCCACTCCTCTTTTACTAAAGGACGAGTACAAAGACGCCTCTTTACAATCCTTACACTGTTGATTTGTCTTGGATAACAAAACGTTTTTAAGCCGTATAGCCGTGGAACAAACTTCTGGCTTCCTTGTTTCCTGAGAGATATAATCTAGGATTTTTCAAGGCCAGATCTTATGTTTTAAGTCTGCGTGCCTCATCTTCGACGGTTACTAATAGGCAAGTTTGTAGTCAAACGCGGACTTATCGCATAAAAACTATATCTAGCGAAATCTATCAACAGAATTGTTCTATATACTAAGTATTTAGGTTGAAATACATTCACAACTAAACATGGCACTGGGTAGGTACCTACCTAATAAAACAGTAGTACCGATCCTCTCAGATTAATGGCTCAATGTTCAAGCTTTTCATAGGGTTACCGAAACACAGCTCAGCCCTTTCCGATTTCAGAGAACGGGTTTTATCTAGTGTTGTCGGTTTCCGGAACCTTTGACTTAACACGCAAAGTTTTATGTTAGAAATGAAAAATGACGTCCTCTGCGCAACAGACAATGGTGTCTTAAGCGGAGGAAAGGTTTAAGATTAGAGTATCAAAACATTTAGGTAAATTCATTCTCTCCGTCGCACACATGGGAAACAAAGCAGCCGCAATACAATTTTCAAGTACCTGCTACATCAAAACCTCGCGGCAGGGGGCGCGCCTGGGAATTTTGACGTCGCTTTTTACTCGTAAGATTTTTGTTAGCCAATATACCAACTACGCTTTTTTTTGCAAAGAAAGGGTTAATAATAAAAAATATACGTTTACTAAGCTAACTTAGGTACTTGTATTTAATTAAGTTTACATTTAACGGGGCACGTTTCCACTCATGCATGAACTTCATGCAAAACATTCCAAATACCAGCCAATGCAAGTCCGCTTTTTGTGTGTACAAATTGAACACATAGAATGTACTAGTGGACTGGTGTCTGATTAATTCAATTCAATTCTTTATTTACAAAAATAAGCAACTTTACAGTATATTTTCACCAAAACGTTCCTTACTTAATTAAATCAAAATAACAGTCGTAGTGAAAAATTTAATTATTTTATGTATAATATGTACTTAAGTATATTGCAGAAATAATTTAAATCAGCTACCTAATAAAGTTGAGTTTTTTATTAGTATTATTTTTATGGCTCATGTAACCCGTGACGTTATAGCGAATCTAGGTGAAATTAAAATGATCAAGTATAACTTTCTTATTTTGGATTTCTTTTCAATGTTCTTTTTCTTGATCTTCTTTATTTATGATTAGCGTTTTATCAGTCAAACAAACATCAACAACAAATATGTTATTCGATTCTCTGAACCGTTTTATTATAATCGGGAGATTTTCAACAACCCGGATGGGTAAGCTTAGGTATTGTTTAGTAATGTCATTGTCAAACGTTCATGAGTCATTTGGCAACCCTGACCTATCGGGATAATCCCAATCCAATTTCAATTCAAGAGAGCCCTACATCGAAGGGGCCCAATCAAAAATGATTATAAAGGGATGACAGATGCCTGTATAATTGATCAGATACGCTCAAGCCTACTTTTATTAAAGCTGAGCGATTGTAGCGCATAGGTCCGGTTTGTGAAAACTAATTTATAAAAGGTTTTCACATACTCTTAGTAGAATTATTTGAACAGAGTGTTTCCATACTAGAGATGGCTATATATAAGTTTCTGGGGGAGCGAAAGGGAGAAGCTATAATCTTAATAGTTTGTTTCTTTTGCTCCCGTGAAATTCAAGACTAGCTGTCCCTTTCACACGGTGTCAGGTCAGGCCATGTAGCGAAGCCTTAAGATCGAAGAAAGTTTAAATAACTTGCAACTTTAGCTTAGCAAATGGTACAATAACAATATTTTTTACCTCACCTTTTTGGTTCAACACCTGCTGTATTTAGCCAGTGTCATAATATTTCACAATTAAAACAAATCCCAGTTATAGTCTAAGTCAAGCAAAGTAAGTCACGGTCAAGTCCATGTCATGCTCCAGTAATTCGTGTCGATTCTGTTATAAGTACCATTTTATAAAATTAACAACTATATTTGATAGCTCTCAGGGTTTTGCCAACCTTTTCTAATACATTGGAATGTAAAGAGACAGATCATTTTAGTCCTGTCAGATTTAAGTATAGTGTAGTGTTGCAACAGAATCGAAACCATTTTCTATTGTTTCTGCATCTTACATTTTTGTCACACTTGGCCCTGTTCTTGTACAAATCTATGAAACCTACGACAGCACACAAATGAAATCGTACCAAATAAAATGTCTAGTGAAGACAACATTGCGTGTCAACTAACACTTGAAGCCTACACTGCATTAATTAATTGGACGTTTCCTACAAAACTTTCAGCAATAATTGCCTTTCCACAGTAATTTCCCGAATATGACGGCTTTTGAGTGACAGGTAGCACTTACCTAGGATAGCTACGAAATTCGTCTACTAGTTTTTCGTTGTCTTAAATAGGTCAAAAATAGGTATTCCCTTTGTTTCGTCTACTCTCAATTCAGATAATACCAAATAGAGATAGAAATTCATATAAATTTTCATAGATCATAGATAGAAACATTTTCTGTAAACCGGCTACTGTCTTGCTAGTGAGGCTTAGTTAATTTGAATTGTTACCTTGGGTACCTGGTTTCCTCGATACAGGCTTGCCTAGTGAGAGAACCGATAGACAATAGTTTAAAAGTGTAAAGTTATCATGCAAAAACCTATAAATGTACTGTTATAATATCCATTACATAGGCTGGTAACTGTTTGTATGTGTTTTTGCAGAAAATAAATAATTTTCATTTTTCATTTTTCAAATAGAAATAATAGATAGTTATAGATAACTAATTAAAATAAATTTTATGATAAATAACCCTTCATATTGATAGATCCCGCTAGGTTTTTCCTGTGGGGGGGGATGTCGCGAAATACACAAAAAATCGCGGACGATTAACTTATTAAATTCATAATTTAACTCATCATCATCACCGCCGCATATTTAAATTCATAATTCAAATATCGTCCCGTCCGGGAATCGAACCCAGGACGCGCTATCATAAGACAGACGCGCTATCATCTAAGCCAGGAAGTCATTAATCAAAACATTAATGATTCTTAAAATTTTATAAATGTAGGTTTAGACAACACTAGGCACGGCTTCGCTCGCCTAAACTACAGTAAATAAGACACCCCATTTCACCTCTTTAGGGGGTTGATTTTCGAAAAAGCTTGAAGCATGCCTTTATTTATTTATTATACTGACCGGGATGAGTGCGTACAAGAAGAGAAGCCTATTGCTCAGCAGTGGGCGATTACGGGCTTAAAATGATGATGATGATAGATGTTAGAAACCTCTACTTAAATAAGTACGTCGAATGGAAAGCTACTCTTTCCCATCGGCAACCAGTTGCTTCCTAAACTGTAAGAAGGCAGTAAACGAGGTTTTACCGCTCGTAAATAGTACAAAAAAAGTCGGAATTCTGCTGTAAAACGACTATCAAATTTACATAGCCAGCAAACATTTTTGATTAAATACACCCTTTATACATACAGTGAAGTTTAGTGCGAAATACTTTTAGAAAATGAATAATGACCTACCGAGATACTTCGAAAGAGCACTGAACTTTCATCGGTCTGATAAGTACTGACTCGTATATAAGTACTCGCATATAGGTATTAACAGAAAATTCTATCGCGTTGTTATTAATATTTATCTAACTCAGGTTGAGTTATATTCTATTTACCTAAGCACTTTTTATCATAATGAGTGATCAGACGAGCAAGTCACTCGTCTGCTTTATTTAAAGTACGAGTAGTGGCAGTTTAAGTCGCCAACGAGAAGTACCCGTAATCTACGTGTTAGTAATTTTATAAACCTGGTGAAGCTCAGCAATCACTTACAGTGGCGTGGCGTGGCGTCAGGTGTCTGAATGCAGGTGGCTCCTCTCGGTTTTTACACGTATTGCCTCGCGTGGCTGCGTTTCCTATTACCTCTCGTGTAAACCCAAATGCCAGATGACACGTCGGGAAATAAAGGAACCGTAGACACATCTTAAAGGAATGTGCTGTAGAGCACTAGCTTTCAAAATAGGTGTTATGTAGGTATATATATGTCAAAAGAATAGGTTAGATTAATTCGATGAATAATCTACTGCGAGACATGATCTACACTACCACTATAGCTCTTAAAGGGAATAGGGGACTTGTGTCTAGTTCCATTTATTTAACATGTTTATGAATTAACCGACTACAAAATGTATCTCATGGCACTCCGGATATACATAAGAATCTAAAGACACTGAACTCGTCAAAATCTGACAAACAGTTTAGGCTACAGGGGGTAATATAGCAACACATCAAAAAAATACTTACCCCAAAAACATTACCCTCCATCGGGTAAATCCTAGTCGGGTAAAAATAATCATTTCGTATTCTTCAATTCAATTATCTAATACTTCAATTTCAGTACATGCAAATGGCAAGTGATGCTGATGATGAAATTATAAACCATCGCTGCACCGAATTTGAATTCTTCGACCAAAGTACAATGAATGGACGGGCCTAAGTAAGATAATTTTGAAGACTTTAAAGTGAGCGCCGGCGCTCACCTTGCTTCAGTCGCTCTCAGTCATTGAAAAGTGCGAGAAGTACGTTCGTCAATAAATGCGCAATAATATGATATTATATTCGCTATCTTCTTTTTGAGACAAATGTATTAGACATACTTACTTTTAATTACGTATTGAAGCCTAAGTTCTATTGTTTTGACTTGTTATTTTTAAGGAACTTGTGTGGTTAGGGCCCGTCCATACATTTTACTTTGGTCGAAGTTTGAACCTTAATAAGTTACTATGGTTGTACTAAACGATGAGTGTTTTACATAATACCTACCTGGGGACCAATTACAAGTAATAACAATTCGAATTCAAAGCAGGCAGGTAACAGTAACTCAATAAGTCATCACAACTTCACATTCTTAATAATTAAACACATTCAACGTTATAATTTGACAAACTCCGCAACGGAACTTTGCATATTAATTACGCAATCCCGCCGAATCGCTGGCAACATAAAAGGCGGGAACGCTCTCAAACGGCCATACATTTCGAATGTTTCCAAATGTTCTCGAATGAAGCATTAAAACACCTCGCGTCGAACGGCGCCGCGTAAACGAAAACAATTCCTTTATTGAATCGCAAGCCTATGAAGCAATATTTATTCCCCTCCCGAGAGTCAGCCTGCCACATAATTCCGCTCTCGACTTATTTAAGCCGCTGAATTCTCTGAACTTTGCAATATTAATCGATCTCCGTGTTACGCCACTTTCATCTTATTATTTACTGCTTTTGCCCGGTTTCTATACAGGGTTATGAGGAAAGGGTATGCTAAGCCGAAAGGGGGTTATAGTACTCACGATTGTGAACAAATTTTACTAAGGGACCAACCCTGAAATCGAGAAAAAAATATCAACTGTTCCATAGAAAAATGTCAGTGACCGACAAAATGTATGGAACAGCTGATTTTTTTTCGTGATTTCAGGGTTGGTCCCATACTAAAAGTTGTTCATAATGATGAGTAATATGAGCCCTTTTCGGCTTAGCATACCCTTTCTTTATAACCCTGTATTTATAAAACGGATCGTTCCTGTAACATTTTGATATTCGGTTGATAAAACGGGCCGTTTTCTAATATACGTTTTCTAATGTTTGTTTTCTATGCCATTTATCTGATTGCGATAAAACTTTGTACAAAATAAAGGCGAGTCATAGCTGTAACATAATATCATGTCAATTTTCTTAATGCGAGGGTAGAAAGACAATGCCGAACTCCTTAATCAAATTTGTGTTTGTGTGTAC
The DNA here is from genome assembly GCA_947579745.1 of Apocheima hispidaria. NCBI lineage: Eukaryota > Metazoa > Arthropoda > Insecta > Lepidoptera > Geometridae > Apocheima > Apocheima hispidaria. The sequence continues at coordinate 12,049,036 of OX388157.1, forward strand.
ACCGTCACACCCCCTATTTTACCCGAATGCCCAAGGAGGGTAATGTTTTTGGGATGTATGTATGTATGTTTGTGTGTTCCTATAGTACCTCCTGAAGTCTAAACGGCTTGACCGATTTGATCATGAGTGTTCTTTGGATTCCTCTTTACGTCCGGAGTGACATAGCTACATTTAGCAGTCGGCTGTTTTGTTTTTCTTTTAATAATATTGTTCATATATCGATTGCTAAGACGAACTAATACAAAGCAGATACCTTTCTTCACAGTACCAGGAGAATTCTAACATCGACGTCTTCTGTTCTGTTTAATAGCGGGCACCACATACAATCGCACTTAGCTTCCGGATTCTTTAAAACCTAACTATTCGTTAGCAATATCTTTTTGTTTTTGCTACACCTGCGTTAAAAACCTCTGTTTTTTTTTTCTATTGGAGGAAACTTTACTTATAATACGTAATTGGTCCAGTTTTCAACTGATAAGGTTACTTATATACTAAGTCAAGTTGTATGTTTCCCTTTCAATGTAAAATAAATAAATTAAAATAGGTACGAAGTCACGAGCATCAGCTAATACTTAATACAATACGGAATACATTAAAGTCTGAAGTTTCGAAACGAACTCTGACAATTAGGAAGCGGATACAAGTATCTGGACACTGTTTTTATTAAAGCCTTAAAAGTAGGAACTTTTTAATATGCTCGAGGCGAGATGCTGGGGAAGGGTTTGCGAAAGAAATTAAGTGGAGTGAAGATTGAAATTTTTTTGAAGCTTCCTCAAAACTTGTAAATTAGAAAGCTGAGGTGGAGCATCTTGGACGCTTTTATTACAATGTTGCTAAGCCGAAGAATATAAATAGATATGTTACTGGGTGTTTTAATAGGCAAATTAAGGTTTCTTTTTATGGCTGTAACGGTGTAGATGTTACTCACAGGTAACATGAGCGGAGTGGCCGGGGGCAGAATTTATATATTCTACATTTTAGGTAACTAGTTGTTACCCGCGACTTCGTTTGCGTGAACATAAAAAAAGTATCATATATCAGTCTGTGATGTACAGTAACTCCTTATTCAAAATAATCAAGATCTTTTCAGCCGTTTAGCCTTGATAACGCGACAAACATCAAGACAGAGACAAAGTTACCGCATCTATAGTTCGATAGATGGCGTTGATCCATTTTTGTGCATTTTATGACATTTAGTATGGACTGACAGTTGTAATGAAAGGTGTTCTGAATCGCGCAAGCGAAGTTTTTTCCACGAGACGAACGTATTCATTTTCATATCTCGAAGCTTTATTGGTCCTGACACGACTGCGGCTTTATTCCTCTGAATTATAATATTAGTTAATATTGTATTAGTTACGATATTATACAAATTAAAATTACGATTTTGTAATAAAACATTAACTACGAGCGATGCCATTAAAGTCCGATGTTTATTTGTGACTAGTACCTATGAAGTCAACATTTTGTTATTCTCTAAAGTATATCTATGTATAAGTAAAATAATAATAAATCATTTATTTATCTATGACATAAATTAAACAAGTACAGAAAGTATAATGAATCCAAAGGCTCCTAAACTAGTTAGAAACTGTATTTTAGAAGCCGGAGCCGGAGCCTCTCCTAACTCTAAAAGAACACAATGCTATTTGAAATTATGCCCGATCAAGAAAGTAACACAATTTTTAATTTATATAATAATAAACCAGACGTCATAGCCTTAAAAAAAAAATGAAAAAAATATACTTAAGAACTTTGCGCATGTGTGTGTATGTGTAAAATAAAAACCTAATAAACCTACATACCTATAAGACACCGAACCACAACACTTTATGAAGTTAATAACAACAGTGCTTAGATAACTAAACAGCTATCACAGCGCGTCGCCAACAAATTATCAAGTAGGAAAATAATTTAATTAAAACTTGTTCACGACACGCGCCAGGATGGCGATAAATAAAATTATTACACGAAACAAGCAAACAAATGGAAAAATCCGAGCACACAGTACTTCAGTGGGAGCTGCAGTCTATTTTTGCGGTTGAACTCGGACCGACTTAAAACATTATTTGTAATTAAATAGTAAGGCCATCCGCAGACTGTGTTCGTACTATGATGTATGAACCTACTGATATATGAGTATATAGTAGTATGAGTATGATATATGAGTAGTTGTATAAACTTAGTTTTAAAACCTGACTTTTTTTTATTATTATTTCTTGTGCTATTTTAATTTTATTTTTTATTATGAATTTATTGTTATTATTTTGCTTTTCATTGTGAGATAAATGTAATTGATTATGTCGTTTTTGTCTAAATAAATAAATAAATAAATAAATGAGGGATACTGTTAAAATATGAATTGTTTTGCTTAGACAAAATTCATATATGATACAAAGACGTAGAAGCTTCATTTTTGATTGTGGCTCTGTGGGCGGATTTCCACCTTCTGAGCCGTAGGTTGTGGGTTCGATTCCCACCGAGGACAAACATTTGTGTGAACATGGATGTTTGTTCTTTGTCTGGATGTTTCTATGTATTCTATGTATGTATTTACCAAAAATAAAAAAAAAGTATTTATGTATTCTATCAGTCACCTGGTTCCCATAGTACAAGCTTGCTTAGTTTGGGGCTAGATGGCGCTGTGTGTAAAAGCGTCCAACAATATAAAAAAAAATAAAAAAATGATGTAATTTGCATGACAGGAATTTCCTAATTCAATAATAATATAGTTATAATACCTTAGCAAAAAGTATTGAAATAGATTTGTTTAATATTTCATCACTTCACCTCAAGCGATTGCTCGCAACATATTCTCTAACTGTACCGACCTGACGCTGTAACAAGATCTACTTACTTGAAATGGCTTAAATTTCTTGTTTTTTTTTTTCTCTTAAATAAGTATGTCGACTTATTTAAGTGGTAGCTGTTAGCTATCCTTAAAGACAATTTTTTTTTATAAAAAACAAAATTAATAGCTGGACTGTACATTATCCGAAAGTTTGTTACGAACGGGATGGCACGCGACGGTCGAGCAGCTAGTAAATCTCACTGACCGATCCCCTGAAGTCCTCTACATTCGGAAAGCGTAACCACTGGCACATCTACACACAGCAGCCGCCGAGTTTGCGGTTTGGCAAAAAATAACCATCAATCATCATCGTCTCAATTCGACGCGGCACGCAATAAACAGCAATAACGCGCTAACCGGCGCATCGGAACCGCACCAGAGACCAGCTGGAAGCGACAAAAGGCGCAATTAATAGTAAACAAGCGTACAGCCGAGTAAAGTCCCGTCGAGTAGCGGTAGAGACAAAAAACTATTTAAAAAAACCGCCACTTTTACAAAACGACCGCACTATTCCGCGGAAATCCCGCGCGACGCGCTAAACTCGCTGATTTAACTTTATTTTTCCGCATCGCACGCAGATACTAACGCGATTTCACGATTGAGTTTTCTATGTTGTTAGTTTATCTCTTTCAACTGTTGACTAAGCATACTCGGATTACTCGCATTTTCACATCATTGAAAATATAAAGTTACCGAATGTGGATTTCCAAAAAAATATTAATTTCCGTCAAATTAAGAGCATGCTATGCGACCGTTTAGTCCATTCAAACGTATTATCCTGTTTTCTTTGTGTATAACGGCACTACAGAAAATATTTTGTGCCATAAAATTTATATCTATCACTGCCATGGGCCTGTTTTTCAATAAAGTAATTATTATTAATAATGATTTTAGTATCATTAGATACTAACGTTACCTTGCTCTTACGTTACAAGTACCTCCGGCTCCCAACTTCCGTAACAATACATGTATCTAATTAAGTGTTGCCTGGAAGAGATCGCTTTCAGTAATAAGGCCGCCAGTTGTTACACTACTTTTTAAGCCTCTTTTTAAATTTATGTACAATTTTGTGTGAACAATAATGATTTAATCTATCTATCTATCTATCTATCTATCTATCTATCTAACTATCTATCTATCTATGTATAGATTGATCCGGTAATATAGTTAATTATTAATCAAAATATGGAAGTTCCTCATAATAAGCATAATTTTAATATAACGATTAAGTAAGTTTCTTTTTAGTTAATTCATTTGATGCCCTGTATGATTTTTAATAACAAATAACGACGGTAGGAAGGTTTTGTGATCGGGGCGAGGAGAAAGGCACTCGATTAAAGGACGTCTTGAAAGTATCGTCGCCTGGACCGACGTCGTAACACTTAATAAGAGATATGAAAACAAATATATCAAAAGTATATTGAATATACGATACATATCATGACGTACGTCATATAGTTTTTGGAAATACACACTATTTACGAACGTGCGTGCAAACTTTCGAGTGAGATATGTGTCACGAATAAATGCCCCCCAATTTCATAACATCTAAATCTATCTAAATAGTTATATAGAGGCTAGTCGACTGCACTCATCAGTTTGATTGTCAATTTGAAACAATTGCCTGTGCAACATCTCTCTAGACCGCGCGTTTTAAATGCATAGTGAAACCCCTTTTAGAAGTCTGCCACTGCATAATATAATTTTAAAAGCATCCTGCATTATAGCGTTTTATGCGAAGATAAAAGTGGTGTCTCGATAAGTATAAAATAAGAGTAAAGAGCCTGGAACCTTCGTGGCTCGCACGGCAGACATTATTTATTCGTCGACTTCGGTCCACAGAAGCATAATTCTTCTACGAGACTATCAATTTTTAATGCACGCCAGTAAATTTATACTGGCAATATTTTACTTATAATTTAACCAGGTTGGCGCATTGAGCATAAGGCAATAATTTTAAAAGCCTGTTTATAACGTTATGCTTTCAGCTGATCCTGAGCAATGAGTGAGGCATTTAAGCAGACAAGACACATTTTTATGGAATTACTATCTTGCCCGCACGGCTTCGCTCGCATAGGCCACAGTAACTTCAAAACCCCATTTCACCTCTTCAGGGGTTCACTTTTGAAAAATTCTGAGATATGCCTTTCTTTATTTTTATTCTTATTACACAAACCAATTTTCACTCGCTAACCATGAAAAAATATTTTATATCCATACAAACTTTGGGGGTCCATTTTACCCCTTTAGAAGTGGAATTTCGCAAAATCCGTTCTTATTGTTCAACTAGACCATGTATGGAGTATAGGGTTCAAATTTCACGTCACTATCATAAGCGGTTTGGTATGTGCATTGATGTTATTTTTATATAGATGAAATGAATATGGATTCACGCTTTCATAGTTCTGGTCTAGACAGAATATAACTTTTTTTACAAAGTCTAGAAAAAGACTGGCCATTCCGAGTTTGTGAACTGATTTACTATGCTTCGTTCGTGGTGTGAATACTTTTAAATCAAATAAAATGGCTTTTGGCGTAGCGTGCGGTAGAGTTAATTTATTATTGTAAAGCGACATTTTAATACCTACGTACCTATCGCCAAAATGTCAGCCTAATTTAGGCAGAGAGCTAAGTGGCTGTGTATGTAGAGAAGGTATCAGAATTCAACGTTTATGAGGGCTTTGGCGTACTAGTATAGTTACTACACTTGATGAATATTGTATGTACTTTACACACCAATCCGTGTCTCTAAATAGACTGACAAGATTAAAATATTTCACGTACTCTATGAATATTTTTTTTTTGTTTTGAATTAAAGGTCAACAATTATTTCTAGAACTGTTTCTAGAACAAAGTTACATTGAACAGTGTTGTCAGGTTTTTTTTTAATTCTAAGCTTTGCTCCAGACTCTGGGGTCCGTGCCTTTTGTCAAATTTAACAATTTATCCCTCGAATACTGAAACGTTTGTTAAATTTGACGACAGATTAAGTCTGTTGCTGCCTTTGTCATTTGCTTAGTGCCAGACAAAGACAGTATTAGAATTAATCTGCTGTCAAAGTTAACAAGCGTTTCTGTATTCGGGGGTAAGTCAAATAAACCTTAGTATAAAAACTAAAGCATTTACAAAAGGAATATACTAAAGAAAATTTACACTATTATTACTGAGTTAGGTGCTACTTATTACTAGATTAGCGGATATACTCCGAGCTACTGTTTTCAGGGATTTGAGCTGTTTAAATTCGAAATTCTGGGTGGCACTGAAATGTAATGTGCAAGCGTGACGCTCGACATCAAGCGAGCTATTTGCTCGACTAGCCTTGCATTAAAAAACTTCAATAGAAACAGGCAGGTATATTCACAAACTTATTTCTCTCCGGTCTATGCGAGGATATCACACGATCACACGATCCCGATCCTCGCATATCACACGATACCTATCGTGGTCCATATTCAGGATCGATTCCATTCCGAGTATGATGTAAGATGTCATTGAGCGCGTCGTTCAACGACCTTACTGATCACGGTCTAGGAACCATATTTAATTTGTCGCTGATAGCTGTAAAAAACACTAGGTTAATATTCCCAGGCGGCAGCGAACAGAAGTGAGCGTTCTGCGATCCCCTAACCGCCTTCCAACCGTGCAGAATACAGCAACCAAAAGGGAGGCCTTTGTTGATGATGATGTAATTTCCAAGGCGTATTCATAGTATCAATGGTTAAAAAACAGCTATTACGCTTGTCAGGGGGGTGTCGCGTGCCCATCATCATTGTATCCATCGCTTTATTTGTGAAATTGTCCATTACTGAATTACATTTCACTATGAAGCACGTAGATCACACAGATAGCCGCACAGCTCGTAATACGACACTGATGTCATGAAAGTTAGCTGTTGATTATGTAAACACAGAGATTCCCTATAGATTCCGCACTTGGGCATCGAAGCAAACCACGCATCAGTCACTTAGAACGGTCTAGTCATAAAAAGGAGATGTTATAAAACTCCTAGCCTCAAAATACACCGAATAACCTTCAACTTTTAGTGGTGCATCTTTAGACGCTTTCATTGGTTCTTCGCTTGTCGCGACTTGGCATAACTATGAGATTGCCAATGGGAAAGCTTTTTCCTCCTGCGTTAGTATGTTTTTTCGGAACAAATATCTCGTAATGCGGTATCTTTATGCGATCTGTGGTTATACAGCAGAGTTCAACTGTGAAGGTCAGGCTATAGCGTGATGTTGTAGTGTAGGTCAATATAATTGCCACTCGTAATTTGATTACAGTATTAACTTTGCTTTGGGATCTGAATAATTTTGCGACGTATTTAAAAAAAAAACCTTTTCGCAGAGTAAAAAAAAAATCTTTGCCTGTTTTCCTTGTTAAGTATTTACAAATATTGTTTTGATGCTGTCCAGATATTTAGTCGCGAACTCGTGGCAAAATAACAGGAAGATCGGAGTCACATTCGTATTTTAATACTGTGAAGTGTTATTCGGATTTAATTTGTTTCAGCGTGATATTCGGCTTACTCCAGATATCCCCTTAAAACATCCCCTGCGAAGGGGATTTCTGGATTTTTCTCCATTAATCCCCTTAGAATCAATTTTAGAAGCGGAAGGGGCTGAAAAAAAAACAGAAATTCCCTTAGCCATTTACTTAATTTTGGAGAAGGGTTGCGTCTTTGCGAAAAAGATTAACATAGACTGCTACGGTGCTATGATCTAACGTCATTGGATCTAACACTGATAAATATTGTCGTCGGCGATTTTTGATTGGAGGGTTATTTCCCCAAAAAGGGAGGAAGTTTGTTGCGGCACCATTTACTGGTCAATTTTGATAATATTTAGAAGAAACATTCGGTACTCAATTCTAATCAAGAATTTTGAATATGAGCATAATCGGTCAAGATGTTGTCAAGCTATACGGTCATGAGAATTTCATTGTGCAAAAATGTTTGTCCTCGCGAGGTGTACTGTTCGCAGAACCTTTAGTTACCCTAGTTTTCAATAATCAATGATAAATCGTAAACTTTAAATACAATTGGAAAAAAAAAACTCGTTTTCTTTTATTATATTTTTTGAGTTTTTTACTTATTTTCCCCTACATCCGGGCCCAAGCTATGAGAAAATTGTGTGAAATTATGAGCCGCGCAACCGTAAGAGATTTTAATCACCACTTCCAGCGCCCCGCGCGATGTATGCGCAATCGAGCGGTTTTATTATCCTTGGTTAACAGCAAAATCTAAGCCTCCTGCCCTACCACCAGACTAAACAATTTTATAAACAGCTTTCCCCGTTACTCATATTTTAATAAAGCCCCCGGAAGCGACCGAAGTGTAAATAACATCAATAATCACGATAATAACCGTACATCAGAGCGACAGTGATACCCTCGCTGCATCAAAAGACATTTTTAGCACTGACAAGGGTCACCGAGCATCATTCTGTGCAATTTACGAAAATAAAATATATAGGAGGTTGATACATCGATCAGGGTTCACAAGGTTATTCCATTATCGCGGGGTGGGCGCGGAATATGAAATGAGAGCTGACCCTCATATGTGAGAATCGATGGACTGCAGGGTAATCGGCCGCGGGATGTTGGAAGGATTTACTCGGGGTCTAATTGTTGATGGATTGGCACCCTTTGCTGGGTGACAGGTGGTGTGAAAATTTCGCTTTATTGGTCCTGAACCCAGTAGCTCGGTGGACCGACGTTATTGAACGTATGTTCGACGGATAGCCGCGAATCGAATTAGACAAGATCAGTTTAGAACCGGACGAAGTGCCATTCAAGGTGCAACGTTTCGCTCACCGCGGCAAATACAAATTTTCTTGCGTTTTTTGTCAATTACAGCTTAATTTACACATCGTAGGTTCATAAAAAACTATCGCAAAATTCATTTTCATGAACCTACGATGAGTAATTAAGCTGTAGATAGAAGAGCTCAGAAATCTAAATTTGTTGATTTGATGGATTTTTTTATGCACCATTAAACAAGTTTTTTTGTTACTTTTATACAACTTTATTTGAAAAGCACCTGTCATCTACGTTGGTTATGAAAAATAGACCTTCTTTGGTAAAAAAAAAAAAAAACTAATAAATGTATCCTTCATAAACAAGTTCTGGGCGCGAGTAGATATACCCTCTAGTTTCATTATAAATACTTAAAAAAAAAAATTTGCTTAGCTTAGCTTTCCCTTCTTGTGATTATGGAGCGTTATAATAAATATTATGCATTCCTACTTATTCCTTAACTTTACAGGCTTTCTCAATCACGAACACTAATGTTATTGAAAGTAGGTAGTAGTAGTAATCACAATAAATTTAGTACTTAGTCTTTATACCACGAACACTTAAAAACATTACCTCCCCCCAACCAGTCGCTAACTTTAAGCGGTGAATGAGTACAAAAAGAGAATTAAAAGCCAATTTTTCACATAAAACCAAGTAGGTGCGGTTCCGCAGCGCAATTAGCCGAATAAATGGTAATTAAATCGGTGGAACATTACCATCCCTGAGGCGGGCGAGAATGGAAGCAATTCCCTACTCTGCGGAGGTGGAGACAACATGATATACCTATCTGCATTCTTGAAGTACTAACATTTCTGCACCTCAACAGAGTAACAGTGAACAAACGATTAAGTAACTAAAATTTCAAGATACATCACTCATCTAAATACATAATAAATATGGTATAACTATACTTAGTTTATGTATTTACATAGTTCTTTGGCAACTATAACATTTGATCATTATTCAATTGAAATCGAATAAGCTTTCAATCCTAGGTACATTCAAATTTTTAGTAACGGTAACGGAAATAAGTTTTGGTATTTGCACAAGTAATATTTATAAAAGAAAAACAATATACTCGACTCCAAAAAATGTAGCCTATGTCACTCTTGACGTAAAGAGGAATCCAACGACACCTCACTTGTCAAAATCGGTGAAGCCGTTTAGGCTGCAGGAGATACTATAAGAACACACAACCGAAAACCCCCAAAACTTTGGCAAGTCGGGTTAAAATTCGTCACAATGATTTTGGATCTTTTTGAATGTCGAATTTTACTAATTAGATTAGATTTACCGAACTCGAACGTTTACTAATCGTTTGGTAAATCTTATTTACAAAACGAATAAGAATCATGAGTATATTGAAAAAAAAGTTGAATGAAAATAAAGCAATGCTGTAGAAGCTGGGTCGAAGCGGCAAATACAAATTGTATTTCGACGATTTATTTCAATTGCACTAATAATCTTATTTGTTTAACTTCACGACTTTATGTGCAAGAGTTATGGATGCATTATTCTTGCGTTGTTATGCACAAATTGGATTATCCTGAGCTTATTTGCTTAACTAATGGCCGATGCTAGATGCTGTCCGTCCTGAGATTATGAGGAATAAATTGAATAAAGATATATGTATACACAAATATGAAATATCTGACTAGGCAAAATAATAATTCATAATTCAGTCCAAATTATAGTTTGCGAGAACATCAACCCTATTCTGTCTTTCATCGAAAAAAAAAACAAAAAAAAAATGTTTATTTAAATGCTAAATGTAGGGCACGGCCTGTATTATTACTATTGTTAAATTGTTATCGATATTCATTTGCTTTGCTTTCAATATAGGTACATAATAAGTACTTGGTGTAACGAGCCTGTATTAATTCTCCGATTCAAACAGATTTGGAGTAACTCGATCTGCCCCCTTATTATGGATGTTCCTGATCGCAGCGAGAGGGACCGCGCTTAGTACGAGTAAGAAGGTAAAAGCGGGATGGCATACTATCACAATCAAAATCACGAACGGTCATATTAAGGCCACTGGCATTGAGCTATGCTCAATGGGCACTGGTTGACGACCGAGAGTAGCTGTCGCAACTGCGCTACGTGGGGTAGCATGTCATACTTGGGTCCCGATTTTTTGTCTTAGAACAACAATCGTTTATCCATGTTTTAGATCTTCGGGCGGCCCGAAACTTATCTACTTATTTTTCAGTAACTAAGGCCATTATCACGCTGCACCACGCCCCGCGTCAACGCGGGACACTCATATAAATGCGCCTCGCATTGAGGCGTTTTCTGTGTGTTTTACCAAACGTGTATTCTAAACAAACAGGGCCCTTATTCTCTATGGCACATAAGATAAATTGCCAATAACGCGTGACGTCATAACATGCTCTAAACTTAAACTCGGCTCCTAATCGTGGCACGACGTGAAGAATCGCGCGTTTAAGAAACTTAGAGAATACCGTTTCATGCGACTAGCACGGAGTTAACTTAACATGGCGCGTAACAAGCTAGTTATGGCAATAGAGAATAAGGGCTCTGAGCTATTTTAGTATAACGTTAAAAAACGCGTCCCGCGCACCATCACGAGGCGCGGAGCGGTGTCAGAATCGCCTTATAATATTTTAAAACAATCACGCAGCTGGCTTTAAACTAATATTAGTGTAACATTACTGAAAAGTAACATACACGGATAAGGTAAGTCTACTCTCGAAGTTATTGTGCGCCAAATAGAATCAAGCACTTTACCCGTTTCAAAGGCTATAGTTTCACAATAAAAGCCCCTCCATAAAAGCACATCAAAACGATCTTACCAATAAATAGAGAATAAGACACAATACACCAAACCCTTAACCCAACACGGCGTGTCTAAGTAAACATTATTGCTGTTTTTGTCAAAGGGTTATTCAAAACCGCTGTACCTTCGACATTTACGCGTCAGTGATCTGAAGCAAATAGTACCTCTGTTCCATGCGCACCTCTATGAAATATATAAGCCCGTCTCGCTCGTGAGACATGTCTCGGTATCTTAACGAATCAATTCGGGTGGAGTAACCGCAAGTAGCGAGTCGGGTACAAATCTCACCGCATTAAAGTGGTTTTCCAAACTCAGATGTTTCTTAGAAGTAGGTTTTTTATTTTTATGGTCTTTATGGCAACTATTTTAGAGGTTATTTTCGTATTGCCGATTAAATAAACGTCTTTTCTAAGAACTGTTACACGCTTGTTATCATTAATATCTTTAAATCGATGATCTAAACACAACGTGCTTCGTTCACGCAGAACATATCGTTGTTTGTATGTACGTTTGTGTGCATGTTTGTCCGATGATAACCTTAGTACCGTCATAGAAAAATTATACGAGAAGAATGACAGGAGTAATAGTATTCTGTGAGAATGACGATGTCATACACAAAAGTGTACCCCCGAAAAAACAGCATAAAACTCATGTACAATATGTTTAATATAACACAGTCCGGTAAAGCTCTAGGGGCTGTTAGAGGCCAACGGCATAGTCATCCAAAAAAAAGGTATAATAGGACCATCGTATTGTTATATGTCCACAATTTAAGGTTTAGTACAAATTAGATTTGCAATATACGACATAAAAAATATCTTTTCAAATGCGTGCAAATAAAATATAAAATGAGAATAACGAATGAGTTCGGTTGGGTTTCTATTTCAAGTCAAGCAGAAATTGGTACAATCAAGTCGCAGCTTAAAGCACTAGCGACGTCTTACGGCCTTATCAGTTACTACAATCGGGTCACGCATATTTCTATAGCCATTGGCATTCTTCTTTACATATTTTCTCTATGGTACCGTTGATTTATGAAATCGTATGCAAGTACCTAGTTCATGCAAATGCAATTTTCAAGTTTGAATATCAGTTTAATCGGTCATGGATTTGTGAAGGTGCAGGGGTCGCGAGGTCACAGTGGCGCACAACTAGTTTTATACTATACTTAATTAAAATTATGAATGGCGAAAGTTCTAACTTTTAGACCATCTTTTCCCATTTCTCTGTAAAATCAATTAAGTCGACTAATTTGTCCAAAAATCGCAAAAAACCGTAAACGAGCTACTCGTAACGAAGTTTACACTTAGCTAATGCCTTAATTCCGTGCACGTTAACGGGCGGCGGTTTATCACTATCTTAGCTATCCGCAGCGGCCGTAAGCCTGGATCAGTGGAGACGCAGGTGCCTATCCTGTCCGGTTAAAACCGATCATTTTACTTTATGAATCGCCGAAATTAGTAAAGGGTCTTCTTAGAGTTCAAACAGATGAAATGGTTAATTTGTTGGATTTATAATTGTAATAGACTTACTTCAGTAATATCGATTTTGGCTGGTCAAGGCTAATTTAAGCATTTATCCATTGTGATGTTTTACTTAAGGACCGGGCGAATGAACATTTCAAATGGTAACGATTCCATGGTGCGTAGAAGCATATTACTATATGTGTACGCACCAATCTGAATTCAGTGTAAGGTCGCGCTAGCGGGTAATGAAATAGAAGAAGTGCAATGAAATAGTGTTCCTCATAAGGACGAACATGGTCAAATATTAATTCTCAAATTTTAATATTGCAGGCAAAACTGTAGGGCTTTAAGATATCGAAGCCACATGTTTTAGAAAGATACTGCAAACCCCACAGCTTTTGCAAACCCTACAGCTTTCATCGTGATGTTACTAGTCACATCAAAAACCGTGTGCATATTTCAATACCTATCATGTATCCATCCATATATATATATATCTATCCTAACATCGAACGTTACTATTGAATATTCAATGTGATGCACGCACCAAATCTACAAAAATTGGCTCTGGGCGGTTTGATTCTGGGCCGATGCGATGTCTATTTGTTTTTAGTTTAGTTTTATGGCTTGCGGGAACTGGCTTGGTTGAAAAAATACCGAGTTTAAATTTTCCACAGCATTTTTGGGATTTTCATGAGATTTCATTTTCGGGTGAACAACTAAGGTTGATTTGAATGTCAACATTTACAAATGTTCCTTTTGGATCTAACGCTACTGAAAGCTGCTCTAAGCACTGGGCGTCTATTCGTGATTGTTTCCCAAGCAAGACACCTTCTAGAAACTCATGTCATTATTTTCATAGCAGAGTACATGTAAATACACTGTCGATAAAACGAGACAAGTTGTTGGCTAGACTAGAACAGAACGCGGTCAACAACTATTCCACACTACAATCCTAGTTACCCATTTTCTCATCCCAAAAACAGTTTTGTTCTGCATTATGAGGGGCTAGCGAGGCGTTGCCTTTGTGCGGGTAGATTGATAAATGCTCGGAAGCACTCGGCGCCTAATGAATGGGGTGTGGCACGCACGCCGCATGCCGCTGCAGTATCTGCAATCCTTACTGCTCGGACCGAACCAATTTAGTTAGGGTAACGGTGTACAATATTAAATATACACTATTCGAACGACTTCCAAATTAAAGTTCAAGATCAAAAGCCATCAAATATATACATATTTTATAGCTTTTAAAGATTTAAGACGATTTAATGACTTTAGCGACAAGTTTTTAATGTTAGCGGGCTATTGGGCGAGAGCGACGTTATCTAACTAGTGGCGTGAGCGTCGTTTGTATGAAGCTTTTCCATCCATACATTCATATATTCATACCCTATATACTTCGAAATCCAATGTTCTATAAGATCAATAAATCCGTATTGCTTCATCGCCCTGCTCTCTACAGCCTAACTGCAGCTGACGCTATCGCCCTGCCCCCCGGCGCTCGCTGTAGCCATAAAATCCGTCTTAGAACCACAAATATCTTTTGTTTTCCCCGGGTTTTCAATTGATTTTACTCAGTTCATATTTTGGTAACAACAAAGATCCTAACGTCCTTCGTCTCGGTGTGCCCCTAACTTAGTTCCAAGCTGGGTTACGGGAACGATATTATCGGCACCGTGCAACACTGGCCGCAAACACCGATGCATTTGATGAAAGGGACCAAGTGCCCTATGCTCCGATTCGATACACAATTTCGCAGTGTTTCGTGTTACCTAGTTGTGTTGTGTATTGTGTGGCAAATGTCAAAAATCTTAAATTTAATGGTTATTATTTGTATTTTCTTTATATATTTTCGTGGCGTGGAAAATTGTATTTTTTTTATTAGTAAAGAGGATAGAAAGCAGGCTCAATCTTCTTCAACATAGTGCATTGCGGTGGGATATAAGGTTTTCTTCAGGACATCGTGTAAGGAACGGGAATCAGGAAACTTCTGGAAAAAAACAAAATAATAACGTCAGCCATAAGCCAAAGTTATAGTCATCGGTACAAGGAAAAGGGTCAGAAAAGATGGCCGCTATCACAATTGCGATAATCCAAAAGATGAGGAAAAAAAAGAAAACATAAGTATTATCGGTGTTATAGTCGTCAATGGCGGCATCCTCCAATACCTCGAACATTTAAACGGAAAGCAATTTCGCGAGAACACTTGTAGTGCGCTCCCATTCCGCTCTGCCGGACAGTCGGGCGATTCATTTCCCTGATGGCCACCCATTACACCGGTCAAGATGGATGGATAACAGACCGGCAATTACACTATAAACACAACGACAATCGAATGTGTTCACTAATTGAAAAAGCCACACGCAGATCGATTCATTTGAGAGCACTATATGAAATGAAAGCCGCGACTGTGCTATGGCGTGACATAACGGCTGATGTATTAACTCCATTGACTTTACGAGCGGTGGTGACGTTTATTAATCTAGTGGGTCACCTCAATACGCGTATATGAGTATATTAATCGAGTAGTTTACCCGGTGAACGCATTATGCAAACGAATCGACGCCGCGTCGGGCGGGGCTGAGCTGACAACCTCAAGTTTCAATTTGGTAGCTCTGGTTTGGGTAATCATTATGACGGAGATTAATATTCAAGCAATATGTTAGCGCGTTTAATAAGAGATATATAACTTACATACTCTTACTTGCTACCTTTGGCAAACTAGAAATATAAATTCTAGGTAGGTAGGTTCTTATTACCAAACGCGGAACGGCGACAAGAAAAGCGAGACAAGAGCACAAAAAAATGATATTAAAATCTCAGGATCGGACAAACTAAAACGATAATGGAGAAATAAGCGAGTCTGCGTCACTTGGCAAAGAATCCTAATCATAATAACTCAAGATCGTATCGCGGTTGGAAGGCGATGAACAAAAGGCGGCGGAGCAACAATGGCGCCCAACGCGGGGCGAGAGGCTCGCTAACAAATTACCAGCCCGCAGATAACTAAGCAATATTAAATCATAGTAATTTGTGGTTGCAAGACGTAGCCCCTTTTCCGACGAGTTATCTTTCTAGAGCCGAGAATGGCTTAGATATAATTTCAGCATTTTTCTGCCTAAGCTCTATGATAAGCCGCGAATAAAAGCGGGTTCAGCCGCGATCTGATTCTGCGTCAAAACGGCGCGCATAATGCAAGTTATAACAGAAGATCATTTAAATCATGGTGAAGCGTTCTAGCCGTAGTTGGCAAGTCGGCGTGAAACTGCAATTTCGCCGCTCATAAAACAGGAAACCGGCGGAGACGGGCGGTTTTCAGTGCAATCGCATCTTTTCGCTCGGTTCCCTCCTCGGGCGGCGCATTAGCAATTCTAAACGTCGCAATAGTTGCTCGGGAATTGTAATATTTAGTCTTAATAAAGCCATTCGTAACGTGAATATCCGGAACAGGCGTGAGCGAGCGGCGCGCCGGCATGGTGCCGCGACGTGCCCGAGGCGGAGTTACCCTGTACCGACTGGATTTACGACGAAGCTTATTCACAGAAATGTGAGGTAGGTCTTTTCCATGAGCTCACTATTAAACCTACATAATAAAACGTATCTCGCTAACCTCTCTCAAATAGCGTGCTTTTATCCGAGTGAACATTTCCCGCGCACAAAGCCCCAGCGGACGGATGGATTCATTAAATGCTTGATTATTTTTTGTTTTTCGTACTGATTCTATACCATATTTGTAGAAAAATTCAATTTTAATTAAAACGTATTGAAATGAATTTGTGTTTTAAATTCTAACCGCTATAAATTTCGCGCCCGAACAATTCGAAAACGGTTTGCGGCTATTGTATTGTATGGTGCGACAACAGGATATAGTTTATTAATGAAGCGATAGCGCGCAATATGAGCCACGAAACGGTCCATATAAATTTATGGAATATAGGCCTGCAACAATGGATACGGGCGCCAATAGGGCAGGGCCATGCGCAATCTTTTAAAATATTTCAAAAGCGATATATCCCGTGCCAAAATGTGTTAATTCCGCACTCCCTGCTGCCTGTGAAATTGTTCGAAAAATGTAACGCCCGCAGTCCATACGCGGCATTAAATTATGCTTACATTCACCGCCTTTCGGACTACGGAGTGAATTTAAAAATCAAAACACGAACAGGCTTTCAGTTGTTCTTATATAACACAATGAGAATCTTTATAATTAATGCTTTGTTTAAGATGAAATGAAAGATGCTGCCTTAATGAATTAGGTAGGTGGCCAACTGCCTTGTGGGCCACAGCTGAATGATAGTGGCGTTAAAACTTATAAGCAATAAATTATCTAAATCTAAACTTTAGTTCGCATTTAGATAATAAATAGTTCGTATTTTATACTTGGTCGTATAGTGTTATGTTTATTCCCAAAAAAAAAGCTTAATATTGAACGCGACATCTAACGGAGGGTATGCTTAGCAAGTACACCTCTCTCTTCTAAAATTTCAGGTTCCTGAGCAGTATTCTAAGGTTAGTAGCGCCGCCTGTGCAAAACTGACGCAAGCATCGAAGCAGCCCACTAGCTATCCAGCGTACGACGCCATCTAGCACAAAGCTTCGCAACTAGAAGTTACCCCCGCTATTGCAGTTCACGTCACGTATTTTATTTCAGAACCCACTTTATCCTGTAGGATCTTAAACTGTCGCGTTCCGTCACCAACAGGTGGCGCTGCTTGGCAAATCTAGGTTGTGATGGTCAACATAATTTTAACATAACGTTATTCAACTTCATGAACATTATTATTAGGTACTCACGGGTGTGGTTTCTATCTTCATCGCGGAGGTTGCGCCGCACCGGAACTTAAAATGTCTGAAACACATAAAAAGGCCAATAAGACTAAACTCATATACTCGAGCACGGACGTTTGTGGTTTATATGAAAGGTCAATGATCTTAGTTAAGAAATTCGCAAGTCTGGTCCTCGTCTGGTGATACGCCTTTATCACGATAAGTTTGGATCAAGATTTCTGTCACGTATTCGGGGATTGATCCTTTTACATGGTAATGTGAGAGCTTAGTCTAGCTTTTAGTAGGGCTCAGAATAGATTCTAGGTTTCATACGACTTTTAAGCTTTTTGTAGAAGCATAAACATAATGATATCATTACGTATGAGATTGTAGGTGTCTGCATGATCTAATCTTTAAGCCGAATGCTAAAAAATGGCCTGCTAAGGTACCTACCACCCGTCCTGATTTGTCCGGCTTAACAACCGACGCAAACAGTTTCTTACAAGTTTAGTTTAACGTGTTTCTGCCTTAGACACATAGCTCCCAAACGGATAAACCGATTTTGAGTAAGTTAAGGTGATTTGATCGAGCGACTGCTATATTTCAAGAAAATCTGTTTAGCTGGGAACATCAGCTCTAGCTTCTCGGGGGTATTTAATTTTTTTCATTTACATTAGTCACTTACATGGAAAAGAAACATATATGTATGTGTATGTTTACATCAAATAAGATGTCGGCATACGAGCCTTTCTGAAAACATCCGGATTTAACAGCAATTTTTACATGATACATGATTTTTTCAATAACAAAGAAGCCGGTCACTCAATTCACTGTATTTTTTAAAAATGTTTTTTTACCTAAATCCGTCATTCACAAAGCGATTTGAAAATTTTTCTATTGAATTTTGAATACATTGAAATTTTCAATTTTTTGAATTGAAAGGATCCACTTCCCGATTGGTCCCGTTTTTATTAAAATCCAGTCCTGAAAATGAGATCCATCAGGAATTGAGAGAATTTCTCAAATATTGTAGCGATTTTGATATTTTCATCAACAAGTCAAGAATTTGCATCCAAAAAGTATAATTTAGCGAAGTGGAACTGATGAAGAAGACCAGGCTTAGCTACCACTGTATCAATAGTACGGGGGCCCCGGACTTCAGGGGCTCCGAACTTTGTATTTTGTGAAAAATCTTTACCCTTCATTTGGGCCCTCAAATTTTGATACGGGGCTCGTCTAAGCTACACCACTAAGAAGACCACAAATGCCCACCGGAACTCCTCAATGATAAGTTTAGTATTTCCCAAGTGTCGCCAAGAATATTATATTGCCAAGGTATTTTGTTGAAGTAGTTTTTTTTTTGTTACAATTATCAAAATTTCGAAATGTAATAGTTTTCTTGGGAGTTTCTTCGTGGCCTAACTAGGTTTACCTAACTGATGTAGACACGAGGAATAAATTCCCATTAAAATACATAACATCCACAATCCACATAAAATGACTTAAAAAAAACAGACTTCTGGTAATAATTTATTTGCATAAGCTCTTAATAAATAAATAACATTGTTAAACATCTTATAGGTACCTAGATTTGTAAGCATCGTGGTCTTATTAAGGTCAATAGCTAGGGGCTATTTATAACATGCTTTGGATAGCTCAATAATTACGTTATTACAGTTTTATAGGCGGACTCAATAAATAAACAAGTTTGTTTATCTTTTCGGAGAAAAGTATCATCAAGATATAAGTTCTATTTATTTTGGGCAGTCAGCTGGAAGCAGTTAATTAGCGGTTTATTAGCTGTTAGGTTCTGAGTATCATAGGGCCCAGTGCCAGTCTGGCTTTCATGAAGCCCAGTCTGGGTGCATGAAGTCTAGTCTGGATATCATGCAGTCTGGCTTTCATGGAGCTCAGTTTGGGTATTATCCAGTCTGGCCTTCATGAAGCCTAGTCTAGGTATCGTGAAACCCAGTCTGGCTTTCAAGAAGGCTAGTCTAGTTATCATGGTGTCTTTTGGCTTTCTTGAAGCCCAGTCTGGCTTCGTCAGTTAGCTTAGTTTAGTGAATGAAACAACAGAATCGACGCCAGTATGTACGTATTTACTCTATAAAGTTAATAATTAGTACTTAGTTTGTCAAAATGATTGTCGTTCAATAAGAGCATGTCGGGTGTTTTGGCGGGAACGTGAAGAATTCATGTCGCGTCATTTTATTATTTTCCAAAACTTGTGTTATTTCGAGTTTTAATGTGTAAAAACGGTGAATTTTTACCCGTTAAGTGTTCGTGTACATGCACAAGTGTTGGTGAATGGTATAATGTCGTGAAACGTGAATTTTCGTGTTGTTTCCAAAACTCCATAGAAGGCTCTAGTAAAGTTTTCACCACTTTACTGGGGCATGAGTTGGACTTGACCGTGACTTGCTTTGCTCGACTTTGACCGTGACTATGACTTATTTGATAATATCTAACAAAACTTGAGAATATATATATGTATACTTGACACTGGCAAATGCATAAGACGTGCGACGCCAAAATCTTCTTAGGAGGAAAAAGAAAAAAAAAAAAAAAAAAAGAGCATGTCAATTCAATTCAAAGCATACGTCCAAATGTACAATACAATACAATACAATACAATATAGCTTTATTATATACCAAAAAGACAAACTTAAAAATTAATGAACTAAAAATGAAATGATATTTTAAAAACGGTAGTATAATGGGCGGCCTTATCGCCTAAAGCGATTTCTTCCAGACAACCTTACACTAACGATGTATTGCATACACTAACTGATATAACTTCATAAGGTTATAAAATAACAAGCCCTTACTCCGAGCATGACAACATCAATTCATCAGATTCATCAACCACGACAAACTTTATAATGCGAGTCGATTCAATAAGTGTAGTCCATTAATGACTCCATAACTCCGGCAACAATGTTATTAACGGCGGAAGGGAAATGCCATCAAACTGGAAACGTTGTTAGCGCGTGCGACGCTGGGAAACACTCACTGGTATCTATACTGAGCTTGAGGAGGCTTTTCTTATGTAGAACGGTAGTCGGTCAACGTTTGCTCAACTTGACTATTTTCTTTTTTTATGTTATTTATTTATTATTTATTTATTTATTTATTTCCAAAAAAAATGTTACTCGATGACGAGACAAGCAAATCGCTCACCTGATGTTAAGCGTCACGCTTGCTCATAACAGTTCAGTGCCACCCAGAATGTTGAACTTCAACAGTTCAAAACTATGCGCGGCAATGCACTGTAATTACGCTTGGAAACATTGCCCTTCAATCCGGAACACAGTAATGCTTGCACACTACTGCTTGGCGGTTGAATAACTAGCAAAGGTGTGTTACTTCCCCGGGCGGACTCTGCAAGAGAGTTCTACCACTACAATTTTTTTTCATAATCCAGATGCAACATTTTCGAGAATCGGTATATTCGGTTAAGCCAATAATATTAACCAAAAAAACCGACTTCAAAAAAATACACTGAAAGAATGCACAATCGATGCTCTTGGCGCCACTCGTGAAATTCTTATCATTGTGGAGTTCCGGTGGCATCTGTGGTCTTCTTCATCAGTTCCGATTCACCAAATGATACTTTCTGAACGCAAACGCTTGACTTACTGACAAAATACCTAAATCGCGATATGTATGCCAATAATATTTGAGGAGTTCCCTCAATTTTTTGTGACGAGACGAGCAAGTCGCTCACCTGATGTTAAGCGTCACGGTTGAATAACTGGCAAAGGTGTGGTACTTCCCCAGGCGGACTCTGCAAGAGAGCCCTACCACTACAAAAAATTCCGCATCCCATTATCAGAAATGTATTTTTTTTAAATGGGACTTATCTGGAATGTTCTTTCAAGTAAAAACGAATTTCCCAGTTAGGTTTATAAATGAAGAAGTACTGAGGTAACAAACAAAAAACCTTTTGGAGAAACTCACGAGTCGCACACTGGGCAATGGAGACACGATCTAGTTTTTTGCTTACTCTGCTTCGTCGTCGGTCCACCTTGTGGGCCGGCCTGCGCTGCGTCTTCCAGTTCGTAGTCGCCACTCAAGAAACTTTCTTCCCCTTCGATTATCGGTGCTTCGAGCGATGTGGCCTGTCCATTGCCACTTCAGTTTGCAAACCCTGAGAGCTATGTACGAGATGGCTATGAGAGCTATGAGACCGATGCGTGGTGCGTTCAATTGTTCTGATTGAGGAAACTAGGGATCTGTGCTGTTGTATAACCAATCACTCAATAAAATTCTGTTTAAAAATCTTTCAGTCGTAATATTTCATAGATTTATTTGAACAACAATACGATAAGGCCAAATATTGGAAAACCCAGGCCACGTCTGAGCCCAACCAGAAAGGTTCCATTCAAAATCTACACTCGACATTTCCGCCATCTACAGGGACCCTATTCCTGTGCGCTCGAGATTATCTCGGTCACTGTCTCTCTAATTTCAAAATTTAATGGGAGTGAGTGAGAGAGAGATAAAAATGTCATTTCTCCGAATAGGGGCCCAGTAAGGATGATGAGATGAAGTATAGCGTATATCTTGAATCGAATCCATTCCGATTGGATTGAGATTCCAGCAATCGTAGCATGCACACCGAGACAAATTTTTCCCACCCTTTTTCTCAACAGAGGCGTATGCAATAAATACCGCCTATAGTCTTGTCACGTTCTCGCACGACAAGATTTTGTCGCGGTGCATGCTTGGCTTGCAGTAGATGATAGTGCATAATAATGTTCATATCTTTTTACATACTCCTAACCTCATAACCATTCCATAACACATTTTTTTCAGCCGCCCTTTTTTCAGCGTAACGCTCGCGCTTTACGCTTTGTAAAGCGCGAGAGCGGGGGAGTTTTGACAGTTCCAGGAGCTAAATGAATTTTGCTAATCGCTTCAGTATCTACTATCTACCGATCAGCTAAAATATAATTGACATATGGATCATCATCATAGCCAGAAGACGTTATGCTTTTGCCATAACCCCTCCGCTTGATGGACAGTTTGGGGATCGCAAAACACTCACCGTGTACTAAGAGGACGCTGCTGCCCTCCGGTGGTTCTGGTCGCAATTTAAGGACATAACCGGATCATATAATTGAAGTATGAAAATTTCTCATGTCCAGGGGCTCCATTTTTTGAATCGCTCGTATCGTATTCTTTTGTATCTTTCGAAATGACTGGCTTTCGAACAAAATCCCAACAGTTCCAAACCAAAGTCTCTTTTTTAAAATAATCATATCACTCGCTAACGCAACGAACGGTTTGAACAATTCGAATCTGCTTTCTACCAATAGAAAATCTTTCATTTTGCGTGATATTTTCCTACGAAATCATCAGAGCGATTCAAAAATAGAGTCCCTGACCTAATTATGTTACACATTCCTGCTTTAACTGTAGTAGTCCCGTTTTACCTAATTATCATGTAAGTAGGTAACCAACCGGCGACGCTGCAACCAGTCCACTAATGAGTTCGTTGTCGCCTCCGATGAACTGACGCAGGTGTAAGCGACTAATTAGACATTATGCTATGGACTACACAGCATACATAAGTAACTTACTGTGAATGACTGACTTATCCACGGACCGTTTCCTAGCAAACGAGGTGTCAAATTTAGCTCCTTAATAAAAGCACAAAATTCATGATTTCAGAGTTTTCTGCGAAGGGATGAGCCCTTAAGTGAACGAGCGACTTTATGGGACTGCCTTAGAGGCAGAGAGCGGAGAGTGGGAAGCGTTGTATAGGAGTTACGTCGCGCGGCGTAGTGGTACTGATGCATAGGCGCAGAGCGACATCATTGGAAGCGGCGTAGAGGGAACAATTCCTCTCAGTAAGGCGCACCACACACCAGACACATTTGTGCGCATTAAGACATTCTCCAACTCCAGATAATTCCAGCATATCTAGCAAGCCCGCAGGGATACAATTTTGTCTGCCCGTTTTATCCTTGCGTCACCGCGACAATGCTATAGAATGTGGTCTGTCTCGTTCTCGCAGGATAAAACGAGTGGATACAATTTTATCGCGCTGTCTGCAGCTGCGGGCTTATCCTCTAACTTTGAAACATTCGTGATTCTGATTGCGAGCATGCCATCCCGCTCGTACCAACTTAGTCGCACTATGAGCGGTCCTGCTCGCGCCCTATCACTATCGCTTTCAGAGTTACGGGATAAGCCCACTAGTCTGGGCTCGGGGATGGTTAGATGTGGAGCTCTAAGCATCTATCTAAACGATCCCGGGGAGGACGACAGCGTCGAGTAGCTGTAGTAGGCGGAGGCGTCTAAGGACAGCTTGCCTTAGTCGGGCAAGATGAGTATTAGTCTACTTTCTAGGCTATCGTTATTGGGCCTTCATAAAAGAGTTTTCAAACATGTTTGAGTTATTACCATTAAAAGGACGTCATTACGAAAAACTTCCGACTTTTGAATAAACAATCTGGCAATCTTCAAAGCATTTTCTAAACAATCGAATGACGAGACGAGCATAAATCATTTGTTCTGTTTCTGACGTAAATCGAGCCCATTTTCAGCGTTACCTCGAAGTTAAAAAAAATATTAAAAAAACATGTCTTTATTTTCATCTCAAGTACTCACATAATGTGTATCTAAGTTATGTGTTCCGTTGACGTTACTTACATACAACATTATGTCCCAGATTCGACAGACTAGATTTATCACTCGGCGAAGAAACATGTACATACCTAATGGCAAAGAACCATAATCGACCGAATGAACGAAGTCTTTGCTTCAACTGGCAAAAGCTTTCATCTGTCCTTATGTTGGTCTTGGTATTAGCGTACAGGTCGTATTTTTCAACTAATCTTGATGAAAGTTGGTATACGGGTTCTACAATTTTATAGATTTTTCTTGTCGTCGATGATTTTGATTGGAGGGATATTTCCGCCAAAACGGGAGGAAGTTGGCTGCGGCGCCATTTACCGGCCAATTTTGATAATATTTGACAGAAACAGTTAGGTCACAACACTAAATAAAAATGTTGAATATGTGAAAAATCGGTCAAGATGTTGTTACGATATAATATCGCTATCAGTTCGATTTTTTGCCAGTTCGCTTCACTCACTCTGTCAATTAATGCCAACCACACAAAACACTACTTTCAGTCTCGTTAGACTCAATATGCGAGTCGTTTTGATTTGACTCATGAGTCGTCATTCTCGAAGCCGTCGTTTGTAGTCTCGAAAAAACGACTTGAGTCTCGAAATTAAGACTAAAAGACTCGAGTGTTTACAACACTACCCAGCTGGAGTGTACGCCTTCCCGCGTGAAAGTCGAGTTTGAGTTGTAACATTCGCTTGCGGTTTATGTTTGTTTCGTAGGTCGAGGGCGATGAACTTGTGGAAAGGTCGCATTGGGACATTTTATTTGTATCTATTTTTGTCTACATTGGATACTAGTGGGTTTGAGATTCACATGATGCTGAATTAATGGCTTAGTGGGTCAAAAAATTAGCAGCTCAATGCGTGTTGAAACAAACATCTCACAGACAGACGTAAATGACAAAATTATAAGGGTTTCTTGTAGTACCACGGAACCCTAAAAAAAAGAAAGTAAGTAGCTATATTAAGCATAATAATATTATTATAGATTTTTACCACAGACCTTTTGATAATTGCGTAGTCTGAACAGACGACAAACAAAAATTGATAAGGAGCTCTCTAAACCCTATTTACGAGTATATTACCCAGTTTTACAATACTTGTAAATATAAAGCAAATTACACACGAGTACAGCAAAAAACACTCACAATAAACCTTATAAGGAAGTAATTTCAACAGCATTTCGCTCGACATTGAAAACCTCAACACGTATTCGGACAAGGATGTTAATTGCAATCAATAAGGAACTAATATATTGTATAAGTTACTAGATATTACGCATGCAACTCCTGCAGGTGTAAAGATATACATTAAAATGTTAGGACTATAGAATGTGTTTAGTTTAATTCCTAACTGAAGGAAAAGGCAGTAGGACATGGGGCGTTCAATGTGGGAAGACGTCATTCTGCTTTAATCTATCTCCCAGTTTTCCTTTGCTTATATATACACAGACCTTAACACCGGTTGACAGCTCGTGGCTGTATCTCCCTAGCAAAAACATTAAGCGTTAAATAGCATAAAACCGCTGATTGGATCACCTATGATTAACTAGCTCTTCGAGCCAATAAATAAATTATAAAACACGCAGGGCTCGTTTTTATTAATTTTGGAAGCGAAATAATTAAAAACCGTTCATAATCAGTCTTCGCGCGCATTGCCTTCACCGTAAGAGCTGCTCTGAGCTTTCCACTCAATAGATATAATTAATGTCTATGACGTTACAATCGATGTTTCTTTCTACTTATTTTTGGACACATTAAGCCTTATGTAGCGAGTAATTTAGCATCATGTGAATGTCAAACCTACTAGTGTCGAAAGCGATAGAAGTAAGAGGCTGTTCATTTATTACGTAAGACGTTTTTGGAGGAAGTTGGACCCCTTAAACAGACTTAGACCCACAATTCAACAAACACAGTTACATACTTACCTACTTACATACTTACACATTTACTTACACACACACTTTCGCATTTTTTTTTTTTTTTTTTTTTTTATGTTACTCGGTGACGATACGAGCAAGTTGCTCACCTGATGTTAAGCGTAATGCTTGCCCATAATAGTTCAGTGCTACCCAGAATTTTGAACTTCAAATATGCGCGGGAATGCACTGCGCTCGTCACCCTGAGATGTTAGATGTTAAATCTCTATATGCAAAATCCCTATTATCTCTGTATGTCTATATATATAATATTAGTGTGGTAGAGTTCAGTTGAGTCACTTTCGGACCTTCCAATAATAGACCGGTTATGTAATCTCTTCTACTTATTGGGACGCGCATACTAATGTCAGAACCAACGGTCTACTGACTTACTCATTATTAAGGTATTTTACTGGCAGACTATAGGCAACCTCGTGTCCCTGGTCTATAGGTTGCTCACTCTAACATTAATACATCCAAGTTACAGGTGTTGTTTTAATAAAACGGGAATACTCACGTTAAATTGATTCCTTTATTGCGATTCTAGTTTCGATCACATTCGGTGACCTTTTTCAAGGAATGCTAAGCGTGGCACGCGCGCGATCTTTCTTGCATGAGCTTGCTCGCGGCTTAATAAGACGCTGAATAACCCTATAAGTCTTGAATTACAAAAGGGCAAAGGCGTTTCAAGATTTCAACCTAAGTTTTAAGCTTGCAAAATAGTTTTAATAACAATGTAGAGTAAGCACAGATTGCCTTATACATACCGCATTGAGACAAAACAAACATTTCAGACAAAACTCCACCAAGGTTGGAGGTTAGCGCGGATTGCGGGGACTGCGCGTTGCCGTTGGCTATCCCAAGGTTACGCCTATTCGTGCCTAGCAATGAATGAATGATGGTAGTGAATTTGTATAGTAGTATTTTAACCGATGCGTAGCGCGCTTCGGCCGTCCTAAGTGTGGTATCTACAGAGAAATAATCTGTGAGAGTAAGTCAAATAACTTACCACTTTAGGGACTTTTCGTCTTATAAACTTTAATATTCAAAAACTCCATAGATGCGTGGTTTGGGATCCAAACTTTTGTCTGAGCATCCAACCCCTCTAACCACACTTTTGGCTTATATTCATAGAATATATAGGAATATGCTGTAACTCCTTCAGACATCCTGCTTAAAACTGAAGCAGGTTTCGTAATGGAATCAAGCCGAGGCTGTTCGCCCAAAGGTTTTGATGCTCGATTGCATTTGATCGGTGTTGGGATCTCGGAAATATCTGTCCGGACGGGGCTCGCTAAGTGATTCGTAATGCGCTTAAATCGACCGAAATGCTACGAGAGCGTTGGACTGAATATTCGGTACCGGGCTGGAATGTTTTTTCAATAGTGTTCCTATCGGGGGTACTAAAAGGGATGTAAGACAACTTTCACGTAGTTCGAGCTTCGAGATATCTCTATTTTATAATCTTCTTATGTCATGTGACATTTTATTATTAAACTAGCTGAGCCCCGCGGTTTCGCCTGCTATTCTACAGGTACAGTACATCTTTTCAGGATAATGCGATGTCTCACTCTAACGTGGGATTAAATTCTCCCATGGCTAGAATGGTGCGTATGTATAATACTCTGTCTAAGACAGCCGATGTTGACATATTTGGTGACCATATTAATATATTTAGGAAGACTTTGAGGTCTCTGACTATCTGATCAATGATGATAATTCATATTACGACTTTTAAAATTTAATTTTTGACTTTTATGTAATGACTTAATTCTATTTATAATTATAGTACCTCGCTCTTTATTATTGCATGCTGTCTTCACCTGTATGTATTGTGACATTTAGTTCTATTCTATTTGTGTACATTTTTGACATTGTATTGGTGTGCACAGTGTAGGTGAACCTAAATAAATAAAGAGTATGTGTTATTCCAGGGAATAAGCTACCTTCTACCTTGATATAGAAACAAAGTATTAGTATGTGTCCACAATTTAAGGTTCAATTTAGATTGCAATGTCGTAAAAAATATGTTCCCAAATATAATGTCCATCTCTGAGAACCTAGCGAGTTTTGCAAATCCTAACTAATATTATAATTAAGGGGAATATAGGGACTTTCTTGATCGGGCATAATTTTTAATAGCATTGTGTTCTTTTATTAGGAGAGGCCTTCTGCTCCTAAAATACAGTTTCTAACTAGTTTAGGAGCCTTTGGATTAATTATACTTTCTGTACTTGTTTAATTTATGTCATAAATAAATAAATGAGTTATTATTATTTTACTTATACATAGATATACCTTAGAGAAGAACAAAATGTTGACTTTATACTAGTCACAAATAAACATCGGACGTTAATGACATCGATCGTAGCTTATGTTTTATTACAAAATCGTAATTTTAATTTTAATTTGTACTACTTTTTTACGTTAATATTGTATTCGTAACTAATACAATATTAACTAATATTATAATTCAGAGGAATAAAGCCGCAGTCGTGTCAGGACCGATAAAGCTTCGAGTTATGAAAATGAATACGTTCGTCTCGTGGAAAAAAATTCGCATTCAGAATTCCTTACATTACAACTGTCAGTCCATACGAAACGTCGAAAAATGCACAAAAATGTATCAACGCCATCTAGCGAACTACCTATAGGAAGTAGCTTTGTCTCTGTCTGCATGTCAGTCGCGTTATCACGGCTAAACGGCATAGCGGATCTAACTAAAATTTGTGGAGTTACTGTATAATCAGAAAGACGGATATAGAATACTTTTTTATGTCCACGCGAACGAATTCGCGGGTAATAACTAGTAAAATATAATATTAATAATTTTACTGATATTATTAATTCAAAAATATTCTTTACAAGTCACGTTTTTATCACCATACCATTGTGAATGAGTTAGCTTCAAGTCGAAAAGTTGTGACAATCATGTCGCAGATTAAAGCAATAGCGACATCTTACGTCCTTATCAGTACTACAATACGGTTTCGTGACAAATATATAGGTACACTTCCTGTCTATTACGTGTATATTTAATTTATTATCATGTTTCTTTTGTGTGTCTGTATTTTTTGTTACGAAATAAATATTTCTGTATTTCACAATCGAGTTACGTAACTTTCTATGGACATTAGCAATCTTAGTATAATTTATCTATGGTATTACTTAGTATTCATTACAGTTTGTCTCATTTCTTATTCACGTACCTATTCACCAACTTTCATAAGCGGCTGGGCACAAATTTATTAAGTAAACTACTAAATAATTACCCCGGGCAACGCCCGGTCTAAACTGAACGTGTTGCAAAGTTATCGCACACTAGCTGATGCCCGAGACTTCTTCCGCTGTGCTGCCACGTAGGTCAGTGTTCACAAATCGAACCCAACTGCGTCATGTAGCCTATGCACTTCGGATGTACAGAGGAATCCACGATACCTTACTCGTCAAAATCAGTCAAGCCCTTTAGGCTACAGGAGGCTATATAGGAACACACAAACATACATTAAATACTTAGATACACACTAAACACATTAAACCTCCTTATTGGACAGTCTGGTAAAAAGGACGAACGTTCAAACAAACTGTCATATTTATTTGGAAATACTTTTTAGTGCTCAACTATGTTTGACTATGTTGTAAAGAACTTGCTGTTACCCGCGACTTCGTTCGCCATAAGACCTATAAAAGAGCCTACGTCCGTCTCCGATCCTTAAGCTATATATATGCAAAAAATCAGGTCGATTCGTTCAGCCGTGTAGCCGTGATAACGCGCAACCACCCAGACAGAGAAACAGAGTTACTTTGGCATTTATAAATTAGTTAGGATTCCTGAGCAAAATTTCATGCGTTTATGCAGTACGTTGTCTGTCCGTCAGTTGTTAGATTTTTATTAATTAGATGGTATGCAGTTGCAAATTACGAGCGTGCGTCGACCTGACTAGAATTTGGTTGGTTGAGAGTTTGGTGCTCATTGCGTCAACTCTCAACTAGCTTATGTGCCTAGTCGGATATCTAAATCTGTCTCAAGCACCATATTTTCGTTTTGTCCCCCTATTACCAACGAGAGAACACATCGAACTTTTTATTCCTGTCTGACCCCCTAAGAAAGCAGCAGGGGCACAGACAGGAAATAATTATTTAGATACGTCTCCTAGTTGGTAATAGGGGGACACATCGAAAATATTTTGTCCTGTTTGTTCCCCTGCAGAGAGAATATAATATTCCATTATTCTAAAATTTCGTGATTTTGATGCCATCCCGCTTGTACTATTACTGTCATAATCAGGATCATTCATAATAAGGTGGCAGGCTAATAGAGCACGGCATAGAGGCATTTGCACCTGTGACTTCAAGTAAGATTCTCCAGGCCGGACGTGGAGGACCATTGGGGTCCACAAACAGTGAGTTTATATAACACCTTGAATTTAGACGTTGTGCAACAAATGACAATCGTGACGTACTTAAATTTGCAAATGTGCGTTTGAAATTACGCTATACGCGACACAATAGAAAATTCACATTTCAATGCAGGACTCCATTCCGGCCCGGAGTAATTTCAATCCTCGAATTAATTTTAATTTACTTAGTCCTTCAAGCGAGTGAATCAGCCTAAAAAACTTGCAAAGCCGCGTGCGCTCGTGAATTATAGCACCAAAGTTAGGAGTGGGTTAATTCATTAAAGTCAGTGGCACCTGCCTACTCACAAGAATCTCTTATCGGGAGAGCCTTAATTACGTAATAGAATTATGGTGTCTTGGGTTTTTGATTTATTTTCTATGACAATTTAAATATATATATTTATTTATTTTTGTAGGCAATGGGACGGCACTTGTTTATAATATTCCCGCGGCTGCAGATCGAGATTTCAGGATATTTTAGTACGTTATTTGGGTTAATAGCAACAGGAAGACCAAATACCATTACCCAAGGCACGTTTTAAATCAAGCCAAAAGCGACATCGACGCTAATGAAACCCAAAACACGGCACATGTATTTTTTTTCTTTGTGCCGTGTTGCTTCTCATTGGCGCTGTTGTCGTATTGCGGACCATAGAAAAATTATAAGAATGACAATCTCATATATAACAAAAAACAAAATAGCTTTTTTGTGTACAAAAAATTGTACCCTCGTAAAAAACAATGTACTAAATGGCGCTTACGTATTTAGTCAGCTAAGTAATGTTCAAACCGTTATAAAAGCCGATGAAAATATGGGTAATATAAAAACATGGTATTGGTATATAATTATGGCCAACTTAGTTATGAAAAAAAAATACAAAACCTTTTTTTACTAGCTATAGTTAAGAAAATTTGTAACGACGGAGGACTAAACCGGTTCTGTGGCTTAGTTTACAATACAACGCTGCTTTTAAAACCGAAAATATAATAAAACTAAAGAAGTATACTTGATAACTATAAATAATATTTAAATATTGATAAGTTATCTTATTTTAGAGTAAGAAATAAAATCAGCTCGTCTTGAAATATGTTGGCCTAAGTCCCCAAATCGTTTAAGAAAAAATAAGAGCATGTCGGGCCATGCTTAGTAGGGTTCCGTAGGCGCGTAGGACGTTTGAAGTATTTATCCGTTTTTACCGCATATCTCAAAAATTATTATCATATGTTGCCCGAAATAATTTTAAAAGAAAGTTTTTACTAAGATTTATCAACATGGGAGATAACAACTTGCAAAGACCTGTTCAACGACACACAACATGATGGGGTGTAGGGAATTTTTTTTTCCCTCCTTTTCGTGTACGGGAGGTTATGTACCCTTATTTTACAAAAAAAAGGTCTTTTTTTTTTGAAACTACGTTTATACTTAGACTATCGTCGAGCAAAATTTTATGCATGTAAGTTTACAACATTGGAAGTTATAAAGGAAATTAAGTTAATGGCTGTAAAGGATTCAGACAGACAGACAGACGGACAAGACGAACTTATAAGGGTTCCTTGTAGTACTATGGAACCCTAAAAAGTGGTGTAAGAAACCTTAACTTTATTTTAAAAGATCTTTTCAATGATACCCCACAAGTGGGGGATATGCGAATATTTTTTTTATCGCCACTTTACATGTATGGTATTATTATATAGATACATGTAGATATTTTTACGGGGTGGCCATAAAAATAAAATTATGTTTTTTTTTATTCTTTGCAAATTACTACCTTTAAAAGGATTCAAGGATTCCCCACATGATGAACACTTTTTGGGGTGATGGCGCCAATCCAGTAAGAAATGTATCTAGTACGAATACTTCATACCTACGCACCTGTAGGTTTGGTACGTAACACGTTTACAAAGTATTGTTTGATAGCCCTTACGGGGCAGTGGGACTTCTACATTGCGTCGTCGGCTCGTAACTAGGGTTGACCTAAAAGGCTTTAATATACTTTGAGCCTAGTCAGTCCTGTTTGTAAACTACGTAAGGATTCCCTTAGGTATGCTACATAGATAACACCCTAGATTCTGCATTCAGGATGCTCGAAGCGCACCAAGCATCAGTCTTAATACACTTATATAAAAATACTCTGATTGGTTGATTGTTAGGCGCGAGGAGGCGTAACCTTAAAAATTAAAATAGCCAATGAGAACGCTCGATCGCACTCCCCGCAACCCGTGCCTTCCTCAAACTTTGACCTGTGTGAACTTGGCACCCGACTTTGGAAAAATTATTTAAAATTTGGTGACTTTTTGTAGGAACAATAAATCTCGTAATGCGGTATCTAGTGTGATCTGTGGTATGCTACGAGTGGATGGAAATTCAGACTCATTTCGAAGGAACTTTTTGTAGGTAGAAATGTTATGTTTTAACTATTTTCGTGTTTTTTCATAATATCCCAGGATTGACAAATACAAGTACTTTATTTGGGTACAATGGATTTAACATAAAAAATTGATTGAATCCGCTGGCTCCGAACCAGAGGCTTCTCCCATTGGTTGATATAAGTACTATGGTTACCCTATAACAAAACATTATTTTATTTAATTAAATTTTATATAATTTAGTAACGGTAAAATTTACTTATGGAATTAGAATGAATATAATCTTGTTATTATTTATTAGAGATAGCTATGAAACATCATAGCTATATTGAACATTTAAATTATTTAATATATGTATTGTGGATCTAGGTTGTTTGTAATTGAGTCACAATCGTCTTCATAATGCACGTCCTTCCAAATTTCATTAATATCAGTAGTGGTAGTATGGTAGTGAAAATATGTCCCAGCAATAGGCTTATAACGCAACAAAATTGGGCTGAACTCCAACTCGGTTTTAAGAGCCCACTCCCCTTATAAGCTATCTCGTCCGCGAATTTTCAAACGATTTTGAGGATAAATAATCACGAAGTAACAACAGTCATTTATATTTTAACAAAGAAGAAGGGAAAACACATTTTGCTTATGTTCCATTTGTTTTCTTCTTTTCCATCAAAATAGAAAATACCATCATGAAAATATTAAATTTCAATTTCAATATCTTTATTTAACTTAAAAATACAATATAGTAGAATAAATAGTGTCTGATTATCCTAGTATTAAAATATTAAAACATCAGTAATGTAATATTTTTAGAATGTACTTCTTGATTTGACTTGATTTTTATCTTCAAATGTGTAGAAAATTGAAAGAGATTTATTTACATCAATTAGCACCGAACACGAATCACGCTAATGAGAATTAAAATTAAAAACATGCAAACAAATGCCAAATATACATAAATTAAGTACATAAAATAAATCAAAATATGTCAAGTTAAATTAAAACTAAAAATAAAATAAAAATGTCCACAGATTAAATTTCAAACAATAAAAATAAAATAAGAAATACTTATAAGATTAATTAAAATTATCTATGTCACTAGTTTAGAATGCTGGACTGAGATAGGTTTGCCCGGGAGCGCGGCCTTAATGAGGTGAAACAAAGGGACAGTTTAGAGGATAGTCTTTTCGCTAAGTTTTGGCGCATTCAATATTTGAAATTGTATAGCTGTCGCTCTGTTTCTCGTGCGTGCGTTGGAGAGAGTTAGTGAATTTTCCTAACTTTTTGATGAAATTAGCGTTTCGGGGGTAGTCTGTTATCACCCCCTAAATCTTAACAAAAGCTTTAGTTTTTGGTGTCAATGACTTGGATAAACAATGCCGCGATGTTTCGTTTTTAAAAAAAAACGCAAAAAAAAAATGTCACTTTAAGTGCTTATAACAACGAAGTTATTGCGAATTAAAAAAAAAACATACAAGCATAATGGCACGGTGTAGATAACATATAAAAAAATCATTCGGAAAACGTTTAGAGGTGGGTATCAGACTACGTTTTTTGTATGGACGAGACGGCGCTATACTCTATTCTTAAGTTCGCATTTAGGCCTAAAAAGATAATTTTGTATTTTTATTTATTTATTCTATGTATATTTTTTGTGTACCGCGTGAATCACAGGGCGATGTGGTCGCTGAGCGACAAAGCCCTACAAATAAATAAAATAAAAAAAGTACTGTAAGGTGAATTTATTGATCAATTGGCATAATTCAAACAACTGTCTATGTTCATAAGTTCAAAATCTTTTCATCTCCCAAATATTCTATTCAGGGTATATCCATCACACATTCAATTCCGAGTAACATTTGCCTACAACTCTTAAAGGCCGCGATTTCGCCTACGTAACTAGTAACTAGGCTATAAAACTAGGTCGACAGACCTCAGTTAATACCAACAGGAAACCTAAGCAGCATCCGATATGAACCAAGCAAGCTTTCCGCCCCGTAATGAAATCCACGTCAGTCCCAGGCGGCAGATCGCACTCAAATGAGACGGCCATTGTTTATGTTCATTAAATATACCAACTTATTAACTATTTTTAGGGTTGCTAAAATACTTAATGGACTTCTGCTTAGCGGAAGTTGTGTTATGTTAAAGGAGAGTTTTACTAAGACGCTGATAATAGTCGAATAAGCATTAATTATACAGGTTTTTGCCAAATGTATAGATTATTAGCGACCTGCCCCGACTTCGCGCGGGCGTAATTTAGAAAAAATATTTATAAGCCTTCCATGAAAAACTATGAGCATAATGGTGAAAGCCGCATCAAAATCCGTTAAGTGGTTTAGGAGTTATTAGCGGATATACAGACAGAGAGACGTGGAAAGCGACTTTGTTTTATACTATATATATACACACACACACACACACACACACACACACACACACACACACACACACACACTCGTAGACACTTCGTATTTGCCTACGTTATATAATGTTACGTGAAAAAATATTGAAAATCTTTATTTGACTCCATAATTTTGCTACTTTTCATTACACAGGCTCATCATTGTAATATCGGAAAATAATTAATTTACACTGGGCACTAATTAATACAGAAATTCGATTTTCAAATCACGACACACCTTTGTAGGACATTGGAGGTTGGCCACCTAATTAAAGACAGTTTGAATTTATGCTGTGCTTAGTTGAAATGATAAAAAAACAACAATAAATGTCGTTTATTCCTATTGCCACATTCAAAAACCACGTTTAGAGCCAAAAAATATAAATACTTTAAATTTTGTTACCAATCTATTTATTAATCAAAGCTGCGATTCCTTTACAGGGAATTTAATTGTAAAGATTCGGCGCAGAGGCTGGTAGTAAAGTAAGAATAGTGACCACTTGCATTGTTCTAAAGACCTGGGACCATGGGCCTTATCCCGTAACTCTGGTGGCAATGGTCATCCCGTGCCGTCCCACTCGCGCCAACTTACTCGCACCATGCGAGCGAGCAGCATAGCAAACGAAGAGTTACGGGATAAGGCCAATGGTTAGGAATGCTATGATGCATGTTCAAAAGACTAACACTACAGAAAACCTACCAAGGAAGCTAAGGCCTACATAAATCACCCAATGACTTAATATTAGCTAAAAAATAATCACTCAAAGGATCGGA
This sequence comes from Apocheima hispidaria, assembly GCA_947579745.1. Taxonomy (NCBI): domain Eukaryota; kingdom Metazoa; phylum Arthropoda; class Insecta; order Lepidoptera; family Geometridae; genus Apocheima; species Apocheima hispidaria. The sequence goes on from OX388157.1 coordinate 12,085,220, forward strand.
GCTTATACATGCAGAGATTTTTCGTGAAGGAGGATCAAAGAATGTGTCTTTGACAGCAATAATTAGGTGTTTGTGCGAGGCAAACTTATACGGCAGGTTAGCCAGGGCACAGAGATTTAACATCTAATATCTCAGGGTGACGAGCGCAGTGCATTGCCGCGCATGGTTTTGAACTGTTGAGGTTCAAAATTCTGGGTGCGGCACTAAACTGCTATGAGCAAGCGTGAAGCTTAACATCAGGTGAGCGACTTGCTCGTCTCGTCACCAAATTACATAAAAAAATAAATTAAAAAAACTAGTATACTAAGCACCATTGTGAACTCGGTCACAGCCTGTGATTGAGTAAACGACGTCCTGCTCCCGAGAGCCGCTAACAAACGTAGGGACGCTATTATGCAACGCAAAGTTAGTAGAAATTTCAACGGATAGCACCAATTGACACGCACAAAACATATTGGAATGCACCGTTTGAATCACCGTTTCGAAATACACGCGTATCTCTACAAAACGTGATTAGTTTTCCAATACATGAGCAGAGATGGCGCTCACCATTAAACGACTGTAAAGTGTATGAATGCCTCATTACCACGGATATGGGCAGTGTTTATGCATCATTAGTAACTTCTTCATTATTGGATGATCAGATAATACAACAATAGTTGTTCGATTACTTAAAACAGATTAACATAACAATGTTTTGTTAATTTGTGCTGCACATTTCTAATTGTTATGTTAATATATGCTGCACATTCCTAATTGTTATGTTAATATGTGCTGCACATTCCTATTCGTAAGGTTTTACTTTAATCCGGGTAAGTCTTAAAGCTGCGACCAAAACCAATGGAGGACGGGCAGCAGCGGGCAGGCTCAAGAGAGATATTAAATGAAAAAAAAACCTATTTGTAATTTTTACAATAAAAACATGGTGAAAAGTGCAAACGAGATAGCTGAATCAGGGGAGTCGGTCTTTAAACGGTGAGCTTTCGGCGGATAGTGATTTGATTCCACAGAACTTTAAGCAGTTTTTCAATTCGCTTAGCCTTTTGAAGAGTTTTTTTTCTCTCTCTCTCTCTCTCTCTCTCTCTCTCTTATTTTTTGGCTCCACACCTTGTGTATTTAGCCAGTGTCAAGTATTGTAATATTTCAAGTGAAGTCAAATATGTCACAATTAAAATAAGTCTCAGTCAAGTCCACGTCTTGTCCTAGTAAAGCGGCAGAGACTTTACTAGAAGTTTCTGGGAGTTTTGGAAACAACACGAAGAGTCACGTTCCACTGATGTGACTCTGACGTGAACGTGCGCGGGCGCTGTTGAATAGTGTAAAAAATCATTACACTATTCACCAGCGCTCGTGCACGTTCACGAACACTTAATGGATAAAAATCCACCATGTTTACAAATTAACTCTCGATATAACACAGGTTTTGGAAAATAGTACAATGACGCGACATGACATCTTCACGTTCCCGCCAAAACTATTTTTGAAGAGTTCTCATTAGTCATATCTTCGGCGAAGCTCTAGTGTATTAGATTGGTATTTCCCGCTCGGTAACACCCTTTCGTCAACAGTGTTGACGATCGGGGATAAAAAGTTCCGTTCGAACAGTGTTGACGAACGATACTGAAATAGATCACTATGTTATTGGGCTTGTCTGGAGGTCACAGAAAACGTAATGACATTGACATTCAATTTTTACATTTAATTGCTCTGAGTAAAATTTTTAATGCCTGTCTGCACTAAAGTCAACAAAGATAAAACTTAGCTAAGCATCTCAAAAACTAAGCCGGACTTAGGCATCAATTTCCTCTGCACCAACCATTTTACGTTAAGTTACTCCTACAACTGACGTTTGAATGAAATTAATGTTATTTTTCTATGGTCTTCAGATTAAGTCTATTGCTGCCTTTGTCATTTGCTTAGTCCCAGACAAAGGCAGCATTAGAATTAATCTGTTGTCAAAGTTAACAAACGTTTCAGTATTCGGGGGTTAGACAGACAGTTTTGTTTGACATTGACACTTGTAAAACGCTTGCTTAGCCTTAAGACATGAAAAATCGATGTCTTATGCCTGTCCAAGACTTGGAAGCCGAATACCGAATGTTCGTGCAACGAGGCGATATCCGCCAATATATTTTTTTATATGTTTTTTTTTTTGTCGTTAACACGAGAAGGGAGAGTCGCTTAGCTGATGTTAAGCGTCACGTTTGCCCATAACAGTTCAATGCCACCCAAAATGTTTTACTTCAGCAGTTCCAAATGTGCGCGGCACTGCGCTGCACTCTTCACCCGGAGATATTAGATGTTAAACCTCTGAATGCCCAGTAATTTCGCTGGAAACATTGTCCTTCAATCCGAACACAGTAATGCTTTAAAGTTTAGAGAGGCATTAAAGTTAGGACATGTCTTACGCATTTAGGCAACCTACTAAGTTTGGTTACGCATTTTTCAGTCTTAGAGATATAAGTATGAACTTAGGATATGACAATATCAAAGTTTAGTGCAGACGGGCATAAGTATCTTTATTTGGTAAGTTTATAGTTAGAGTGGTTTTTTAAATTTTTAAATGCTCTTTTCGGCTTAGGAGCACTCTTAGATTAGTTATAATAGCCTTGTTATGTTCTCACTACTTAAATACACTGCTTTATTACTCTCATACCGTTCTGTGTTATATAATATTTAGCATTTGCCTGTTTGTGGGACCTAGGACCTACTAAATAATTGCTGAAGGCTTAATTATGGTTACGATGATGATAATGCGTTATTATCCCAAGAAGGAGGGTAATTTTTGTTTTCTAACAATACTGACTTTGGGCCTCTTCCATCATCTCAAAAGAAATTTTGATCAGTTACTTTCTGATTAGTGCATATTCGCGTGTAAAATTCACAAGTAACTTCACAGTAACTTGGGGATGGTGAAAGAGGCCCTAAACTAGCCTCGTGTCAGCTGGCATTATAAGTATCGTATCTATTTTAGTTGTAATTTGAATAATCGCGGTTACATCGTAACCGCGCCTCAGATCTATACTAGATATCTTATCGGCGCCTATCCAATCAGTCTCGTTGCCCTCATCTCGTGTTATCTCTTTCGCTGCGGAGTCAGTAACCGACTGTAACCATAGTAATAAGAAATCGAAGGACTTCACGACGGCAACGGTATTTAGATATACTAATATCTGAATCTCAGGGGTTTTCCCGCGATTTTCGAGTTTTCCACGCGTATTCCGGTCGAATCCGGTTTTGATGTCAGAGTTTTTATGTCGCCAGATGGCCCCTGACATACATTTCCCGCGGCAGAACCTAACAACAATCGCTCTAAGGTACGGGACCAGAAAACAAAAAAACCTAACTTCGTGTAAACGACGCTGAAAATATTGTAATCTTTTGTGACGTATCAGCGTTTTTAACATAAAATGTGGAAGCACTCGGGAAGTTGAGATGCATCTAACTACACGTACCATTTGAAAATCGGTCAAGCCGTGTAGGTTACATATATATGAACAAATAAACATACGTACTTTAAGTACACTCGAAAAACATTACCCTCCTTTTTCGAGCAGTGGGGTAAAAATGACGTTACGTTTTTTTTAAAAATTTCCAGTTATATGCTCCTTGTAGGCAAGGTCCCTTTAGGACCTCTCCACCATCTAGAAAGTTATCAAAAATCCTGCTTGACCCATTTATGGATTCAAGCAGTACAACTAATAGTCCGAAACTTCACTTACAAAAACCCTGTTCGCCTCCATAAAGGTGACATACACGGGACAATTGCCACGTTAATAGCCAAGGTTAAGGTTTCTTTTAATAACTTTTGATTTTATCAATTACGCCGTAGCATGCGAAGGCAATTATGTCATGGTTCATGCCAGATGTCTGAGAATGATACCATGGTGTTGTAATGTAATTATTGTCTTTGAAGGTCGAATTTAGAATGCAGTGGTTAGTACAAACATTTTAATAAAGCTCTTGTAAAGTTTACCGTTCAAGCCCCCCAGTCCCCGGTAGCTCCTCTATCCCTGACCTAGTAAGGTAAAGGAGGAGCAGAAACGCAGGGCAGAGCAAAGAGCAGGGGGTGTGAAGAATCACCGGCAGATGCCCCGCTTCCACCCCAACCGACTATTGACTACATTGTGAAAGTCTTGGGCAACCGGTGGATGCAAAATGGCAAATTGTCGTTCAGTGTCGCGTTCTAAGAGGAGGCTTGTGTTCAGCAGCGGACGTCTTCCGGACGATAATGATCATGATGAAAGTTTACCGCATTTTAATTCTGTTTTTTCACGGAATAAAAAATAGTACAAGTTCAGAAGACTGACTGAGATGACATAATTTTAATTTGCGAAAAGTGATCGCGCTGTCAGTTTCGCACTCGCTAGGTTAGATGTAAAAGCGGCCACGACTGATGGTTTCAAGGGTTTCACGCTGGCAGAGAGATAGATCTGTCGAGTGATTTTGTCCTGAATCACTTATTCAACGAAATCGCATATCAAAATATATTTAGAGCTTGGAAATTCTGCAAACTTGTTACCTAGAATGCTAAAACAAAACTGATTTAAAGTTTCCAAAGTCATTGCTCTAAACGTAGCTTGAACTGTAGCCAGTAACTCGGTCCCCTGACTCATTGTGCATTTTGTTTATTCGCAACACAATGCAATTAATTTACTCTGGACGAAAGGAGATTCACAGGTAAAGGTGAAAAGTTTGTACCTGACAGATGAGCCCATAAAGCCACAGAGTCAATTAGCAGCGTGTAGTTTAGAATGGTTTTGATTTAGATACATATGTATATTATACATATACTCATATACATATGATACGGTTTTGTGGTGTGTGTTCCTATATTACATGCTGTAGCCTAAACTCCTTGGAGAGGTGTCGCTGGATTCCTATTTAAGCGTCGAGTGTCATAGGCTACATTTATCAGTCGGGTTTTTGATTTCTTTTAATAATAATTAAAACTTGTTAAAAGGTATAAATAATAATACCGATTTAACAAAATAAATACTGGCTGTCGGCTTGAAAAGAAAGATTAATGCCCTTCAATAGGAAACAAGCCAAAATACGTCACCCGCCAATTCCAAGCTTTTATTCAATTCGGTACTGTAATCACAACTACTCGGCGCCAGGAATATGGCATTATGACCCTTGGCATTCTCGTTAGCCGTGTTTACATGGGAAAGGAGGAATAAATATATAGGATGGACCAAACCAAAGCCGTCCGGAGGGATACTGAAAGTACCCTAAATATTGAAGTTCGGATCTGGCAACTGACTTAAAAAGTCCTTGTTACCTTACGATGCGTCCACATCTGGCGAATACGCTGCGAATGTGCTGCATGGGTGCTGCACGCATACTGCTACTGCAACTGGTTGATGTGCCTCTCGCGTTCAACTTATACAACGCTCGCATGGCCCACGTGCGTACAGCGAGCGTGCAGTTTGCGAGCATGAAACGTAATCATAGGTAGGAACCGCAAATTTTCAAATAAAACCGGCTCGCGGCGTCTGTCAAAAGAATTTGCCATCTCGAATTGACCCTAACAATATAAGACCAGAGAAATTGTTCCTTCACTTGACCTAGTTTATTATTATTTTCCTGTAACTAATTCTATGTGTACATTGGCTACGTTATCCAATTAGCCGATGTCCATAAAACGTAGCAAAAAGAGGCAACAAACGTACAATGTCAAGCCAATAAGTCGTATTTTTTACCTCGAAGGTCACAAGTAATCGTTTAATTAGAGAAAAGGAGCTTTAAGCTTTCGTAACAAGCTTATTATACATTATTTCCTCGCGGACTCGCTTAAGTTGCTTTTAATTAAGTCGTATTTTGATGCCGACTGTACACTCTCGGGTCTCGTCCGAATTTGGTCAAGGTGGTGCGAGTGAGACCCAACGAGTGTCTTGTACAATATGTGTTTCTTTGAATGTCTCGGCTCGGGGTGTCTCAGCGAAGGTATAGCTTGTAATGTATAGCCAAATCAAATTTATTTGGGCATTACAAAAATTACAACTAAATTGTTGATCCCAGAGTCTCCCAAACTAGTCATAGACTGTGTGTCGGGAGCCAGTGGCCTCTCCTATTTACTACATAAGTATGCCAAAACAAAATAAAGTCAAATTTAAGTTAAGTAAACATTAATTTAAAATCTACATTATATGTGTGTGCATAAGACTAAAGCGAGTTATATTTACCCAGGCTTTGAAGACTGAAATATGTATTATTGCAGGTGTGGAAATGTGGTTTGGAATGTCGCGGGCTTAACGTTCGAATGTTCAAGGGCCCTAGGGATGGGATATGTTCGTGTACCTACTGGCCAAAAATATAGGTGACAATGAATAGTTGAACAATGAATAATTCGCTGAATAAGTTGCACAATTTCTATCGTGGACGTAGACAGGTTTTTTCATTAATTATGGCTCGACACTGTCATGTATTGTGCATAGTATTTAACGGCCGTACTCAGATACGTTTAAAGATAACTAAAATCCTAACTAATATTACAATTCCAAGGTATATAGCCGCAGTCGTGTCAGGACCAATAAAGCTTCGAGGTATAAAAATGAATACGTTCGTCTCGCGGAAAATACTCCGCTTGCGCGATTCAGAACTCCCTACGTTACAACTGTCAGTCCATAAAATGTCAAAAAATGCACAAAAATGAATCAACGCCATCTAGCGAACTATAGGAATCCCCCTGTCTGGATGTATGTCGCGTTGTCACGGCTAAACGGCTGAACTAATCTTGATAAAATTTGATAAGGAGTTACTGTATATCACAAAGACGAACATAGGATACATTTTTAATGTCCACGTGAACGAAGTCACGGGTGTAATATAATTCTTTACTTAGCAAAATCGGACATGAGCTCAAGTCAAGATACAAGGTCGTGAGGTTTCAGTTCGGGACATCAAATACCATCAAAATCAGCTGGTAAATGGCGTCGCAGCAACCTTTAGGGGGAAATACCCCTCCAGTGAAAAATGGCCGAAAACAAAAAAAAAACTACTTAGTGAACGAAATTGTAGAAACTGTACACCAACATATAGTTTCATCAAGATTAGTTCAAAATACGAGCTATATGCGAGTACCAACATATGGACATGTGGAAGCAGACTTCATTTGCTTCACTCACTCGGTCAATAAATCATGAATGGCCGTAATATTTTATTTGCTCATCCATTATTTTAGACATCATATAAATATAGGTATTTATGATAACTAATCAGTAGAGGTCATTGCCCTACTGTTGATGACTACAAATTGTTTGTAAACAGTAATTACTTAATAATTTTATTCAAATGTATTTCCTCTTCTTGTGTTACCACTAAAATTAGTGTAAAGTGGAATTAGTGTATACTTATAATGTTCATATTAATTATACCGTATTTTATGTAAATTAACATCAATTCTATTGTACCTAATCGTTTTTAAACTAAAATAAAAAAAAATAAAAAAAACCCTACTACCCATACCCATACATGCGAACAGAAGTTGATAATTTAATATCAACAAATCTAATCAAATGGCACTCCTTATCAACACTGTTTAACCGACTTCCAAAAAAAGGCGGAGGTTCTCAATTCAACAGTATTTTTTATTTTTTATTTATAGAACTGATAAATTTGGCCTACATTTTGCCATTTAAATTTGTGCCCCAAATTTTTAAGGACATGTACTTAAGTATAATTTTTCTGCTAAACTCAAAAAAACCTTTTTTTTGACGAAAACAAAACACAATTTAGTTTTAATAAGTCAATGATTGGTTATATCATAGAGACATTATATAAAGGAGAGTGCCAATGACCATAGAAAGATGTGTGACAAGATTGTAGTAACTGATAAGGATGTAAGATGTAGCTAGTGCTTTAAACTTGGACATGATCGTCACAATTTTTGCTTGACTTGAAATAGAAACCAAAGCTAACTCACTTGTTATGAAATTTTTTGCATTAGCATTTTAATCAGTAAAATTATTAATTTTATATTTTATTTGCAAAATATGCTAGGTGCTCAAGACATGGCATTGAAAACATATTTGTTACACCAAATCTTGCAAACAAATTTAAACTAAAATTGATATTGTGGGCATATACCATTTACCCCCTATTTTCATCGGCTTTTATATCGGTTTAAAATTAGCTGACAAAATATGTAACCACCATCTAGCTTTATGCAAGTTTTTCAGAGGTACACTTTTTGTATGAGATTTGCATTCTTGTTGTATGACCCACATTTAGTCATTTAGAATTAGTGCCCACATTACTTTAGGACATATTTTTTCTGCTGAACTCAAACCTTTTTAATCAAAAAATACAATCTTTTATTAAGTCAATGGCCTTAACAATCAATCCTTCACATTTAAAAATAGAAAATAAAAATGTACATACTGAATGAATACTTCCATGGGAATTCTTTTTTTAAATCACTCATCTGTTTAATTTTTTGCAAGGATAGCAAAGGAAGTTGTTTTTATTTCTTTTTTTAGCGGCCAGTTATAAATTCATTAACACAGATGTCCCGTGATTCACAGGGACGGTATGATAACATGTGTGCGATTCATAAACAGAATGTGTTCCAACTGTTGAACTAACATGGTTTCTTAGTTTTAAATAGCGTCTTGGAATGTTTATTTTTTTATGTCTGATACTTTTTTGTTTTGAGATTAAAAATGTGTTCGAAAGATTAGTTTATTTACCTTGCTTGTTATAAATTATTGAAGAAATTTTATAGAGCTTTATTTCGTATCTGGAAACTGCCAGAGAGAAAAATTATTAGCAGATTTAGCTAGACTGAGGTGAACTAAGTTCTTAAAAATCCATGGAGCACCACTTTCTCTGTTTTTGTTTATGGCAGTTCTTGTATGAAAAATCACAAACCAATTATGAATATTTCTTGTCTTATGTAGATATAGTACTAATTGGTTATCTAGGTATTTCTATTATATTAAAATTATATTATGTCTTAGCAGTTTTATGGTTATGGAGTATTTTTGCCTATTTACGTTATTGACGGGCAAATGTTCGTACTGATATTAAATTAAATTGAATTTCCTCCTCGAAAGCGTATAAACTTGCGAAGAGTTATCATCTGGCGATAACCTGCGATAGAAACCAGTCGCAGAACAGCTTCAAACCGACACTTAAAACTAAGTTTACTTGAGAATATTAGAGTAAAATACACTATTTCGCAGTAGAAATGCCTAAGCGCGTCCTCTAAGTTTCCTAATCGTCCTAAATAAACCCTTCAAAACTTTTTAAAACCATAAATCAGATGAGAAACATAAAATAACACATACCCTTACAAGTACGCTGATGATTTAAAGTTATCCAAAAGTCCAGCGGTGCAACACATTATCACAAAAATAATACACAATTCACAGGTTCCACAAACACATATTAATTAATTAATTGTTAATTCCACACCCGCGCAAAATAACAAAAATCAGTTCTGTATTGACATAAACACAAACTGAGCGTCCGCCATATGCAGTCGCGTTCCAGATATACGCGATGGTCAAAATGTTACCTCATCCCACTGATTACGTTATTACGCTTCGCTCATGATAAACGTAATTCGCAGCTATTCTAAGTGATTATTAAGATTTTAAATGTTAAAAAGTATAATTTCTTAGGTAGAATTAATAATTAAAGGAATGTATCTAGTACTTTTTCATTCAATATTATTGTCAAGATATTGCTATCTTTGAATTTGGAACGCACATCTATCCGCAGACTACTTCACGCCGGTACGCAAACTCACGAACTTCACTGCTTTCCAATCCCGACGAGCTTTGATTTCGATTTACGGAAGAGTGTAGAAGCATGGGGGAAAGAGAGGTGTGGTATTGTAGTAGTCAACGGCCTCTGTGAACTGTGGAGATACTGTGTATTGTATTTGTTTGTTATACTGTGGCATTTTCTCGTAGCTTTTCGGGCTTTCGTAGTAAACCGGCGACTAAAGTTTGATGGATAGGTGTCTATGTAGTAGTTGAACATTGGATTTTTTATGAAGTTGGTAGATAACTAATTAAGAATTTAAAAATAACATAGCTAAACGGCTGAAACGTACTTATGAAATTCGAAATAGAAAATAAAATTTGTTTAATTTATTAAAATTTGAAAAATCCAACAACAGAGAGCAGAGAACAGAACAGGGACCCTATTCGGAGAAATGACATTTTATCCCGGTCACTGTCTCTCTAATTTAGAATTTATTGGGAGTGAGAGTGACCGAGATAAAATGTCATTTCTCCGAATAGGGTCCCAGAGAGTGTATCAGAGAGATGTCAGATAATAGGTACCTACTATTATATGACCTCCATTGAGCCTCCATCCTATAGCCGAAACGGCTAGACACATTATGATACGACCACTACGTTAACAACACTTTCAATGTTTGTATGTAACAAACATTGAAAGTTAATTAAAATCCTATAAAATAGAAATCAATGATCATAGGCCGTATTTTCTACCTAATAATACCAATAGATTAGTTTTTAACCAATCTTGACGAAACTTGGTGTACAGAGGGCATATCCTCTAACTTTGAAACGTTCGTGTTTCTGATTGCGAGAGCATGCCATCTCGCTCGTACCAACTTAGTCGCACTATGCGCGGTCCCGCTCGCGCAACTCTCGCTATCGCTTTCAGAGTTACGGGATAAGCCCACAGGTTCTACAATTTTATAGTTTGTTTTTTTTTTTTTTTGTTGGTGGGGTATTTTGAAATTTGCTGCGGCGCCATTAACCGGCCGATGTCCCGAACTGAGACCTTATATCTTGACTAGCTCTAGACCGATTTTGCTCATATTCAAAATTATTAATTAGAATTGAGTACCGAATGTTTCTGCCAAATATTAACAAAATCGGCCGGTATGTGGGGCGCAGAAAACTTCCCTCCTTTTTGGGATACATACCCGACCAATAGAAAATCGCCGACGACCAAAAAATTCTAAAAAAATCGTAGAACCTGTATACCAAGTCTCGTCAAGATTGGTTGAAAAATCCGGCCTGGGGGCGTACCGCGAGGTCTTATTGCGGTTCAGAATAGGCTCTAAACTGAATCGTTAGTCAAATTCGTACCGTGAGGTCTGTTATTCAATTCAGTTTAGATTGCCGCCATATTTAAAGGGCGAGAACCTAAACATCATCGCTAAGCGTGCTTTCGTTCATTCAATTGGTAATAATTGGTACGCGAGAACATACGGACGGAGTGCCGAGTGCGAGTTTTTCCAAATACGTTTACTTACTATATCGCATTATCGTTGACCGAGCGAAGCGAAAGTCTCAGAGTTTACTGGGACAAATCGGCATTTGTATGCATGTTTGTATGTTTGTATGTATATTTGTTCGATGATAACTTGTGAACCGTTGATCCGATCTTCATGAAATTTTGTAGGCATGTAGTTCATTTCTATACAATTTTTAAGTTCGAATATGAGCTGAATACGAGGGGTTGTGAAGATATAGAGGTTGCGAGGTCTCAGTTCGCCGCGAACTACTAGTTATCATAAGAGAGATATTACTTCACACAAATCATAGTTAGCGTAAACGCGATCGAGTAAGTAAACGCAATTTGAAAAACCCGCACTCGGCACTGTAGAAAGCAAATTTTGCCAGCGCTTCGCTCACTCGGTCAATAAAGTACATCCCTGTAGCCTATTCGATGAGTGAGGTGTCGTTGGATTCCTTTGTATGTTCAGAATGTCATAGGCTACATTTTGCAGTCGGGTTTTTGTTTTATTAATAGCTAGCTGTGCCCCGCGGTTTCACCCGCTATTCTACAGGAACGGTAAAAAAAATCTTGATAAGAAGTAGCCTTTGTGTTATTCCGGGGAATAAGCTATACCTCCATAGGTCCATAGCAAATTTCCATAACAAATCCGTTCAGCCGTTACAGAGTTGAACGGGAACAGACTTACATACTTACTTACTTACATATGTACTTACATACTTACACACTTACACACAAACTTTCGCATTTATAATATTAGTGTGATAATTGCTAAAATATTTTTTCTGAATGCGCCATCAATTGGTTTTAGTATATTTGGGTTACACCATGAACAGACCAAGGTATTTCCCCTGGGTGCATTAAATACAATACCAGCCGCTCGGGAGCCGTCGCAGCTACAAGTGCATTTTCCTACTATAAATAGAACTGCTTTTTACCCGACTGCTAAAAAGGAGGATAATGTTTTGGGTGTGTATGTTACAAACATACTTATGTTTTTATGTTCCTATATTACGCCCTGCAGCCTAAAGGCTCGATCGATTTTGTCGAGTGAAGAGTTGTTGGATTCTTTTTTACGTCCAGTTGCGGTCCAGCTACAATTTGCGGTCGGGTATTTTGTTTTTCTAAATAAAAAATCCACAGAATTTACACATGTACTCGAAATAACACAAGCTTTCGAAAATAATATACAATCTCGCGACATGACTTCTTGACGTTCCCGCTTTTTTGTCGTTGACGTTTTTTGTCAATTAATTACTTCTCGTGGATTTATTAAAACTAATTTTGCGCTAATAAATAAGTTGTTTTAAGAAATTACCGGTAAAATGATCACCTAGATAACATTGGTTTAGCTACAAATCTCAATAAGCTGATTTTCATCTTGGTTTTAGGTTTAGTGAGAAATGTACTGATTCTAGCTTTCAACTTGAATTTTTGGTTGGTGTAATTTCTTGAAACAACCTATTTATTATCGCAAAATTTTTTTTCATGAACGTACGACGAGTAAGCTGTAATTGACAAAAAACGCAAGAAAATTTGAATTTCGCGCGCTGAGTGAATCGTTGCACCTTAATACAAGAGGTAATATAGAAACACACACACTTACATGCACCCTCCTTTTAGGGCGGTTGATACGGCTGCACCCGCGGGGCGCAGTTAGTGCGTTGCAGCTTGCAGCTATCAGACAGACGGGACGGGCGCGACCGATTGTCCCGAGCCGCACGGGTGCGCCCCACTGCTCATAATTGCATTTGTAGCCCCCTCCTGCCAATATTACGCTGCACTCGCCGAACCGCGCGTCGTGTCTCTTTATTTATTGCCACTATTTGTGGACAAGCCTCCTCTGCAACCACCATGGACTTAACAGGCCGATTCGGCCGCTATTTCAGATATTTTCGTAATGGCGAATATTGACAGCAACTGTTACTAAAATTATTGGTTATTACAAAAAAAATATGTGAATACAGCAGTTCTCTGAGAGAAGTATTGTTCTAATCGCAAACCACTTGTTCCCACTAAACATGGTTCAACTATGTTTCCAAAGAAAATCACAGAAATTAAGTAATTAAGATTCTTGAAATTAGGCAAAATTAGAGAAGTAACTTAGTCAACAAATTTTTCAAGTCAACAAAAGTCAACAATTTCAGACACGGTCTTGTCCAAGTTATACTTCTGTAAAGTGTAGTTTTACCACGTACCACGTACCTCGTACCACGTAGTTTTGAAAACAACAAGAAAATACACAATTCATTCAAAATTTTATATAACTCTCACACACACTCTTGCACGTTAACAAAAACTTAAGAAATAATAAAATTTTAATTTACTAATATTATAAATTAAAGTTCGAAACAAAAAAAGTGCATAGCGGCGACTATATAGATACTTTTCATGTTGGCCCCAATCCTATTTTGTAAAAAAAACACAGACGTGTTCTTACATCATGTTATTTTTTAACTCCTTCTCTTGTGCTACCAGTGCTTTTAAAAAGTATCAAAGAACTTTTTAAAATTCCCATCAGCAAATAACTAGCCAAAAAGAGCTAACCGCATAAAAGGTTATCAGACTGGGTGAAATTCAATCAGAAACTTAGATTAACGACAAAGGTCAACCATCGACCCATCGACGTCGACGTCGTTTGGTGACCTCAGTTCACAATCAGCTTTTACATGGATATTAATGATGCAGAGCATTAATTTGATGGTTACCACACTTGCATAGGGTTGTGTTATACTTTGTCATTTGCCATTTACTTCGCTAGCCGTTTAGCTACAATTATCTGCATTTTAAATAAACATAAACTACTAGCTGCGCCCCGCGCTTTCACCCGCTTAAGAAACAAAAATAATTAAAAAAGCTGTCTGCGTGACTACCTACCTACTAACATAAAATAAATAAACAGACAGAATTCAACGCGCATTCTACTTACCTAAATGTGCAGCAAGCGTTGACAAATAGAGCGTGCTCCTAGATAACCGTTCATTTTACTGCACAAAATATTATTGACTAGCTGTGCCCCGCGGTTTCACCCGCTATTATACAGAAACCGAACACTTTTCCGGGATAAAAAGTAGTCTATGTGTTAATCCAGGGTATAAGCAACCTCCATACCAAATTTCATTCAAATCCGTTCAGCCTTTACAGAGTTGAACGGGAGCAAACAGACTTACATACTTACCTACTTACATACTTACACACTTACATACTTACACACTTCGCATTTATAATATTATTGATTCAAGAATCCGTGATGCTGCTGGCAATCAAGTTTTTTATCAAGGGGTTTTAGTGACTTATCTCATGTTTATGAATCATGATAATGAGGTAGGTACAGGTATTTCCATGCCAAATACGAGATTAGTGAAGCCCTGAAGGTACTTAATCTTGTACTTAAAGGTCACACTAACAAACAGAATTCTACTAAAGCGTGATCCAAAAAACAAGGTCTGGTATTCCGGGCGATGCCGCCACGACATCCCTGATTTTCGCTATCTCGTTCGCAGTTTAAAAAAAACATCATCATCATCAGCCATAAGAGGTCCACTGCTGAAGATAGACCTCCCCCTTAGAGCGCCAATATATTTATTTATTTAAAGAAACACCAACAGCATACATATTAATTATTAACTATGGAGTAACACTTTTTAAATCAGATACAGTTCTGGTATACCAGTAACAGGTGTTAACAACATTCACCGTTAAAAGAGTGAAATAATAATGTGAATATAAATATTACACATATTATAAAAAATTATAATATAATATCTTGAGTAATCTTGAATAGCTCCGCCAACATGCTGGGTACGCTGGCAACTGGTGGGTTCGAATTGAACATTAGGATTATCTTTAGACCTTCGATGGTAACTAAGAAATCCAAATGCTCATTTTATGTAATAGGCTAAATAGTGAATTTTAGTTTATATGTATTTTCTTTAGTTAGGAATGAACGCAATTTATTAAAGGTCCCATTTATAAAATACCACGGAGTATGCTTCCAAAGTTTTGTCGCCCACCCATATGAATCTAACAAACCCTGTGGAATTAAATAAAGGTTCAAATTCTGTAAAACAATGAAGATAATTTTATGACCCGTGACGCGACCTTAACAATCTTAATTACTAAATTTAATGTCACTAACGTGTCGCTTGACAATTTCAGTACGCTTATATAACGCTCCTGTAATGTATCAATTTCTTGTAGCACAACAAAGTTTTTTTAGTTACTAGTGTTTACCCGCGACTTCGTTCGCGTGGACATAAAAATATATCCTATGTCCAATGCTATGCCTTTGTGATATATAGTAACTCGTTATCAAATTTCATCAAGATCCGTTCAGCCGCTTAGCCGTGATAACGTGACAAACATCCAGACAGAGTTACAAAGCTACTTCCTATAGTGCTCTAGATGCCGTTGATCCTTTTTTGTGCGTTTTTTGGCTTTTTGTATGGACTGACAGTTGTAATGTAGGCAGTTCTGAATCGTGCAAGCGAAGTTTTTTCTTCGAGACGAACGTATTCATTTTCATACCTCGAAGCTTTATTGGCCCTGATATGACTGCGGCTATATTCCTCTGAATTATAATATTAACTATGATATAATATGAATACCGATTTTGATGAAAATTTGAATGGCTATAGTCTGAATCATGAGGACGGACACAGCTATTTTTTTTTATTGAAAAAAAAACTATAACTTTTCACTTAAAATACGCGGGCGAAGTGAAAGCTAATGTCATAATAATTTCAGACTGTTTAATTTAATGTAATATTGATTCTACGTCATTAAATTATACCAAACACAATTTTATATTTGTGGTATGAATTATGTCCGGGTCCTCGATACTAAGTCCCGTAACTTGTCTGAATCCTGCAATCAAGGGCTTCATTTTTTTTTGTTAATGTACCAACAGCACAAAATCATAATATAAAAATAATCTTAAACAAACATATAGTACGGCCAATAAAAGGTCTAAACATATTACTTAAGTAGGTAGAAACAAATCGTATTATTATTATTTTATCTTTGTTATCACTTTCGAACAGTAAGCCGATTAAGTTTTTGACAAACGTCTTAGAATGAGGTCAAATTCTTGCAATAGATCGAAAGGTAGAGCTTTTATAATATTGTCTGGGCAACAATAATATCGAATGGTAACTCCAATTTCACAGTCAAGTTATTTGCATTACAGAGGCACAAAGAGAATGGCGGAGGCCTGGCAGGCTGCGGAAAAATCGCGGATAATACGAGGAAACTAGGTCACGTCCAGTAAATGCGAATCGGACGCCTTAAATTTGTGTACCATACCGGTTTCTGGGTTTTATTTGTTGTTTTCGGTTTTCGTTCATCGTGGTTATGGAGACAGCTTTGCGGGATGGTGTGAAAACGTAGACCGCAAAGAAATTGACATTCTGTAAGCAAGCTTGTCAGTGATCATCAGACGTGATGGCAGTCAAATGCAAGCCTATAAATAATTTAAAAAAAAAAAAAAAAGTAATGTAATATTTTTCTAATTTGGCAATGTTATTGTTGTATTATTTAATTTGTATAAGTCTGTTACCATTTTTATGTATGTTTCATGTGACTTGTAATTAATTTGACTGAACAATTTAATGTTATTTAAAAAAAAAACTTTTTGACATGTAACTAATTGTTATGAATAAATACTATGAACTATGAACTTTGTAATTATTTTTCATTTTAAATAATTCATAAAGATTAAGATGAGATAAAGAATATTTTGCACAAAATACAATAATATTATACATTATACATTTGCATGCACAATCAAATGGATGTTAAAATATTTTTTGTCGCTTTAAATCATGCTTTGCCTAAAAGGCGTATAACTGTATTTAATTAATTTATAAGTATTGGCTTTCATAGTGCCGATTCTTTGATTTTAGGTTCAGGGCAATTTTTTCGCTCTGTTTATTGTCTTATACAATACAATACAATAAAACTTTATTGACACCACAGAAACACATAACAAGAAAAATACATTACAGATAGGCACAACAAGGCGGTCTTATTGCTAAGAGCGATCTCTTTCAGACAACCTTCGGATGAGTAAACATGTATTATGTGATGGAGTAAGGACGGTGGCGCAAATAAATGAGTAATTAAATTTATTAAGTGAATAAGACGAATTAAATTACCATAAAAATATACATAATTATGTACAATATTTAAATGACTTAAAAACGCATAACTTATGTACCTTTATACAATTAAATTATATAGGGCTATTTTTTTTTACCATCAATAACCTCGCCAGCTGCCTTCCTAAATTGTACAGACAACTTTTTTTTAAAAAGCTCTCTTCATTATCAACTACTTTTGATCTTTATTCTTCTTTATCTATGTCTAAAACTGCTTTTTTCACCAGCTAAAAATAAAAGTAATATTATTAGTAAGAAAAACAAAATACCCGACCGCAAAATTATATCACTCCGGACGTAAAGAGGAATCCAACGACACCTCACTCGTCAAAATCGGCCAAGCCGTTCAGGATACAAGAGGATATAAGAACACACAAACATACTCACAAACTAACACCCCAAAAACATTACTCTTCAATTAGGTAAGTATTAAACGGCATAATTATTTATTAGCAACGGCATTACTACTTACTAACGGCATTATTGGCAACGGAAGACTTAATGCTGTTTGCTAAACAGCATTAAGGTGCAACGTTTCGCTCAGCGCGCGAAATTCAAATTTTCTTGCGTTTTTTGTCAATTACAGCTTAATTACTGATCGTAGGTTCATGAAAACTAATTTTGCGATAATAAATAGATTGTTTCAAGAAATTACACCAACCAAAAATTCAAGTTGAATGCTAGTAGGTATAAGTATATTTCTCGCTAAACCAAAAACCAAGATGAAAATCAGCTTATTGAGATTTGTAGCTAAACCAATGTTATCTAGGTGACCATTTTACCCGTAATTTCTTAAAACAACTTATTTATTAGCGCAAAATTGGTTTCAATAAATCCACGATGAGTAATTAAGCTGTAATTAACAAAAAATGCAAGAAAATTTGATTTTCGCGCGATGAGCGAAACGTTGCACCTTAAGCTGAGTTGAGGCCATTTTTATGACACGTATAGTTATTTGATATTGCTCACCTGCTTACCCTTCAATTTATTTAATGTTGTTGCAAAATAAAATTATTTTCTTTCTTTCTTATTTTATTTTCTGACAGATAAGTAGACATTTCCGAAAGGAGAGAGATCTTAGCTTTAAAAAAAGCAATGAAGTGCGCCAATGAGGATCAATATAATTGTTCCGTTCCGTCCAACTAGCTACCATCCACTGAATTACTTTAGTACCAGATCGCTAACCGAATAAGTCGGCTTTACGCGGTAACGCTTCTAATCCGCTGATACCAATAAAACGATCAAATAACACACTGACAAACTGCGATTCGAACAAATCTAAGTGGACGAGGCTCTCAAACTTTTCGCAACCAGTTTATTTATTTCAGACTTTTTTTTTTGCGAGCTGGAAATCTTCTCAAGATACCCGACTGCTTTGGGGTGCAGCCGGGTTATGTGGGATTATACCCACTAACCCCCCCCCGGTGGCCTGCCTTGGTGTTTGACCGAGGGCTCCGGGATCTCCAAGGGAACGCACTGGAGCGCTCCTCCCGGGACAGCTAGCAGCTGTCGCGAGACGTCTATGCCTACAACAGCGTCCGCCACTCGACGCTGTTGTCCTCCCCGGACTCGCTTTGGTAGATGGTGTTGGTTTGGTCCTCTTTTAGTAGGCTCTTACTACAGGCAGGGGATACCGATGCCGTATTCTAGTGCCCCGGCATCAGGGCAATTTCTGCATAGTCCGCTTGGGGCAGTACCACACCTTTAATAATAATACGTAAAATTTTTATTTCAGGCACAATTGTCCCACAATTGTCCCTTTGCCAGTTATTCAAGCGCTAAGCAGTAGTGCGCAAACATTACTGTATTCCAGACTGAAGGGCAATGTTTCCAGCGTAATTACTGGGCATAAAGAGATTTAACATCTAATATCTCATGTTGAGAGCGCAGTGGATTGGCGCTCATGGTTTTGAACTATTGAAGTGCAAAATTCTGAATGGCACTGAACTGTTATGAGCAGGCGTGAAGCTTAACATCAGATGAGAGACTTGCTCGTATCGTCACCAAGATCCATAAAAAAAAATACGTGAGACAAATCATTCACAAAATGGTAATCACACTAATATTACAAATGCGAATGTTTGTGTGTAAGTATGTTAGTGTGTTTGTTCCCGTTCAACTCTGTAACGGCTGAACGGATTCGGATGAAATTTGCTACGAAGGTAGCTTATTCCCTGGATAACACATAGGCTACTTTTTATCTTGAAAGAATTCTACCTCCATACCAAATTTCATTCAAATCCGTTCAGCCGTTGCAGAGTTGAACGGGAACAAACAAACTTACATACTTACACGCTAACACACAAACTTTCGTATTTATAATTTTAGTTAATACATGCTACGAAAATATTTAGAAGAGGCTGTATACTGTTTAGTACTGAATGAGAACTCGAAGTTGATGACAATAAGTCCTACGAAAACCCATCGTAGCTTTGCTACGATTAAAGCTACGAGAGGTTTCGTAGGACATTACTGGGCCTAACGATATGAATGATAACAAAGACAGATTTTTTACTCGATGTATTATGAAACAAACAACCACCGTGCAAAAGAATTTATTTACGAGAATGGCGCAGCTCACAAGTATGATGGAACAATGCGGATGCGTTTAGCTGGAGTGTTCTGAACGCAACCTGCTCCGTAAACGCTGCCCGCTTTGTGGTAGTGGAACTTTAGTGGAAGCGCCTGTTTGCCGCGAAACTTTCATCTTTTTTACCCGACTGCCCAAGAAGAAGGGTAATGTTTTCTGTATTTATTGTAATATAAATTATAATTCAACTTAGTATTATGGTACCAGGAAGTCGGACCAGTCGGAAACGAGACCAGGAAGTGGACCAACACTTTTGTCATGGGCCTCTAGTGCTGTGATTCAACTTCCTTAGCGCTTCTATAAATTAATACGTTTTATTTTGAAACATCTTTTTGTGTTGTGCATTTGCCAAGCGTCAAGTATAGTTCAAGTTTTGGTAAATACTGTCGAACAAGTCATAGCAGTCAAAAGCAAGTAAATCACGGTCAAGTCCAAGCCACGCCCCAGAAATGGGGTGAAAACTTTACTAGAGCTTTCGATTGAGTTTTGGAAACAAAACGAAAAGTCAAAATTATATCAAGATTAGTCTACTTTCTTTTTTCTTTCCTCCTGATAGAATTTTGGCTTCTTACTTCTTGTCCATTTGGTAATGTCAAGTATTAGAGTATTTACCAGTGTTATTGTAAATAACACTGTAAATTTAAATCGGTAGTTAGATTAATATAATTAAATAAAATTAACTGTTACATCGTATTGGTCCTGGACTGTAAGGGTGTTATCACGTTTGTTTTTAATAAATAAATAAATAAATATCGTCAAGCAAGTCGTAATCACAGTTTCACGCATTATACAATTTGCCGACATTCATTAATTAGATATTGTCACAAACAAAAGTTTCTGGTAAGTGGTAAGTACTCCACGACATCTGTTAGTTTCACTTCACTTGTGTCAAAGTTACTTAACATAAGGTGCCTTTAAATAAATTTTAGGCGACTTATGACTTGCGAACTTACTACTATAAGCGATAACATGCTTTAATCCTTACCTGTTAGAGTTGAAACTCAGTTTGCCATGTCGACGTTAACCAGGGACGTCACAAGCTAATTTTATACCGATAAAAGGAGGAAATATGAAAACTGATAAATTATTAATTATTGAAGTAAAAAAAATAAAAAATCGAAATCAGGAATCTAGAGTAGGTACTTATATTAAAGTATTAAAGGTAGTATATTATCAGCTGATAGAGTTTCCACAGAGCAGCCAATGGAAACTGAAAAACTCATTTAACCCTCCTTTTTAGTAGTCGGGTAATAAAAAAAGGTTCCTCGATGAGCTATGATGGGGAACCGCTCTCTTCATAGTAACAAATTTTGTAATATTATTAAAAGAACAACAAAATACCCGACTGCAAAAAGTAACCTACGTCACTCCGGACGTAAAAGACAATCCAACAACAGCCAGACTCGTTATTTTCGGTCTAGCCGTTTAGACTGCAGGAGGTACTATAGGAACACGCAATTATAATATATAATAGATAACCGATGGAAAAGAAAGGTTTTTGAGTGGCGACCACGAAACGGAAGACGAAGCGTAGGTAGGCATCCCACTAGGTAAACTGACGACATTTTGAATGTCGCGGGCAAACGGTGGATGCAAATTGTCGTTCTGTGTGGCGCTCTAAGGGGGAGGCTGATGATGAGGTTGATGATGATTTTCAACAAAATACGATAGGTACGGAACCCTCGACAAACGCTCGACTCTCATTTTGGTGCATATATTTTTAAATTAGAATCCTCTTTTTATTACTTCGCTTACTCTATTTTTTGTTGTACTGTACCTACACCTACATAGGCTGTTTATATTTCTCATTTCAAATTTTCGCACTGTCACAACCCTAACACCATATAGAGAATGATGTGTCACGTCACTGGTTGTGTGACAAAACAGGATGTGCCGACGAGCGGGAGGCTTTTAAGGTGTGCCCTTGTGTTTACACAGCCTGTATAGCATATAACACCACATGTACGATCTGTAGGTAATTTTTAATGTGTAATACCTGAGGATTTTAATCTTTAATTTTTTTTAACTATACATCACTAAAATATTCCCTGTGTTTATGTAATTATTTTTAAAAAAAAAATTTATCCCTCTATTTCTTCTCGAACCGTATCTTATCGATAAATAAAGGAGGGCCTTCATCTCATTCCCATCCATTACAACGAGTATCTGAAGCTTTAAAACCGATTAAAGCTTAAGAAAAAAGAGGCTCTAAATGTTTCCCTGTGTACCTATGTTTTAAGAGGCTAGAATATTTCGGCTTAGACAAGTGGCGCCATGTCAGTGGTAAATTCAAGTAACTCAATATAGGTCAAAATATAAATAAATAACGTTGTAGAAATACTGTTTATACATATAGCGTTTTCTCATTAAAATATCGGTTAATGTAAATACTGGTAGTTTGGTAAAAAATAAGGGTTACCAAATAAAAAATATCGGCTTATATTGAAATACGGTATTTGAAGTACGGTAAATAAAATTATTTATAGATATTTAGGTAAATAATAAATATATCAGTAAATATACAGGGTTATAAGGAAAGTGTATACCTAAGCTGAAAGGGGCTCATATTACTCATGATTGTGAACAACTTTTACTATGGGACTAAATATTAAATTAAAAAAACAGCTGTTCCATACATTTTGTCGAGTGCCGTTGACATTTTGCTATGGAACAGCTGTTTCTTTTTTCTCGGTTTCAGGGTTGGTCCCATAGTAAAAGTTGTTCACAATAATGAGCACTATGAGCCCTCTTCGGGAAGAAGGGGAAGAAAGGTTCTTGAGTGGCGACCACGAACCGGAAGACGAAGCGTAGGCAGGCCTCCCACTAGGTGGACAGACGCCATTGTGAAAGTCGCGGGCAACCGGTGGATGCAAGTGGCACATTGTCGGTCGATGTGGCGGTCTAAGGGAGGCCTATGTTCAGCAGTGGACGTCTTCTGGCTGATAATGTAATAACATTTTAAATGTAAAGTCTTTCGGTTTAACCGTCACTCGGTAGGCTCTAGGGTGTTTGACCTCATTGACAAGGATATCTAAATGTCATTATAAGTTCGAATGGCGCCCGCGGAATTCCGGGCGGGGGCATTGAAGCCTACATCTCGGAATTCCTGACGACTGCCTTGTTAACGGGCTCACGACTCAAAATACGAATAGTTGGGTAGTGTTTAAAACATAAGTACCTTTGTTTGCAAGTGGAGGGATGGGGATTTCTGTAGGTTGTGTATCAAGCAGGGACCGGAGATTAAACGTAGGGCTTTATCCCAGCAGTGGAATAAAAAGGACCAATCCTCTTCAGGAGATTCTGGATGAAGCTTCGACCTCTATTGTACAGTATCACTAGTATAATCATAGAGAAGTTAAACTAAGCGTGCTAATGTCCATAGAAAGATGCGTAACTCAATTTTAGTACAAATAGGACATCGCGCTTTAATCTGCGACATGATCGTCACAATTTCTGGTTGACTTGAAAAAGAAACCCAAGCTAACTCATTCGTACGGAGAAAAAACACGACTTATTATGAATATTTCTAAAAAAGATGGCGTTCAAAACATTACTTTTGGAAACATATTTTTTAAGTCGTACATTGCAATTTAATTTTAACTAAATCTTAAATTGTGGACACAAACCAGCACTATGTTTCTATATTAACCATATTTTCATTGGCTTTTATAGACATTTGGACATTAGCTGACTAAATACGGAAGCGCCATCTAGTATCAAGCAGAGTTTTCGGAGGTACACTTTTTTGTATGAGCTTGTTATTCTTCTCGTGTAGATTTTCTTTGGTATAATAGATGTTGATGAGGTAAAGATGAATCGGGTTTGAATTTGAACTGTTGTGGTCGTTATTGGTCGCAACACAACTCTAAGCAACAATCCAGGCTTACAAAAAACATAAACATGCAGCTAAAAACAATACCTCTACAAATGTACAAGACAAGTAGGCGAATATTTTACAAGGCCCGAGGACTGCTTAGCGAAATGTAGGACAAGCTTTTTGTGGAGCACACAAAAAAGAAAAGAAAGTAGTATTTTAATCTCTTATACCCCGGTTCGCGCTTAATTTCGCAATGGGCGCGCAAAAAATGCTCCAAATAATTTTCACTTGCGAAGCAACGCGAAATTCTTATGAGTTTTCCTGGAGACCGAATCGGCGAATTTTACTCGGTTTCGGCAGTTTGGAATTTTAAAATTCGACTTTCAGGTTAAATCCGAAGTTGACAAAGTTACTTAATTTTAAGTTGGAAGTTCACACGAGACGTCGAAACTAAACGAATTACTTCGAAATATTCAAAAGGACATGCCAGTAACAACGCAGTACTAAGTTCATACTGAATTCTATTCTTCTAATTAGTCCAACATAACAGAGATTGTAGTTGTTTTCTATCCTCATAAAAAGTAGATATCTGTATTTTGTAATCTGTTGTAGCATTTTTTTAAACAAAAGACAGGTCTAAAGTTATTAAATATGAACATTTCTCACATATGAACATTTCTCACATATGAAAATCATATGACGTGCAGGTAATTTTAGTCCTGTCAGATTGATTCAGCTTAGTGAGTGGCTGAACAAAATCGCCGTCAGTGACTACTATCTAAACTAAACTAAATTTGGCTAAATTATTGCCTTCCTTTTCACAAGTATTGAAAAAAAAAGACACGCTGTTAATTTTAGTTCTGTCAGGCTATGAAGGTTAGGACATTTTCTTCCTAACCGTCACACTAGTTTGCCAAAGCAGTGTGAAGATTAGTCGGCCTTGGGGCCACGAGTTAGTTTAGTGAGTGATACAAAAAAATTGACACTACTATGATGGGAAGACTTCATTTAAGCGTTTTGAGTAGCCTTAAAATAACAGACCGTCTGCAGGTTAAGTCACCTTCGCTTCGCCTAACACATATCAGTAAATCGAAGGTCTCGTTGAAACTACCGAAATTCGAAGAACTCGTAGTTACTCGGAAACAATACCGAACGCACTCCACATATTATAAAGAGGTGTGTGAGTGTGTGAGGCAAATAAGATCGCGTATAGACTCGTTCTTCTTTTTTAAAAAGATCGCGTAGACTCGTACTTCTTTTTTTAAAAGATCGCGTAGACTCGTACTTCTTTTTTTAAAAGATCGCGTAGACTCGTACTTCTTTTTTTAAAAGATCGCGTAGACTCGTTCTTCTTTTTTATTCTTCTTCGTAATGGTTTAATATTTATATTCTTTTGAAGAATACAAAAAAAAGTAATGTTCATACAAAAACAAATAAAACTACATACTTGATATAAACGTTTATGGAATACTCGGCCAAAGTGTGAGAAAAATGCACTTTGACTGTGGAGAACGGTGCAGGCAGTAACCACCGCTTAAAGTTCCATTTATTCAAATTTATACGCTCCCGCGATCCTGACAGAGATATGAAGCAAGCCAGAAGAGTTCATTCTAAGAAACTCTTGAATCAGTGGCATATTTCGAGCTTTCTTATGAGTCAGATGACAGACAGACAGACAGAGAGACATGACAGATATGATATTATAGATAACTACGGTATCTGTTAATATACTCAGTATACTCCACTTTCTTACTACTTGTATATACTATATTTTTCTTGCTGGGTATAAGCTAATGCTATACCATCCGCTTCAGTTGTAAACGGAAAAACCCAGACCCTGAGCAGAAAGACATTTGTCTGGACAAGAATTCAACACGGGAATTAAACCTCCTGCTTCTAGGGCACCAACTAAAAGCAAGTCGCTTGTTTTGCAGCCCGTTCTCCACACTTGTTTCAAACGCAAAAAATATAAGAAAAGTGACAGATCTTTCTCAACACAAACGGTAGCTAGCTCAAAGAATGGCACCCCAAATTGTTCGGGAGTGGGGTCTCATCGACCGTGCTCAGAGCAATTTGTAAATGGGACGCGCGGAGATGATTTACCACCCTCGGCCATGACGGGGTATCTTACCCCTCTATTTAGGTACCTTTGTGTTCGAGACAAGAGGTTTTTGTCGAGATATGCCGCCGGGTTTTGAGTAATTAGGGATTAAGAGCGCTGATTATGTTCTTAATTTGTAAAGTGGAGTTTTTCGTTTTTTTAGAATTAACACAATTTTTCTACTGCTTTTAAGTTTCTTTATATTTCTAAATTTCTAGTGTTTTTATGTGAATAAATATAACTACCAAAAATATTTTGCGAATAAGCTCACAACAAAGTTTTGCTGAGAGCTTATCTACTAAACAGTAAAAAAAAAAACTTTTCTGTGTAAGAACTAAACATTCTTCAAATTGTAATTGAAGACCAATGGTAGTCAATTATCCTAAAATCTTAGCGAACAAATACTACAAAAGTAAACCGCTATAACTGCTATAAAATAATAAAGTTTATTGATGACATAGACGAAGTGCTAAAAAGTATCTGCATCATATAATATACTCGCTGTTTATGAAAGTTACTTCCTAAGAAATACATTAGATGGCGTCTGTGCAGTCTAAAACGCGCAGACGTTTGTCACAGCTTAGCAATAGATTTAGTACTTTGTAATAAGAAAGTAAGAGCTTATAGCGGCCACATAGTCTTTCCCCAAACCACTCGCAGTAGCCCCGAACACTATATAGGATAAGTTATGGTTAGGCAATTTTTTTTTTTTTTTTTTTGCCTTTATAATTATGATATTACATGTATATTTCATTTTTACTAAAATAATCTAAACTTAAATGTACAAACAAAAACTATAAACTATACTAAACTAAATAAGTACTTAAATAAATTAAATCTAAAATATCTACAAATAAAAAACGGCATTTAGGTCGCTGTCTGCGGGTAAGGTGCCCAAAAAGCTGGCGACATTACCCCGTTGAATTGCCAGGTTATTAGGTTTGAACTTCTGAAATGAATATTTACATGTAAAGTTTTATGGACAATGTTTAAAACGAAACTACTCACTGACCCCACATACATTGACCCCACATACGGGTCCGTGGCGGGAAAGCTCATCTCGTTTTCAAAAACCTATCAGAGCTGGCTGTTGCGACGCTTGACCAAAATGCTATCTGGCAAAGCATAAGCACTGTTATTCAGCATGGAAACGCTACCAGCATGCTGGGTACGCTGCCGACTGCTATATAGTGGGCTTGAACATTTGGATTATCTTTAGACTTACAATGGTCTTGGCAATCCAACTGTTCGTTTTGTGCAGTAGGCTAAATATTTTAGGTAGTTTCAGTTTGTACGTAATTTGTTCAGTTAATTACTTACCTACTTACTTAGTTATTTAATATTAAAATCTTTTGTCCCATTCTTATTTGAAGTACCAGATTATCACCAGTAACTTTCCCAAATCATTTCAGTAACAAAATAAGTACAAAACAAAGTTGGATTAATTTGTTAATGCCAGCTTTCAGCAGGTGTTGGAATAACTTTGATAGACGTTATTATTTGTTTGGAGAGTTCTCGAATGTTCGGTGTTTATCAAAATAACTCAGTTGATGTGGTAACGATAATGTCTACTGGGATTTTATGACAGCCGTTTGGTTACGTCTACAGCTATAATAATAGTAGATTATGCACCAAGGCGATAAAGCAGTGTCTTATGTCGCGGGCGACATATTGAATCCCGAGCGTAACGAAGGGTTCTAGAGTTAGAGTTTAGAATCCTGAGTGCAGCGAAGGATTCAAGGTCGCCCAACACGAAGATAGCTTTATCCCCGAGGAATGTACTCTACTTTATACACCTCCCCCGAGAAAATAAAAACAAGGCTAATAATAATAAATGTGCGTAATTTAATTTGATTTTATTTCAATTTAATATTTGAAATATAAAATTTATGTTTTGAGGTTTGAGTATCGAGTTTTAAGTATTTGAAATTGTAAATATGAAGTTTGAAATTTCAGTATTGATGTTTGACATTTGAAATTTGACATTTAAAATTTGAAAATTGAATCAAATTTTAATTTGTGTTTTGAATTATCAAATTGAACTCGAAATGAAGATGATACTCAAATTTCAGGTCTCAGAACTCAAAACTCAAATTTGATTCCAATTTCAAGATTAATTGTATCTATGCCTGTTAGAAGAGTTAGGTATCAATAACTGCATGTGTGCGTTCGTATAGAGACGTAAGCTTGCGTAAGAACTTAAGTGGTGCTATATTTCATAATAATATTGTTAAGAATGACTGAAAATCAAACATACAAGCATGGTTTTCCACAGTGTAGATAACATACACAAATCCTCGAAATCGGATAACATTTAGGGGTGGGTATCAGACTACGCTTTTTGTATGGACAAGACGGCGGTATACTTCGGAGACGGACATAGGCTATTTTTTTGTTGATCCACGCGAACGTTGTCGTGGGTAACAGCTAGTTCATATGACAAGAAGATTTTAATGTTTTAAGAAACTTTCATGTAAAAAACTTGCAAATATGAGGTTTTAGTCGTACTAGCAATCTCACTCGGGTGTTCACACACACACACACTGTCGCACTCTATCAACAACAACTTGCATTTTTGTAGATAGAGAGAAATTCCAAAAACTGTTTGCTGTACCTGTCTATCAAAATGTCAGAAATATCTATTCCATTCTTATAGTTTTGTTTTGATTTGTAGTTTGATGGAAGTTTTTTTTCGATCTCCTCAATAGATATTTTTCTCTTCTGTGCCTCAATGAAATTAAAATGTTGATATTTAAAAACCAAAATTTCCTGCAATTGTTTGTCTTTACATAAATAATAATACATAGGGATTTTACACTTATTTAAATCTTCAATAACGCGAAAATGCACGAAAACTGCGGACGCGACTTACAGCATTTGTCCACTAGCAGTGCCCAGCGGTTTTACTCGTTACATCTAACAAGAAACAAACATTTTTTCGAAGTAAGAAGTATCGTATGTGTTAATCCGGGGTTTGTGCTATTGACGAGCCATTTCCAAGTAAGTTAAATGGGAATAAACACTAATGTTACACAAATGCTACCAAAACACGAACAAAGCTTTACATAATTAGTTAGAAACATAATTAATGTCATTGTTACTGTTACCAAAACAACCTTAATCATATACCTTAATCATAGTTACTTATTGTCAACTTGTCACTGAATTATGGTAAACTATGTGTAGCACTTAAATATCTAAATTTGTTTATCGACACACTTGTTCTGGGAGGAAATTCGCAGACCCACTCAACATGACCTATATTTTCAAGAATAAGCAATAAATCATGTTCAGAGCCTCATTTCTCTCGAGCTCTATTTTCTGTCCCTCTCTAATATTCTTAGATTCTGTATGACTATCCCTGTCGGCTTGGGAGTCGATTAGCTGGTGGTTGGCGGTAATAAGACTGAATTCCAGGCACGTCCTGGGGCAAGCCTGACGTCCTCACTCCGTAGTGGTCGATAATATGACTGATATGAATCAACACGACACAAATAAAGTGAGGTTACATTTTTACCCGACTATGCGAACCAAAACGGAGGATTATGATTTTGACCTTTATGTAGGTATGTAAGTATGTATGGATGTTCATTTGTTCCCTCATAACTTCTAAACTATGTATCATAATTTGACAAAAAACGCATACTAAGTTGGAAGCGTTTTGATCGTCCGCAGGTTATAGGCTATGTGACGTCACATTAAATTAAATATGGCGCCCTTTAGAGGACATAAAGTACTAAAAGGACTAAAAAAATTGTTTTAATGATGCCGTGTTGGTTATCAAATAAAACATTTTCAAAAATATAGCTGCACCCTGCGGTTTCACCCGCTATTAGTAACCGAATATTTCCGGTTATAGCCTATGTGTTAATCCAGGATGTAAGCTTACCAAATTTCACTCAAATCCGTTCAGCCGTTACAGAGTTGAACGGGAACACACTTACATACTTATCTACTTACACACAAAATTTCGCATTTATAATATTAGTGCGATTGTTAGGTGTTGCTGGCGCTTTAAATAAAGCTCACGTAAGAACGTAGTCGGGTTTTGCCTTTCGACCTATATCTTGTTACTCCGGAATCCGATGTGGTGTTGACATTCTTATTTAGTTTTTGATCGGGAAGGTCTCAGAATCTACGGGAGCAATACAGCGTTTGTATTCTATGTGAGTTTGTTTGTATTTGTCCGAGGATAACTTGCGAGCCGTTGATCCGATCTTTATGAAACTTAGAATGCAAATACAGCTGTTATGATCAAATGTCGTTTCCAAGTCGCGCAAATAACTAGGCAGTGCCCAGGAATTGTACGGCAATAATCACGTTCGTTTGAATCATTCGTTTTTATAAGCTACCGGGATAGGAGAGCTGCTGATATCGTGCGGCCGGAGCGCCATCTAACTAACGAAAGAGAAAGAGAGACACGCATATTTCTACTTTTATTTCCTCCCTTTTATTTCCTCAAGCTGGTCTTCCGTACCATAAGCGCGGTCTATGTACGCTTCTTTTTGCCGAAATTCATTAAAATCTGTTCAGTTGTTTTAGTGAAAAGGTTGACGAAAAAACAAAAAAAGAGTGAATAGATACTTCCTTGGCAAGCGTGCTACATCTTCGACCACATCGTCGCTTTCCATCAGGTGACATTGTGGTCAGACGAATGCCTAGTCCAAAGTAAAAATAAAGTTTGTTTCCTAGTTATAGACTAAAATAAAAGCTTTTTTTTGACCTTGAATGCGATAGAACATACAATTTTTTTCGAAGATTTTTGAAAACTTGAATTTGTTGTGTATTTTGATGAATTTTTGTAGCTTTTTTCAGCAAATCATTCTTTTCAGTGACTTGAAATCGAAATCTCCGACCCTGCTCTGCTGACCCAGGTATGAAATGCAAGCTGTTCCCGTCAGCGTCGCTACTGGACCGGAAATACCCGCGCTCACCGGAAACTGAAGAATTGTGGCTATTCATTTGGATAATATTTGAATCATTGTCTACATCACAATGACCGTATTCCCACTGGTTTAAGTAGTCGTAGGTCGGCTTGTATCAGCCGGGTAGAATATAACACGACGGCCAAAAAAAAAGTTAAAGTAAAGAAGTCTTTATTTCAACTCAACTACAGTTCAACTACACATTTTATTGGGAGCACGCTTGCTTCACTTTCGTGAGGTCTCGGGTTCGAACCCAATAAGTTCTATGGAACTTACGTACGGATATAGGTACCACTGGCTTTTCGGTGAAGGCAAACGTCGTGAGGAAACCTGCATATTTCCGGAGAAGAAATTCGATAGTGTATGTGAATCTACCAACTCGCACTGGGCCAGTGTGGTGGATATGGCTCAATCACCCTTCGAGGGTAGGCTGATATCTGATGCAGATTTTATTGATATATAATCATTTGTATGTTTGATGGTAAGCAAAATACAGCCGTAAATAATCTATGGCCACATGTAACTCTAATGATGTACTGGATGAGTTGCCAGCCTGGAGAGAGCGATTCATGTCGTACCTTCGCGGAAGAAGGATAGCCCACATCTTAGAAGACACAAAAAAGATGTTTAAATTGCTTATGCGAGCGAAGCCGTGCGGGCAAGCTAGTTATAAATAATGATAAGTAGATAACCTTACCACACAAAACGCCATGAATTCTGCTATAAAAATAATTAAACCGCAAAACAGATTGAGAATAAATGGCGCCTGCAACACGCTTGACCAAATAACAAAGAGGCTTTACTATTTATTGAATTAAGGAATTAAGAGACACGCACGATTTGGACTGATATAAAAACAGTTGACTCTCTCTGTGCGGCACAAGTGAGAAGCGACTGTGGTCGGACTGCTCACTTCGTCATCACAGTTTTAGTTAAATTTTACATTTAGTTCGACAAATGTTGATACTCGTTACTCATTAAAGTTTAAAAATAGAAGGGCGCCATTTTGAAGAACATCAACAAAATGGCGTTTAATTTCACCGACACCATCGGCCCGATGGCGTACCCTCTGAAAATGTAAGTTCACTTGCTCATCATTGAACCAGATGCTGTAATATAAGTAGTTTTTCTGGTTCAACCAGATGAGCCACAAAGTTCCATCTGCAATTTCCTATTTTTCAATACGCCTAATAACCGTATAGACGTAATTAAAATATGGCCGTTATGATTGTTTTAATGGGGCTCATGGACCTACAAAACTTCTCCTACCACCTTCCGACACTCCTGAAGGCCTGGGTCATAATAAAAAAAAAACGTTATTGATAGGTATTGCATGGTATCCTAATTGGTGGTTCAAAGTCCCATCTGCTTGACAGTTTTCTTAATTTTATTCGATTTTTGGCTCCTCACGGCTTACTCATTCCACAATAAAATTCGCAGGGTATCCAAAGAGGTCGTAGATCACATGCTGGGCTGGAATATTCCAGAAGAACATCAGGATTTAGTCCATGACCACTGGCGCAACTTCCCGGCTGTCAGCAAGTACTGGCACTATTGTTTAGCGCTAATCTACACTATGCTGATGGTCACTTCCCTTACAGGCAACGGAATCGTCATTTGGATATTTAGCACGTAAGTTAATGCAATTATTTTTATAATTCATGATATTCATATTCTACTAGCTGCGCCCTGCGGTTTCACCCGCTATTCTACAGAATTCCTGCCTACGTACGTACCGTTACAGAGTTGAACAAAACTTTCGCTTTTATAATATTATTGTGATTCTATTTATTTTTTTCCATATTTTTTTTCTTCAAATTTTTTTTTTAATGTTACTTCATAGTACATTTAGGTATATAGACATGAAAGTATCTACTTATTATTACAACCAACTTTCACAATGGGACCATTCCTGAAATCGCGATAAAAAATCAGCTGTTCCATAAATTTGTTAAGAGTAAACGTCATTCTTACCCGTCTGCCCAAAAAGGAGAGGTTTTTGGGATGTATGTAAGTATTTATGTGGACTGTTCGCCGCTTGCCCCTTTGTTTGTGTGTTCTTATATTAACTGATATATACGCCTTCAACGATTTTGACTAGTGAGATGTCATTGGATTCCTCTATATGCCACACATTTTGCAACCAGGTATTTTCTATTCCTTTTAATAATAAATTACTTGTCCATAAAACAGCTGTTTTATTTCTCGATTTCACTGGGTTGTTCTTGTTGTTGTTTATTATGAGGAGTGAACAGTACACGTATGTCCGTTGTGTGAAAACCCAATCACATCAAATAAACATACCTAATCAAAGTTATTTCATAACATCAAGGAGAGAATAAAGAGAAACATCACAGTTCAAAGATAAATAACACAGTCCCCGCGACGACTACGTAAGCGTTTTCCAAAGCGCGATTGCGGTTACAACTTTGCCCTCGGTAACTCTTTGCTACTTAGGTACTTCGTTCAACTCTGCAATGGATATGTTGAACTCTAAAATGTGGCGTATTGAAGAGTATTCTCGTATTGCTCGTATTTTGAGCAGCGCCCGCAGCCGCGTCAGTCTGGCGCAACTGCCATGTAAAAAAGACACTTGAACTTGTATGAAACGAGTAAGAAAAAAAATGGCGGCTATCACTGTCTTGCTCTATCGATGTCTCGACTCTAACGCACTATCTCTATCGGTATTAATTATATAACTATAACTAACAATAATATAACTAATAACTATAACATTACTTATAGATAGGATAATTTAGAAACTCATAGAACCTTTTCTTCTGAACTCGTGTCGAATAACACTTCGAAAACTTAGTTGTGCTAAGTAATTTTTAGGTAAAAATTTACTTCCTACTTGTGAAAAAAAATCTTTTCCAGTTCAAAATGCCTACGTAGCGCGAGCAACATGTTCGTAATCAACCTGGCGGTATTCGACCTGATGATGATGCTGGAGATGCCACTGCTCATCCTCAACTCGTTCTACCAGCGGATGGTGGGGTACCAGCTCGGCTGTGACGTGTACGCTATACTCGGCTCGCTTTCCGGCATTGGCGGGGCTATTACTAACGCTGTCATAGCTTTTGATAGATACAAGTAAGAACCTTCTTCCTATCCACATAACACGCACAATTGTGTAGCAAGTCGCATAGCTGTTTGACGCTGTTGCAAGCTATACCTTCGATAGCCCTCAGTTCGTTAGCTCGAAGCGCGCCTTGTTCTAAACATCTAAGATTATATAACCTTATTAAAATCGAATACTTATCATGCTCTACGAAGTCTGAATAAGAATAGTACAACTTCTTGATTCAACAGCTGCAAAATTTGACCTGTGGAATTTTAAGGAGAAGGTTAAAAGAGCACAGGGCCCGTACCATGAGGTGGTTATTGAGATGATTGTTAGGTTCAGCCGCCGACACTGCGCGACCACGAAGCGTATCGCCACGCGTAAAGTGTATGGTCGCGCAGCGTCGTCGGCCAAGCCTAACAATCATCGCAATAACCACTCACAGTACGGGCCCAAGTCAGCTTAGCTTAGCTTTAAAGCTTCCAACTTTAAGTACATATATACTTAAGAATTGAATTTAGGCAAGCCTTCATGCCTAATTATTTGTTTGTTATTTAGGACGATATCATGCCCTCTGGACGGGCGGATAAACAAAGTACAGGCGGGTCTACTGATCGCCTTCACGTGGTTCTGGGCGCTGCCATTCACCGTCCTGCCAGCGCTCAAGATATGGGGACGATTTGTACCAGGTAAGCTTAATTTACAAGATCAATAACCAATTATCTTCTAGACTCTCCTTCCTCCTAGTCCTGTAGGCTTATCCCATAACTCTAAAGGCGATAGCGAGAATTGCGCGAGCGGGACCGCGCATAGTGCGACTAAGTTGGTACGAGCGAGATAGCATGCTCTCGCAATCAGAATCACGTACGTTTCAAAGTTAGAGGATGAGCCCCCTGGTCCCATTTTCTTGGGGTCGGTTTGTGCTTGTTCATATTTTCTATTTAGCACGGTTTTGTGACATGTCAGCTGTTAGTTGCTACGCATCTTCGAGACTGTATGCAGATATTTCTACGATTCGATTAAAAATCGAGTTTTCGAGATCTTATTGGTGTTTGACCCCCGAATACTGAAACGCGTGTTAACTTTGACAACAGATTAATTCTAATGCTGCCTTTGTCTGGCACTAAGACAATGACAAAGGCAGCAACAGACTTAATCTGTCGTCAAAGTTAACAAACGTTTCATTTTAGTTTCTTAAATAACTGTTTGAATCGAATCGATTGTTTTGGGAGGTCTTTGGAAAACTAAGACTAACAACTTTACATCATAAAGTAAGCATGCTTCTTCAGAGCATGTTTGATCCTTATATTTTAGTTATTTATTTATTTATTTATTCAAGTTCAAATTAAACACATAATTTACAGAATAATCCAAATTATTACATGCTGCAACTAAGATTGGCAAGGACCACAGTGCTAAATCTTGCCATCTTATCGAAAAATATATCCAGATCGGGTTGTCGAGAGAGTATGTCATTCAGTAGTTTTATGAAACTCGGTGTAGGTGCATTAAAAGCGCGAACAGTGTGCAGCCCCGGAGGCGGGTCCAGCAGGCGGCGGATTATAATACAATTGACAACGTAGTATTACAACGTAGTAGTTATAAGCTCACCTGAAAGCCTGTGTGCTTGTTCAGACACTCACGCTGTAGCTTATTTCAACAGCTCAAAACAATGCGCGGAAATGCACTACATTCGTCACCAAGAATGCACTACATTAAGATTTTGGAACTTCGCTGAAAGCAACGGTATTAGTTCTGTTATACTCTTGATCTTGATACGACTAAAAGTCAGTGTGTCCCTTTTTCATTTCAATAACATGATGATTTGAAAAGGATGGCAGCAATTTTAGAATTTCTGTCGAACTTAGCTTATGGTAATGGCGCGTCTTTCTACTTGTCCTGTAGTTAAAGGGGGGTGGTGGGATAAGATCATGAAGCTCTGATGCTCACTCTCCGAAATGAATCCTGAACACTCTTCTTCAATCCGGAACACATGCAGTAATGTTTGCCATTACTGGCAGTTGTATAACTGACAAAGAATTGGTACTTCCCTAGAAAGACTCTGCAAAAAAGTCCTAGCAATACAAAATTTATTCCTAATCCGTAACTATTATAGGTAGCCCAGATGATTCATTATAAATATATAATGAATCATCTGGGCTAGCGTGCGCACCGCGACAAAGTCTTATCCACTCTTCATGTCGTAAAAATGAGACAAACGTATACATAATCGTAGCAGTTTCCTGTTCTTGCATAGCAAAAAGATTTTGTCGCGGTCCCAAAAAAAGTAAATTAAATCCCAAATTAAACATTTGATTTTGCGTTTCGAGATGTGTAAAATAAGAACGCATGCGTGCTTAGCAACAATTAAGGACCAATTCCCCCATATAGCAGCACTTAATAGAAATATTTAACGTTAATTTGTGCCATTAGGCCTAATGAAAACAAAATCAAATAAACTTTTCCTACTTTCTCCTTGAAGTGAATACTTTCGTCTGAAATTATAACTAACAAAAGATTATCAAAACGTCTCTAAAACCGCTTCTGATATTCTTCGAACAACGTAAATTGTTAAAAGTAAGTCACTTAGAACATTAACAAGTCACTTATCATACTAAGCAGGTGCTTATAATGAGAAATGTTAGCTGAAATGAGGACGTAAATCACACCCTTCAAAATTAACTTTGAAGCGCTTTTATAAAAATATTCGCGAGATCTACCTTTAAAAGTTTGAATATAATTGTGTCTACAGTTTTGAAAAAATAATACAAGGACGCGACATGACTTCTTCACATTCCCGACAAAACTATCATTATAGTGTTAATTCCTTCTTCAGAGGGTGTTATGGTAGACCAAAAATAAAAAAATCAGAAGATGTACCATCATCATCATCATCATCAATAAGACGCCCACTGCTGAACATAGGCCTCCCCTTAGAGTGCCACACCGACCGACAACGGGCCACTTGCATCCACCGGTACAGAAGATGTACGATTATACTTAATTAAATTATGTTAATTCACAGCACGGTCATGCTCAGCCTTATTCTATGTATTTATAACTCTCATTAGGTTACTTAGACTTACAGCATTGCTGAAAATAAATCGCACACTAAATATTTAATAAAATAGGTCTTAACCTTGATTCGCTTCATTCACATTTCATCTCATTATTGAATCGACCCTGTTTACAGCCATAATAAAATTGCCCACATTCATAATGACTACTCGATTAATCGTCGGTTTACCGGCAATTCATTGGGACAAAGTATTATTAGTTCAGCGGATGTTAACAATTTATCATACTTACTGCGATTGTTTTGTGCATTAGTATTCTTCGTGGGATAATTTAGTAAGGGTCTATCCATTCATATACATCGACATTTCTTCCTCCTCCTTCTTGGGCAGTCGGGTAAAAAGCAACTGTTGTTTTGCCAATACATATACACTAGACCTGTGTCGATTACGACCGACCGAGTGAAAACGACCGACTCGCGACCCATGACCGAAACGGTCACCGCTCTCCGAAACACTCGATCAATTTTGACCGACGAGTCGCGTCACTGTCGGACTAAATTAGACTTAACGTTAACGGTAGTAAATACACGGTACTGCAATGTATGTCACTTGCGTTCTTTCTATATTGTCAAAAAAAATACTAGGGCCTTTTTAACTTAGTCATATGGATACATTTTTTTGGCATGTAAAAAGGTGTGAAGTCAAATGATCATGCAAACCGCGAATCGCACGGGATCCAGTCGGTGTTTGATCTAGTTGATGAGTTGTAGTAATTCACTTGGGTTACCGGTCACGAGATCGATTGATCGAGTGAATAATTTGACCGGTTTACTTGAGTTATCAGTCACGATCGACCCAGGTCGCGGGAAATGACCGCCCGACACAGGTCCAATATAAACATCTCATCTCCCTCAGCCCTCACCTGCTCTGCATGATTACTTCAATGTTCTTGGTACCAGCGAAATAAATTTCACTAATGGGGTACTTACCTAACACATTTACTTTCCAGAGGGTTTCCTAACGACGTGCTCGTTCGACTACTTCACTGACGACCAGGACACGAAGGTTTTCGTGGCGTGCATCTTCGTATGGAGCTACGCGCTGCCCATGACGCTCATCTGCTATTTCTACTCACAGCTGTTTAGCGCTGTAAGTATATAGTCCTCCTTATCGACTTCGATGACGGCGACCCTTAATCAATGCCTTCTTGCATGAGTCCTGATGTGGCTCACTAGGCCAAACTTGTTTAGAGACCCGATCACAGATACTGCAGTACCCAGCCTGGTCTGATTTTTTGAGAAGATTCAACAATCCAGAAGACATCTACAGAACAACAAAGGGGTGGGTTGCCATAATCCCTTTAGGCTTGGCAGACAGCTTGAGGCTCGCAGGTAAGGTCGGTTCGGGTGTGAAAAAAACATCTAGACATAAACATCGGTGTAAATAAAATTTATAAAAGTGTGCTTTTATAAAGGATTATGTACCACACAAACAAACAAAAATAGGACATACTTACATAATAAGACTACACATTACTAAAAACAAAGTTAAATAATAAAAATATACTACCTACTAATTCCACAACAATGTATACATACCTAAATAATAATAATACATATACATATTAAAATCATAGAGTGAGCATGACGATGTAGCAACTATCCCGAGATATAGTGCAACTTAACTCGACGCTTAAAAAAGTAGATTCACCTAAGTTGTTAAGCTTTCTTGCTATACCTATGGATGTACTGAGGAAAAAGTTCTCGATAGAATGACATGATTGCAAAATGGAAAAAGAGACAAAAAAGTCTCCGTAGATCCCATATGGATCGGAGCACTGTGTCTAAAGAGAATGATCCTTGATAACGTAAAAAATGAAAAATATTTTTCTTCCATATATTCTCCAAAAACATGAACCGTATTTCGGTGTGTAAAACTCAATGGTCCAGTGATTTCTCCGCTCTGGCGCGCGTACGAAGGTTCTCCATCGGGCAAACAATCGCCCAATATTCGACGGTTGCTATTCAACCCGCCGAGGGACGAATGACCTTCATAACTAGCTTGTACGGTGCGTTGATTGCTTTTGCGTATGTGAAGATTTCAGTACAGGGAAAATTTTTACATCATTACCGAACGCAACATTTATTTTGTTGTGTTTATCTTATAGTACCAAAATTAGCTGCGTCTTGTTTCATTTCAGCGTGTAAGAACAACATGGCAATTATTTTAGAGCTGTCAAATTTATTTAGTTTAGTTTCTAGAGGTAAAAATTTTTCCTCTTCTGTGGTTTAGTTTAATAAATAATCGACGTTAGTATCTTTGGGGTCCGTTCTGATACTGATTCGTTTTTATCTTTAAACAAAAGAATAATCGATTATTTGATTAATTAAAGGTAAATAGTAAATGTTTATAAGAAAAATCAGGCAAGTGAACGGCAGAAAAACAATAAATGTATGTGAGTTTTGGCGGGAACTTGAAAAAGTGGATTTTAATCCATTAAGTGCTCTTGGATGTGGACGAGTGTTGGTAAAAAATATAATGTCATGAAACTTGATTCTTCGTGTTGTTTCCAGAACTCCATGAAAGCCTATTGTAAAGTCTACACCGCTTTACTGGGCAAGTACTTGATCGTGACTTTGCTTGACATGGACTATGACTGATACTTGTTTTTAACAGTGAAATATTTGACTTCACTTGAATTACATTACAAAACTTGACACTGGCAAATAACGTTTTTTTTACAAATATGCCCAATTCATCGCGATTTTAGACGACCAATCACCGACTTGTCCGTCACCGTCGAACGATGATAGGATGTGCACTCATTGCCACCGGTTGGCGGGTGTAGGCTTTATGAGGGCTTTATATTTCACGATAATGTAGAGATTCAAGCCGATTTCAAAGTATAAAAACAAACACTTACTTAGGCACGTAAATATTGTGAATATATTTTGACAGAGAGTTATCAAACAGGAAAACTAGATAATATTCCCCAATAACCATCTGCCATTGCCGGCATTCGTGACAAAACTCCGAACCGCTGGAGCATAAGGAACATCGAACATCGATTCTCGAAAACGGAGAGAGAGTATTCGTTTACAATCCCAATCCGAGAAACTTCGACAAGTTTCCGCGAAGTAGGTGCGAATTAAGAGGAAATAGGTAAATAGAGGGACAATGGCATCAACGTACCGTTCCGTTAATACATCTGTGTAAATTAACGCATGAACAATACAAATACCGCTTGTTCTAATGGATAGTAGTTCTACTGATGGCAATAAGTTGCCTTTAGGTTATGCGTTTACTAAAACATTTTATTTTTTATTTGTTTATTAACACTATAACTTCTTCGGGTCTGTGAAATTCATCATTAACAGACCGTAATCGGCCACTGCTAAATGTGCATTTCTTTTTGCCATTGTCGGTTATTGTACGACGCTCGTCCCGATCCTCTGCCAATGCCAACTTTGTCCAGGTTCGCATCAGTAAATCTTTGAAATTTTACCGAATTTGAAGATATTTCGCGTCTATCAAACTGTACGTTATTCCCCATGGTGGGAATCTTTGGAAACTTCGTCACCTCTCATAATGTCGCGGGCACGCTGCTAATGGACGGGCTTTAAACTGAATTTGAGAGACATTCAGGCTTCACTCGCATAAGATTGACCACGACATACTTTTTATCGAGTTTTGGAGATTTTGGATGAATTAAATTGTATTTATAGGAGAATTGTATTCGATCGAGTGCAGTACAATGGCACGCAAAACAATTTAAATGTATTTTGTACCTTCTATATTATGGACAGCAATTATTATTGGTATGTGTCGCATAAAACAAAACAAAAAAAATCGTAGCAGTCGTAGCACGTAGCTTTCGTAGAATTGTCTACAAAGGTTACAAAACATCATATTTAGCACAAAGTAGATAATTTAGATAGAAAAATATTTTCAAAAAGCGCTAAGCAGCGCTGCACATATGGTAAACTATCTATACTATTGCGATCTAAAGCTGCATTCCCTTTTAAGAACGCGCGACTATATAACACTGAGCCTCGCGGCCAAGTGTCGTGTCGTGTCCCAAGTCCTGAGCGCTCCGTAACACACGGCGGCCGTTGTGGAGACGCAACTTTAGGTTTTGCTTTTCCTCTGCAATATTTGATAACTTTGATTTATTAGGATGTGTTTCTCAATCAAAGTTACAGAGTCACACCAATAATATCAAAGCAAAAGTTGGTAAGCGTGTTTGATCCCACTAAAATTAGTACTCGTACAGATTTGAATGCAGTATGAAGGAATCTTTACATCCTAGCCTTTGACTTTGACTAGCCTTGTGGCTCAGTAAGAGGATTTCCACCTTCTGAACTGTAATAACGGTTGTGGGTTCGATTCCCACCTAGGACAAACATTTGTGTGATGAACATGGATGTTTTTTCTTTGTCTGGGTGTGTCTATGGAGTTTATGTATGTATTTAAAAAAAAGTTTTATGTATTGTATCAGTTATGTGGTTCCCATAGTACAAGCTTTTTTAGTTTGGGGCAAGATGGCGCTGTGTGTGAAAAACGTCCACCAATATTTTTATTTATCCTGTCAATTACATTTCATG
This sequence comes from Apocheima hispidaria, assembly GCA_947579745.1. Taxonomy (NCBI): domain Eukaryota; kingdom Metazoa; phylum Arthropoda; class Insecta; order Lepidoptera; family Geometridae; genus Apocheima; species Apocheima hispidaria. The sequence continues at coordinate 12,126,725 of OX388157.1, forward strand.
GCGTGAAATGTTCCTGTTACGAGTAAAAGCGAGAGGCACAACAACTTGGTTCATCATTGAGTAATCAACATTCATTCAAACCAGCCAGTAACGTAAAGCGTTCCCGGGTATTCAAAAAGCACCCGTGAGCGGAATTCGTTCAAACACAAATAACTTGTCTTTGAAAAGCTTTCGTAGAGCTCAACCGTCCGACCCGCTATGCTGATCGATTGAGCTGCAAAACGACTTTTTCAATACTGGTAAGTCCTCACGTAAGGGTAGTTTTGAAAAAAAAAAGTTTAGCGCAGCTGTCAACGCTCAAGACATCTCAACTGAGCTAGCTAAGATTCGTTTATTATTGCCGCGGTTAGTTCCCGGAGCTCAGCTTTATTCGGGAGTAACAGAATCTGGTTGTGAAAACTGCGAACTGTGAAGTGCCACATCTTTGCCAGTTTTTCAACCAACGAGCAGTAGTGTGCAAACATTTATGTGTTCCGGATTGAAGGGCAATGTTTCAAGCGAAATTAAGTGGCATAAAAAGGTTTAACATCTATTATATCTGGGTGACAAACGCATTGCATTGCCGCGTATGATTTCGAACCGTTGAAGTTCAAAAATTCAGGTTGGCACTGAACTCAGATGAGCGACTTGACCGTCATTCAGATTTTTTTTTTGAAGTAGTAATTTACAGCGCTTGCAATAGATATTTACTGCAACTGTATTGGTTGTAAAGAAAATAGTAGCGAGATTTGTTAAAATTTCGCTTTTTTTTTGTAGTACACGTAGTATAAATTACTTTTAACGAGCTTCGGAATAGCCTTATAGTCCTCGGAACCAGGGAATTGTTAAGATATAGATTAAAGAAGAATTTACGTTAGTAAGAACTTCCTGCAATTTATTACTTGTGAAGTTTTGTACAGCTTTCGTTTTGTACAGCAGAAGTGATTCTGTGCTGTAGTTCAGTTTGGTAGACACGCGTTCCAGAACACTCTGATTATCACGATTTTCTAATCTGTCTCACATAATTACTTGCTGTGTATAAAATGTGGAATCGCACAGCTTTGTGCGTGCGTTATGTACTCGTACGTTTGTTACCACGCATATATTCATGCATATTATTACGTATTTGCTACGTTGGTGCGCTTGCCGAAACCGCTATGAGCATTAATTCAAAAACAAATTTTTCGGTTTTCCTTTAAAACGAATTGCGCATTAAATAAAAAAAAACACAATTATGTCTAAAATAACGAAACTCGATTTGACAAAATCGATATGTACAGCATAATTTTAAATTGTGGCAATGAAAATTATGCTGTGTCTTGCAAAAACCCAAGAACACCAACAGAAAACCAGCGCTGTCTACAACCAGGGACCCTATTCCTGTGCGCTCGTGATTATCTCGATCCCTGTCTCTCTAATTAAGAATTTCATGGGAGTGAGAGTGACCGAGATAATCTCGAGCGCACAGGAATAGGGTTCCAGCATTACGCTGAGTTGGGAATTGGGATCGGTTTCGTGACAAACCATAGGTATAGCTGATTTTGTAATTGTTAATAACTTTTTTTCTTTTACCTGTCACGAATAATATTTCTGTATTTCAGCAGGCCTAGCACGGGCGCGGGGATAAAGTTATGTCCACCCATTTTGTCTTCGCGTCAACGTGACAAAGCTAGAATATGGATACATCCGTCTCGTCCTCGCAGGATAAATATGGTGGACAAAATTTTATCCCGGTGCCCGTGCTAAGCCAGCAGTAAAAAAAATTCAGCCTTTTGCACATGTCGGAATTGGTTTGCACATAGATTGTGGTTTGATTAAATAGGGCGACATTGTTTTGGCACGTTGTTTGTGATAATATAAATTATCATCCGTCGTAAGGCCTCGGTACATGGCCTGACCTGACACCGTGTGAAAAGGACAGCTAGATTTGAATTTCACGGGAGCAAAAGAAACAAACTATTAAGGTTATAGCTTCTCCCTTTCGCTCCCCCTGAAACTTATATATAGCAATCTCTTTCAAACGATGTCAGGTCAGGTCATAAAATGAAATCTTTTTCTATGGGGAAGTTAAATAAAACAACAGGCTAATTAATCAATGTTTCATTTTCAATTACAGTCGGGGTAAATGCGTTCAATTTCCGGTTAAGGAAAAAAGAAAGGAAAACTCAGACAATCACAATTTTAATTATCACTCGTGTTAAATCACGGAGGGATGGCGATTTACGGGAGAAATTAAAGGGAGATTTTCCCTTTTCGCCACTTTATGTGTTTGGACCATTAATGGCTGCCTTAATTAGAAGATGACTGGTTTGCGCGTGTTTGACAGATTTTGTGACCGAGCGAAGCGGATGTCTCGGAGTTCAGACTTTTTCGGGCAAGTAGTAGGTACATTTCAATGTAATTTTATTCATACTATAAAAACTGAAGTGATTTTGACACATTTTATTTGAATAAAACGGGAATACTCAAGAATACTGTAGCCTAAACGGCTTGACCGATTTTGACGAGTGACGTGTCGATTCCTCTTTTCGTCCGGAGTGATTTAGCTATTAGCAGTCTGGTATTTTGTTTCTCTATTTAACCGACTTCCAAAAAAAATGAGAAGGTTCTCAAATCCACTTTATTTATTCCTCAAAACAGAAACAGAGGGAACTCCTCAATAATTATAGCATTTTTGGTATTTTCTTAATAAAGTCAAGCATTTGCATTCAGATATTATCATTTAGTGAAGTGGAACTGTTGAAGAAGACCACAGATGGCCACCAGAACTCCTCAATGAAACGTATTTCACGGGTGCCGGTAACCTCGATTATGATAATAAGCGTCTATAACGAAGCAAATTTAAATAAATGGTTAAAGTTGCTTTTTTATTTATTTAAAATTATAGTGAATAGATGATTTTACTATGAAAACTGACGTGGTTTTGTCACATTTAAGCTTAGCAAGCTCAGCATTGCTTGTTAAAGGTCACCGAATGTGATCGAAACTATAGTCTGAATAACCGACTCAATTTACCGTTTTATTAAAACAAAATTACTTATTAGAAAAAAAAAAAAATGAAATAAGGCATCCACTGTTTGGCCATAAAAGTACACTGTCTCTGTGACGTATTAAAGTACCCATATTCGTCAGGCCGAGTGCCTGCGTGCCTGCGCATTTTTTGTAGCTTTTGACCACCCGGATGCCTTAGACATGGCTCGACGGTTTTTATTATAGGACAAACAACCGGGGCCTACGATAATAATAAAATAAAAACTATTACCAGTTAAACTTCGTTGTAATGTGTATCTAAAACATTTTGTAGGTAACCTTATCAAAAACAGATACAACATACAATTATTAGAAAATCACTTTTAGTGATTTGATATTTATTTGCATAAATATTCAAAAATGTGCGAATTTTCGGTCGCTTAATAACTTAGTGATTTTTCAATTATTGTATGTTGTATCTGTACCTATAATAATAATAAGATTTTAACTTATATTTTTTTTTGTTGAAAATCTCGTTTTTAATGAAATCGAAATAAATCTGTTCATGTTAAGATTACTAACAAGTGTTGTGGGCGTCACGTGCTGTAAGGCCATAGAGCGCATGTGTAACGGAAAGTAAAAATGAAAGAAAAAAGCTTTTTTTGTCAGAAATACATGGAAGAATTTTTATCAAAATTAAAAAAAAAAAACATCAACAAAGTGTTTTTTATTTGTTTTGATAAATACTTGTTTAAATTAGTAGGCTACTCGCATGGCTACTCTACAAAGATCTTTCTAAGCGGCTGATAGAAAGAACAAACGACCAAAGGGCTGGTGCTTACCTCGGCCAGAGATTAAGAATTGCTATTCAGCGAGGTAACGTCACCAGCCTTTTGGGTACCCTGCCCGCGGATTTTATCTATAATTAGTTTATAATAATTTTGGTTGTAATTTTAACTCTTTTATTTAAATTTAGATTGTATTTCGAATAGCCTTAGTATAAAGTGTTTGTTTTAATTATTAAATAAATTGTGGAATACAATTATAAATTTAAAGACAAAAAAAATGTTACTTGATAAGAAAAATTAAAATATTGATAAGGTAATAGGTACTAACGAGTAAAATGCTTCCAGGTACGCCTCCACGAGCGCATGCTTCAAGATCAAGCCAAGAAGATGAACGTCAAGTCTCTGACGGCCAACAAGGACGACGCGAGCAGGAGCGTCGAGATACGCATCGCCAAAGTGGCGTTCACAATATTCTTCCTCTTCATTTGTGCATGGACGCCTTACGCTTTCGTTGCTATGACAGGAGCTTTTGGCGACAGGTACATAATAGGCATAGACATCTCTCGTAGAGTGCTTTTCATGAAAGAAGTCTCCCAGACGCGGCGTTGCCACCGATGATGGAGCGACGGAAATGTCGCGTCAGTCGCGTGAAAGGTATTGGAGTAGTTCTGCTGTTTGCCGTGGGGCTTCTTTCATGAAAAGCATTTTTGTATTAGGCTTCTTATCTCACTGAAAGCTGGTAACGTGCGAAAGGGATGGCTAAATATAAATTTTATTGAAGCAAGAGGGGTAAGTTTAGTTACCTTAGTTTGTTTCTTTTACTCCCATACATTTGAAGTCTAGTTAGGATACTGATAAGCAATAACATGTCAACCCACAAAAAAAATAAAATTTTTAGTGATACAGGACGCTTCTATTGCTGACAAAGAAGCGTTCTGTATTATAATTTTTTTTTAATTTTTTTTGTGGGTTGACATGCTATTGCTTATCAGTATCCAGTTATCCCTTTTACGTAAATGAGGTACGAGTGGAGAGTGTCTAGGGAAACATTTCTTGTAATTCCGAACGAGTTGTAAACATTTTTGCTTGCTTCTGGGAATGGTCTTTGTTGCTCTATACTGCAACGCAGTGCTTAACCTAAGTGCTTGAAATTGCTTTTGCTATTAAACTTAAGAAACAGAAGGATCATTGGAAAAATCTACGAAGGAACTGAACACATTTGTACAAACTTAAATGTTTGTCAAATAAGGTAAGGACAAAGTCTATTTAAATAGATTATATCATAACATCAGAAATATTCTAAAGAATCTAAAATTTCGTTCGGAAGAGATTGAGAAACTTTTTTTTTGGTTTTTTTTTTTTTTTTCGTTGACCTCTATTAAATCCAAATGCATAGACCAACACTGGCCTCCGGTTTGCGCTGTTCGGGCTACAAGATGCTCAATGGCATTTGGCATGTACCTACTATGTTAATATGTGAGCATAAAATTATCCATCATAATAAAATAATTAAAAACATATTCCTGTTGCCACTGTAATACCTAAATAGCACTAAAAACGCTATAAACGTCAGTTGTTGTACATTGTTTTTTTTTTCTCTTATTTTTTAGCTCCACACGTTGTGTATTTAGCCAGTGTCAAATATTGTAATATTTCAAGACTTCAAGTGAAGTCAAAAGTCAAGCAAAGTAAGTCACGGTCAAGTCCACGTCATGCCCAGTAAAGTGGTGGAGACTTTATTATTAGTTTCTATGGAGTTTTGGAAACACGAAGAGTCACATTTCACAACATTATACCATTCACCAACACTCGTGCACGTTCACGAACATCTAATGGATAAAAGAGCACAATTTCGAAATAACACAAGCTTTGGAAAATATGTAATACAATGTCGCGACATGACTTCACTACGGTCCCTCCAAAACTTGTACATAAATAATAATACATAAATAACATTTTTTTTTTATTTTAAGTCACCGTCAAGTCACGGCCCACTACACGTTTCACGACATTATTATATTTACAAAATACTCGGGCACGTTCACGAACACTAAAAGAGTTAATCTATCTATCTAAATGGATAAAAATCCACAGTTTTTACAAATTACCTACCACTCGAAATAAGTTTTGGAAAATAATATAATGACGCGACATGACTTCTTCACGTTCCCGCCAAAAACCCTAAAAGTCGTTTTCCCACGCGTGTTCCCACAATACTTTTATCTTTCCCAAGAACCCCGGGAATATTTGAATCAAATCCAACAACCAACACACAGAAGTCGAAATGCTGAAAGTTATGGAGGTATTTCCATAAAGCTTGGCAAAGACTTGACGTTAGCAGGCTTCATCCAATTGCGATGATCAAATCAAAAGCTTTTAGATATTTCAATTTGATTTGGCAAGCTCATTACTTATACTATTATATATTTACATCATTAGTGGTATTCAAGTATTTGGCTGCTTGTTGTTCCAATTTCAAAATTCAATTCGTTTACTCAAGTAATCATATTGTATACTAGCTGCGCCCCGCGGTTTCACCCGCTATTCTAAAGAAATAGAATACTTTACCGGCATAACAATTATCCTATGTGTTAATCCAGGTTATAAGCTACCTCCATACCAAATTTCATTCAAATCCGTTCAGCCGTTATATAGAGTTGAACGGGAACAAACACACTTACATACTTACCCACTTACATATTTATATACACACACACAAACTTTCGCATTTATAATACTAGTGTGATTGTATATATCGTAACCATGAATATATACATACAGTCACTAACCTCCTGCACTGCACTAAACTTGCGATCTTTCCCACAAGCATTACTTTTTTGTCGCTTTAGGCACGTCGATGTGGAGTCTAAAATTTTATAGATCTATGTTTCTAGCAGATGAATCTATCCCTCGCGAAACAATCCCTGAAATGTGTGACATTTTGACATGTATCATCATCATCTGCCAGATTGTCGTTCAGTTGAGCGCTGTAAGGGTTGCCTGCAACTTTCACAATGTCGTCGGACCACCAAGTGGAAGACATTTTGATATTGCCATGATGAAATATAATAAGTTTTTTTTTTGAGCTTTTATGGCATCTTTGCCATAAAAGTTTTACTTTTTTACTATGGGACCAACCATGAAATCGCAACAAAAAAACCAAATAAGTTAACCCACTTATAACATTGTTTTAGGAGTTTTTTTGGCGGGAACGTGAAGAATTCATGTAGCGTCATTTTATTATTTTTTCAAAACTTGTGTTATTTCGAATGTTAATGTGTAAAAACGGTAAATTTCTACCCATTAAGTGTTCGTGTACATGCACGAGTGTTGGGGAATGGTGTAATGTCGTAAACCTGAATTTTCGTGTTGTTTCCAAAACTCCATAGAAGGCTCTAGTAAAGTTTTCACCACTTTACTAGGGCATGACTTGGACTTGACCGTGACTTGCTATGCTCGACTTTGACCGTGACTATGACTTGTTTGATAATATCTAACAAAACTTGAGAATATATATGTATACTTGACACTGGCAAATGCATAAGACGTGCGACGCCAAAAAAAAATAACATTGTTTTATTACAACTGGTAAGAATAGGTCAACTAGATACTGTGAAAGTTAATAGAGATTTTTGCAATAACGATGCCGACGTCTAGACGTGATAAGGCTGAACTAAAACTTTGGGGCCGCGAGCTAAGCCAATTATTCCTAACTAAAGGCCTCGCTACATTACCAGACCCGACATCGTGCGAATGGGGCAGCTAGACTTGAATTTTACGGGAGCAAAAGAAACAAACTACTAAGGATATAGCTTCTCCCTTTCGCTCCCCAGAAACTCATATATAACCATCTCTTTCATACGATGTCTGGTCAGCGGGCTTATCCTATAACTTTAAAACGTTCGTGATTCTGATTTCGAGAGCGTACCAACTTAGTCGCACTACGCGCGGTCCCGCTCGCGCACTATCACTATCGCTTTCAGAGTTACGGGATAATTGGGCTACTTTAAACGGCCCAATTCAGTTAGGCATTCAGAAATTTACTTTTTCAACTTTTTCAACATCATGTTTTTTACGGGACCAGTGAGACTTTATAGTTGTGATAAAACAAAGTTATAAATGGGTTAACTTATTTGATTTCATTTTTGCGATGTCACGGTTAGTTACGGTCAAGACTTGTTGAGAATGAGTAGGCTGAGCTTCTTTCGGCTTATTGCTACCGTTTCGTGTTATCCTGTATTAACGATGACTTTTCGGATTCGCGAAGTTACTCAAGGGAACCGTTCCAAGTCCTCCTAAAGCCCTTAAAATACTTATGTCCTCAGATAATTTAGAAGGATAGACTCAGGACTATTGTAGCGCACGAATTGGTCAAAATATATCAACATAAAAAAAACAGTCGAATTGAGAATGTCCTCCTTTTTTTGTAAAGTCGGTTCAAACATCACTATCATAAGTTTAGGCGTGAGTAAATGCAACCTTGAGATCGCCTTGCTCTCGGTCCCCGCAACCCGCATTTTCATACTATTTTGGTGCGGATTTTTTCGTATCAACTATTTCGTAATGTGTGATATGTATAAAGGGTTATTTTTGGTTTAGTTATATGTCTCATTAATAATTCGCAGGTCGCTGTTGACGCCGGTAGCGACGATGATACCAGCCGTGTGTTGCAAAGTGGTATCTTGCATAGACCCGTGGGTCTACGCGATCAACCACCCTAGATACAGGTCAGTTTTCAAAAACACCCTGTATTTTGTTTTCAAAATTATTAAATTATATTTTTTATTAGGTACTTAAGTATATTTTTCTCTACAAAACTTTCACACGTAATTTGTAACTTCTCTACGTATTACTAGGGCGGAGCTCCAGAAGCGCGTTCCCTGGCTGGGCGTCCGCGAGCAAGACCCTGACACGGTGTCCACCACCACCAGCGTCGCCACCGCGCAGTCCGCAGCCCCTTCCGCTGAAGCTTAGACGACAGCATACCATGGACTTCAAAAATGAGGATATGATGCAATGAGCTAGAATCTACATCTCCTTCTTTGGGCACTCTTGTAGAGCGCTCATAGTTGGTAATAGGTACAGAGGAGGAAAAGGTAGTCACATGGAGGATATACAATGTCAACATATTTATCTTACTTTCATCATACCCTTTAATTTATTGATAGACGACAATCTGCGCGAACCAAATCCGCAGAACTGTAAGGGCCTGATAGACAGATATAATTGTTTTAGGTAGTTTATCCATGTACCTAGAGCTAGGGAAATTTTAAACCTAAAATTAAATCGCTCGTTAGGTCGATACAAATTAAACAATTCAGGAATTAGTTTATTTGTTGTAGTATCACAGAATATTTGATGAATAGTTAAGCATATTCAGGGCGTCACCGTAAATGTAATGGACAGGTGCTTACACCTTTGTGTGTGACACCTACAATGTGATCAGTTGTATGACGCGTAAACCATTTATACAAAAAAAACTTTCCGACCGAATTATACCTACCAAATATATATTTTTTTGGTTTTTGGTGACGAGACGAGCGAGTCGCTCATTTGATGTTAAGCTTCACGATTGCCTGTAACAGTTCAGCGTCACCCAGAATTTTAAACTTCGACTGTTCAAAACCATAAGCGGCAATGCAATGCGCTCGTCACCCTGAGATATTAGATACTAAGGCTAGTGTCTAATATCTCAGGATACAGCTCAGAGTCAGGCACCACAGATTATTCCAACCTAGGACGTACCCCCAATTCCAAAAAGTCAGTGAATTGTTTTCACATTGCCACCGGTTTGAGTAGGTACAATATTTTCAAACAATAAATATTCAACGATAGATAGAAGCGACCTAAGTACCTAGAACTTGTGCTCTCGATTGGACTAATTCTCAACAAGCTTCTTAACTATTTGGGACTGGAATGTAGATGAACCATTTTCTACCTCTAAGCTTTCAGAGCCGAGATTTCTGGCATCTAAAATATGTAATTGATCAAAGAACATAATGAAGACATTCCCTGAGAAAGATGTCTGTCCTAATGAAAATTTTACTGAAAGCGCTTAACACGGCGTTGTACCTCCTACCTACCTAGGTATCTACTTTTGTGTTAGTTATAAAGGAATTCGGCTATTTTTGGCCTAACACGGGCCATACGCGCCAAGATCAAAGTCGAAGATCAAATGTTGATAAACATTGAATCGCCTAGTCAAAACAAATGAATACAGTAGTGGGTTTTATATTAAATTACCGTGTCATTAACAACTGGAGATTTTGCTTTGTGACTTATATATACTTACAGTTAAATATTATAGTTATTCAGCTAAAGTTAAAACCAAAAGCAACTTGACAAAAAAAGTAGTTACAGTAGGTACATAAGTAGGTAAATATCTAGGGAATTAATTAAAATATTCAGGTATTTTATGTATTTTAATTCTAAGTAAATAAGAAGGCTAATGTAGTACTGATTTTCTTACTCATTGTATCATTTTTTATAATATTTATCTTGAAGACTTAACGACTACTAAAGCATGTGAAATGGATTCCGAAAATGCTAAATATTATTTTTTAAACTAGCAAATAAAAAGAAAAATACAAAAAAAAAGGACTGATCCCGACGACCGATGCGACTGTTATACTAAGAAAATAAATTAATGCAGCAATTTACAGCGTTATTTGTTTTATTGGCACCAGTGCAGGCCTTCCTACCCAGGCCATGGCCTAGGGATACCATAGGTTACAAGTTATAATATACCTGTATTATACCTAGTAGGCGAGGTACGATGTTCTTGAATGTTGCTTTGTGAGCTCCAGGCTTCTAACAAAATGTTCGTGCTCCTTTTACTTTTAACTAACCATAATTATATTTGAAGATTTTTTTTAAAAGCTTACCCTTCTCTCTTATCTACCCTTAGGATTCCATGTATCGGGAATGCCATGGCATTGCTACAGTGACCGGCAAACATATTGAGCAGTGACATCATCTGCGCAGCAGTTGATTTTTAGGTCTCATTGGCGGAACGAAGCTTGCGCGTACAATGCACATTGCTCATGTGCCAACTGTTCCCCACTACGCCGCTTTTTGCTCAAGATGTTTGCCTGTCACTATAGTACTATTGATGGGAACCGAATATTTTTCGGGGCTAAAAATGAGCTACATATCACTATGTACCAAATTTCATCCAAATCCGTTAAGCCGTTACGGAGTTAAGTGCATGGAAACAAACACAAATATTCGCATTTATATTAGTGTGGTTAGGTAAGTGGGTAATAATAATAGTTAGGACCGGTTTTGGTCAGTTTCCTTTGTGATAGCGGGACCAAATTGTACAACAAGAACTCACTGCCCTACTATCTAACAGACAGAACAGATAGGTGCTACCTACCTACGGAAAAGCGCTAAACTGCTATCCATAGCACAATTAACTTAAATCTAAGTCGCTAATTAGTTAAATCGCCGTAGCGCGGCTTAGTAACGTGCTAACCAAGTGCGAAGCTTAGCGATAACTCAAATCCCTGAGCTTCACTTTACCGCAAACTATTAAACGGAGCTCGTGCATAATTTCTCTAATGTTTGCAAATTGGTTGAGCAAAATAAATTTTAGGTGTTGCTTATTCGAGGTAGATACCTATTTATATCTAGGTAGGTAGAGGTGCAGTAAGCGTGCAAGCAAAGTTCTGTGTGCCGTTATGAGCATTCGTGATTCTAATTGTGATAGCGCGCCATCCCGCTCATACCTAGTTGTAGTAATCAAATTATTATAAAATGTGTCAAAACCTCATCAGTTTTCATATTAGTAGTAGTTTTTTTCGGTGAGCGCCTTTCCCGCTGTGTCCTCTGTATCCTCTGTATACCCTTTTACTATTATTAGCTACTTACTAAGCATTTGTAGATACCAACACAATTATAATTTATTCTTTTTTGTAGGCGAATTATGAATTATCTAAAATAAAATATTATTAAGTTTCGAATTGCCAGTTATGTGTTGGAAAAACAAGGGATAGAGTAGGACGCGTATTGATAAATTGATCTATCTGGATCTACATAGGTAGGTATATCCAATTAGATCGTAAATACAGAAAAAGCTCGTCAAAATCTCCATTAGAATGAACTTCAAACTACTGTATGTGTCGGCTGTACCTAAATTCCTACGACTATAACTTTTGGAAGCGTAAATGAAGAGAAAATATAAGAAGAACCGTAATGAAGCGGTCCATAAAGCAGCTTAGCAGTGAGCTCTTTATCGCGGGCCGGACCGCGGTAATGAACAGTGAAGCGAGGATAGCGGTTTATGGGGATCGCATTTTTTACTGCAGATGTCATCGATGAACACCGCTTGACGCTTGATTGATTGATGCTTGCTTGTTTGAAAGCTGCTGGTTAGTTCGCGCCGAACTGACCTTTCGTATGATAGTTCTGTCGGCGAAAGATTTCTTAGTAATCGTGACCTTCGACTAAGAAAGTAGTCGTTGAAGTAGGTAGGTACTCCATCGCTGAAGGGTGTTCGATATAAGCCCTCCATCGGCGAAAGATAATATGTTTCGGAATATGGTACGTACGTCGACTTTGCGACCCCTGTAACTTCTCAATGCCTAAAGCGATTTTGTTCATATATAAATATATTCGAAATTGAAAGTTTTATTGAAATGAACTAGGTACTTGTCTATAAAATTCCATGAATAAATACACCCTTACTGTTATGCGATTTCGACAATCTATATACTTACAAGGAATTACTGAAAGGTGTTGTGGTTAAATATATGTACTCATTATGAAAAACTTTTACTGTGGGACCAACACTGTAATCTCGTGGAAAAAACAGCTGTTCCATAGAAAAATGACAATGACAATCGCCAAAATGTATGGAACGGCAGTTATTTTTTTCCCGATTTCATGGCTGTACCCACAGTAGTAAAAAATGTTCATAATGAGTACATACATACTTAAGTACCTTTCAATATTGTTGCACCCTGTACAAACCGACGCATTGAAACGAAACGCTAATTTCTTCAAAAAATTTAGGTATATTCACTCTCTCCAACGCACGAACCAGAGCGACAGCTTTACAATTTTCAAATAAGGTACTACTGCGCCAAAACCTCACGGCAGGACGACCTTCTTAAGCCTAGGTACCTATATAGATTTGTTCTAAGTCCTAGGCCCAAAACTGTTTTAGGCTACTCAAGACTTTAAAAACCGCAGACCTTCCAAGCCGTAACTCATTAGACCGGCACAGTACGGTTTCTAGTTTGTGTGACGAGCAGCGGTAAGCGATATGAATTCCCTAAGTAATGGAGGAGCCTGTGGCACAGAATAAACAGTAGTTGATTGTGGTTTCATTACTAACTTGGCAAACGGGGGCTTGTTTAGAATGTTAGTATGAAGCTGGGATTGTCCTTTTCTTATATATCATCATCATCATCAGCCATAAGACGTCGACTGAAAGCAGGGGAGGGGGGCATGACCCTCCGGATGCAGGCGGCGTCCCGCGCCGCCTGCCAATCTATGCCTATGTCTATAGGTTACTCAGGTACCTGTTTTTTTTTTTAAATGACACTCGTTTAAATATTTCAATGACAAAATAAACAACGCAAGCCAGGCGCAGGGCATTTGACCCTGACAGCAGCGGCGCAGATTGAATTCGGGCCCGCAGGTCTCGTCATTCATGGAACTGTAAGGAATGCACCAAAACTGCTGCAGACCCGCGCATAGCATGAACTGTCACGCGGTTGTGCTGGCAGGCTCATGTGCAGCACATTGCTGCACAGGTGACAGAAGACGTCCACTGCTGAACATAGGCCTCCCCCTTAGAGCACCACACCGACCGACAACGTGCCACTTGCATCCACCGGTTGCCCGCAACTTTCACAATGTCATCCGTTCACCTAGTGGGAGGCCTACCTACGCTGCGTCTTCCGGTTCGTGGTCGCCACTCAAGAACCTTCTTTCCCACCGGTTATCGGTTCCTCGAGTGATGTGGCCTGCCCATTGCCACTCCAGCTTGCACACTCTGAAAGCTATATCGGTGAAGCAATAAAATGCATAATCATAATAAAAAAATGTTTTATTCAAATCCATAATCTAAGAATACAGCACTGCATCACACAAAACGTATATACACGGTAAGTACAGGCTTCACTTCAATCCAGAATTGGAATGTAATGCAATTGATTTTTAATTCGTCTTCGATCAAATATTATATGAAAAAATATCTAATCATGGTACACACAAGCAGATGTGGCTACTGTTTCAAACGCGTACCTACCTACTCTTAGTTCCCAGTCGCTTTTTCTATACTAACCACTAATAAGTACCTATTTTGAAGCTGGTGGTTTTTAGAATAGGATCGGTATTTTTAAGGCCTCGCTACATGGCCTGGGACCCTATTCGGAGAAATGACATTTTATCTCGGTCACTGTCTCTCTAATTTAGAATTTAATGGGAGTGAGAGTGACCGAGATAAAATGTCATTTCTCCGAATAGGGTCCCTGACCCGACATCGTTTGAAAGAGATGGCTATATATACATTTCTGGGGGAGCGAAAGGGAGAAGGTATAACCTTAATAGTTTGTTTCTTTTGCTCCCGTGAAATTCAAATCTAGCTGTCCCTTTCACACGATGTCAGGTCAGGCCATGTATAGACACCCTAAACGCCAACCATGTAAACAAATATGGCGATGGCGATCACTAGCGAGGAAATTCAAAACTGTATGATTCGTCAGAACACGCCATGTTTGTTTACACATTTAAAAAGAATTTCGTAGTGCATCTGCAATCAAAAACAATAAAATAACATGCAATGTTTTATTTTAAGACTTCACATTATCGGTTTTAAATCTGTATGAATCTTTTTATACGCGGAATTAGATAATTTAGATTCTAATTGTATGCAAGTGAATTCAAGTTAGTTACAGCTAAGCCATCAAGGCGAGTGATCGTCTTAACAGGTTGAAAGCCAATGTCGTAAAAAAAATGTGTCCAAAAAACCAACATCGAGTTTAGGCGACACTACTTTAATTTATGATTTACACGAAAAACCACGAAATCTATGAGAGGACTATTTCTGCAGCATTTTATTGATATTTTCGTATTTTTTTTCGAAATTGTAGGCTTGATCTGACATAAATGATATCTAAATCTTAAACATGGCTTGGCTTTTCCTAAATTTCAAAAAAGGGTTCGGCTTAAAAAGTTAAATTGGAATGAACGCGTCAAGACAGTAGCCCAAAAAATCATTATTCATGCAATCCTGTCCAAAAACTTCGTCAATTGTAATAAGTGTATCCATATTGCAACGTCATAATTTTCTACAAGCGTCCGTAAGTTACGATTGAAACTTTCTAGCCGATTCTAATTTATACCGAAAAACTCAATCTCTTACTTCTAAAAAATTAATAATATAAATTATACACTACCTTATTTACATAAATGATCACCTACGTACATAATGTCATTTGAATATTTTTTTTTGAAAACATCGTTTTTCCGCTTCGTATGTCAACTTATTAACAATATTTTATTATTGCTCTGTGCTTTTAAATAATTACATTATTTTAGTTCAAGACATGTATACAGGGTGGTTTGATAATGGCATCCGCTTTTTAAAGCGCTGCATGTTGTATTAAGCGAAGGGCATTCCACATCTTGCAAGTCCCGGATGAAATGATCTTGTATAGAATTATTTGTATTCATTCTAACTTCGTCTACTGAGACCAGTGATATTACACAGGGATTATTATACAGTAAAAGCTAGAACAACGCACCGTTGTTAACATCTGTTATGTTGTGTTATGTTAGTATTTTATGTTCTAATATTTTAACATTAGATGTTAAGACCAAACCACCCTTTAGATAAAATTTTAAAACAAATGATCATAACATTTCATATATTTAGTATGTCCTCAACACACAACTTGAGTTTGTAAAATACCTGCATTCTATTACTAGATCCATCACAACTTTCAGTGGTAGTTTCTAAAATTGACTAATCTGTAAAAGGGGAGGTCAGTTTTTTATATTACTTTTTTTATTATACAATTGATTTTTCTGATTGTTGTATATTATCTAAAGTGTAAAAAAACATCATAAATCGACAACCAATGGCAATACAAAGTTCGATTTCTCTTTATTCTCATTGTTTGCGAATCCGCCATCCTTGTTTACACATTTCGATAATAAAAAAAAAGAAGAAAAAATGCCTGTTCTCAGTACTGCTTCGAAATAAATTGACATTCTAGTACACCTACTGGTTAAATAGATAGACATTAACAAAGTCACAAATTCTGCGGAAATAAAGGTGGAATTTTTCGCTGTCAAGAGACACAGATCACCCTAGATGCCGCCCTCAGGACTATCGAAGCGCACCACGCATCAGTCGAAATGCACCTTCAAAAATTCACTCTCATTGGTTGGTTGCGGGACGCGAGTAGGCGTTTGGTCGCAGTCCCCGCAACCCGCATATTCCTCCAAACTTTGGTGAGGTTTTTGTTATAGCAACGATCTCGTAATGCGGTATCTCGTGTAATCTGTGTCCATAGATTATTGTTCAGCCTAGTCTGTTATATTATACAACATTAACGTTTATTATTGATACTAGGTATCGAGATAGGTTGTTTTTAATCTCAGTATTGCAGTAATCTCATATTTACATGCATATAGAAAAACGGACCTTAACTACAAATAAAGTGAATTTTAAATGCAGTATCATTGATTTCTATAATAATTTACGAGCCGAAATGCTAAATGGAAAGCAAACCCGAAAATCACACCACATATTTTAAATCATCGGATATTCATAACAAAGTTTGTAACAAAGCCATGAAAACTTCACAAGAGGGGGAATCCAAACTAATTATCCTATTACAGAAATGTCTAAAATGTATTACATAAATAATTAAATGCACATATTAAACAACTTATCTGGGCAATTAAAAGGTAAAACAATGTAATCCCTTTCTTGATCTTTGAATATTACACATTACCTGAATGATTTATCTTAATCGGAAAGTGTAAACAAAAATGGCGGATTGGCGACCAATCACATCAATCACCACTATACTATACTAGTTCTTGGCGAAACAACCGAAGTTATGAATCTGATAAAAAACGGGGATAAAACGTAGTATAATTGGCGTTGGTTGTCAATCCGCCATGTGTTTTTTTCTACTTGTCCAAAAGTGTAAACTTTTGGACAAGTAGAAAAAAACTAACTGCTAGTACAGTAGAATCCGTTTATTATGACTCCGCCTATATTGACCGACCGCTTAGTATGAAGTAATTACATAGCGAAGTTTGGTTTTCATATAAAACTCTTTATAACAAGGTCGGATATAATGACTTCACTTCATGTCGCTTATTATGACCCATTTTTAATAAATTATGTCTGGCTATAGTGACCGACATGATTCCTAACACCTTCGGCAGTGTTCGGTTGGGTCACGTGACGGCCGACGGCGTTCGGCGCGTGGCTTGTTTTATTTTGAGTCTCAGTGAGTAATTGATATTCGAAGGTCACGCATTGTTTGTTAGTGATTTATAAAAAAAAAAATACATCTCAACGTCGTCGTAAGACATTTTAGATTGAGGAGAATTTTTTACATATTTTGATTTGTGTATTAAAATTAAATTTTAAAAAAACTATAACTCTATTAAAATAAATACATACATATACCTTATAAAAACAGAAGGTTGTTTATTTTATACAAAATGCTTTGTATGACGTCCGCTTAGTAAGACGTGTTTGTCATTTCCTTTCGATGTCATTATAAACGGATTCCACTGTAATTACTATATTGTGTAGTGAAACTATTCGACTCATAGACTGAAAATCTCGCTATGAGGCTTTGAATCTCTCCTTCTCGCCCGGGCCCTGAGGCGCAGTGGTTCCGTCGGTTTACGCTCTGAAGTTAGCGAAAACTCCATCATTCGTCAAAATTGAATTGAGTTAGCAATCTTACACCGAAAACGCAATATATTGAGGTGTGATTCGTTCCCAATACGCCATTTTTGTTTATACTTTTTGGCAAGTAGCAAAACTGACTGCCAGTGGTTTTTACCCGACAGCCCAAGAAAGAGGGTAACTTTTTTTTATATATATTCATGTATATTTATGATGACAAAATGTAAGTATTCGTAGTTGTAGACTCACAGACTGGGATCTCGCCTATGAGGCCCTAAATTCCGGCGAGGGGCCCTATGAGGCGCGGTGGTTCTGCCGGTTTATGCTCTGTAGTTTGCGGCGGCCCCACCACTCGTCGAAATTGAACGGTCTGAAGTTAGCGAGTTGTCGAGGCGCGATTACCTCTTGGTAGTATCTGGCTTCTTGGCTGCCGCGCTCCAGCTCGCGTGTCACCTGGAATTGACGGTAGATGCAAATTTAATACAGATTTTCACCAAACGACGTAGGTTTTTTTTTCTCTTGTTTTTGAAAAATAATAGAATGATGCGACATGACTTCTTCACGTTCCCGCCAAAACTCCCACCTAGGTTTTCAATTGCTGCCACTTACTAACTCTAGGGGTGTATTTAGTCAGGATTTTTATTTGGAAAGGTTAAAAAAGGCTTAGGTTAATTCTTTAGAGGTTTTATTATCTTTAAACAAAGTCAGGATATTCACGACAGTTCAAAAAACCTGCGCTTAGTTAAAAACCTCCTTTTTAAAAGTTACAATAAAATAATACTCGCCTTATTCCAAGAGTCATAAATATAATTAATAATATCGTCCTGCTGATTGCTATTCTGTCTATCAATGGCAGGCGGGCTGTGTTCAGGCGGGCTGAGTCGCGCTGCATCTCTGTGTCCATTGCTGCTGTGCCCGTTGCCCGTGTGGCGCTTGCTGCCCATATGTGGGAGCGAGCGGGTACCGCTGTTTATGTAGCTTGACCTGAAATTGGACACAAGAATGACTACTACATAACATACTTAAATGTGTTTTTTAGTAGTTTGGCAAGGAAAAAAAAGAAATAACATTAACATGCATGATGTGGATAAATCTGTCTCACTCTCACGTGACAAGTGTCTTGAATTACAACATTAGCAGACCTTTGTTCAAGCATAGACGCTTTCTGTTTGTAGAAGGCTAAGAGTGGCTTTACATGGCCTGACCGGACATCGTGTGAAAGAGATGGCTATATATCAGTTTCTAGGGGAGCGAAAGAGAGAAGCTATAACCTTAATAGTTTGTTTCTTTTGCTCCCATGAAATTCAAGTCTAGCTGTCCCTTTCAGACGATGTCAAGTCAGGCCATGTATAGTCACTCTTAATAAACATTATTCATCAAGTCATTAATCAGTCCCAGGTAAGGTATGTCCTAAAACTGTGACCAGAAAAACTAGAGGACCAGCAGCAGAGTCCTCTTTGGAAATGGTGACAATTATGTGATCCCCAAAATATAAAAATCAATAATACTTAATAATAATAAAAGATACTGAAATTATGGGTTAATCCCAATGTTTCTACACTTTATGAATGTCATACACCCATAAAACTTCTTTCCTATTTTTCCAATTTTCTTATATGTACACTTTATGCTATGTTGGCGCTCTAAGGAGGAGGCAATGTTCAACAGTGGACGCCTAAGGGGGAGACCATGTTCAGCAGTGGACGCCTAAGGGGGAAGCCATGGCTGATGGCCGTGTCAAGTATTGTAATATTTCGAGTGATGATATTTCAAAATGATGAGTCTTCACAATATCTATATTATAAATATATTATTGGTCTTGCCAATTAATAATAACCATGGTAAAAATCCCATTTGTTTTTGGTGCTTCTGCTCGTTCCATAATATACATGTGATAAAATACTACTAAACTAGCAGTAAAAATTAATTCTTACATAAAACTGAGTACTTTTAGCTGGCTTCAGCAGTGGAGTAGCTTGCCTTAGAAGGGCCCTGTATCAAAATTTGTTTGGGGCTCAAATGAAGGGTAAAGATTTTCAAAAAGGGAATAACGGTCGGGGCCCCTTTAGCCCAGGGGCCCCATATCATTGATACAGGTGATACAGCAGTAGTTACGCCCCTGGGCTTCAGCAATAAGTTAAATAAAATCTATATGTATAAAACTGAACCCCTATTTTTCCTGGTCACATTATAACTTGAGAAAGGCTGGACCGATTTTGATGATTTCTTTTTTGTTGTGTTCGTAATTGTGAGGACAAGGTTTGTATGAAGAGTTTAGCGAGGCCGAAAGCCGATCTTCGCGGGCATCAGCTAGTATTTAATAAATTTTGTCATTTGTCACCTGTGCACAACTTTTTCATATGGCATGATGCATGCCATATGCTGTGCTGTTTTTAGCTAAGCTAGGTTTGGGTATCTAGGTATATGTACTACTATGTGGTGTGATAGGGCAGATAACAACAAAAAGTAACTAGTAGTCTAAATGTTGTATGCTACTACTATGTACACATGGACTCTGTATGTAGGGGTGTCGCAAAGTTACAATAAGATAATTATTAAAAGTAAACTTACGCGTAATTCTGCTCTCCATTTTAGCATTTAAAGATCCCACTGCCGAGATATCAGCCTATCCTAGAAGGGTGATTCCCCACTACCAGTTCTTAAATAAGGATGTTGGTGCTAATTTTTCAACTCTTATGAAAAACCTAGTCCAAAACAAAGGCACACTAATGCTTTTGTCCTAGCCACTCAACAGAAATTGGGATAAGAAAAAGAACCGCGTTTCTTTCTGTAGACCTATAGAACGTGGCACGGCTTTGTTTACAAATTATATTGTCCGCGTTTTCCACGTTGTGATTAGGATTGTTGCGAGCGAAAGCAGTTTCTTGCCTTACCTCATATTGTTGCGATCCATGTTTCCAATCAAAACCTAATTCTTCGTTCTTCACCTATTTGCTTAGGCTAGGTACTTATCAGTTAATACTACACTAAGCTACTTAGGGCTCTAATACATTTCTAACAAAGGATCAAGTAAAAAATCTGTAAATAATAGTTCTAAAGATAAATAGACAGGACGCCACACAACACGACACCCATTCGCATCTGACATCTGTCATATTTTTATATCTTTGCTTTTTTTTCCTCTTATGTTTTAGCTCCACACGTTGTGTATTTAGCCGTGTCAAGTATTGTAATATTTCGAGTGAACTCAAATATTTCACAATTAAAATAAGTCTCAGTCATAGTTTAAGTCAAGCAAAGTAAGTCACGGTCAAGTCCACGTCATGCCCCAGTAAATTGGTGGAGACTACTACTACTGGTGGTTACTAGAGGTTTCTATGGAGTTTTAGAAACAACAAGAAAAGTTACTTTTCACGACATTATACTATTCACCACTTTAGACAAATTATTCTTTCAAAAATACATCAAAACATCTTTTTTCGTTACACAAGTCATCACTGGACATAGCTCCACAAGTCATGTCTTTATCGTTGTCCATGCGATAATAATTAACCTGTTAAACATCTTTTTGAAGAATGTTCTGTATTTAACATGAACATGAGGCATTGTGTAAGTTTCTGAGAGTGTCGCCATAAGACATAGATAATCTTATCACTTGCTTATCACGAAAGAATCAGCCATAGCTTCGTGGGAAAAACTTGTTACTCGAATTTTTGGTGTATTGAAGCAATTTAATGGAACATAAGAATCATTGCTTCGGTACATTAGAAATTCGAGTAGCATCTTATTGTATTTAAATAGTTAGTTAGTTGGATCTATGGAAGGACTGATTGTATCAAATATCAATCGTCCTCCCACGGATCCGTGAACCAGGATATTGTAAATTCTGCTTACATTTTTTAATCTTACTGTGTACTCAAAAAATATGCGACTAACACAATATTAAAAAAAAAAAACTATTCACCAATACTCGTGCACGGTCACAAACACTTAATGAATAAAAATCCACAATTTTTACACTAACACTCGAAATAACACAAGTTTTGGAAAATAATATAATTATAATGACGCGACATGACTTCTTCACGTTCCCGCCAAAACGATCGGTCCGAATTAAAGGTGCTTATACATGGCCTGATCTGAATCGTGCAAAAGTGACATCTAGACTTGAATTTGACGGGAGTAAAAGAAACAAACTATTAAGGTTATAGCTTCTCCCTTTCGCTTCCTAAGAAACTTATATGTAGCCATCTCTTTCACACGATGTCAGGTCCCTTTCGCAGGATGTCGGGTTAAGTAATACTGAGCTGGCAGCACTGTTTCGCCATTTTCAATTCGTTCTTCTTCGTTTTGTGTTGTTTATGTTTTGCGACTGATACGATACGTTTATTGTCGAATGCTATGTATTGAGAATCTAACGTAAATTTAATAACCACATTCATCATGTCTGATAAAAGTTTCGATGAATTACGAGCAAAATATAAGGTAAAATGTTAACATAGATTCTAACCTCTCATCCTGCTATAATTTCATTTATTTAATAAAATTGTTATTTTATGTACAGGATGTGTTGGCTAAAGCGTTCACTACCAATAATATTGACTTACTCGACTCGTTCTCTAAGAATGCCAATGAAACTGATAGAAAAGCGGCCATGGACCAGGCATTTCGAGATAAGCTGTTGGACTTGCTAGTTGAAGAGCCAGATACCCTCGAAAGCTATGTCTGTTTCTGCATAGAGTCATGTAGACGGCAGATGGTAACGCCAACGATGCCTGTAGTCCTCCTCGGAGATATTTTCGACGCACTCACACTGAACAAATGTGAAAAAATGTTCTCCTATGTTGAAAACGGAGTAAATATCTGGAAGGAAGAACTTTTCTTCATCGCTTGCAAGAATAATCTGCTGAGAATGTGTAACGACTTACTTCGTAGACTGTCCGGGTCTCAGAACACAGTGTTCTGTGGTCGGATACTGCTGTTCTTGGCTAAGTTTTTCCCATTCTCAGAACGTTCTGGACTGAACATTGTATCTGAGTTTAACCTTGAGAATGTGACGGAGTTTGGTGGAGACAACTCCAGTACCCTGAAAGACTCCTTAGATGAAGAAGTGGTGATTGACAGTGATAAAAGTAAATTAACAATTGATTACAACTTGTACTGTAGATTCTGGAGTTTGCAAGACTTTTTCAGGAATCCAAACACTTGTTACAATAAGATTCAGTGGAAAACCTTTGTCGCTGTAAGTATTCATTTGTATAAGATTTTATTTGACTTGAAATTCATGAGATAGTGCTTAGACACAGGAGATCAGAAAAATAACAAGATAACAGTCACAATGTTTTATGATAATTTTTAATTTTCTCTCTGACTAGATTACCTTGTATACTGTACCTTGTGTTAAGAATAGAGTATACCGCCGTTTTGTCCATACAAAAAGTGTAGTCTGTAACCCACCCCCAAAAACATTATCAGTTTTCAATTTTTTTTTTATATGTTATCTACCCCGTGAAAACTATGCTATGCTATGTTTGTTTTTTTTTTAAATTTTCTTAATATCTTCATTGTTATAGGCACTTAAAGTGACCATTTTTTTGCATCGATAATACTACAAAGAAAAGTAGTTATTGTTAGAATACCACAAACATTTTTTGAATAGAAAACAAACTTAGCTGCATTGATTAGGGCTTATACAAGCCAATGACACCAAAAACAAAAGATTTTGTTTAGATTTAGGCTGTGATAACATACTAACCCCGAAACGCTAATTTCATCAAAAAGTTAGGAAAATTCACTAACTCTTTCTATCGAATGTACAAGAAACAGAGACACCTATACAATTTCAAATATTGAATGCGCAAAACCTCACAGAAGGACTATCCTCTTAAGTGGACCTCAATTTTTTTTTCTACAAGGCATTTATACATGTGAAAACTTGCACAGGTATTGTATACAAACAAGGATTGCTTGTGGAGGTCAACTTCAAATTGTTCATGTCTCATACTGGTCTAAACTGGACGAACTAACTAGAATAAAGTATATATAACAACTTCTCTTGTTCTTATCTAAACCTGCTAACCATAATAGAAATTGTCACTTTTTCATCTATATAATACTAGCTGTTACCAGAAACTTAGTTTGCATGGAACTACAAAAAAAAAAGTTGCCGTCTCCAACACTCACCTATATCAGTATGCAAAAATTCAGGTTGATCCGTTTAGCCATGATAACGCAACAAACACCCAGGCAGAGAGACAGAATTACTTACTTACTAAGAATTTGGAAATAATTATTGATTGATTGGTATTGTTCTCATATATATGCTGCTAAGAAATTGAGACAGTTAATTGTGGCACAATTGAATGGGGCATTGGAATGTAGTATGTAGGTCCTAGGCCCTTGGACATTCTAAACAATATTATAAATGCTAAAGTAACTCTGTCTCTCTGTCTGTTTGTCGTGTTATCGTGTCTGTATGGATTGACCTGCTTTTTTGCATATAGATATAGCTTAAGGGTTGAAGACGGACATAGGTTACTTATTTTTTATTTTAAATTCCACATGTACGAATTCGCGGTTAACAGCTAGTAGTAATCAGAAATAGTACATAATATCTTAATAATTTTTCAGCAT
Organism: Apocheima hispidaria; assembly: GCA_947579745.1. Classification (NCBI taxonomy): domain Eukaryota; kingdom Metazoa; phylum Arthropoda; class Insecta; order Lepidoptera; family Geometridae; genus Apocheima; species Apocheima hispidaria. The sequence goes on from OX388157.1 coordinate 12,150,947, forward strand.
TCCGGCAGTGTTCTGTCAGCATTTTTCTCATACAAGTTAGAATCTGTGGAGCTACAGAAGTCTAAGCTGAACAGACTGAAGGCCGTCAACACAGATGTAGAGATGCAGGAGTCCAGTAAAGAACAGCATTATTTCGCCAAGTTTTTGACCAATCAGAAGCTTTTGGAACTCCAGCTGTCGGACTCGAATTTCAGAAGATGTGTGCTGATACAGTTCCTTATACTGTTTCAATACTTGACGTCTACTGTTAAGTTTAAAATGTAAGTGTTATTTTAGCTCATTAATTGGTCTTACAAACACACAGACATCACATAATTAATTTATCTAATTAAGGTGAAATGTTCCGCTCAGCGCGCCAGATTCATATATTCTTGTGTTTATGGTCAGGTACGGCTTAATTACTCATCATGGATTTATTGATACCTTTTTAGCGCTAATAATAGGTTGGATCAAGAAATTACGTCTAAAATGATCATCTTCATAACATTGGTTTAGCTACAAATGTCAAGAAGCTGATTTTCATCAGAGGTTTTTGGTTTAGTGACAAAATGTACTTATATCTTTTCACCTTGATTTTGTAACCGACTTCCAAAAAAAAGGGGAAGTTCCCAAAACGACTGAATATTTAAAAAGCTACAAAATCTATTCTATCTTCTAGGGAATTATTCAAAAGAGTTTAGGTAAATGTGCCCCGGAATTGCACAACTTGATTCCGCCCTGCCTAACTATTATCGGATTGCCAGATAATAGTGACCAAAGCGCAACTCGTACATGGTGGACATTGCTCGTATCTTGCACAAATCACTTTGATACCGTTTTTTTTAATATGCGCAGCGAGGTTACCTACCGGAGTCTGTTTTAAGTAGTTAAGTAAAACGGGTACCTTCTAGGTAAGTGTGCTCCTTCCTAGACCATAACATCAGGATGTAGTAAAGCAAAGACCTGTTTAGAATATTTCAAGAAAAATGTACAATGTTTGCATTTAGCTAATTATTTTCAAAATACCTTCTATAACTCTTTGCACTTTCATCAGGGAATCTCAAGAGCTGAAGTCCGACCAAGCAGACTGGGTAAAGGAAAACACTTCATTGGTGTATCGCCTGCTCGGTGAGACTCCTCCCAACGGCAAGCGGTTTGCAGAGTGTGTCAAGAGCATCCTGAAGCGAGAGGAGCACTGGAACAGCTGGAAGAATGATGGCTGTCCAGGTGTGTATGGAGCTCTTATATCTTTCAAACCTTCTACAGTACTTACAACAGTGCTTATTTTGGTAACAATTTCTTCTGCAGCCCATTACCATACTTATTTAGAATTGATCACCAAATGCTTCTGCCAAATACTATTAAAATCGGCCGATCCAATGGCTCCGCAGTAAATTTCCCTCCTTTTTAGGGGAAATATATAGAACCTGTACACAAAGCGCTAACGCAAACTGTGCGCGAAAACCAACATACGGAAAAATGTAAGCAATAGCCCACCAATCAAAAATCGCAGATGACAAAAAAAAAAAGTAAGATCTTGTAGAATTGAGGTTATTTGTGCTCGTGAGGAAAAATACTTGTTTAGAATGATTAATTTAATAAACATTGGCTCTGAGTCTGGGTGTGAGTTGTCCCGTGTGTTTGTGTGCGTTCCGTGGAATCCTAGTGAGCTATGAATGTAAGACGTTTATTAACTTGTGTATTGTATCACAGAGGTGATACACACACGCTCAGTTACACTACACATACCTACCCCCCCTCCCCCCAATTCCCATAGTTTTTAAATACAATTTAGTTAGTTTTGCATGCTTTTATATCCTAGTTTTTTTTTTTCTACTTATACTGTAAACTGTAAACCAACATTATTGAGTACATACTGTCCGGCGGAGGGTATTGTTACACCATAACACAGGTATATTCCTAGCTTGGGTAACAATGCTTATCAATCTGGTTTATATATATGGAACTAAGCTAATATTACTGTTTATTGATATTTAACGTTTGTTACCACCAATAAAAAAATTCATTTTCATCATATAGAGTTCCAAAAACCGAAACCGCCGGTGCAAGTGGACTCGGCAGACGAGGTGCGCAAGACTCGCAAGCGGCGCCGCCCCGTCGGGGACGTCATCCGGGAGTACCAGGCCTCCGACAAGTCCTACATGGGCAAGTGAGTATGTTTAGCGCACGACGAAAAATGCGGGATATGCGCCGAAGAAGCAAAGTCAGAGTTTGCAAGCTGGCTATGGGCAGGCCACATCACTCGAAGAAGCGATAACCGATAGGGAAGAAAGGTTCTCGAGTGGCGACCGCGAACTGAAAGACGCAGAGTAGGCAGGCCTCCCACTAGTTGAACTTATGACATTGTCAAAGTCGCGGGCGAACGGTGGATGCAATTGGCATGTTGTCGGTCGGTGTGGTGCTCTAAGGGGGAACTATGTTCAGCAGTGGACGTCTTCTGGCTGATGATGATGATGATAATTTTATAAAGGTGGTCCTGAAATAAATAAGTTCTTCATTTCCATCTTGATGTGGTTTGATGAGACCATGACAGAGATACACTAGATAAAAAGTGTGCACTGCGAGATCTTTGTCACCGAGTTTCCATTGGCGTACCAGCGAGTATGACATTGTGAGAGTGTGACATTGTCCGAGAGAAAAGAATAATCGTTCCATTTGAGCACCACTTGCACCCACCGTTCGCCCGCGACTTTCATTTTATAAAATGTATGGAAGAAAATCATGACATTCGAATGAAACCAAGTTTCAAACGCCGTTATGCTAAAGAGAAGAATACATTTCATCAGTAATCTTTCAGGAAGTTGTTTTTTTTTTTACTTTATGCATCAGCCTTTTAAACATCCCGCTACTGTGATAAGGCCCAACCTCGAATGGTGATTGGGCCATATCCACCACGCTGGCCCAGTGCGGGTTGGCGGTTTCACATACGCCATCGAATTCCTTCTCCGGAAACATGCATGTTTTCCTCACGATGTTTTTCTTCACCGTGGTATATCCGTACGTAAGTTCCAAAGCACTCATTGATTCGGGCCCGCCCGAGTTCGAACCCGCGACCCCACGAATGTGAGCCGAGCGTGGCTCTGAGCTACCACGACTTTAACAATTTTACTATAGTGTCATAATTTTTCAGCAATGAGTTGACCAAGCTTTGGAACTTGTGCCCCGACAACCTGACCGCGTGCCGCACTAAGGAACGGGACTTCATGCCTTCATTGGGTAAGTACTATGAGGTAAAACTAGCTGTTTATTATTATTATTTACGTATATATTATATACGGAAATCTATAATAGCACTTAGCTCTTTATTTATTTATTTAAGTATACAATGCCACATAATGCGTTATGGTAACATTTTTCAGAATGTACTAAATTACACATTATACCCTGTTATAGGGTGTTGCAAACTAAACTTATTGATAAAACTTTATTAGTACATTCGTTGGTATATTCCTTTTGTAAAGTCTTTAATTTTTATATTCAGTTATAGTTGATAAAATATTTGTAAAATTTGATAAATGGCACGGACCCCGGAGTCCGTGGAGCAATATTGTAAAATATATTTTTTAAAAAAAGAAAGAAAAAAAAACTAGCTGTTACCCGCGACTTCGTTCGCGTGGACCTAGAAAATAAATGATAGTAGCCCGTGTCCTTCTCCGACCCTTAAGGATCGACCTGTATTTTTGCATAGATATTATGCAAAAATTCAGGTCGATCCGCTCAGTCGTTTAGCTGTGGTAACGCGAGAAACACCAAGCCAGAGAGACGGAGTTACTTTCGCATTTATAATATTAGTGATATTGCTTCCCTGTTCCACTCACCGATGGTAAGCGTCGGGCTTGCTTATTTTTCTTGATTGCTTAACATTTGGAAGTTCGTCAAAACCACGCGCGGCATTGCAATGCGCTGTAACTATGAGATATTTAATAATGTAAATTCTAAATTAATGTTTACTTACCTTAAATTTGACTTAATTTTGTTTTGGCATACTTATGTAGTAAATAGGAGAGGCCACTGGCTCCCGACACACAGTCTATGACTAGTTTGGGAGACTCTGGGATCGACAGTTTAGTTGTAATTTTTGTAATGCCCAAATAAATTTGATTTAATTTGATTAGATGTTGAATCTATGTATGCCCTGTAATATCATCGGAATGATTGCCTCCAATCAAGCAATCGTGATGACAGCATTTTTCCCCTGCAGTTGCTCTACCGCTAGGAACACAAAGTAGAAACGAGTTTTGGCGGGAACGTGAAGAATTCATGTCGCGTCTTTTTATTATTTTCCAAAACTTGTGTTATTTCGAATGTTAACGTGTAAAAACGGTGAATTTTTACCCGTTAAGTGTTTGTGAACATCCACGAGAGTTGGTAAATGGTATAATGTGAAACGTGAATTTTCGTGTTGCTTCCAAAACTCCACAGAAGGCTCTAGTAAAGTTTTCACCACTTTACTGTGCATGACTTGGACTTGACCGTGACTTGCTTTGCTCGCCTTTGACCGTGACTATGACTTGTTTGATAATATTTAACAAAACTTGAAAATATATAACTATACTTGACTCTGGCAAATGCATAATACGTGCGACGCCAAAATCCTCTTAGGAGGAAAGAGAAAAAGTAGAAACGGTGTAACAGTGTAACAACGTCCACGTCGGAGTTTTGGCGGGAACGTGAAGAAGTCATGTCGCGTCATTATATTATTTTCCAAAACTTATGTTATTTTGAGTGTTAATGTGTAAAAATGGTGGATTTTTATTCATTAAATGTTGGTGACCGTGCACGAGTGTTGGTGAATAGTATATTGAAATAACAAATAATAATAAAATACGTGACTTTTCGTGCTATTTCCAAAACTCCACAGAAACCTTTTGTAAAGTCTCCACCACTTTACTGGGGTATGACTTGGACATGACCGTGACTTACTTTACTTGACTTAGACTATGACTGAGACTTGTTTTATTTGTGAAATACTTTACTTCACTTCAAATAATACAAAACTTGACACTGGCTAAATATACAACGTGTGAAGCCAAAATTTAAGAGAAAAAAAAAACGTCCACGTCATGTCATGCCCAGAGTCGTACATGGTGACGGGCGCGTCGTGCGCGGCGGACGGGCGGCGGCGCACGGCGTGCGGGGGCTGGGGCTGGCGCGCGCTGCGCCTGCTCGCGCGCCGCTCGCCGCACTTCTTCGTGCACACCAACAACCCCATCGGCCGCCTGCCGGACTACCTCGAGGCCATGGTCAGTACGAGGCGTTCCACGAGATTCACGTTTGATGATCTACGACTTTGAAATCTGACGATTAAGAAATTTTTAAGTGGATCTAGGACTTTGAAATCTGATGATGTAGACGTTTGATCTATTTAATATTAATATATATTTATTAATTATTATTTAATATTGATCTATTGATACTTGATCTAGGAGTTTCAAATTCTAAGAGTTTGAAATAATTATTATCCAGGAGTATGAAATACGGTCTAAGAATTTCAAATCTGATCTAGGAGTTTCAAATATGATCCCGAAGTTTCAAATATTATCCAGAGGTTTGAAATCTGATGATCTAGCTAGAAAACAGACATTTGACCACAACGGTAGCTGGAGTCATGAAATGAGATTCACGCAATGTTGTTTTTTAACATTTCTATGACTGGACTAGGTACTACAGTTTTGCACAACAAATAATTCCGATCGGTAGTTTTCATTTGCGCAGAAAAGCGCAGACCGGTTTCCGTCAGTAGCCGAACGTGTAAATGATTGTTTACTCATATTGAGCTTTATTTGCAAGCACAAATGGAAGAGTAGCACTTGCTATTCATTCTTAGCTCTGTCCCGCTTACACGATTCGTACACTGCCGGACCAAGATGGCGCATGGGCGAAACGATTTTGCCGCGGAATCGATCGACCAATAACAGGGCCATATTTTAGCGCCCGTTGTTGCTATTGGTAGATCGAGGTTTGCCGCGCTACTAAAACTGTCTACTGCGCAGGTAAAACTACGATCATAGGTAATTTGCATACCCCATAATAGTGAGGTTTTTGTTTATCAGTGGACGTCTTCTGGCTGATGACGATGATCTTACCAAAGATAATTATCGACAATATCACATCATCATCATCAGCTATAAAACGTCCACTGCTGAACATAGGCCTCCCCCTTAGGGCGCCACAACGACCGACAACGTGCCACTTGTATCCACCCCGCGAATTTCACAAAGTCGGCGGTCCATCTAGTGGGAGGCCTGCATACGGTGTGTCATCCGGTTCGTCGAACTCAAGAACATTTCTTCCCCACCGGTTATCGACCTCGAGTCATGTGATGAATATCACATCATCGAATACTAAAGGTATATTATTTAATCGTCAGGTGGATCGCATCACGCGCGAGGAGGCGGCTCGAGAGGCCGCGGCTTCCACTAATGGAGACGCCAGGAACGACGATAAAATCAAAACTGTAAGGATTGCTAATAATTAAAAAAAAAAATGTAAACACAGATCACACTAGATACCGCATTACGAGATTCGTTGTTCCTACAAAAAGTCACGTCAGTTTGAGGCGCGGCGCGGGGCGCGGGGAGTGCGACCGAGCGTTCTCATTGGCTAGCTCAAGGTTACGCCTACTCGCGCCTAACAATCAACCAATCAGGGTAATTTCTTATAAGTGTATTTAGACTGATGCGTGGTGCGCTTCGAGCGTCTTGAATGGAGAATCTAGGGTGTGATCTGTGCCACCAAAAAAAAAAAAGGGATGATAAAAAGAGTTTAAATGTCTCTGTATGTCTGTGGCATCGTAGATCTGAATACAAGATTGATTCATTTGATTTGAGTTGTTAATTTGAAAGCAGATCTCATTGCGATGGTGCGTAGCTATTTTTGAAAGATTTTCTTTTAATAATAATACTTCTAACCTTCAGGAACCGCCCGAAGAAGAGATAGCTCAAGGTTCAGAAGACCAGATGGATACTGATCTCATTAAGGAGGAAGACCCTAATGACATCGACCAGGTTAGAATGCTTTATTTAATAGGTTCAGTCGAGTGACTTAGATTTTTTTGGCTTACCTAAAGGATCAAGATGTAGCCAAATCAACTTCCAACTGGTCAACATTGAACAACTGCCAACTTTTCAACATTCAACATTTTTCAATTGTTCAACATTCTACAACTTCCAAATGTTCATTATTCAACAGTTCCTCTTTTAATAACTTCCAAATTAAACATTTAACAACTGCCAACTAATAAACATTCAACAACTTTCAACTGCTCAACGATCAACAACTTCCAAGTTGAACATTCAACAACTTCCAACTATTAAACATTAAACAACTTTCAACAACTTCTAAGTTAAACATTCAACAATTTCCAACAGATGCCAGATTCCACAGCGACGGGCGAAGACGAGTTCGAGAAGAGCTCTCGCTCGCGCGTTACCATGATCACTCCGACGCAACTAGACGCGGTCTCGACCAAACTGGGCGACTGGAAGAAACTCGCCACAAAACTCGGATACAAGTCCGACGAAATACAATATTTCGAGTCGGAAAATGCAACGGACGAATCCAGGTATTTTGTTGTTCTTATTATTGACCGAGCGAAGCGCAGGTGTTAGAGAACAGACCTCGCGACGCCTATCACTTGACGATCATGAAAACGAGAAAGAACTCACTGGTACGGGCCCGCCCGGGTTGGAACCCACGACCCCACGTATGTGAGGCGAGCGTGCTGAGTTTCCACTCTTATCGAACTATATAAAGTGTAACTTTTTTTTTTCAGGGCCAAGAACATGTTGAAGCTTTGGTTCGACGACGACGAAGACGCGTCGGTCGAGAACCTTCTCTACATAATGGAGGGATTAAAGATGGCGGAAGCTTGCGAAGCGCTGCGAGCCGCCAAATGACGTTCGGGCAGGCGCTGCTCTAGGAAGAAAACACGATAAATGCCGATAAAATCACATTAATATTATAAATGCGAAAGTTTGTGTATAAGTATGTAAGTGTGTTTGTTCCCGTTCAACTCTGCAACGGCTGAACGGATTTGGATGAAATTTGGTATGGAGGTAGCTTTATCTCTGGAATAACACGAAGAATATTTTGTGTGTGTATATTTTTTATTCCATTTATGTCCTTTTCAATAAGTAAAATAAGTTTAGTTTGAAATGCATATAATTTTGTGAATGTAAGACTAAGATAGCTGTTCAATGAAGTTGATGACTTCTTTTTAGCGCTAGAAGCGCTAGTTGAAATAAATTAGTTTTTAAATATTGGTATTTTCTTTGATAATGTTCCTTTTAGATAGATAATGTGCAAACTTTGATCGCGCGCGGTGCCGCGTTTGTCCATGTTGGCCTTGATTTTGCTGTACCATTCGCTAAACAAAACCAATCTGACAGAACTAAAATTATGTGCACTTATTGTAAATTTTTAAAAAATATAGGTGTGTGTTTATGATAAGGTTACTATGGTTATAATTTACAACTGTTTAAAGAAGTTTGTTTTTATACTTATAGGGTACCGTAACAAAATGTTAAAAAAGAACCCTTATGGTGACGTCGATGTCCTTCTGTCTTTGTCTGTCACAGCCTATTATCTCAATGACTATAAAAGCTAGCGACTTGAAATTTAATATATATTTAGATTATGTATTTAATTTGCAGGAGAAAGTCGATCGGTTTTTTTTTCTTTGTCCTTCCTTCTATCTCTCACTCTATCTCAAAAAACTTTCAAATGTGCGAGAGGTATAGCTATGGCACGACTCTTTAAAAAAGCAAAATCAAATCTGTAGGAAAACTGACGTGGTTTTGACACATTTTGTTTTATTAAACGGGAATACTCACGTTTCATTGAGTCTGTTATTCCGACTATAGTTTCGATCACATTCGGTGACCCTTATCAAGGAATGCTAAGCGTTACACGCACGCGACCTCGTCTTGCCCTGTACTGTCGGAACTATAATCGGAATAACCGACTCAATTTAACGTGAGTATTCCCGTTTTATTAAAACAAAAAAAAAAAACAAATCTGAGACGGGAAACGAAAAATCGATGGCATAGAATCCTTTTCGGAACACAGAAAACTAAACGGAAATGATATTTAAAAAGCAAAACATAATTAACTTCTCATACAAAACTATCCAGACATCTCTAAGGCGTGTTCAAATATTCCAAGGAAATTGGCTCACTCCGGGTGTCGGTGTGATTGAAGTGGACTTGCCGCCTGATGAGTTATCGCTCTTCCCAGAACACTACTTATAAAAAAAACTTGTAAAGAGCATGTTGAGCCATGCTTAGTAGGGTTCCGTAGGCGTGTAGGACGTTTGAAGTATTTAACAGTTTTTTTCGCTTGTCTCAAAAAGTCAATATCAGATGTTGCCCGAAATAATTTTAAAAGAAAGTTTTCACTTTTATCTATCTACATGGAAGATAATAAGTTTCTGAGATGCATAGTTTAGAAATGGCGGGGGTGACACATTGCAAGCAACTTTGTCGGCCCAGATTTCGGAAGCGGTAAGTACGTCTACTAAAAAAAAATGGTGCACGAAACTTTAATTTCATTTTTAAAGACCTATTTAATGACATTCCACATGTGGGGGGTCAGGCAAAAAAAAATGTTTTATCTCCACTTTACATGACTGTAAGGGATAGCTCCCTTATTACACAAAAAAAAGTATTTTTATTTTTTGAATCTGGATGTCTATAAGACTGAGACTATCGTTGTGCAAAATTTCATGCATGTATACGTTTATAATGGAAGTTATAAGGCTGTAAAGGATCCAGACAGACGGACATGACGAACTTATAAGGGTTCCTTGTAGTACTACGGAACCCTAAAAAAGAAAGTGTTGCCAACGCACCTTTCCATCGGGATTTATAAAATCTATCAACAATGTCGGCCGCGCCGAAATTATAACTTGCACGCATTTCCTCATCCCGGCTGACTCACGGCGTGCCCAAAACAGAACTTATTGCTTACCATTTTCATCACAAATCGTTCCCCACGCGAAAGTAAACTTTGAAACGAGCGCTTACAGTCTATTCAGAACGTATTTATAACATTGCAGCGTAGTCAAAACTCCAGTATTAGATGATCCCATAACCCTCTACTCAGAAGTATAACAGGTGTCGTAAATGAAGGAGACGCTAAAATCTGGACAGGCCAAGGAATTCTGGACGTGTTTTACCACCGCTGATGTTTACAGAATCGCGGAATAGCGCTGCACCGAAATTAGTTCGAAACGAATGCGTCAATGGGCAGACGGGGCACAGTTGCGCGCGCGGTCTATCCTAAAATTATATTTTTATGATGCGATACGAAATTTTTATATTAAAATTTAATCGGGGTAGAGTTCGGGCGCGTCGTGACGAGAGCACGGGTGGTTGTGTGTTAGTGTGTGTTTTTTCCATGTAAGTAACTTTGCAGCTTTTGTTTTGCGTTGTTGTGAGGGCGTGGTGGAAACAAATCTGCAGGATCCCATTTTACTAAAAATATCTGCAAGTCTTCTATTTTCACTACACTAATTGCATTAAAAGTAAATTATTAACTTTCAATAGTCTTCATTTTTTTGTAGCTTGTTTTCAATAATGTTTAATTTTATTACTGATTCATTAGTCTGCAAAATATTAGTGCATTTATTTTCCGCTGATAAGTAGGTGTTTAGTAGAATAAATCTGTAACGAAGACTTGCAGACGAGTTACATAAAATAAGTTCATAATAATATAGATTTGACCACCTGTTTTCCCTCGTAGCTTTATCTTTGTTTCATCATCATAATCAGCTTATCCTAGTCCACTGCTAGACACAGGCCTCTTCTAGGGCTCTCCTCTCGACCTTCGGCTTTTCGCTACCAACCAATGCCAGTTGTCCTACATATACTTTACTTTCCATTTGAAAAACAAAAAAACAGTCGGCTTGAAAACCTCCTCCTTTTTTTGATAGTCGGTTAAAAATTACGATTAGGTACCATGAAAGTCCAAGTTGGAACTAAAGATAACTGTTTATTTATAAATCAGCCCCTGTAGCGTATGTTTCTTTAAAAAATCTATCCGAACCAATCACCCAACTTCTTAATTAAAAATGGCGTGTCCATTTTAAAAATCACCGCTTCACATATATTTTTATTTCGGCGCGACGTCTAAATTATGATTTATTCTCGTGAAAAAGTGGATATCGTAAATAATGATAATAGCGAGTTCTCCGCAGCTATGTTGCTTGCTACCGAGCTATTTTTGTAAGTTTTCAGTACTTTCGTTCTGGCTGTAAAGTTTTACGATATGTTCTGGCAGAATGGCGCATACCTCATCTGCCGTACCGGAATTTAAAAGCTTATGACCGTTTTCGAAGCTCCATGCATTTATATAATTTTTCACAAATATATTTTAAACAAGTATGCCGTAAAAAAGGCAATTAACATCCCAAATAAACCCAGAGGTAGAGGCAGACCCCCAGCCACATGGTGGGAAAATGTCCAGAAAGACGCGAGGAGCCTGACCCAGCTAGCGACGACAACCCAGGACCGAGCGTCCTGGCGCCGAGCAACGAGGAGGCCCGAACCCAGATAAACTGGGACAAGGGGCAAGGAAAAGAAGAAGACATTGTAAACAAGTATAAGTAAAAAACCCGACTGGAAAATTTAGATTATGTCACTTGACTCCAGCAGGCCTAGCACGGGCGCCGGGATAAAGTTATGTCCACCCGTTCTGTCTTCGCGTCAACGTGACAAAGCTAGAATATGGATACATCCGTCTCGTTCTCGCGGGATAAATATGGTAGACAAAATTTTATCCCGGCGCCCGTGCTAGGCGCCCCCAAAAACATTTTCCTCCTTCTTGGGCAGCCGGATAAAAAGATTATCTAAATTTTCATTTCTATTTAGTTAATGCGACGACGAACACTTAAGTATATTAAAGTTAAAATATAAGTGCCAGTAAAATAAGTGACAAAAATGCCACTTTGCTTGTTACAATTGACAAACTTTTCGATCTTTATAATTGGCAGTAATGTGCATATAAATTATATTGTTTATCCTCGAAAATGTGGAAATACTAAACCGCAGGTACGGCTACTTTCGCATACCTACAGGGTTAGACACGACGGTGGTATTAAGCCGAAAGTAGCTCATTGTACTCATTATTATGAACAAATTTTATATTGGCTAAGGAGAAGCGAAAAACAACTTTTTAGAGTTTTTTCTTTCCCCTTCGCCGAAATAAAAAATAATAAAATAAAAATTCCTATAAAACATTCGCAATGGCAAAGAATACCTAAGCTTTCTCTATGGCAATGGTATTCTAAAGATATTCCATGATCCATTAGGCTAAGAGCCGGCTCATATTTTTTTTATTGGCTAAGGTGAAAAAAACTTTTTTAGTTTTATTCCTTCTCCATCGCCTAAATAAAAAACAATAACATAAAAATTCCTATAAACATTGGCCATGGCAAAGAAACCTTAAGCTTTCTCTTTGGCAATGGTATTCTAAAGACATTTCATGATCTATTAGGCTTAGGGCTCAGAAAAGAAAACATCTTTATAATTCTTATGTTCTCCTTCGCCGAAATAAAAAATAATAACATGAAATTTTCTATAAAACAATGGCAATGGTATTCCATTTTATCCATTTTTTTATTTCCTCTCTGTAATTTTTTATTCAAAAATGTTGAAAAGATGCGAGAGCGATAATAGATCGCCTCGTCTAAGAAACGAGAGAAAAATAAAGATATATTTTCCTTTTATTTTCTCTCGGTCCGCCATCCCGTGCCTGTTAACACCACCACAATATGACCAATCATGAATTGGGGAAAAAACAGCTATTTCTGAACTGAGACCTCGCGACCCCTATATCTTCACAACCCCTGGACCGATTCAGCTCATATTCGAACTTAAATATTGTATTTTAATGAACTACTTGCCTACAAAATTTCATGAAGATCGGATCAACGGTTCGCATGTTATCATCGGGCAAATATACACACAAACATAGAAACATACATACAAATGCCGATTTGTCCCAGTAAACTCTGAGACCTTCGCTTCGCTCAGTCAATTAGTGAAATTATTATAAGAACTCTAAAACAAAAATAGTCTAAGTACTACTACTATGTGGTTGAGAATGAGAATGAGGGGTTCCGCATTCTCAACCACATAAAACACGAAATTATCTCAACTTATCTTCCTTCGGCCCATAACTCAACCCGTAATTAGCGTTTCTAGCTTCGCTCTATAATAAAACAGTAATGTTTCTGGAACATATTTCACACATTCTGACGGTAGTAAAACTTGGTTATAGTTACTAACGGTGCAGCCAACGCAACGCAGAGAGGGAGCCACCGATGTATTCTCTAAACGAAGCGTACGACAACCCGTTGAATTTTTTTTTGTTTCTACATTTGCCCAGTTCTACAGATATGTTGGTAGTTAGTGAGGACATTGCGTTCAAACACTATTAAAACCAATGTTGACCGCGCCACCGATACGTGCTACGGTTAGTTTTGTGCTGTCAGAGCATGCTTTTGGGTCAAATGCGTCAGAAACGACGTTACGCTCAGTGCGCCAAATTCAAATTGTCTTGCTTTTTCTGTCAATTAACTACAGCTTATATTACTCTGTTCAATACAAGATCACAGTGTTGTAAAGAAATTTGAGGGAGACTAAAACGAAAAAAAAAATGTTTTCGGTGTCCTACGTCGAATTAAAAGATAGCTAAGTACCAAAAAAAAAACAACTGCTGCTCGATTTTTGAATCGATCGTATAATATTTCGCACGAAAATATGCGCAATAACCGACTTTCGAACGAAATACGAAACAAAAGTCGCATTTGTTAAATTATCTTATTAGGTATTGATTGATAAACGTGCAAACGTCCCTCTGACAAATGTATTATTATTTATTTATTTATTTATTCAAACAGACATGACAACACCCTTAGAGTCTAGGACCAATTCGATGTTACAGTTAATTTTATTTCATTATATTAATCTTTCTAACGATTTATATTTTCACAAAGCCTATAAACGGCTTCTGTGAATTCTGACAGATTCCGTACTCAAAAATATCTACTTTTTCCGACATCATGGTCAATAACGTTACAGCGCGAGTCGTGGGGGCAAATTTAATGAGGTTCTTCCTATAAGTAGGTAAATGGAATGAGGGAAAACCGAAAAAAAAAAAGTGAATTAAAAGTGCTACGAAAATTCCGGACCCTACTTATCACTCGCTAACGCAACGAGTGATTTGAGCCATTGGAATTTGCTTTCTATCAATAGAAAATCTTTCATGTTGCATGAAATTTTCGTCATACGTCAATCGTCGAGCGATTCAAAAATAGAGCACCTGACTAGGTCTAGACAGGACTACGTCACGCGGTTTCACCCGCGTGGTAAATCCATATGCTAGTGCAGGAACCGCGCGCACATCTTCCCGGGATAAAGGACATTTAAGATTTTGTCATACCTACTGTCCGCCATCTTGTTTTGTCTTCAAAATACTCATAAAACCTATATGAGTCGATTACGAACAAGGTTAGGAATTAGATAAAATCTCCTTCAGCGACACGTTCCCAAGATATACGCTTTCGCAGTTACACTGGTGGCGCCGCCGGTAAGTTGACTTAGAACTAAATCGAAGGTTTGAATTGGCTCTAACTTCGTTGAAACTAGTAACACGGTTGAACCAAGAAACAGAATGACGACCCTGAAACTTTTATTTACGGCTTACGGAGTAAACTGAAAAACTGGATTGTATAAGCTACCTGAAATTGTGAAACTAAGCGAGGCACTGTATAGCATCTGCTGTGGTTTTTCTTCTATGATGAGCGTGAGCTTTACTATTCAATTCATTTTTAATTCAATTCAATTCATTTTTATTTCCAAATAGGTATTAAAAATACTCTTATGGATAGTCATCACTAGATATAACTAGGTTAGATAAACAAAACGTCACAAAAGCACAACAAGAATTATCAGCACTACAAACATTTGTAGGCTTAAAATAAATGTCAATAGTAATAATAATACTTAAAATACTGTTACTTAAAATACTTTACTG
Source organism: Apocheima hispidaria (assembly GCA_947579745.1). Lineage (NCBI taxonomy): Eukaryota > Metazoa > Arthropoda > Insecta > Lepidoptera > Geometridae > Apocheima > Apocheima hispidaria. The sequence continues at coordinate 12,165,986 of OX388157.1, forward strand.
TTACTGGTTTTAATTTCATGAATTTGTTTGATAATCTAGTTGAGAAAATCGAAGCGATTTCCGATCTGCCTAAAGCTTGTGTTAGTGTTCCCATGTCTAGTTTCTCAGTCTTCTCTGGGTGCATTGCAATCTCCCTCTACAGACTATCATATCAGTTTATAGCTAACATAGACTATTACGGACAATTTCTTTAGAGGCTATAAAAGCCAACACTAAAATACGATGCCTGTTCAGATATTGCTCTACATATTCGCATCGCAGATCATATCAAAATAATCATGGGCGCCGACTGCAGGGTGGGTGCAAGGAGGTGCGACAGCATTTCCCGTTGGGAAAAGAAATACATAGAAAAGATTAAGTATTTTTTTAATTTTCTGTTTGAATAAAAACTTAAGGCGTATAAGTAGGTTGCTGTTATAACATAACGTACATGTATAATCCTAATCCTAAATAATTTTATAAATTCGAATGTCTGTCTTTCTGTATCTTTGTCTGGGTGTTTGTCGCGCTATAACGGCTGAACGGATCAAGCTGAATTTTTGTATACCTAGATATATCTTAAGGATCGGAGACGGACATAAGCTGTTGTAGGTCCACGTGAATGAAGTCGCGGGTAACAGCTAGTTACCTATAATAATATATGTATTTTATTGGTTGATAGTAAGTACCTACTTATAGTGTTAGATGCAGGTGCACCTCCCTGAAAGTAAACCTGGTGGCGCCTATGGGCAAAATTTGCACAAATTCTCTCATACTATACATGTAAAAGTACCTAATTCTGTTTTTCTGATTCGTTTCTTTTTCCTACCAAACGGCTGAATCGATCTTGATGAATTTTGGCAAGTAATGTGTATTATATAAGTAAATAGATTTGAGAAAATGTTTGAGGTAGGTACCAACCTACGTTTTCTCTCGTTGAAACTGGAAATCTACAGATTTAACTGTGAGGCGCCGCAGAATCGTCGGAAAGCTTTATAACCCAAGTTAAGTACTCCATCATGAAATCCTTTGTTTCCAGTGAAATTCCTGGACCTAAATAGATGGAACTTTTTATATCTTATGCTGGGTGACGAGTGCAGTGCATTATTTCACTGGATGTTGAAATGCCATAGGATAATCACGACGCTTACCATCAGGTGACCGACTTGAATTATCGTCACCCATTTTATATGAGCCCTTTTTTTAGGTTTATAGAGTTACTTTTACGTAGTATTCTCTTTGTTAGGTATTTGACAATATACAAATGGACCGCTCCGCACCAATTGCCATACCCTAATAGGGTCATATGTGTCACTAAACCCAAATCATGTTATTTAAGACCTACATATATGTCGCAATAAATTATTGAGTATTGAGTATTGACTGAATTCCCAAAGAGTGATAGAATAAACTACAAGAGCTAAAAAAAGCTACAGCTAAAAAAACAAATGGCGCTGGTCGCTACCGGAGTGCAGCCGGACGGAAAATAATTACCTATAGGTAGAGAATACTTAGTTGTTTCGCACGTAACGTCAACTATCACTTCGCAGTCTCTGTTTGTAATGTTTAGACTAGTCTAGACTACAATATCTACATTTTATAGAAGTTTGCGTAGCACTCGTCGACTTTCATCTAGGTCGGCGTCTGCAGGCCTAGCCTATGATACCTGGCTTATATTATACCTAAAGACACAATATTAAACTTATATCGCTTTTAGTGTCGCTGTTTTTTGTAATGGTAGGGCTCTCTTGCAGAGTCCGCCTGGGGAAGTACCACACCTTTGCCAGTTATTCAACCGCCAAGCAGTAGTGTGCAAGCATTACTGTGTTCCGGATTGAAGGGCAATGTTTCCAGCGTAATTACTGGGTATACAGAGATTTTGCATCGAACATCTCAGGGTGACGAGCGCAGTGCATTGCCGCGCATAGTTTTGAACTGTTGAAGTTCAAAATTCTGGGTGGCACTGAACTATTATGGGCAAACGTGACGCTTAACATCAGGTGAGCGACTTGCTCGTCTCGTAACCGAGAAAAAAAAAAAAAAACTGAATTTAAAATATTTCCGTTTTATACTTCGACTTTTTTCTGAGGTTTTATACATTGACTTATCATGAACATCGTCATAGAAGTGAATGACTAACCCCCGAATACTGAAACGCTTGGTAACTTTGACAAGAAATTAATTCTAATGCTGGCTTTGTCTGACACTAAGCAAATAACAAAGACAGCAATAGACTTAATCTGTCGTCAAAGTTAACAAGCGTTTCAGTATTCGGGGGTAAGCCACCTCGATACACCAGAGCACGGGAGTCTGAGTTCGAGACGGTAAGTACGTGTGTTTATTTTTCTTTTATTCATATATTATTTAAAACTTTATATGATATTTTCTTATTTCATACTTTTACGTACTGAGGCGGGTTTTAGTTTTTGAACTTATATTTTATTAATACATACTTCCCTTACGGAAGATTATTAAGGTGCAACGTTTCGCTCATCGCGCGAAATTCAAAATTTCTTTCGTTTTTTGTTAATTACTGCTTAATTACTCATCAAGGATTTATTGAAACCAATTTTGCGCCAATAAATAAGCTGTTTTAAGAAATTACGGGTAAAATGATCACCTAGATAATATTGGTTTAGCTACAAATCTCCATAAGCTGATTTTCATCTTGGTTTTTGGTTTAGTGAGAAATGTACTTATACTAGCTTTCAGTTTGAATTTTTGATTGATCTTATTTCTTGAAACAATCTATTTATTATCGCAAAATTAGTTTTCATGAAGCAAGAAAATTTGAATTTCGCACGCTGAGCGAAACGTTACACCTTAAGATATTTCTCTTTTATCTTTTTATAGCATACGAGTTACGTTTAATAGTTGGTAAATAAATAAATAAAAGTAAATAAAAAATAAGTTAGTAAATTTGTTATTCTAGACTCAAAATGCGAAAGCGAATATCTAAATGGTGTTTAGAAATAATATCATTAATAATCTAGCTAAGAACTGTACGTTTTCCGAAAATAAATAAATAAATAATCTTTAAATAGGTACACGTGTTGACTTAGAGCAACGCGGATACGGACCGGACTTAGATCAATTTAGTAAAAACCTGGACTATAAGAGACTGTTAGTAGCTGTTAGATATCCTACTAGCTATTTATTCTGTACTATAACTGAATCTGGAACACATTACCCCAAAAAAAGAAACATTTATAGAAGAATGTAATCCGATCGAACGTTAAAAGAAACAAACCAAGCCCCTTCAAAAATCGTGTAAACAAACTTTTCGTCTGCTAAAAGCTCGGCGCATTTATCGGATCCTCAGAAAAAACTAGAAGATCGGATCGGAAGGCCATATTGGCTTATTTGTACAGTCAGGGGAAGAAATCATCTTATTATTTAAGAATAATTGTAAAGTGCGACCCTCCTTGGAAGGTATATGAATCAGTCTTTACTTTCTAAAACTGCATCTTCAAAACTATCTTTAAGAAACAGTGGTTTTCCCGCTGCATTTCCCCCCCCGCGTTTACCCGCGATCAATAATTGTTTTCACCTAACTTTTTTTTTGTTTTCTTATAAATATTTGTGTCAGTAATGAAAAAAAAAATGTTTTAATTAGGTTAAAATATTTTTTTGGTCAATTAATTGATCCCTTGTGCCTCATTGTACTAGAAGCGACAGTACAGCCCTAAAAAAATATAATTATGAAGTTTTTAAATCTCCTATGGTACAACGGACAAACACTAGAATCTCTGTTGTAGTACTCTTAATAATAATCGAATTATATTTTTATTAAACTTGAAAATTTTGCTATCTCTCATATGTGTGTCCACAACAAATACAAAAATGGACCAAATTCATGTAGTATATTTTCTTATTTTTGTGATCTTTGGTACGATCACTACCAGAAATACCACTACTAATGTCTAGGGTATGGGTCTAAATATATTATCAGTTATTAGTTTCTACTTACAAATAAAAACAAACCTTAATCTCCATATGACGTCTATGCGCATCTGGAAAAAAGCTTTTCACAGATCAATGGACGTGAAAGCTTAGGGTGTCTACACATGGCCTGACCTGACAGCGAGTGAAAGGGACAGCTAGATTTGAATTTCACGGGAGCAAAAGAAACAAACTATTAAGGTTATAGCTTCTCCCTTTCGCTCCCCCAGAAACTTATATATAGCTATCTCTTTCAAACGATGTCAGGTCAGGCCATGTAGCGAGGCCTTAAGTTTACATCAGTTTCTTCACTGATGGTACTTCAATACGTAGTAACACTTTGTATATAGAAGGAATGTTCCGCAATACACATATTTTTCTTAATCCATATACAAACATCCGTCAGCCGCGTGGGGAGTACATTTCAGCGGGCCATTTTTCTCTGACGATTACCATCGTGTATTTTCGTATGTGGAGCGCTGTAAACAACTAACATAAGTACTGGTAGCGGCCGTTATGGCGGACGGGTTTAAAATCCAATAACTGGTTACTGAGTGCGGTGGGTACGTTAATAGTAGAAGAGATTTTGAAGATCTGAATAGCTTTTCTTTACGTCGTGTTTTTTTTTTGTTAGGTTAGTTTAGATTACTTTTTCACCTCTCGAGCTCGATGCTTTTGTTACGTAAACCAGATAAAAAACTGTCATTTCTCTATGGAGCAGCTAATTGATCATAATGAAAATTCTAAATTAATGTTACTTACCTTACGTTTGACTTTATTTTGTTTTGGCATACTTATGTAGTAAATAGGAGAGGCCACTGGCTCCCGACACACAGTCTATGACTAGTTTGGGAGACTGGGATCAACAATTTAGACGAATTTTTGTGATGCCCAAGTAAATTTGATTTGATTTTTTGATTACAATTTCAGAGTCTGTCTCACAGTTAATCGTAATGCTACGATCCTCGACGTTCCTTTGACGATCATTGACGATCCTTTGACTCAGTAACACTGTTTCTTTCCACCCTGTGCAAATTCTAGAGCCTATACAATCACACCAAGTAAATGAGATAGCTAAACAGAGATGATTAGCGAAAGAGGGAGGTGAAAGAGAAAAATGGTAGCTAAGAGGGTTTTCGTTAAAGAACCTACCCATTCTCTATTCAGTGCTTGTATATGCATACTCTTCTTATGTATGAGATACCTTTATTTAGCTCTAAAATCTGTTATCAACAAAATATGTATATGTTGTCGCATCCTAAAAATATCACATATCGATCAACGGCGGTTCTTTTTTGTTCTACAAAAATAACTCATCAACTCCAAAAATACAAACATAAAAGTAAAACGCGTAGCTCAAAAATTACCTACTGTTACGTGGGAAGACTGCCTACTAGCTGCATTGAAAATAACTCAAAGACCCATAGTAATTAGCTATTTCCGTAGGCTAAGAGGAGTTCATGTTATGTGACAGCGTGAACAATAGTTTCATTATTCATTTTGGAATTAAATTAGAACATTCTGCATTTCTGAGGTAGTTGAGTTAAAATGTTGTCTGTTTTGTAAATTTGAAATTTTCTTTGTTTTTGAAAACGTACGTTTTTATTTCGTGACACCCAAAATTTTTTTTAAAAGTTTGAGTGATTTTTATTGTTGCAAATGTCGGTTTCCAAGCTGCGCTCGAGCCTTTGTGTTTCATCACATTTGGGAGTTGGGACCACGTAAAGTTATTGCCATTTAAAACTCAAAAGTGTTATATTTTGTCACAAAAACCATCAGCGCGTCTCTTTAAATAAAACTCAGCTTCAGAATACTTCATTGACATATAAATACCTTTATGCCATAAAGACTCTTGTTGCCGAATATTCCACAATCCGCTGTCATCATAACAAACTCTGAAAAACGACGTGATCAAACACATGACGGACTATAAATGTCCCACAGAATGAAATAATAGTAGAAATATTACTACTATTCCGTTGACAAAAACGCTATAATCATGCTTGTATCGTCAATTCTTACTGGAACTGAATGACGTGGAGTAAACGCTGTTTTTATGAGAGTGTGAGCGCCAATCTGTTGATTATTGGTAGCTGAAACAAGTGGAATTGTGTATTTATTATCTGTGTCATTTGTTTGAGAGTTAATGAAGTCTCTGCGTAGCTCGAAGGACCAATGTATGGTCTCTTATGCTGTAATTGAATATTTTATGCTATTCACACTAATGATATAATGCAGGTTTCTAAAAATTCATGTGCATCATGAGCACGAACCTAGAATAGGGGCCCAGGTACGTTTCCCCAAAAGATGCGTGACGATTGGAATACAGTTTAAAACCACAGGTGTCATCTAGTCAACATCAGTCCAGTATGATATTAAAAGAAACTTCTTCGATGTGAACTTAGCAGATAAAAATGGATTAAAGCCTAAGAAAGACATGATATGAAGAAATTCACAAAATCAACGTTTCAAAAGCATTTTTTTATGCAACAAATTAATCTCCGATGAATGAACTCCACATAACTGCTTACCTAGACGTTAAATGAATAATGAAAAATAAATATTATTATAACATAATATTTTAAAAAATCTTAATGCTGGTAGCTAATGATACTCGAATGATAACGGCACCTCGTCCAAGACAGGTCAAGCCATGTAGAGGCAGGAGGCTATTCACCTAAAGAAACATTATACATACATACACCCGAAAAGCATTACAGCGTCTCTGGCAGTCGGGTAAAAATCGACATCAAGAGTTCAAAATGAATCGCTTCTCAATTTCACACGTTTCCAGGATCTTTAACCTGATTAAGGACGTTACCCTGAACTAAAATTAGACAAAACCGGAGCGGCACAATGTTTCCTGGGTTCGGTTGTTTATTGAATAATTGAGAGGCGATGAAATGCTTTGATGCACTATGCCAACGTTTCCAATTTGGAAACAGGTTTTTGAACGTATCTATGATATTGAAGAAGCGTTTGCAACAATTTCGTAGCGAATGGAGGAAGAACAAAGCAGCGGTATTATTACTGTCAGTCGCTATCACTATCGTGTTATCTCGCTAGCGCTCATGGTGTGAATGGCGCGAGCAGTATGACACGACAGTGATAGCGAGTGACAAAGAGTGACAACAAAGGTCCCAGATTAGATTCCCGGCCGGTTGATGAATTTTAATTGTATACCTCTATCAATATTGAAGACCTGGTGTCCCTGGTGATGAGCTGTAATTATGACGATGGCCACAAGTCTGATCTTGGTCAGGGTGTTAGTTGACCGTCCTTGTGTTTGTGTGTTCCATGGCACCCCTGACTCAGGGATGAAGAAAAAAGGATCAATGTCAAGCGTTATACAAGGTTTTATTGAAAGGTATGTATGTACTCATCATTATGAACAACTTTCATTATGGGACCAACACTGAAATCGAGAAAAAAATATCTGCTGTTGCATAGAAAAATATCCATGACACTCGACAAAATGTATGGACCTGCTAATATTTATTTCGCGCTTTCTGTGTTGGTACCATAGTAAAAGTTGTTCATAATGATGAGTACATTTCTTTCAATATTACCACACCTTTCAACACACTTTTCACACACCTTTCAGTAACAGCTTGTATAATACTTTTGCTCTATCGTATATTCTATGTATTTAGTCAAATGGCTACTAATACCTTCAATGAATTCGAAGTCTACGTATCTATTCGATTATATCGTCTCATAGGTATTTTCCCAGTGAATGAGCCACTACCGGTGCGAATATAAATCGCAGGCTCATTAACCTACATCTAGGGTGCACATGCGTTCATTCATAACGTCTTCTACCTTAAGGCCCAGACTCCACGAAAGCGGAGACGAGAGAAGAGATGTGCTAGAAACAACCAATAGCATTTCGTTATTTTCGTATCTCGTCTCCGTCTAACTTCAGTGGATAAGTACGGTTGAGCAGAGAGGAAAGGAAATACCTCATATTTGTTTAGCGCGAACAGAGATGGTGAGCTGTGCCAAGCTGGCGACGGCGCCCAGCGAAGACGAGAGATGTGAGCGGCGTGCGGCGAGTGGCACCGCTAGTTCCCCCGCGTCGTACAAAGCGCCCCTCAACTTTCGCCAGTACAGCAGCGGCGCACACAGCTCAGCACCGCTTTAGCCAGTACACAACTCCGCACAGCTTCGGTGGTTACACCCTAGCTGTAATAAGCATCTCCTCTCCTCTCGTCTCCGCTTCGCACATCTCCGCTTCGGTATGGTGTCTTGGCCTTAATGCTATAGATTTCATTATGTAGGCTAAGATTAGTATACCGTATAATAAAAGATGGTAAGTACGAATGTTTTAAATATTTTAATTGCAACTTTCAAAGCAAACATTCGTACTATATTTTATTAAATTTGATTGTATAAGTAGTATGCAAATAAATAATAAAAAGTTGCGTTCGTCCACACTGTGAACGAATGGGATTTATTTCATGTTGTATAATAATATATAATATATAACTGATAATATTTAATACACCACTTTTACCATAGGACCTTGAAGTTAGACAGAATCGGCTAAAATCTTTTACTAAATATACTTAGTCGTGCGCACTTTCCGTGCGTCATTCGTCTTTCAACCCGCGTTCGTCTCACAAGCGTCATGAGCTTTTTAAAACATGCCTCTGAAAGCCGTCCATTAAATCAAATCAACGAGACCACGCGGTAAAACGCGGTAACAAGCCTGTCCGGAGTAAGACGACACCGCGAGTCGGTTAGCAGACGCGCGACAGACAAAGCACTCCGGCGCTTGCCAACTTGCACTTGACACAATGACTTTCATTGCAATTTGAATATACCTACTGCCAATTTCGTAAATAGCAGAAAACACTAGATCGACGGATATAATACTTCGGAGTAGGATAGAGTGAATTGGGCGTGCACTGCTTGGTCCGAAGACCTCACTTTGACAGTCAGATGATGGACATCTATCTCTACACATTAGTCTAAAACACAGTCGTTTTCCGCGTCTGTCTGTCTGTTAGTGTATCCGCTAACTTCTACAAAACCACGCAACGGATTTTGATGCAATTTTCACCATCAGTTACAATAGATAATTTTTCGCGTGTGGTTAATATATAATACTAGCTTTTACCTGCTGTTTCGCTCGCGTGACCCTAATTGTTTTATGTCTTTAGACAATAATCGGAGCTACGCCCCCTGGAGCGTGCACTAAAAGATTCTGTGCACTGCTAACAACGGGAAAGAGCTACGGAATCGCTGCCCCTGTGAAAAGCAGCCAGCCATAAATCGTCTTGGGCTTTATTTATTGTCAGGCAAAAGTAGACGCTGCTGATATGGAACTGCACGCGTTTACAACAAAACGTAATTATTTGGAATTAGTGTTTTTTTTTTAATCTACCAACTCGCACTGGGCCAGCGTGATGGATATGGCCCAACCACCCTTCGAGGGTAGGCCGATATCCCAGCAGTGGGATGCTTAAAGACTGATGCAGTGGTATTTTAGGTATAAACCCTTTTCTTGTGTAACATATACCATATCACGTTATATATTTCTTCTTCTTTTTGATAGTCTATGCCAAAAGACAGAGTATGATCATGAATATAGAGTATGATATGATACACGTAGCTGTCAACCTTCTCTAGCGACAAATGCCAGACTATAACGCATTGATTACGCAGATGGTCGAAGTGCGCAGTAAGGTGTGTGGTGGGTTAGGCAGCAAGATTAAACTACAGGCGTAATTCGATTGTAGATTTATTCACAAATCCACGATACAAATAATATTTATGTTGTACACTGGACGATCACAAAGATAATTTATGATAAGTTTATAAACAAACAAAACAGTACCGCTTGTATGAATGGTGGAGAACGAAGAGAGAGAGTGAACGGACCGAACGGAAAACCACAGAATGAAAAGGACTCAACTGACGAGCACAGATAACTAAAGATATGTGAAGCATACCATTAAGCCATTTTCAACACAGACTGATCGACAGGCTGGCACAAGGGCTGGCATTCCAGCCAGATTCTAAGGTTCCAAAATGTGGCGAGGGTGAATGATATGCATTTTTCTATGGATCACTTAGTTCCTTTTCGCGATTTCAGTGTTAGATGTTCCTTTGCCACTTTATGTTCGCCCCGCCATGTCGGTATGAGTTATAATGTGTACTTATTTTTTTTAAATTAAGAAATAAATAAGACGGTTTGCGCTACGCAACGCACCAATAGCGGAAACATAAAACTATTCGATGCCAACCGCATCATAAATACTGTTAAAATAACATATTATCGACCATTTTATATGATTCCAGTAATGAAACAGAAATAGGTGACACGATTTTTGTAGCTGGTATGCACAAATCTGTCGACATAACGGTCTCAGTTTAAGGGCCAGCCTTCCTGATTCTCGCTATCTCGTTCGTATTTATTATTTTGGAGAATGAGAAAGAAAAACATTTTTTTTTGAAGTTATTTGCCTTCCTTCGCCAAAATAAAAACGAATCATGAAAATTGTTATAAAACATTGGCATTTTTAACATATCGATTGTGTTATACGTATATAATATTTTTATTCAATAAAACGGCGAACGAGATAAGTACTTAGCGAGTGTTTCAACTCTCAGGGCCGTCGGTTCAAGACATGCACAAGAAGCGAATTGGCTTCTAAAGTTAGGTGTAACTTTCGCGTTTTTTTATGTTGACAAAAGCGGTGACGAAGGGGCGGGCTGACTTTCGCACCGCGGCGCCGAATATGCTTATGACGGCCCTGACAACTCTACATGAGGCATCTTCATGAGTGTGTTATGATTTTTCTGCGCCTAAAAATGTCTCGGCCGAAGTGTCAAAGAAATAAACTAGTTAGTCGTTATTCTAAGCTAGTTATGTAATTTTCTGTTCTATCTTTTAGTCTCCGTTTCACAATTAAACGGCTGATCCGATCCGGCAGATTTGGATACTGATAAGCAATAACATGTCAACCGACAAAAAAAATATATTGTTAATGATACAGGACTCTTCTTTGTCAGCCAAAGAATCGTTCTGTATCATTAACAAAAAAAAAAAAGTTTTTGTGGGTTGACATGTTATTGCTTATCAGTATCCATTTGATACCTTGGCTGTTCTATAGACCTATGAAAGATTGCCGCCCTTCTGTAGGGTCTCGAACATACCAATTTTTCGGTTTTTCTACCGAAAGGTACATAGTAAAGATTTTTCTACGATTTCTGAGAAAACAAAGAAATCTCCCGATTTTTTAACGATTTTACTTTTCTGAACTGGGATCCTATTCCTGTGCGCTAGAGATTATCTCGGTCACTCCCATTAAATTCTTAATTAGAGAAACAGTGATCGAGATAATCTCGAGCGCACAGGAATAGGGTCCCTGGAAATTTCGGTTTGACTGTGTCACGGGTATTCCGCACCAATTTTGCCTGAAGTCGTAATTTTCGAGAGAATAGGTAGGTACCTACCCTTTAATCCTTGTTAGGGAATGCCCCAAGTTGGCAGGCCTTGGGACTTTTGAGTTTTTAAACGTTGACGTGAGTTCACAGAAATCCGCCCCTGGATCCGATCCTGGTGAAATTTGCTATGAATGTATCATGACAACGGATATAATATTATTTTATCCCAGAAAGAAAAAAACTGCGATACCACAAATAAAATCAGCAGATGAAAAGTATTTTGTAATAAATGCTACAGGATAAATGTGACAAATTGATGTGCCATTTTCATCTGCCTGTCATTTTAACAAGCTCTGACCCCACCTTTTTCTCGTAAGCTTTTCATCTCTTTTTCTAATATGATTTTTGTGACGGGTTATTTACTTGTTGAGGTTATTTTTCTAGACTAGCCTACGTATAATCCTATATAGTATATAGTATAGTGTAGTATATAGTAGTATATCGATATAATAATTAAAGAGTACTCTAGTATACATCTTTAATCTACATTTCGCAGTCTTATTAATATGGTTCCATTGACACCCTTCGGTTACGGAGCCCTAAAAATGTTCGGTACAATGACTACCTGATGAGATATCTATGATTTTGGAATTTTGTAAAGAAATATCGAATCAAAGTTTTCCTGTATTTCTCTGGCAAAACGTATACCTATAAAATATATTATTCCTGTCATTATTCTTGCCAAATATAGTCAAGAATGAAGATAGGATCCGATCATCATGATAATCCGGTCACTTTTACCAATTACTAAGCGGATCGTGAAAAGGTAACATAGACAGAAAGGGTTATAATAGTATGTTCACCGAGAATGTCTAATATAGGGCGCTCTCTCTAGCACAGTTGTATGTTGTATGTGTGAACTCACTGAGTGAACAGGGTGAACACGGCACTTGCACCGTAAGTGACTGTGATTGGTATATGGATATGACTATTCTTTTAAAATGTGAGGCTGCGTTTATATTGCTCACTACAAATTACTACATATTCGGTGCGTTGACGTAAATAAAAATGTTCACTCGAATGCCACGCCCTCTTTTCCTTTCTAGTGGATAAGATAATTTGCTCGCAGCGTGCATTTACGTTATCTGCGACCAATTACGTAGAGTCCCTAATTTATCTATTAGACATTCTCCGTGAACAGACTATACATATATATAGGTACCTACTACTTGAATATTTGTATAGCATCTGTGTGAAGTGAATCCCTTCCCTCGAGTAGGCTTTCCACTTGGAGGGCTGATGATATTGTGAAAGTCGCGGGCAATCGGATGCAAATGGCAGGTTTTCGTTCAGCGTGGCTCTCTAAGGGCGTTCCCCCACAGCGAGCTTTCGCCTGTAACGTAGCAGTTCAGATTCGAACATTACTTAAGTGAGTGAGGAGATCCGAGCATTACAGTGCGCAGCCTGTAATGATACAAAAGTCGAATCTTGGATTAGGTATTACATTACAGGCGAATGCTCCAGGTAAGGGGGCTAGCGCCTTTGTTCAACAGTATATAGAAGTCTTCTGGCTGATGATTAATATGACAATGAATCTGTTCAAGCTCCAAAGCCCGACAATCCTAATCCTAACTAAATTGTAAATTCGATTGAACTCTGTATCTGTGCCTATCTGTCTATCTGTCTGGGTGTTTGTCGAGTTTCTAAACGAATTAACTTTTTTTAGGCTAAACGGCTGAACGAATGAAGCTGAATTTTTGCAATACGCGGAGGCGGACATAGGCAATTTTTTTTGTAGGTCCACGCGAATGAAGTTACGTGTAACCGCTAGTATCTTATATTTTCACAACCTTTTCAAATGCCGAACTTAGCCCCTCGCAGTGGAATCCGATGTCCAAAATACTCTACCTATTTTTACCGTTGCAAGAGTCCCAGTTTACGTCATGTGTTTCCGCTGTTACGATGCCAATAGAGTATGGTGAGAGGAAGCCATTTATCGGCGATTTAATTCAATTAATTGCTTGATTCAGGATTTTGCAGCTAGTCGATATACGACTGTCTAGGAACTAGCAAGTCTTCAGAATCTGTGAGTCATATTTTAATTGATGACTGGCTTGAATGCTCTGCGTGATAATGCACTCGTAACTTGCATTTAGATACGCAACGGGGATACAATGTTGCTATGAAGTGTATTTTGCAGCAGTACTTGTTGGTTTCAGAGACTCAGAGTGGTTTATATAAGAGGATATTTCGAGAGAAATATAGCGCTATACACTTTCGCGCGCAGATGAAGAGATGGCTTTAGCGCGCGCTAGTTTTGAAAGAACAGAAAGAAACAGATAATTAATTGCTAATCACATCTAAACCACGAAATCATACAAAACTCTGTTCCATGCAAATCTAGTTATTATTATTACCTCACTTTAGTGTAATAATCACTTGAATATACACTAGGGGTTCCGAGCGACAGCGAAAAATGTGTGTAAATTGAGGTCTTTTTAATGATTTTCATCGAGAAAATGTCATGTAATTAATCATGTTTTCTCGCCATGCGATACAAGATAACAGAACCAAGAAAACATAGGTATATCTCAAAATAATATTTTTTAATCTACATAATTAATGAGGTGCACTAAACAGAAAAATCACATTTTAATCAAAGTAGGCTTAAGCGCGTCCGCAGGTGTCTCGCCCGCGCAACACGAAAATTCACGTTTCACGACATTATACCATTCACCAACACTCGTGCATGTTCACGAACACTTAACTGGTAATCATTCACCGTTTTAACACATGAACACAAGTTTTGGAAAATAAAAAAATGACGCGACATGATTTCTTCACGTTCCCGCCAAAACTCAAAATATAACCTTACTGACAAAGACGCTCATGTCAATCATAAGTTTTGTGAGAGTTCACACCATTGTTGATGGTATCTATTCTGTTCAAGTATTTATAATATATTTTTTCCGTCAAGATGTCCCTGGATAATGAACTCTGATGCGCGCTGGAATTCGGAAATAGTGTAGGAAGTAGCTCGTAAACTCAGGCGGCTTTGTTTATTTTCGGATCGAGTGTCCAAACGACACGTGTGTTTAGGTATGACAATACTGGGCTGTATCATGATTTAACTATGGCAATAGCTCGACATACTTAACACAAGTTTTGGAAAATAATACAATGTCGCGACATGACTTCTTCGCGTTCCCGTAGCTTTTCTCTACGTCATATAGGTACTTAGGTATTTTTTCACAGCTTCGATTCTCTTTTTTAATGCATCTTGTTATTTGCTGCGAATTTATTTTTAATGGCTCCTAGAGAGATGGTAGGTATGTGGCGTATAAACAAAGGCATAGTGATTGAATTTCATAGCGTTTGCGTCACGCGTTTTGGTGGAATCTTGGAGAGCGGACGTTTGGATATTATTATCTATATATACAGTATCTACAAATATCTACTAGTAGTTCTGCGAATAGTAGACCTCGCGAGCACAAACTTTTTGCATTTTTTGCGATTTTTGATTGGATTAGTATTTCCCCCTAAATAAGTGTAGTTTGCTGAGGCGCCATTTACAGGCCGATTTTAATAATATTTGGCATAAACTTTCTGTACTCAAATCTTAACAAGAATTTTGAATATGAGCAAAATCGGTGAAGAGGTTGTCGAGATATAAGGTCGTGACGTGAGGTCAGTTCGGTACATCGAACTGAGAACTCACGATCTTATATCTTAAATTATCAAAATCAGCCGGTAAATGGTGCCGCAGCAAACTTCCCCCTTTTCGGGGGAAATACACCACCTATCAGAAATCGCCGACGACTAAAAAATTGTAGAACCTGCCAAGTTTCATCAAGATCGAAATCATTAGTTGTCCATGTCTTTGTGTGTTCCATGCCTTCTACCTGTGGTTCCATGGCATCCCGACACAGACAATCCTTATTATTTTGTTTTAATAAAACGGGAATAGTCACGTTAAATTGAGTCGGTTATTCCGACTATAGTTTCGATCACATACCGAATGTGATCGAAACTATAGTCGGAATAACCGACTCAATTTAACGTGAGTATTCCCGTTTTATTAAAACAAAATGTATCAAAACCACGTCAGTTTTCACAGTAAAATCCTTATTATTATTAGTTTTGCGAGGGTGTAGTCTTCACAAGATACCCAACTGCTTTGGGGTGCAGCCGGGTTATGTGGGACTATCCACTAAAACCCCCCGGTGGCCTGCCTTGGTGCTTCACCGAGGGCACCAGGATCTTCAAAGCCGGAGTCTTCAGCACCACGCTTCAGCTCCCCCCGGGACAGCTTGCGGCTGTAGTGAGACGACTCTAAGCCTACAACAGCGTCAGCCAGTCGACGCTGCCGTCCTCCCCGGGCTAGATGGTTAGAACCCAACCTTTAACCGCCCCCGACCCCAAAGGTTCCCTTTTAGTATAGGCTCTTGATACAGGCTTGATACCGATGCCGTATTCTAGTGCCCCGGCATAAGGGCAAGACACAGACAATCCTAGTGGGGAGTTTTACGTTGACCTCTCTTTGGGTCTGTTGGACGGGCTTACTGAGCCCCAAATCGGAATGAAACTAGCAGATGGAACCTTGAAACAGGCCTTGTCATTAGGATACCAAATAATCTTGCGCACGGTCCACAGATTATATTTTTGTACTCAGGTAATGCAAAACAATGTAATGTAGACAAATTGCCTTGAGCTTGTCGAGAATGGTTTTTCGTGTAGAAAAAAAAGAATTGATATAAAACATTCATAAGCATTAGAATATAGGCCAGGTAACCCAAACAACTCATGAGTAAGAGATTTTTCAACGCCTAGACACATCGCGAACCACTCTTCAACCTTGTA
Source organism: Apocheima hispidaria (assembly GCA_947579745.1). NCBI lineage: Eukaryota > Metazoa > Arthropoda > Insecta > Lepidoptera > Geometridae > Apocheima > Apocheima hispidaria. The sequence goes on from OX388157.1 coordinate 12,182,162, forward strand.
AATATATTTGAAATGACGTTGATACGCCTAATTTACGCACTTCGTAGATTTGTGTGTGTGGTCTTTAGATAAATTCGTCTTTTGCTAGGGTTGCCATCTAGTCCTAAGGCACTAATTCTACAGCTACACGTACTTATGTGGGAAACTTAGCTTCGCTAATTACACTTGAAAAGTACATTTGCATTTCTGTTAAGTTGTTAGCCTATTACCATAGATAAGAATGTATACTAGCGTATTATTTATTTACTACTGCCTTTTTTTTTTTTTTAGTACTTTCAAACATGGATCGTATTCGTCTAAGCTTTCAAATATTCAAAGACATAAGAGAATATTAATACTATGGACATGTCGTAAAGCAAAAGCAAAAAAAATATTCGCATAAAAACTTCTTTAAATTTAATAGAACAGAAGGTGGTATTTTAAAGGGTTTCTTTAAAAAAGGGTTGGACGTGATCGGGATCGTCGACGTTTGCCACGCCATGCTTGAGTTATAAGATGATTTTTTATCCATTAAGTGTTCGTGAACGTGCACAAGTGTTGGTGAATAGTATAATGCTGTGAAACGTGACTCTTCGTGTTGTTTCCAAAACTCCATTGAAACCTCTAGTAAAGTCTCCGCCGCTTTACTGGGACATGATGTGGACTTGACCGTGACTTACTTTGCTTGACTTAGACTATAACTGAGACCTCTTTTAATGTGAAATATTTGACTTCACTTGAAATATTACAATACTTGACACTGGCTTAATACACAACGTGTGGAGCCAAAAATAAGAAAAAAAAAAGTATGACACGCCGAAAAGAAGACTTAGATATACATAAATCACAGCAGTTGACGAAAATTGGTTAGCGGTGAAGATAAGTTGATAGATGAAGCCCTAAAACATTTTCTTTTCCAACCAATAAATTCGTCCGAACTAAAAACCTACGCTTCCTTCGAAACATTTGATTATTTGGAGTTCAGTCTTGTTCTATTTCGAGCTCCGATCAGACAGACTGTGCAAAAATACATTAAAGATTTAAGACTGACGAATAAAATAGTCAAATCGAGCCCACCTGTATCTGTATCGCTGTTGGATAGACGCCAGTCGGTCGGTTACTGCTTGGCTAAATTGTAGGCAACATCATGGTACAGTCACTAAGACAAGTGCCCAAAGAAGACAAGGAAGAAGATAGAGTATAGGCAAATGTATTCTCACTTCATTAATGTAGATTATTTCGCTTTATAACATAAAGGAAACCTGTCCTTGCCTTTGTATATAATTGTATATATGCTGTGGGATCGTCTTTACGTTTTTACAGTTTGACATTAGATACACCATTTATTTCGCGTTAACATCCTTTCATAATTTCGGTTTACTGTAGCTTTAGGTCTTATAATATAGCAAAAAAAAACAAATATCAACTGAAAACAATAGAAAACCGTGTCAGGAAAATTAGCAGAAACTGCAAGAGAAATGTGAAAAAAAAAACGTATAGACGCGACGACGACGCCTGGACCCCTATTCTCAAAAGCTAAGAATCAATCTCGTCTCGAATAACAATTTTAACTTCGAGATTTCTTATTCTCAACGATTATTCGAGATATTCAATATGGCTAGCGTGTGAGATACCTCGACTGGTCGGCGGCAATCGAGACGAGAGATTGGAATTTCGAAATCGACATCAGTTTGTCATATCTCGGATGGGGGCCGAAGTAAGATACAAGGGACGCTCAAACATTTTTTCACTTGACTGTATAAGATACATAAACGTACCTAAGTATTCTGTGAATAAAATTTATTATGTTTTGAGGAAGCGATAGTGTATAATTAATACAGACTGTTGTGAAAGGCGAAATGTATAAATTACCCCGAGCGGCAAGATTTAAGACACAGGTCACCTAACGCAAATGTGTAACTGGAATATTACACATTTTTGAGTAAATCCCGATATATAACAAAATCTAGAGACTTTATTCTGGTAGTGCTAGATCACCAGATGTATTTTGCGAGCTAATTGTCTGTTGACCACATATTGTTGTGAACTCGTAAAGTAAGTAGGTAGGAATTAGAAGCAGATGCCTTTAATTTTTATTATGACTATTCTCAAGATCTCGCAGCTACTCCCAGTTACCTCACACACACATTTGCAAGATTTTTGTCGAGAGCGTGAATTCCCATTGTATGTTGTATCTGTCGGTACGGAGCTCATCGTACTAACATACAATCTATAACTACTAACATTAAAAATGTTTTTAAAATGGCATCGTTATCTATATCAGACAAAAGATCAGATTGCCTTTTTTTTTTTACTTATTTTTCGATCTCTACTCAACCAATAAATAATTGTACTCAATTCAACTGTTTTGGAGTTTTGGCGGGAACGTGAAGAAATCATGTCTCGTCATTTTATTATTTTCTAAAACTTGTGTTATTTCGAGTGTTAATGTGTAAAAACGGAGAATGTTTACCCGTTAAGTGTTCGTGAAAGTGCACGAGTGTTGGTGAATCGTATAATGTCGTGAAACATGAATTTTCGTGTTTTTTCCAAAACTTCATAGAAGGCTCTAGTAAAGTTTTCACCACTTTACTGGGGCATGACTTAGACTTGACCGTGACTTGCTTTTGCTCGCCTTTGACTGTAACTATGACTTGTTTGATATTATTTAACAATGCTTAAGACGTGCGACGCCAAAACCCTACCAGGAGGAAAGAGAAAAAAAAAAACAACTGTTTTAAATATTTCTTTCAAATAAAACTTTAAATAAAAAAAAATGCATATTTTCAACAAAATCATCAAGATATCAACACGAAAAGGTTTCAAGAACAATTGCTATCATATGATAACCAGATAGGTACCTACAACATTTACTTTCAGGAAATTCATACCCAAGTACTTACTCAGTGATTAAACGTTCTATAATGTGAAAATATATGTATCAGAGTAAAGAATAATTAGATACAAAGTAGAAAGAAGCAGTTTTCTATTGAAAATTTTCCGATGCACGCTGCATGTAGTATGTACCTACATCACAACACATTTTTTTATTTCATGCAGAATAATACTGAAATTCCATTGCACGTTGCCAACTCCGTTTTTTCTCAACCTTTACTAATTTTTGTTGCTTTTTTTTATTAGTAACCCACAGCTTCAGTGCGTGACTGCACTGTGACAGCAAATACCTTGTAGTGGTAGGGCTCTCTTGCAGAGTCCGCCTGGGGAAGTACCACACCTTTGCCAGTTATTCACCGCCAAGCATTAGTCTGCAAGCATTACTGTGTTCCGGATTGAAGGGCAATGTTTCCAGCGTAATTACTGGGCATACAGAGTTTTAACATCTAACATCTCAGGGTGACAAGCGCAGTGCATTGCCGCGCATAGTTTTGAACTGTTGAAGTTCAAAATCTGGGTGGCACTGAACTGTTATGGGCAAGCGTGACGCTTAATCAGGTGAGCGACTTGCTCGTCTCGTTACCGAGTAACATAAAAAAAAAAACCTAAGCTTTCCGGAATATCCGGAAATTTGCCGCCCCTGAAGCTCGCCCCGTGTTGCTTTAGACTGAATTCCGTCCTGGATTTCGTATATGGGCGTTCGCAAGTTCCCGGCTACTGCGAAATCTCACACGTTTTCAACATTTTGAAAATAAAAAAAAAGATTTTTGAAACGGCGATTTAAATTTTTGTGAAGAAGAATAAATTAGCAAACTTTTCGAGTATTTTTCTTTCTCCATTGCCAAAATTAAAAAAAAATAGCATGAAAATTGTTACTTAAAAAAAGCCCTTCTACCTACGGCCCACAGATAATGCTACGGCCACAGACTATTTATCTGTGGGCCCAACCCCTACCTACTTTGTAACTTTTTTTCTTTTATGTTTTGGCTCCACACGTGGTGTATTTAGTGTCAAGTATTGTAATATTTCAAGTGAAGTTTTATTTCTGAAATATTTCACAATTAAAACAAGTGTGAGTCACAGTCTAACTCAGGCAAAGCAAGTCACTGTCAAGTCCAAGTAATGGCCCAGTGTGTGAAACGTTTTGTTTGTTCTTACAGCTAATACTCGAATAACACAAGTTTGGAAAATAATACAATGACGCAACATGACTTCTCTTCACGTTCCCGCCAGAACTCCAACGTGTCTTTTTTGACGATCCAAATTGTATTTTTTTTTCTCTTAAATTTTGGTTTCACATTGTGCATTTAGCCAGTTTCAAGTTTACTGCTATCTAAAACTAATAAGGTGCCAAGGTACACCGGTAGTCCCAATCATCGAAATAAGTACCTATTCCTGTAACATTCAGTTCATAATTAAACTGAGGTCGAACGTACCATTCTGCCATTCCGTGCGGCCTCGTCACTGCTATTTACCCAAACAGTAATTTTGTATACATTCGCCCGAAATGATATATAATCCGCTATAAATACACACACTGCACTACACTGCCAAGAGCCGTGGCTTGTGATAACATACAGATTATAAACTTTACTAAATTGCTTGACGTTATAGATATACCTACTTACTTAGGTAGGTATTAACTTGTACATATAAAATAGCGCCAGTGATAGCAATAGTTTTCACTACCCGCTATCTTAATTCTGGCTATCTCGTATGCAGTTTTTCAACCTTTTTTTTTTATATAAAAATTCTCTGCATAAGCCTTTAATTAAAAATCCCACTGCTATCGGCCTACCCTCGAAGGGTGATTGGGCCATATCCACCACGTTGACCCAGTGCGAGTTGGTGGATTCAGATACGCCATCTAATTTCTTCTCTGGAAATATACAGATTTCCTCACTATGTTTTCTTCACCGTAAAGCCAGTGGTACATTCGTACGTAAGTTCCAAAGCCGCGACCTCACGATTGTGAGCTACCAGTACTTACTATTATGAAATATAAAAATTAATAAAATAAACGTTAATTTATCATTAGAATACACTTTTGCCAAAGTTTTATAGCCGCAGTGACACAGGCCTGCCTAATGTGTCCAAATGATTTACTTTTATCAAATCACAAGGTGACGAAAATTTTCGTTCTCTACATAGAAATAATTTACTTACTATTAATTTAACCAAAGATATGACTAACCAGCTATATATACCTTATATAATGAAATTCACTGGTTATACACTTTTATGTATTTATTCTTCTTCTTTCTTATAATTTATTTGTATAATTTATCTATGTTTTATATTTATTTATTATTATATTATTTTATATTATTATTATATTATATAAACTTAAGTTATATTTATAAATCTCCTATTTAAAAATCGTATGTCTTACTGCGAGCAGCTCACAGCCGAGACTGCTCGCACTTCTTGCTCCAACTCCCTCTTCGTCTCTATCCCTACTCCTACCCTACAGCGCCATCGTAACTTTCGTACCCGATCTTTAAACAACCAATAGGCGCACACCAAGTCTTTTACAATTCAATTGACCGATTTATAATACTAATTATTATCTAATAATTCTTAATTAATTAACAATCACACACAACTTGTATAATAACACTATTAACTATTCATTATTATGGAATATTGGCGCAAATCACAACATTCGGCCATCCGACTGCGTGCTAACTCCGAAGCACGCGTAAATCACAACATTCGGCAAGTAACGAAAGTACTTCATGGTTATTTTATGATTATAATACCCTACTTAATATTAATTAATATTTTAATATTTTAACATTAGACAAATACTATTTAACATCGGCAAAATAAACTAATCATCATGATTTACAAATAAGTTTTTAAGTTTTCAAATTATTATATGTCAGTGTTCGTACAAAAATGAGCACCGAGAAGTCCAATGACATGTATTGACCTACTGTGTAGAACGGATTGCCTTAGAAAAATAATGCTTAAGAGCCTTTTTAAATTTAAGTTCGGTTATAGAATCAGTTAATTTATTGTACATTAGTACCTCGGCGCGACGACCCTGCCTCCCAACTTCAACTATCCCAGTCCATGGCTTGTACAGCTTTTCCTTGTTTCGTAGGTTGCATTGATGCATGTCTTTATTATTATTATTTTTTTGGTAAATTAGCCTCATGTATTTTTAGCAAACTATTATAAATGTAGAGAGATATCACTGTCAAAGTAATTGCCATTGGCACTCATATGAAAATAAAAAGGAGCGACTTAAGACAAAGGATTCAAAATTGTTGAAGCAGTGAGCAAACAGTTGAGAACCAAAGATCCACTGAATATGTTCATGCTTACCTACATTGAAAATACTAAAGACATCAACAAAGTTTTCCAAATCAAGACTGTTGGGATTTAAAGTTGATGGGCAATCTTTAAAAACAACAAAACTAATCCCTCAGTGCAAAAGGTGCCAGGTTTATGGTCATTACACAAAAGTGCTCCGCTAAAGAACCGAGGTGCGTAAAGTGTACTTAACAAACACACTTAGGAACACACTTAATAGAATGTTCAAAACGAGCAGAAGATAAGCCTAAATGCATCCACTGTGGAGGTTCTCATCCTGCCAACTACAGAGGATGCGCTATAGCAAAAGAAATTCAACTGATAAGAAACAAAACTGCTAAAAGAAAAAACTAACGTGATGCGTAATCATAGTGCATCGACTGGGAAACAAACTGGCTTTGCCAAAAACAAACTTGCTGTAACTGAAACAGTGCAAACTGCGACGAAAAGCGTATCGTACGCTCAAGCAGCTGCAAAAAACTTAAGTAGGACAACTCAGAATCTTTCTGTATCTGACAATGACAATAAAAAACTAGATGGAAAATAGAAAAAGCGACAAAACGGCTTCTAAATCTAAGCCAAAGTAATGAATTGCACCCTTAAAATTATGATTTGGAACGCAAATCACAAAAATGAATTACAGCTAGTCCTAGATAAAAAAAAAACATACAATCATTTATACAGTTCATTGGTTATAAAATTGACCACGCTCTTCGCCCAGATAATAAAGCTAAAGCGGGAAGTGCTGTCATTGTGAAAGAAAACCTCCAACACCACGAGGAAATGAAATATGAAGCAAACGAAATCCAAGCCGTTGCGATACAAATCAAAACAGAGGTTTCCTATAACAATATCCTGCGTATACTGTCTACTTAGGCATAACCGCTATAAGGGAGACAAATTCCGATGCAATATCAGCTGGAAAACCAACCAGCTGGCTATCAGACCCTAAAAAGATTTCAGATTTAATAGAATTCTTCATATTTTAAAATCTATGTTCTGGCCATTTTCAAACTGAACAAAACTTTGATATGAACTCAGACCATTTAGATGTTCAAGTAGACCAAATCATTAAACACATACAACAAGCAGCAGGGAACAATACGCCAGATTTAAATAAAACCACTAAGGGAAAAGTTTATCCCTTATGCATAAAGCAGCTTCTAGTCGAAAAACGAAAGCAAGGAAGAATTTGGCAACAATCTAGAAATCCAATGATAGCAGTACCGGCTATTCCCTGTGGAAGGCTACGCAGAACCTTAAAAGACCTATAACCCATACTCCTCCGATAAAAATTGGTCCCGGGGTATGGGCAAGAAACAACGAACAAAAAGCTAAAAGATTTGCAGAACACCAAGAAGTCATATTTCAACCAAATGAGGGAGAGTCAAACGATATTCCAACTTTGAATAAAAACACCACATCAGAAGAGATATAAAACTATTCACTTTGCAAGAACTGGTTAGAGAAATCAGACGAAATATTAGCCCACGAAAGTCCCCGGATATGATCTGATCTCGGGAGATATTCTTAAGAATCTTCCAAGAAAGGCTATAGTTAACAACCCTAATTAACGCCGCACTAAGGTTAAAGTATGTACCAGATTTATGGAAGATTGCCGAAGTGATCATGATAGCAAAACCAGGTAAACCGCCACCTGAAACATCTTACAGGCCTATATCCCTGCTACCAATAATTTCGAAGCTTTTTTGAAAAGCTTTTGCTCAAGAGGCTAAAGCCGGTTTTAGAAAGTTTAAACCTTATTCCGAAACACCAGTTTGGCTTCAGAGAATAGCACTCCACCATCGTTCAAATACATAGAATCACTAACATTATTGAAAAAAAGTCTTGAGGATAAAAAGTGTGCTCCACTGTTTTTCTAGATGTAGCACAAGCTTTACTATGAAGTATGCCTCCCAAGCAATATGTAGACATTATAGAATTTTACATTACCGATAGACTATTTAGGATCAGACAAGAAGATGTCTACTCAGAACAAAGAAATAAAAGCTGGAAAACCACAAGGAAGTGTTTTAGGTCCGGTCCTGTACCTATTGTATACCTGTGACATCCCAGAGCTAGAAAATAAAACCATTGCCACCTTTGCTGATGACACTGCTATAATGGCCATAGGAAGTACCCATGAAGAAGCAGCTGAAAAGGTTGAAGTGGCTGTGAATCAAGTTTATGACTGGACAGAAAAAATGGAAGATTAAACTAAACGAATCAAAATCTACCCACAGACTCCAGTAATAAACGACATAGGTATTCTCCTATTTTGATCAACAATCAAATCATACCTTATAAGAATACAGCCAAATATCTAGGCATGACTTGACGCAAAACTTCGCTAGAAAGCACTCAAGAAAAAGGGGAAGCGCTGAACCTTCGGTATAAGCAAATGTTTCGGCTACTTGGAAGACATTCCTCGCTGTCATTACATAACAAGTTACGATTGCATAAACAAGTCCTGATGCCAGTGTGGACTTATTGTATACAGCTGTGGGGCTGTACCGCTCAGAGCAACGTACTTATCATACAAAGGTTCCAAAATAAAGTACTGAGGGACATTTCAAATGCACCTTGGTACGTAAGAACGTCGATCTCCATCGGGACCTTCAAGTCTAGTTCGTACATAAAATAATACAAATGTACGCAGAAGCTCACGATAACAGACTTCATCACCACGTGAACGTCGAGGCCATCCAGCTTCTCTACCACATGAATATACTAAGAAGACTAAACAGAACGAAACCGTTCGAGTTAGTGTAGTGTAATGTAATTGTAGTGAATATAGTGCAAGTGCTGCTTCTAAAGAACACGCAAACATAGTGAGTTAATAGAGACAATAAGAAAAGTGTTATTGGACACATTCTTAATCATTAAGTATCTAGAAGTTTAAGCTAGATTTATATTACCTATTAGCCCGAGTCTAGATTGTAATTTTATTAAGGAATGCTGTTCGGAGGTTCTTGAAGTTTCTTGCAATATGGTGACAATCTTCATCAGATCTTTTGCCCTCATACCTACCGAAGTTTTCTTCAGTTTGCTTAACTCATCCGCATCGTCGGAACTGAATCTTCTACGTCTTCTACTAGGGAGCTCCCGTGTATGGCTTCCACCACCGTTTCCTGAAAAGTTCTGCACTTAATGTTCTTTTATAAATAATAACTACTTCTAAAGCCTGATCTGATTCAACTTTATTTCCCGGAACTTTTGACAAGACACAGGCAAACTTATGCAGTATATTCATATTCCAGCCTAACTTAGATTGCTTTTACCTATGAAGCTCATATTCAAAACCACAGCTCACCTACATGGCTGATGTATAGTCAACTCGTCTGATTTCTTTCTATATTGCAGCTCACCTACATGGCCGCACAGCTCACCTACATGGCTGTTGTATACTCGAGATCTCGAAATTCGACATTACGGCTCACCTACATGGCCGTACCACAGCTCACCTACATGGCTGTTCCATAGTCGACTCGTTAATATTCTTTCTATACTGCAGCTCACCTACATGGCTGCACAGCTCACCTACATGGCTGTTGTATACTCGAGTTCTCGAAATTCGACATTACGGCTCACCTACATGGCCGTACCACAGCTCACCTACATGGCTGTTCCATAGTCGACTCGTTAATATTCTTTCTATACTGCAGCTCACCTACATGGCTGCACAGCTCACCTACATGGCTGTTGTATAGCAGACTTACTACAGCTCACCTACATGGCTGTTGTAGTCGGCCTCTCGGAATTCAATATTAGCTCATAAGGCATGAAGTGGTTCTCAAGGTATTGGTGAGATTCAAATCTAATAATCTTTGCTTAACAATAATAACTAAGCTTCTTAATAACCCAATATAGTTTAGTTCTGGTTACAATAAAATTATCGGGGAGTGGCCCCGTTCACACTATTGCAGTTTATTTATTGTAATATTGGCTTAGTTCAATGCAGTGGAAACAATATTGGGAGTTGCCCAACCAAAAGTTCCACTTACATTGCCCTAATTCAAACCTTATTGCAAAATCTACAATCCCTACTGGTCCAATACAACGGTAACATTATCGGGGAGTTGCCCCGACCGAAAATACCACTGTATTCTACCAATAAGTTCTGCTTGGCACAGCTGAAGTGAAATCTATTCAAAATTGCTTTTTACTTTCAGACTTACGTCCCAATAATTTTGAGAACCACCTTTTTTTTTTATAAGTTATAATTATCTAGGAATACATTGTAAAATACTCACGGTTTTCATCCGACATGGCTCGTAGGTCTTTGCACTTCTGAATTATAATGAAATTCACTGGTTATACACTTTTATGTATTTATTCTTCTTCTTTCTTATAATTTATTTGTATAATTTATCTATGTTTTATATTTATTTATTATTATATTATTTTATATTATTATTATATTATATAAACTTAAGTTATATTTATAAATCTCCTATTTAAAAATCGTATGTCTTACTGCGAGCAGCTCACAGCCGAGACTGCTCGCACTTCTTGCTCCAACTCCCTCTTCGTCTCTATCCCTACTCCTACCCTACAGCGCCATCGTAACTTTCGTACCCGATCTTTAAACAACCAATAGGCGCACACCAAGTCTTTTACAATTCAATTGACCGATTTATAATACTAATTATTATCTAATAATTCTTAATTAATTAACAATCACACACAACTTGTATAATAACACTATTAACTATTCATTATTATGGAATATTGGCGCAAATCACAACACTTACCTACACCCTATACATTATTCTATTGAATGAACAGTGTTCTAGTTCTTGTCTAATAAACTAAGATTAAAACTTTACTTCAGTTTAACAGAATAAGTACGTCCCATAATTTCGCAAAATAATAATAATCTAATGCCGTGTTTTTGTGTATTTGTGTATAAAAATGCGAAAGTTGGAATGTCTGTGTCAATTGTTTTATTTCTGGTTTGTCTTAGATTACAGGTTCAATCCGGCTCGATGGACCAATGACGTCGAACGCGGAATGAGCGCGCGAAACAAAACATGGAAGATTCTATGGCAATGGGAAAGATGCGATAGAAGCGAAAGTTCTCCGTAAAATTGTCTTTTTCCGCTTTGCTGCTGATAATTTGTAATACGTCAACAGCAAAGTGAAAAGGTCTCCTTTATGGGAACTTGCTCCAGACAAATCAAGAAAGAAGAAACTTTAAGAGAAGATTTCACTTAAAAAAGAATAAAAAATTCCCCGTATTCTGAAGCCATTCGAAAAGGATTCGATTCGAAATCTCTCTCTCTCTCTCTCTCTCTCTCTCCCTCTGCGTATTTATCAGCCTGACCAGACTGAAGGAGGGGCAAATTTAGGGAGACTTTAAAAAAACTAGTTTGTGGTTAATATAAAAAAGTCAATTTTTTTTTTGTATTTAACTTTTTTTTTACTGAATTACAAAAATAAGCTAGGTATTGACAATTATACAGCTAAGAGGGTCGTCCTGCCGCGAGGTTATGGTATTTACGGGGGTATTTGGAAATTGTGCTTCTGACCCTCTGTTTCCCGTGCGTGCGATAAGTGTGTTTTATTTTAGCATTTCGGGATACAAATGATCTCACCGCTTATATCTTAATTAAATCTTTTGGTTTGGTGTCAATGGCTTGGAAAAATATAATCTAATCTGTGCAATGTTTAAAAAAATAATTCAATTCAAATAAAAACTACTTTTCCAACGCAAAAAAAATCGTTCCTTTAGCTTTGGTCGTGTTGGGTCCCAAGATCGTGGTCCGGTTATTTTTTTTGTGTTTCTGTAAATGATGTTTTGTACTTTTGGTGTTTGATTTGCTCGACTCTGGAAATACGTACCTGAATACAAATTTCAAAGTCAAACGTAAAAAAAAAAAGCTTTAAAAAAAATATTTTTACCTGCATAGCGTTTTCAGAAAGACAAAAACGAAAAAATGCCAAAATCTTGGTGCAAATAAGGAGTTGGCATAAAACACCTCCAGCATTTCTTTTTATTCAGCCGAAAAAAATGAAACTTATGGCTCAATCGCAATAAACAACTAAACGAACCATTTAAAATCATAACAACAATTACAAAATCGCCAATGCTGCCCGATTATTCTAAAAAATAGCTCTGTGTTTCTTTATGATACTTGCCATTGTTACTAAATCCTCTTCAAAAGCAATATCATAAAGCAAAATGTGGATACCGGCCATTGCCAAATAGTCGTCCTATTTATTAAAAAAAAAGTTTGCATTTCGATTTCGAAATAAATGTTGGAAGTAGAAATCTTATTTTTGATTGCGTCTATTATTTTTATTTATGGTTTCTAGATTTTTATTAAATTCGTTTTAGATTTAGCACGCGATTGAATAGTGATTTATTACACACTATGTAGATGTAGTTTTCCACGAAGCTATTTGTTATTTCTTCGCGGTTTATTAACATAGTCCTGAGTGATCTAGAGTTATTGATTAGGTTAGGGGCTTACAACTAAATCCAGAATGTTTAAAAAAATGACTCACTTGAGAATGTGATATGCCTATCGTAAGCTCTGACGTTCTTAGATGAGTTTCTTGATGTGGAGCAGTCATATTGCAAATTTGCAAAACTACCTACTGGTGTTTTAGCACCATTCGATTTTAAAATGGCTTATGTTTAACTTGTCACCAGATATAGCAAATATGACGATAAAAAAAAAAAATTTCTACCAAAAAAAATAAACGGTCACCAAAATTTAAACCCCATTTTAATGTGAAATTATATCCAAATATTAAAGGAAATAACTCCACACTAATCATTGCTAACCCAAATAATAGTATACATATGACAACCAACATTTCAACCTCATTTTAATCTTAATGTCATTTAAATAATTGATGAAATTCATGAGACAAATAACGAAAACACGATCACGAGCTAATAGATAAAAATCCACAGTTTCAATAGTACATTGACGGAACATTACTTCACTTTCCCGCCAAAAACCAATGGTATTCTAAAGATTTTACCTGTTATTTTTTTTAATTTCCTATATCTGTAATGTAAATAATAAAACATGTTGATCAATGAGGCGTTTTCCAAAAAAAAAAAGTAGTTCTAAAATACTTACTAGATGGCGTAACAGACCTATCGTTTTACCTGTCATTGTCATTTCTGTCGAAATATTTTATGTTTATTTTTTAAATCGTAAATTTTGGCTCCACACGTTGTGTATTTATCCAGTGTCAACTATTGTAATATTTCAAATGAAGTCAAATACATAGTTATGTTACTTGAAATTGTCTAAATACACATGTCGAGCTAAAAAACACGAGAAAAAAAAGGCACACGTACATTTTTTTGTCTTTCATGTCTTGACAGTGACATAAAAAACTCAAGGTAAAATGATGCTAAATCCATGAAGGTACATCTTACGCCATCTATTGGGTACTTTTATAAACAGGATTTCTTTTTTTTGGAATTGCGAATTAGATATGAGATCATATCTCAAGGGTGTGATCTGTGATGCCGGCCCATTAACTACAATTACAACTACGGATTCGGACGGGGAAAAAAACCGCATTATTTGTAGAGAATAGAGAATAATAATCTAAGATAATATATCTATCGCAATTTTATTTCTTTCTGGAAAATATGTAGAATAAACTACAAAAAAAAAAACCCGCGTTTCTACTAACAGCGTCATTTAGTATGCAACATTTTAACTAGTGCTAAGCCACTACCGGCTCCTCAATTATTTTTAGCCCATGGATTGTAATAAATCGACAAGCATTAATTTTACTCAAGTCGCTGCCGCTGTCGGGGCGTCGCGTCGCGTGTCGCGTCCCAGGATGAAATTCGGCGCCACGTGGGGCGTTGACTAATATGATCCTGAGTTCTGTGTCCTGAGTTTAGTTACGAATGTCTTTTCGTGGCGAAGTTAGATGATTTAAACCGAAAAATATTCGTTTTTTTTGTATTCCGCACACCTCGTTAGTAATGTAGATTAGAAATCTTATTTCATATCTGGAGTTTCGGTTTTTTCATATATTATGACAAAAAAGTGATTTCTCGTTTAAAAAAACCCCTCGATTTTAACAATTTGTTTTCTATATGTCCAAGGAAGGGTTCCTTCGACCAAAGTAAAATGAATGGACGGGCCCAAATAAGAGAATTTTGAATAAACATTTTGCGCTCACCTTGCTTCAGTAGCGCTCAGTCTGTGAAAAGTGCGAAATGTAGGTACGTTCGTCAATATATGCGATCCAAATATCTGCAAAAATATGCCTTGATATTACACTCGCTATCTTTTTGTGACAAATGTACTATAGGTACATACCACAGAAGAGAGAAGTAAAAATTTGTCCTCTTCTGTGGTACATACTTTTAATAACCTTTTGTAAGCCTAAGCACGATTATTTTGACTTGTTATTTTTTAGGAAGTTGTGTAATTAGGGCCGTCCATTCGTTTTACTTTGGTCTAAGCAAAGACCTAGTTCAGTTCAAGTAATTATTAGTGAGATAATCACAATTAGTTTGGAATTTTGTATGATTTTCTTTAATTTGTAATTAGCAGTTTCTTTTGCTAACGCTGGTGCATCTAGTTTTATTTGTTCCCGGAAGTATCTACATATATAGCGCTATCTTTTTCTCAGGTTATGCTACCTACCTATACTAATTTTGTATCTACCAAGTATCTACAATCTAAAATACTTAGGCATTATTTTATCTTCGTAATGGCATTTCCTCATGAAACCTCCGTAGCAATGCTCCAGATTACAAAAATCGAAACAAGTTGCGTGGTTGTTATTTCGAGCTCCTCTAACAGCTTGTTATATCTTGACGCTGCCATTAATTCAGTTTCTCGGCTTCAGGGAAGGAAGAACCGGCGCGAGGCGTTTCGATGAAAATGTCGTCGATTTTTTTAGCATCGGGCGCGATATTCTGGAATTTTAGGGAATCTTCCAGAGTTATTTTGGTTTGATTTATCATTGATTTAAAGACTCTTATGACTATTATTGGTGTAAGTAGGAGTAGATTAACATTGAGTTTTTCTTACTATCTCATTCCCATTCGTGCCAATAGAGCAAATGTCCAGCTGGTCCAGCGTCCTGTACCCATAATTCAAGCTGTGATGGTTGAAGCTGGTCGGGAGAAATGCGCAATACACCCCGAGCGGGATATATCAGTGCGGGCTTTGTCGTTTTTTTTTTTTTCTTTCCTCCTAAGAGGATTTTGGCGTCGCACGTCTTATGCTTTTGCCAGTGTCAAGTATACATAATATATTCTCAAGTTTTGTTAGATATTATCAAACAAGTCATAGTCACGATCAAAGTCAAGAAAAGAAAGTCACGGTCAAGTCCAAGTCATGCCCCAGTAAAGTGGTGAAAACTTTACTAGAGCCTTCTATGGAGTTTTGGACACAACACGAAAATTTACGTTTCACGACATTATACCATTCACCAACACTCGTGCATGTTCACGAACACTTAACGGGTAAAAATTCACCGTTTTTCCACATTAACACTCGAAATAACACAAGTTTTGGAAAATAATAAAAAGACGCGACATGATTTCTTCACGTTCCCGCCAAAACCCCAAGGTTTTGTCGTTCTACCAATCTTTTAAGACCCATTTATGTCACTCAAGTCGAGTTTTTTTGGCGCCAACGTGGCGCCAACGTAAGTAGAAATATATTATCATCACTTTTTGTCATTTCGAAAATCCGAACATAGTACTTTGCTTGATATATTGTATCGAAACAACTTGTATGACTTGTTTTCGGTACGAGTATGTAGTTTTTTTAAAGTTTTGTCTTTCATGGATTTTTCACAAACTTCTAAGTTTGTTAAAGTTGGATTGCAATGCCCGAAATGGGCGACTAAGTTTTAGGTGCGTAATATATTATAATAAGACCTGTGTACACTTAGTGGCAAATAAAGAATATGAATATGAATTTTAACAAACTTCTAAGTTTGTTAAAAATCAACAACATCAACAAAATCATCAACAAACTTCTAAGTTTCTGTTAAAGATCCATGAATGACAACTACCTACATTATTTTTTTTCACCTCGCAAGCTCGGAAAGATTCTGTTTTTCATTCGAAATTGGAGTGCAAAAGTGCACCATATCCGCTGGCGTGGAAATGTTTTTTTAAATTCTTTAAAGTAAATTTTCATATGTTTTGACCGTTGCGTTGTAAACTATGAGACATTATATTACATACTGTCGATTCTGCTGCACCATTTTCCAAACTAAACTTGAAGTCTCTAAAATTATTGTCATCCTTGTTACCGTTTCGTTTTTTTTCTTTTGCTTTTTATGATTTTCTCATTAGATGTTTTTGTGAGTGTGCACAGATTATACATAGATACTGCATTACGAGATAGTTGATCCGACAAAAACTCACCCTACAAGCGCCTTGCAATGAAGTAATGAGAGTAAAGTTTTATAGGTTTTTGACCGATGCGTGAGGTGCGTCTATCGTCCTAAATGCAGAATCTAAGTGTGATCTACGAGATTATGGTACAAGATAATACACACTGTTCCAACACCCCTAACAAACATGCCTGAAATTTCTTCTAACACCGTCCTTAGGTAGGATTCAAAAGCATTACAAATCCGACATTAAGAATTACACTACCGCGTAATTTCGAGCACCAAGCTTAATTTAGCGTGCGTGCAATAAATCAAGGGATTTGGGTCACGTCACGTGGATAGTTACGTCACAAGAATAGCATTCACTTCTGTTAATGCCTGTTTATTATAATGGGAAGTTCATTACGGTATTGTTAGTACTGGGGCCAAAGACCTTTAAAACAACCAATCTATAAACAAATTTGTATTTTTCGGATAGTCCTCCCGCGAGGTTTTGGCATTCGATATTTGAAATTGTATAGCTCTCGCTCTGTTTCTCGTGTGTGCAATAGAGAGAGCCAATGAATTTTCCTAACTTTTTGAAGAAATTAGCGTTTCGGGGGTAATCTGTTATCATCCCCTAAATCTTAACAAAATCTTTTGTTTTTGGTGTCAATGGCTTGGATGAACTCTAAGACATGCAGTAATGTTTTGTTTTTTTTTTTAAATGTTTAGGTATGGTATTCTAATAACAACTAGTTTATTCGTCGTATTTTCGACGCAAAAAAACTGTCACTCTAAGTGCATATAACAAAGAAGATATTGCGAAATAAAATAAAAACAAATATACATGCATAATTTTTGGTGTATGTAGATAACATATAAAACAATAATTTAAATCGGATAACATTTAGGGGTGGGTATAAGACTACGCTTTTTGTATGGACAAGACGGCGGTGTACTCTATTCCTGAGTGACAAAACGGGACGAGTAAGTCGTTCGCCCGATGGTAAGCGTCACGATTGCCCATAACGGCTCAATGCCACCCAGAATTTAGACCTATATAGCAGTTCAAAACACTGCGTGGCAATGTCATGTGCTCGACACTGAGATGAGCCTTGAGTCGTTAGTTCACTGCTGAGCGATGTGACGTGCCCGCGCGCCCTTTCTCACTACATCGCCGCTTTTTTTTTTTGAGTTGCAGAAGGCAAACAACCGCATTTCGGCAAGCGCTTCTCGTATTTAGTATCCTCCATAATAGTATTACTATAATTTATGTTGTTTATTTATTTTATTCTTCCAGCATAGTGTCATTCATCATCCTCTTCCTATAGGTACCATTGTTCGCACCCCACTCTACTTTATCTAGGCTAACAGCATAACACTTATAAATTATGTGTAATTCATATTTTTTACCTTTTTCGGTGTGCATAAATATTGTATACTTACCTCACAGATCACACTAGATTACGAGACTCGTTGTTCCTACAAAAAGTCACTTAAGTTTGAGGCGCGGCGCGGGTCGCGGGGAGTGCGGCCGAGCGTTCTCATTGGCTATCTCAAGGTTACGCCTACTCGCGCCTAACAATCAACCAATCAGAGTAATTTCTTATAAGTGTATTTAGAAAGATGCGTGGTGTGCTTCGAGCGTCCTGAATGCAGAATCTAGAGTGTGATCTGTGACTTACCCATATGTTTTAATGTTTATAACTAGTTTTAATATATTCCCATAATGTTTTCCCCTCGTCTATTTTGGTAACAGTCCCGTGCGTCTAAGAAGGTCAGTGCTGAAAATTAGCGCTGCGGAGAAATCCGCAGCATTATCACTGAGCACTGACCTTTTTTATCGCACTGGACACTACAGCGACAACTGAACATAATTATATTATCCTTCGTCTTCATTATATTAAATTTATTTTGTGAAGTTGGTGTTGTAGTGTTTTATGCGTAAAATAAATGATTTATTTCTTTCTTATTTGAAAAAAATAGTTAATTCAGTAATATTTAAAACTAAAATGTAAAAACTGTAGTTGTGTATTATATATTTTTATTTATATACGATAAGCAAGATTTTATATGTTCCAAAAGTTTACAACAAACTTACTATCAACAGTTACGCCATCACAGATTCTTTAAGTATGTATTAAAAAGCGCCGTTTTAAAAAAAAAACATACATGTTCATAACAATAACAAAACGTTGAATGGTCCGAGATAAGTTTACAAAATTAAAACCCATAATCCCTATCTCGCTCACGCATTTTATGTTTTCAAAAATATGAAATTATTAAGTACGTGTGTTTTTTTTAAATGTGCGTCGTTAATTTTACGTGTATTCCAAAATATTAAAAACAAGTTTTTCCCATTCTTTTGGTGAAGTTATAAAAATATGAAAACAAAAAAAAAAAGAATTTTTAAAGAATTCCTACCACCCAAAAAGACAAGCACATTTAAAAAAATATCTTGGCACAATTAATATCTTTAAATAACTTCAAATGCGTGAGCGAAATAACTGCGCCCAAAATTCTGACCATTAACTCGGTACATTCTACATTAAGGCATTGTCTTACATGAGCGCCAAAAGCAGCAACACGAGGCGATGCGAGATGCGAAAATATCTAACAATACAATGTGTGGCCTACGCTGTCTCGTTAATTATTCTGCGACGAGACGCAGACATAGTATTGTATCTTATCAAGTCGCATCGTATCGCTTCGCGTCGCTAGGACAACGGGTGATCCCTCAATACTTAACAAAATAATCAAATGAATACTTGCAAAAACTCGAAATAAATACATTAAATAAATAATGTATCATATTGGAATTAGTTCTTACTGTAGATATTTAATCAAGTCATTAGTCAAGTCTGTTCACGGAGAATGTCTAATAGTGAAATCAGGGACTGCACGTCATTGGTCGCAGATAACGAACACAGGGTGCGTTTGCACGCGAGCAAATGTTTGTCTAATCCAATACAAAGGAAAAGTGGGCGTGGCGTGCGAGCCAGGCATATATATATATATATATATTTATGGAACTTGTTGACGAGACGAACAAGTCGCTCACTTGATGTTAAGCTTCACGCCGGCCCATAACAATTCAGTGCCACCCAGAATTTTGAACTTCAACAGTAAAAAGGATAAAAATAAATAAAATAAGGTTTATTTGAACTGTTAAAAAAAGCTTAAGAAGTTCTTAAATATGTCTATTAATTACATATATACGAGTGTACATTCTTTTTTACGTCACCGAATTCCGCTTGACAGTTCTAAACTGATTTCGAAGGTGTATAAACGCAGCCTAATATTTTAAAAGAATGGTTACACCCACAGACCAAATCAGTCACTCACGGAGCTAGTGCCGTCCTTTTCACTTTCATACAATTCTGCAAGAGAGAGCGTCCTATATTAGACATTCTCCGTGAACGGACTATAGTTGATCTTCGTCTAGTTTGGCGGCCAAAAATCTATGTAATTTATGCAGTTTTGTTTCAAACTTTAAAGATAAATATATATCTATCTCACTCTTTAATCAATGTTCGTCCAAGTGTGAGTAGACCCTCCTAAGTTTTTCCCGTTTGTTCTTATTTGCGTGTTTTTTCTCTTGCTTCCAAGGCTTCCCGACTTGGGCTGGCGGCGCACCTTTCACTCTGAAAAAATATATTAATAAAATTACAAGAAAAATTGTGTTTCATTTCTTTCTATTTATTAATGACAGACTAAGCGGGTGACCACTGCGTACCACGATGATAGGTGACGGTATGGTCAAAAACAGAAGTTGAAAGAGCGGTAGTAGTGATCGAGTTAGAAACTCGCTCGCAACGAAAGCCGGAACACACGTTAGACGCACAACTTTTCGTATTTTACAATTAGGCGAGTTTTGGTTTTTAAATTAGAAAAAAGGATATTCGCATAAAAAAATGGGAGACGTACTAATAGAGAACACAGACACAGAACAGAGAAGTATTATTATTCAAAGAAAAACAAAATACCCGACTGCGAAATGTAACCTATTTTACTCTGGACGTAAAGAGGAATCCAAGGACACCTCACTAATCAAAATTGGTCAAGCTGTTTAAGTTACAGGAGGTAATACAGGAAAACACATTACCCTCCTTATTGGGCAGTCGCGCAAAAATGTTTTGTAAGATAGATAGAAACTCTTTATTGTGTACACCAAAATAATAATAGCACACGTACATAACTATCTCATAAGCTAGTGCCAAAAGTGGCGGCCTTATCGCTAAAAGCGATCTCTTCCAGGCTTGGTAAGGGTTTGCTAGGTTTGTTAATACATCAAAGCGGATGGAAATCCCTTGCGAGCTTGCGACAGTTAGCGACCGCTGAATGAGGATGACCCGCGACTATTACGAGTAGAGTAGCTCGTAAACTAACTGTATGAATTAACAGTTGGCTGCAACCCAGTAGGTATATACGTACCTACAGTACACGTGTAGGAAGGCGACTGGTTAGTTATTATACCTACGTTGATTACACGTGTCTATAGGCCGCGCTTATAGATTCGTCTTCAGCCAGAACATATTAACCCCCGAATACTAAAACGTTTCTTAACTTTGACAACAGATTAATTCTAATACTGCCTTTGTCTGGCACTAAGAAAAAGACAAAACGCAGCAATAAACTTAATCTGTTGTCAAAGCTAACAAACGTTTCAGCATTTGGGGTTTCAGTGTAATGCCCGTTTTCACCAACTAACACCTAACTTTAAGGGATCACCTAAGACATTTTAAGTGTTAATTTAAGGCGATATTTATTGGATTTAAGGGCTTAAGAGCAGAGCTCATTTTTGTGTAAAGGAACAAACGGAGTAAAGCATAATAAATACCTACCTGTCACACTATTATTCAATTATTTAAATTATTGATTAGTTGCCTAATTTAACTCTAAACATATTTTAATTTGTAAAAGTGATATGCCTGTAATATTCAATGTTATTTATGGCCAATAAATATTTCTGATTTCTGAGCTAATGAGCCCTGTTTTAAGGGATCCCTTAAAACTTTAGATGTACCCTAAGTGATGGTGAGAACATAACTTACCTTTATGAGTTAGCTAGGCGACGTTTTTTCCTTACAAAAGTATTCCCATGTTTCTGACGCTACAGAAAATATTTTTTGCCATAAAATTGATATCTATTTATTGATTCTCGTCTTCAGCCATAGCATACTAAGAGTGTAATGCCCGTTTTCACCAAATAACACCTAATTTCAAGGGATCACCTAAGAAATTTTAAGTGTTAATTTAAGGGGTGATTTATTGGGTTTAAGGGCTTAAGAGCTAATGAACTCTATTTTAAGGAGATGTACCATAAGTGAAGGTGAGAACATAACTAACCCTTAAAGTTTCTTAGTTGATCCCTTAAAGTTAGGGGTACGTTGGTGCAAACGGGCATTTATCTCCATAGAAAGATGCGTAGCTCGATTGTAGTACTGATGAGGTAAGATGTCGCTGCTTTAATCTGCGACACGATCGTTACAATTTCGGCTTGACTTGAAATAGAAACCCAAGCTAATTCATTTCTAATTCTCAATCGTAATTCGTAATAATATCAGTAACATTATCAATTTATTTTTTTATTTGCAAAACTCGATAGAATCTGAGATGGCATTGAAAACATTGAAACCCTATAACAGGGTATAATGTGTAATTTAGTACATTCTGAAAAATGTTACCATTACGCATTATGTGGCAATGTATACTTAAATAAATAAAGATTATTTTTAAAAACATACCTTTTAAGTCTTATATTGCAATGTAATTTGAACTAAGCCTTAAATAGCGGACATACACTAATACTATGTTTCTATATTAACCATATTTTTATCGGCTTTTATAGGATTTTGGACATTAGCTGATTAAATACATAAGCGCTATCTACTTTCAAGCTGATTTTGTATGGGATTGTTATAATTCTCGTGTAAATTTTCTTTGGCCAGAACGTCTACTGCTGAACAAAGGAATTGTATTTTGGCGAATTAGAAGGACAAGATTTTTTTCCCCTCTCCGTTGCTAAAAAAAACATATAGCTCCGTATGTATGTAAGCCGATTCTCAGCTTACAAACATACATATAGGTCGAAAAACTAAAATCCGACTACGTTCTTACGTGGGCTTTAGTTTTATTGGGTGCATGAAAGCAAAGCCGCGTACAATAGCTAGCAATATATATATTTATTTAAATGTGCTAATTAAACCCTTTCATTTGATACCCAACAAGGCATCAATCACTATAATATTATAAATGCGAAAATTTGTGTGTATGTAAATATGTAAGTGTGTTTGTTTCCGTTCAACTCTGTAGTGGCTGAACGGATTCGGATAAAATTTGGTATGGAGGTAGCTTATTCTCTGGAATAACACATAGACTACTTTTTATCTTGAAAAGGTTAACAATTTCTGTAGAATAGCAGGTGAAACCGCGGGGCGCAGCTAGTAAAATATATTTTTTAGTCCATGACTTTATGTCCTTTAGAGTGCGCCATATTCAATTTGATGTGACGTCACATAGCCTTTAACAGCGGACGATGAAGACGCTTCAAACGATACCTCTTTTGTCAAATTATGATATTTCGTTTAAAAGTTAGGAACAGGATGAACATACATACATAACGGTCAAAATCATAAACCTCTTTTTGGTTTGTGTAGTCGGGTAAAAAGGCTTAAAACTGCTCAAACTTGATAACAAAATTGTAAGGTAAGCGAAAACAAGATGCCACCATCATTGCAGTGGGCGTGCTACAAAATAAGACGTCCTAAACTACAAGCAGCATTGTATATCTGCGTGATGCTAATTAACACAGAGGTAATCGTATTTTCTGCTTTAATATCTCAGCAGATTATTTAGGTTTGCCTTAACTCTAATTGATAATAACTGCTATATCTTTCATCTCGACGAGTATAACCGAGTTATTTTTACGCGGTTGGAGGTCGAAAAGGCGAAAGACTGAGCTCCAAACGACGCAGATTGGAAAGAGTCAGAGGGAAAACTTAAGAGACTGAAAGATAACATTTACATAGAAAAAAATACAATAAATATAACTGATTTTAGCCTTATCTTACCACCTTATGCTCCTGATGTACAGAACATGCCCTTAAAAGCATTCTGATTGATTAACAATAACCCTGTATATCGTTAGCTGTTGCGCGCGGCTTTGCCTGCATACACCCGATAAAACTTGAGCATTAGTTTTAAGCGTTTTAGGACGTAGTCGGGTTTTAATTTTTCGACCTATATCTTGTTGACATATTGAAATAATAAGAAATTGAGATAATGTTTATCCTGTTTGATTAATTTAGTTTTGTGAGTTGGCGTAGATTTAGTTGTAGTGCCTACAACTAAATCTACGCTAGCGGTGGGGATCCTGTTCATCTAAGTTTTATTTTCTTCGTTTTTACTTTCCACAAATTGATATGAAAAGAAACCCAGATAATTTTAATAGCCAGATTCGCTATCAAAAAACGGCTTCAGTAAATTAAAATACGCTAACGCTATTGCGTCTGTTTTCGCAGAATTTTCATTTTACCGAAGCTGTCTATCTGTCCGTTTTCTAGTCTGCGCCAACGGTTTTTATGACGCGTTTCTGAATGTGGTATTAAAAAGTTTAACGTCTCTGTTACTATGTTAGTATTTAGACTGTTAGTGTAGTGTTCAAAATGTTGAACATGTGTTATATGCACGTTTCTTCTATAATTGAATTACACGGTTATACGGATAAGAATAAGAACTCATTGATTGCAACACTGTATACATATATTTTCTTAGAATAGGTATTAATGTTCCAACAGTGGACCCATATCGGGTGTGCAATATATTAGATACTAACTGTTAACCACGACTGCGATCGCGTGGCCTAAAAAAAGTAGCCTTTGTCTGTCTCCTACTCATAAGCTATATCTATGCAAAAAATCAGGTCAATCCCTTCGGCCATTTTGCCGTGATGACGCGACAAACACCCAAACAGAGAGACAGATGTTACATTCAAATTTATAGTATTAGTTAGGATGAAAATAAAATTACTCAGATTTTGCTAAATCATACATAATAATGAAATTGGAACCAAAATAAAAACAAACAAAGTCAAAACAAGTGTCAATTCAATTAAATTCTTGTTTTATGGGTTCTGCGAGTGTTTTGCAATTTAGCCAATGTCATGCGATGAGGTAGACCATCAAACGTAGAGAATTTGTATGGTGTTTAATTGTATTGATCGGTGGTGTCAAAACTTTCTATACAAAGTTGTCAAAATGACAGCAGCGGTGTCACCCACCCACCGATTTTAAAGTGCGATGAGTGTGTACACCCACGTCGACGATCGACGTCCTCGACGACATTTTTGAACGACCTCACTCTGGCAAACATACTAGCTTATTAATTTATTTTCAAAAAACAAATAGTAAGCTAACAGTAAGTGATACCAAAACGCTTACTATCATAAACAATGAGTACAAAATAACTTAAATTCTCTAATAATAATAATAGGGATATTATCACTAAATATGTCAATATGCTGGAACTTGTGCGTAAAATGATTGAGCACGGCCAAGGCACGGATTTATTGAACGGCCCTCAGTGAGTACAATACAACACATCACATTTTATAAAAAAACTATTACCTCAAGATATACCAACTCTGAGACGTTCAAAAAATCAGCTGTATACATTCAGTTGAGTGTGAATGTAATTTGTCTTTGGGACAGCTTTTTTTTTGCGTTTTTTTGCGACTATAGTTTCGTCACTATGTTTCCCATTAGTTTTTTTTTCTTCGTTCTTGCTGGCCGAATGTCAAGCCTCGGTCCCGAGCCCTAAACCTACGAGGCCGAAGACCGAGCAGCACCGCGTGCTAAGTCATTGCCAACAGTTAGTAAAACAAATAAATATAGACATTGAACGGAATTAATATGGACTCTTTTTTCCTTACCCTATAATAGGTTTTCCTTTAACGTGCGCTGAGCTTTTCTGCATGGCGAAGAACGCGCTGTCTATTTCAGCCGATTTGTTCTTCCAACCCTGAGAAAACAATATAATAGTGAGCAAGTAGCGGATACCAGTCTGGCAAAACTGCCTAGTAAAATAATAAATAAATAATAATAAATATTAGTGGACGTTTTTCACACAGCGCCATCTAGCCCCAAACTAAGCAACCTTAAAAAAAAGACACTTGGACATGTATGAAATGAGTACGAAAAATAATGACGGCTTTCAATGTCTTGCTCTATCGATGGCTCGACTCTATCGCACTATCTCTATCGGTATTCAGTTCTAGTACATGTTTCATACAATCGCCTTTTTAATTTTTCTGTAAGGAACTCCCGTCTCTTAAACGTAGTGATGATATTCTCTTTGGTGGATACCTCGATCGAAGGTACAGTTTTGCACAACAAATAATTCCGTAGTTTTAAGAAATACAGAAAAGCGCAGACCGCACCAGTATCACCAGATGAAGGCAGCAGCGTCCTTTTAGTGAACGTTCTGCGACGCCCAAGCCTAAGCGCAAAAATAGTAACGATCGTCGTTACTATTTATGCATGCTATGTATTAAAAGTTATTTGAATTTTAATTTCATGGTAGACAGAGAGCGCACTATATTGCACTACGTCACGTATTATCGTCACGTTACGTCACTACTATTGTCACGTCACGGTTCATGTACGCCCTACAAATTCTATACTAACAGTCTCTTTACAGGAAAGAGATGGAGCACCCCTCTCCATTCCCACCAAAAACTCTAAAGGCTTATTGTCTCCACACCGCGAAACCGCGGGGCGCAGCTAGTACCCTATATTGTTCTTCAAGCACTTACTTCGACCATCCTAGCTTCTCTGGGCGTCGGCTTCCGGTTCTCGTTCCGTTTCTGCTCCAGCATGTCGTCGATGGGTTGGGGTTCAAATCCGGGCGGTAGCTGTTCCCACTTCAGTCGGCCGCTGGCCGCGTCCTTGAGCAGTAGTCTGGCGGACCGGGACTGGTCCGGTTGCCCGGCCGCAGTCATGAAGCCTCGGTTATCTACGGACAAAAACGTAATATTACCGACAGACAAACCGCATTCTAATCCGATCGGTATCCATTCATGATCCTGCATAATTACTGAACATAAAGAAATTTAACAAGAGCGCAGGACAGTATTTTTTATTTTAAAAGTTCTTTATTTAACATAATAATCAAATACGTGCAAACTAGACACAGTCTAAAATATTGTTTACGCCAATATTGTATGAGTAACTTTTTCAGGCTAGCAACGCCTCTGTAAGTCTTTTGAAAACATAGTTTGATTTTAATTATATTTAAATCCATGAACACTAAAGTATTAGTGAAAACAAACTATTAATAGACTTACATTTACAGTAAAAAGCGAATTGCACCAGGCTCATTTTTGAATCAGGACAGTGCCACTGCTTTAATTCAAAAATCCTGGGTGGTATTGAACTGTTATGGGCAAGCGTGACGCTCACTATCAGGTGAGGGACTAGCTCGTATCGTCCCAGTTTAACAAAGAAAATAATAATACAAGAAAAAAAGTATTAACATGAAAAGAATAATCATAAAAAAAGTATCCACACATGAGGTTAAATAGATGAAGGTCGTCTTTTTCACTATGTAATATTTGCGAGTCGGAAGGTCGAGGATAGCTCCCGGGCCCACAACCATCGCATCCAAATCCGCATACAAAGTGGTAGGAATCAGCTAGTTGTTATTATATGCGAAAGTTTGTACATGAAAATATTTGTCACGATTATTTTTGGATGGTAGGGATTTGTTGAAGACTCTAATGTTCCCCTGGAATATTCATAAATATCTATTTAATCAGCTTTACATCCAGCGCACTCTTAATTATAACGAAAACCACATCGTAGAAAGGCCTCAGTCGGGAAATGGGTATGCATTTGTTGTGAGACGAGTATGCATCTGTCGGGAAATGGGTATGCATTTGTTGTGAGACGAGTATACATCTATCGGGAATCGGGTATACATCTGTTCAAAAAATGGAAATGCATTTGTCGGAAAAAGGAGAGACACCTCACTCACAAGCGTGAGTACTCTGTTTGTACATTAACTCCTTGGCGATACCTTGGTCAGGTAACAGTAACCCGTATAACTAGAACGTCTGCTCGCTCACTAGGTGGAAGGGACAAATCATTCTTGCATCGAGACATCGATGTTTTGGATAATTTGATCTCAACTGTCGAGATACGTAGGCTTATTAACAGAGGAACGGGCGTTTTCGTCGGGAAACGAGAATGAACCTGTCAGAAATCATGCATATGTCAGGAAAAGGGTGTCAGGAAACGTGGATTTGTAGAGTTGTGTGTATCGGGAATGTGCAGTTGTTAGAACACTCACAAGCGTGCGCAGTCAGTATCTGCTTATACATCAGCTCCTTGGCGATATCTTCTTCAGGTAACAGTAGCCCGTATCGTTGCTCGAACGTGTGCTTGCTCACCAGCTCGCAGAGACGAGCCATCGCTGCGTCGTGCGCCCGCATCTTACGGAAACACCATAATTTAAGAGCAAGTTCTATCGCCATACTCGTGTTTCTAAATTCTCTATTTAAATAAAAGTTTAACCCTTAAGAGTCAGTTAAACACCAAGTTTTGCACCTGCGAGAAAGAGTGAAAAATATATTCCCCGGGGGCGGATCCTGAATTTGTGGGGCCCTGGGCTAATACTACTCAGGGGCCTACTAATTATTCAACTTATTGTCATTTTGTCAAGAAACTGTTTTCTATAGTAATGTAAGTATACGGTATAGGAAATTAAAACATTTTATTTATTTAATATGATTTAGTGTTTATGTATAAGGTCACCGTGTAAGTTGTTAAGCTGAGTGCCCTTTGTATCCACAGGGCCCTGGGCTGTAGTCCAAAAAGCCCTCAAATAGATCCGCCCCTGCTCTTCCCCGTTTACCGTAGGTTCAAAATTTTCTCCCTCCGCCGCTTCTATACTCCATTGTCTAGAGTCTAGATAATCTAATAAATGGGGTACAATTTTAAGGTAACCCGGGAACAGTCGACTTGTCCTCGACCTCGGGCGCGCCTCTGCCTCGGCTCTTCAGTGGGCGTTGGGCCTTACAGTAAGGCCATATCTCTACAGTGGTTAGCAAACTTGGCCTTTGTCTTGTATTAACTTGTATATTTTGACTATTGTTCAAAGGAAAATTCTCTTTGAATAAAGTAAATATTCATATTTGTCGATAAAGCGGCATTTAACAAGTTAAATCACACTAACATTATGCACACTAATGCGAAAGTTTGCGTTTGCGTAATTATGGAAGTGTGTTTGTTCCCGTGCAACTCTGTAGCGGCTGAACGGATTTGGATGAAATTTGGTGTGGGGGTAGCTTATACCCTGGATTAACATATATAGGCTACTTTTAATACCGGATTTTCGTACGGATCCAGTAGGATAGCGGGTGAAACCGCGGGGCGCTGCTAGTGAATTATAAATGAAAAATTCCAATTACTGCAATTAAAAATACATAAAAATAAAAAATAAAAATTATATTCAAGTTAGGAAAAGTGCGCGCAAGAAAGCGTCAAAAAACAAGGGTACCTGGTTATTAAGGCTTACCTGATCTATTGGCAACACTGCAGTTAGCAACAAGTCCGGCGCGACGGCGTAGGCTGGCAACACCAGCCCGGGGCAGTCCAGCAGCTCTATGTCATTCTCCAGTATTAGGGACTGGATGTGGCGCGTGTGGCCCGGCATTGAACTGACGCTCACCTGGAGGTACACATTTGTCATCATATTTGGTAAACACCTTTAAAGATTCCGATTTTTAAGTCCGCCTACTTGACCATACAAAGAGCGCCAACTGTTTCCCATGTTATGCGTTTTGGATGTTTTTTTTTATATGTTACAACGCCAAAAACTATGATCTAAGGTAATGCTTTCTCAAGATAGTGACGATTTTATAAAGGAAAAAAAAAAAAGTAAAAAAAGTAGAAAAAAAATTAGTAAATAGTATTTGTTTGAGAGTGAGAGCAGATGGAACTAAACCATGGGCGTGTATACTCGTACTAAATAAAGTAACTCGCAAATGTTATATATGGGAAGAATGGACCCAATTCTGTTGTAGAAATGACTAAGCCAAACTAATCTGACCAGGACGAAAATGATCTGCAGCTCTTTTTATTTGATCATGTGCGAAAACTATGGCAACAATTTTAGAAAATCTCAATTTAAGTTTAGTTTAATAAAATGTCTCATCAGAATCGACATACACTTTTTTTTTAAACGCGAGACGCTTACCGCCAGGCTAGCGATATGCCCGCCTCATCAGTTAATTATAAAAAAAATAAAGGTGTCACCTCTTGGATTTATACCTTTTTAGTTTCCATCAGTATATTGACAGTACTAGATTTCCCCACATTTGGGTATCCAATCATCCCCACGCTCAATCTAGGGGGATTTTTCTTTCTTTCAATACTCTGATTCCTCAACACTTCCAACAATTTATTCCTATCAAGCACTTCATAAGAATTTTGTACTTTATTTCCTTCTGCACTAGTTTCTTTTTCGTCTGAACTCTGTTCAGTACTTTCTTGGCTCTCAATTTCTTCGACCTTTTCATCAGACTTTTGACTGTGAAAGGGTTCTATCGGATTACCGAGTCTCAAGTTTTCAACAACTTTGTCCAAAGCTAGCTGTATTCGGTCAAATCTATCGGCCGTGTTGCAAACAGCTTTCTCAAGATCTTCTATTTGTTTTTTAAACAATTCTATGTCTTCTTCGGTTGATTTTAAGGCGTCTATTTCGATGTCGCTGTCTTCTATGTCTGAGCTAGCGGATTCTGTATCGGAATTTGATTCTTCTTTAACCGATTCATTGCTAGCCTCTGATATTTTACGTTCGTTAGTTACTTTAGCTGCTGAGAAGAATATTATGGAGACATTCTGAAAAAAAAATAAACTATATCTCACTGAGGCTTCCGTACAATCTTAACCATTTAATTGAAAAAATTATCTCCCAAATCGATTTATGTAACAGTTTATTTCTCCAGTTAGAAATTTAAGTTTGTAAATAAAAAAATTGCGTGTTTCTATTTTTGTACAAGAATAGTCAAGGATCGAGCTAAATTACGTGCGTTGGGAGAGGTCTTTGTCCAGCAGTGGGCTGGTGGATCTTGATGATTATGATTATAGGCTTAGTTGATATTTGTGTACATGTATATTTCTTCGACGATAACGTGCGAACAGTAAATCTATTATAATATATTTTTGAAGGCAAGTAGTTCATATTTAAGTTCGGATATGAGCAAAATTGTCAAAGTCACAGTGTAGGGAAAATGAAATTTCCGCAAACACTGATCAGAGTAGCCACCATCAGTGCATTTCTTGTACTACTAGAAGCAATAATTTACCTCCTTATTAAAGTATTCCGCCCAACACTTCCTTTCGTATTCACTGGTCAGATCGGCCTTGTTCAGAAGTAGGATAACCTTGCATTTCTGTTCAACCGCATACTTCTCTAGATCTGCACACCTGTCAAATACAAGAATAAAAATACAAACCTTAGCCAACCTACTAATATTATTCACATTCATTTATTGCGTAAGTATTATTTACGTGTCAATGTCAATTATAAACGTATAGGTCGGTGGTAAAAAAGATTGTCCAATAAAAATAAAAATTATGAATAAATAATAAAAATTAAATTAAATTGAACAAAAAAATACAATAACATACAATCTTAAGAAAATAATAATACATAATATTGAAATATATTCATTGTATAACCGTAATTGACTGGACTGGAAAAGGAAAGGAAAACAAAAAAAAAAACAAGCAAAAGAATATGACCAGCACAGAAGACTATAAAAAAAAAAGTAGGAAGAGGAACACAAAAACATTTACTTACATACTTACGTGTAAGTATATACCCCAAAAACATTAACTTTCCTTGGACAGTCGGGTGAAAATAAGAAAAATTGTTACCTAAATAAAAGTGGATTCCTAGCGTCCAACAGCAGCAGCACTATATCTGATTTCTCAAGTGTCCTCCACAGTTGCTTCCAAAGTTCCAAGTTCCGTTCGTAAGGAGTGACGGCCGCCCCGAGCTTCGCTTGTAACTCATTCAGCTGCCGGCGCCAGTCTAAGTATGACTCTCTTTCGCGCTCGAGCTGCTCCTCCGCTGTTATACCCGGCTTCCATGGAGGTCTGGAAACGTTAATATATTGTAAAAATATTAATCACAAGACAATACAAGTACGGAAGACTTACTCCGACATAACAATTAAATGAATGTAATACTGTCGCTTTCGACATATTCTGGTCTTTACTTCTTAATTTAAGGATAATTATCAATAATTATTAAGAAAATCAGAAAATATTCATTCGGTAAATATAGTAAATAAATGTAAATATATCATTCAGTAAGTATATTCATTCAGAAAATATGTAGTCATGTTTCATAGTTAGTTGCTAAGTTATAATGCAACATCAGTAGAATGGTAAGACTTTCATGTAAAATGAAAACCTAAACCTAAAAAAAATTGAGATCAAAACAATACAGATATAAAAAAAAACAACAACTAAATAAATAAATAAAGACGACAGATTTATTTGCTAAAAACCACTACAATAACTAAACCCAATGGCCAGTATTAAAGATATTTGGTAAGACATAGAAACACTTATAAAAAACCCATTACCCTCTAAGTCTTTAGTAAAACATAATTTTTACCTTCTTGGAACAGTCAAAGGCTCATCGAAATTGGGCTGTGATGTGACTACTGCCACCTCCATCGGCACCGACTTAACATATCTCAAGTTTAGCTTTTCTGCTGTGAACTCTCTGTTGGCGAGCTCAGCTGTAGACAAGAACTCCTGGAGGGACGACTCGGCCGTAACAGACTGCAGGTTCAGGCGGCCCCACTCATAGCCGTCGTTCACTTCTGTGGTGTGGAGCTGAGGACATTATTTCATGTATTACGTTCGATGCATAAAGACAAGAGAGAGAGAGTACTGTTTGAAATCTTTTAAAATGTGCACATTGTTACCAATTGCACTGTCAGCATACAAAAAGTTGGTTTATGATGCGTATTTATTGGCTCCTATCAGTCATGATCATGGGAGGGAATGTGAAATTTTTTTATCAAAAAAATGGATTTAATGGTGGCTAGTCTTCAGTTAAGACAGAAATGAAACTGTGGCCATCAAATTATGAGACACTGAGACAAATAATCTGAAAAATGAAACTTATCTGACATAAGACACTATTGAACGGTTTTATTTTATGGCACACTTTTAGTATACTAGCAATTTAAACCGATTAATATCAGTGTTTGTGGTTTCTCAGTTTTAAGCCGTACTCAGAGCGCCATATGTATGTGTATGTTTGTAGCATCGTAGATTCCAAACAGGTTAAGCAATTTAAAATAGTTTCTATCAGAAAGCTTTTTATTAGCTGTTTGATGAAAATCACTTGTTTTTGGAAATATTATTTTCACTTTCATGTTTATGTCTTTAGGCCTGTACAGTGTGCATTACAGCAGGATACAGTATAGTTTATTGAATAGACTTGTAAATGTTTGTGGTCAACATGAGTTGTCAAAAATCTATCAAATCAAATCAAATATATTTTATTGGTACAAAAACTATTGCTAAATTAACAACCCAAATGCAAAAGTACTTTGTAACAAGTAAGACGGACGGCAATTTGTTTGTAGTTGACCAAGCAAAGCAAGGATCTCAGAGTTTACTGGGACAAATTGAATTGTTTTTGAGACACAATTACATTTTGCGCTGAGTGGTCCTAAGCTCTATAGAGAATCTATAGAGAAGGGGTTGTGATAAAGTAGGTAGAGACCACTAGATTTCACATGGAAAATGATTACATAAGATTATGTAAATTAATAAGGTAGGTACTTAGTTTTGTACAATAAAATGATCTTTAAATGTTCCAAGATCTACCTACAATTTTCCCCTTCTTATACTTTATATACCTACAAAAAATTTACTAGGGATCAATGCCAATCCTAAGCACGTACAATAATAAGAAAATTATCATCATTTTATTGCGAAGTCGTATATAGCTAAAATATTTTAGTCGAAGTGTGAAGATGGTATGTTAGGTTATGTTTACATTTATGGTTTTCGAATAAAATATTAAGTTGTAATTATAGTTGTCACTCATGAAGGAAGGCAATAGCATAAGAAAGACATTGTTTAAGATTCAAGCAATTTGAATACGACAAATAAGAAAAATAATGGTACCATGGTGTTATCTTCGACATGTTTTTTGTTGCGATTTTTAGAAAATCGGTCCTTTATAAGTGACCGTCCGAGGCCTTCTTTATTTTTCTTTCCCATTTTATTTACTTTTGTTTCTTGTCAATCTAGTCAATCTATTATTCTTTTACTGCATCAATTTTAAAATAATTCTTTTTAGATCGCAAAAACAACAAACCAGGCGTGTTCGTGTTCCTGTCAAAACTTTGTGACACTGACAAATTTAATACTCTTTGCACTGACATTCGAAAAGCTTTTTTTTTTGGCATGGCATTTTTTTCAGAGCATGGCATCACAGATAAGAGTGGCTATACATGAACTGACACCGTGTAAAAAGGACAGCTAGATTTAAATTTCACGGGAGCAAAAGAAACAAACTATTAAGGTTATATCTTCTCCCTTTCGCTCTCCCAGAATCTTATATACAGCCATCTCTTTCAAAAGATGTCAGGTCAGGTCAGGATGTCAGGCCATGTGTAGACTAGACACCCTAAAAAGATAAAAATCATTCACCACACAGACAACATATATGTATATATATTTTTTACTTTGCACACCTTTTGCACCAGTGTGCAAGTTCTTAACGTTCCGTTCCCACTAACTGCTACTTTGTGATTCAAAAAAAATATTACAACTCTTCTTGTATTGGAACTTAAACGGAACGTCATCGAAAAATCGAACGAAAGACAAGCGAGCGAATTTGACTTCGATTTTTTGAGGAGGAGGTTGTAAAAAAATAATAAGATGGAAACCCTCGCGAAGTAATAACCCAGATTTTGTGTTTATCTATCTCATCAGAGATATAATAGTTTCAATCAGTTTCAGTGAAGATGTCCGAATATTACGATCATTACCACCGCTGGGAGCCTCTTGCAGAGTTCCATTTCGACTTAAACGACAGCGAAGATGAATATAATGATGATAATTACTTGTACTGCTTGTGCAGCAGGGCTTATATCAGGTAATTGGACCGTTTCTCTTTTTTGAATAACTACCCCGAAAGATTGCATGCCTTGTGTCCAACAAAAACATGGTGAGTTATTGCAGCATTTTGTCTCTGAGATACAGAAAAGAAGGCACCACCAATGTTCAGAATCAGATTCATTAGCGCAGGCAGCATCCTAGAATATTTAAAATTAAACCTAAATCAAAGTTTAGATGCAGAACTTCAAATCCCTAAACTTTAACCATACATGAAATAGATTTAGATATAATTTAATAGAATTAATTATATTGCTTAGTAAAAAAGTAACGAAATGTTTCCAAGCTTTAACAACATACTTTATTAGAAATAAATTTTAACAGGGATGGAGTAAAACCATACCATGTAGATAAAGAAGACTGTAGCGAAAGTGACATGGAGATACTACGAGACACTGGCTCGCAGGGCTGGGATAACGAATCTCATGTGCATTTCTCTTTAGACACCTCATACAAAGTTAAGTGCGAGGTAAGTCAAGCCACTAAAACTAATAACTAGCGTTTGTCTAACACATCATCCTTTCCCTCATTACACCAGAATTCCGGTTTGAGTGCAGTGATAACAAAAATATTAAGTACTGCAAAAATTTTGAGTAGTAATAATTTGGTCATACTGATTTAAACAATGTTATTATATTGATCTGATTGATGAAATGTCTACAGAAAGATGAAGGTGCAAGCTGCTACTGCAGTGCATCTCACACTGACAACTGTTGCTCAACTGATGAACACGACGCTGCGCAAATACATGGCACTTCGCATGCTTTACAACCAAGTGACAGTGGTGCAGACCTTACTTACCAAGACTGCCCTTCAGAGAACACTAACTTGGGCAAACTTGAACGTATGGATCAAGACTTTCCCAGCCCTACCGAAAATTACCTCTCTGAAGCTACATGGGACAAATTCTGGGCTACAAATGGTGAACGACTGATATGGGCATCATGGATTAAGAAATATAGTGATTACATCAACCCATCTTACTTGGATGAAAATAACGACTTGGTGGTAGACGACAATAATATTCCTAAACAGAGATCTGTCGATCAAATTTACAATGAGTCTAGGAATGAAGATGACAGTATCAGAGAAAGGAAATTTTCGTACGACTCTAAAGTCAACCCGTACAAAAAAGCACACAATCTAAATCAGGTTGAGAAAGTTGAGA
Organism: Apocheima hispidaria; assembly: GCA_947579745.1. Taxonomy (NCBI): domain Eukaryota; kingdom Metazoa; phylum Arthropoda; class Insecta; order Lepidoptera; family Geometridae; genus Apocheima; species Apocheima hispidaria. The sequence goes on from OX388157.1 coordinate 12,218,072, forward strand.
AAAATGAAAATAAGGACGAGTGTTGGCTGCCTTGTAGTCGAAGACGGTCTTGTTCTGAACATGAGCGAATAGTTAGCCCTAGAACTCTAGCCGCAACTGATTCAATGACAAATGTCACAAAAATAACCTTATCAAGCTATGACGTCACTTCCAGTCATGTAACTTCAGAATCTACCCCCACAGATGATTACAGCGTCTCATCGTCAACTTCAGATGATCAATCTAATGATCAAACTAGAATAGCCAATGTAGATGAGCCAACATCAATTGAAGATATGGACACAGACCAGTACTGGCAGTTTCTGTGGAAAAAGCATTTTGGAGAGCAATATGCTTTGCACTATGCTAATTATATTGAAATTAAAGCTCAAGATAGTAACGAGAAACTTCCTTCTATCAACATTGAACTAACAAGTCCCGAAGAAACGAAAAAGACTATTGTAATCCGAGAAAAAGTCTTAGACATTGAATGCGAGAACAGCGAAGGCAATTCTCAAGAGTTACCAACTGTAATAGAAATACAAACTCAAGTTGAGGAAATAAAGCTACAAGATGCCCAAGAGCCAAAAAACGCTAGAACGAAAAAACGGGGGAAGAAAAAGTCTAACAAATACCTCGGTTCCGTAGGTGTGTTATTACAGAATTTACTAAAAGATGAAATGACAGATAACAATAAATGTCTAGAAGTAACAGAAGCTGGAGAAGACAATGGCAGTAAAAAAGACAAGGAAGTAAAACAAGAATCAGTTGTTAATGAGAATGGTATGAATTTTCAACAGTCTGCGAGCAACACTAACTTAACGTCGTATAGCTATGATGATGGTGATGATGAACCACCTGAAGAAACTCCTGTCAATATGAAGAGAAGGTACATTTTTTAAATTGGATTATTTAGACATCCCCATTGAAATCTGAGTACCAACTTAAACCCTGAGATGTTGGTTGTTCAATTTCAATTTGACCAGTAACTTTACTAACAATGCTCCAGAATTGTAATTATCGCTATTGCACACTACTGCGTGGTGGCTGAATAATTAGTAACTTTAATTTACTTTCTTAGTTAAAACTCCTAAATTTTAAATAGCAAAATGTAATTGAGTAGAAATCACACTAAGTAAATGCGAAAGTTTGTGTGTTTGTTTGTTCCCTCAACTTCTTAACAGCTGAACGGGTTTGGATGAAATTTGGTATGGATGAAGATTGTAGGTTAAAAAATAACATATCAATAACAATATCGAAAAACAAAAACAAATAGGGCTACTTACTTCTTATCATGGAAAATGTATGGCTAGCTGATGAAACAGCGGGGTGGTCCAAGTGAAAAATCATTTTCTTAAATTTGTCCTAATTTCAGCCATGAAATAGACCACGAAGAGGTAGCCACAGAAAGAATAAAAGCAACATTTGAAATGATGGGATTCTCCATAGAGGACAACAAAATACCGAAAGGGCAGATGGTGTTTCGGAAACGAATGGCAAGGCTTCGCCCTCCCAGATATAAGAACACAAGACGCTTTGGAAGGAAAACATATTTTGATGTAGATGGAAATCCGATGGAACAGGTAAATCGCCTTTTCCTGATCCAATTTCCATAGACAGCAATTGATTCTGTTGTACTATTTTTTAACTAATCTTTCATCATTAAAATTGGCTCTCTTTTTATTTTCGTATTTGAGAAAAGGATGGCAACAATTTTATGGCTCTGTCTTATTTAGCTAAAGGAATTGTACAACAGTAAATATGCAATACGTAAAGGTAGAAAAAATTGTACCTGATTTTTGTCAGCATTTGTATCTACAACTTTCCGGTTATTTCCAATTTGGATTATTCTTGGATATTCCAATTTTACAAGCTTTTGTTTAATTTGTGATGTTTGTATGTAAGTTCGGGTCAAATCTTGCATCTCAATTTCAGACCAGCGATCATATTCTGAAGCTACTCTGAAAGGATTCGATTCCAAGTGTACACTTTATGTCCTTATCATCCCACTTGTGGTTGACCAAGACGGAGAGTGTAGATCTCAAATCGAAATTTTTCCGTTTGAGCTGAGAATACGGCAGCTGTTGGCCTTGCTTAGTTGAGTTGAAATTTTGCATGTCTGTCAAGTTCCGATGACAATACAATATTATGTGAGCAAGTTGATTTGATGATGGAGACAAAAGGTGGAAAACGGAACTCCTTAGTAACTAACAGTAGATTGATGAGTTTGGACTCATTTTGATCAGCTTACAGTACCAATAACGGGTTTTATGAAAGCTTATCTGAAAAAAAAAAGTTTTTTCTACTAAAACTTATTTATAGTCAATTAATTAATTTTGATAACAAATATCAACTTCAAAAACTACAGAATACAGTATTATTTATTTAGCATATTTAATTTTATGCAATTCTACAAATTACATCACACATTTTTAATAAGAGATTTGATGATTCTTACCATTGAACAATAATTTCTCAATTCATTTTGATACTTTGAGGTAATCATGTGACCATAGTTTAATTGGAATGGGGTTAACAGAAGGTTTTAAGTTCAAATCCAATGTTTTTTTTTACATTATCTATAATAACATTTACATAATAACTGTTTCAAAGGACAAAGACTCCCAAGACGAAAGGGATATGCAAACAGATGAGGAATTACCCTGCCCTGACTTCAGATTAGAAGCACTCAGACTTTTAAACACACTTGATCAAAACAACCCAAAGAATGAAGTAAATGATGAATCAGATAAAGCAGTAATAGCTATAAGCCAAAACGAAACTACAATAGAGGAAAGAAAAAGAGTAACTGTTGAAAATACTAATAATGATGAAAAGGGTAAAAATTTAGCACAAATTGTAAGCGAAGACATGAATGTAGATGTTAATGATTCTATAAGTGTAAATAATAATAGTGCTTTAGAAAAAAATGCTGACGAAACAGAGACTACAAATTCGGGCTCAAGTAAAAGTGCTAAAATAGATAGTAGTGAAAATATGAGTATAGATGCCAATCCAGCAAATGGAAACAATACAAAAGAAAATAAATCGGAGGTGAATATCGAGAAAGAAATAAAACAAAGTAACGAAAAAGAAATGACTGCGAAAGACGATATATATAATGCAATGAACGTACATTGTAAATATTCTATTCAAAAATATTCAACAGACATTTCTCCAGAAAGAGTAGATAGAACTGATAATATACATTCTAAAACTACTGATAAATTGAAAGATATTGATAACTTTGATGTACAGAATAAAGTCGATAGTGGTGAGAATGACGAAAATTTAGCAGTTAATGCATCCGAAGTGCCCCTGCCCGATGACTTGGATCAATCTAGCGACGAGAAACAATTGGAAAATTCAGGTAACATTTTTATAAAAATTGTTTAAGTAAACTGAAGTGAAATTCCACTTCTGGTCACATCTATTTTGATTGTGGTGTCAGAGTCAATATTTCTTTTTAATTTTTCTCAGACTGGAATTGATGAGTGATTACCGATTATAGACCGTTGAACCGTTTACTATAATGCTCAGCCAATATAGCTTTTAAATTGATAATAACTACAGATCATAACATCCGGTTGACTTGTATCTATTCCTCCTTACGAAAACACTTCGCGCACAATAGCATAAGCTTGCCAATAGGATCGCTTTGATTGCATTCCGCGGCCAAAATTGCATTAATGATCTTTGAACCACCCAATATTACGCGCGATTATTTTATCCCGACCTCATCGTGGGGAGTTGTATTATAGTAAAAAGATTTTGTTTTTACATTCTCGATCATGTTGTTTTATTATCTCTGAAAATCAGTAATGAGAGTTCTTTGTCTATGGTTTGTGAATTTATTTAACAGAGCGCTAATCCCTCTGTCACTTCTTTACTATATTAAAAAAATTACTAAAATTCTAATATTTTAGAAAAGTTTCTTTACATGATATTATCATCGTTTTGAAAATTCTTAGCGCTTAGTTTGTTCATCAAACTAAAAAATTGCCTAACAATTTTTGGCTTATCGATTCTCGTAAAGCTTCCTAGAGTTAACTTTTTTTTTCTGTTGGGCTGTCGTCAAATTCAGTGGAAGTCAACATTTTTAATATTGTCGTGTTTAGTGTCGCAAAACGTGGAACCGACGAAGCGCCGCCGTCGGCAAAAGAGGTACGCAAAACTGGACGAGGAAGAATTATCGCATGTACCGAGCGAGCTTCGGGACGATCCGAAAATGATGAAGTACTGGAAGAAACGCCATTCGCTGTTCCACAGGTAAGCTTAACTGATTGACCGAGCGAAGCGAAGGTCTCGGAGTTTACTGGGACAAATCGGCATTTGTATGTATGTTTGTCCGATGATAACTTGCGAACCGTTGATCCGATCTTCATGAAACTTTGTAGGCAAGTAGTTTATTTCATTTACAATTTTTTAAATATAATATAAAATATGAGCTGAATCTGTCCAGGGGTTGTGAAGATATAGGGGTCGCGAGGTCTCAGTTCGCCGCGAACTAGTAGGACTAGTATTATAAATTCGAAAGTATCTCTGTCTCTCTGTCTGTCTGCCTCTCTGTCACTCTGCCTGGGTGTTTGTCGCGTTATCAAGGCTAAACGGCTGAACGGATCGACCTGAATTTCTGCATTGATATAGCTTATGGGACATAGGAGGCCATTTTGTTGGTCCACGCGTTTAAAGTCGCGGGTAACAGCTAGTCACTTATAAAGGTAGGACAAGCTATTATCACAAAATAAATAGATACACAAAACGACACTGTGAAAGTCGAGGACGCTCTAAGGGGGAAGTCTTCTAAGGGGGCTGATGATGATGTCTGAGGAAATCTCTTTGCATCAGCATTTTAAGGTGCAACGTTTCGCACAGCGCGCCAAATGCAAATTTTCTTGCGATTTTACCTGACTGCCCAAGAAGGGAGTAATTTTTTGGGGTGTATATGAGTATGTGTATGTATAAGACGGCCGGCAGCCTAAACGGCTTGACCGATTTTGACAAGCGAGGTGTCGTTCGATTCCTCTTTATGTCTGGAGTGTCCTAGGCTACGTTTTATATTAATAATAATAATACATCTCTCACAAAAATTCAAATTTACACTTTTTCGTAACAAATTGTGGCAAACATAATATTAAACCAAACTGATACACACTAGTGCAAGATTTACACTATTATTTATTTTATTCTGTGGTACAATTAACAATAGCGAAAAGTCATTCTCTTATTGTTATCCAGTTTGTTGACAGTCCTGCCGCAAGGTTTTGGCAATTTCAATATATGAATTTGTATAGCTGTCGCTCTGTTTCTCTTGCGTAAATAGATAAGAGAATTTTCTTAACTTTTTGATAAAAATAACGTTTCGGAGGTAATCTGTTATCACCCCCCTAAATCTTAGCAAAATCTTATTTTTTTTTGTCATTAGGCATAAATAAACCATAATCTACGCCGCTATGTTTTGTTTTTTTTTTAAATGTTATGGTATTCTAATAACAACTACTTCTCTCCGTCGTATTTTCGACGCAAAAAAATTGTCACTTCAACAACGAAGATATAGCGACAATAAAAAAAAAACAAAATATAAATGCATAGTTTTTCACGGTGTAGATAATGTAAAAAAAAACATCAAAATCGGATACCATTTAGGGGTGGAATCAGACTACGCTTTTTGTATGGAAAGATGGCGGTATACTCTATTCTTAATGTAAAGACTGTGGACAGATTTGACGAAGGCATCCGACTGGACCGCGAGAGTTGGTTCAGCGTGACTCCCGAGAACGTCGCGCGGCACATCGCGCGGAAGTACACCTACGACACGGTGCTGGACGCGTTCTGCGGCGCCGGCGGGAACACTATACAGTTCGCTTTTACTAGCAAGAAAGGTAGCTATGAATACTTGTTTTCCCACGTTTACTAGCAAGAAATGTAGCTATATATGCGTTTATACCCACGTTTACTAGCAAGAAGGGTAGCTATGAATACTTTTATTCCCACGTTTACTAGCAAGAAAGGTAGCTATATATGTTTGTATTCCCAAGTTTACTAGCAAGAAAGGTATAAATGCTTTTATTCCCACCCTGCCAATCTTCTATATCCTAATCCTATCTTCACACTAATATTATAAATGCGAAAGTTGTGTGTAAGTATGTAAGCGTTTTTGTTCCCGTTCAACTCTGTAACGGCTGAACGGATCTGAATGAAATTTGATATGGAGATAGCTTACACCCTGGATTACAACATAGGCTACATTTTATCCCGGAAAAATATTCGGTTTCTGTAGAATAGCCGGTGAAACCGCGGGGCGCAGCTAGTGTATTATAAATGCGAAATTAACTCTATCTGTCTCTATGTCTGAGTGTCGCGTTATCACGGCTGAACGGATCCACCTGAAAATTTTCATATATATAGCTTCAGGGTCGGAGACGGACTTAGGTTTTTTTTTAGGTCCACGCGAACGAAGTCGTGGGTAACAGCTAGTACGTAATATATATGGTTATGTATATAATATAATCTTTAATTCAAGTTATATAACAATCATAATATATAATTTTATAGTATATTTCTATAACAAAATATTTGCACGTCTGCTTGCAGACTAGATACACAGTGATACTAAAATAATTTATAAGAACATTATTAACATGTATTATTGCAAATAAATAATTTGATTTGATTTTATATAAATTATACAATTTTATTCCAGTGATAGCGATAGACATCGACCCTGTTAAAGTGGAGATGGCTCGCCACAACGCGGCCGTGTACGGCGTCGCGGACCGCATCCAGTTCATTGTGGGGGACTTCTTCGAGCTCGGGCCGTCTTTGGAAGCCGACATGGTGTTCCTTAGCCCGCCTTGGGGCGGACCAAATTATTCCAATGTAAGTGTAGCTTAATTATTCCAATGTAAGTGTAGCTTAATTATTCTTATGTAAGTGTAGCTTAGTTATTCAAATGTAAGTGTAACCTAATTATTCTTAAATAAGTGCAGCTTTGTTATTCTAATTGAAGTTAAGGCTATTTATTCTTATGTAAGTGTAGCTTAGTTATTCTAATGTAAGTGTAGCCTAGTTATTCAACTGGAAGTCTAGCTTATTATTCAAATGTATGTGAAGCTTCGAATTTTAATGCACTGACCAACCTAAATTCACACTCAGGTCTATCAACCGGTCAAAATACTCCTATAAACGTTTTTTCTCATTGGTTCATTGCTAGCCGTGATCTGTGTTCTAATGTAAGCTAGACTATTTATTCTAATCTAATTGTAGCCTAACTATTCTAATGTAAGTTGTATGTAACCTATATGACACAAGTGGTTTGTTTCAGAACGCCCAGTACGATATAGAGACAATGTTAGAGCCTAAGCCAGCTTCAGAGCTAATGAGCGTGGCTAGGACTATTTCACCGACTATCTCGCTCTATCTTCCAAGAAACACTAGGCCTGACCAGGTGAGTCAAACTTGACTCGAATTAAACTTGACTCGGAATTAAACTTGACATGAATTGAACTTGACTCGGAATTAAACTTAACATAAATTAAACATGACTTAAATTAAACTGGACATGAATTAAACTTCACTTGATCTAAAATTGCCTTGAATTTAACATGTCATGAATTAAACTTGACATATCGAACTCGACTTGAATTAAACTTGATTTGATTTAAGAATTAAACTTGACATGAATTGAACTTGACTTAAATTAAACTGAACATGAATTTAAATTAAACTGGACATTAATTGAACTCACTTGAATTAAAATTATCTTGAATTAAACATGACATGAATTAAACTTGACATTCGAACTCGACTTGAATTAAACTTGATTCGATTTAAGAATTAAACTTGTCTTGAATTATACTAGTTTATTTTTTGTTTTCAGATCCTGGCGTTGGCTAAAGAGGTCGGGGGCTCGGTAGAAGTGGAACAAAGCTATTTGGATAAAAGATTCGTCGCAATCACCGCTTATTTCTACTAGTGTGACTTTCAGGCACTAGTCTTTTTTTTTTTAAATAGTACAAGCAGCGGTTACACCCAATATCCTACAGAAACGGTATATTTTTCCGGGATAAAAATAAATATTAATCCATATACTCGTATCTTCATACCAAAAGTCATCCGAATTCGTTCAGCCGAACACACAAAATGTCGCATTTATAGTATTATTGTTGCCGATCTAAATAGGAAGGTAGGGAGTCTTCATAGATTGAACTGTGTCTATGATTCAGCTCATTATTGACAATATTATCTTATAAATGTTATGGCTGTCTTTACGCACATAATAATTATAAAAATGATGACTTTTAAAAAATATGGTGAAAGTGTCGAAAATGTATCTCAGATATTTAAAATTGGATGTATAAATATTATTAACATGATAATAATTGCACTTTCGATCTTTGGTGTGCACGAAATTTGTAATATGCGAAATTATAATAATAGTCATATATATGTATCGAAGGTTTCATCATCCGCAAGTAGTTTTCCAAGTGAGCTATTCGCCGGTTAAAGTGGTAAGTAACTGTTTTCGTTTCAAAATGTCGCATAATTAGCTCTAACCGTCACATAAACTGAACGCCAACTAAAATTACTCGGGAATTGTCCACGCCATTTAGCAATAATCTGAAAATAACTAATTAAAACTTTACTTTGAAAAAGCCCTAAATGTTGCTACGAGGTTGTCCATTTGAGCGCCAGTTTCGCTTGCAACCGACGAACAAAACTACCCAGAATTTGAGTAGAGTTTAGGCGACACTTACCCTACTGCCAAAGAAGGAGTAAAGTTTTTGGGGTGTATGTAAGTATGTATATTTGTGTCTTCCTATTTTACCTCCTGTAGCCTAAATGGATTGACAAAGTTTGACGAGTGAGGTGTCATTTGATTCCTCTTTAAGTCCGGAGTGGCATAGGCTACATTTTGCAGTCGGGTATACTCTTTCTCTTTTAATAATATAACTTGTTCTATTTGGAATCTTCAAAATGTTTATTTAAATAACATTTTTTGTTGTCCTACGAAGACATCACTGCATTTAAGTTGATAAAGTTTAGACTTGATTGTCGGTTTTCGATTTCATAATTCAAAGAAAAATGGCTTTGCTCCTCTGAAATTTCGAGAACGGCTTTCATTCCCCATGGCAGCGTCAGAGACCGCCACGTATGACATGAAGAATCATTGTTACCCGCGACCTCAACCCTAGTGATGTTCTGTTTACTTTTTATTGAGTATTTTGTGAGTGATTAGATTAATGTAATTTGTAGGAAAAAAAACAACAAGACATGCAACATTGTATATATGCCTATCTATTATATCACTAATAGTCGGGTGTCACTGGGATAGTAATTCCCCAAGACAAACCTGGTGGTGCCATGGAGTAGAAATTGGCGTTCTGTTTTTTTTTTTTTTTTAGGATGTCATTAGCTTTTCAGCCGGAGTTTTAAAGTTACCGTACATTTTATTATGGCGTACGTCTTCGTATAAATTGTCGGTCTCGATATTATACAGCTGGGGTTAAAATAACAATAAAATAATTCGTGTACTTTACATTATCAACAAAAAATAAACATACCAATTAAAGTGTTAATATTTTAATCCTTCTCTATTGTATTTTACAATAAAAATCTTACATGAAAATATAAATGTGAATTTGTTTTGTATGTGCGTGTGCGTGTGTAAAAAAAGTTTTAATATTTCAATTCTTCTCTTAATAATATTTTACAATAAAATTTCTTACATGGAATACGAGGGTGAGGGTGTATGTGTGTGTGTAAATGTGTATGTATATATAAAATAAACTTCCCGACCGCAACCGCCCTAAGGCGATTCTCACACTCAAATGCGACGCGCCACGCCGTACTGAGACGGTTTCGGTGTGTTGTACCGCTCGTTTTCTAAACAAACAGACATTTTATCGAATTTCTCGACAGATCCATAATTACAAAATGGAATCTAATGAGAAACAAAAATCCCAATAGATCCATGCAGGATCTACCAATGGATATACTGAGAAAAAATATTCTATAGATCCATGATTTAAAAAGTCTCTGTAGATCCCATATGGATCTGAAGAGAATGATCCTAAAAAACGCGCTCCCGCACACACCGTCGTGGGGCGCGAAGCATTGTGTGAATTACGGGCGCACGACCCGGTCTTAGGAGAAAAATATTATATTTTCCTCATAATTTCTCTTGGGCCGCGGAAAGAAACTTCCTCAGTGGGTACGAAATCCGAGGGTGTCTTTCCCATAACTTAGCGCAGCTCTACAATAGGATTCATGACTTTGGCTTTGGATCATTACTTGTCGCTTGTATTTTTTATATAAAATTTGTCGATTTTGAAATATGAGGAGTCATTAGTTTCGTCCATTTCATCTTAATATCTGGAGTGTCATTAATTTTTTCTGTCAAGTTTTTATTTTTCTTGTGTACTTGATTTATATATGCCATTCGACCAGTGGACCATACCATTTTGATCAACTTTTCCTATGTTTAGTATGTAGGCTTATTCATTTGCAGCATTTGTGGACAATGTAAACAAAGCAAAATAAGTGTGTCAATAATTACTTTTAAGAAACTAACACGTTTTTCATAGTGTTACATAAAACGTAACATGAATTTTATCATCGTTGAACTTGTGTTTATGAATGTACCTACTTGCGTGAATCTATGTGTTGTGATTATTGTAAATATGTTAAAAATGGCAAATAAATCATTATACCTATTTGTGTTGAATATTGTTTTGGAAAGTATAGCATAGCTTTTAAATAAAACTGCCATTACTTAGGAATCCTTATAATCTAACCCTTATTTGTAGAATGGAAATGTCAATTACTATATGCATAGAACCAAATTGATACAGTTTTCAACCAAAAAATCTTAATAATGCAATGTTGTAGTGACGTCTCACCGTTGGGTCTTAACGCCTCAACAAAATTGACTTAATCCAAAATACTTTACACTCAGGGCCTTACTTATGAACATTACTTAAATTTAATCTATGTTTAAAATTGTTGCGTCTCATTTTCAAGTGTGACTTTTTACATCAGTGAGAATTTGACGGCAGTTAAAGCATTAATTAATTTTAAGCATCATATATTATGTCCCCATCCCACTGCGAGCAGTCTAGAGTTCAGAGTTCTCGCGAATCTCTTCGTAGATTGTTGCGGTCTGACCGCTACTCTAAGTGCAATCATCCAAGTGATTGCATACTTCACAGTGAACGCAGAAATTGGAACTCTGAACTCTAGATGGCTCGCACTGGGACCGGCTCTATAAGTAAGGCCATTTGAACATACTAGACAGTTATTCTAAAATTAGGATCTATTCTTTCATTTCCCCTTCTTCGTCTTCTTCCTCGGCTCCTCTCACATATAACACATTGTTACATCTGATTAGGACTTCTCCGAGATTACCTGAAAAACAAATTAAAGGTAATCAAAAAGGGTCCTAGTTGCAGAAAAAAGCCCGCTCACCAAGTAATCAAAAAGGGTTGATCTTGGTGGTTACTGCTTCGGCAAATTTCTTCAAAACTACCTGATTCCATAATATTACTTGAGTGATGTTATTATAAGAATTGGACAGTTTCCCAAACAAACAGTAATCGAAGCCTTATTCAATAAAAGCAAAGAATGCCTCAGGGTATCCTCAAAAAATTTCTTTTAAGCTGATAAATCTCAGTGTTGTTGGCGCCATATGCAGATGAAGGTGGTGACTGGTAAGCAAAATACTTACTTGAAATTCAAGTATTTGTTTGAAGTATTTTGCATGAGGGTGCAAAATTCTATGCACCCTCATGTAAAGCGGAGACATCGATCCGATCACTACGTGCGATATATCGCATTTGCGCTTCGCTTCAAAGTAGATAGATAAATGTTATGTGTAGGCGTTAGCTCTGTATTGTTGCTATTGTGGAATATTTCTAATAAAAAAAATTTACCTGTGCAAGTTCCATCAACAATTTCTTCTGTGTTTGCAAGCTGTAGGTTCATGTAGCCGTCAGCAGACACAAGAAGACCTTTATACTCATGGCCCCATTTTAGTTTAACGAGCACAGATTTGCCAGTAAGACTGTTGAGAAAAGGTTTGGGGTTGATTGGCATCGCCGCCGCCATTTTTGAGATATATTCCTGAAAAAAATGTTGATTTGTAATTGTGTAGTAAATAACAGTCATTTCACTCATAAAATGCCGCAAACTTACCGTTTATTTCAAAGGAAAACCAAGAAAAATAGAATTTTGATAAATTCTAACCTCTACAAATTCTACAAACAACAAAAACGCCAGCCGGCCGATTCAAAAGGCGCTAACGCTGTGAGTGTTTCCACTTTCAGTTTTAGTTTTTCCCTAGCTTATAATTGTTCCTAAAATTCCCTACATCTTCAAAATTCCTTGATTCACCGAGCATCATTTATAATAAGGAACAACATCTACTAACAAATAAATACCCAGAAAAAAATCATTTTACATAATACGAAGCCGACGCATTGCTTTTATACCACAGATGTTTTATACCTTTTCGTATGGCAATATTGGAATATAGAATATGGATCCTTAAGGGTGTCTACACATGGCCTGACCTGACAGCGTGTGAAAGGGACAGCTAGATTTAAATTTCACGGGAGCAAAAGAAACAAACTATTAAGGTTATAGCTTCTCCTTTTCGCTCCCCCAGAATCTTATATATAGCCATCTCTTTCAAACGATGTCAGGTCAGGCCATGTAGCGAGGCCTTAAGGGTGTACCAGGGACCCTATTCGAAGAAATGACATTTTATCTCGGTCACTGTCTCTCTAATTTAGAATTTAATGGGAGTGAGAGTGACCGAGATAAGATGTCATTTCTCCGAATAGAGTCCCTGACACCGTGGGAAATGGACAGCTAGACTTGAATTTCACGGGAGCAAAAGAAACAAACTATTAAGGTTATAGCTTCTTCCTTTCGCTCCCCCAAAAACTTATATATGGCCATCTCTTTCAAACGATGTCAGGTCAAGCCATGTAGCGAAGCCTTCAGAGTGTCTATACATGGCCTGACCTGATATCGTGTGAAAGGGACAGCTAGATTTGAATTTCACGGGAGCAAAAGAAACAAACTATTAAGGTTATAACTTCTCCCTTTCGCTCTCCCAGAAACTTATATATAGCCATCTCTTTCAAACGCTGTCAGGTCAGACCATGTAGCGAGGGCTTAACAGAAGTTTACATAACATTCGCATGAAACACGTCGTGCTGGGCCTCTATTCGGAGAAATGTCATTTTTATCTCTCTCTCACTCACTTCCATTAAATTTTAAATTAGAGAGACAGTCACCGAGATAATATCGAGCGCACAGGAATAGGGTCCCTGGGCCCCTATTCGGAGAAATGACATTTTAATCTCTCTCTCACTCACTCCCATTAAATTTTAAATTAGAGAGACAGTCACCGAGATAATCTCGAGCGCACAGGAATAGGGTCCCTGGACCCCTATTCGGGGAAGGTGACATTCAATCTCATCTCGAAAAAAAACTCGAACTTCGAGATTTCCTATTCTCAACGCTGTCTTTCGAGATAATCTCGATGGGTTTATGCTCGAGATACATCGAGTGGTCGGAGGCAGTCGAGATGCCAATGAGATGGCATATCGCGACTCATTTGTTGCCATCTTCGAGGAAAAGGTTGCCATTTTGTACAGTGACATTGACAACTTTATCATAAATTAAAATAAAAATAAAATTCTAACCTAATATTAGTGCAAAAACAAAAACTGCCATTCAACAACCACCGATCAATACAATTAAACACCGTACAAATTCTCTACGTTTGATGGTCTAACTCATCACATGTCATTGGCTAAATTGCAAAACACTCTCGCAGAAGCCATAAAACAAGAATTGAATTGAATTGAGTAACAATAGCTGTGGTGAAAGTTGTTGTATTGTTCTGAAAATTTGTTGCATGATGGCGGAAAGTTATATTGCAAGAATGCTATCAAGTGCTTTGGACGAAGCAGAAGAACGAGCGAGTGAGCCACCGGCGCCACGTAGGGTATTTCCGGATAAAGAAGATGCCTCTCACTTGCCTAACAAATTGCTTAAAAAATCTCTTTATGCTGAGTAATTTAGCTGGAAACATTGCCCTTCAATCCGGAACACAGTTTTGTTTGCTGACTATTACTTGGCGGTTGAAAAACTGGCAAAGGCGAAAGGCAAAGGCTTCCCATGGCGAACTCAGAAAGAGTACTACCACTACAAAAATTAATTTTAGTATGGAGATAGCTTATACCCTAGATTGACTCATTAATATTCAATTGCGCAAGATAGATGTTTGTGTTTTATGTAATATAACCCATAGATAAGAATGTATACTAGCGATATAACATTCTGTAGCCTGAAAGACTTGACCGATTTTGACGAGTAAGGGCTAAGACAGACAACGCTAAATTTCTTGCTGATACCGCGCGGTAGCCTCAAGAAAGGTTTCACATTGAATAAACACACCCTGAGTTGTCATTAGATTCCCCTTTATGTCCAGATTGTCCTAAGCTACATTTTGCAATTGAGTTTCTGTTTTTTTTGAATAATATTACTTATGTCTGGTTGTAATTTCATTTTTTTCTTTGTGGTATTGTTACAGTGGTAAACATTATAATAAGGAAATAAAGGCGATTTTTTTTCACAAATTATTTTAATAACCTTTTTTACAATAGAATAAATAATAATAAATACCTATGTTTACTTTAAATAAATAATCAACAAATCAAACCAATGTTTTAATAAAGAATTCTGTGGCTACATATAGTACTTTTCTGTACTACAGCAACATAATTATCCTTATTAATATTCTTTACACATGCCACGGCTGAACGGATTTGTTTTAAATTTGGAATGGAAATAGGTTATGTATAATTATCAAGTATGTCTTTTCAATTAAAACTATATAGTTGGTGATAATACTAGCGAAAATAATATACTCACAGTACCTAAATAATAAATTCTACTTGGCCATGTGACAGTATTAATACAAAAATATATATTGTTACTAAACATTACCTCTACCGTAGCAGGCACATTTAACTCTTTAAGGTCAAGAAATTATAAATGATCAAAGACAATATCATCACTATGATTACTACTTTTAAGAGACTGTAGCTCCATAGAAAAAATTATAAATATTTATAAAATATTAAGATCAAATCTAATGTTTTTACTAAGCACTTGCGCCAGACTGTAAATGATTTTCAAAGTTGTTGGCTATGCACATTAAAGCCTCCATCTGGCTTTTTTATCTCGTTTTTTTTTTTAACTTCACGTGTGAAGGCATCGGCTGCGTCAAAAGTGTGTTGCAGCTTCTTTGGTGCCAATAATATTTTTTTGATTTTGGGGTATCTGTAAAGATAGTTCATAATTATTTGATTTAAGCTAAAATTAATAAAATAAAAAAAGAATTAACATAAAATTGTAAAAAGTATGTATATTTGTTTGTTTCTATATTATTATCTTCTTTAGTCTAAATGGCTCGACCGATTTTGATGATTAAAGTGTCGTTGGATTCCTCTCTATGCCTACCTCTTTATGTACTCAGTGATTCTGAAACAAAATTAATATTCCTTATCATTATAAATTCTATCCAAATGGCAACAGGGCTTTATAATTAAAACGGCTATATATACTCAATCACCACAAATAGCAAGAATTATGTTACTATGTGTGTACTGTGTACTATGATGTGTGTAAGTATTCTATGGAGCTTACCCATGGATCTACCTATTGTAGGCCTAAGATATACTGTACAAACAAAAACTATGTGAAGGTTTAGTATGAACTGGTATGAACAAAACCTCCTTAATAAACTTCTATCTTCCTCCATTTGCTTAGAGTGACTCATCATCATATCATGAGCCTCTCAGTGATTTAGCTACCCGATTTAAAAGAAAAAACTGGCATACCTTGAATATTTACTGGAGTAATTTTCCTTTTATTAATTAGAATATTTTTTTTATTCATCTTATGAAGGGCATGTTCGTAGTAGCAGCTGCTGGTTTTAGGTACAATATTTTGTAGGTCTGAAACAAACATTTATGACTGATTTAATTAATCAACCAAGCAATATGGACCCTCTAGTCCCAAAGAGCAGTAGAAGTGATGTCGGATGGAAACAAGACTCCTTCTTAATGCAGTGTATGTAAAGAACATAATATTTACCTTGAAACTCCACAGCTGACTCTTGACTGTTGTGGTGGCCAGATAAAGATTGGATACTCATGGTACTTAAAATTTGCAATTGTTCATCAGACAATCATATGTTGTGCTCTTCGGATAGCGGTGTTTTATTGTCTTGTCAAGGACTTCATATCATGCCAAGTCTGAAATAGATGATTAACAAAAGTAAGTATTTACTGTCATAAAAAAGTCTTTTTCATGAGAGTTAGTTAGAAACAAAAAATATTGGGTTTGAATGGTGGTAATTAGCATGTCATGATTACTATTGTGATATTTTAAGTTGATTGTGGACATGTGTGAGTTTATGATAGATTGAACTTACTTTTCGCCACTCTACCCAGGATTTCACGGCGCCAGGGACGCTATTGATCTCCTGGATAAGGTTTTCCCATCTTTTTTCGGCTTCCTTTACTTAGAACGAAGCCGTAAAGCGAGCTATTAATCTCGCCTTTTGGGCCACCGTTGGATACACTTTTTTTTGTTGTTGAAGATCCATTATGTACAAAAAACAATCATGTTTGCAAGCTTAGTTCAAAAAGAATACAAATACTACGTTTAGTTTCTAACACAGAGGTTTCTAACTTCTAACCTAAGATCAATAACAAATTTAATAATAGTAAACAAAGAACTTTATTCACGTTTCGTTTCCCACAAATTCTCTTGGGAACGAAAATAATTTATTTGAGTTTTCCTACTTAGTGTCAATTGTAATAATTAACATAAACATTATAATCTAGTTTAATTTACCGATATCTAACTAATCTAAGCATGGATCTTGAAGAATCTAAGCCTTTAATCAACAGAATGGTCCCTACATATATTTTCTCGATTTCACCGGTTTTCTGTAAACACAGTCGAGAAAAATGGAACGTAATTTGAATGAGAAGAGTCCATCTCATCTCAAATTTGTCTGAGAATACCAAATGGTTTGTTTATGGGAGATTATCATGCGACATTGAAAAGTCGAATTCGAGATAAAAATGTCATTTCGCCGAATAGGGCCCCAGGGGCCCTATTCGGTTGAGGTTCGCTATCATTGCCATTTTTCACTGATTTTTTTTTTACCTATAAAAAGTACTCTTTTTTAATTTTTTATGGGATTGCAAAATACCTGCCGTGGTTTATCGGAAAGTGCTCATAATGTACTGCTGAAAATGTACAACACTTTGAAACGTTCGTTATCATTCATGATTCTGATTGCGAGAGCATGACATCTCGCTCGTACCAACTTAATCGCACTATGCGCGGTCCCGCTCGTGCCACTCACGCTATCGCTTTCAGAGTTACGAGATAAGCCCGTGCTATCGCAATCATGTGCAATACGGGCTGTACATTATCGGATCGGTAATTATTGGGTCGTGTATTGTTTATCTCAACCAATCACGTCATTGACTTTTGGCGGGAACGTGAAGAATTCATGTCGCGTCATTTTATTATTTTTCAAAACTTGTGTAAAGACGGTGAATTTTTACTCGTTAAGTGTTCGTAACTCGTAACTCGAACTTGCAAGAGTGTTGGTGATTGGTATAATGTCGTGAAACGTGAATTTTCGCGTTGTTTCCAAAACTCCTAGGCTCTAATAAAGTTTTCACCACTTTACTGGTGCATGACCTTGACCGTGACTTGATTTGCTCGCCTTTAACCGTGACTATGACTGGTTTGATAATATCTAACAAAAGTTGAGAATATATATGTATACTTGACACTGGCAAATGCATAAGACGTGCGAGGCCAAAATTATATACGGACGAAAAAAAAAAAAAAAAACCACGTCATTTTTGATTATTTCTATTTTGAATGCTTTGCTGTCAAATTGTTTGTCAAAACAAAAGTGGAATTCACAGGAATTCGAAAATTCCAAAAAATACATTATTTACGTATTTCATGTTTTGCTGTTCTAATACTAAACCATTAAAAATATGTCTACTTTTACGGGCTTCAGCGACGAGGACTTGCAGCGAATAAAATCTGGAGGAAGTCGGCCGAACAACGGTAAATCTTACATGATTTTCACACAGTTTCATTAATTAACTATTTAGCAATTGTTAAGTTTATCAAGCTTATAATAACATTGCCCTTAGTAGCTGAAACCAATTTTGACAATAATCGGTATTTCTTGTCAGCCTTTGTGCACTGGGGATGCAAGGCTCATTGTTGACCCTAGGTAGTGCTTTCTAACGGTCGTACGTCATCACTTATCCTTTAACCACCTGCATATTTAAGCGCTATCAAGGTCGAGCTGGTCTTGATAGATCAGAAGATCAGCTCTACCTAAAGTGACCTAATCAGTGACTAAAGTCACTGTACAGATTTCATAGCATCAAAGCAATTATGACCTCATTGTAGCTGTTATTTTTTTTTTGCCATTGATGATCTTACTCTAGCATCATTATGTGATCAGACAACGCTTACAAATAAAGCCACTCCGATTAGTTGTTTTACATTTTATTCACAAACTGCAAGCCAGCTATTTATATTAGTTGTTTTAAATTTTATTCACAAACTGCAAGCCAGCTATTTATATTAGTTGTTTTAAATTTTATTCACAAACTGCAAGCCAGCTATTTATATTAGTTGTTATAAATTTTATTCACAAACTGCAAGCCAACTATTTATTTCAGTTGAACCAGTTCTCATACACAAATTAAACACAAAGTTTGTGATTAATAAAATAACTATTGTAATTCATTACATGTATACTGGTAATAAAAGGAAGTAGGTAATATCAAATTTTGTAGGTATGTTAAATAGATATCAGTCTAGCGGATGTTTAACTCTGATTAGTTCTCAGTGTTGAAAATTATCTTGTTGCATTATTATTATTTATGTAATGCATTGTTTTTATTGAAGCAAGGTAAGCAGAGCGTTAGTCTTACTTGGTGAGCAGGCTCACTAGGCATCATAGCGGCCCTTTTTGCGTGTTATCCCGGCTGCAGCTAGTCCAGCCACCCGGAGTCCTCCAGGAAAGCCAGCAGCTCGCTCACGCCGGCGCATGCTTCCCGGAGCGTTAGTCATCGGGGAGTGAGATGGATCGACAATGTTTTCGAAACCTGTTGTCGAACTGGACCAAATTAGTGCACGGCTGAGGTAGATGACACAGCAAGAGAGAGGACTGTACCCAGCAGTGGGGTAAATAGGTTGTTTTTTTTCAGGAACTTGCCCTTCATTGAACTGACTGTGACAGTGACTCGAATCATTCTGACCATAATAATATCGATAGAAATTTGACCTAGAAACTATTTTTTATTTCAATATTTCAGCACTATCCCAGCCTCCACCATTTGCGGAACATCCTATCTACACCAAAACTGCAACATTTGGTCATGCGAAGAACAGACAATTTCAATTAAAAAATGTCACACTACGAAAACCCATTCCTGATGATCCTATTGATGAAATGACATTTGAAAAGTGCCGGCTCAGCTTAAAAAGTCCTACTGCTTATAGCTTAACCAACAATAACAACATTTTAGATAATGTTGAACCAAATGAATTAAGTTGTGCAGATGAAAATGATAATTTAAGCCATAAAGATCAAAATGACATAACGGTCATAGAACCAAACGAAGATGGAAGCCATTCAGATAATTCTGAAGAAACGGTAATAGAAGATATATTTCGTACAGATATTATGAGGAAGGACAGTTTTACTCCTGATATAGTGAGGGGTGTAGACTTGACGGAAGATGAGTTGGCGTCACACAGAGCCAAGTTGGAAGAGTTGCAGCTGAAGCAGAGGCTAATGGAAGAGCAGAATAAGAAGAGGAAAGAAATGCTTTCCAAAGCTCTTGCTGATAGGTGAGTTCATAAACAAATAGATTTTTTTACTTCAGCTTACTATACAATTAGAACATTTTTTTATCATTCTGTTCTAAAGCAATCTGTCTATTGTAGACAACGAGCTTTATTTTGAGCTGTTGTCAGTAGTGACGTGTCTTGTGAGGAAAGTGACGTGTCTTGTGAGGAATGCGTCCATTGGCACATCCTGCCTCAGGCTTTCTTGTCATTAGTGTCTTTGTCAACTTGTTTTGTTGACTTTACTGTCTTTTGGATGCTAAGTACTGTCCTTTGATATGTTAGGGTGGTATTCTTTATTTTGTCTTCCACTGTGGTAGTTTCCAGATTCTTGTGCAATGATTCATTTGTAACGTACCAGGGACAATCCGTGATCATTCGCATTTGCAATTAAAACACTAATAATAGTCAAATAGGATCATTTTGTGGATAGCAGTGAAAAAATGCTTTGATAAGTAGATTTGGCAATGGAATTGGAATGGCACATGTAAGGAAAGACATAAAATATGGGGAATGGGTGTTACAGACCACAGTATGAATTCTTATTATTTTTTATTACTTCTGAATCATAGCTCTCAATTACATTTCCCTGCGATGGGGATGCCACGGACCACATAATGATCGGACAACTAACACCAAGACCCAGTGCAGATAATTATTTACCTGGCCAGGTATCGAACAAGTAACCTCCTGCTTATAATCCAGACCACAGCCATATCGGTCTCCAATCAATTAAAATTAAAAGTTTCCTGTTGCTTATCTATATTAACCTATTTTGATACAGACAAGTGACACAAATACCCTTTGCACATAATTATTTACATGGGCGGGTATCGAACCAGTGACCTCCTGCTTATAAACCAGACCACTGAGCCATATTGGTCCACAATTAAAACTAAATTAACTTACTTTATGTCGATTAAAAAAGGAACTGAGTGCGTGAACTGCTCATAACATTAAATCATTATTTATTCCTCAGCTCTATAAAAAATGATTGGTTTAAATACTTCTGTCCAATTGTGTTCTATGTTGTATCCCAATATGAGACTGAAGTGACAGAAGCGATGGACCAAAGATACAGGCAATTACTACAAGAATCATAATCTAGCCTAGCCTTACATGTTCTTAAATGTATTGGGTATTCAGTTCAATAACGGACATATTCTAGGACTAGCTTGCTTGTTATTAAAACTTGCAGGTTTCCTCACGATGTTTTCCTTCACCGAAAAACCAGTGGTATATCCGTACGTAAGTTCCAAAGAAATCAATGGTACGAGCCCGCCCGGGTTCGAACCCACGACCCCGCCCGGTTTCGAACCCACGACCCAACGAATGTGAGGCGAGCGTGCTCCCACTGAGCTACCACGGCTTAGACATAGACAAGTAATATAATTAAAAGAAAAACAAAATACCCGACTGCTAAATGTAGCCTATGTCACTCCGGACGTAAAGAGGAATCCAATGACACCTCATTCATCATAATCGGTCAAGCTGTTTAGGCTACAGGAGGTAATATAGGAACAAACAAACATACATACTAACAAACACCCAAAACCATCACTTTCCTTCTTGGGCAGTCGGTTAAAAAAATGTCGTCCAGCTCAACGAATTGTATGGAGCAGCTGATTTATTTTCGCGATTTCAGTGTTGGTTCCACAGTAAGAATTTTACAAAATTACCGCATTTTTTTTTATTACTGTGTTGATGGCCTATCAAAGGCCTCAGTTTACCGAACTTGTGGCAACACAGATGGCTTATTCAGAATGAAGAGTACGCAATGACATCCTAGAATATGTCTGTCGTATCTATAACCGATCACATAGTAATCTTATATATACAGGGCTATAAGGAAAGAATATGCTAAGCCGAAAGGGGCTTATACATAGATTAACTCTTTTTTGTTCACACAAAATTTTACATACATTTAAAAATAGCTTAAAAACTAGTGTAACAAGTGGCCTTATCGCCGAAAGCGATCGCTTCCAGGCAACCTTAGGATGGAGAGGATTCATAGAAGAGGTAGATATCGGGGTGTGCAATGATGAAGATTGTGTGATACTTATACTCTCATAATGGCTTATAGTACTCATGTTTGTGAACAACTTTTACTATGGGAACAACACTGAAATCGAGAAAAAAATAACAGCATTTCCATACATTTTGTCCAGTGTCAAAGACATTTTTCTATGGAACAGCTGTATTTTGAGCCCTTTTCGGCTTAGCATACCCTTTCCTTATGACCCTGTATATGTTATCTTCGTAATGTTATCATTGATATCTCACGACTAGTACTTTCGCAATTTTATCAATCCATAACAATTCGTATATAGAATGTTCACAAATGAAATAGTGTAATATTGTATTTCGTTATTATATCATGGAAATTAAATATAATGGTGAATAAGTTCTATAATTTGATCACTAAAACAATATGGTAGGTAGCTATAGAAATAAAATATAATGGTGAATAAGTTCTATAATTTGATCACTAAAACAATATGGTAGGTAGCTATGGAAATTAAATATAATGGTGAATAATTTCTATAATTTGATCACTAAAACAATGTGGTAGGTAGCTATGGAAATTAAATATAATGGTGAATAAGTTCTATAATTTGATCACTAAAACAATATTGTAGGTAGCTATGGAAATTAAATATAATGGTGAATAAGTTCTATAATTTGATCACTAAAACAATATGGTAGGTAGCTATGGAAATAAAATATAATGGTGAATAAGTTTTATAATTTGATCACTAAAACAATATGGTAGGTAGCCATGGAAATTAAATATAATGGTGAATAAGTTCTATAATTTGATCACTAAAACAATATGGTAGGTAGCCATGGAAATTAAATATAATGGTGAATAAGTTCTATAATTTGATCACTAAAACAATATGGTAGGTAGCTATGGAAATTAAATATAATGGTGAATAAGTTCTATAATTTGATCACTAAAACAATATTGTAGGTAGCTATGGAAATTAAATATAATGGTGAATAAGTTCTATAATTTGATCACTAAAACAATATGGTAGGTATCAGTAGAAGGCATAGTTTTATTTGACTATTCGTTTTTCACTTAGTTACTAGAGTGTGTCCCTGTCTGCTTTTGAAAGAACCTTGTTTAAATGTATACTTGACACTGGCAAATGCATAGGACGTGCGACGCCAAAATCCTCCTAGGAGGAAAGAGAAAAAAAACGTTGTTTAGTAGCAGTTATCCAGGTAGAATTATAATCTAGATACAAATTAAATCTATAACAGTGCTTAAAGCGATACCTGAGCACCATACTGGCGTTTATCTGGCCCAACGCATAAGCATTGGCATTTAGCTTGGTAATGCCGCCAGAAAGCTTGGTATGCTGCCGATTGGTAGTAGACTGGCTATAAGTAGTTTACGTAATTTGTTTTAGTGTGTTTGTATTTTGTTTAGATAAAGGTACTAAGTATATCTCACTAATATTATAAATGCGAAAGTTTGTTCGTAAGCGTGTAAGTATAAGTGTATTTTGTTCCCGTTCAACTCAAACTGCTAATCGAATTTGAATATTTTTTTTTTATAGAAGTAATAGTAGTTTTTATGAAAGTTTCTGTAGAAAAGCGCGTGAAACCGCGCGGTGATGCTAGTGATAAAATAAATGCGTAAGTCAAATTACTCACGTTACCGCTAATTCAATATGTTTTATTATTACAGGACGAGACAGACAGAAGAAGAGGTTATGAAATTAGAGAAAATAAAGAAGGAGCTTCAAGTTTTGGACGGACAATTCTCACAGGACGTTAATGTTCTCAGAAAGAAGATAGACCAGGCTTGTGTGACTTATTCAGAAGCTGAGTAAGTGATAATAACATTTTTTATGACCTAGAAAAGGTCTGTCATAGTTAGGGTTGCATCCGTCCGGGTTTCCCAGGATTTGACCTACTTTTGAGGGCATCCGGGGAGCGTCCGGGCGGGGCTTCATTTGTATTCCGGGCTTAAAAATTTAAAGTCTTGGGCCGCCCGCGACACACGCACTGTGCCCGCACGCCGCGATCAACCGACTCGCTAAATTTACCGTCCCCCCGCCCCTCCCGTCGATGTTTAAGAAAACCAAATCAAATCAAATTATTTATTTACAATAATACATGTTAATAATGTTCTGGGCTCTAAAATCCGGGGTTTTCACGCGTCTTGTCCTAGTTGCCAAATTTTAGAGATAGCAACCCTGTTCATAGTCAGCATTAACTACATCGCATCGTGTGAGTTTGCTTATGTGGTTGGCTCTCGAAAACGGAGCAATGTATGACGTCCGCACACCGAAGACATCGGCATGTCGATACTATTAGAAACTATCTGTTAACCGCGACTTCTTTCGCGTGGACCTACAAAAAAAAGTAGCCTATCTCCGTCTCCGACCTTTAAGCTATATCTATGCATATATTCAGCTTGATCCGTTCAGCCATGACATAACGCGACAAACACCGAGACAGAGAGACAGAGTTACATTCGAATGTATAATATTAGTTCCGATGATCTTTGGCCACGTCTTTACAAAGTAATGTAATAAATTGATGTACATAGTATTGATAACATGTCAAGTCAGTATGGTAAAGCTGTAGAGGCCTCAGAGGCCACCATAGTCACTCAGGTTTTTTAAATCAACATAGTGATTCTGATTCCATAGATATTATCAATAGTTAAGGATATACAAATTTCCTACAAGGAATATATATTAATTCAATTTAACTTGTCATTTCCAGAAAGAACTACCTAAAAGTGGAAAAGGAGTTCCTCCAAGCTAAAATCCACCTGCAGAAGGAAAAAGAAAAGAAAGAACTTCTAACGGAACATCTCTGTGCCCTAATAACACACAACGAAACAAGAAAAGCTCAAAAACTTGAAACTCTAATGCTAGAACTGGCCAGTAATAAACAACTAGATATCACCAATGTAAATACCAATAAACCAGTGGACGATAAAGATGAAATACCGATAATAGTTGATGGTGTTGATGAACGGACTGGTAAGATGGTTGAAATGAATACTGACAGTTGAGCTGTTTATGCTGTAAAGACTCGGTCACACAAAATCCAGTTGCAATCCATCTCCGTTGCAGGTACGGTACATGTCTACTAGTAATGTAGATATGTACGGTAAATGTCTACTGTTAATGTAGACATGTACCGGGCAAATATTTTAATGACGAATTTAAATATCTGCTCTGGTCTGGGTGTTACTTGTACGTGTCTTTATGTGTTTTCCATGGCATCCCCGACTGGCAATCCTAGTGGTAGTGGTGGATTAAGCTATGAAGAATTTAAGTTCAATGGATGAAATTCTAGGAAAGAGGTCATGCGTGCAGTCAGTGTGCATTACGTCGTACCGCATGCATTGTGACATCTTCACTTAATAGTATTTCATACATTAGTGGTCCTATCATGTACACGTACGTGCATTTAACGGACGTACACTGCAACTAGACTTGGTGTGTCCTAACCTTTAGGCATTCTATTTATTTATTTAATTCAATTTATATTGATGCGTGTACTATCGAAGTTGGTTTATTCCCACCTTCCCCATGGTCATGTTTCATAATTCAAAATAGCACTTGAGTATTATTATTGACCGAGCGATGCGAAGGTCTCAGAGTTTACTGGGACAAATCGGCATATTATTAAAAAACAATACCCCAAATGCATTGACGACTGAGGGCAGATGGGAATAAACCAAGTGACTCGAATCGAAAACCAGCTTCACGTTGTTCGTCGAGTAATTAAAGAATTTGTATGTATGTAATACTCGAATTTATTCAGAGATTGCTGATTGGTTGATTAAGAATTATTGTTGTATTTGCCAACATAATAAAATTATTTGGTCATGACTAAGTACACAAACTCAACACTGAAGCCAAGAATTGAAATATGAGCTCTATATTATGAAGCGTCGTATAATTACATGCTCATTAATGGTATGCTTTATATTTATGTGTTGTCATTGCTAGTGAAAAGCATGCTCATCTTGAGTCTGCTTAAAAATCTTCAGCTGTTTGATTTTCGATCTTGATATCAACACTCTACAGTGAAATTTGAAGCCCAAGTTTAAGGCCGCGCTGACACGATACGCGCCCTCGCTTGCACAATCTACATTTTTAATTATAAACCATTTATAAACATTACGTACCTGAAAGTGATCTTTGAAAATTTTCTTGCAGTTTTTATTTATTACATTTGACAAGAGCTGGTTCAATTTTCAATTCAAGTATTGTTTGTTACATATTACTATAGATATAGATAAGAATTGATAACCTCTTTTTCTCCAAGTCGGTTAAAAACTTGTCGACATGAGAGTTCTTTCCAGACACTTTTAATTGTTCTAGCAAAGAAAATGTTGCAAAAACATTTTTAAAGATTATGCCGTCATTTGTATCAAAAAGATAGAAGAAAGAAAGAGATAGAAAAGAGAGGGAGACCGAAAATGGTAAAATTCATTACAAAACTTACTTTTTGATTTGATTGAACTGCTTTTTTATAAGCATATGTGTCCATAGCTTGACGCGGCGTTTATATTACATTATAAGACTTACCAAGATTTTTTTTTATCAGTCCGATATAAAGATAACGCATTGAGCCACAATAATTAATAAGATCCATTCGTTAATAGAGCGATGGTTATCTAATAATAATAATTGTAATTTAGGTGTGAATGACTAGCCCCCGAATACTGAAACGTTTATTAACTTTGACAACAGATTAATTCTAATACTGCCTTTGTCTGGCACTAAGCAAATGACAAAGACAGCAATAAACCTAATCTTTCGTCAAAGTTAACAAACGTTTCAGTATTCGGGGGTTAGTTAACAACATTTACAATAATGCATTTTGGTTGCTAATTTCAAGGTAGAACTTTGAATTAAAATTTATTTTTATACTAAAATAATTCTAGAAATAATCGTATACTTAACTGATTCTAAGTGCCTTATAAAATGTGCCTCTTTCATCCGTGTTATTCTTATGAAATAATTTAGAAATTAGAATTTTACTTATATTAGGAAATATAGCGGGTGTAAGGAAACGCTCCCGAAAATGGTAAATTACAAATTCGATACCTTACACCCTGTATAGTCGGGTTCCACATGACATTTATGAATAAAGGGTAGCACAGAACGGTAGTAGTTAGCCGAAAGAAGTCCATTACGAAAAAAAATTACAGTGGCACTAAACTTAAAATTGAGAAAAAAAACTGTCGTATAATTTCGTAAAGTATGAATAAAAATTTTCAGTGAAACGGCATTTTTTTTTCTATGAGATGATTACTTATGACGCGTATCCAGCCCTCAAAAAAGCTTGTGGTCACAGCCCGAACCCGAAAACCGGCCAAGTTTGAGACAGTACCTATGAACTCGGTCATGATCAATGTAGTGCATTCCTACAACAGAGATGTTTACAAAATACCAACGCCCTGACCAAGATTTTGTACACTGTATATTTCCACGTGCATGGGCAAAGCCGTGGGGCGAACACTAGTAAATTAATAAACCTGTAAAATCTTAGTTTGTTAGCTCAGGTAAATAACAAAAGTAAACGTGTGCTTGTTTGCACATCACAGTGTCACATTTAGACTCTAATGAAAGTGTGACGTCACAAGTCTATTGCCACATGCCACAAGTCACATGTTCATCGTGCCCACAACGGTGGATCCGCTCCTTTATTGCTTTTACCATAATAAAAGTTGTTCATAATATTTACAAAGGGGTATCATTGTACTTACAATGAGCCCCTTTTGGCGTAGCACCACCGTTCTGTCTTACCTTGTATACTTGTGTGTGAAGATTATTTTGATAGATTATGTAAAGGATGTAGCTGCTGTTATCTCTATAAATTGTTCTCTGTTTATATACATTATTTATATATACTAGCCTTATTATGCACAAACGCTCGATAAGCTGATCTATGATGTACAATGGTCAGTAATTGTTTTTGCGAGACGAGCAGGTCGCTCGCTTGTCGGTACGCGATACGCTTGCCCATAACAGTTCAGTACCACCCAGAATTTTAAACGTCAACAGTTCTAAATCTTGCGCAGCAACGCGCTGAGCTCATCACCTTGATGTATTAGATGTTAAATCTCTTTTTAGCCGACTGGCCAAAAAGGAGGGTAATGTCTTTGCTCAGTAATTTAGCTATCATTCCACCTGACAAGAAATTTCAGGCGTAAAATTGAAACATAAACTCTTCATAGAATTCTAGCTGTTACCCGCGACTTTGTTCCGTGGACCGATAAAGAAAAACGTTGCCTATGTCCGTCTCCGACCCTTAAGCTAATTCCTAAAATTCAGGTCGATCCGTTCAGCCGTGATAACGCAACAAACACCCAGACAGAGAGACAGTTGCATTCGCATTTATAATATTGGTTAATATTTTTATTCGTTTATCAGCGTTTATGCATAAGTGGGTAAGTTTATGAGTTAAATGAAAAAAAAATAAAGTTAGGAATATGCAAAAACAAGCCAAATTCATAGTCAGTATTTTGACGTACTTATAATTATATATTTATTCTAGGTTTAGCTATACGCTAGTAAAAGTAAGTAATAACTTATTGTTTCCCTAGTTAAAGCATAGAGACACTATTTAAAGAAGATTGACAATGGCAATAGTAAGATGCGTTACCAGATTGTGGTAAGATGTTGTTAATGCTTCGAATTGCGACATGATCGTCACAATTCTGCTTGACATGAAAAAGAAACTCAGGCTAACTCATTCGTAATACTACGGTGAGAAAACGCTATTTGTTATGAATATTTTTCCTTGGTACATTTTTTTGTATGAGATTGTCATTCTTCTTGTATAATTTTTCTATGTTTAAATTAATAAAATAAAACGAGCAATATTTTGATTATAACAAATATTTTATTTTAAAATAACGTATCCATTCCACATGAAGGTTAGAAATATATCTCTATATTTTGATCTAGAATAGAACACTCAAATTTATTTATTTGAGGTATTAGCAAATTGGAAGTATAGTGAGTAATACTCTTTGAATACCATCTACATCTACGACTAGATCCTATTTCCCAAGAAATTGACGAAAGAAAAGGCTTTTATTTGCTCGTGCATTATATGGAAAACCTGACGTAATTTCCAAAGAACTGCTTATAGGACTATAAGCAGTTATTAATTTCTAAGGAACTGCTTATAGGACTATAAGCAGTTCCTTAGAAATTACGTCTATTTTGCTATTATTTTTATCATCATGATGACAGCTAGTATTTATAATTATAATACAACTAACACGATTTAAACTATAGCATACAACAGGTTATTATTTTTGACTTGTAAATGAATATTTACCAAAAAAATTACTTTGAGTTTGACATGAAATGGGTTTTATAGCTTAAGTTTGATCAGCGATCTTAGCTGATTGACATTTAACTACTTTTTTGAATTAGGTAAACCGTGTTCATTATTTATAGCAAAATATTATCTACAAATATTGTACACATATCTGCATGTATTTATAGTGTCTATGTAAATGAAATTCCCATTTCTATAACCTATTTAAAAATATACAGTTACACATACTCGATCAAGTCCTTAAAATCGCGAAAAATACTGTTTGTTACATTCGTTGTCGTTTATAGAAGAATGCTCATCTACATTTCGTGAAGAACATCCTTCTGCCTGTATGCTATCCCCAGTTCCAATACGAATATTTCTTGTGGTCATTCTTCAGTATGGCTTTAATATTTGCATTTGCGTTTTGGAGTTCTTGTCTTTTGTCCTTTTCCATCCTGATAAGTTCTAGTCCTCGTTTGGCAGCGCAGTGGTATCTTTGACTGAGAGATGCTTCGGATCCTTTGATGCGGGGAATGTGACCGGTGTAACCGGCTATAGGCGGAAATTCTGGCGATATGGTGTTCTCTAAAACAAAAAAACATGACTTTAAGAGAGTGGTCCTATCAAAGCACCTTGTGATACACCTCTTAGTATTTAGTATGAGCTCGGCAATTTTTTAATTTCCAATATTTTTTTAATAATATAAAACTAGCACCTATCCAATACACGTTTCTTTCGTAAAACACATAATCACAAAGAGCGAGATTTTGTCGTATTAACACAGTCAAAGCTTTTTACAGTTTCAACATACCTTTGTATTTGTTTATTTCTCTGAAACGGCTGAGGTCGCGTCGTATTTCGTCCCGGGAGTGGATGGTTTCCATTTTAGGCGCACTCCGAGACCTCGCATAGCTTCTGTTGAAGTCTGCTTTCCGTCGCAGGCCTCGTTGATTATCCGCAAAGTCCGTCATGCAGTCGTCAGCTGCCCTTCCGTATGATTTTCCGTATCTGGAAACGAAAGCTTGATTGTTTTTGCTTTCTTACAGTTAAAAGAATTGCTGTTGGAATATTTGGATATTCGAATACGACAACCTAGCATCAAAACTATTTTGAGCAACTAAGCGTTCCCTTTTAATCGTTATGAAATTATTATTTTATGTGATTTCGTTGCCATGGCGTCTAACTGTAAATTTCAGCGCGACTACTTCAATTTGTAAAGAGTTATGTATGTGTTGAGTTGAGTGTTTGTAATATACTGACTGCGTGATGCCGCCGTATGATTTATCTTTGTATCCGGGGTGTTAATGACTACATTTAGCAATCGGGTTTTTCTTTTCTTTATTTTAGGGACAAGTCTACGACAGTCCCATCATATCTTTATAAACTAGGTACAGGTTGGCTATGCAAGGTGCTACTGAAAGGTGTGTACCTATGACATCCTTATGAACAACTTTTACTATGGGACCGAACACGAAAGCGCGAAAAAAACAGCTGTTCCGTAGAAATATTTCGACAAATGTATGGAACAGTTGATTTTTTTGCGATTGTATATAACATAATAATAATAATAAAACTTGTTACTAATGATGTCGGAGACAAACTTGGATATTTGTTTTTTTTTTCTAGGGTTACCTAAAATTCATCCCCGGTACGTATCCAGTGTACCCAGTCATATAAGCGGAGGGCCGTTGTCTCAAACCATCGTAAACGTCGTGTTTCGGTCTGTCGCGCCGCGGCATGTTCGATAACTCGTAGTTGTCGCCTGGACGGTACTCTAGGGGCTTACTGAAATTAAACGTAACTGTTTGATTCACTATTCGTCGCAACAAACATTCGAGAACAGTGTTCTCTTATTTACTTAAATTATCTTCATAGTTGGTCGATTCATTCCTTGGTTCCAATCGACCCAGTACCTACTACTAGAACTACTTGGAATCCAGTACTACTAACCTACTAGAAAAACCGTAGGCGATTCATATCGCGGTGCGAAAGAGCCAATTAATTTGGAGTACCTACTTGGAAGATTCGCAACGTGGTCCGAGCTACATGTGGCAGTGCCGCAGTACCCCATAGAGCAAAGCCTATATATGAATTAGTTTCATTTCTCTAAGCTACCCTAATTACAGTTTGTCCTCTGGTTCTAATTACGCTCTACTGGAGTCAATTACGGTCGAAACGAACAGCTGACCCTTAATTAACAGGGATCGAGGCGGGATTTAGGTTACCACTCGCAATGGGAATTGTAGTCGACCCATCTCCTGGGATAGCTTCTAATTTTATTGTGATGAAACGGCGATGACGTTTTATACGCAGTTTGCTTGTTGTTACTAAAACTCAGGACTCAAAACTAGATTTATAATCCTAGTCGGAAACTCTTTGTCTCGCTTTCGCGCATGAAACTTTACATCAGCGAAAAGTTGACGAAACTAATTGTTTGGCATGGTTTAGTTTAATAGTTAATACCTCGAATAGCAATAAAGCCATTCTGAACACCAATATATTTGTTTTCAAAATTATCTTACTTGAAAAGTCCTTTGGATCGGATTTCCTTTAAGATGTGTCTAGTGTTCTCTCCATAGCATTTTCCGAAGCGGAATTTGAGCATGGGACAGTGGCCAGTGTATCTGGAAACAAAGGAATTACGGAAGTTAGTAAAGTCAAGGTATTTTTCATATTTGAGTATCAGTAGTCAGACATGAATATCAACTTGCACGGGATCGGTATCGCCATCGAGCCTTTCAGTAGGTATCAGTATCATAACGGCATCGCCTCGTTTTGCCATACAAATTCGTGAGCCTTGAACCGCCTGCGGTCCGTGGTCATCTCGTTGTCGCCGCCGCGCTTACGTCGAGCTGTCGCTGCCCGTACACGTTGAGATGAAACGGAAGTCCACCAAGCCGTAAGCGCGGCGTCGTCGAGTCGCTCCGCCGTTGAGTGCCGACGTCTAGAAGGTGCCCTTCGGTAAGGAGCCTAGTGTGTTTGGTTGATGCCTGGCTGACGGCGAGGCGAAGACGATCCGGTCCCGACGCGATATGTGTTTTGTGACCATTATTAGCAGAATAGCGTGGTGCTTAAAACCATAAAACCCTGCTAGGTTTCTATAACAGCATTGGTAGAGAAACTACTCACGAAGTCATAGCACAAGTGATTTTATTTTTATTACGTTCGCATAAGTGTGGTATATCTATAGCATAGAGTTGTAAGGCTGCCCAAAAGTTCTTTTAGTTTGGTTGATTGTTTTTCGAATGATTTCTCAGTTCATTTGTGATTTTAGTTATTCAGTTACTAAAGTTAGAATTAGATCTTGTAAAATATTCCAACGTGCCGAAAATATGACGAGATTGACAAGGGTAGTCTTCGAGTAAACAAGACGAATTCAATTTCATCTTGTCAGTCCTGAAAATGAGGTTCCTCCAACATAGCAGAATAAAACATTATTTTCTATCTGAAACATGTGCCGATATCATATTTAGTTTATCCTCAAATCACGCGGAAAATTACACAGAAATTGAATCGAGGAATGATTTCAATTTTCAACGAAATCGATTTGCATCAAGAAAGTTATTCTGGTAGAATGAAACACTCAGGATATGATTTTCAGTGGCCCATTTACACCTCCTGGCATGATATCCACGAGGGTGATACTACTCTGACAGAAATGTCGATCAAGGCATAGGTACCGTACCGTGTTAGAGTTACAGCTCTTTAATTCCATATTGGCTTTGAGCGGAAGTATACCGTTGTCGATAAAGTAACATGTACAAATGGGGCTTAACTTTTTTTGATCACCGGGTGAATATTGGCTTCCGAAGTGCCACCACGCATGAACATTACACTAATGTAATATAAATGCGAAAGTTTGTGTGCAAGTGTGTAAGTAGGTATGTAAGTGTGTTTGTTCCCGTTCAACCCTGTAACGGCTGAACGGATTTAAGTGAAATTTGGTATGGAGGTAGCTTACACCCTGGATTAACACAAACGCTTTTTATCCTGGGAAATATTCGGTTTCTGTAGAATAGCGGGTGAAACCGCTGGGCGCAGCTAGTAACATAATAAATCACGCGCCCACTGTAACCCAACTCCTTCACCTGCATACGTAGATGAGGTCAATGTCGCCTTAGCTTATAGTATTCTATTTAATTTCAAAATGAATTACTGACTCGCTAAATAACAAAAAGAAACGTTTAGTAAGGTGCTTACTGCTTAGTTGTTACAACAGAAAGTTGTTTATTCTGGATCGTCTTGACTTCGTTAGACATTATTTATTTTAATAAGCTTTATTAACGGATTATCTAGATTATAATAAGTACAACGACAGCAAAAACATGAAGTCTGTTATTGATATCTTCAAGGACAATCTTCCAATGCGAAGCAGTACCCTGAAGGCAGGTGGAGTACGAACGGAAAGTCACAGTCGCATCGCGACCAGTCGCAGATTATGCCCATGGATAGTGCTACTGGCTCGTCGCAAGTCCTCTGCGATGGAGTTGAACGACACTCACTGTTCACGCGGTGCATGTTCTCTGGACAAAAATCTACGCCTGAAAGTTCCGGAAAATAACTTTGTTAAAAAATTAGACATGTCATTAAAGTAGAAAAGTTCAGGGAAACTGTAAATCATTCCAACATTCTTTGCTGAATATTCTTGTATCTAAAAACTTGTCAGTCGCATTTTACTTTTCAATCAAACATTCCAGCATCCATTTGATGAAGCTTTGATTAGATAAAAGAATTGGTAGGAGTTTGCATACTCGTATGCAAACGAGCTAAGGCATGATCCGCATGATCAAATTAAATGTACGTCGGTATCGAGCTTTTCAATGTTTGCTTCGAGAAAAAAACCCATTGTCTGAATATTGCTTATGAATCGATAGTAAGGTTTAGCCCTAGCCCCGTCTTTTATTTTATTTATGAGGTTGCCGAGTCTACCAAGACTTCTCACAATTGTATTTTGTTCTGGCTGGTGCTAATCTATAAAATATTGTGAACATAGAGTGTTTAACACTTTTAGACCTTCGTGGTGGTTTACTACATTACACCCGTGAACATGGCGCATGCAACTGTGCCGAAATATCGGGAACTCAACAAAAATAAAAATCGTGGTAAATATCCCCTGAGTACTAATAGTAATGTAGAGATTGTTTACTTACAAGTTCCATTGAAGTTAAGGCATCCAGGTTTTCCAACTGTTCCATAATACATGGCTTCTATGACGTTGACTAGATAAAATAACAAAATGGTTTTTTGCATTTTTCCTGTCTTCCCTAAGACGCTATGTGACTGTATGAGAAATGATTAATGAGTGATGTTGATGTTGTTATTACCGCCATTCGTTGCTCAGAACGGTGTGCATTTCCACTTTCCAAGTATAGGTTCTATTGAAATGTAATGTTTAACCATGCATACTCGATAATAGGTACTGATGGGAAGAAATAATTCTCCTTATACCTACGTTGCACAATCGACGTATTTTTGAACAGTCAACGCAAAATTTTTGGTTATATCGAATAGAACAGGGCCTGTACCGTAAGGTCCTTATTGCGATGATGTTTAGGTTCACCCGATGAAGCTCCGCGACCGTCAACCTTATCGCGCCGCGATACGATTCCTCGTCGCGTAGCGTCGGCGGCTAGACCTAACAGTCATCGCAATAATGACTTCACGGTACGGGCCCTAGAGTTAAATTGTATGAATCATTAGTTAAATTTATGTGTTTACTCGATTTGTGACTACAAACATCGTCATGAACGAAAGATCATCAGCTTTTGATTGCAGCATTGATTTATTTTTGACGTGTCTGTCGTACTCGTGTGTTAAAATTATAACTTTGGCCAATACATCTGTCCATTGGCGGATTAACTTAACACTAAGACAATCTTACGCAACTATATACTTAACAGGTGCCAGGGAGCAGGGCCGCAAAAAAATGCGCTTTCTTTGATGTATGTGCCGTAGTCGCCAGAGACTTATAACAACCTAAAATCGTGACACCTTCCCCTAAAAAAAGAAACTAATATACCAAGATACTTTAAGAGACCATTTATTTAATCATGCATATCAATTAGATCAATATTATCGGGCACGATGATTTTCGACCGCTGGTGCTTGACTCTATTTCTGGCCTTGGCGATTCTCATATGAGGTGGTTTCCTGTGAACTGCAGCGGGGCATCCTTCTAAAGGAAAGCAAAGCTGGGTTGCCTCGTCGAGGTAAAGGTCGCCGTTGCAGTCGCAACGAGACCACCCGCACGTAAAACCTGGAAGTATAGGTATGTTATGTTCTGGAGAAACTTTAAAAGTAAACCTAGCTCATTAGTTAAAATCTTGAACCAAAGATGTTTGACCCTGTTTTGTTGTATCTATCATAATTAAATGTGTGACGCTGCCGCAGTTTGAATTAAAAACAATAACATTCAACTTTAGTTTCAGCGGAGGAATACTTAC
Source organism: Apocheima hispidaria (assembly GCA_947579745.1). Lineage (NCBI taxonomy): Eukaryota > Metazoa > Arthropoda > Insecta > Lepidoptera > Geometridae > Apocheima > Apocheima hispidaria. The sequence goes on from OX388157.1 coordinate 12,253,801, forward strand.
ATCGTGAGGACCGGTTAGGGGAAAACTAATATGAGCCTAATATGTATTTTAAAATTTTCGCCTTGCAATCCTCAAGTCGAAAACTAGGATGTGAAGGAAGTCCTGCAGGCCTAGCACGGGCGCCGGGATAAAATTATGTCCACCCGCTTTGTCTTCGCGTCAACGTGACAAAGCTAGAATATGGATACATCCGTCTCGTTCTCGCGGGATAAATATGGTGGACAAGATTTTTATCCCGGCGCCCGTGCTAGGCCTGCTGTGCACTATGATAACTTAGCAGCATAACAAATTTGCGTTTGACGTAAAATCAAATTGCTCAAATTGGCCTTCATATCTAATTTAATATTTCTTTGAAATAACTTTCAGCTTACCCAATGGATAAACTACAGGAATTTCACACGTCCGTTGTGACATGGTGTCTCTGTCGCATCTCGTGTGGTACGGGTGCATAAATTTGGGACAGAAAATGACACCTGGGGAAAAACACATGAAAAATATAAGACATGTGGGTTACATGAAATCTTAAACAGAAAAAATATGGCGCCCAACGTGGCAACTGGCACCCCAAGCACTAATAAATGAAAATATATTACTGATGAGACTATAATTGTTCTATGACTTATTATAATTTTGATCACCATAATTATCTAATTCAGAAAAACAAATTGAACTGTACTTAGGGACCCATTGAACCTAAGCTAATATATTTTTTAGCACAGCAGCTTGAACAGGCACCCTTTGCTGAGAGAAAGCAGTGTGCAAAATCGCATTTTACTCACTGAGTGAGGAAAGTAAATTAGAAATTCGAATCAATACATTCATCTATGATTCGAATGTCGAAAATTGACAACTTTGGTGCGTTCGGATACGCATACACGATTTTAGTTTTAAAAAAACGAGTTATTTGATTATTTTTTTTTAAATATTGTTAAAATTAAGGAGTAACAAATTACCACACATTTTACACACGCTACACACATGTAGGCCGAGAGCGTAGCTAAGCTTAGCTCGAGGCCGTGGCCTGGCCAGCAGTGCCGTCATTGCGGACTAAGGCTTGTATAGAGTTTGTGTAGGCTTTACTCAAACAATGCGAGTAATTTAAATAAAACCAGCTTAGTAGGAATTTAAATTTCATTTCAATTCAAATATTAAATTTGTCTATTACCCATAGCGCAAAATTGTCGTAGGTAAGATTTTGCACCCGACTACTTTTGAAACAAAAGTCTACAATAATGGATTTTCAAAGGAAATTGCTGGCCGCTAAAACACGACAGTAATTAAGTTCCATACCACTTTGCTGGCGCGTATTCGAGTAGCGCGGCAAGGCCGACTTTGCTCTAAGAAGTTTGTCAAAATAATGACCACATGACGAGTTTTTTTCAGTATAAGTACATTTGTCACAAAAAAAAAGATAGCGAATATATTACCAACGCATATTGTTGCGGATATTTGGATCGCATGTATTGACGAACGAAAATCTCGCACTTTTCACAGACTGAGAGCGACTGAAGCAAGGTGAGCGCCGGCGCTCACTTTAAAGTCATCAAAAACTCTTAACTTGGGCCCGTCCTAAGTGTGAAAACATTAAACTTACATGTTTTATTGTAAAGCAAACATCTTCTGTTGTATTCGAATCCAATCGCGAGCGAAATAGAAAGCAGAACGATAAGCAGCGTCGCCATTGTTCCGCGCACAATAGTGACGGAGAACCACAGGAAACGCTCTCACGATTATTGAATGCTTTTATAATTTCTACAGTTTACAGAATTGGAGAAATGTTTTGTAAATCGTTGATTCAGATCGCTCATAAATATTTACTCAAGACAGTTGAGAACTTGAGACCTTGTTTCTTTAGAAGATTGCTGGCTGCATTGGAGTGCAAGCGAGTTATGTGGGACAATATCCACTAAAAGCGTCTCGGTACTCGACGAAGGGCCCTAAAGTCTCCAGAGGTACGCACCGGCTGTTGCACTGTGCTTAAGCTCCTTCAGTGGATAACTTGCCGTTGTAGTCCTCTCCGGGCTTGTTAGGTTACATGGTTGGAGCAACCGGCGTCGCGGTTCTATCACCGCACCAGCAGCCACAGCTTAAAAGCTCATCAAATATCTGTCTTAAACTTAGTTTTATAAATACTTAGTAATGATTGTTGTAATTTAATGGTGTTTGTTAATAGCACAGCGTAATGTTAGGGTTGTTCAAACCCAACCAAACAAAACAAGAATGAACATTTACTAACTATTAACCTTTACAAAAAAAAGACTAAGTTTTGCTTAAGCCGTAAAAAGACGATGTACTTACCGTATTGTAGGTAGATAGGTAATATACCTTTACCATCTACCTCTCTGCGTGTTGGTAAGAAGTATCTTCTCAAGGATGCGCCTGGAAGGGCGCCTGACGCAACCTTTTCCCACAACTCGTTGGCTTGACAGTAACAATAAAATTTCCATATTTTCCGCATGGCACGTCACGCACTTTTTGCAACCTTGATTTTTTAAATCACTGGCATACTTTACATTAACTTGTGATTGTCGAACTTACTTTACAAACTTGGCTCATCAGTGCTAAGTTATTGTCTTGTTAGACTAAGTTATGTTTCAGACAAACTTTGGCGCTAACAATCAGTTTCAAGCAGCTCTCAGACTACGGTACCTCTAATAAATATCGTAATAAAGTGTCAAAGGTTGGAAGCATTACAGCAGCTACGAGGCGATAGTGTTGACCGAGCGAAGCCAAGGCTTAGCATATACTTTCCTTATAACCCTGTAGTACTCATCATTACAAACCACTTTTAATACTCTAATATCGGGGAAAAATTATCTGCTGTCCATACATTTTGGCAAGTGCATTGACATGGAATAGCTGTTTTTTTTTTCGATTTCAGCTTTGGTCCCATACTAAAATTTGTTCATGATAAGTACCTACTATTCGCATAAACTCTTGTGGCGGCAACACTATAATTATAACATATATAGTATATACCCTTTCCTTAGAACCCTGTATTCCAATTTGTCCGAAGATAACTTGCGATTTGTTGATCCGATCTGTATGAAGCTTTGTAGTCAAGTAGTTTATTTAAATCACAGATAAAATACAATTTTAGGTTCGAATATAAACAAAATCTTTCCAAGTCCTAGCGTTCGTGGGAGCGTGAGGTATTCAGCGCTATATCTTTATTTATTTAAGACCAAAAGCGCAATAATACAAATTAATTAACATAGATACATTTTATAAAACAGCCAATTATAGGTCTATTATATTTTAAGTAATATAAACAATATCGTTTTTAAATCACTACTCCATAATTACCAAACAAGGTTGACATACAAAGTGCTCCAATAAATTAAATAAAAAACATGACAACAAGTGGCAGTTAGAGTGGCCCAACCCGACATCGTGCGAAAGGAACAGCCAGACCCGAATAGAATAAATAAATAAATAAATATTGGTGGACGTTTTTCACACAGCGCCATCTAGCCCCAAACTAAGCAAGCTTGTACTATGGGAACCAGATAACTGATAGAATACATAAATGCTTTTTTTTTGTAAATACATACTATAATACATAGAAACACCCAGACAAAGAACAAACATCCATGTTCATCACACAAATGTTTGTCCTGGGTGGGAATTGAACCCACAACGTATAGATCAGAAGGAAACAACAAACAAAGAAACAAGCTATTAATCCCTTACACACTAAGTCAGGCCAGGCCATGCACAGCACAGCTTGCATCTTGCTTAGTCTGAAAGCTTCTCAAGCAAGGGTCTTCATAAAGTTTAAACGTGTTTATCGAATGCTAAGTGGATTATAGAGCGAGTTGGGAAGGCAAACGAGCCTTCAACACGAACTGCCCTACTTAACTTTATATAGGTGAAACAATGAATGTTAGACGGTGTGTTTCATTTGGAAACAAAGATGTAAATTCTAACTATACTTTGTGAGATGGTGATAAATAAAAATAAATAATGGTTCTTAGTCTCACATATATATACCACTCACTAGGTTTCCCTGTATCGCGGAACCTCATGGAACACACGCAAATACACTTACAATCTGACAATCAACCTTATCATAAGTGTCCTGTCCGTTCCACTGAGTGAGTGAGTGAGTGAGTGAGGCGGCGGATTTAAACTGATGTGTAATATTTTTAAGTAGATGATACTGAGTGTACATTATAGAGCTGACATAAATGCAAAGCGACTCAAGCTTCTAATAAATAAAGATTACAAAAAAACTTATCATACATCTACCAGGCTGGGAATGAACTTCTGCTCATTATTTTTTTCTTTATTTCATAGCTACCCCATTCTATTACTCCTTTTTTAGCGCTGACTATGAAACTCTTAGGTATCTAAGAGTTTTGGCGGGAACGTGTAGAATTCATGACGCGTCATTATATTATTTTCTAAAACTTGTGCTATTTCGACTGTTAATATGTAAAAACGGTGAATTTTTACCGTTTAAGTGTTCGTGAACATGCACTAGTGTTGGTGAATGGTATAATGTCGTGAAACGTGAATTTTCGTGTTGTTTCCAAAACTCCATAGAAGGCTCTAATAAAGTTTTCACCACTTTACTGGGGCATGACTTGGACTTGACTGTGACTCGCTTTGCTCGCCTTTGACTGTGACTGTGACTCGCTTTGCTCGCCTTTGACTGTGACTATGACTTGTTTGATAATATCTAACTTGAAAATATATTTGTATACTTGACACTAGCAAATGCATAAGACGTGGGACGCCAAAATCCTCTTAGGAGGAAAGAGAAAAAAAAAAACAATACCTAACCAATAATTTAACCACACAGTTACACAAATGACTTTCAGACTTATTCATGCAAAAAAAAAACAAATGCTAGAAGGTAGGTTACTTATTTTTATTCCCTAACCAATCTTATCACACTGTGATTTTCTGACTTTGAATTTCAAAACCATTAGTTTTACTGAAAAATATATCCTAGTAACGCACTTCTACCCATACATAGGTAGAGTACTGTAATCAGGCCTCGCGGTAGATAGATTCAGTGCCTGGCACGAATCTGCGTGTTCTTAATAGCTCTGGTAACAGGTAGAGTATAAGCCTTTAGGCTGCAGATATGGCTATTACCTACCGAGTGTATGATATCTCAGTGTCGGGTAACACGGTGTAACAGTTCGATCTAGCTGATAAGGGTGTGAATTGGCAGCTTATGTAAGTAACTCGGTAACTCGGTTGTTTTTTTGGAAATAAATAAACTCAGCCTTTAAATTGTCTTCGAAACAAACTGGAGCATCGTGTGATTTGGGCACGTATATTACCATTATTCAATAGGTTCTTACCCAGATATAAGTAGGATTTTATAGACGTGGATATGGGAGTGGGGAAAAGAAACAGGTAGCAAGCAAGACAAATTTTTTACGGAATTGTGAACATTGTCCGTAGCATCAAGGAATGGACAGGAATCAAGGCTGTGGAACAACTGTTCAGACCTTCCTTGCGCTGGAGAAAGTACAATTTAGTAAGCTGACTGCCAATCTATATAGGCTTCAATAATAGACCACTGCATTATTTTACTATAAAAACTGACGTGGTTTTGATACATTTTGTTTTAATAAAACGGGAATACTCACGTTAAATTGAGTCGGTTATTCCGACTATAGTTTCGATCACATTCGGTGACCTTTATCAAGGAATGCTCAGCGAGACACGCGCGCGACCTCGTCTTGCCTTGCACTGCATTATTGAAACCTGGGTCACTGAGGGAAGAAGATAGTGTATACGTACCTAATTATCTAAGTTATAATATATTATATATATTATATATATTAGTATTATTATATATTATCCATGTGTGTGTGTCTTAGTTGAAATTCGCGACTTAGGCTTAGATGTAAGTTAATTAATTGCTCCGGTTTTCCATAATTAATAAGTTAGTATAATTTTATTTACTTAGGTTCGAAACAATTATGAATGCGATTATCCACTTTGTCTGATTCCTGTCAAAGTTTAATTACACCATGAATAAAAGATGAAAGACTGGTTTAAATTTTCATTGATTTTCAATCTAGTTAGTACTGTTAGTAGTAAGTAGCAAAGTTTTATAGTAGAATAAATTGCATGGCGTCATGCCATAGATCCATCATAGATAAGAAGGCCTATCTACTTGAGGGATGGAAGCTTCCGGATGCCTGCCTCAACGTTTATTGTGTTGTTTTGTTAAGGCCAATCAATGCCAACAAATCAATCAAAGACAATCTAATGACATTATACAACATGAATTCGTTGAAAAAGTGAGCGTATTTTAGAACGGTTTGAGACAATAGAGGACCATAATTGTCTAATTATACCTACTATATAGCATAGATAAAACTGTAAAGTTTCTTTGCTACTAGTAAGTACTTATAAGCTTTTCAGCGATTTTCCTACAGTAGACAATATTACACTATAGTCTGGAGAAAAAGGCATTATGGGCGCACTCTGTTTTGATTTTTATTTTTCGCCCTCGCCACGAGACTTGGTGGGGAATTTAATGGTGGGTAGCCGTGGTTGCCACTAAAGAACCTTTCTGTCGCAACAGTTATCGGTTTATCGAGTTATGTGGCCTGCCTATTGCCACTTTCGATGGTAGGATCAGATAGACTGGTGTAAGGCTAGATTGAGGAGGAGCTAGGTATTATGGAGCTACCAATCATCTAAAAATATCATCTAGCTTGCGATTATACGATGACAATACAAGTTATGATAACGACCAAACGACAAAGAAAAGTCGACATCGCAATTTTTTTTTAGAGTATTGCGTGCGCATTATGTTTTTATGAAATTTATGAAACATGAAGCCCAATGAGTTAATCGATTCATCGTCATGAATTTCAAATCAAGGTTAGCTCAGTTTTTGGTTTAGGTATGTTTAGTTTTTCTTTTTTACAGGTTCTTTCCTTTTTATATTAGGTATAATTTAGGTTTAAGTTACTAAGTATAATATAAGCACAGTTAGGTAGTTATCTAAGTAATTTATGTTTTTTTTTTACATTATATATCCTTTAAAGACAAAACTAGAATAATAATAGAGGATAGTTTGAAATAGCACATAAGGTGGGTGGAGGTAAAATTATTCTTAATAAATTTCATACCTAAATTGCGTTGGTACGAGATTTTTTTTTTTTTTCTAAATTTCTACAAAGTTTATTTCTGAGGTAATGCACTTCGACACAGATCTTTTCAATGCGTTTTTATTTTTATACAATATGGATCGTCATCAAAACTTACACATTATGAAACATAGGTATCAAGCTGGGTGAACCCGCAATTACAGGAGACCACGTCATGCTCATGGAGTTTCGACTCGACTAAACTAAATTGAGAATATTATTTTGCTACTTATAGAGTACAAAATAGTTTAAATTGGCTATTAATTTAAGTTTACATTGGAAGTGGAGACATTTACTTGCGACTCTTAATTATACAATGAGAAAAGGTAACAATGTATGAAGCGGTTCTAGTTTCATTGTCAATCGAAATCGAATCGAATTGTCATATCTAAGCACTGTAACATTGCATTTCACTTTCTCTGATTTCTTTCACTATTTACCCAACTACGCGAAACAATAATGAGGGTTATGACTTTTACCGGTATTTATGTATAAAATGTTCATCTGTTCCCTCATAACCAGCGAAAACTTCCAAACTACTCAAATGAGATATCAGTACTTATTGCACCAAGTAACTAGTGTATAATAATTATAGTGTATATTTTGTTTGCTACTACTATATACCCTGTGTGTAAGGTGTAAGTATTATAATTATTGTATTTAACCATTTTAACTTACAAATTGCTTGTAAATTTGAATTTATATTTAGGACATCATGGACCCAAATTTTTTTTGACTTGTTGATTTTCTGTTTTTATTTAAAATGTTTTTAGTAAGTTTTAATGTAGAGTAAGTGACGTTTTGGTGAACATATACTGTAAAGTTGCTTATTTTTGTAAATAAAGAATTGATTTGAAAGAAAATCCTGAATGCTGTAATAGCGTTTATATATGTATCAGGTTGGAAGCGTATTGATCGTCCGCGGGTTATACGCCATGTGACGTCACAATATACTGAAAATGAAGCCCTCCAGAGGACATAAAGTCAGGAACTAAAAAAATTTTTTAAATGGTGCCATGTTGGGTGTCAAATGAAATGGCTTAATTAGCACAATTCAAAAATATATACAGGATTGTAAGGAAAGTGTATGGTAAGCCGAAAGTGGATCATAGTACTGATGATTGTGAACCACTTTTACTGTGGGACCAAACCTAAAACTAAAGAAAAAAATCAGCTGTTCCATTAAAAAATTTCAATGACACTGCAGTCAGTATACCCGCCATAGAGAATATAAATACTACGATACCGATACTACGATGCGCCATAACGTAGGTAATAAGGACGTAATCGGGCTTTAGTTTTTCAACCCATATCTTATAAGATATAGGGATCTTATAAGATAGTAGTAAGTAATTTTCTACTATTACAAATCATTTGGAGCGAATGAAGAAAAATTAGAGAATAATTTCTGAGCAATTAGATAAGTTGTACGAACTTGTCAGCAGGCCAGAAAAGGGATATCTTTGCATGTTCCAGCACAAGTTCCAGTATATCGACATATTTAGTGATAACATCACTATTATTATTAGAGAATTTAAGTTATTTCGTACTCATTGTTTAAGATAGTAAGCGTTTTGGTATAACTTACTGTTAGCTTACTATTTGTTTTTTGGAAATAAATAAATAAATGTAAAAATCTACATCACATTAGCGGATGCCCGTGACATAACGCGTATAAAAAAAAAACAGTTTATCGCGCTTGTCCTGTGTCCCTCCGATCCCACTCTCACCCCGTTTGCCTTCCGCCTTCATTCCGCTTCCATAACCGTGCCATCCCTGATCCCACTTCCATTTAGGGTTTTGATAATTCATCAACTACTTAGTACCTATTAAAAGAGATACATAAAATTTATATTGTAGATATAAATCTATATATCTGCCGGGCCGCGAATGGAACCGCGGACCTGCTCAAAAGGCAAACGTTCTACCATTGAGCCAAGCAGGTCGTCGATATAATTAGTTTATTATAGATTTCAGTGGGTGCTGTGGGTGCTTATGAAAATTCTAACAAATCAGAGCAAAATTCATAGGGTGTGCCGTACTGTGCCTGCACCATGGCCTGCTGACCTAAATCTATTGTTACCTAATATCATTTTTACTTACCGTTTATACTTTGTGTATTATGTACACATCGGATATTTTTTAGGACTCTTATTCTTCATCATCATCATCATCCACAGCCTTCCTTATCCCACTGCTGGGTATAGGCCTCTCTCTTGCTGTGCCATCTGCCTCGGTCCTGTGCCAATCTAGTCCAGGTTCGACCCGCGATGGTGACCGACCCGTCTTATTATTATTATTATTCTTACTGGGCCTTTAATGTACTCATCATCTATCATCTATATACAATTATAATATAAATGAACAAGCCCTTTTCTAGGAATCAACACACGGACCGAACCGATTATTATAGAGGCGTGAAATTTGAACCCGAAACCCGAACACGACATTGTGGAAGTCGCGGGCAACCGGTGGATGCAAGTGGCTCGTCGTCGGTCGGTGTGGCGCTTTAAGGGGGAGGCCTATATTCAACAGTGGACGTCTTATGGCTGATTATGATGATGACTCCTCAAATAGTCTAGCTGAACAATAAGAACGGATTTTGCGAAATTCCACCTCTAAAGCGGTAAAATGGATGTTGTATGAACATAAAATATTTTTCCATGCTTAAGTGCAATGAAACTCGGTTTGTGTATTAAGCATAAAAAATAAAGAAAGACATGGCTTAGGATTTTTCGAAATCAACCCCACGGATAAATCCCCTATACCTACATATGAAGAGGTGAAACGAGGTGTTTCATTTACCGTAACTTAGGCGAGCGTGGCCGTGCGGCGCAGATAAATAGTAATTTAGTAAAAAACAAGATGGCGATTATCCTGATGGCGGGCGCGGATACAGCCCACAAAAAAAGGTTGTGGTCACAGCCCAAACCCGAAAATCGACCAAGTGCGAGGCGGAGTATTAATTGATCAATATAGTGATTCCTACAAAGGAGATGTTTACAAAATATATGACGCCCTGACCAAGATTTTCTACAGTGACTAGTGTTTCCATGTGTATGTGTATGTATGTGTGTGTGTATGTGTATGGCAAAAAACCGTGGGGGCGAACACTAGTAAATTAATAGAAAATTACAAAAGTAAATCTGTGCTTGTTTGCACATCACAGTGTCACATTCAGATTCTAACCGTGAAAGTGTGACGACACAGGAATAGAGTCCCTGGGACTCTATTCCTGTGCGCTCGAGATTATCTCGATCACTGTCTCTCTAATTAAGAATTTAATGGGAGTGAGAGTGACCGAGATAATCTCGAGCGCACAGGAAAGGGTCCCTGAACTTTTGCAGGAGCATTGCTTTTTTGAGTGACATAGGCAACTTTTTATCCCGGGAAAATGTACGGTTCCTGAGGGATTTGTAAATTGTAACGCGAGTGAAACCGCTGAGCGCAGCTAGTGCATAAATAAAAATTAGCTACCAATCGGTACTGACATAACTGCCTGACAGAACCGAAAATAGTTGCTCATTTTCGTGTTTTTCATGAAATATCCAGAGCGGTAAACCTTGACGGAAAAATGAAAAGTCACCCTGACCTTTAGGTACCTATTACCTAAAATGCTTGGCATGCGTAGGTTTAAAGTGGCTATAAATGACCTGACCTGACATCGTGTGAAAAACATGGCTGTGTATGAGTTTGGCCGATTTTAGGGTTCGAGCTCTGACCACAACCATTTTCGAGGGCTGGATCCGCGCCTGGCCCGATGAGTATCCTCTTCACAAACAAATCAGGCCCTTTAAACATTTGTTTTTGTAGGTATATCCTCGTTCAACATTGCTTTTTGATCCCATATTTTTTTTATTACCGTAGGTACTACTTACTTATCCTATTTTTTTACTTAGTGCTGTGCCGATGAGGCAGGATTGAATAATGTACCTAGGCATCTCCGTTGTCTTTTGTCGTTGTCCGTTGTCCGCAATAATTCATTTAATACTTAATCACGAAAGCGAGGGAAGAAACCCCCCATGAATATTGAATACGCATTCTGTTTAGTAGTCGAGTATTTCCACGATTTCGCTAGGAATAAAAAAGAGACTTGTATTTAATCAGGCGACTTTCAGGTAGGTACCATAACTGAAGTAATTAGATGGTAATCACTTTAAAAAGGTCGGTAACTACGTTTCCAAGCAGTAGGTACCTGCTACCTACAGACAGAGATTTTCCGAGTTCAAAGATCGCATCAAAATGAAGATAAACAAAATAAAGTTGTCGCTAAAATGTAATGTTTAATATTTATAATTGTAGCTTAATAGTTTAATAAAATCTACTGCCCGTCCGCCGGCAGTGTCTTATCATAAATCTTTGTTTACATCGCGTCGCATAGCGCCTACGTTTTTTCTTTTTTTATGAATACTCTCTTTGTAAATCTTACCCGGGAATAAACGATCCATTGGCAGCGGACATATAATTTTTTTTTTCGCGCCCGCTCACATCTACCCACATTTTTTAGGCTTTGATTTTAAAAACGGAACGAAAATAAGCCATTTCGCAGAACCGCGGCGTGAACACGCCGAGCGATCTCTCGCGTGACTACCGAGTTGTGATACTCGTGATGAATGAAAGTTCCTCTAAATACCTTATAACAACGCGCTAAGGGCCGATTACTTCTATATGAAGCTTTGGATTGCGCGCGCAAGCAGGAAGTTGCAGGAAAGAAAAATACAATACATAGATTGTGGTAGATACTGCAGGTTGCGCTACATAACAATAATTCTCGTTGCACTCTGAATGAATAAGACAAGGCACAGCATTACAGTACTTTAGCCCGTACGTAGACAGAGAAACTGTTCTTTGGGCCCGTAGCATACCTAAATGTTCATAGGCGCCTTTTATAATATAATAGCAACAAATTATTTATGAACCTAACCTACCTCTCTCACTTCTGTAATATTGCATAGGTATTTACTACTACTAGTAAATAAAGTATTCAAAACACATTCAAAAACTAAAACCCCTACGAAAAGCATGAAAAACCAAAATATTTTTCGAAATTCAAAAAGTCTTACATACCGTACACCGTACATATTTATATACGTATTTTTTAATTCGTCTCGCCCTTTGCTTGGTTATTTTTGCCAAATGAGTTTTAAAGTCCCTTTATCCGCAGTCTAATGCCATTTTTAGGGGTCATTTTAGTCATGAAGTGTTTGTGAACGTGCATGAGAGTTCGTGAATAGTATAGTGTTGTGAAACGTGACTCTTCGTGTTGTTTTCAAAAATCCATAGAAACCTCTAATAAAGTCTCCACCGCTTTACTGGAGCATGACGTGAACTTGACCGTGACTAACTTTGCTTGACTTAGACAATGACTGAGACTTATTGTAATTGTTAAATATTTGACTTCACTTGAAATATTACAATACTTGACACTGGCTAAATACACAATATCTGAAGCCGAAAATAAGAGGGGGACAAAAAGAAAGCTATCCGGCAATACCTGGCAATACTTTCACTTTTGCCGTTACTGTCACTGTCATTAGCTGTCAAAGCTGTCAAAATCAATATACATTTTTAATCTATGGTAAAAATTGTTGTGAGTCAGGCAGGCAAGCTGGTCAGCGGCGTTTTTATTTCGATTTTTCTTTTATTCGATTGCATTTGATTGAGTTGGAGTTCACAAAAATAATGTAAAATGGCTATAAATTTAGATAAGCATAGAGAAGCATTAATTGCGGCATGGAAGGATGTACTAGACGAGAAAACAGAGACCAACTGGTAAGTGCACCAAACGTCGTTCGGTGTTACCGACCTACTTACCTCAGGAAATTAAATAAACACGGGCGCCTGATTAAAATTGAATACAATTGCATCCACAATTACGCTCCTTATACGTGACAATGCCTGCAAGTCTTGTTTTTCCAAGTACAATTTGAAATTGATGCATTCCGATGCGCCTGCAGTCCGGGTTTTTGGTCTATTAATTAACACTGGCTAATGCAATGGATATGACCGAAAAGACGTAAAAAAAGCTTATATGCATGATTGGAAGCGTGGGTAGGCGTAATTAAATGTTACACAAGCTTAGTTCAAGCTAGTTTTGGTAAGAATAATAGTTTAGGTGTGGCAAAATGCATAATGCAGCATGTCCATGAATAAATGTAGGTGTTGAACTGACTACAAAGATGCATAATGTACAAAATAAGCCATTAATCATTTGTATCATCTGTAATCATTTTTATTTTATTTTATTTTTTTCTTTTTTTCTTTCTGTTTTCTGTAATCAGTGTTTAAATGTAGTGTACATATAAATAGTATTGTATTGTTTGTATTATCATTGTTTCACGACGGGAAGGCCTTGCCCCCAAGATACGGGTGCTTAAATGCACCCAGTTTGGGGAATAGCGCTACAAACTGAAATATTTTTGTAACAACTATTTGTGAAATTAAATAATTTGAATTTGAATTAAAAATCAAACATTTTATAGTTCTACTAAATCTATTGTTCAGGCGTGCTGAAATATGTCCACTGTTTTAACTTTACCTAATTTTAAGAACGCCTTTGTACAAAGTAAGGATCTAAACAAAATTATTATTCTTCTGTAAAGTTGATTCTTCTAGTAAATGACTTTACCAATCTCGATAAAAGATAAAGAAATAATTTACATAGAACATAAGAAAATGTAGATAGATAGATAAATGAACTCTTTATTGTTCACACAAAAATTTACATACATTTATAAAGAGGCTTAAAAACTAGTGTAACACCTGGTGGCCTTATCGCTGAAAGCAAACTCTTTCAGGCAACCTTAGGATGGAGAGGATTCATAGAAGAGGTAGAAGACGGGGTGTACAATGATGGACATTGTGTGATACTTTTTTTATTCTCATTTAAAAAGCTTTTTCGCACAAGCAAATATAACACTCTGATTAAAATTAATTAAGCAAAAGCATTCTGGCCGAGCCTGAAAGAGGCTCGGCCAGTATACTGTTAGTGTTACTTACACTCTAATAAACCAATATAATTATAGACATACAAACTAATAATGTACAATTTGATCTACATACAATAATAATTATGTGTACGATTTAATAATTTTTATCCTATCTCTGATATAAGTTATATATTTTCCTTGTTTCAGGGCCCTGTTTGGTTACGATGGCATGACAAATGACTTGAAGTTTATAAGCAAAGGAGACGGAGGATTGCTTGAACTGGTAGATGACTTGAACAGTGGGAAAATACAGTATGCCTTCTTGAAAGTGGACCTCCCTGATGGAACCATATCCAAATATGTTCTTCTCAACTGGCAGGTAATTTTAAATATACTGATAATAGCACCGAATATTGCACTAAAAATAGATAAATAAATATGGGTTTAGGTCTTATGACCGAGGCACAATTTTGACCTCACATATACACAATAAAAATTATTAAGTAAGTTTCAAACAAAAACTTTTATCCCGCCACATGATGAATTCTTAAAAATCTTTTCTTAGTACTCGCTTTACATATAATCAGTTTTTCTCAAATCAATCACAAAATTTCTTCTAGACTCAAAAGAGTAGGCTGTGTGTGCCAATCAGCAGACAATGCACAAAGAGTATTAATAAGAGGATAGTCCTTCCGTGACGTTTGGCCGCATTCGATATTGGAAATTACATAGCTGTCGCTCTGTTTCTCGTGCGTGCAATAGAGAGAGATCCAGTGAATTTCCCTAACTTTTTGATGATATATGACTTTTTGATTATTCAGAATAGAATTATTATTTCGGGGGTAGTCTGTTATCACCACTAAATATTAACAAAATCTTTTGGTTTTGGTGTAAATGGCTTGGATAAACCATAATCTGTTTGCTAAGTTTCGTTTTTTCAAAAAATGTTTATGGTATTCTAATAACAATTACTTTTCTTCGTCGTATTTTCGACGCAAAAATTGTCACTTTAAGTTACGAAAATATTGCGGAGAAAAAAAAAACTTGTTTTCTTGTTCGGCCCTTTAATAAAAGTTGTTCGTAGTGATGCATATATAATGACCCACAGTGTTTTTAAAACACCCAGCAGGCTTAGCACAGGCGCCGGGATAAAGTTATGTCCACCCGTTTTGTCTTTGCACCAATGTGACAAAGCTAGAATATGGATACATCCGTATCGTTCTCGCAGATAAATATGGTGGACAAAATTTTATCCCGGCGCCCGTGCTAGGCCTTTCATTCTTTTTTTCGTGGGGAAATGCACTTACGCATACCCATCCGCCGGGGGGACGGATGGGTCATGTCGGGCTCGGCACCAGAGTGTACCGACTAAAACCCCACGGTGTTCCTTCTGCAATGACAGTACTGACCGGGCCGCGGGACCGCTCTCGCATTCACCGCTGGATGTCGTCTTGGCCCTTTACGAGACTGTGTAGCTAAACTGCATAGCAGTTTGTAGGCAGACACCAACTCTAATTTTTTACATATTTTCATGGTTAGGTGCTATGTGTATGTACATACTGTGTGTGTACGTATGCGTGTGTATACGTTAAAGTACTATACATCCTACAATTGTACATTCTGCTCAAGGAACAAATTCTTTGAACAGATATGTAATCCTATTCAAAGATTAGATAATATTCCATTGTTTAATAAGATAACATAATCTGTTTGACTAAATATGTGGAAGCATTATAAGAACCACGACAGTGTAAACATTCGTTTACTATTTGAAGTCTGTAGTTTCACTCGCTTGACGGCATAGCAAGCACGCCGCGATAAAAATTTGACCACTGGTTTTGTCCCACGAAAGAGATGCAGACTACTATAATCTACCTCTTTCACTTTTACGCACGGAAGCCTGCTGGTAGATCCCACAGGCAGCAAAATTTTATGATAAAAAGTATTCCCATGCCGATCCCTGGCCTGCCGACTATCTTTTATTCTTATTGACAGCCTTGTGGCTCAGTGGGTGGATTTCCACCTTCTGATATATAGGTTGTGGGTTCAATTCCCACCCACAATCCGTACAATCTGTCCCAATCTGTTGATTGTTCTTGAAAGAAAAACAGACACACAAACGTATTTAGGAGTATTGCGATGATGAAAAGTAAAACTGTTGAAGATTAGGGATGATGTCATGGGCTTATTTAATTAGATATGCTGCAGCGTTTCTAATTAGGTGATGAGAATAACAGTTCTTTTTTCTACATGTCACTGGTTAATTAAAATGCCTAGTGGCTGCTTTTTATGACTTAACGGCACGTAATTAAAATAATTGTGAATAAGGCATTTAAGATGTATATTTACCTTAATTGTTTAATTAGCTGTGCCCAGCAGGGTTCACAGTTCGTTGTACTGAGTCTTATTGTTTTAAAGTCATCAAAACTATGGCCAGTAATCCTAACTATAGAATTGATAAATAAATAAACTAATATTATAAGCCAAAGTAACTCTATCTCTCTCTCTATGGTCTATGGTCTATGGTCTGAGTGTTTGTCGCGTTTTCACGGCTAAACGGCTGAACGAATCGTCCTGATTTTTTGCATATATATAATTATATATAGGTTAAGGGTCGAAGACGGACATGAGCCTTTTTTTTTTGTACGTCACGCGAACGAAGTCGCGGTTAACAACTAGTAAAATAATAAATAATAATTTTACTGAATTATACAAATGCAAAAATATTCATAACAAGTAGCGTTTTTCCTCGGTACCATTCCGAATGAGTTAGCTTGGGTTTCCTTTTCAAGACAAGCAGGAATTGTGACGATCATGTCGCAGCGCTAGCGACAAACGACCTGAGTGAGATGAAGTCATTTTGCAATCTAGTCATTTATTTATTTATTGAGATACGCCAACAGAGAACATATTTTACATTCTTATAATATATTTCTACGTGAGTGGGTACATGGAACTGATATGATCACCCTTTATAGGCATATACAGCATTCGCCATAAATACTGATTAGACAGGGAAATAAAAAAATTTAAACTATAATATAAGCGGAATGTTATAGAACATATAACATTTTCTATTATGAAATAAAAATAAAACATCATAATCAAAACATTATTTATCTCTAGTTAGAGACTTTACTAGTCATTGTAATACTACCCCATCTTACGTTTTTATCAGTTCCCAATTGGGTTACGCATCGTTCTATGGCTATTGGCAGTCTTCTTTTTATAATTTCTCTATGATTTCTCTGTTTGTACTATTCCAGGGCGAAGGTGCCCCGACTGTCCGGAAAGGCACATGCGCGAACCACATCAAGCAAGTGTCCAGTTTCTTCACGGGCTTCCATCTGACTATACACGCGAGAACGGAAGACGATCTCGATGAAAAGGTCATATTGGACAATGTCGCGAAAGCCGGGTCGGCCTTTAACTTCAAGTCGAGTAAACCGGAGGAGCTGCCGCCGAGCGGGCCGGTCGGAACTACCTATAAGAAAGTTAACCCAGGTCAGTGACGCAATAATAATACAACGGGGCACCAAAAGCGGCGAAAAAGTGCTAATTGCCAATCTCGGTAGTGGTTATTGAGCCGGGGATTGACACGATGGGTCAGAGGGGGACGGGGAGCTCATCTTGTTATGAAAAATTTATCAGAACGTGTGGTGGATTTTGTAAACAGATTGACCAAAATGCTGGCGTATATCTGGCGCAATGCATAAGCATTGCCATTCAGCGTGGTAATGCCACAATTGCTTATGAACAATTTTTACTTAATAGAAGATCCCAACCTACCTTTAGTTAAGAAAGTTTTTGGCTACATAAATAAATATTTTTTCATTTTCAATGCCGCCAGCATACCACGGGTAGTGGGTACACTGCCAACTGGTAATGGGCTTCAACATTTGGATTATATTTAGACCTTTAATGGTCTCTGGGTTCAACTGTTCGTTTTGTGCCTAAGTACTTTAGGTAGTGTTTTAATTTCGTATGTTGTTTAGTTAGTGTCGCACAATGTATTTTTCTACTTCTGGATGTAGGTCTTAGGTGTCCTATGCCATTTCTGCATCACAAATTTATTGAAACAAGTTGATATGAAAAAAATCTATATAGAAAATAAATCGTTAATAATAAATTTCGTAAAGGGGAATAGGTACGAGATGTCTATCACACTAATATTATAAATGCGAAAGTTTGTGTGTAAGTAGGTACGTATGTAAGTGTGTTTGTTACCGTTCATCTCTGTAACGCTGAACGGATTTGAATGAAATTTGATATGGATATAGCTTATACCCTGGATTAACACATGGGCAAAATGTGATTATTAACATGACCATTAATACCATACTCATTTATTTATAACCATAGGCTACACGTCACTGGTTTTAATTACTCTTGAGTATACATTAATAATAGAAAAATAATAATAATTTGCCATTATAAAAGTCAATAATTAATATTAAATTTAAGTTGTAATAATCATAGTGAATGAAAAATTAATAATAACAATATAATTATGTCGAGAATTATTTCCACAATACAATTAACACATGGGCATCCCGGAAAATTTTCGGTTTCTGTAGAATAGCGGGTGAAACCCCAGGGTCAGCTACTATACTATAATAATAATATGGTTTATGTTTATGGTTTGTAACATCGTTATTTTATGATAACAATACACAAATTATTCACAAAGTTTCAAGGCAGTTCATTATCGAACTAATAATTTGGTTACCGATTTAAAAGCCATACAAAATACGACCTTCATAACTTTGTTTACAATACCGTGAATGAGAACACGAGCGCAAAGGTTTTATTTACTTCCCATCGATTGAATGTAAACAAACAAACACTCTTTGGCAACGTTAGTTTAGCTTTTAACTTTGTACTTAGCATATCTAAAACATTCAGTATAAAAAAAAAATTAGAAACACACTGGCCGCAATTTCACCATGCACTCACTAAACGCAATTAAGCTATCGCTGTCTTTTACTAAATAGATACACAAGATAGAGATGGCATGAATTATAGTGCTGTCAAATTAGTCAGATCTTAGTTCTCCATACAAACTTGGACGAGACAGTAGCGGGTGCCGATTTAAAACAAAGTTGTAGGTATCGCTAGTGTACGTTTTTCTTCGCGGCTTTAATCGGTAAACTCGTTTGATAGAACTAAAATGCGTGCTTTCTTTTTCTTGTGTTTCTATTAGTAAAAGACGGCAATAGCACTAAGTTTGGTTTAGCGGGAATGGACAATATTGTTTTTCTACAAATTAATACATTGGTTTTGAAATTATTGCTGTTTCAATTTCATGTATGTGTGAGCTTCGGTAAGTGTCGGAAAACAAACCGTCTGCGTGGCACAAAGCTAAATGATTCGCGCCCGCGTTAAGATAGGCCTGCCTCTACGCAAAACACTTTCAAATTCGTTTAGCCGATTTAGTATAATACAAAAATTTCATAGTATTTTCTTACTAGTTACTTGTAATTTCTAAGCTTGATATTATGTAAATTCCTTATTTTAGTTCAAGAAATCAACTCGAAAGAAAGGGATCAGTTTTGGATGAAGGAAGAACAAGAAGAAAAGAAGAGGATAGAAGCAGAACGAAAAAGGAGGGAAGAGGTAAACTGAGAATTGTAGTTAAATGTTGTTAATATTTGTTAAATTTTGTAATTTGAATAATATCAAATTAATTTATTTTTATACTTTCAGGAGAAAGTAAAATTGGAAGAAGCGGCCAGGAAAAGAGACGAGCTAGAAGCTGAGAGAAGAGCAAATACAGAACAACAAAAGTAAGACATCTCTTTTCATCGGCACGAAAGTGTATGGCGCTTTCGTATGTATCTTTTTCTCGACTTTCTCTCTCTCTCTCTCAGCTACCTTGAGAACCGCTATTTAGGCAATAGGCCTTTGATGTACTGTAAGATGTATGAGAATGAATGTGAATGAGCGAGCGAAAATCTTTGCATCGGCTGGCAAGATTGTTATGTCATTTGTCTTTCATAAGTCCGTATGTCGGTACTCGCTTACAGGTCGTATTTTTCAACAAATCTTGACGGAACTTTGTATGCAGGTTCTACAATTTAATAGTTTTTTTTTTGTCGTCAGCGATAATTTCGACAAAACAATAATTTCGAATATGAGCAAAATCGGCGAAGGGGTTGTCAACATACAAGGTCGTGTGTCGTGAGGTCTCAGTACGGGACGAGAAATTGAGATTGTGCAAAAAAGTTTGTGTTAGCGAAACTACTGTTCGCAGAACTACTAGTATCAAATGTTCGTCCAGGAGGCCGGGGCCGGCGCCGGCGGCGGGCGCGGCGCGCGAGCCGGGCGGCGCGGGCGCCGAGGCGCTCCGGCGGCAGCGCTCGGCGGAGGCGCGCCAGCTCATCGGCGCCTCCACGGCCAACGCCAGGGCGCTCTTCCAGCAGAACCTGGCGCAGGGGCAGCTCAACTCACGGTCAGAACATACTTGCATCTTCAAAAACTATTTTTAGTTTTTGAGCTCAGTAAAGTACTCACACATTACTAAAATTCCTTCATTGTTACAGATCAAACAGCATACCAGAAAAACCAGTCCGAAGCTCCGTCATAGCCCAACGCATCAACGCATTCTCCCAACCCCCCCGACCCCCCTCCCCCTCCAAGCCCATAAAACTCGACCCGACCGACGACCAGGACCAGCCCAAGACCAGCCCTCTCAAGAATATAGACAAAATTAAATTGAGCCTAGAAAGCCCGTCTCAAATCCAATACGAACCGATAATAGATCCTTCCGTAGATCTAAGCCCCAGTACGGAGAACGACCCTAGCTCATTCGGTGCCATTAACTACTCGGAATACAGCCAAAGCGAAACCTACAGAGATATAGACGCATTAAAACAATGCGAGCCGATGATAAAACAGAATATTCTAGAGAATGATATGTTCGACGCTTCGTATTCGAGCTCGAATGAGAATGACGATGACGATAGTGATAATAAGTTTAGTACGATAAAGCGGTCGCCTTACAGCAAGAGTAATATCGCGGAGGAGGGGCGGGAGAAGGAGCTGAGCCGGCAGAACACGGTCATAGAGAATGTTAACTATGTGAAGGAGACTAATGGGAACGGGACTACGCTCGATGGTCAGTATCGTGTTTTTTCGTTATTATCTTATACAACGAGACTTTCCCGTGTTTTATTCATTAGTATGTGTACGTCGAGACTTTTCCCATGTTTCGTGTTATTTCGTTATTATCGTGTACATTCGAGACTTTTCCCGTATTTCGTTATTATCGTATACATCACGACTTTTCCCGTATTTCGTTATTATCATGTGCATCTAGGCTGTTTCGGTGTTTCGTCATTCTCGTGCATATCGAGACTTTGCTATTTCGTGCTATTTCGTTATTACGTATACATCGAGACTACCCGTATTTCGTCATTCTCGTGCATATCGGGACTTCCCTATTTCGTTATTACGTATACATCGAGACTACCCGTATTTCGTCATTCTCGTGCATATCGGGACTTCCCTATTTCGTTATTACGTATACATCGAGACTACCCGTATTTCGTCATTCTCGTGCATATCGAGACTTCCCTATTTCGTTATTACGTGTACATCGAGACTACCCGTATTTCGTCATTCTCGTGCATATCGAGACTTCCCTATTTCGTTATTACGTGTACATCGAGACTACCCGTATTTCGTGTTATTTCGTCATTCTCGTGCAAATCGAGACTTCCCTATTTCGTTAATACTATTTCGTTCAGGGGTTGTGAAGATATAGGGGTCGCGAGGTCTCAGTTCGGCGCGAACTACTAGTGATATTACTTGTTTAATAATAATCGTTTATGTGAATTGCGTTTGTAGATGTATCCCCGGAAGACATGGAGGAAGGCGCGATATACGAGGACCTGGACGACGACCCGGGGCTCTCCGCCCGCGCGCTCTACGACTACCAGGCCGGTGAGAATTATACTAATAAATGCATTTTACAACAATACTTTCAAATCGTATCTTCAATTTGTATTTTCTGTGTGTTAAATAAAAAATAAATATTTTAGTTACTAAAACAATATAATCGAATTCGTCTTAAAATCGATAGATTGAATTTTGGCGTTTGTTAAGGTGCAACGTTTCACTCATCGCGCGAAACTCAAATTTTCTTGCGTTTTTTGTCAATTACAGCTTAATTACTCATCGTGGATTTATTGAAACCAATTTTGCGCCAATAAATAAGTTGTTTTAAGACATTACGGGTAAAAATATTACCTAGATAACATTGGTTTAATTTAATAATTTCAATAAGCCTATTTTCATCTTGGTTTTGGTTTAGTGGGAAATGTACTTATACTAGCTTTCAAATTGAATTTCTGGTTGGTGTAATTTCTTGTAACAATCTGTTTATTATCGCAAAATTAGTTTTTTTTTACGGTGAGTAATTAAGCTGTAATTGACATAAAACGCAAGAAAATTTGAATTTCGCGCGCTGAGCGAGACGTTGCACCTCAAACAGTAGGGGCTAGCGACATTCCGTCGCATCCCTACAGCGCCGCATCTCCGAGACTTTTTTAGTGAGACGGACTCTGCGTTACTTTTTAATTTTTTTCACGATCTGTGTTTTCGACTTTTACCATTGACTGCGAGGAAATAAATTATCTTTTATTCACTTTTTGTGTACTATTGAAATGTTCCAGCGGACGAGTCCGAGATCACGTTCGACCCGGGCGACATCATCACGCACATAGAACAGATCGACGCGGGCTGGTGGCAGGGGCTCGGCCCCCGGGGGCTCTTCGGCCTCTTCCCGGCCAACTACGTGGAGCTGCTGCCCCCGCCGCGCTAACTCAGCCGGCCCTGTGTTGCCAGCGTCGTGTTGACCGAGTGCTACCATCTTCCATATTAAGAATCACCGAGGCGATGTGGAGAAAAATGGTTTGCTAGATCAAATATTTTAGGTATTTACTATCAGATAACGGTCTTACAAAAATAAACGATACGACTAAAGATATTGTCTAAGGAATGTACTAATTGGTTACACGATAGGATGTAATTTACTTGATCATATAAAATCATGAAAACAGGCTAAAATAAAGTCTAAAACAAATTCTTTATTAATACAATTTCTAAATTTGCACATGATTTTCATATGAAAATATTTCTCTAACTACCGCAGAGCACCTACAAATTTTTAGTTTTCAACTGAAATCCTATATTTATTAAATTGAATTTTATCCCAGAATTTGAACGTCTGTTTCGCAACACGCCGCGCCACCCGCAGCGGGCCGCCTCCGATGACTCGCCATGGCCCCCATAGGCCCCTAAGTCCGCGGTTGAGCCAATCGCACGTTTTCACAATTTAAAAAAAAAAAATGTGTATCAAAGTTTTAATTTTCTTCAAAACATACACAGATCACAATAGAACTAGATACCGCGTTACGAGGTCGTTGTTTGGACAAAAAGTTACCGAAATTGGTGAAAGCGTGGGTTGCGGGGACTGCGGCCAAGCGTTCTCATTGGCTATCTCTAGGTTACGCCTACTCGGGTCTAGCAACCAACCAACGTGAACCAATGTTGTTTCCAGGGAAATCATTGGACACAAAGAGATTTAACATCTAATATCTCAGAGACGAGCGCAGTGCATTGCGGCGCAGGGTTTTGAACTGTCGAAGTTTAAAATTGTGGGTGGCATTGAACTGTTGTGGCAAGCGTACGCTTAACATCAGGTGAGTGACTTGCTCGTCTCGTCACTAGTAACATAAAAAACCGTATCACTTTACGGTCAACATAAAATTGACCCCACGCATACTAAATTACAAAAAAAAAAAAACTATTAGTACTAAATACTAATTGTAAGAATGCTAAGATGCTATATGAAGATAACTTCATAGAGTAACTTGGAATATTGGTTATTGCCCAGTAGTGGGCCGATGTCGACAGAATATTGACAAAGTGTTCAATGAAATATTATTATAGTCTAAGGATAAATAATCGTTTGTATCTATCAGTATTTATTTTAAAAAAAACAACAATATGAAACCTCCGATTTTAAAATGAACCAATTTGTAATTTAATCTTTCACAAACTGTTCACACTCACCGCATTGAGAAATCATTGATCCGTCAAAAAGTAAAAAAAAAAAGTTGTCATTAATTTTACGCTATTTTTTTCGTACCCGATGGATACCGGAGTTCATAGACCTTACAGACCGGTGGAATTGGTACGCTTGGTCTGCCACCTAACAACCCAGAGATAAATATATTTTCGTCTTATTTTCTCTCGCTGGTCTGCTATCCGTGGTCAGTGTTTATAATAAAAGTTCCATTTGCACCTTTATTACTCCAGTCTCAAGGATAGTCAAAATTTAATAATAAGAAGCTAGATGTCGATAATGAATTTATAATGAGAATTGTTTGACTAAGGACCTCTTTCATCAACTCCAAGTAAGGTCCCAAGTAAGCAACTCGTCGGTTAAAGTGGTAATTGACTGTAGTACTAGTTACAGAATGTCGCATGTACTGAACAAAAACAAAACTTACTTGGGATTTTTATTCGCCAATTAGCACTAATCGGAAAGTAGCTAATAAACACTGAGATAATGAATGAGGCCGAGAAAGTGTAAAGAGCGAGCGGATTAGGAATATACAGATGGACAATTGGTCACATCTGCCTGACTACAATACGCTACGTTCTCAGATTGAGACGTATCTGTACAAATTGCTTATCAATTTTTACAAAAGTATTCGCGGCAGAACTGGGAACAAATCACAGCTAGTTATTATTAGCTAGTATTATTAACTAGTTGTTAGCATAGTATTTTTCTTATTGAAAGAAAGAAAGAAAAACATTTATTTTACGCACAAAACTACAACATCAACTTCACAAAATAAATTAAATATTAGTATTGTTGGTCGCCGTGTACGTTTAGACTTTCGAGAAACAAACTACGTGTGGCATGATTATATCTGATTTGTCCTTCTGTATCTTTCTACTCCTATATCGTAAGTGAACATGGGCGAAGTGCGAGCGACCTCCAAAAAATATTCCAAACAAATTTGAACATTAAACGTGTGGAATTTGATACGATTATTGTCGATAGTTGTTCGCACTTTACCCCATTCACTTAGTTATTGTAAGACCTGCAAAATGGCTTTTAAACCGTTCGTAGTCATTAGAATGAGTATTTGATATTGGTTTAGTATTAAGAATGTTAAGTCGTGATTTTTTCGTATGTTATCGGATCCGGTTATAAAGATTTTGTTACGAAGGACTAGACCCCTATTTTCAAAAGCTGAGATTCAATCTCGTCTCGAAAATAAATGTCGAACTTCGAGATTTTTTTATTCTTAACAATACCTTTCGAGATATTCACGATGGCTAGCTTGCGAGATACATCGAGTGGTCGGAGGCGATCGAGACGAGAGACAGCCGAGATTGGAATCTCGAAATCTCATATTTTTTTTCAACTTCTCTGCTTTTTACTGGCACAAATATTATCGCATTTACGCCAGTTACTTGAATATATTGAATAGACTCGTCATTTTTTAATGAACTTGGTTACTTTTTCGGTGTATTTTACTATTTTATTGCACGTATTTTGTTTTATTGACTCCAGATTGTATTTATGTTGTAAGTAATTTGAATAATCTTAGATAGTTTTCATTTATTTCGACATTATTTTGAACCTTTTATTTTTTTTTAAATATTTTATTCTGTAATATTATTTATCATACTAATATTATAAATGCGAAAGTTTGTGTGTAAGTATGTAAGTGTGTTTGTTCCCTTTCAAGTCTGTAACGCGGCAGAACGGATTTGAATGAAATTTAGTATGGATTAGCTTATACCCTGGATTAACACATAGATCCCGGAAAAATATTCGGTTGAAATCGCAGGGCGCAGCTAGTCATACATAATAATTTACTAAGTATCGATTGTGGTGGTAATGCATTTTTTCGGCTGCAGTTGACTGCACGTACATAATACTTTTTCAACACACTTGCTCGTAAAATGGATCTTATCACATCGCTTTTGGGCTCTCGTTATTAAACATGCGTTTTTTTTTTTACTTTACATTACCGCACTAGTGTTATAATTTTAAGTTAAATGTATGTAGACGTAGCATTTTTAATTTAACCAGGTAATACAGTTTTTTAAATATGGTATTTAACAAAGAGTTTTTACGGGGCTCAAAATAGTTTTCAATACCTGCGCGCGCATCGCTGGCGCGGCGCGGGAAAAATAGGAACGAACCTTTTCGCTTTTAGCGCGCCATTTTCCATAAATATTTGTTTTTGTTAACGTTTTCGCTGTGTGGTTGACTATTATCAAAAATGTCGACTTCAAGTAGTGAAGAAGAACAATACGTAGATTTGACCTCGGAAATACTAATCAAGGCACGAAACGCAAGTGAAACCATTGCCACCAAAACCTAGCGGCCTACGAAATTTTCAAAATTAAGTTACAAGTTTTTTTTTCCTCGCAAGTGTGTTGAAAAACTTCGTAAGAAACGCGTGTGCATTGATAATTACACTCTCGACTCCAACATAACACACTTGTATCATAATGTACTAAATAATACTTTTTTTAAATGTCAAAAAAATATTGGTTTTGAAAGTTGTGAATATTATTCGATTTGTTTTAAAGCAATATTATGGTTGTTTTTGTATTATGATTATTATGCGCAGAAAAGGCTATAAACTCGTATTTTATTAAATAATTTGATTGTATTCTAGTTTAGTTAAATTTTAGGACAAAATTTAGTACGAATTATCTTGTAACTAGTTGTCTGACTGTATTTTTTTAGCTTGTAACACTTAGATGTACTTAGGAAAAGTATTAATTTAAAATTATATTTATGTTTCAATGTTTAATATTCGGCAAAGAATTCGGCAAGATTTTTATAAATATTTTTTAAGCTATAATTGCACATGAACATAACAGCAATTACATATGAAATGTGTCTTAGTAGTGCCAAAAACCTAACCAATTTCGAATTTTTACCTCAATTTTGAAATGGTCACATTTTTTGTGTCACAAAACCCATTTAAAAGCATATTTAGTGGAAAGTTTTTTGGAATAATATTGAACTTAAAAATACATGTAAGTAATCTATGTGTAGGCTTCGACCAAAGTAAAATTAATGGAAAGCCTTAACCACACAACTTTCTTAAAAATAACATACGACTTCAATAAGTAATTAAAATAATGTATAATTACATTTGTCACAAGAAAGAAATAGCGAATGAATAGTATAATATCAAGGCATATATATTTGAGGATATTTGTTGTGCATGTATAGACTAACGTACGACTCGAACTTTTCACAGACTGAGAGCGACTGAAGCTGACTGAGCGCCGGCGCTCACTTTTAAGTCTTCAAAATTCTCTTACTTGGGCCCGTCCATTCGTCTTACTTTGGTCGACGTATGTAGGTAAATGTTAAAGATACGAACACCTGAAGATAAAATTTACTTTATGGTTCTTTTTTAGGCGAACCTCGTAGTCGTAGCCTCGTCTCAAATAGAAGTAAAATTAAACATAGACAAGTAATATTGAAAGAAACAACACAACAAAAGGCATAATAGAAAAAAAAAAGCAACAAACACACCTCAAAAATTACACTCTTTCTTGAGCAGCCGGGTAATTAGGCGACAATCGTTCACTACAAATAGTTATAGTATAATTTCTTAGTTATGAAATCATTTTTTTGTACTTACTACTACAGCCACAGATATTATCCTCTATAGATACCGCATTACGTAATTTTTGTTCCGTAACTAACCAATGTTTGAGGAAAGCGAGGGTTGCCGAGACAAGAGCATTTGTGCATTAGATTACGACGTATACGTGAACATGCGCCAACTTGTCTCCTATATACAGGGTTATGAGGAAAGGATATGCTAAGCCGACAGGTGCTAGTAATCATGATTGTGAACAAACAATTAATATGGAATCAACATGAAATAGCGACAAAAAAGCTGTTCCATTTTGTCGAGTGTCATTAATATTTTTCTGTGAAACAGCAATTTTTTTTTCTCGATTTTAGTGTCCCATACCTATAGAATAGACCTATAATTAGCTGTTTTATAAAAATGTATTTCTGTTTATTATTGTATGATTGTGCTGTTGGTGTTACATAATCGTGAGTACTAATGAGCCTATTTCGGCCTAGCGTACCCTTTCGTTATAACCCTGTATACGCCGCTTTTTTTCTTAGGATGTTTCCTGCGTATTATAAGTCCGGCTATGTCCGGATGTCTGTGAAGGCCTCGCTACATGGCCTGACCTGACATCGTTTGAAAGAGATGGCTATATATAAGTTTCTGGAGAAGTGAAAGGGAGAAGCTGTAACCTTAATAGTTTGTTTCTTTTGCTCCCGTGAAATTCAAATCTAGCTGTCCCTTTCACACGATGTCAGGTCAGGCCATGTATAGACACCCTTAACAATAATTACATTTGTATCAGTGCTATTATCTTTGTTATGTGTAGTTATGTTATACAACTTACTGCCTTATACCTATATTTTACTTAGTGACTTTGCATTTATTATTACGTTTACATTTAAATGTATATTTTGGTCTCGTAGCACAATATATTTATTATAATACGTTTGATTACATATAATCAGTTTTTTTTTTTTTGCCTAAGTAGCCGTGAATACAGAAAATTTTATTTCTGAAAAAAATACAGGGACACAAAAATACATACTGACATATAAAAACATACATACATAATACAAATTAATCCCATTTTTGTCACAAAACCGATCCCGACTCAGCATAATGCTGATGGTACCTACTTCACTGAAATCATAATTATTATGAAACATCGATTAGCATCATCGCACCATCATACACCATACAACATACAGGCATACAAATGAAATTGTACTATATATATATAGGTCTATGTATGATCTTTTAACTTTTTTCTCTTTCTTAGATACTTTCGTCTCTCAAACTACTCACAAAACGACACCTGTAATTTTTTTTTTAAACAGCTAAATGAAAAAAAAAATGAAAAATAGCAATAGTAACCCCCGAATACTGAAACGTTTGTTAAGTTTGACAACAGATTAATTCTAATACTGCCTTTGTCTGGTCCTAAGCAAATGACAGACAGCAATAGACTTAATCTGTCGTCAAAGTTAACAAACGTTTCAGTATTCGGGGGTAAGAATAGTAGATAAAAAAAAAAATGGTAAAATTAAATCGCCTTTTACTTACAGCAACGTAAATATCACACTTTACCATTTTGTAACAAATGAGGCGTTTTCCAAAAAAAATGAAATCCTGGTAATAAAAGTACCCAATAGATGGCGTTAGATGTACCTTGAGGTTTTTCTGTCACTGTCAAGACATGAAAGACAAAAAAAATGTACGTTTGCTTTTTTTTTCTCGTGTTTTTTGGCTCCACATGTGTATTTAGACAATTTCAAGTAATGTAACTATGTATTTGACTTCATTTGAAATATTACAATAGTTGACACTGGCTAAATACACAAATTGTGGAGCCAAAATTTACGATTTCAAAAATAAACATAAAATATTTTGACAGAAATGACAATGACAGGTAAAACGATTGGACTATTACGCCATCTAGTAAGTATTTTAGAACAATTTTTTTTTTGGAAAACGCCTCATTTAGCTACTCATATATTATTTAAGGTGTTTTAAAATAAGTGTAAACAATAATAATAATTATGCCCCAATTAGTGTATCAAAGTAAGACTAAGCTTTGCCTTTATTCCTTCTATACATACCTATAGTTAAGACATGTGAGATGATTTTTTCGTTTACCTACTAGCCCAGTCAAGTTACGGGACTTACCCCCAAATACTGAAACGTTTGTTAGCTTTGAGAATAGATTAATTCTAATACTGCCTTTGTCTGGCACTAAGCAAATGACAAAGTCAGCAATAGACTTAATCTGTCGTCATAGAGGATCCGGACATAATTCGTAACATAAATAGAAAATTGTGTTGGTATAATTTGCTGACGTAGAATGAATATTAAATTTAATTAAACAGTCTGGAAGTACGGAACATAGAAAAAGCATTTATACATGAGCCATAATACATTATCGTCGCCGACGACACACTGCCTTGCTTACGATCGTCATCTGAAATAAACTCTAACATAACGCAAATAGAGACGATATTGCAAAATGTAAAATTTGAGTCTGTTCCGGATAATCCAGGGTATACGCTGTCGCGTTCACACTATATCATTTTTTTTTTTAATTTAAATTTATTTGGCTAAGGCTAAAAAGATAAATAACATGAGAATTGTTATAAAACATTGGCAATGGTATTCTTAAGTCAATGCCAAAAAAAAACTGTTTTTTTTTTATATTCGAAAATGTTGATATAGTGCGAACGAGACAGCGAGAACCAGGGTATAAGTACGCGTGCTTAATATAAGAGGTTGGTTCTACACATATGTACAGAAAAAAACCTGTTATTAGTTACTTCCAGGTGAAACGCTAAATTGACTGGGCTACCTCGTGTACGAAGCAACAAGAAACATTGGTTACAGAATTTGACCAATAAGCTCTTTGATTTTTAAAGAATTTTGCCGGAGGATATACGGAAACTATTACACAAATGTCTACAGAGTTAAAAAAAATGTTATAAGTTAGTTTAAGGGTGCCTATACATGGCCTGACCTGACATCTTGTGAAAGAGATGGCTACATATAAGTTTCTGGGGGAGCGACAGGGACAAGCTATAACCTCAATAGTTTGTTTCTTTTACTCCCGTATTCAAGTCTAGCTGTCCCTTTCGCACGATGTCAGGTCAGGCCATGTATAGGCACCCTAAAGAAAAATTTTTTTTTTAATGACGAATGATTGACGAGACTAGCATGAATTTTATGAATTAAAGCGAAGTGTCTGCAGGAATTAAAATGTCAAATGGAGTATTTCTTGTTGCTTTGTATGTGTTCCATGTAACAATATTAATTGCAATATATTTTATGTATGGTGCTCCATTGTAATATAGATTTACATTTGTATCCTACTATTTTCGAAATAAACAATTCATAGATACCCAGAAGATATTTTTTTTTCTCTTATGTTTTGGCTCCACACGTTGTGTAATTGGCCAGTGTCAAGTATTGTAATATTTCAAGTGATATTACATGATTCACAATTAAAATAAGTCTCAGTCATAGTCCAAGTCAAGCAAAGTAAGTCACTATTAAGTCCACGTCATGCCCCAGTAAAGTGGTGGAGAATTTACTAGAGGTTTCAATGGAGTTTTGGAAATAATACGAAGAGTCAAGTTTCACAACATTATACTATTCACCAACACTCGTGCACTTTCACGAACACTTAATGGATAAAATCCACCATTTTTATACATTAAGGTGCTTCGTTTGAGTCCGCTAGGTAGGTAGGCGCCAAGAGATGGCGCTGTCGTTGAAAACTCAATTGAGGTAATCTGCCCCAGTTTTAATTCACTTTGCGACCTCTTACTATTGTTATAAACACATCTCAAAAATAATAGAGCCCATTAATAGCTGCACTCGACTGAAAATTCAAATAATCTTCAACGCCTGTATGCACGCATGAACATTACGCACACATGCGAATTCAAAACGGTTACAAGCAAATACGAAATTTCGTTGCTCTGAATATCGTCTCGGTGGCCGAAGTCATCAGTTTGATTAGGTAGCGCTCGTGAGGTTCCGGGTTCGAACCCCTAAAATTAGGTAGAATTATTTTTTATAATTTAATTTCGAGAATACTATTTATTTTAATTTTTGCTGTGGGTTTCTTGAAAAACAAACTTATTCAAAATTAGTAACGAAACTTATAAAAGTATATATCTACATAAACCTAATATTGTCACACAAATATTTAAAATGCGAAAGTTCGTGTGTAAGTGTGTAAGCATGTAAGTTTTTTTTTTTTGCTATTTGGTGACGAGACGAGCAAGTCACTCAGCTGATGTTAAGCTTCACGCTTGCTCATAACAGTTCAGTGCCACCCAGAATTTTGAACCTCAACAGTTCAAAACCATGCGCGGCAATGCACTGCGCTCATTACTCTGAGATATTAGATGTTAAATCTCTGTGCCCAATAATTACGCTGGAAACATTGCCCTTCAATCCGGAACACAGTGATGTTTTGCACACTACTGCTTGACGATTGAATAACTGGGTCCCTGGAATAACCCCATATCGGGGGTTCTAAAGGCACCGAGTCTGGTACCTTCCGAACAAATTTTCCACTTTTTTTCGGTTTTTTTCAAATTAATTTCGAATTTTACATACCTAATACCTAATGAAATGAACCTAATGAAATATGCAATACCCAAAAATGTTGTGTTTTCCGCGTCGATAGACATTATTCTGCGACTAAAAATATGGATTTTAGACCCGGGTTAGATTAATTTAGTCCATAGTAGGTACTGTTGTTTGTTATTTGTTATTTTGTGTGTACACAACACACAAAACTAACTAATAGGTAGGTACGTAGGTAGGTAGGTTTGTTGCTTGGTTGGTGGCTAGGTAGGTATTATTAGTATAATGTGCATATTTTGATCGCGCAGCACGAAATATTCAAGATTTTCATATACCTCTATCTACCACCTTACCACCTACCTATATAGGTACCATACCTATATAGGCACCTTTTACAAAAAATCTATTATTTCACTAAGAAGGAAGTTTTTCAGAATTTTTTCAATATTTTTCCCGGGATCAGTGAGCGTGCGCGCAACGAGATCATACATAAAAATGCATTCATCATCATTATTGAGGTGAATTTTTTTCCCGAAATTTTGCATTATTTTTCCTGGCAGCACTGATGGAGCGCGCACCGAGCCCCATACTCAGAAATGCTGAATTCCAACAAATTTTAGATTACATACACACAAACTTTCGCATTTTGGTGTGACTAACTACTACTACTTAGTAGTAGTACTTACTACTACTAAGGTACTACTTAGGTATGTTAGTATGTAAGTGTGTTTGTTCCCGTTCAAATCTGTAACAGCTGCACGGATTCTAATGCAATTTGGTATGGAGGTAGCCAAATTTAGGTATGGTAGCCTCCATACCAAATCTCATCCAAATCCGTTCAGCCGTTACAGAGTTTATACCGCGGGTGAAACCGCGGGGCGTGGGTAATGGGTAAGAAATCTCGGTACGATATGGAACAGGCTGATGATGATGATGATGAATTTTAAATCTATGACCGAATCACATGCGAATTCAAAACGGTTACAAGCAAATACGAAATTGAGTACCCGATTTTCGGCATTCCACCTATCAGATCGACTGGCCGAGCGGTCGAGTGGACGGATTTTCATTATGCTTCGTTTTGTAGTGTGTATCAATGAGACGAAGGTCCCCGGATCGAATCCTCATTTGAAAATTACTGTTTTTGTAGATTTTTGTTCCTTTTGTGCTATTTTTTTACAGAATAAGTTATCAAACAACACAACAAACACCACACACAAAACTAACTAACTAACTAATAGGTAGGTAGGTAGGTAGGTAGGTAGGTTGGTTGGTTGGTTGGTTGGTAGGTAGGTAGGTATTATTAGTATTATGTACATATTTCAATCGCGCAGCATGAAATATCCAAGATTTTCATATACCTCTATCTACCACCTTACCACCTACCTATATAGGTACCATACCTATATAGGCACCTTTTACAAAAAATCTATTATTTCACTAAGAAGGAAGTTTTTCAGAATTTTTTCAATATTTTTCCCGGGATCAGTGAGCGTGCGCGCAA
This sequence comes from Apocheima hispidaria, assembly GCA_947579745.1. NCBI lineage: Eukaryota > Metazoa > Arthropoda > Insecta > Lepidoptera > Geometridae > Apocheima > Apocheima hispidaria. Next base: position 12,287,588 of record OX388157.1, read on the forward strand.
CGAGATCATACATAAAAATGCATTCATCATCATTATTGAGGTGAATTTTTTTCCCGAAATTTTGCATTATTTTTCCTGGCAGCACTGATGGAGCTCGCACCGAGCCCCATACTCAGAAATGCTGAATTCCAACAAATTTTAGATTACATACACACAAACTTTCGCATTTTGGTGTGACTAACTACTACTACTTAGTAGTAGTACTTACTACTACTAAGGTACTACTTAGGTATGTTAGTATGTAAGTGTGTTTGTTCCCGTTCAAATCTGTAACAGCTGCACGGATTCTAATGCAATTTGGTATGGAGGTAGCCAAATTTAGGTATGGTAGCCTCCGTACCAAATCTCATCCAAATCCGTTCAGCCGTTACAGAGTTTATACCGCGGGTGAAACCGCGGGGCGTGGGTAATGGGTAAGAAATCTCGGTACGATATGGAACAGGCTGATGATGATGATGATGAATTTTAAATCTATGACCGAATCACATGCGAATTCAAAACGGTTACAAGCAAATACGAAATTGAGTACCCGATTTTCGGCATTCCACCTATCAGATCGACTGGCCGAGCGGTCGAGTGGACGGATTTTCATTATGCTTCGTTTTGTAGTGTGTATCAATGAGACGAAGGTCCCCGGATCGAATCCTCATTTGAAAATTACTGTTTTTGTAGATTTTTGTTCCTTTTGTGCCATTTTTTTACAGAATAAGTTATCAAACAACACAACAAACACCACACACAAAACTAACTAACTAACTAATAGGTAGGTAGGTAGGTAGGTAGGTAGGTTGGTTGGTTTGTTGGTAGGTAGGTAGGTATTATTAGTATTATGTACATATTTCAATCGCGCAGCATGAAATATCCAAGATTTTCATATACCTCTATCTACCACCTTACCACCTACCTATATCGGTTCCTATACCTATATAGGCACCTTTTACAAAAAAACTATTATTTCACTAAGAAGGAAGTTTTTCAGAATTTTTTCATTTAGGTTATTAGTTAGTCACACCAAAAATAAATATTATAAAGAGGACAGATTTGACTGCCCGCTTGCCCGCATTGAATAGGCTCCGAAACCACTGAATCGACCCGAAAAATCCCCCCGCTGCTGGGCAGCCTTTCAGCCCTCCTTACACTTCCTTCTTTTCTGCAACTTGACGCAAATAGAAGGGTTCTGCGTGTGCATTATAATTTTCATTCCCTCGTCAAACACCCGTGCGAAGCTGGTGCGGGCTGTAAAGGATTCAAACAGACAGACGGACAGACAGACAGACAGACGGACATGACAAACTTATAAGGGTTCCTTGTAGTACTACGGAACCCTAAAAATGTATAAATGGTTACCTATGTCAAAGTCCTCAAAATATATATTTCGCGAGGCTGCGCGGGCCGCGAGCGGCCCGCGGGGCGGTCCTGCAGTTGGGTATGGCTGGATCGTTTAGGTCGACTTGTAAAGTTAAAAAAAAAGGAGGAGCATGATGAAAACGGGTAAGAAACCTCCATACGGTAGCAATTTGGCTAATGATGATGATGATTATGGTTAAAATCTATGACCGATAATGAACGTTGCAGTTTGACGGGTAGAAATCCCCCCATCACCATGAAAATGGGCAAGAAGTCTCGATACGTTAGGAAGCGTGCTGATCATGATGATGATGAATTTTAAATCTATGACCGCAAATGAAAATCGCAGTTGGAAGGGTAGAAATTTCCCCCATTGCTATGAAAAATGGGTAAGAAATCTCGGTACGATAGGAAACAGGCTGATGATGATGATGATGATGATCCTTAAAATCTATGACCGTACATGAAAATCGCAGTTGGAAGGGTAGAAATCCCCCCATCGCCATGAAAATGGGCAAGAAGTCTCGAATTATATTTTTTATTTATAAATTAGGTAGGTAGGCACTTACGAAACACCTTCGCCATGATAATATTTCAGCCGAGCACGAACACGTTTCGTGCTCATTTTTGGCCAGAATATTGATGGCGTCTATAGCGCAACGATGATGTCTGCTGCATTCTATTATAATTATGTACGTTATTATTAGGTTACTAGCAGCCCGCCCCGGCTTCGCACGGGCACCCAACAAAAAAATAAAAACCATAATACACACACGAAAACCCCTCCACCCGCGTCAAGTCACAAAAAAAAAAAAATATTAAGAAAGCCGAAAAGCCACCCAACAGCGAAACAATTTTTCAAATCCGTTCAGCAGTTTCGGAGCCCATTCAATGCAAACAAACAAACAAACAAAGAATCAAATCTTTCCTCTTTATAATATTGGTATAGATAGATTATTCTATCATCATCAATAGTTGTCGCAACGCACGCGATGTAAAGGATATTTTAGGTATTTTTTTTACATCTTGGGTTACATTATTCGAGTTTTAGTAAGGATCCCAATTTTTTTTTAAATAAAATATAGTATAGTATAGGGATAGTGTAGCTTCCCAACAGTAAAAGAATTTCCCAAATCGGTTCAGCAGTTTCGGAGCCCATTCAATGCACACAAACAAACAATCAAATCTTTCCTCTTTATTATATTGGTATAGACTATTCTTTCATCATGAATAGTTTTCGCAGTGCACGCGAAATACATCATCTTGGGTTACATTATTGGAGTTTTAGTAAGGATCCCTAATTTTTTTGAAAATATAATATAACCTATGTCACCCGGGGATAGTGAAGCTTCCCAACAGCGAAAGAATTTTTCAAATCGGTTCAGCAGTGTTGGAGCCCATTCAAACAAACAAACAATGAAATAAATAAACAATCAAATCTTTCCTCTTTATAATATTGGTATAGATAGATTAGGTAACCAAATCAAACACTGCACTGCACACCGATACCGAATCTCGCAACGTCGCAATTATCGAAGACCGCGCGCGGACTAAGCCGCGAGGCAAGAATACCTAGTCTCGTTCACACACGCTCCGACAAGCTGGCAACGTCGCGTAAACCGCGTGACGCGCGCGCGGCACAACCAGTGTACACGATTTTTGCAAGACGCACGCAAATTTGTCGTAATTATTGGGTTGAAAGATGGTATTTCCTAGCCATGAACATTTTAAATTATCGACTTTGCGATACTTAGAGGCCAAATTAGACCTATGTTAAGTCATGCCCAGTTCAAAATCGTAGTAGGACGCCTAAAAAGGCATCGACAGTTTTGTATGAAAGTCGTTTATCCTTAACACTCGATATAACACAAGTTTAGGTAAATAATAGAATGACGCGACATGACGTCTTCATGTTCCCGCCTAAACTCCCAGAAGATGTTTCTTTTGACAAAGTTGCTGTCATCCCAGCTCAGTCAGCGTTTGACAGAACTGTTTTTTTTTCCAGCAAGAGTCCAGACAATTAATTTGCATGTAACTAATATGCAACTTATGTTTACAATAACAGAGTATTATGTTCCTATTAGTACTTTCTATGGGCCCTGAAAAGTCCGGTTATAGCTGTAGAGGCCGTTAGAGACCAACAGCTGGTCCCTGCCTCGCTGCCGGCGGGACTCTAGTTTAGGTTTTTTATAGTTTTTATGTTTTATATTTATACTGTAAAAAGCCTAAATTTAAGATACAAAATAAATACCTGAATAATAAAAGTAGTCAATGATAATACAAATACATATATTCTTAGAGAATGTCGGAAAATACACCGTTTCTTGGATGAGGTATCTTGTTTACTATGTCGGGAATAACCTGGAACAAAGTACACAACAATCAGCTGGTGTTATGATACCCACCCGCCGACGCCTTACGCGGGCGTCGCAGCCTCGGTGTGGACAGATAACTCAAAACCTGGCCAAGCGCGAGTCGGACGAAAATATTACGTGCAAATTGAATAAACTCACTTTGTTGGCCGGAACCAAGATCCTACTAATCCTTGGCTCTAATTGCATGAATTAATTTTGAGCTGCCCAATCGTGCTTTTAGTTGACTTATAAAGAGATTTATATTTAGCGCCAGCCCGACTAAAACTTCCCTGGTTCTTATTATGCGTTTAGACGTCCGTCATAATAACACATCTTGTGAAGATTTCAACCACCATCATCATAAGTCATAAGACGTCCACTGCTGAACATAGGCCTCCCCCTTAGAGCGCCACACCGACCGACAGCGTGCCACTTGCATCCACCGGTTGCCCGCGACTTCCACAATGTCGTCGGGTCACCAGGGACCCTATTCGGAGAAATGACATTTTATCTTGGTCACTGTCTCTCTAATTTAGAAATTAATGGGAGTGAGAGTGACCGAGATAAAATGTCATTTCTCCGAATAGGGTCCCTGGTGCGCCACCGGCATACTACGGTTCAGACGATACAGTCCTTACAAAAACTTATTACTTATTTTTTACCAATTATTTTTTGACTCAACACCAACGAAATTTTACTAAAGATAAGTTTTCACCTTCAAAATGACGCTCTTATTTCGGTCCGCTGCAGTCTGTTTACAGCTGCCGAAGAGTGCGAAAGAAGATGAGAAAAATTAGAGAGTAATAGAGATAGCTAGAATGAAATATAACGAAAGGACACATTTGCGAGGGGTCATTTCTAGTGCGCTAAAATCGTATTTACGCGACACTAACCTTTATTCGAACTTCTCTCGGGATGAAGTCGTGAAAGAAATCGAAATGCGCTTGACAAAGTTGAGTCGTGCCATCTCGCGCTTGAGATGGTCGACGGCGCGCGGCGAGGCCACGTCGGGCGCGCCGCGCCGCCGCGCGCTCTGCACGAACTCGTGCAGCATCTGGGCAAACTTCTCCGCGCGGATTCTAGCTTTGTAGCTGTATCTGATATTTAAAAAAAACTGCATTATTTCCACTGCCATTGAGAAATTATACTACGAGCGCTAATGTCCGTAGAAAGATGCGTAACTCGATTGTAGTAGTGATAAGGACGTAAGATGTCTCTAGTGCTTTATTCTGCGACATGATCTTGAGGGGAATATATATAGTCTTGCGATAGCTACCACGTATGCAAGTTTTTGTAGAATGAGTGAATTTCCAAAAACTCATAACTTCTATATTCAGTAAAAAAATGCTTATAACTGTAAGTTGTATGTATAACGAAGGTATTTCCTTTTAAAGAAACTTTTGTTGTGATATATTTTATTTTGTGATAAATATGTACTTACTGGAAAGTACAAAAATGTGGAAAACTGCTGATGGCTATTTATAATACAGTATAAATACTTAGTTATAGTAATAGTAGTATAGTTATTTATACAGGGTTATAAGGAAAGGGTACGCTAAGCCGAAAGAGTCTCGTAGTACTCATGATTGTGAACAACTTTTACTATGGGACCAACCCTGAAATCAAGAAAAAAAAACAGCTGTTCCATACATTTTGTCGAGTGTCATTGCCATTTTTCTATGGAACAGCTGATATTTTTTTCTCCATTTCGGGGTTGGTCCAATAGTAAAAGTTGTTCCCACAGATGAATAGAACATTTCATCTGTGGTTGTTCCTAATGATGAGTACTATGAGCCCTTTTCGGCTTAGCCACAGATGAACCAGATACCTCGTCACGCGGGTTTTGGTCCGATCAAAAGTCACCACTGTTTGAGGAAAGCACGGGGTGCGCGGAGCGTGACAAATAATTCCCATTGGCTATCATCAAGGTTACGCCCACCACTGTACCGAGTTAGTACGTTCCGTAGTGATGGGGCGAACACTTGGGTCGACTGCCGCTCTGCCATAGTAATCGCACTCACTCGAATCTCAACTCACTAACATAACATTACTACACAACACCATTAAAGTACTAATTCTTCCTCAGTGTCGTGCACTCGCGGATTTCCTGAATCAGTGTGTATTGTCACCGTACGGAGGTGTAAATCTAATTCAAGATGGGATTGAAAACTGAGAATCATATTTTTTCCCACACGCTGCATAATAAAATTATCTACTATTAGTTTCTATTGACGCAACATTGTTGTAAAATTCCTAGTATTTAACTGCAACGGTAACGACCGGAAGCATCAAGCAAGCGCGTGCGACTAAAAAAATCATAAACTCGCATCCCTTCGGGAGCCCCGCGGATCACAGACTAGATAATAATTACAACGCAGCGCGCGGCATCAAAAGATGCATCGCCGAAAGGCATCTTTTGCATAAAATAATACTACTACTTGAGAACCTCCTTCTTATTTTGGAAATACGTTAAAAATAATAAAGCATACTATATTTTTTTGTAAATACTATCCTTTTAAAATTTTTGTGCTATCTTTTTCAACGTACCTAAATCCAGCCCTGCTTCTGATTTTTTTCTCTAGTCTCAGTGTTCGAATCCCTTTACGGTATGGTGAAAATCGAAAATGCAAGTCTGCGTTTTGTTTAATGAGTCACAACACTACTTTATACGTGCGTTCGCCAGAAAGGGACAACTGCATGGGATATCCGCAATGAGGAAAAGGGATAAGTGACGAGTTGTCCATTATACGCTGAGCTCTGATATGTCTTGTAAAACTGAATTATTTTACTTACCGATGAAAAGTTATTCCGTCTTTTTTGTAGTTTGAGTGTGCGGATGACTTTCCACACAATTTCACTGCACAGATAGTTATTTTTGTTTACTGTTGGTTGTCAGGAAAATAAACCGTCAACAACGGTCTTATTTTGTAAGCCGCACGCACGCACGCACAGCTCTGGCACTTGGTCGGAACTGAGGTTCAATGTTTGGGGCGGCGTCTTATATAAGTCTTATAAAACTTATGTGTTGCGCGCTAGGCTCGTCCTAGACTAGGTATCTAGTTCTATTCATCTGTGGGCTTAGCATACCCTTTCCTTATAACCCTGTATAAGCTTTTACAGTCATCACTAACCACGGCCGCAACTGGCTGAAATATGCCAATCGGGGCAGCTTCAAAAACTGTCATACTTTTATCAACCTTAACAAGTGCCTGTTCAATGTTACTACGTATCAGTGATGCATAAACTGTTCGTTATTTTCGCTAGTTAAACATGTAAACAGAACGATTGCGCGTTTTAAGTCGGTACAGCGCCATCTAGTAAAATATATTCGTACTACTTGGGCTCAAATTTCGTCTTCAAATTTATTCATTTTTCCTTTTTTTTTTTTTTCCTCTAAGAGGATTTTGGCGTCGTACGTCTTATGCATTTGCCAGTGTCAAGTATACATATATATTCTCAATTTTTGCTAGATATTATCAAACAAGTCATAGTCACGATCAAAGTCAAGCAAAGCAAGTCACGGTCAAGTCCAAGTCATGCCCCAGTAAAGTGGTGAAAACTTTACTAGAGCCTTCTATGGAGTTTTGGAAACAAAACGAAAATTCACGATTCACGACATTATACCATTCACCAAATGTTCGTGCATGTACACGAACACTTAAGGTCCTTCGACTTTCATACAAAACTATCGATGTCTTTTTAGGCGTCCTACTACGATTTTGAACTGGGCATGACTTAACATAGGTCTAATTTGGCCTCTAAGTATCGCAAAGTCTATAATTTAAAATGTTCATGGCTAGGAAATACCATTTTTCAACCCAATAATTACGACAAATTTTACGAATGTAGTGGTGTGTTCTTTACATGCGAATCATGCGATCATGGTGTGCGTGAAATATTCATGTGTGCGTGCGTCTTGCAAAAATCGTGTACACTGGTTGTGCCGCGCGCGCGTCACGCGGTTTACGCGACGTTGCCAGCTTGTCGGAGCGTGTGTGAGCGAGACTAGGAATCCTTGCCTCGCGGCTTAGTCCGCGCGCGGTCTTCGATAATTGCGACGTTGCGAGATTCGGTATCGGTGTGCAGTGCAGTGTTTGATTTGGTTACCTAATCTATCTATACCAATATTATAAAGAGGAAAGATTTGATTGTTTATTTATTTCATTGTTTGTTTGTTTGCATTGAATAGGCTCCGAAACTACTGAACCGATTTGAAAAATTCTTTCACTGTTGGGAAGCTACACTATCCCTATACTATATTATATTATATTTTCAAAAAATTTGGGATCCTTACTAAAACTCGAATAATGTAACCCAAGATGTAAAAAAAAATACCTAAAATATCCTTTACATCGCGTGCGTTGCGACAACTATTAATGATGATAGAATAATCTATCTATACCAATATTATAAAGAGGAAAGATTTGATTCTTTGTTTGTTTGTTTATTTGCATTGAATAGGCTCCGAAACTACTGAACGGATTTGAAAAATTATTTCGCTGTTGGGTAGCTTTTCAGCTTTCTTTATATATTTTTTTTTGTAACTTGACGCAAATAGAGGGGTTTTCGTGTGTGTATTATAATTTTTATTTTTTTGTTAAATACCCGTGCGAAGCCGGGGCGGGCTGCTAGTAACCTAATAATAACGTACATAATTATAATAGAATGCAGGAGACATCATCGTTGCGCTATAGACGCCATCAATATTCTGGCCAAAAAAAGAGCACGAAACGTGTTCGTGCTCGGCTGAAATATTATCATGGCGAAGGTGTTTCGTAAGTGCCTACCTACCTAATTTATAAATAAAAAATATAATTCGAGACTTCTTGCCCATTTTCATGGCGATGGGGATTTCTACCCTTCCAACTGCGATTTTCATTTGCGGTCATAGATTTTAAGGATCATCATCATCATCATCATCAGCCTGTTCCCTATACCATACCCAACTGCAGGACCGCCCCGCGGGCCCGCACGCGGCCCGTGCAGCCTCGCGAAATACTAGTTTATATGTATAAAAATGAACCCCTATTCTTATATTTTGAGGACTTTGACATAGGTAACCATTTATAAATTTTCAGGGTTCCGTACTACAAGGAACCCTTATAAGTTTGTCATGTCCGTCTGTCTGTCTGTCTGTCCGTCTGTCTGTTTGAATTCTTTACAGCCCGCACCGGCTTCGCACGGGTATATAACAAAAAAATAAAAATTATAATACACACACAAAACCCTTCTATTTGCGTCAAGTTACAAAAAAAATATATATATAAAGAAAGCTAAAAAGCTTCCCAACAGCGAAAGAATTTTTCAAATCGGTTCAGTAGTTTCGGAGCCTATTCAATGCAAACAAACAAACAATCAAATCTTTCCTCTTTATAATATTTATTTTTGGTGTGACTAACTAATAACCCCATATCTAAAATTTGTTGGAATTCGGCATTTCTGAGTATGGGGCCCGGTGCGCGCTCCATCAGTGCCAGGAAAAATAATGCAAAATTACGGGAAAAAAAATTCACCTCAATAATGATGATGAATGTGGTTTTTGCATTTTTATGTATGATCTCGTTGCGCGCACGCTCACTGATCCCGGGAAAAATATTGAAAAAATTCTGAAAAACTTCCTTCTTAGTGAAATAATAGATTTTTTGTAAAAGGTGCCTATATAGGTATAGGTACCTATATAGGTAGGTGGTAAGGTGGTAGATAGAGGTATATGAAAATATTGGATATTTCGTGCTGCGCGATTGAAATATGTGCATAATACTAATAATACTTACCTACCTACCAACAAACCAACCAACCAACCTACCTACCTACCTACCTACCTACCTATTAGTTAGTTAGTTTTGTGTGTGGTGTTTGTTGTGTTGTTTGATAACTTATTTTGTAACAAAATAGCACAAAAAGAACAAAAATCTACAAAAACAGTAATTTTCAAATGAGGATTGATCCTTCGTCTCATTGACACACTACGAAACGAAGCATAATGAAAATCCGTCCACTCGACCGCTCGGCCAGTCGATCTGATAGGTGGAACGCCGAAAATCGGGTACTAAATTTCGTATTTGCTTGTAACCGTTTTGAATTCGCATGTGATTCGGTCATAGATTTAAAATTCATCATCATCATCATCAGGCTGTTGATAACGTACAGAGATTTCTTGCCCATTTTCATGGCGATGGGGGATTTCTACCCGTCCAACTGCGATTTTAATTTTCGGTCATAGATTTAAAATTCATCATCATCATCAGCCTGTTGATAGCGTACAGAGATTTCTTGCCCATTTTCATGGCGATGGGGGGGATTTCTACCCGTCCAACTGCGATTTTCATTTGTGGTCACAGATTTAAATATCATCATCATCATCATTAGCCTGTTCCCTATCGTACCGAGATTTCTTACCCATTTTCATGGCGATAGGGGGATTGGTACCCGTCCAACTGTGACCTTCGTCACAGACCTTCGTCGTTTATCGGTCATAGACTTTAAGAATCATTATCATCATCATCCGCCTGTTCCCTATCGTACCGAGATTTCTTACCCATTTTCATAGCAATGGGGGGATTTCTACCCGTCCGACTGCGTTTTACATTTGCGGTCATAGATTTAAAATTTTCCATCATCATCATCAGCCTTCTCCCTAACGTAACGAGATTTCTTAAAAAATACATAAAATGATTAAATTAAAAAATATTTTATTTTACTAGAATACCTTTGCCAAAATTCGTAAAGGTCGGTCCAGCCGTTTTATCGTGAACAGATAACAAACAGAAAGACAGAGCTACTTTCAAAATTTATAGGATACTAGATGCGCCCCGCGGTTTCACCCGCGGTATAAACTCTGTAACGGCTGAACGGATTTGGATGAAATTTGGAATGGAGGCTACCATACCTAAATTTGGCTACCTCCATACCAAATTACATTAAAATCCATGCAGCTGTTACAGATTTGAACGGGAACAAACACACTTACATACTAACATACCTACTTACATACACACAAACTTTCGCATTTTGGTGTGACTAAGTAATAACCCCATATCTAAAATTTGTTGGAATTCGGCATTTCTGAGTATGGGGCTCGGTGCGCGCTCCATCAGTGCTGCCAGGAAAAATAATGCAAAATTTCTGGAAAAAAATTCACCTCAATAATGATGATGAATGTGGTTTTTGCATTTTTATGTATGATCTCGTTGCGCGCACGCTCACTGATCCCGGGAAAAATATTGAAAAAATTCTGAAAAACTTCCTTCTTAGTGAAATAATAGATTTTTTGTAAAAGGTGCCTATATAGGTATAGGTACCTATATAGGTAGGTGGTAAGGTGGTAGATAGAGGTATATGAAAATATTGGATATTTCGTGCTGCGCGATTGAAATATGTGCATAATACTAATAATACTTACCTACCTACCAACAAACCAACCAACCAACCTACCTACCTACCTACCTACCTACCTATTAGTTAGTTAGTTTTGTGTGTGGTGTTTGTTGTGTTGTTTGATAACTTATTTTGTAACAAAATAGCACAAAAAGAACAAAAATCTACAAAAACAGTAATTTTCAAATGAGGATTGATCCTTCGTCTCATTGACACACTACGAAACGAAGCATAATGAAAATCCGTCCACTCGATCGCTCGGCCAGTCGATCTGATAGGTGGAACGCCGAAAATCGGGTACTAAATTTCGTATTTGCTTGTAACCGTTTTGAATTCGCATGTGATTCGGTCATAGATTTAAAATTCATCATCATCATCATCAGGCTGTTGATAACGTACAGAGATTTCTTGCCCATTTTCATGGCGATGGGGGATTTCTACCCGTCCAACTGCGATTTTAATTTTCGGTCATAGATTTAAAATTCATCATCATCATCAGCCTGTTGATAGCGTACAGAGATTTCTTGCCCATTTTCATGGCGATGGGGGGGATTTCTACCCGTCCAACTGCGATTTTCATTTGTGGTCACAGATTTAAATATCATCATCATCATCATTAGCCTGTTCCCTATCGTACCGAGATTTCTTACCCATTTTCATGGCGATAGGGGGATTGGTACCCGTCCAACTGTGACCTTCGTCACAGACCTTCGTCGTTTATCGGTCATAGACTTTAAGGATCATTATCATCATCATCCGCCTGTTCCCTATCGTACCGAGATTTCTTACCCATTTTCATAGAAATGGGGGGATTTCTACCCGTCCGACTGCGTTTTACATTTGCGGTCATAGATTTAAAATTTTCCATCATCATCATCAGCCTGCTCCCTAACGTAACGAGGTTTCTTAAAAAATATATAAAATGATTAAATTAAAAAATATTTTATTTTACTAGAATACCTTTGCCAAAATTCGTAAAGGTCGGTCCAGCCGTTTTATCGTGAACAGATAACAAACAGAAAGACAGAGCTACTTTCAAAATTTATAGGATACTAGATGCGCCCCGCGGTTTCACCCGCGGTATAAACTCTGTAACGGCTGAACGGATTTGGATGAAATTTGGAATGGAGGCTACCATACCTAAATTTGGCTACCTCCATACCAAATTACATTAAAATCCATGCAGCTGTTACAGATTTGAACGGGAACAAACACACTTACATACTAACATACCTACTTACATACACACAAACTTTCGCATTTTGGTGTGACTAAGTAATAACCCCATATCTAAAATTTGTTGGAATTCGGCATTTCTGAGTATGGGGCTCGGTGCGCGCTCCATCAGTGCTGCCAGGAAAAATAATGCAAAATTTCTGGAAAAAAATTCACCTCAATAATGATGATGAATGTGGTTTTTGCATTTTTATGTATGATCTCGTTGCGCGCACGCTCACTGATCCCGGGAAAAATATTGAAAAAATTCTGAAAAACTTCCTTCTTAGTGAAATAATAGATTTTTTGTAAAAGGTGCCTATATAGGTATGGTACCTATATAGGTAGGTGGTAAGGTGGTAGATACAGGTATATGAAAATCTTGAATATTTCGTGCTGCGCGATCAAAATATGCACATTATACTAATAATACCTACCTAGCCACCAACCAAGCAACCAACCTACCTACCTACATACCTACCTATAAGTTAGTTTTGTGTGTTGTGTACACACAAAATAACAAATAACAAACAACAGTACCTACTATGGACTAAATTAATCTAACCCGGGTCTAAAATCCATATTTTTAGTCGCAGAATAATGTCTATCGACGCGGAAAACACAACATTTTTGGGTATTGCATATTTCATTAGGTTCATTTCATTAGGTATTAGGTATGTAAAATTCGAAATTAATTTGAAAAAAAACGAAAAAAAGTGGAAAATTTGTTCGGAAGGTACCAGACTCGGTGCCCTTAGAACCCCCGATATGGGGTTATTCCAGGGACCCAGTTATTCAATCGTCAAGCAGTAGTGTGCAAAACATCACTGTGTTCCGGATTGAAGGGCAATGTTTCCAGCGTAATTATTGGGCACAGAGATTTAACATCTAATATCTCAGAGTAATGAGCGCAGTGCATTGCCGCGCATGGTTTTGAACTGTTGAGGTTCAAAATTCTGGGTGGCACTGAACTGTTATGAGCAAGCGTGAAGCTTAACATCAGCTGAGTAACTTGCTCGTCTCGTCACCAAATAACAAAAAAAAATAACTTACATGCTTACACACTTACACACGAACTTTCGCATTTTTAATATTTGTGCGACAATATTAGGTTTATTAGTAGATATATACTTTTATAAGTTTCGTTACTAATTTTGAATAAGTTTGTCAAGAAACCCACAGCAAAAATTAAAATAAATAGTATTCTCGAAATTAAATTATAAAAAATAATACTACCTAATTTTAGGGGTTCGAACCCAGAACCTCACGAGCGCGACCTAATCAAACTGATGACTTCGGCCACCGAGACGATATACAGAGCAACGAAATTTCGTATTTGCTTGTAACCGTTTTGAATTCGCATGTGTGCGTAATGTTCATGCGTGCATACAGGCGTTGAACATTATTTGAATTTTCAGTCGAGTGCAGCTATTAATGGGCTCTATTATTTTTGAGATGTGTTTATAACAATAGTAAGAGGTCGCAAAGTGAATTAAAACTGGGGCAGATTACCTCAATTGAGTTTTCAACGACAGCGCCATCTCTTGGCGCCTACCTACCTAGCGGACTCAAACGAAGCACCTTAACGGGTAAAAATTAATATTAACTGTTTTTACACATTAACACTAGAAATAACACAAGTTTTGGAGAATAATAAAATGACGCGACATGAATTCTTCACGTTGCCGCCAAAATTCCTTATTTTTTCCTTCCTTTCAGGACTTTGGTGACTTTGGCTTGTGCATTTATTTGCCAGTGTCATTTTTTTTTTGTCTTTTTTTTGCATAGCGGGGAAACTTATCGGCAATTCGGCATTGGAAAATATTTACAATCGTGGGAAATATGAGTGGATATGGTCAGACGAGAAGGATACTCAGGAGTCTCCAAATATTTATACAATCGTTTCGTGAGCCAGAAGCATTTATCGGAGCGAGCATCTTCGGAGGTTTATACTTCAAATCTTGGACAAATTCCTCCGGTAAACTTTCAAGCGGTATGAACGATCGCAGGGGTTTCTTAGCCTCGGACTTGGGCTGAGAGGTAGGACGCTGGAACGTTGGTCGTGCCGGTACTTTGAAAGGGTCTTCTATCCTTTGCCTGCTTTGCTCCAGACTTCGTTTTACTAGGTATATTTCCTCACAGAATTCTCCTTATAAATAAGGTCTTTCCTATGGAATATTACGATATAGACATTACTAACCGGTCTGTATGCACGAAACGTGCCAGATGAGATACGGCGCACTTGCGATTCAGTCGCGATGTGGTCGTGGAACGGATATCTCGCGGACGCGTGACATTGAATTATACAGAAGTGACGATGACATGCCGAGATCAGTCAATTTAAGGCGAGTTTGTGGCGATAAGATGTCTACCTCTTCATAATGTGCTCACTCCTATTCCATGCGTTCGTCTCCCGCCCTCCAATTAAAGATCCCTATTTCTACCTACTCCAATCTTTCCTACTGTAGTCTTTTTGATTTTTGATGTTTAGATCTGGATGAAATTTGGTAGAGCTGGATTAACATAACTAGTAGTTCGCCCCGAACTGAGACCTCGCGACGTTCTGTTTTACAAGATTTTATTTCACTTACCTACATAATGTACACTGTTCATAATGTACAGCAGGGCAATCGCGTTAATTTGAACGTCTATATTTTAGTTGTGGTTCAGTTGTGGATGTAGAGAAATCAGAGCCTATTCATAGAATATTGGTAATAGTTACGATACCAGCTTTCATAGCACATAAAAATCACACTAATAAAAAACTCATGACATGATGATGACATGTATTACATTTAATCCATAATTCATGCAAAGCTTACTATTAATAAAATTAAATAGAATTATATTAAGTGAGTAAGTAAGGCGGTTCTCACACATTCCGCGTCACGCGACGGTACGCGACCCACAGGCGGGACCGTTAAGAGACGGCTCACCCGATTCCGCTATCTTGTTTTGTACGCACTTTTGAATATTTTTGTAATACTAGTAGTTCGCCCCGAACTGAGACTTCGCGATTTTCTGTTTTACAAGCTTTATTTCACTTACGTACATAATGTACCTACACTGTTCATAATGTATATGTATGTATGTAATGTATGCATGGTTCCTATGATAGTAAATGATTCTGATAACTGACACTGAGCTATTGCTGATACTGATTCCTTGGTACCTACTACATACTAAGGCGCTAGAAAAAAAACCTTATTCGGTTAAATATACATAATTATATGCTCTGGTTGTCTCGTAGTAGGTAGGTACATACCCCGGGCAAATAATATAACACAATCACAGATGAATAGAACTAGATACCTAGTCTAGGACGAGCCTAGCGCGCAACACATAAGTTTTATAAGACTTATATAAGACGCCGCCCCAAACATTGAACCTCAGTTCCGACCAAGTGCCGGAGCTGTGCGTGCGTGCGTGCGGCTTACAAAATAAAACGGTTGTTTTATTTTCCTGACAACCAACAGTAAACAAAAATGACTATCTGTGCAGTGAAATTGTGTGGAAAGTCATCCGCGCACTCAAACTACAAAAAAGACGGAATAACTTTTCATCGGTAAGTAAAATAATTAAGTTTTACAAGACAGCTGAGCTCAGCGTATAATGGACACGTCGTCACTTATCCCTTTTCCTCATTGCGGATATCCCATGCAGTTGTCCTTTTCTGGCGAACGCACGTATAAAGTAGTGTTGTGACTCATTAAACAAAACGCAGACTTGCATTTTCGATGTTCACCATACCGTAAAGGGATTCGAACACTGATGAATTCTAACTAACTAACTAAATAAACTGTACACTCGGGACCTTCTGCTTGGACTAAACTCGACAAGCAACGAAATCACGATAGAATCGACCGGCAGCATCTAGCATGTGCCTGAGACTATGGTGAGACTAGAGAAAATAACTTGTTAAGAGCATGTCGGGCTATGCTTAGTAGGGTTCCGTAGGTGCGTAGGATGTTTGAAGTTTTTATCCGTTACTAGCTTCTGCCCGCGGCTTCGCCCGCGTTTTTCTGGTAAACAATAATGACGTTTTTGTCAGTAGACTATAGTATACGTCGTAAGTATTTCAAGGTTATTAGGTGTATGATTCAGTTGTTAATTTCGATTCCCGGCTAAATAGATTTTTAGATGATGAATTGAAGTAACTGAGTTGATTCTGGGTAAACTAACATTATTTTTCGGACCTAACAAAACGCGTGATCTCGAGAAAATGTCACATTTTAGAATAACACATTCTATTGAAACGCGCAAAAAAAGCAGGGACCTCGAAAAAAAACATTCGACTTTACAGCTCGATCTCGAAAAATCCGCGAGTGCACGACACTGAGGAAGAATTATAACTTTAATGGTGTTGTGTAGTAATGTTATGTTAGTGAGTTGAGATTAGTCGAGTGAGTGCGATTACTATGGCAGAGCGGAAGTTCGCTATGTAGGTAAGTACCGATTAATAATGTTGCCCTACTGCCACAGCCTACTGCTTACCCCATCACTACGGAACATACTAACTCGGTACAGTGGTGGGCGTAACCTTGATGATAGCCAATGGGAATTATTTGTCACGCTCCGCGCACCCCGTGCTTTCCTCAAACTGTGGTGACTTTTGATCGGACCAAAACCCAAGTGACGAGGTATCTGGTTCATCTGTGAACACAATGCATGGTCACAAAGCAAGCTCTACTATACCTACCTAGGCAAGTGACAAGAAGTTAAAAAAAAAAAAAAAATTGACCTTAGATAGACGATAACATCGCAATGTACTGCGGGTTCGCTTCTCGTAGGTACGGTAATAGGTGTATAATAGCTCAATGTCCGCCATAATAAATCATACAATTATCTGTTATTAACATCGCGTTGGCTACTTTACTACTAAAGAATACTATAGTTATTACTTTTTAATACAAATGTACGGCAGTCACCAACGTCGTCAAAAAATCTTAAAGAAT
Source organism: Apocheima hispidaria (assembly GCA_947579745.1). NCBI lineage: Eukaryota > Metazoa > Arthropoda > Insecta > Lepidoptera > Geometridae > Apocheima > Apocheima hispidaria. Next base: position 12,304,836 of record OX388157.1, read on the forward strand.
CGGCATAGTAACTCGCAAGTCACACCATCTGACGCGGCGCGGACGCAACCGTCAACCACCAAAGAAAATACAAATACTACGTAAATTTCAATCTTAGTATCATTACATTACGATTCAAAGAATAAAAGGTCGCGCCCGTGCCGTTTAGAACATCAAACACAAACAGTCAGGCGTAACATCTCGATGCGTGTATCTAATTATAACGATGCTAAGGTTAAAATTGCTTAGTGGATGACTAGATGACGATTGCTTTCTGTCTGCGGATCTCGCCACCGCGTTTTTAATTTTAATAAGTAATACCTAGATATTGCATGTCCGATAGGATAAACTGTTGTGTCTAAATTAATAATTTTGTAACACCTATGTACACAGTTCTGAGCAATAAACGTTATTTTATCTTTAAGTGCATAGTACGCCATCAAGTTTGTTTTATATGAAACTTTGCAACCCCTAGACCGATTATGCTCATACACGAACTTGAAAATTGTATTGTCATGAACTACTTGCCTGCAAAATTTCATGAAGATCAGATCAACAACACGCAAGTTATCGTCGGACAAATATACACACAAACATACCTACAACTGCAGACATGTTTTCGTAGACTCTCGCTTCGCTCGGTAAATAAATTGTTGTGGTTTTTGATTAGATATTTGATATTATGTAATTATGAACTAAATATTTTGTAAATGTGACTTGCCCAGTGTAACTACCAATGTTATAAGGCCAATAAATGATTCTATTCTATTCTATTCTAAAAGATTAAAACAAAACAATATTTTTCACGTTATTAATTCTTATTTCGACGAACAAGGAGAAGCTCGAAAAAGTTATTGTCTTCTTTCTTCTTCGCCAAAGATTTATATTCCAAAAATTTTTCAAAAGTGCGAACGAGATAGCTGAATCAGGTGAACCGGCTCTTAACGTTTAACTAAAGTGTCTCAGTTTGTATAGAAAACACGCGCGGTACAACACACTGAAAACGCCTCTCCGCGCCGCGCGCTTGTCTCTTCGTCCCAGCAGTGTGAGAACCGCCTTAATACTTAAATAATCTTACGAACATAACAGAAAATAATCTATGTTATATTCTTAGAGAATGTCGGAAAATACACCGTTTCTTGGATGAGGTATCTTGTTTACTATGTCGGGAATAACCTGGAACAAAGTACACAACAATCAGCTGCTGATAGGACACCCACCCGCCACAGATCACACTAGATACCGCGTTACGAGATTCGTTGTTCCTACAAAAAGTCACGCCAGTTTGAGGCGCGGCGCGGGGCGCGGGGAGTGCGACCGAGCGTTCTCATTGGCTATCTCAAGGTCACGCCTACTCGCGCCTAACAATCAATCAATCAGAGTAATTTCTGATAAGTGTATTTAGACTGATGTGTGGTGCGCTTCGAGTGTCCTGAATGTTGAATCTCGGGTGTGATCTGTGCCACCCGCAGACGCTTTACGCGGGCGTCGTAGCCTCGGTGAGGACAGATAACTCAAAACCTGGCCAAGTGCGAGTCGGACCTATTCCCCTACACGAAAATATTACGTGCAAATTGAATAAACTCTCTTTGTTGGCCGGATCCAAGAGCCTACTAATCCTTGGCTCTAATTGCATGAATTAATTTTGAGCTGCCCAATCGTGCTTTGAGTTGAATTATAAAGAGATTTTATATTTAGCGCCAGCCCGACTAAAACTTGCGTGGTTCTTATTATGCGTTAAGACGTCCGTCATAATAACACATCTTGTGAAGATTTCAACCGGCTTCATCATAAGTCATAAGACGTCCACTGCTGAACATAGGCCTCCCCCTTAGAGCGCCACACCGACCGACAGCGTGCCACTTGCATCCACCGGTTGCCCGCGACTTCCACAATGTCGTCGGGTCACGTGGTGCGCCACCGGCATACTACGGTTCAGACGATACAGTCCTTACAAAAACTTATTACATTTTTTTTCCAGATTAAGTTAAAGTTAAATTACTTCTAGTCTCAAGGCTAGATTGTAATATTGATGAGGCACCATATTATAATATGGTACGTCAATAACAAAAAAAAAAAAAAAACCTATTATTTTTTGACTCAACACCAACGAAATTTTACTAAAGATAGGTTGTCACCTTCAAAATGACGCTCTTATTTCGGCTCCGCTGCAGTCTGTTTACAGCTGCCAAAGAGTGCGAAAGAAGATGAGAACAGTTAGAGAGTAATACTGTCGTGCTAATAAGAAAAGGCACATCTAACATTTTTTTTCAAAATTGAGTTAAATACATATTCTGAATCACTGAGAGTTCGTGATTCAGAATATGTATTTAACTCAATTTTGAAAAAAAATTTTAGATGTGCCGAAACCGAAACCGAAAGGGGTCATTTTGAGTGCGCTAAAATCGTATGTGTAAAATATAATTGCGCGACACCAACCTTTATTCGTACTTCTCTCGGCATGAAGTCGTGAAAGAAGTTATAGAAGTCGAAATGCGTCTTGACAAAGTTGAGTCGTGCCATCTCGCGCTTGAGATGGTCGACGGCGCGCGGCGAGGCCACGTCGGGCGCGCCGCGCCGCCGCGCGCTCTGCACGAACTCGTGCAGCATCTGGGCAAACTTCTCCGCGCGGATTCTAGCTTTGTAGCTGTATCTGATATTTAAAAAAAAATGCATTATTTCCACTGCCATTGAGAAATTTTAGTGTCCAGGGGCGCTAGTCTCGACTTTTCGCTACGGCACTTTGCGACCGAATTCGGTCGCTATGACGCAAAAATTCGACAACGAACACGAATTGTTAACGAAAAAACGCAAACAGAGCGTTGAATTTTGCGTCATAGCGACTGACTTCGGTCGCTATGTCGCTAACTGTCCCACAGCGGGCCGAATACCGAATATTCGTGCAACGCGACGAGTATACTCGCGTATATGGTTGGCGGATGTCGCCTCGTTTCGCCATAATTCGGGACGATAGACGCTAGTCTGTTAGAGGCATAAGAGTGCTAATGTCTATAGAAAGATGCGTTTATGCAAGTACTTTTCTTCGTCGTATTTTTTCGACGCAAAAAAATTGACCTTTTGTGTCTATAACAATGAAGAAATTGCGAAATTATAAAAAAAAAATACATTCAAGCATAGTTTTTCACGGTGTAGATAACATGTAAAGAAAACAAGACAAGACGGCGGTATACTCTATTCTTAAGCTATATCTATGCAAAAATTGAGGTCGATCCGTTCAGCCGTTTAGCCATGATAACGCGACAAACACCCAGACAGATAGACAGTTACTTTGGCATTAATAATATTAGTTAGGATATGCAAAGCACGCTAGGTTCTCAAGAGATGGCGTTGAAAACCTTATTTCCTGCTAACTTCTTCAAAACGGCTTTTGGCGTCTCCGTGGGTCTCGGTGTTACGCTCAACCTTGTGGGTTGTTGTCGGCTTCAATGAAACTCACGATTGTCGAGGATGATGAACGAGTACATAATGAACATTACATTCAATAACATAACAAAAACAATTTTTGCCATTTCTTAATATATTTTTTCTGAAGAAGTTTTCAATATATAAAAATAAATATGTATATATCTAAGGAGCCTATCTATATAGGTATATTTTAGGTAATAGGAGTTCTTGCAAATAGGGGTTTACATTTACCAAAATAATCATCTTAGTATGTTTATATATAAATAAAAAAAATAAAAAAAGTTATAGGACATGGGAAAAAAACATACAACACTAGGAAGGAATACCAAGCCATGAGATCGGTCTTTTCGTTAACGCGGCCGCAACTGACTGATATTTACCAGTCGCGGCAACATCAAAAATACAGTTATAGGTTATGGGCCCAGAATGCCTACACTTTGGTTACCTTAACGTTACTTTGGTAGTTAAACATGTAAACAGAACGGATGTGCGTTTTAAGTCGGTACAGCGCCATCTAGTAAAATATATTCGTACTTACTTTGGCTCCAATTTCGTCTCCAAATATTTATACAATCGTTTCGTGAGCCAGGGAGCATTTCTCGGAGCGAACCTCTTCGGAGGTTTGTACTTCAAATCTTGGACAAATTCCTCCGGTAAACTTTCAAGCGGTATGAACGATTGCAGGGGTTTCTTTGCCTTGGGCTTGGGCTGAGAAGTTGGACGCTGGAACGTTGGTCGTGCCGGTACTTTGAAAGGGTCTTCTATCCCTTTCCTGCCTTGCTCCAGTCTTCGTTTTACTATATTTTCCTGTGGAATATAACGGTATAGACATTACTGTAGTTGATATGTTTTGGACCACAGATTAAACCCTAGATTCTGCATTCAGGAAGCTCGAAGCACACCACAGATCAGTCTAAATACACTTATAAAAAATGACTCTGATTGGTTGATTGTTAGGCGCGAGTGGTGAAACATTGGGATGGCCAATGAGAACGCTTGGTTGCACTGCCCGCGACCCGCGCTTTCCTCAAACTTTGGTGACTTTTTGTAGGAACAACGAATCTCGTAATGCTCGGTATCTACTGTGATCTGTGTTTGGTACACACGAATAGACAGACGCGCGTCAATTTTTAGTGCGAAATAGAACTGATGGATCTGTATGGCACATAAAGCCTTTACTAAGACGCGGCTTGTGGTGGCGGCCTATAGCGGTAGTTAGCGGACATCCAATCACCGTCCTCGATTCGACAGACTAGAAATAAGAAAAAATATACCAATCTAAAAATGAACATAGCCCTTCACACACAATCATACACCCCCATACACATTGAAAACTGGTTTCCGACTCGAATATTACGGATTATTTGATTTTGGGAATGTTTGAACACGGCAGATGGAATTAACTAAAACAATCTTTGTCTAAAGTGTTCCCAAGAGATATCCGAGTAGTGACGAAGTATGTTATTACACCATTGGATTAACGAAACTCAATGAACAGTCTTCCTTTTGACATTTTATGTCATTTCATTAAGTTTCGTTCATCCAAAATAAATGGTGTGACAATCGTTAAACAATATCCGTCAAAATTGACGGAATATTTAAGCAATATCTGTCAAAGTTGACGCAATCTTTAAGCAATATCTGTCAAAGTTGACGTAATCTTTAAGCAATATCTGTCAAAGTTGACGGAATCTTTAAGCAATATCTGTCAAAGTTGACGGAATCTTTAAGCAATATCTGTCAAAGTTGACGGAATCTTTAAGCAATATCTGTCAAAGTTGACGTAATCTTTAAGCAATATCTGTCAAGTTGAAGGATATTTGTTTAGATTGCCACACCATTTATTGTAGACGAAAGAGTCCACCTTCTGACCTGTAGGTTGTGGGTTCGATTTCCACCCAGGACAAACATTTGTGTGATGAACATGGATGTTTGTTCTTTGTATTGTATTCTATGTATGTATTTACAAAAAAAAAAGTATTTATGTATTTAATCAGTTATCTGGTTTCCTTAGTACAAGCTTGCTTAGTTTGGGGCTAGATGGCGCTGGGTGTGAAAACGTCCGCCAATATTTGTTTATATTTATTATAGTCCTTCCGCGAGGTTTTGGCGCATACGATATTTGAAATTGTATAGCTGTCGCTGTTTCTTGTGCGTGCTATAGAGTTAGTGAATTTTCTAAAATTTTTGACGAAATTACCGTTTCGGGTCTAGTCTGTTATCACCCCCCCCCTAAATCTTAACAAAATCTTTTGTTTTTGGTGACAATGGTTTGGATTAGCTATAATCTGTGCCGCTATGTTTTTTTTTAAAAAATGTTTATGGTATTCTAATAACAACTACTTTTCTGCGTCGTATTTTTGTCACTTTCAAGTGCCCATAACAACGAAGACAGCGATAAAAAAAAAAAAACAAATATACAAGTATAGTTTTTCATGGTGTAGATAACATATATATGGGGTGGGTATCAGAGTACGCTTTTTGTATGGACGAGACGGCGGTATACTCTATTCTTGTCAAAAAAGAAAAAAGTTTTTTTTAAATTTACAGTTCAAAGGCTATCTAAAAGATTCTTACCGCTTTAGTATCTATCTCGGCCCAGTTCTTCTTAGCTCGTTCTAGGCACTCTACTATTGTTGCTTGTCTCGTCCTGATAGAAACTTCATGGACATTATGGTCATTGTCCATTTCATAATCATTAATTTGTGGTACTTCATTTGTGGAAATTTCTGGTTCTAGCAACGCTGTAGAATTAGCTATAGGCTTAGCCACCGAGGTAGCTTTTACTGTCGCCCGTTCTTTAGCTGATTTCTCCATGACCAAAGCTCGTAAAGATTTTCGCGGAGTAAAGTCTTTTCCGAAAGTTTGCCGTAAGGTTTTTCGAGTGGTTCTATGGGAGTCCCAGCCTGATCCTTCAGCGCTCGAATTTTTAGTTCCGTCGGAGAATTCCATGCTTTCCCGAGCTGGTTCAAGGCTCCGTCTAATATTTGGATGTTGAACGAGGCTTTTGGTTTTCCTGATGCTTGTATTTCGGCCGACTACTTTGGTTAAATCGGCTTCTGTTCGAGAGTCGCGAAGTATAGCTTCCGGTGTTAGGCTTTTCTTTCTATTTCTTCCGGTGGTGTCGTGTGACACGTTGGGAGTTTCCGTGCCTTCGATCTGATCCTCATGATCACTTTCAATTTCTTGGTTGTCATTTTGGTCGCTTTCTGCTGCGGCTTCTATAGATTCGTTGGCATCTTCACATTCCATGTAATTTTCTTGATTATCATCTTGATCACTGACGGCTATAGATTCATTCGCTTCTTCACATTCCATTTCTGAATCATCAACAACACTTTCATTTTGTTCTATTTCTTCCTGACTGGCGTTTTGTTCGTCTTCAATTTCTTTATGGCTTTCATTGTTATCCGCTTGGCTTTCAATTTCTTGTTCTTCAGTATCATTTTGGTCTTCAATTTCTCCATAACTTTCATTATTTTCCGCTTCACTTTCGTTTTCTTCTTCTTCAGTGTCATTTTGATCTTCAGTTTCTTCGTGGCTTTCAATATTTTCCACTTCGCTTTCTACTTCTTCGGAGTCATTTTGTATTTCCTGACTTTCGTCTTGTATTTCTTGGCTTTCATTGCACTCTTCCTGACTTTCGCTTTGGTCATCTTGGCTTTCATTTTGCATGTTTTGATCTTCCTGACTTTCACTCGGCTTTTTATGACTTTCATTGTGGTCTTCCTGGTTTTCATTTTGCATTTCTTTATTTTCATTGCGCTCTTCCTGACTTTCATTTTGTTTGTCTTCATTGTCGTCATGGTCATTTCCATGTTTTATTTCGTGGCTGTTTTGCTTGCTTTGATTATTTCCATCATTGTTTTTCATTTGACTTTCATCGGGCAGTTTTTGGCTTTTGTTTGGTGCTGTGCCTTCTACAACTTCAGCTTGGTCTACAATTTTATTTGTATTAGTATTTTCATCGTTAATTACATCTTCGTTTATTTTTTGTGTTGATATGTGGCTTTTGTTATGATCGGACATTTCAGCTGATTCTTCAATCACTTTATTTATTGCTTTTGGGGAATGCTCGTCTGTTGTACTAACATTTGTTGTGCTGTTTACTTTGGAATCAACGCTTTTCTGTGCAATGTTTTTAGAAGCATTTACTTCTTTGTTTGATTTGTCATTCCTATTTTTTGTTTCATGTGCCTCATCGACTTCATTAGCATTATCGTCTTCGTATTTCAGAGTGAAGTGTTCTTCAGCCTCGTCATCTGCAAGTTCTCTCAATTCATTTTCAAGACCTTTGTTTTCTGTATTAATATTTTGGTTTTCAGCAACAGGCCTCTTTGAAACACTTTTATTCACTGCATTTTCATCAGCATCAATTATATTCGTAGAAGTTTTAGATATATTTTTACTTGTATTGAAATTTTTCGACCTGTTCATTGAGGCATTTTGCGACTTAGCAATATCAGATTTGTTTTTACTTCGAGTGACTATAGAAGAATGTGAAGTATTTAAACTTGTTTGGGACTTATTTTGACTTTTATTTATTTCTTCTTCTGCATCCGATAATATTATATTATTTGTTTTAGAACTATTCCTAGTCACAATTGACGCGTTTGGTTGTGGGGATTTTTCTTGAATTGTCGATTTATTTTTAGATGAAATACGATTGTTTGGTTGTTTAGTCTTGGAAGTGTCAGAACTATTAGTGGCAGTCTCAGCTTCTGATAGTTTACTTAATCTTGATTTTTTTGGTTTCAGCCCAGTATTTAAAGTTATGTTTAGTTGATGATCTACCATGGTTGATGATGGGAGAAACTGCCAATCATCTAATTCTGCATCCATCTCAGATGTTATTGAAGCATCGAAGCCGCGAGAAGACAAACTAGGACGTCCCGTACATGGTTTTTTTTGAAGTGCGAAAAACTTAGGCTGTATCTCAGGTAATTCCTCTTCACTATCAGATGCTATGAATTTAGCGAACATGTTTTTGCGTTTGGCTGTTTGCTGATTCTTACTCTGCTGGTTATTAAATAAGTTATGAACATGTCCTTTTGTTTCCACAACTGCTGTCAGGGTTTTTTCACCGGCAGTTGTGTTAGTAGAAATGTCGAGGAGAGCAGCGGGAAAGACAGGCCTAGACAATGGTTTAGTTTGAAAGAGCTCTTTAGGAGCAGTGCTAATGGATCTATTACTGTCTGTAACATTTGTTTTTTTGAGCTCCAACGTTTCTCTTGAGCCGAATTGGTTGAACCTTTTTTGGGGCTGGTTTTCTTTTTGTTCGAACAGTTTTATTTGAGGTATCACAATGCTTTGGATGGATTCACTGTCGCTGCTGTCTGGTAGATCCAAAGTGTAGCGTTTCTCTTCTTGGCTGAAATATTGAAACAATATTGGTAAATGCTTAGATATAATTTAATTTAATTAAGTATACATTGCCACACAATGCGTAATGGTAACATTTTTCAGAATGTACTAAATTACACATTATACCCTGTTACAGAGTGTTGCAAACAGTATTGTTGCCTACATACTAAAAAAATTAAAACTACCTATTAATAAATATAGAAATACAGAATAATACAGAAAACTTATACGACTTATAACTAAAATTTTTAAATTATTGTCCTCCAAAAAAATTCTTCTATATTATAATAGCATTTTTTTATTAATAAATGTTTTAGCTTCTTTTAGAATTTTAAATCCACCATTTCGTATGTTGAACATGGATGTTTGTTTTTTTTTTTGTCTATGTACTGTGTATTTAAAGAAAATAAATATTATGTCTTCTATGAGTTATCAGCAGGGCTAGCATGCGCACCGCGACAAAATCTTTACGTTACAGCTACGATTATGTATATGTTTGTATTATTTTTCAATTTTTAGATGCTAAATCTCTTTAGCATCTAATATTTAATTACCCAGTAATTTTACTATTATCATTGCACTTTAATCTGGAGCACAGTAATGTTTGCACACTACTGCTTGACAGTTGAATAACTGGCAAAGGTGTGGTATTTCCGCAAGAGTCCTACCTAAGCTGCACTGGCAAATGGAAAAAAGTGTATTTGTAACCATTAAGCGATGAGTGTTTATTGGATCCCAGTGGATGGAGCAGAACAAAGGTCTTGTAATGCAGTGTGTAAATGAGGTAATTATTAGCATTTACAGTACACATACCTCAGGACTTCAATGTTCTCGAAAATATTGTTGGGTTCAACGTCATTCTCTTTCAAAACCTCCATCACGTCCCTTGAGTTCTCACCAAGATCTCTCCACCAACTTTTGCCTGGAAATTCAATGATTGATAATAAATAGTAGCCACATAGATGTAAATGATTTAATTTCTAGATGGTTATGAAATTTTATTACAAAGACATAAACACATACAATCATAGCATAACATAAAAATGTCATGTATGTATTGTAAATTTAGTAATCTCTAGTGAAAAATTGATGAAGAAACTGTTGATTTGATTTTGAAAGTTCTTGATTTTTTTAAATTTTTTTTTTTGTTAAAACTCATCTTTAACTAATTCAATTTAATTCTTTATTTACAAAAATAAGCAACTTTACAGTATAATTTTCACCAAAACATTACTTACACTACATTAAAACTTAAAAATTTAGACAATTAAAAATATAGAAATATATAAGTAACAATTAAATTACTATGAAAACTGATGTGGTTTTGATACATTTTGTTTTAATAAAACGGGAATTCTCACGATGACGTCACGCGCGCGATTCGCCGCAGCCCGCAGTGCAAGGCATGACGAATTTACTCTGACAGAGACGCTAACTCCCAGTTACTCGTACATTTATTAAACTCGTGTCAACTTAACACAACAAATACTGAACGCTCATTGGTTACCTGTTGATCACCGGCGGTCTTCAACCAATGAGCTTATAGTATTTGGAATGTTAAGTTGACATGAGTTTGACAAACATATGAGAAACCAGGGGTATGTATAAACAAATAACGCATAGAACAACATGGTCATGTACCGACAATGTACATGAACATGAAAGAGAACTAGAGATGACACCGCAGGACATTGCAGTATCCCATTTTAATTGCGGTCACTTTAGTCACACTTCAGTCAGTCACTCGATAAGAGCTCACATGATAAGATGTTGTATTATAACATTTCCATAAACATGTGAACTACGAATACTCACGTCCAGGTTCATTAATATCAGTGTTGTCAGACAACACAGATCGCCTATTGAATGGGGACGAAGCAAACGAGCCTATGGCTTGTTCTGCAATGATACAGCTTAGCCTGCCGGAGGCATTGGAGCGTGCCGGGGAGCACACGCTGCGGGTCTTGCGAGGAGTCTCGCGCCGTCGCGGCGTTAGAGGCACCGAGCGAGCCGGCGACGGTATTCGAGTTCGAGAACTCGACATTTTGACTCTGAAATATTTTAAAGTTAACACTTCATTTGAGCAGTGTCAGACAGTTTAAATATGTGAAGACGATTTATTTAACATCAAAATTTATTGTTGGATCAGTTTTATCGATGCATTAGATTCGTTTTTGTTGATGTTTTTACAATACCAACCTTGAAGTTCAGCTTCAACTAGGGAAACACTAGACACGTTTTAATTAAAATAAACAGAATAATCAAAGCAACACTCAAAATAAAGAACCGTAGAAAACAATTATTACGTAGTATTACATACTCTTTGAAAACATTATCAAATTTTGCTTTGAATTGAATTGAATCTTTGAAAACAAAACCGTTTGTCAGTTTTTTTTTTTTCCATGTATTTTGGCTCCATTCCACGGTTGTGGAATCTAGCTAGTGTCAAGTTTTTTTTCTCTCATATATTTTGGCTCCACACATATTGTATTTAGCCAGTGTTAAGAATGGAATAGTGAAATCAAATATTTCAATATTAAATAAATATTGAAACACCTAGTCCTAACCGGTTAAAACTAGCTGTAGCCACACTTCAGTTTTTAGCCGTAACATATATACTAACATAAAGCTTCATACAAGCCGCCATTCGCTCGTTGCGAGTCCATTGTAACGCGAGCTAATCGCTTGTTCTCCGTTTGACCAAAGCTTTATTTAGAAATGCCTCCGCAGCCGGAGCCGGTGGTAGTTTTTGTAGTGGTAGGACTCTCTTGCAGAGTCCGCCTGGGGTAGTACCACACCTTTGCCAGTTATTCAACCGCCAAGCAGTAGTGTGCAAGCATTACTGTGTTCCGGTTTGAAGGGCAATGTTTCCAGCGTAATTACTGAGCATACAGAGATTTTACATCTAGCATCTCAGGGTGACGAGCGCAGTACATTGCCGCGCATAGTTTTGAACTGTTGAAGTTCATAATTCTGGGTGGCACTGAACTGTTATAGGCAAGCGTAACGCTTAACATCAGGTGAGCGACTTGCTCGTCTCGTCACAGAGTAAAATTAAAAAAAAAAAAAAAAAAAAAAAAAAGCCGGCAACCAGAACGGCTGCCGGAGGTAGGCAGGTGAAGCGCTTTCTTTTTTTTTTGGAAAACGCCTCATACTTGACACTGGATAAATACACAACGTGTGGAGCCAAAATTTACGATTTAAAAAATAAACATAAAATATTTCAACAGTAATGACAATGACAGGTAAAACGATAGGACTATAACGCCATCTAGTAAGTATTTTAGAACAATTTTTTTTTTTTGGGTAACGCCTCATTATCCTGTTGCACAATACAGGCCGTACAATACGGGCTGTACATTATCAGCACGTGCCAATAAAGCACGACCAGGAATGTACAGCCGATAATGTACAGCCGATAATCCGTGTACCTGAGAAAAGTACACGTTTTATCGGGTCGTACATTAATCGGGTAGTACATTATTGGGCTGTAAATTATTGGCTGCATGAAACAGCTTCATGATTGGCTGTACCTTTCTGGTCGTGCTTTATCGGCACGTATTCATCAAAAACTTAGGAAAATTCACTAACTCACGCACGCTCACACGAGAAACAGAGCGATACATTTTTACCTATCTAAAACTCCTTGATTTTAATGTACGGAACCAAAACAAAACAAAAGATTCATTAATTGATCTATGGGTACTTATGTGTACAAATAGTTTGTTTTTAGGTGTAGGTAACGTAAAGATTTTGTAGTGTCAGAGATAATAGATCATTGCTGTATCAATAAGAGGCGTGACTTCTGAGCGTGGGTATCAGCCGTACAGTTGCAGTAGGCAAAACTGGTATAACCGTAAAGCATATTTGCTAAATGATCATTCGGTAAGGGTAGAGACACAACGGTTAAGAAAAAAAAATATTGAAAAAAATACCTGTCCAGTGCATATCGCGTCACGCTCATGGTAGCGTTCCAGACGGGCAAACACTTTTAAGGGTTTCTACTTAGTTTGCTACGAAATCATAAAAAAACTCGATCAACTCCGAAAAGAGTACCTACGATATATACTTTGATACGGCTGAACAGCACCAAAATACGATGAACCTCCTTAATAAAACCGTCTATAGAATTATAATAAAAAAAAACCGCATTCAAAGGCACACCCGGTAAGCATTCAGGGCCGGATTAAGGCATTAAAAAAACGGACAGAGCGACTCGACCTTTACGAAAAGAACTCAACTAAGCGCCCATATTCAATCTATTCATTATTCTGATTTGAATTGAATTAATCAATGAATCAGAACTATTCAAATAAAGAAAAGGAACAGTTGGAGTGGGACAGTATGAGTCGATGACAACACAATTGAATAATTAAAAACCGCGAGCAAAGCGAGCGTAAACTAAATATTGCAATGCATCTACTTACTTTCCTACTTAACATCAGACTAATAGGTATAGGTATGTGACAAATAATAAAACATAAGCAATAAATACGCGAGTTAAACGAGCGCAATTTTTTTGCTATTGTTGTCCAATCAAGATCACATAATTACGTGACAGGTCACGTAAATAAAAAAACACAAGTAATCACGATGCTAAATTTCAATTGTTTTTTTGCTGAATTAGGTACAATTTTTTTTAGCTATTTTGTTCAATGTAGATCAGATTAAATTAGATTTGAGTGGCACCAAAAACTACCTACCCCTAGAGTCCTCACTTAGGAAGATCGAAACTCACCATATAACATCGGTCTAAATACATCTATCAAATTTACTTACTTTTATTGGTTATTGCTAGGCGTAACCTCAAGATAGCCAATGGGAATGCTTGGTCGCAGTCCCCGCAGCCCGCACTTTATCCCTACTTTGGCGACTTTTTGTCGGAACAACGATCTCGTAAATGTGATATTTATGGTGGCACTGACCATTCCATGCAGGTCCAACATCGCGCCGCCCATAATATTATCTACCCCCCGGGGCAATAGCCCCTGCTCCCACGATACGCTACTGAGAGGTGCCATATGATGAAATCACAGCTACAACGAACAAAGATGACTTTCAACACGTTCGGTACTTAGAGTTATTATTATAAATGTCCCTGTTCACCGTGCCACGTAGACAAACAAACCAACAGTTTATTTACGTCTTCTGATGATTAATTAAGCCAAGATACGCGATATTTGCTGAGAAAACACGTTTGAAACTATATAAATTAGCAAAATTGCGTTGAGATACATTTAGTCATTATTTAATTATAGTGATTTTAGCACACACATAGTGCGATGAGTAACGTGGGCAAAGTGGTTGTACGCGATGTGGAAAATAAGGATTTACGGCCGAACCCGCTGGTGTGTAGATAATATATCTAAATAAAATTAATAAGTCATTAGTTTTATCCACGTTTTATCTAAGTAATATTATTAACTAGCTGCTCCCCGCATTATCCTACAGGAGCGGTTAAATTTTTCGGGATAAAAAGCCTATGTGGTTGTCCAGGGAATATGCTACTACCAAATTTCATCCAAATCCGTTCAGCGGTTACAGAGTTGAGCGGGAACAAATACACTTACATACTTACACACTTTCGCATTTATAATATTAGTGTGATGCTTATTACTCAAATCGAGTTTCATTGGCCTAGCACGTTTTTTTTTTTATTTCCATACAAACTTTGGGGGTCCTTTATTCCTTTAGTGGAATTTCGCAAAATCCGTTCTTATTGTTCACCTAAACCATTAAATTGAGGAATATTGGGAGGTTTTATTTTTCAACCAATGTTGACGAAACTTTGTATACAGTTTCTACGTTTTTTTTGAATTATTTAGTAGTCAGGGCCGCTAGTCTCGACTTTTCGCTATGCACTTAGCGACCGAATTCGGTCACTATGACGCAAAATTCAACGCTATTTTTGCGTTTTTTCAGAACAATTAGTGTTTGTTGTCGAATTTTGCGTCATAGCGACAGAATTCGGTCGCAAAGTGCTGTAGCGAAAAGTCGAGACTAGCGCCCCAGCAATTGTTGATTGATAGGGTATTTCCCCCATAAAGGGGAGACGTTCGCAGCGACGCCATATACCGGCTGATTTTGATAATATTTGGCGTATTATAAAGTAAGTATATTATGTATTATATATAGTAAGTATATATAATATATAAGTATAAAATTCGGTACTCAATTCTTAACAAGAATTTTAAATATGAGTAAAATCGATTAGGAGTATGGACCACAGAAACACCGATGCTGGTTCGATTCGTAAAATATAATGACGTATCAAAAATAAAAGAAACAATATTCAAATATAAAAATAAAACAATATTAAATCCTTATAAAAAGAAGACGGCCAGTATCAAAAAAGGAGTTCGTCACAAGGAGGTTGTTAAGATATAAGGTCGTGAGTTCTCGGGTCGATGTCCCGAACTGAGAATTTTTATTTACTACGTAAGCTGACATATGACATATTTGTTTTAATAAAACGGGAATACTCACGTTAATTAAATACAGTCGGTTTTTAACGTGAGTATTCCCGTTTTATTAAAACAAAATATTTATTTATTGGTTAGAGTTGAGTACCGAATACCATTGATTCGTTTTTTTTGCAAATAATTATTATTGATATGCGTTTTTCCAAATTTTCGCATGAGTTGAGGTTGTACCTGAGACTGGGTACTCTTCTCATGGTTTACCTAAGTACCAAGCGCGGATCCACCGTTGTGGGCACGATGGACATGCCCACAACCCTAATAGACTTGTGACGTCACACTTTCACGTTTAGAGTCTAAATGTGACACTGTGATGTTCAAACAAGCACACATTTACTTTTTTAATTTCCGTGTGCGACCAAACTAGCATTTTACAGGTTTGTTAATTTACTATTGTTCGCCCCACGGCTTTGCTCATACACGTGGAACGATACACTGTACAAAATCTTGGTCAGGGCGTCATATACTTTGTAAACATCTCCTTTGTAGGAATGCACTAGATTGATCATGAGCGAGTTCATACTACGACTCGCACTTGGCTGATTTTTGGGTTCGGGCTGTGACCAAAACCTTTTTTGAGGGCTGGATCGGCGCCTGCTTAGTAGGTACTAAATAATTGTTATTACAATGTTTGCAGGTCAAAGACCGGTTCCCCGCGATAGTGGTAGTGATTATTCTCACGGAGTTCTGCGAAAGGTTCTCGTATTCTGGGATGAAAGGTGAGTTTACCTATATAATATAATAACATAGTATAATTCGATTATTATAATTTTATTATAAATACATACTCGGTACTCACTTTCTGTTGTTGGATTTAGGGACAAAGTTAAGGGCCTTACTAATACAGAATGATACTGAAAGGTGTAGTAATATTGAAAGGTATGTATGTACTCGTCTTTATGAACAACTTCAACAAAGAAACCGCGAAAAAAAATCAGCTGATCCTTATGCCTGTCCCACATTTGCTTGCCGAACACCGAATATTCGTGCAACGAGGCGATAGACGCTAGTCTAGGAGAGGCAATAGAAAACTGCCAATGACACTCCATAAAATATGTTTGGTCCCATAGTAAAAGTTATTTATAATGATGAGTAGATACATACCTATCAATATTACCACACGTTTTAGTAACAACCTGTATAATGTTGCTTAAATTGTATCAATGTCTTAAATGGTTTACACGGTCTAAAATGGCGCGTGCCTTTTCACGTTAGCCATAAGTTGACAAAGCATTTTAAGCATTGATTAACATAAAGTAACGTTTATAAGTAAGGCCATGGTTAGTAAACTATTCAAATGTCATTCCGACATGTAGCTACGTTCTCTAAATCAGTTTTTATCTTAGGCTTAGAACTCATACATATATAGTTTTAATGGTGGATTTGATTTAACTATTTTCTATTAACTATTAACTATTTTCTATTTATGGTGGTAGCGGAAAAAAAGAAAAGCTAAATAGACGCTAGAGGCATAGGCAGAAGCAAGAAAAGGTTCTCCCTTCGCATTTCGTACGAATAACTTCAAAAACTGCTAGGAACACTAGTCCAGTCAATTTAACATTTGACTCGGGAACTAATAATACTGTTGCAGCTTTCCTTACCCTCTACCTACGAAGTAAGCTCGGATATTCCGACGACGAGGCCACGGAGACATACCACGTGTTCAGTACATTCGTGTATGTGTTCCCGATCATTGGAGGCATCATGGCTGACAACTACCTGGGGAAGTTCAGGTAAGACTTAGTTAGCACAGTGACAGGGAAAAACAGAACGGAACCAATTTTTCCTTGTCCATAGCGGAGATGTCTACATTTGTGTCTGTATAAATCAAGCTGCCCGGTTTCCCAGTATACCTTCATTTTCTGGGTATTCAGAGTACCTATTTTATGTCTATCTTTATTAAGAGGGCGCTAACCCTGGCTCTCTTTATCTCGTTCGCACTTTATCAACATTTTTAAATATAAAATAACAGAAGAAATTAAAAAATAAATAAAGCATATTTGGCTGAGGAAGGGGAAAACAAAACAAAAAAAAACATCTTCGCCAAAATAAAAAAATATAACATGAAAATTGTTATAAAACATTGGCAATGGTATTCTAGAGACTACATTTTTTTTAATTTCTCCTTTGTAATTTTTCTAATAAAAAAAAGGTTGATAAAGTGCGAACGAGAAAGCGAGAGAACCAGGCTTAGCGCCCTCTTAAGCACACTAAATAGACTTCATTGCCCTATTTAATCAAGATCGGTTGAACAGCTTAAGATTAGAGTATACCGCCTTTTTGTACATACAAAAAGCGCCAACTGTTTCCCACCCCTGAATGTTATCCAATTTCGATGGTTTTTCGGGAATGGGGTTTTATGAAATATCCTAATACCTTTGTAGTTATAGGCATCTAAGACGAATTTTCGTGCGTTGAAATAATGATAAAGAAAAATCGTTTTTAGTAAAAAACAAAAAAGATTTTTTGAAAAAACAAAACCTGTGAGCGTAGATTATTATTTATCGAAGCCATTGACACCGAAAACAAAAGATTTTGATAAGATTTAAGGGGTGATAACAGTTTTCCCCCGAAACTCTAATTTCATTACAAAATTAGGTTAATACACTAACTCTCTCTGTCGCACGCACGGGTAACAAAGCGATCGCATTAACTTGAATTTCTACTCTCTACAACCCGCTTTCACCTAATGCGACAATGCGACAACGTTTCTCGCTACGCAATCTAGATCGCACTTTGACAAAAAAATAAAAAAAAAAAATTGTAATGTTGCTTAAAGAAAAAAAAGATCAGGAAACATGTTTAGAATAAATACCATTGTCAATGTAATAGTAAAAGTATTTTTTTTTTCATTTGGGCGAAATAGAAGGAAATATAATTTTTTCGATTATTTTCCGTTTCCTTCGCCAAAATAAAAAATCTTATAATTAAAAAAAAATAACGGGCTTATTATAGCATTTAATTTGACTGCAACTGCAAATCCTCCTCAGATTCAAATGAGCGTCCATAAAGTTTGTCGCGCACTCTTCCGACTTCACCACAAAGTTATATAAAACAGACAATAAAATACAAACAAGTACCCTATAAAGCCCTATATTTCTATTCCAATGACGATTTCTCATTTTTATAGCCACTGCTAGTAAGGAACGACCCTGGACCTTTATTGAAATTTTATTGATAAAATGATAAAGTTAGTATCTGCGAGTAGGTAAACTGTACAATCTTATTGTTTTAAGGCGTTTTTATAATCAAATTGATATTTTATAATAATTATTCCTAACTTCCAGATAACTTGTAGCTCAATCTAGTTATTAAAATGCCATAGAAAACATAATAAAAAATTCGATGACTGATTGTATTCGAGCCTGCAACGAACGGTCGGGTTTACGCCCTAGTGTTTTTTCTTTGAATTTGACGGAAAAGATAGAAATTGATCTCCTCCGTCAAATTAAGAGATATAAAAATTTAAGTTTCATTAACACAATTGTAATCTGATCATAATATGACACGACATTATACTTCTTGAATATTCACTCTTACCCCCGAATACTGAAACGTTTGTTAACTTTGACGACAAGTTTATTGCTGTCTTTGTCATTTGCTTAGTGCCAGACAAAGGCAATATTAGAATCAATCTATTGTCAAAGTTAACAAACGTTTCAGTATTCGGGGGTTAGCAATTTTATATATGCAAATGCGCGAGTGAGACCACTTGACTAAGAACCACAACAGATTATATAGAAACGAAAAATCTATCTACATTGACCACATAATATGTATAGTCATCAGGATTACAAACGCCGGGGGAATTAAGTTTAAAAAAGAAGTAACTAATTCACCCAGGTGATCTGATCCAGGGTCTACCACTCCAGCAGGCCTAGCACGGGCGCCGGGTTAAAGTTATGTCCACCCGTTTTGTCTTCGCGCCAACGTGACAAAGCTAGAATATGGATACATCTGTCTCGTTCGTGCGGGATAAATACGGTGGACAAAATTTTATCCCGGCACTCGTGCTAGGCCTACAGGTTAAAGCATCGAACCGGCCATAAAGTCTGGCAATAAGTGTGGCTTATGAGTGATGCGGTAGAGTAACAAACAAATAACTGAATAAATAATAATTGACATCAATAAACAATTTTATTATACCCTCGACGCTCCTTCCAGGGTCAGTCACAAAATAAATAGTACAGGGTGAATAAAATGCTGATGACAAAGTGAAAATTTAAAGAGCTGTTATCATTCTATATTTTAAAATAAAGGTCCGTACTATTGAGTTATACAGGGTTATAAAGAAAGGGTATGCTAAGCCGAAAGGGGCTCATAGTACTCATCATTATGAACAACTTTTTATATGGGACCAACCCTGGAATCGATAAAAATATATCAGCTGTTCCATAGAAAAATGTCAATGACACTCGACAAAATGTATGGAACATCTGATATTTTTTCTCGATTTCAGGGTTGGTCCCATAGTAAAAGTTGTTCATATTGATGACTACTATAAGCCCTTTTTGGCTTAGCCTACCCTTTCCTTATAACCCTGTATAAAAGAAAGATAGAAAAAATAATAATTTCTATGGGATGGACGAATTGTTAGGTTTTAGCGGAAATATTATTTTGCAAGCGGATCGAAAATATATGTTCCAACTGAAAAGTACTCTCATTTAAAAATAAATAGATATCTATTTGAAGCGTTCACTTCAAAGAGCTATTATCGTTCTATATTTCATGATGAAACAGATTATACAACAAGTGAAAAAAAAAGAGAATTTAATTCGAGGGACTAAGTTGGATCCTGAGAGTAGCGATTCTATAGTATAATCCTGAGCTAAGCGAGGGATACAAGGACCAAGATTATATATTTTTTCACGAGTTATTTACTCTAATTTTCAATTAACTGCGAGAAAATAAATAGTAGTATAGTATTTAACACCACAATAACAGAAAAGATAGTAACTAAAATTGTCTGAATGTTTGTGTCTTAAAATTGGCTCAATGATATAGCACCATTCAGCCAGCCAGTAGTTACGTTCGTTCGTTTCTTTTAGTACATAGTTCGTGTACTTGTTCCAAATTCAAAATGTTTTTATTCTCACACTAGAGAAACCCTGGCACTCGAAAAAGGGGCATTTGAGTCATCGATAACAGTGCCTAAAACGCCCGTTTAGTGTACTTTCTTCAGCAAATCGCTCGTCTGATAAGTGCAACGCTTGCTCACATTACTTCCGCGTTACCCGCAGAACTTCGACAGTTCATATCCTGCGCGGCAAATTATTGCGCTGTTCACCACGAGATATTAAATGTAAAATCTCTTTTCTTTTTTCATTATGCTCTTTTTTTTTTTAACTGGAAATGCAATTATTGCCATTAAACCCGGAAGACAGTAATGTTTGCACACTACTGCTTGGCGGTTAAATAGTTGTCAAATGTTGGGTACTTGCCCAGGCAGATTCTGTAATAGTGTTCTACCGCTACCGACATCCACTATTTTCTTATTTTAGACGAAAGCCATTATGTCTTAATGAATTTGTGAACGACATAAAAAAACTGTCGACTTGAGAATCTCCACCTTTTTTGGAAGTTGGTTAAAAATACAGACGAATTGAAATTATTTTTAGGATTTCGATTTTAAAAAAGCAAATGAGTTGAAAACTTCCTCCTTCTCTTTTGGAAGTCGGTTAAAAATACAGTCGAAAAGACATGACTTCCATTTTTTGGAAGTCGGTTGTAATGGCATCTTATTCAGATCTATTATTGTCTTTGACGCGGAAAACTAATCAAGAGTTGGGCCCCTATTCGGAGATATGACAAATTCATGTCGATTTCGAGATTCGAATCTCGATCGTTTATCGTCTCAACCACTCGATGTATCTCGAACGCTAGCCATCGGGAATATTTCGAAAGATAGCGTTGAAAATAAGAAATCTCGAAGTTCGAAATTTTTTTCGAGATGAGATTGATTCTCAATTTTTGAGAATAGGGGTCTAGGCAGGAAATTTTAAAAGTGCAGGCTGATTAGTACCTTGTTTCTTTTCAGGACTATTCTCTACATGATGTTTGTATACGCGGCGGGGAACATTTTGGTTGCTGTCACTGCGATCCCGCCTCTGGCTCTACCAGGAAGGTAGTTTTAATTTAATACCTTATGATGGGTACTGCGGCATCTCATACCACATGTAGCTCGGACCACGGTGCGAATCACCCAAGTGCTCTAAACGAAACGAATTCTACAAATAGTGTCTCTTACATTTGACTTCTTATTCGTCAAATGAAGATATTTAGTACAACATTGTTATTTGATTTAAATTACATATTCTTTCCAATTAGACTTCTACTTTCAATCTTGGGGGACAGTTGCCCAGCAGTGGGATCGAACAGATTAAAAAAAAAAAAAATGTTATTTTAATTTATAAGTATATCTCTGTATTTTAAACGATTGTTGTTTTTTAAAATATAATTCTCTTGATGTCTCTTAACGTTACTTTTAGGTTACATACTTAGTATATTTTGCAAATATTTTATTTTTATATTAAGATCGAGTCCAAAGATAAAATTATCATGTAAAATAACAATACAAAGTAAAGAAATAACAGTTCTGCATAAGCATAAGTTCTGTTCGACAATGTAGAATACTAAAAAATATATGATCTCAATATTCCATATCTTCCACAGATTATGCACCCTCATCGGTCTTTTCATGATCACAGTCGGCACAGGCGGCATAAAGCCTTGCGTCACGTCATTTGGCGGAGACCAGTTCGAGCTGCCTCGCCAAGAGCACCATCTAGCGATCTACTTCAGTGTGCTGTACATGCTGCTATGTATGGGCAGCCTTATAGCAAAGACCGTGTCACCAATACTGAGGTCGGAGGTCCAATGCTTTGGAGATAAGGATTGTTATTCGCTGGCTTTTGGTGCTCCCGGGCTTATCGTGCTGGCTTCTATTGGTGAGTCATAGGTTTTAATCTTTATTTGGGTGGCGAGTGGTCAGCGCGCTGACAACAGAGTATAATGTGCAATTTAGTACATTCTGAAAAATGTTACCATTACGCATTATGTGGCAATGTATACTAAAATAAATAAATAAATAAATACCAATGTACTCGTCATTATGCACAACTTTTACTACATGACCTACTCTGAAATCTTGAAAAGATCTTTTGTTCTATAGAGAAATGTTATTCACCCTGCACGAAATGTATGGAAGTGCATTAATGCATTTATAAGAAACTCCACAAAAATAAGTTATGAAAATCGCACACACAACAACATTCATAGTGAATTGATAAATTGATTTCAATTTTCCGTCAGTCGATTGCACAAATGTAGGCCTATTTTCAGTAAAAACTAGATATATTTTTTTTTATTGCAAATTCTAACTGAAAATACTATATTATAGCTTTAGCAGAAATTGTTAATAGTCGCAATCGTTTTTTTTCGGGCTAAGTTATTATTTTTCAGAGTTAATTAGCTGTGAGGGCCATATCCACAGCTCATCACTCATTCATGAAAGCCCCAGTTCACTTTGCGGCAATCAGGGCATCTGTGATTAATTACCTACTTCAGAAGTCTGCACTCGACGTCAAAAGCTGCCAAAAACAAAAATGCCTCATTATGACGATTACCAAAATGTTGAATGTGAATGTTCTGCTTAGTATATTCCGCGGTTTTTCTTGATTTTTTAGTAGTTCTAAGTAGTGCGGAATTTCAGAATAGGCGTTGTGGCTTGAATATAATATAATCTAGGTGTCTTCAAGTCGCGAGTGAATCGGTTTCTTTTAGGCTAGCGTGCTCCATCGTAGGCTGCATCCTCGTTTAACATCAGACGTGATGGCATTCAAACGCAAGCCTATAAATAATAAAATAATAAAAAAAAACAATGAAGTGAAGTTTGACTAGACATTCCCTAACTTTCACGGATAGGCACATCACTACTTTAAAATTAGTCTTCCGGCATATTTAAGTTAGTTACCCATGCCTACCCGTATGCGACGTATAATCGCGTCGAAATATCGGAAAAACAAAAATTGCTTCTATTGTAAATGTATTGTAAAAGTACCAATAGTTAATTCATAAAGCTCAAATTTACACAATTAATTTTACTGTAGCTGGCGGACGAAATTGTTATCAGATGATTCTGATTTGTGTTATCCCAAATTCTGTTAAATATAGCTATTTAGATACCTTGAAGGTTGAATCTAAGATATCGGTTTTGTAATTGTTAGGATCGAGCCAAGCTAAAACTCGATGGTCTAGACTGTTTTAATGATCACACGTATCGTTTCTGATGTAGGTTTTCGTAGATAAGGGGATTGATTAATTGCCGATATGGCCGATATAGGCGTAGATGGAAACAATTTTTTTCATACATTTTCTATCGAATATGTAACGAAAGTTTAGGTATAAATTACGCTACAGTTGGTGAAACTGTAGCAAAGCTCTGAAATAGTCAGTGAGCAAAGTTTGAAAGTTCAATGAACGCGCTCTCTTTCAGACGCTAGGATATCGCAGATACTCTTTAAAGTGTCAGTTTTAACTGCCTTCAAAAAAAAGGAGGAGTTTTTTTTTTATGTAACCTAAAACCCTTCAGGCACCTTTCCTACATCAAAATTAACAATGTTTTTCCATTACATTTGACAAATCAATAAAAAAATGTTTAGTTTATGTGGGAGTTTCTTTGGAATTAGGGCTTTAAAATGATAATAACAATAAGCTGTCAAATGAGAAAGAAACCGGTGATCCGGTTGAAGCTTGAAAAGTAACAATTGCACCAAAGATACAAGGATATTATTGTTTTTCCAAACAAACATTTTTTTGGCAACGTATGATAGTTTTGTGAAAGTTCGTGGGACAAAAGTTCTTGAGTATGATGTGCCCTTACATCGTACTCAAGAACTTTTGTTCCACTGCGAGAGGTTTTGCGTTATTTCAAAAGGAACCTTTACAACCACAATTCGTTTGAAAACCTTCACGATGATGTTGTCATTCTGTAACTTGCATCAATACACTATTGACCTCAGTATTATCTGACAAACGTATCTATGTGTATGTATTTAAGATGAAATTATCTATTTTCAGTTTGTTATTACAGTAGATATCGTTAAACAAATGTTTGCACCAATAGTTTCCGTTAGTGGAAAATAAAACGAGCCAGAAATAGATCTGTTATCTCTTTTCGTATTAGTATAATTCACTTTTATGTAGGAGAAGAAAGACAGAAATGGAAATAGAAGGAACCAAATCGTGTAAAGCATTTATAGTAACACAAATATATACTTTAATAAACTAGTTGCGCCCCGCGGTTTCGTCCGCGTGGGACAATTCCTCCTGAACAATTTATTTGAACATTTTTCGTTTCATTTTCATTTATTTGGTGAAAATTGGTAGAACATTGCTAAACTTCGGTGCTATCTTGCTAAGCCACGTTCTATCTAACTGCGCCACGTTCTACGTAACTGCGCCACATTCTATTTAACAGTGCCACGTTAGTTCCAAATGCGCCACGGAAATCTAGCCACGCCATGACCATCTAGATATACCACGACCATCTAGTTATCTCACAACTATCTAGCTACGCAACGTCTTTTTAGCTACGCCAAGACTAACTAGCCACGTCACGACTCTACCTACGTCACGAAATATCTATCTATGCCACGACTATTTTACCTCGCCATGACTATCTAGCTACGCCACGACTATCTAGCTACGCTACGACCACAAGTTAATCCAACATGAGAAAGCCTGACACAGCGATGGATTTGCGCGAGGAAATGACTACTAAATATACAAATTCAAATTCATTCATTTCAGGTTAAGCACTACAACTGCTACGTGTTTAAATTTCTGTCATCGTGATAATAATAAGTACCATTGTTTTTTTTCAACTTATCATAGGTCGCTGTAGTATTTTCCACGTATAGCTTCAGTCGCGGTTCTACTGTCGTGTAAAGCGTGTAAATAATGAAACATTGTAAATAGTAATATTCAAACGAGGGCAAACATCAAAATTGAAATAAGATTACGTTTTTACAAGGTATACATTTATTTTTTAGGGTTCAAATCGATGCGGCACAGATCTCGGGACGTTTTAACTGTTGTAATAGTTTTTCCGTAATCCTGCGGGATTTTTTTTCCAGAAGTTCATCAAACTTTGATTTGTATTACGCCTTCTCTGATCGTATTTTTAGAAAATAGGCATTTGTAGACTCTCACTCACTCTCTCTGAAGTGAACTTGGGAGTGACGCGGACACAATTAGAGTCGATTGATCTAGAATCAGGTAATTTCTATTTTACAACTTGCAATCTTTGTATGAACGTATGTTAGGGTCAAATCTTTCAACTGAAGTTCAATTTTCCAGTTCAATTGTTTGTTCAATTGAATTTTGCATGCCTGTCAAGTTCTGATCACATTAAAATATTATGAGAGCGAGTTGATAAGATAATGGAGACGGAAGGTGGAAATCGAAACTCCTCAGTTACTAACAGTAGATTGATGAAGTTTGGACTAATTTTCATCAGCTAAAAGTACCGGATTTTATAAAAACTTGCCTGGAAAAATATATTTGTCCAAAAAAAAAACGTATTTATAATTATTTTCAGTGATATTCGTCAGCGCCAAAACCCGCTATATTGTGAAGAAACCTGAAGGGAACGTTATTCTAGATTTCGTCAAATGTGTATCGGTAAGTACTGTTCTTTATTTTGCATTTTGTTAGTGCCTGTTGTTGTAGCAAAAGTGCCTATTTAACTCAATTAAATACAAACATTAAAACTACCTTTACTACTTCGCCTACTATACAAAACGAACAGTTTGATTATTCAGAGACTTAAGAAGGTCTTAAAATAATCCACAGATAATAAGATACTTTGCTTAAGTTGCATTGTGGTGTAAATATAGTTAACCTAAAAGTAACCACATTATGCAAAAACGCTCCAAATATAAACTAAATATCGTTTCCGTAAGTATACAGTAGAACTTGTCTTGATTGTGAAATATTTTGATTCACTTAAAACACGAAACAAAACATGAAACTTGCAAAAAAATAATTGGCTCCGCAAATGATGGGCGCCAAAAAGTTAAAAAAAAAACAGTGACGAACTACGACGGATGTGACACATAACCCCAGCTCTGTCGAAGTTCGAAGTTTGTCATTAGAAATTCTGCTTTAAATGCTAGACGGTATAGGGTTCTTATTACAAGTATCGCTGCTATGGTTTTACAGCGAAGGTGAGCTCTTCACGAAAAATGGGTTGCAGCTAGCTGTAGCAGTAAATACTTAGACGAAGCATCAGTAAATAGGTAACACAAACGCCAAACCCGAGAAAGTTCAATTTTTTAAATAATGAAAACACTGCGAATGATTGACGATCCAATTTAAAGTTTGCCAACTTGCGCGTATAAATCTAGCGTGTTATTAAATTGATATATTTTGATTTAAAAAGTTTAAAGTTGTATAACACATGCGCTGTGGTTATATTTAGTGGTTTATTATGTTTTTTACCACTGCCACTTGAAGAAGGGTATTTTATTCATCGACAACAGTGAATAAAACGCTTTTTAGTTCGCTAGAGAATAAAAAACGTCATGAATTAGGAACAAGCACGACTTATACGAATAATGGACTAAAAAAAAGTGCTGAACGTATTACTTTCTGGCTGGCTGAAACATTACTGTGTTCCGGATTGAAAACGGCTCTTAGTACTCATCTTTATTAACAATTTTTACAATGGGGACCAACAATGACACAGCAAATAAAAAAAAAATGTTTTATACATTTTGTCGAGTGTTATTGACATTTTTGTATGGGACAGCTGTTTTTTTCTCGATTTCTGGGCTGGTCCCGTAGTAATAGTTTTTCATAATCACGAGTAATATGAGCCCTTCTCGGTTAGCATACCCTGTACTTACAGCCCTGTATATGTATGTCATCATCATCATCATCATCAGCCGGAAGACGTCCACTGCTGAACAAAGGCCCTTAGAGCGCCACATCGACCAACAACCGTGGGAAGCCTGCCTGCGCTGCGTCTTCCAGTTAGTTGTCACTCAAGAACCTTTCTTACCCATCGGTTATCAGTTGTTCGAGCGATGTGGCCTGCCCATTGCCACTTGAGCTTGCAAACTCTGAGAGCTATGTCGGTGACTTTTCTTCGGTGAATATCCTCGTTCCGGATTTTATTGCGCAAAGAAACTCCGAGCATAGCTCTCTCCATTGCCCGCTGTGTGACTTTGAGTTTCTCCAAAAGGCCAGCAGTTATGGACCACGTAAATGTATGTACTATAGTTTATTTCGTGTTCCACAGCTCGGTATAAAGAACGCAGTCCTGAACCGCGGCAGAAACGAGAAATCCTCTCACTGGCTGGACTCGACTCAGCATCAGTACGATAGGAGGTTCATCAGAGACATTAAGAAGACACTGTCTATTCTCATGCTGTTTACTGTTCTACCTGTCTTTTGGGCTCTACTGGATCAAATGGTAAGTTGATAGATTACTACTAGAATGGTTTCCATTCCACTGTCATGCGAAAACGTAGCCAAGTTTGCAATTCTCACTCAATTGTTCATGGAAATACTGGACACTGTTTTACCAAATAAAATTTGAAAGTTTATTTTTAGTTTTTACAAACTTGGCTATGTATACGTCTGTTACCGCGAGTTACAGAATTCTCTAATTCGTTTTGCGAATGATATAAAATAAAATGTTATAATTGTAACAATATAATTAGGTATACTAGTTGTTACACGTGACTTCGTTCGCGTTCCTACAATAAAAAATTGGCCTGTGTCCGTCTCCTACTCTTAAGCTATATTACGTATTTTATACGCAAAAAGGATACAAAAAGATCTAAATTAAAAATATGCATGGGTCTTGGATCAATGCGTGATAATTGCATTACCTATTGCAATTATTAGGATTAAAAGTGAAACAAAATACCCGTCTGCAAAATGTAGCCTATGTCACTCCGGACGTAAAGAGGAATTCAACAACACCTCACTCATAAAAATCGGTCAAGCCTCTTAGATACTATAGGAACAGACAAATAAACATACATACACCCCAAAAACATTACCCTTCTTCTTGGGCAGTCAGGTAGAAACATTAAACTTAGCAGCTTAGATGTACCTACGTATGTTCCGCCTTTGTAGGGGAGGCCTTTGTTCAGCGGTGGACGACCGGCTGATGATGATGATGATGATTACGTATGTTCGAGAATAAGCGAAATTTGGCCAGTTTAGTATGAAAAGTTTGATGGCGTGATTTTACACTATAGGAACTAAATTTTTCTTTTATTTCAGGGTTCCCGCTGGACGTTACAGGCAACAAAGATGGACGGTAGATTTGGTTTCGTGACCATCAAGCCAGACCAGATGCAAGTCTTAGCGCCTATATTCATCATTATACTCATCCCTCTCTTTCAAAAGGTGAGATTTTCAAGATTTTGTGACCTAATTTTGTGTGGTTTTTTTTTCTCTTTCGTCCTAAGAGGATTTTGGCGTCCCACGTCTTAAGCATTTGCCAGTGTCAAGTGTACATAATATATATTCTCAAGTTTTGTTAGATATTATCCAACAAGTCATAGTCACGGTCAAAGGCGAGCAAAGCAAGTTACGGTCAAGTCAAAGTCATGCCCCAGTAAACTGGTGAAAACTTTACTAGAGCTTTCTATGGAGTTTTGGAAACAACACGAAAATTCACGTTTCAAGACATTATACCGTTCACCAACACTTGTGCATGTTCACGAACACTCAACGGCTAAAAATTCACCCTTTTTACACATTAATACTTGAAATAACACAAGTTTTGGAAAATTTAAAAATAACGCGAACTCGAACAGTTTTGGTTTTGAATGTTATTCGTAGTTTTTGTACAAATTTGGAAACTTCGTCCCTTTTATGGCCACACAAAAATAACCCGAAATCTTTACGATTTACTCGAATCTGCTCAACTAAAGCTTGAAGTTCTGTTCAATAAATTCAAACTTTTACTCAAGTTATATAATGAAACGTTCAACTTCCACCATTAGTTACCCACTGTCACAACAGTTCAATTGGTCATATTTTTCATGACCGTTATAAATCGTGTTCCATTTCATCTAGGGCAAGTATAACTATTGCCCTGATGCTGGGGCACTAGAATACGGCATCGGTATCCCCTGCCTGTAGTAAGAGCCTACTAAAAGGGGACCTCTGGGCTCGGGGGGTGGTTAGAGGTGGGGCTCTAACCACCATCTACCAAAGCGAGCCCGGGGTGGACAACAGCTTCGAGTGGCGGACGCTGTTGTAGGCTTAAACGTCTTACGACAGGTACTAGCTGTCCCGGGAGGAGCTGAAGCGTGGTGCTGAGGGCTCCGGTGAGTTCCCTTGGAGATCCGGGAGCCCTCGGTCAAGCACCAAGGCAGGTCACCGGGGGGGGTTTTAGTGGGTATAATCCCACATAACCCGGCTGCACCCCAAAGCAGACGGGTATCTTGGTGAAGATTTCCCCCACGCAAAAAAAAATAAAAATGGGCAAGTATAACTAAGAAAGAAGAAAAAAGAAACGAAAAAAAAAGAAGGAAGAAAGCAAGAAGTGGGTAAGAAAGGTTCTTGAGTGTCATCAATGAATTGACCTAATGAATCGAGCCTCCTGACTTGGTAATACGTCTTTCTTATGAGTTGGAGATCCCGGGTTCGATTCCCGACTAGGTATACTTGTGCGTTCCCTTGGAGATCCCGGAGCCCTCGGTCAAGCACCAAGGCAGGCCACCGGGGGGGTTTTAGTGGGTATAATCCCACATAACCCGGCTGCACCCCAAAGCAGTCGGGTATCTTGAGAAGATTTCCTCCTCGCAAAAAAAAAAAAAAAAAAAAGTATACTTATTTCAATGAATAATTTATATGTCTGCTCTAGGTCTGGTGTTAGTTGTGAATATGTCATCCTTGACCCAGGGAATCCTAGTGAGAGCTAAGAGTGTGTTTCGGAACAGTGTTAAGCGTATAGATACATACTTGTAGTAATGTTATTCCTGTAAAGATTTGTTAAAAGCATATACATATAAAGTTACATGATCGTCTTTTCATATCATCGCAATTCGTCTTTTAGAATCATTATTCGTCCAGTGAACCTGCAGACATAGGTTCATGGCATAAAAGCTACTTAGGACTCATTGCTTCCAGTCCCCAACGACTAGAAGCTAGCTGACAAAGGAAAGCAGGACAATGTGATCGCAGTCGTAAAACGAATGAAGTTCTGGTTTTAGAGCTTTGTTGATTGGTATACGTTAGATCATAAGCAGTGGCGGATTTACAAATTTTCAAGGCATAGGCTATACAGTTTTTGCCGCTTTTGCCTCTATACAATTGTCATATCCTACATTATTTTTACAATCCTAAAATGTCGTTGAAATTACACGTAATATAATTTTTGGGTATATTTTTGAGCCTCCAACCAGCAGGGCTATCCTGTAAGTCTGAAAGCGATCGCGAGAGGCTCAATATGGGTTGTATTTTGACATATGAAACAAATACTCAACTGTCAAATGCCAGTTTCGTATCCTGTAAGTCCAAAATGGCGGAAAGGGATTCGGATCGCGATTGAATGAACAATTCTAGTACTTTGCTGCATTTGATTCGTTGATTCGGATGTGAAATGAAAGAGATGGCAAGTTTGTTACCGCTTTCAACAATTTGGCGGGTTTTTATGGCAAGCATCCAAGCCAAATATATAGTTTCCCAGACAAAGGACAGAGCGTGAGGATATTACAAGTAAGAATTTGAATTAATTATTATATTTGTTATATGCCCATATATATATAGATGAATCTTTTATCACCACCTTGCGTTGTTGCAGATTCATGGATGCTTACGGATTTCATGGAGTTGTGGGTTGTGTTGATGGCACACACATTGCAATAATCTGCCCTTGCAACCAAAACAAGGCCTACTAGAATAGGAAGCATTATCATTCTTTGAATGTCTTACTGGTGAGTTTTTATTTTCACCCATGCATGGTGTTCTTTCATCAACCTGAGCGGGATGTATAGTGTGTCAACACAGCAAGCAACATCAGTGGTATAAAACCACTGATGTTGCTTCACTACCTTACAGGTAGTGAAAGTCATCGGCCACCATGGTATATTTCAATTTTCACTATGATAGGTACATGCATGTTAGAACACTGTTAAACATTTAATTCTTTATTATTAGATTTGTGATGCCGAGTTACGCATCCTTCACGTGGACGCATCCTTCGGAGGACAGAGCCACGACTCACATGTCTGGAACAGTTTTCCAATGAAGGCTCTTATAGAGGACCTGCATGAACATGATGGAGAAATATGTTGGCTTTTGGGTAAGTTAGTAAATACTAGTTATGTATGTCTAATGAACCTGACATTTGCTTAACATATATAATATATGTTCAACATACAAATGTACTTTTTTACACTGCAGGTGATTCGGGATACGCACAGTGACCATGGATGATGACTCCTATCCTGAATGCTGCACCAAACTCACCCGAAGAGTACTATACTTCAAAACATACCAGCATTTGCCGATCGGTTCGCTAGACTTCCCCTTAGATAACAAGGTGTTCCACCTGGCAGGGCCTTGATCATACTGGGTATAGTGACTCTTTAGTGGTGAGGGTACCGTTGATATATATCATTTCATTGTGTACATGTAATGTTTGTTGTTTTAAAATTTGAAACATATTTGTGGTTGTTTTGTGCCTTCCTATGGTGGTTTTTAGTGTTTATGTAAATAACTATTTGTTGTAAGATATTCTAGCAATGTTACTATTTGTTTGTAAATCTTTAAGTCTAAGGTAGTATAGGTACTCTATAAATGTAAATTTATGTCCATTTATTTATGACTTGCTGCACCACGCGGTTTCACCCGTATCCTACAGGAACAGTTAATTTTTTCAGGATAATAAGTAGCCTGTGTTAATCCAGGGTATAAGCTACATCTACACCAAATTTCGTTTAGATCCTTTCAGCCATTACATAGTTGAATGGGAACAAACACACATATATGTACTTACAAACTTTTGCATTTATAATATTAGTGTGATTGTTTTTTTTTAAATACTTAGGTATTCTTTTATAACAACTTAGTGTGTTTTAGGAATCTTTAACTTATATTCTTAACTAACTTACTAACATACTTTTATTATTAATCCTCCTAAGCTGTAGGGTAAATGTCTTGTTCTTATCTTAATTGTTAGCAAAACATGTAAGTACCTTAGAAGTACCACCCTCGAGTTTTCTTCCACATTATTTTCCTCGAGGCTGTAGGTAGTTTGGAATGTGGAGTAGAAGCAATAAACAATCAGTACAAAAGCAAACAGTATCTTTCATTCCAAAATCTCGGTGTTAACAAGTTATTTCTCCGTACATTACGAATAATTTGGCATGGGTTTCTATTTCAAGTCAAGCAGACAGCACTAGCGATATCTTACGTCCTTATCGGTAATACAATCAAGTAACATTTTTCTAAGGGCACTAGCACTCTTAGGTAGTCCTTTGCAAAGAGAACATGTTTCCGCCTATGGCGCAGATGGCGCTGTACTGATGGCTTCTTATTCAAGATGGGGCCATGAGAGTCCTGCACTGACGTCCCGCATGGGGTGTATTGTGCATTTCCCCCTGCTAGAGTCTACCCGAGCCAACCCAGCTCCTTGAAATGACGGAGCGAGGCTCTGGGCTGCTGGCATAGCTGCTCCAGTGATTTAGATGGTGTTGACGATGATGATGAGACCAAGTCAAGCTGTCGGGATGACATGGATGATGTTGAAGCTACCTCATGCAAACTAGTGGCGATCCTTGCTTCTTATGTGCCTGTACAGTGCCACAGCACATGTTCCACTGTTTTGTTCTGCTGCATGCAACCACGACACAGCGTTGCAATTTCAATAGATTGTTAGTGATTTTTCTGGCGAGGGTTGGAAAGGCGGCCTTGGAATGTTGACAGCCGGCTTTCTTGTCCCACAGATTTTGTTGTTCTTGCCGGTGTGGCGGCGCAGTAGCTCACGTACTTCCATCGCATACTGATGGCTTATCCTCTAAGTTTGAAAGGGATCGTAATAATCAGCTGATTGAAAGCGATCCGTGTCCTATCGCAATCAATAATTGGCATCACGTAACTTTTTGTCTCGGTATCGCTAACGAACGAATGCCGTTGAATGAAGTGAGTGAGTTCTGGCGGGAACGTGAAGGAGTCATGTCGTGTTATTGTAGTAATTTCCAATACATAAGTTATTTAAAATAGAAAATAAATAGTTTTAATGTATAAAAATGGTAGATTTTCATTCATTATGCGTTCGTTAATGTTCACGAGTGTTGATAAATAGTATAATGCCGAGACACGCGACTTTTTGTGTTGTTTCTAAAACTCCATTGAAACCCTAGTAAAATTAAAATTTAACTCCACCACTTTACTGGGCCATGACTTCGACTTGACTATGACTTACTTTGTTTGATTTAGGCTATGACGGAGACTTATTTGTGAAATATTTTACTATACATAAAATACACAACTTGACACTGGCTAAAAACACAAAGTGTGAAGCCATAGCTTGTGAGAAAAAATAATAAGTGACACGTTTGACTTTGACATTGATTTTGAACGATGCGTATTTTTTCGAAACATTGGCTCTACGCGTTATTTATTTAGCCAAGGTCTAGTTTCGTGAAGTAGGTAATAGTATCTTACAATATTTTATTTTCAGAATGTAGACACATTTTTGTATGTAGTGAGAAATGAACTTTAAAGGCCTCGCTACATAGCCTGCCTGACATCGTGCGAAAGAGATGGCTATATTTTAGTTTCTGAGGGAGCGAAAGGGAGAAGCTATCGCCTTGATAGTTTGTTTCTTTTACTCCCGTGAAATTCAAGCTGTCCCTTTCGCGCGGTGTCAGGTCAGGCCATGTGTAGGCGCCCTAATTCATTAAGTTGCCTTCATGAAACGATCATAATGACTTTTTAGTGAAAATACGTAATTCCCTATGTTCCTATTGTTTCTACTTACCGTGCCAACTTTAATCTGCAAAGAGTTTTGGCGGGATCACGAAGAAGTCATGTCGCGCTATTGTATTATTTTCCAATACTTGTGTTATATCGATTGTTAATGCATAAAAATGGTGGATTTTATCCATTAAGTGTTCGTGAAAGTGTACGAGTGTTGGTGAATAGTATAATATCGTGAAACGTGACTTTTCGTTTTGTTTCCAAAACTCCATAGAAGCTTCTAGTACAGTCTCCACCACTTTACTGAGGCAAAAACAAAGTAGGGAAAAAAAAATACGGAAGACAAGGCGGTATGGCCTTAATGGCTTTAGGCTGCCCAGAAATGGGCGAATAAATAAAATAAAAAAAAAAACTGCAAAGTATTTACGGATTCAGAAATAAAGTTAAGAAATGCATATACATGCAACAAATAAGTGATGAATGTCTAAGGAATGACACCATGCAGCATACTTATCTACTTATAGATTGCCATCTCTCATATTTACTAAAGCTAGCTCCAAATATTCTAAGTTGTGGTAGCAACCTCGCCTCATATTTGTGGGTTCGAACCCAGGCGGGCCTGCATTAATGAATTCTTTGGAACTTGCATACTACTGGCTTTTCTGTGAAGGAAAACATCTTGAGAAAACCTGGCATATTTCCGGAGAAGAAATTTGATGGCATAAATATGCAATTCCGTCAGCACTCACTGGACCAGCGTGGTGGATATGGCCTTATACCTTTCGAGGGTAGGCTGATATCTAAGCAGTAGTATATAGTGGACAAAGAGCCACGGCAGATGTGAGGGCAATAACAAAGCAGATACACTTGCCAAGGAAGGCACGAAAAAGGAAATCAATGTAAACGTTGCAGAACTGTGTAAACCAACTGCTATGGAAACATGGAATCTGCTAAGTCTATACACAGAACGAGAACAACAAAATCAATGGAATAAAATGACGGGGTGCAAACATGCAAAAGAGTTTTACCCGTCGTTAGATAAGAAAATGACTAATAAACTATTAAAGTTAACTAGGTCGGACCTTCGTCTAATGATAGGTATTATCACAGGACACTGTGCGCTAAACTATCATTTGCACAAAGTTGGAGCTACAGATAGTCCTCTATGCCGAGGGTGTCTGCAAGAAAACGAGACCGTGGAGCATGTGCTACTGCACTGCAAGGCCACAGAGGACATAAGAGTTAGGTCGGGACTCCTTCAAGAATCTCAACACCAAGTCTCCAATAGCATAACATCTGACGAAACAGGAGTGGAACAGTTGTGCCAGCGACCCAAGGCCGTGCTCCGTTACTTTAAGGAGCTGGGCTGGTTTGGGTAGGCTGGCAGCGGGGTAAATGCACAAAACACCCTTAGCGGGACGTCAGTGCAGGTCTTATCGCCCCAGATAGAATTAGAATTAGAATTAGTAGTATATTTAAATATACAGAGCAATGATCTTTTTTACTTAATTTCAGCAATAAGTGCTTTTCACCATTTTATTGGATATGTTTCTTATGTTTATTAGGATGGAAATAGCGCAGGAACAGATTGAAGAGCAACAAGAACAAGATAATGATAATTTTAGAGATACTTTATACTTACCCAAGGTAGCATTAAACCACATCAGAGAAGTAAAAAATTTTTTAACAAGTTTGTTATTATAAATCTCTAAATAAAACTGTATTACATTAAATTATTTTTATTGCACAACTACTACATTATTTCATTGTATAAATCATAAAAGAACACCACAAAAGGACATAACAGGAATAATACATTAGAGATAGGCATAAAAAGGCGGTCTTATTGCTAAGAGCGATCTCTTCCAGACAACCATCGGGCTAGTAAGTAGATATACTTGAGATATAAAGAATAAATTTACCATAATATAGATGTGTCAGTGTTAAAAACACACTGGCCTACACAATGCTTGGAACATTAGGATGACGCTTGTGAGCAAATAGGACATAGCCCTATCTGCTCACAAGTTCTGTATGAGCGCCTGCTGGCGGACGAATCCAGCTTGCTGAGGGCGCATGTGCCGCGCCGCTCCTTCGCCGCGGCGGGGGTTGCGCCGCTGGTGCCGCCGTCGGTCAGCCTGCACCCGCGTGCAGTTGTATCTGCGGTCAATGGAGCGTAGGGGATATGTGGTCTTTGTGCTATATTATGAAGCATGCAGCATGCATTTGTTATTCTTGCAGCAAGTACCGGCGAATAATACAACTTCCTGACTTCCAGTAGGCACCTGTAATGAAAAACATTTTAAATTAATAATAAAAAACTAATATTTACTAAGACCATTTTGGTAAAAAAATAAAAAGCGAGCTGATAAAACACCTATGAAACACAACACTCTAGGAGGCAGCACGGAGGTAAATATTAATGTGTTTCTTCTAAGTGTTGACCGACATCCCAAGAACTACTTTGGTGGCATGCAATCCATTTCAATGTGAACATAATTATTAAGTACATAATTATATAATTACTTTGTACCTCGGTAGGTATTACTCTCTTTTAACTTGTCCTCTGTCATGTCAAAATGGAAAAGCTATAACATTTATAACAATTGGCTTGTTTAGGGCCATTATAACTGGCCGGATTTCTTTCTACAGACTGGGCTGCAACACACAATGCTTCCGATTGTCTCCTACTATGGTCTGTAAAGATCCAGTGGCATAGAATGCCAATGCAACCAAAATCAAGCAATTTTATCATCATTTAATTTGGTTGACCCACAGATTTGACAGCTGTACTTTAGTAAAGCTTTGTCTAACACTGCTGTAGGTTTAAGTATAGCTATAGTCTAACAATGGCTAGTATACTCATAGACTACTATGAAATACGTATATTAGAAGCGACAATGTTAGATTTTTGCGGGGACTGCAGAATCGTCAAGTACTTAGTATAATGAACCATTTTGTACTTACCTTCGTTTCAACATCCAAAGCATTACAACGAAGTGTGTTGTGGCATGTGAGGTTGTGAGGCGTAACATAACATTATTAGTTGGGGAGTAAACTCCTTTGACATTATGTACCGTTAATTTACTGCCGATCACTCGCACGATTATGTCTTGCACTAGTATTTTTCTTCCTCGCATGGGCCTGAGACTCCGTTACTTCCTATTCATGGGCCCTCTCATACATTTTATTTATGTTTTAGCTATTGTTTCTAAGAAAATTACAGTAAAAATGATAAAACACCGCACTAGCCATGTGTCGTTCGCGAAGGAATCCTTCAAACGAAGTACTTCAAGTATGTTCTGTCCTTTTCACTCTAGTCCAGTCAAAATTCAACTACTTCAAAGCCGAGCACAAGCCGAACACTGCCGATCGTCATTCGACGACGCCGAAGCGTCAGAGACGCTCCGAACCTTTCCGAACTTATTCGCTCAAAGCCACTACTATACGCTGTCCTGCTCTGTTGTACTGAAGTAATTTTGTGTTTCACTCAAACTTTGGCTCGGTTACGATCGCTTGAGAACAATTTTATATAACCCATAAATCATTTTAATCGTACATTGCTCGCTATGCAAAGAGCCATAATTAACTTTCAAGTAACTAAGCAATGTACAATAAAACCACATATGTAATACTAAGAAATATTTTAATTGAATACTTTTGATTCGCGCCAAATGTATTCGAATGCGAAAGTTTCAAGATATCAGCTTTATGCCAAGAAAATACGAGCCATTTTGGTTTGATAATTTAGTTTCCATCTCTTTCATTTTAATAGCATACACAATAATCTCTTCCCGCGCTTCCATTCGATTTGAAAATTATTGCGGCTTTCGTCGCTAGAGTTTTTGTTTGATTTATTTTCATTGCAGTCTGCTAATATTTGACCGAGCGAAGCGAAGGTCTCCGAGTTTACTGGGACAAATCGGCATTTGTATGTATGTTTGTATGTTCTTGTGTATATTTGTCCGATGAT
Source organism: Apocheima hispidaria (assembly GCA_947579745.1). Taxonomy (NCBI): domain Eukaryota; kingdom Metazoa; phylum Arthropoda; class Insecta; order Lepidoptera; family Geometridae; genus Apocheima; species Apocheima hispidaria. The sequence continues at coordinate 12,343,011 of OX388157.1, forward strand.
AACTTGCGAACCGTTGATCTGATCTTCTTGAAATTTTGTAGGCAAGTAGTTCATTTCAATACAATTTTTAAGTTTGAATATGAGCTGAATCGGTCCAGGAGTTGTGAAGATATAAGGGTCTCGAGGTCTCAGTTCGGCGCGAACTACTAGTATGTATATAAACTGTCTGTGTTATGTGTAAATATTGTACCTATATTATTTAATTATTTAAATAGGTATGTAGGTAAATAAAAAACACAGTTATTACTGTTAGTAGATTATAACGATATTTTCATAATTTTAAATATTATAATTGAAATAGGTATGTCTTCTCTTTATTGTAAGGAGGAAGTAAAACAAACACAAAAACGAATCTATACAAACAAATTTATAAAAAAAAACTGCGAGTCGATGGCGTGACGTTTTTATTTTGTCGCACGCCTCACATCCATTAGATAAGAAATTTGAATGAACTGCAACTTTAACGACCCATTCGATAGTTCGATGAAGTAGCGAAAGAAAACGAACGCTAAACGAAAATTCCTTCATTGAACAACTGAAGTAGATTGAAGTACTGAACTAAAAGATAGAAGTACTTCAAAGTGAAGGAATGAAGTATTTGAATCTTTTCACTTCAGTGACACATTCTGCGCATGGCTACACCGCACAACGTTTTTTTTTTCTCTTTTCTCCTAAGAGGATTTTGGCGTCGCACGTCTTATGCATTTGCCAGTGTCAAGTATACTTATATATTTTCAAGTTTTGTTAAATATTATCAAACAAGTCATAGTCACAGTCAAGGGCAAGCAAAGCAAGTCACGGTCAAGTCGAAGTCATGCCCCAGTAAAGTGGTGAAAACTTTACTAGAGCCTTCTATGGAGTTTTGGAACAACACGAAAATTCACGTTTCTCGACATTATACTATTCACCTTCACTCATGCATGTTCACGAACACTTAACTTGTGTTTATTTAGTAGTATTAGTAATAGTCTCTATTATATTATTTCAATGTGTTGGTTTTGTCTCCACACCGCATAGCAGAATAACTATTTAACAAGGGTTCATACAAATGAAGAGCTTAACGAGGCTGAAAGCCGAGCTTGCGTCGCGTACGAAGTCGCGGGCATCAGCTAGTCGAAAATAAAGTCAGCTAAACAATATAAGACAAGGAGATTATTGTTTTTTTTTACCTCGAGTTTTTATGTATAATATATTGGAATACTATCCATTAAGTGTTTCTTAATATCTTTGAGTATTGGCAATCCTATAAAGTTCTACACGATTAAACAAAACAAAAGATTTAAAAAAAAAAAGTTGATAGCGGTAGCGAACTTGCCACCTCTTTCATTTGACATTTCACATCCGAATCAAATGCATCCGTGATACGAAAAGTACTAGAATTGTTCATTCAATCGCAATCCGAATCCCTATCCGCCTTTTTGGAACTAGAGCAGACATTTGACAGTTAAGAATTTGTTTCATATGTCAAAATACAACCCATATATTTTTTTCTCCTATGTTTTGGCATCACACGTTGTGTATTTAGCCAGTGTCAAGTTGTGTAAAATTCCAAGTAAAGTAAAATATTTCACAAATGAAACAAGTCTCAGTCATAGTCTAAGTCAAGCAAAGTAAGTCATATTCAAATCCAAGTCATGCCCCAGTAAAGTGGTGGAGAATTTACTGGGGTTTCTGTGGAATTTGAGAAACAACACGAAAAGTCCCGTTTCACAGCATTATACTATTCACCAACACTCGTACACGTCAACGAACACTTAATGCATAAAAATCTACTGTTTTGAAACATCAAAATGTTAAATAACATACGTTTTGGAAGTTATGCAATGACTCGACATGACTCCTCCACGTTCCCGCCACTTGTTTCATTCAATGTCATTCGTTCGTTAGCGATAGCGAGAGAAAACCATCCGTGATACCAGTTAGCGATAGCGGTAGAACACGGATCGCTTATAATCAGCTGACTCTCGCGATCGCTTTCAGACTTACAGGATAGCCCTGCAGTAGGACTGGTATGCTGCCGTGCTAAGAAGAAAAGGCACATCTAACATTTTTTTTCAAAATTGAGTGAAATACATATTCTGAATCACGAAGACTTCGTGATTCAGAATATGTATCTATATTCTATATATTACACGTAATATAATTTTTGGGTATATTTTTGAGCCTCCAACCAGTAGGACTGGTATGCTGCCGTGCTAAGAAGAAAAGGCACATCTAAATTTTTTTTCAAAATTGAGTGAAATACATATTCTGAATCACGAAGTCTTCGTGATTCAGAATATGTATACAACTCTATAATGTGCCTTTTCTTCTTAGCACGGCAGTATGTATGGGTTGATAGTGGGAAGAGTGAAAAACATAAAATAAATTTTCTACAATTTCGGTCTTTTCACTCACAAAGTGTGGGGGTGCAGAGGCCGATTACTGGTCGGGGGGCGCCCGGGCGGCGAACTAGCTGTGTTACAGAATATGGAAGTTTTCTACTCTCGGAATGTGCAATGACAAGTGAGAGAGGAAAGTCATCAACAAAATTTGTTGCAGTCTACTATCTGTGAGACATCACAAAACCGTCATGCAAAAATCTTTTTGATTTCTATGAGGCAGCAAAAAAAAAATATATATTGGTCCCCAAATTTGCCGCCCCAAAAATCTGCCGCCCTAGGCTCAAGCCTACTCAGCCTGCTGGTAAATCCGACACTGATCATAAGTATTGTTGGGTGTTATTACTTGTTAGTTGTTGTAGCTAGTTTCGAGTAAACTGTCGTTTTAGACTTCATTTAATAGCAAACCACGAACCGAACCAACCGAACCGGAACCGGACCGGAAGACGCAGCATAAGCAGGCCTCCCGCTAGGTGGACCGATGACATTGTGCAAGTCACGGTCGGTTCACAACCGTTGGATGCAAGTTCCACGTTGTCGGTCGTTGTGGCGCTCTAAGGGGCAGGCCTATGTTCAGCAGTGGACTTCTTATAGCTGATGATGATGATGATGATGATTTCACAGCAAAAACAACAAAGTAACAAAGACATGGTTAAAGAGAAATTAAAAATATGGTTACGTACTAGGTTACTTTCCAAAAGTATATGTTATGTTTCAGTTAGCGAAATAAGTATACAATCGCAAGAGGGTATTGAAATATTTATATAAACAGGTTAACGTTCAAACAATTCAACAATCCTAACTAATACTATAATTCAGACCAATAAAGCTTAAGTAAAAGAATGAATACGTTCGTCTCGAGGAAATAACATCACAACATACTAACTGTCAGTCCATACAAAACGTCAAAAAATGCACAAAAAATGATCAACGCCATCTAGCGCACTGTAGGGAAGTAACTTTGTCTCTATGTCTAGATGGTTGTCGCGTTATCACGACTAAAAGGCTGAACGGATCTTGATAACATTTGATAAGGAGTCACTGTATATCACAAAGCCGGACATAGGATAGGTACTTTTATAACTTATTTTCCACGCGAACGAAGTCGTGGGTAGCAACTAGCTATTTATATAACAAACAAAAATTGTTTCTACTGAATCAATAATTTAGTTACGGAGTTTTGGCGGGATCGTAAAGAATTCGTCGCGTCATTTTATTATTTTCCAAAACTTGTGTTATTTCGAGTGTTAATGTGTAAAAACGGTGAATTTTTAACCGTTAAGTGTTCCTGAACATGCACGAGTTTTGGTGAATGGTATAATGTCGTGAAACGTGAATTTTCGTGTTGTTTCCAAAACTCCATAGAAGGCTAAAGTTTTCACCACTTTACTGGGGCATGACTTGGACTTGATCGTGACTTGCTTTGATCGCCTTTGACCGTGACTATGACTTGTTTGATAATATCTAACAAAATTCGAGAACATATATATGTATACTTGACACTGGCAAATGCATAAGACGTGAGACGCCAAAATCCTTTTATGAGGAAAGACAAAAAAAAACAACAACCCATCAGCTTTATCCACATTCATTAAGAATAGAGTATACCGCCGTCCATACAAAAAGCGTAGTCTGATACCCACCCCTAAATGTTATCCGATTTCGATATTTATTTTTATGTTATATACAAACTATGTTTGCTTGTTTTTTTTTTTAATTTCAAATATCGCCAAATCCTCGCGGAAGGACAATCCTCTTAAGAGATGTGTTGCATTATATCTGTTTATTTTCCAGTATTTATATCCATACCTGGAGCGTCGCAACATGCTCACGAATCCACTCCACAAGTTGACTGTAGGGGGCATTCTGGCAGGCGTAGCCTTCATCGCCTCTGGGATCCTTGAGATTTACATCAGTGTAAGTTCAGTATTTACTTTATTTTGAAGGCATTTCAAATTTGAAAGAAGAAAGAAAAACATTTATTTTACGCACAAAACACTACAACACCAATTTAACAAAATAAATTAAATGTAATGAAGAGAAGGATAATATATAATTACCTATGTTCAGTTATCGCTGTAGAGGGGAAAACATTAATGGAATATAATAAAATTTGTTATAAATAATAAATAAACATAAAAAATGTAAGGGAAGTATACAATACACATAAACACACAGATAAAGACAAGCACACAGATAAAGACAAAGAATAGGAATTGTAGATAATTTTTTAAGTGTTAATTTCATAGATTCACACAACTAGGCATTTATTACAAGAAAATCCGTTTTCCTAAATACCCCAAGATTATGAAGCAGCTTAATAATAACTTGTCTTAATATCCATTGAAACATCTTCTTTGTAAAGATATTTTAATATGCTGTCCACTGAGGCCCGCGGAGATTATCTCTTATTAGACGTCGTTGTTCGACGAGCGTGTAGGCGAGCCTTATATCTCTGAATTAGAAAAAAATATAAGGCGTACCTTCAAGGTAGAGAAACAGGATTTGATGGTTGACTTTCGGATAATCCGTATAATAAAACTAGGTCGTTATCGAAATTTTGACGATGGATTTTGTCGAAACTCTTACCCCCTTATTAATAAACGCGGAGAAAGCTTGGAGAAATTGCTCAGTCTTCTGTCTTTTTCAATCGAGTTCTAATTTCGAAAGAGCAAAAAGGACTTTGGACATTTTTTGTAGTGGTATTGTATCGGCTCTCTTGCCGATTGTAGTGGAAGGGCTCTCTTGCAGAGTCCGACTGGGAAAGTACCACACCTTTGCCAGTTATTCAACCGCCAAGCAGCAACAGTGCAAGTGCTTTAGTGTGCAAGCATGACTGTGTTCCGGATTGAAGGACAATGTTTCCAGCGTAATTACTGGGCATACAGAGATTTAACATCTAACAGGGTGACGAGCGCAGTGCATTGCCGCGCATAGTTTTGAAGTGTTGGAGTTCAAGCGTACTACCAGTTGGCAGCGTACCCAGCGTGCTGGCGGTATTACCACGCTAAATGGCAATGCCTTTGCGTTGCGCCAGATAAATACATTAAATACATAAACACACATATTATATACAAACTTACGCACAAACTTAAAACTTTATATAAAAGGCGATGTATGCATATATGTATGAATGTTCTCTATAGACTCCAAAACAGCTTTACTGATTATGATGAAATTTTTAGGCAATCATCATATTAGCCCAGCGTGTGATCCTGTCAGTTTGGTACCCGTGCGAAGCCGGGGCGGGTCGCTAGTTGAGTTGTATTAATTAGTGTTGCGGAACGCTGCTATCTGAATCGGTTCCAAGTTTTGTCACGGGTATAGATACTTAAGTTTTCTTGCAGAGCACGTATCCCAACTTACCTCGAGCTGGCTCCTCTCAACTTCGTATCTACAACGGGAACCCTTGCTCCATTTCAATCGAGAACAGCCAACAAAACATTACGTATACCATACCTTCTTTCTCACAATACAATAAGGATATAAAGCTCCAAGGTACGCGGAAAATTAAAATACTATTTTTACACGCTAGACGTTTTTTTACAACTCGCTTGGGGCTCAATTTTTGAATCGATCGTATGATTTCGCACGAGAATATCATGCGAAATAAAAGATTTTCTATTGTTAGAAAGCAAATTCGAATGGTTCAAACCACTTCGCGTAAGCGCGTGATATGATTATTTCAAAAATGCTACTTTTGTTTGGGATTTCGTTCGAAAGTCAGTCATTTCAATTGATTCAAGTGATATCATTCGAGCGACATATCGAACGAGCGATTCAAAAATGGAGCCCCAGATGTTTTGTGATGGTGTGGTCGAAGATGGTAAACGCACCTAGCGTGTAATGGGAACTGGCTCAGAACTAAGGCGGCCGGAGTTGCTCGGCGATAGATGTTCAACTTGAGGGTGGTAGCGTCGCCAGCTGAGTAGTAGAAAGATCCACCACCACGCAATGTTTTCCTCACGATGTTTTTACTTCACTAGCAGCTTAATGGCTATCACCAGTTACGATCGCTATAAAAATAATTTATTGACGGAGCGAAGCGAAGGTCTCAGAGTTTACTGGGACAAATCGGCATTTGTATGTATGTTTGTATGTTTGTGTGTATATTTGTCCGGTGATAACTTGCGAACCGTTGATCCGATCTTCATGAAATTTTGTAAGCAAGTAGTTCATTTGAATACAATCTTTAAGTTCGAATATGAGCTGAATCGGTCCAGGGGTTATGAAGATATAGGGGTCGCGAGGTCTCAATTTTTATTTTTAACTTTTTCTTGTAGAAAAGTCAAAAACAATTTATGTTAGTGTACAAAGGTGGACCACGAGAAATGCTGTTTGTGGACCATCTATGTCCATCTGGGTGGTCCATGGGAAACAATATTTGCCGATGGTCCACCAAGGTCAACTTAATTGTTGGACAATGGGAAAGCTCTCTTGCAGTAATTTAAATGACATTGGAAATACACGAAACTATCTAATAAATATTTACAACTAAAAATACTGACAAATATACAGGGTTACAAGGAAAGTTTATGCTAAGCCGAAAACTGCTCCTGGTACTCATTATTATGAACAACTTTTACTATGGGACCAACCCTAAAAATATCCAGAAAAAAAATCTGGTATTCCGTAGAAAAATATTAATGACACCCGAAAAATGTATGAAACAGCTGATCTTTTTTCTCGATATCATGGATAATCCCATAATAAAGTTAATTCATAATGATGAGTACTACGAGCCCTTTGCGGCTTAGCATACCCCCTTTGCGGCCTAGCGTACCCTTTTACTATAACCCTGGTGGATGTTGAAGCCGCGGCCAAAAGCATGCATTTGTGGCTTAATACGCCACAAAGTGTATGCAAATGGTTTTTCGCAAAGGCAAATAACTGTTAAAAAAGTTTCCTCTCATTCTAGAAGTTTCCTACATGACTCTAAAACTCGGAGGCAGTTGTATAGAGCCTAGAGACGAGCAGTTTAAACTGGAGGAGAAACAAGCGATATCGTTTTATCTGATGGGAGACGAAGTGATAAGGTACAGAGATCATGTCGACAAGAGCAAGTCTGGATTCCCTTTCGTTAGGTAAGTCACTTTTATTATAAACTAGCTGCCTCGCACGGCTTTTCTCGTATATGCTTTAGCCTTTAAGCATCCCACTGAGATATCAGCTCCTCGAAAGGTGATTGGGCCATATCACAGATCACATTAGATACCGCATTACGAGATTCGTTGTCCCTAAAAAAAGTCACGTCAGTTTGAGGCGTGGCGCGGGTCGCGGGGAGTGCGACCGAGCGTTCTCATTGGCTATCTCAAGGTTACGCCTACTCGCGCCTATCAATCAACCAATCAGAGTAATTTCTTATAAGTGTATTTAGACTGATACGTGGTGCGCTTCGAGCGTCCTGAATGCCGAATCTAGGGTGTGATCTAGGGTGCCATATCCACCACGCTGGCCCAATGCGGGTTGGCGGATTCCCATACGTAATTGAATTTCTTCTTTGTAAATATGCAGGTTTCCTCACGATGTTTTCCTTCACCGAAAAGCCAATGGTCCGTACGTAAGTGCCAAACAACTGATTGGTACGGGCCCGCCCGGTTTCGAACCCACTACCCCACGAATGTAAGGCGAGCGTGCTTCCACTCAGCTACCACGGCTTGCTCGAATAAGTTAAAGTAATTGCAAGACCCTATTCCATCCCCTTAGACGTTGATTTCCGAAAAGTCCTAAGACATGCCTTCTTTGTATGGTTAGTACATAAACCGAGTGTCATTGGCTTAGCATGACAAAATAGTGTTTTCCATACAACTTGGGGGGTCCATTATACCTCTTCAGGGATCGAAATTTGTAAATCCCGTTGTTATTGTTTATCTAGAACATTTGAGGAGTATTTTCGTTCAAATTTTCTGCCTCTATCATAAGCGGTTTGGTTTTTGCGTCGATTCCTACAAAAGGACTTGTGCTGTCTTGGGTTCATTAACATCATCAAAACTTTTTACCTCATTCATTCTTATTACTATATAAATAATACACTAGCTGATATGTTAAAAAATAAATAACTTGAGAGAGGGATTTGATACGGTTACCATTGAAAAACGAGGACCGGGTAAAACTCACATTATAATCTGGAGTAAAATTATTTTTCAAGGTTTGTTCAACAATGGAAACGCATTGTTGAATCTCAGAATAACTACCTAGGAGTTTTGGCGGGAATGTGCAGAAATCATGTCGCGTCATTATATTATTTTCCATTACTTGTGTTATTTTGAGTGTTAATGTGTAAAAACTGTGAATTTTTACCCGTTAAGTGTTCGTGAACATGCACGAGTGTTGGTGAATGGTATAATGTCGTGAAACGTGAATTTTCGTGTTGTTTCCAAAACTCCATAGAAGGCTCTAGTAAAGTTTTCACCACTTTACTGGGGCATGACTAGGACTTGACCGTGACTTGCTTTGCTCGACTTTGACATGGACTATGACTTGTTTGATTATATCTAACTAAACTTGAGTATAAATATGTATACTTGACACTGGCAAATGCATAAGACGTGCGACGCCAAAATCCTCTTAGGAGGAAAGAAAAAAAAAAAAAAAAATAACTACCTAAGTAGTAGTAAGTTTCAATCGTGTTTCGATCCATTTTTACAAATGTCAGAAAACCTAAACTGTGAGATGTCAAATTTTTTTAGAGTTGCCCATTTTTACAAATCCTAAACTGTCATATGTCAATTTTTTTTAGAGTTGCCCTTTTTTACAAATCCTAAACTGTCAGATGTCAAATTTTTTTTAGAGTAGCCCATTTTTACAAATCCTATACTGTCAGATGTCAAATTTTTTTTAGAGTTGCCCATACTTTACTCCACAAATGGCGGCAAATTCAAATCTTGCGTTAATTTTGGGTCAACCTTTATTATTATGCGTAGGAAAACGGTCAGACAGAGCGATTCGAATAAAGAAAAAAGCGACTGGGATTTCTTTTTCTTAGTGAGCAGTGGATAAAAGGTACTTCTAAAAAAATCTTTGAAGTCAATAACTACCTTTGCAGTGAACACATCTTCTCTGGTCAAAGCGGCAAAATAGAATCGGATTTCTTCCGGAAAACGCCCGTCACAAATCGGAAGTTCAATTTTCCTGGAAAATCAACCGGAAATGCCTTTGTTTTGTTGAGGTCTCGAGCCGGAACCATTACGGCCTACGATAGGACACTAGTCGGAGATATTGTGCACGCACTTTCCGTGTTTTTAAATTACTTAAAACAATGTATTTTTTTATTGTGAATTTTCTATTCTTCGACCTAGTAATGCGTTCATCATAGGTCCAAGAATGAAACGCTTTGATTAATATTTGACTCTACAATAACATCGCATTTTTAAAATATTTTACGACAAACAACAACAGAAAAACAAGATTTTAAATACATCATACCTAAAGGTTAAAGATTTTCGAAAATCGACACGAAACAAACATGACCATTGTGCGTACGTGATTTGTGCCAGAGATACAAAAGAATTATTAATTTATTGCCCCCTTTAAATTTACGTCTTTTTTTTACTTGGCAAGTGCCTTTACTTATTTCTCATTCATGTTCATTCATTCATGTTGCTGCTACTTGACTACCTGTTTGGTTCAATGGTTGCGCTTGTGCCTTATGAGCAGATAGTACTGGGTTCGATTCACGTTCGATTCCTGGCAAGGCAGAAGTTTGAATGGTGAATTTAAATTTCTGCTCTGAGTTAAGGTGCTTGTGTTTGTGTATTTGTTTGTGTTCCGTGGCTTCTCTGATACAGGGAATCCTAGCGGAGGACTATGAATGTGATACGTTTTTATTTAGTTACTTTCTACTTCAATAAAGTAGTTACTTCAAGTTTTGTGCTTATACGACGCATATTTAACGCTGTTATGATCATTGTATTTTAAAAGAGTTTTTTGTCAAAACATTTCTATGAATCTTTCTATCTTGATAAAACCTGTGGGGTATTTCCGACACGGGCCTAGATTCGATTTAGGTGTGTTAATCTATTCTTTGTGGGTGAGCTTTAGCCTTTTTCCAATTATTCTTTGTGTGGGGTCTCTCTTTGATCTGTCAATGCGTGTTTGTTACGAAAAGCAAAATTATTTTCGATTGGGAAACAAAGTTTCTGAATTCGAATCGGTGTACAGAAGTTATATACAGTGAGAATAATAGGTATAGACGAATTTGGTAAAACCTCTAACATTAATATAATACTTGTTTCAGTAAAGTTATACAATTAGGGGATATTAAACCAAGTTACAAATGGATTATGAAAATTATTTTTAAAAACAACTATGTCGTCCCCATCGTATCTATCCTTGCATACAATAGCTTAAATATGTATAAATAATTGACTGAGCGAAGCGAAGGTCTCAGAGTTTACCGGGCAAATTGGCATTTGTATGTATGTTTGTGTGTATATTTGTCGGATGATAACTTGCGGACCGTTGATCCGATCTTCATGATTTTCATCTACACAATTTTTTAAGTTCAAATATGAGCTGAATCGGTCCAGGGGTTGTGAAGATATAGGGATCGCGAGGTCTCAGTTCGGCGCGAACTACTAGTATTATTAAGGGATATAAATAATGAACTAAACAGTATAAGATTGATTTACGGGATGAAGGAAACAGTATACAGTCCGTTCATATCAGCGCCCTTGGAATGACGATAAAGTATAAATTATCATGAATTACCCTCATTTTGGATTTACTAATTAAAGTTCGGTAGAAAACCGATTTCTCTGTTTTTTTTAAATATTTGGTTTTGTCTAGGCTGGTTAAATTATCTGAGTTTTCGCTTAACTAAGTCAGTAGGCATGATAAAGTTATGGACGCGTCCCTAACTGTTACGCAGATAGGATTATTTTATTCAAGTCGTTTATTACTGTCTATATCCCATAGAACAGTGAACAGCAATCTCTATTGCACATTTCTAAGTTGTTACAAACTGTAGCTGTCTGTCTATTATAACTTAAACTTTTAATTTCAAGAAGCGGAAAGGAAGATATTTCATTAAAACCTTTGTAGTCTTATCATTACAAAAAAACAACATATTTTTGTTGGAAATTCCCACGTAGAGATTATATTCAATAATGTAAAAATAGATACCTATCAGCGGAGGTACTTGGGTCTCCCACTAGATGGTCCGACGGCATTGTGAAAAACCCTGGGTAACCAGTGGATGCATATGGCAAATTGTCGTTGAGGCCTTTATTCAGCGGTTGACGTCTGCTGGCTGATGATGAATGTGAAAATGCGTAAGAGAGACAACTGCGGGTGCAAAAATGGGCCTTAAGTAAAGTTATTGAAATAAGACCGAAATAACGTTTCATATTGCCGTATTCAGTCATTTTTGTCAACTGCCCTAAGTTCGAAACGTTGAAATCCAGCTATTCGTATTAGAGCGTTAAGTATTTCTACGTAATTTTCTGTCCTATAAAATGTAATACCTCATAATATTAACCTTCAATTTTAGATTCCTCATATCGACCAACAACACAAACATCGTCCTCTACAACGAAAGACGAAACGAGACGGAGAGTGCTCTCAACACTTCGGGAGTTTCCAAACAGATGGAGGTGTTCGCCTCAACCTATTCTTTGAGGATAGACAATGAAACCATTATGAGGAACTTTGAGTTGGAAAGCGGGGGCGTCTATACCATCGTTGTAGGAGGAAAGGAGAATGATTACGTGCGTATTTATAATGTGAACCAAACTTCATGACCGCTCTGAAGAATAGAACGCGTTACAGTGTCACAACAACAAATTTTTAACAAGCGGCCAACAATTTTTTGTGCTCACTTATCGATGTTTTTTTTAATGTTTATCCCTCATCTAGATATTAATTTTAATATATGTCTCACCATATACAGCATTCTTCGATTTTTAGTTTCGAAAATATATACCTCTAGGTAATAAAACGGGCCCAGCCAAATTATTCATACCATAATATGATATTATGATTGTCAACAACTTTTTTCTTTCAGGTATCAAAATTGTTTGTTATAACGGAAGCGAATTCTATAACCATGGCGTGGTTGCTACCTCAGTTCTTCATCATATCTGGAGGAGAGGTTCGTAGCGTACATGTTTTGTTTGTTTTTGTTAACGACCCCTTTTTATCGGCTAGGCTTTTTACGATAAGCATACTTATATTTAAGACTTACGGTATGTTTTAGTCCCTGGCTCCAGAAACCAGGTCTTCCAGCCCTCGTAACCTAGAGCCATTTAGAAAGGATTCGATTCGGAATTTACTCTCTCCGTCTCTGTCATCGTGGCTGCTGGGGAATGTAGATCTCGAAAGCAAACCTTTCTGTTTGAGTGAATTCTTCAGACAGTTTGGGAACCCTGACCGTAGTATTCAAGAAACATGTAGCGGAGAATGTTAGGGCTAGATGAATGGATAAGCTCGAAAGTTAATTTAAAAATAGTTAATAATAATGTTATTGTGTCCGTTCAGTTTTGTAAAAAACCATTCATATTTCCAGGTATTGTTTGCGGTGACAGGCAACGAGTTTGCATTCAAGGAAGCTCCTTGCAGCATGAAAGCGGTGATGACGGCAGTGTGGCTCCTGACGGAAGCTGTCGGGAACGTCATCATCATCATCATCACCCGGCTTTTTGCCAACTATTCACAGGTAATATTTTACTATATATTTATAATATATAACTATTTTGCACAACCTTTATTTTACAATTTCATTTTTTTTTTGGGTTGGGCTATTTTTGATTGGAATGGCACTTCCTCCAAAAAGGGGGGCCGTTTACTACGGTGCCATTTACTGGCCGATTTTGATACTATTTGGCAGAAACATTTCGTGCTCAATTCTAAACAGGATAGAAAAATAGATAGATAGATAGCTCTTTATTGTTCACACCAGAAATTACATGCATAATACAAAAATCTACTTAAAACTAGTGTAACAATTGGCGGCCTTATCGCTTAAAGCGATCTCTTCCAGGCAACCTTAGCAAGAATTTCGAATATGAGCAAAATCGATCAATACGCCATGATATAAGGTCGTGAGTTTTCAGGTCGCCTTCTTTTCGTTCGCTTCACTCACTCGGTCAATTATTTTTTTATTGCAGGCAATTTTCACCCTTAAGCATTACTATAGCTAGATCTTCCACTTTCACTATGGAAATAAAAATAATATTTAGTTATACCTATAGTATTTTCTCTAAGGTTTTATCTGATTATTTTTTCATTCTCAATAAAAACCAGCTCATTCGGGGCGCACTAAAAGTTTCCGGAATGAATGAGAAAAAATACTGTAAATGGTCAAACATGAATTTATATATTTTCGAGTTTTGCTATATATTATCAAACAAGTCATAGTCACAGTCAAAGGCGAGCAAAGCAAGTTACGGTCAAGTCCAAGTCATGCCCCAGTAAAGTTGTGAAAACTTTACTAGAGCCTTCTATGGAGTTTTGGAAACAACATAAAAATTCACGTTTCACGACATTATACCATTCACCAACTCTCGTGGATGTTCACAAACACTTAACGGGTAAAAATTCACCGTTTTTACACATTAAGACTCGAAATAACACAAGTTTTGGAAAATAATAAATTGACGCGACATGAATTCTTCACGTTCCCGCCAAAACTCCAAACCTCCCTTTGCTTGGGCACTTAGACACTCTCTATAGACAATAGACATGCAATTTCTAAAATGACACCACTATGTAAAAACAAGCGACAAACAGTCAAGTGAAAAAAAACTATATTCTACACCCAAATAGTTCCATTTTCAAATGTTGTAATTACTAATATTGTTTATGTAAGTAACCAGTTCCGGAATCATGTAGTGCGCCTTATGTAAATACTACATATTTACTAGAAAAGTATAGTATACGGTAAACACCATCCAATGAATAAATCACGTAAAAGCTGGTTTTAAGCTAGCCGTAATGCGAAACGAATTAAAACGGCATAATTTTGTGCGGCATTTTATTTCGTAAAAGCGAGGGATAAACTTGCTCAATTAAACCTAAGCAGGTGTTACCAAAGCCTAGCGACGAATTTTCATACCTCAGTTATTTGTTGCGATAGTATAATAAACTAAAAATTATAGTCAAAAGCTATCACAGGTTGTTAATAGCAAAAAAAATTGAACCGTGTCGGAAACAGACCGCTGTTATAAGTTTAATATAACGTGTATCTTTGTGTGTTTGTGGATGCAAGTGGCACGTTGCGTGGCGCTCTAAGGGGGAGGCCCCTTAGAGCTCCACACCGACCGACGTGTGGCGCTCTAAGGGGGAGGCCAATGTTCAGAAGTGGACGTCTTATGGCTGATGATGATGATGATGAACATGATCTTTGTATCTGTCTGTAGCATCGTAGCTTCCAAACGAATGAGTCTATTTTTATTTAGTTTTTTTTCTTGTATACTTTTTGTACCAATTGAAGATGCCGATTATCAGAATTATTCTAGAATGTCGGTGGGTTTCAAATTTTTAATGTTAGTAATATAGTATTATAATTTTTTCCAGCGTTTTTAGTCCCACTGCATTGCAAATGCCTTATTCGGTAGAAAATACAGGGTTATAAGGAAAGAGTATGCTAAGCCGAAAGGGGCTCAAGTACTCATCATTACGAACTACTTTTAATATGGGACCAATACTGAATTCAAGAAAAAATATCTGCTGTTCCATGCATTTTGTCGAGTGTTATTGACATTTTTCTAAGGAACAGCTGATAGTTTTTTATATTTCGCGATTTCAGGGTTGGTAAAAGTTATTAATAACAGATGAGTATACTAAGAGCCCTTTTCAGCTTTGCATTCACTTTTCTTATAGCCCTGTATTATACATGTATTAGCTGATGCCGGCGATTTCATACGGAGCGGTGCTCGGCCTTTGGCTTCCGAGACCTTTACTTACGAATTAGTCGTCGATATCGTACTATTTTCATATTATTGCGTAGGCATTTGACAACTGAAAATTAAATAATATAACGTTTTAATATTATTTTTATTTCTTTCAGGAAACCCAATTCTTCATTTACACCGGTCTGATGTTCGTGTCCATATCAGTGTTCCATTACCTCTCCCGAGGCTACCATTTCGGACACTCAGAAGACGAGGCGCCAAAGAAACAATGCCGGAGTAACAGCGAACAGCTGTACGAGCAAGTGAAACAAGCCGAGGATTACTTAGATCATTGATGAGTGTAGCCAGTGCTTAGTTTTGATTAGTGTAGTGTTATAAACATTGATAATTAGAGCGGATTATTGATGAGTGAAGCGATTCGAATTTAATGATTTAGAGTTAGAGAAAGTGGTGTCAGAAACTGTAATGCCAGAAAGTGTCGAACCTCCAAGTGTATGACGTGGTCTCCTGTAATTGGAGGTGTATCCGGCTTGATGCCTAAGTTTCAAAATGTGAATGTAATGTGTACCATATTATCCATATCCGTATCCATTATGGGATCCATATTATATACATAAATCAATATAGTGATGGAGGAACCGTGAACAGTTGTACGTGAAAGTGAAACAACCTGAAGATACTTAGATAATTGATGGGTGTTGTGTTTTGTATTGATTAGTTGTAGGGTTTCAAATATAATCGTAGATACGTTGTGCAGATTATTGATGAGTATAGTGATGATAAGCTTTGTATTGATTAGTATAGTGTTGGAAAGATTGAGTGTCACAAATATTTATGAGGTAAGTGTATAGCGTAAAAAACAGTGTTTGAATAATGACGAAGTGGTTTCGTACAATGGAAGCAGGCTGTGGACTGTTTAAATCACTAACTAGTGTAGTTTTAGAAATATTGATGAGTGTCACTCAAATGTTGATAAAATCATTGTTTACTGTAGCTGAGCTAGCCTAGGTGTTGTTTTATTTTTTTAACTTTCGCGATTTGCGAACACAATATATTGCTTGTAAATACAAATTTAATTAATTGTAATTTTAGCGTGGCTAATTCCCGTAAAAAAACATTAAATTATAGATGTTATTGTAAGAAAAGATTGATGAGTTGAGCACAGTGTTAAAACAGGTCTCTTAATGACCTCTCTGCTGCTATCATTTTATGAAACGTTGAAATAAAAAGAGATGTAGATAATTTAGTCCTCTCAGATCAATTTTAGAGATTAATACAATGGAAACGACATCAGTGCCTGTTTAGTGCATTGTGAAACAGCATTGTGTAAGTAAGACGAACTGAATAGTATTGTATTTGAAATATTTATGAAAGAAGTGTGTTGCTGGAAACTTTGGTGAAATAAAGTGTAGAGTTAAACAGTACTGCAATAGTTACGACCATTGTGTTAGTGAGACTAGCTGAATAGTATTGTATTTGAAATATTTATGAAAGAAGTGTGATGCTGGAAACTTTGGTGAAATAAAGTGTAGTGTTAAACAGTACCGCAATAGTTACGACCATTGTGTTAGTGAGACTAGCTGAATAGTATTGTATTTGAAATATCTATGAAAGAAGTGTGATGCTGAAAACTTTGGTGAATGAAGTGTAGTGTTAAACAGTACCGCAATAGTTCCGAGCATTGTGTTAGTGAGACTAGCTGAATAGTATTGTATTTGAAATATTTATGAAAGAAGTGTGATGCTAGAACCTTTGACGAATGAAGTGTAGTGTTAAACAGTGCCGCAATAGTTACGAGCATTGTGTAAGTGAGACAAGCTGAATAGTATTGTAATTGAAATATTTATGAAATAACTGTGATGCTAGAAACTTTGATGAATGAAGTGTAGTTTTAGAAAGCTTAGTGCTGAGACACAGTAGAAAAAAAATACTAGTCGTACGTGTGCGGAACTGTTTAGGGTTCAAAATATGGACTAATGTTATGAAAGTTGTGTTAAAATCTTAATGTTACAAAAAATTATACGGCGTGTAATGGTTAAATATGGAAAACATAAACGTGTTAGAAATATTTATGATAAGACATTGTTGTGTTTGAAGTACATACATAAGCATTATAGAAACGAGTGATTGTAAAAAACAACAATATTGTTAAACTGTTATATTTTATGATGGTACAGGCCCAGATGTTTTATAACTTCGCTTACAATTTATTCTATATGAAAGTAAGATTACAAATAAAATTGTGGAATGAACATCGGTTGTCTTTTTTAAATATAGAATCAAAATACCCATAGTTATAACTAACGACCGAACGGCAGAGAGAAAAATATATCGCAATCAAAAATTCATACGAAATTGAAAAAAAGCAACCTAACGGAACAGGTACGTTTAAAAAATAAACTCGTGTCCAGCTCGGAAAAAACACAACGTGAATATTGATTGCACATTGAATAGTAGGTATTTGCTTTGAAGTTAATTAGATTTATGAGGAATAAATCAATCAATCGAATAAATAAATTTAAATAACACACGGTTTAATTCGCGGATTGAATATTCCGTTTCGGCACTGGGCGAATTCGACCCGTCCGTCCGAAGCTACAACCGACCTCGCTGCGCATTAGTGCCGAGGTCTACGAACCTCCCGTGCTGCCTCCTTAGCCCTGCTCCAACACCCTGAGGCCATCTACCACCTTCGGCCGCCTTTCGACATAGGGAAGTACGGTGCTACGAAGCGCAAGCAGATACTGATCTTCAGGTCGATCAACCACGACCCTAAATTAATTTGCCCTCCTTCTGAGCTAGCTTGGTAAATTCATTTATTTATTCTTTTTAATTTTAACTTTAACCTTTGTTTATTCTTAGTAAAGTAGATTGTTGATTAAAATCTGGTTGTACTCATGGTCAAACCTTAGTTTCATTTTACTATGATATTAGGTAGGATAGAAGGTAAGGGGTTGTGTATGACTAACCCGGTGCATTAACATACATTTTAACACATTACATACATATAAACATTTAAACATTACATTATAACATACACATACATTTTAACTTGTTTTTGCTTATGCTTCTGTGTCAACTTTTTTTTTGTTTTGTTTTTGGCATTAAATTCAAAACAAAATATACACAAGAACTCTTTTAAAATGAAGTTTAGGTTTCCTACATCATTTTTTAAATCAGATGTACCGCTTGCAAAATATTGGCCGACCAAGTTGCTTGCAATGTGCCCCACCTTCCATTTCTATGCATCTCAGAAACTTGTTATCTTCCTTGTTGATAGATCTTAATAAAAAAATATATTTTAAAACAGTTTCGGGCAACATGTGATATCGGCTTTTTCAGATAACCGAAAAAAACGGATTAATACTTCAAACGTCCTATGCGGCCGACGTAATTTTTTTTTTTTTTTTTAAATACCGCTTATTCTTTCACTACCAACTCGTTTGTAGAAAGCGTAGATGTGGTCGAAGATAAAGCACGCAGACACATGCTCTATTTACCCATTTTTCTTTGTAAAGAGAATATTGCAGGCCTATGCACTAAACATGCATTATTCTTCTTATAGAGAAAAAAAAGGACTTCAAACAAATTGATAGATTGAAATTTTTCACCGAGGGGAGAAAGTCACCAATTACCAACGAGGTTGTAGTTTGAGTTGATAAACACGAGTTGGGAATCGCACTTTCTTCCGAGTGAAACATAAAATTGATTTATACTACACTTACGAGGAAAATAAAAGACAAAACAAATTAACAATTCAGATAAGTAATCCAAACACAAACAGGCCGCGCGCGTGCTATTACTAGTTGTATTTTTTTTTATTAGTTATCAGAAAAAGCTTTTGGCCAGTATAATTTTATGGACATGGTGATAATAGTACATTATTGTTGTGGTCTGTAATGATGTCTTGGCATTCTGACAGACCCACTGATATATTACAAAAAAAAATTGGGTTCTCACATACTTTTTCTGCCCCATCGGCGCGTTAACAATGGATTTACATATACTTTTCGGGCCCGTGGATTTGTAAGACAGTAACGAAGTCCTTAAGTTTTAAAATCATCATTTAGAAAAAGGAATATGGTACTTTCCGAGAAAGTGTGGTATAAAGTAAAAGACTAGGACGTTCCAACATCTATGTAAACTTTCTGAAAGCTCCCAAATACAATATGCAATTACTAAAGCAAACTGCGCTATAATATTACTTCCCTCGGAGACCGGAGTCCAAAAGCTACATTACCTAACTCCTGTCCGTTATCCTATCATAAACTCCCGTTTATTACAGTGCTAGAAACGTACGAAGCTGGAACAAAGTAAAATGCGCAAGTATTTTGTACAGTTATGTACGAACCTATCTTACCCGGAGCCTTATTTCATAAACCGTCAGAAAATGTAGCGTATTGTGGTTGTCCTACATTTTAATTTCGAGTTATTCTCTAAAACTTTGTTGTGAAGTCTGGTCGTGTATTTTATCCGAATACAGAGCAATAATAGAACCGGTTCTCATTCGAGATGGCGGCGATAAGACCAGCACTGACGTTCCGCATGTGGTATTGTGCATTTCCCCGATAGCATCTACTAGAGCCAATCCAGCTCCTTGAAGTACCGCAGCGACGCGCGACGCTCTGGGCTGCTGGCACAGTTGCTCCAGTGGTGAAGATGGTAGTGTCGATGAAGAAGAGAACCAGTAAAGCTGTTGGACTGACGTGGATGATGTTAAAGCTGCCTCATGCAACCCACCGGCGATTCTAGCTTCTTCCGTAGCTTCGCAGTGCCACAGCACACGCTCCACTGTTTCATTCTCCTGCATGCAACCACGGCAGAGCGGAATATCCGTAGTCCCATATTGTACAAGTGACTATTCAAATTACAAATATTAGGCTATGAGGCCTACCAGTAGGCGAAGTTCCTGACTAGCCTATTCAAGAACGTTTTTTATTTTTGGTTGTAATATCTACTGTTGCCAATAAACTGGTTTGCTGTCCCAAAAGGCCACGGAACTGCATAATATACAAATTGCTTAGAATCGTGCTTGTCAGTGTTGGTGACAAATGGAGTGGAGACAAATGGTGCCTCGCTATCCAGCGGGGCCACGCAGCTAGTATTTGGGACACGTTGCCCTAAATTAGAGACCGTTTAAACTATCTGTAGGCAACACAGGCGTTGATGGTTTAAACGATCTCTAATTACTAATAGGTTAGAGTTAGTTCCTAGTTTATTGATGTTTGTGAATTAGATTAAAAATATTAGTATTTTCAAGTGCTTGGTATCAATAAGGGATTAAATGAATTTATACATTAAAAAAGAGTTATGACTGTGGCGTACTTTCCCAAGCAAATTTTTCAATTGTTTCATGATAGCTACACAATCTTCAATTGAGAGGTTAACCTCGGATTCTAAAACGTTTGTTAACTTTGACAACAATATAACTTTATAATGCTGCCTTTGTCTGGCACTAAGCAAATGACAAAGACAGCAATAGACTTAATCTGTTGTCAAAGTTAACAAACATTTCATAATCCCGGGGTCAACGTATTAAATTCGGTTGGTAGCTTAGTTTCCCTCTACATCAATTATGCGTAAAATTCATTACCCTTTCGACTAACAAGCGGTTTTTGTATGTGGTTCTCGGCAATAGTTACCCTTTGAGGTGGATGTATAAGTAGATAACGCTACGCAAATATTCCGCCTTTGGACCGGATCTTTTGATTTACAAACATTTGCTTTTGACATACAGCTTAATCTTCATTTTCTGTAAGGGATCGGCATTTAAAAGGGTGAGACGACTTTGGTTAAAATGTAAAAATATTTTGGTAAGAACTTTAAACCAACGAGAACGACGCGTTTCAATGTACGATCACGCATAGGTACTTCTGTTTTACAGGGTCAACGTTTGTATCGTTATTTTTGACTGAGCGAACGGCGGAATCGGCGTTTTTTGTGTGTTTTTTTTTATTGTACTCTGTGACGAGACGAGCACGACGCCCACCTGATGCTAAGCGTCACGCTGGTCCCATAACAGTTCAGCCTACCCAGAATTTTGATCTTCAACACAGTAACGTTTGCTCACTACTGTGTCACTTTGTCATATCAGGACCAATAAAGCTTCAAGGTATAAAATTGAATATGTTCGTCCCACATTACAACAGCTGTGAGTCCATACAAAATGTCAAAAAATGCTCAAAAATGGATCAACACTATAGCCAACTATAGGAAGTAGCTTTGTCTCTCTGTCTATGTCTCAGCGGACCTTTCTTATTTTTGCCTGGATGTTAGCAATAAACGGTTTTTTTTTCAAAACTAAGTGTACAAGATACAACTTTCTAACCGACAGTAAGTAACTGATCAAATAAACAGTCTCGGTGAGGTATTTGATAATCTTTAAATACATTTAATCAAATTTACTTTAGATTTACATTTACTTTAATCAAAGCACGCTGGGCCCGTTCAACCGCAATGATTTACTTAAAACCTATTTATTATATTGTTGTTCGACGAGTGCTTGTGTTCCTCCCGATCTTAATGAATTTTTTGTAGGTAAGTAGTTTATGCAAATATAATTTTATAGTTCGAAAATGAGCAAGTCGCTCCCGGAATTGCGAAGATATAGCCATAGTCTGGAGGAACTACTAGTGTTAATAGGCTTAACTTATTTTAATTCAGATTCATTCATTTCGAAACGTCAAAAATCCTATGAAATATAAACAGCGCTAAAAACATAACTCAACTAGATATTGTTATGTATGTATGATTCCTTATTTATAAGGAGAATTATATGGTATGATCAGTGGAAAGCTACCCGATTTTTGAACGCTTGTACAAGTAGGACCATGAATAGGCAATTAAATGGTCTTTAAAATTGTGTGTCAATCGTGGCAATGCTGGTAGAGGGCTTGAACATTTGGATTATCTATAGACCTTTAATGGTATCTGGTTAATCCAACTGTTATTTTTATGTAGTAGGCTAAGTAGTTTAGGTAGTTGTAGTTTGTATGTATTTTGATTAGTTAAAAAGTAGTGTTTGGTTTTGTTTTGTCTCCAACGTCTCCAATGTTTTATTTTTTCGTGTTTGTTTTTATCATGTGCTCAAAGAATTATCCTTGTTAATTAAGTATTGGATTGTAGTTTATTAAGTGTATATTGCACTTCTTATTATTGTTGATATGGCGCTCTGTATTTAATATAAATTCTACCTTGTGTACGCAATAAATTAATTATGAATCATGATTTCTTTGATTTGGTTGAGTTTTACAAGATTTGTAACAAAACATCATAATAAGTGCAAAATGTATTTACTTTACTACGAGGCATTCGTATTACGTTTCTCCACCGTTTCGCGTACAGATCAATGTTATAGAATAAAGCAGATTTATCTATTACCGCCGTATTTCATTGTACCTCGCCCGTATCTCACGTCTACGGTCATCGCTCTGCAGAAAGCTTAGGAGATTACCACACAGTATGTATAAGGTCTTAAGGAACTTTTTGGGTATACGGGGTAATCTGGGATTCTTACCAACAAAATAATCATAATAATGTGGTGACGTCAAGGTTATGTCGAGAGCGACGCTGACGTCTCCTTTGAACTGATTCTTCATCAGAAAAGATCGCCAGAAGACGACTACTGCTGACCTTCCTCCCACCACGACACATTACATAGCGTGGAGGGGGGAGGGTCTATAATGCCTACATTTGCTTCAGCCGGCTTAGAGATAGCAGAATTCGTATTTCGAGTGTCTACAAGTACCGTATTTACGAAGCTTAGGTACGTGTCGTTGTCCGTAGAAAAATTAACTTTGTTACATCGAAGTATAGTGTCTTATTTATTTAAATTTAATTTAGAAGTGAGTCTTCTGTGACTGCAGTACCATTATTTATTCTGTGCCTTTAATGTTTGGTTGTTTATTATTTGTATGTTTTGAGTTATGAACCCTGCTCTCTTTCTAAGCACAGGTTATTAATGGTTCCTTCGCTTGTTCCCGATGATTGCATTGTACTAGTACGGACGTGAACTATATCGGAGATTTTTGTTTACGGCGAAATAGCTCCACCGAGTGAAGATTTATTTGTTTTTCAAATAGTCTAGTATTTGAGAAAAATGTAAGAACCAAAAATACAAGAATATACCTTGCGGTTTTTATCCGCAATTTACAAAATTCCACGCATTTCTGCAAGATAAAATCATCCTATGATCGTCTTTGAAGGACAAATTCTTGCCAAACATTAAGGTTCGGTTTGGTCTTGAGAAAGTAGCTAGTAGTTTTGTATTATAGCGCGGTTGGATTGTACGACTCACCCCCGAATACTGAAACGTTTGTTTACTTTGACAACAGATTAATTCTAATACTGCCTTTGTCTAGCACTAAGCAAATGACAAAGACAGCAATAGACTTAATCTCTCGTCAAAGTTAACAAAGGTTTCAGTATTCGGGGGTTAGGGTCTCACTTAGAGTATGACTCACTATTACGCATGGTATTTTAATCACATTTTGGACGCGTACTTTTACTTACTACACGCACTGGCAAGATGAAAACCATCACCTCGATTGAAATTTCGGTGTTTAATAGACAGGATTTGCGGTGTGAAATTCTACCGAGTGGTTAGAGTCCGCGTCCAGCAAATTTAGTAGCAGATTTGTGTCTCACATTATTCTTTTCTGTTTTATTCTGTATTGCACAGGGCATAGCCATGATTTGTCAGTGAGCTTGTTTTCTGTTGACTATGGCTCAGAGTTCCATCCTTCCTTCATGTTAGCAGGACATCCAGGAAAGGCAGCGCTCGGTTTTTTTTAACCTCTACTGTAAACTGCATTTGCTACTTATATAATATTTTTATTTATTTATTAAGATACGCCAACAATGAACATATTTTACATTTTTATAACATATTTCTACGTAAGTACATGAAAGTAAT
Source organism: Apocheima hispidaria (assembly GCA_947579745.1). Taxonomy (NCBI): domain Eukaryota; kingdom Metazoa; phylum Arthropoda; class Insecta; order Lepidoptera; family Geometridae; genus Apocheima; species Apocheima hispidaria. Next base: position 12,367,157 of record OX388157.1, read on the forward strand.
ATGATCGCCTTTTATAGGCGTAGATATACAACATTCGCCATAAATAGTGATTAGACAGGGAAATAAAAAAAAAGTAAACTATAATATAATCGGAACGTTAGTTAGAACATATAACATTATCTATGATAAAACTAAAATAAAACATCATAAATCAAAACTTTATTTATTTCTGGTTAGAGACTTTACTAGTTTGTTTTTGAAAACAGAGAATCATTAAACACATTAAGATCATCCAAGTAAGCGTTAAATTCATTATAGGTGCGACATATTCTTTGTGTAGGGGAGTTAAATCCTAAATTTTCCCATCATTTTCTTTATTACCTTCAAGTATTCCAGAGCATATGTGTGCCCTACAGTATATATGTGCCTTAGTGAATAGAGATTCAACATCAAAACTGAACGTCAAGTGTGATATCTCTCTAAGGAAATTCATTTTGTGTACACAAATGTTTGTACCGTCAGAGAAATTGGGTTAAAAGGGCCTTCGTGTGCGATTAATCTGACCAAAAAGCCGCACGAAAATAAAGGTGTGAAAGAGAGATAAAGTTGGATTCAGACTGGATACCTTTTCGTTCATTATTTTGCATCTTTCCGAAAAAAGGTTAACACGAAATAAAAACTAAATTCCATCAATGCGATTCAATCTACAGAACGGTAATTGAATCCAGAGCAGTTTGAAATGCAAATTGTTTGCTGTCCGCCTAAAACTATACGGCTATGTTTTTTAAAAATTAAATGCTGTACCTACATGCATTGGTATATAGATGTTTGATGAAACCAGGTAAACAGAAAATACTTTTGTTCAGATTGTAAATTAATACAAAGGCCTCTTCTTTCGTCAGATAAAATTTAAAAGCTTCATTACAGACTGTTCAGAAGGAAGGTCGTTTTCGGGTCTTTGTAAGTATGATTGTCTGCTCCTATGTGACCTCCTATGGCTTACACGGCTTGACCGATTTTGGATTGCGAGGCGTCGTCTTTTTGTACATCCGGAGTTCCGGAGTCATAGACATTTTGCAGTCGGGATTTTATTTTTCTCCTAATAATAATAATATTTTTTCTCGAGAAATCGGCGTGGGTAGTATCGCAATCGTAATAACACACTTTTTAAAAGTGAAAACTTTTCTCAGCGACCATATTAGAATTTAAATGGATTTTTTTATTCGGCTTATCTAAACTTTCAGAGCACCTCAACAGCCTGACGACGACGCGCAAATAGCCCGTGTAAGTTAAGGTGTAATTAAGTTTGTAAGTTTGTAATTATTTAATTAAGGTGTAATTAAGTTTCGGTTAAGGAGTTATAACTATAATTCTTTGTTCGCACAGAGTGAATATCGTGTCTATTATAAAAACCCCGTTCAAAAAAACTTAAGCGTTTCATCGCTAACTCTACCGACCTTTTCATGGGAAGCCTTTTTAAAAACGTTTTCACTTTAAATAAATATGGGTCTAATAGAACCGCTTCGGTATTCCAAAGGATAGCCATTGGGTCATTATGAAGCCGCTATAATAATGTATTTGTATTTAATGAATTTTAAATGAAAACTGTGTATTTGACGTTACCAAGTGTTGTGCTAACCCAGGGTCCGAATCATGGATTTAGCATCATGTTTCGTCCAAGGTCCGAATAAATGAATTGAATTGAAGAGCCATTGCCATTCAGCGTGGTAATGTTGCCAGCATTATGGGCAGCTTTGCATCAAATACAATTAGGGGTATTTGAATAAAAGTTGTACATATTTTATTTAGTGTTAAGTTGTATATATTTTATTTAAATTAAAGTTACGTATATTTTATTAAGTTTTAAGTTGCTTATGTTTTATTTAGTTATATGTTGGTATATATGGAATTGATATGAAATAATATTAATGATTCTGTGAGACAAGGCTCGTCCTGTCTCCCACATGTTTTATTAAACAAATGGGCGCCCAGAGCAGAAAATTGCCTTCCTTTCATCTTTTATTCGACCAATTGACACTCTATGACGACTGACGTGTGAAAAATCATCTCATAGAGGGCGAACGAAACATATTTATATTATTCGGCTTTTGAGAATATCAAGACGGATTTCGCTAAAAACAATCGTCGAAACATCGATATGATGGAAAGATTACACCTTTTATTGTTCACGTCAAAAAAAAAAGTCTCGTTAGAGTTTTGGCGGGAACGTGAAGAAGTCATGTCGCGTCATTATATAATTTTCCAAAACTTGTGTTATTTCGAGTGTTAATGTGTAAAAATGGTGGATTTTTTATTCATTAAGTGTTCGTAGCCGTGCATGAGTGTTGATGAATAATATAAATTCGTGAAACGTGATTTTTCGTGTTGTTTCCATAACTCCATAGAAACCTTTAGTAAAGTATCTACCACTTTACTGGGGTATGACATGGACTTGACCGTGACTTACTTGACTTAGACTATGACTGAGACTTGTTTTAATTGTGAAATATTATACTTCACTTCAAATATTACAAAACTTGACACTGGCTAAATACACAACGTGTGAAGCAAAAATTGAAAAGAAAAGTAATATACCTCTCTCTCCAAGGTACATTAGGTATAGTAGGTAGGTAAGTAAGAGTAATAAATCCCGAAAAGGCAGCTAAATCAATGCAATATTGCGAAGGGTAAAAGCCTTATCTACTTTTGCGGGTATGTACATATTTATATTTTATCACGAACAGGTAAGTAATTTGTGTCCTTTTGAAGTGCTATTAATAGAATCTCTCAGTCAAGAGTCTAATAAAGCCAGGCTCTTGTCTGAAGAAAGCAATATGATGTAATGTATAAAATCACTACGATATTTCGGTGGCTAGGCTTGTTAGAGGCTTATTCACTAAACTTCCTGTTGAACGAATGTAATGTTTTGATAATGGCAACACTACTTGTGACGTGTGACGTGTAATGGCGGTTGTATTATACGGTGCTGTGAATGAGTAACAAAAATAAAAAAACTTATATCAGCTTAAAACCTACTTTTATTCAATAATCTGTACACTTCCCCACGACATCGATATTATTCCAATTATCAAAGTCAATTTTCAAATACAAATTCAAAATGTATTTATTTCCGTACAACACATCCATTGCTTTATAACAAGTGTTTCGCACCGGACGGAGACCGCGAGATTCTTATAACTCACTACTCCTGCATGCTTATAATTCTAAGTTAAAAATTGCATTAAAATTATAGTTATCTTTGAAGTGGTAGGGCTCTCTTGCAGAGTCCGCCTGGGGAAGTAAGCCTTTGCCAGTTATTCAACCACCAAGCAGTAGTGTGCAAGCATTACTGTGTTCCGGATTGAAGGGCAATGTTTCCAGCGTAGTTACTGGGCATACAGAGATTAAACATCTAACATCTTGGGGTGACGAGCGCAGTGCATTGCTGCGCATGGTTTTGAACTGTTGAAGTTCAAATTCTGGGTGGCACTGAACTGTTATGGGCAAGCGTGAAGCTTTACATCAGGTGAGCGACTTGCTCGTCTCGTCACCGAGTAACATAAAAAAAATAAAAAAATAGTTCATTTCAATGCAATTTTTAAGTTTTAGATGCATGACTACAAAATTTATTGATAATAAGTTCTACGGTTTGTAAGATGTGATTGAACTAATTTACATACAAATATAAGTACAAACATACATACAAATGCAGTATTTTTTTTGTATCTTCCCGTAGCTTCGCTCTGCTAATTAAGTCACTAAGTATTTAAGTAGGTGAGTACTTAGGTGAGTAGTGAGTAGGTAAGTAGGTGAGTAGGTAACTAGGTAAGGTGTGTTTGTTCTCATTCAACTCTGTAACGGCTGAACGGATTGGAAATTTGGTATACCTCCATACCATTTCATCATTTCATCCAAATCCGTATTGCCTGGCATAACACAAGGGCTACTTTTTATCCTGAAAAAGTTAACTGTTTCTGTAGAATAGCGCGTGAAACCGCGGAGCGCAGCTAGTAATAATATAATATTCAGTACCTAGATATAAGGGATGTGACAGTGTGGGAGGGAAGTGTGGTGTACGGTTTAGAGTGTATTTTATAGCACAATTATCATCATAATCAGCCTATCATAGTCCGCTGTTGGACATAGGCCTTTCCTCAAAGCACAATAAGGCTTTATCCACATAAGCAGACATTTTGTAACATAAATGAAGGAAGAACATTTACTTACTGATAAAAAAAAAACCTTTTTTTTCTCCTTTTTTTTTCCTCCTAAGAGGATTTTGGCGTCGCACGTCTTGTGCATTTGTCAGTGTCAAGTATACATATAAATTCTCAAGTTTTGTTAGATATTATCAAACAAGTCATAGTCACGGTCAAAGCGAACAAAGCAAGTCACGGTCAAGTCCAAGTCAAAGTACCAGTAAAGTGGTGAAAACTTTACTAGAGCCTTCTATGGAGTTTTGGAAAAAACACGAAAGTTCACGTTTCACGACATTGTACCATTCACCAAAACTCGTGCATGTTTACGAACATTTAACGAGTAAAAATTCACAGTTTTTACACATTAGAACTCGAAATAACACAAGTTTTGGAAAATAATATAATGACGCAACATGAATTCTTCACGTTCCCGCCAAAAACTCTAAAAAAACCTTATTTTAAAAAGTTGTTTTTCTGACAGACGTTAAGGTCCTACAGTTTGTATATTATGAGCAAACGAAGGAAGATTATGGTCTATTGAAGAAGCTTAATAATACGGATGAGGTATTTTTCCACTTTGAAGTTCTTAAGCCACTTTTGATAGGATATTTTACAACTTCAGGGATACTAAATGCTTTCATCTCTCTCTTTGTTTCAGTTACATGAGTTTTTTTTAAGCTGAGAAAACATCAGTCGCTTTCTGATATATACGTGATACCATAGAGAAATTAAGTTTATTTAAAATCATTCATTCATTCCTTAAGATTTTCTTTGATGATAATCATAATATCTCTGTATATATATCACTAGCTGTTATCCGAAGTAACTCTGTCTCTCTGCCTCTTTTCGTCTCTGTTTGGGTGTTTGTCGCGTTATCACGGCTAAACGGCTGATCGGATCGAGCTGATTTTTTGCATAGCTATAGCTTAAGGGTCAGAGAAGGACATAGGGTACTTTTTTTTTTGTAGGTCCACGCGAACGACGATGCGGGTAATGCGGATGCGATGCTAGTAGCCAATAAATATTACTGACTAATTAACGATTTTTAAATTTCTTCTATATTCAAACCAGTTAAAATAAATTGGTGAAGTAGCGGCATTTTTTATTTTTTATATTTATTGGCTTGCGTTTGACTGCCATCACGTCTGATGGTAAATGAGGATGCAGCCTACGATGGAGCACGCTTGCCTAGAAGAAACCGATTCACTCGCGACTTGAAGACACCCAGATTATAATTGTCAGGAAAAATCCACTCGGGCAGCGCATTCCACTGCTCAGCAGTTCGAATAAAGAAAGTGGAATCAAACCGTTTCGTACGAGTTTTTGGTATATCAACCATGAAACGGTGTCGCTTTTTCGAGGTCCTGGCTGTCCAATAGAAGAGTGGGCAGGGGAAATAAGATCATGCAAATCCGAAGCACACCCCGAAATGTTCCTATAAAGTACCGAGAGAATAGCTATCTTTATACCTAAACCTTACCTTACCTAAATAATCACCAACCATATTTCTTCAATCTAAAATTCTTCCCTTTAAAATTCATGTGATTTCTTCTGTTTTAGCAACTGGCCCCTTAATTTGTAGACTGTCCTAGTTTGAAATTTATAACAACCTCTGTGCAGTCATGCAAGCTGATTCAGGTACCTGTTATAGAACAAATCCCGTTTAAATCGTACTCGGAGATTCTTACCGTTATTGGTAGAGGAAATATAACAAAAGGAAACCGGGAATGATGACCTTTTACCGTTTTTAGACGAATATTGAGTTTAGGGTCCCGTGTAACATCGGACGGTTCATTTTGAGGATCAAAGTATTTTGTAATTTATATGCTTGTGTATGATTTTGTTTACGATTTGTTATTTTTCAAACTCTCATCAAACAATTTTTTTATGGAAACCGAAACATTTATTCTTATACGGTTCTTATCAATTTTACTAAAGATACGATTTTAGCAAAAGACCCGCAAATCTGTCCTTTCAGAAAGGTTACATTATAGCTATCTCTTTTACTCTATAACTTTTCGCATCTTCTTTCGCACTCTTTGGCGGCTGTATATACGCAGGCTGCAGCGGAGCCGAATTCCAAGCGATATTTTGAAGATGATAACCTATCTTTAGTAAAATATCATTGATTCTTATATTATTACTGACAATCGCGGACCTTGAGAGAAAAAACGAGGTAAATGTATTTCTGTCTTGTTTGTGAAATGACGATTGGAGGCGACCAAGTTGTATAATTAATTAAATTAAGTAATAAAAGTAAAAAAATAATAAAAAAATTTTTTCGCTTTTAGCAAAATTTTGATTTTTGAACGTGTATTGCCTTTTGTAGTTGCACTGTCTCCCCGTTGCAGAGCGGAAAGCGTGCGCAATTCTCCACGTAAAAAAAAAAAAGGTTACGTATCAAAGTTAAGCATCTCGTTTCGGAATAACACAAACATGAAAAGATTAAAAGATATTCAATTCATAAATAAAAAATAATATTTTTTTTTAACTTAAAAACACTTCTAAGATCGAACTTTTAAGAGGTCCAGCTACTTCATGAAGCTTCATTCTGTTAAAAATTCCTTAATAGAAAGAGCACAGAATTATTATGAACATAGAAATGATACTTCTTTTTTATCGAAATTTATACGAGAAAAAAACCTCAAAATCGAATCTTTACCTCACGTCACCTGGCGTAAAAGTGGAAATACTTGGCCACCGCGTTTGTACACATTTTTTTTAAAGCTAACGTAAACCTAGACCTAGACGTAACCTAACGTGACCTGGTAACCTAGACGTAAAGCATGTGTATTGTGCATTTATTGTGTAATCAAAACTTTTGTCGTCTTTTTGTTTTGGCTCCAAACAGTGTGCAAAAGTTTGTTATATTTCAAATGAAGTAAATTTTTTTTTTAAGTTGAAACAAGTCTCAGTCATAGTCTAAGTCAAGCAGAGTAAGCCACGGTCAAGTCAAAGTTATGCGCCAGCAAAGTAGTGGTGGAGAAGGTTCTACGGAATTTTGGAAACAACACGAACAATCACGTAACGATGTTAATCAACAACACACGAGCACGTTCACGAACAGTTAATGGATGAAAATATTAACACTCGTTATAATACAATGACATGACACGATTTCTTCACGTTCCCGCCAAAACTCTCATCTACAATTTTCACATATATTGACAAAAATATGATATTGGGTTCACTGACACAGAAAATATTGCGTGTTTCTATTTATGGAAAAACGAATAACAAATTTTTTCCACAAGAAAAATAGAAAAAGGTATTTAGCAGATGGAATAACGAAAATATTTCTCTAAGAGATGCCTTTTCGCCGCCATTTTCACTTAAGTATCGTTGAGATTATGGCGAAATGCTTTTATAATAATATTTGATTAATATAAATTGTAGTGTGAAAGTTTTTGCGTTATAGTGTACTAGCATGCCCGCACGGCTTCGCTCGCCTCTATAGGCTACAGTAAACGAAACATTTCGCATTTACAATGGGGAGTTAACGAGCTGACAGCAGCGAGCAGTCACCCCGTGACCACAGCTATCGAAACATGGCAGAAACTTCGAGGTATATAAATAAAAAATAGCAAGAAACATTAAATTATGTGTTCAAATCGCGAAAATTTAAAAGTAACAAAAACTGATTACTTAGAAAAAAGGTTATTTTTCGTTGCACGATTATGTGAAGTAAACTGTCCAACACTTTATTGGGGTACGACTTGGACTTAACTGTGACCTAATTTTGTTTGCCTTAGACTATGACTATTTCAATTGTGATTTTTTTTACTTCACTTGAAATATTTCAAAACTTGACACTTGCTAAGTACCTACTCAACGTGCGAAGCCAAAATTAAGAGAAAAAAAACATGAGCAAAAGATTAGTATTTAGTCGGAGGCTCTCTAAATAATAAAAATAACCAGGTGATTAGTCTGACAAGTGAAATAGCACGCATCCTACCGGGGCATATATTCGACGCAGTTAATTAAGGTTAAAAGCCGAAAAGTAATTAAGCCGAAAACACGAGGAAGGCGTAAAGTGAAATTTAAATTGTTGCAAACAAATACGCTCTGTGAAGTAGGTGTCATTCACTGTTGATTTTTAAAACCAAAATCGCAAAAGGGGTGTTTTTATTCCGGCAAAAAGTTGTTTATTCTATTTTTTTAAATAAGTTTGACATTGATTTCAACATGGATCTTGGTATCCGGAATTTCTACCGAATGCTCGGTTAGACGATCGATGTATTCTAGGATTTATCTACTCATCATGAAACTAATAGTTCGCGCCGAACTGAGACCTTGCGACCCCTATATCTTCACAATCCCTGGACCGATTCAGCTCATATTTGAACTTAAAAATTGTATTTAAACGCTGAATGGCAATGCTTATACGTTGCTTCTGTTCTCTACAAAAGCATGATTGAAAAAAAATGTTTAGCCCACATCTTACTTGACTCTGTAAAGTATCTCTCAACTCTCAACTCTCATGAACAATTAACTTCCTTCCTGTTGATTACGATAACACTATCTACAACTCGAAAACTAAACTTACAATATTGACCTTGACATTGATCGAGCGAAGCGAAGGTCTCAGAGGTCTGTGGTCAGGTCTCGGCATTTGTATGTATGTTTGTGTGTATATTTGTCCGACGATAACTTGCGAACCGTTGATCCGACCGTCATGAAATTTTGTAGGCAAGTAGTTTATGTAGTTGAGTTTGTATGTATTTTGCTTAGTTAATAAAGGCACTTGCCCGATAAAAAAAAGAACAGATAACCTACAAGACATTAGACATTAGACATTCTTTATTAATAATTGTAAAAATTACAGGTCAGCATAATAATAATAACATAATAAAATTATAGAAAATATAGTCTTCTAAATATAATGCGGTATTTTAATACCAAAGAACTCGTCATAGTCTGAAAACGCATGTGTGATAAGCCATTTTTTTTTTTTTTATGATATAAAGCTCCGAGCATCAATTACTGTACGTGGTAGTCTATTGTATACATCAGGCCCCATTACGTGTAGCATTTTAGCTGATTTGGCTGGTGACCGCTGTATCGTAACGAGTTTATGTTGGTATCTGTTGGAACACGTTAGCCCTTCTGCTCGTTTATGGTACAGATGCAGATTCTCTCGAGTGTACACTGCAGCTTGCATGATAAGGAGACTAGGCAATGTTAATATCCCTAGCTCAATAAAGAATGGCCTCGCGGACTGGTCTTGCTTGATCCGTTCTCTCGATATCACGGCTCTTTTTTGTAATATAAAGACCCGCTTCCATTCGGCAGCACGTCCCCAAAACTCGAGACCGTACTGAAGCAATGATTGCACACTAGCAAGTACACTCGTATTCTCAGTAAGTACGAATATCTCACCTGTTTTTCATTTGTAAAAATGAAGATGGAAGAAAAACAAGTCCCTGTTACTTTGTTTTCATTTCCGTAATGGCTTGATGTGATGGGATGGTTTCAAGAAGATGAATGGGTAATGGATGCAGTTAATGTTCTTTAGAAGTAAATAATGTTCCGATCACGAGATTAGTTTTCTTGCCTTCATAATGATGTTAAATGTAAGTAATGATCGAGATTTGAAGATTAGGCCTGTCGCAGTCTTGCAAAAACCCGACCCGTAAAAATGAATGAAACCATAGGGTTCATTCAAACCATTCATTTTTACGGGTCCGTAGGAACAAGGAATCTTTAAAGTTCGTCATGTTTGTCTGTCTGTCTGTCTATCTGTCTGTCTGAATCCTTGACAGCCTTATAAGCTGAATTTTTGCATAGATTATAATTATAGCCAATATGATGATGTATGATTATATTATAGTGTCTAATGTTTATGTATAACTTGACTTGATATTAACTTAATTGTTCCTTTAATTAACTAGTAGTTGGCGGCGAACTGAGACCTCGCGAATTCCATATCTTCACAACCACACGACTAATTCAGCTCATATTCGAACTTAAAAATTGTATTGAAATGAACTACTTGTCTTCAAGATCAAGATCGGACCAACGGTTCGCAAGTTATCATCGGACAAATATACATACAAACATACATACAAATGCCGATTTGTCCCAGTAAACTCTGAGACCTTCGCTTCGCTCGGTCAATTAATGTAATTGGTGTTTTGTACCGTTTTAATTAATATAGATAAATAAATAAATAATAAATAAATAGCTTAAGACGATAGTCCTTTCGCAAGGTTTCGGCGCATTCAATATTTGAAATTGTATAGCTATCGTTCTGTGTCTCGTGCGTTCGATAGAGAGAGTTAGTGGTTTTTCCTTACTTTTTGATAAAATCTGCATTTCGGGGGTAGTCTGTTATCAAACCCTAAATCTTACCAAAATCTTTTGTTTTTGGTGTCAATGGCTTGGATATCCCGTTATGCTTGTTTTTTTAAACGCTTATGGTATGGCATACAGGGTTATAAGGAAAGGGTATGGTAAGCCGAAAAGGACTCATAGTACTCATCATTATGAACAACTTTTACTACGGGACCAACCCTGAATTCGAGAAAAAAAAACAACTGTTCCATCGAAAAATGTCAATGACACTGTATGGAAAAGCTGATATTTTTTTCTCGATTTCAGAGTTTGCCCCCATAGTAAAAGTTGTTCATAATGATAAGTACTATAAGTCCTTTTCGGCTTAGGGTCTTTTCGGCCCTTTCCTTATAACCCTGTATACAACTACTTTTCTGCGTATCCTATTTTCGACGCATTTTAAAAAAAAATATATTTGTATATAGACATAAAAAACAGAATGCAATCATTTTAAGATTATTATTTAAGTAACATTTTTCTAGATCTACTATGTAATAAGATAAACTATGTATGCCTAGTTGCGTTATATTAAATGAATCTGAATATACCACCACTAGAGTAGTGGGTATGAAATTAATAAAATATGTGGTTATATTATGATTATTAATTAATATATAGTTCTTAAACCAGTGAGAAAATTGTCACTTTAAGTGCATATAATAACGAAGATATTCCGAAATTTAAAAAAAAAAACACGGTATAGATTATAATATATAAAAAATTATATATAAAAAATTATATATAAAAAATACATCGAAATCAAATTAGCATTTAGGGATGGGTATCAGTCTACGCTTTTTGTATACGGACAAGACGGCGGAATGTATACTCTATGCTTATTAGTCGGAGATAGATAAAGGCTACCTTTTTTTTATAAGTCCACGTGAACGAAATCGCGTGTAACAGCTAGCACTTAAATTTGCAAGAAAAACACTACCCTCATTTTTTGGGCAATCGGGTAAAGCGCTACACAAAGATACTATAATGTATCTCGAAAGAAAGTAAGCTGCAGTGTGGATGTCTGTTACCATACTGCTATTATTCTGGGTTTCATTATCCCAGGTACAACTGCAGCGGCTTTTACGATCCAACACAGAAACGACGTAGAAACTGCATTTTCTTTAAAATGTATGCTTGTTAACAACTAGACTGCATTGTACGATATGTTTGTAGAATTCTTGTCCCAGTAGGAAACAATAAATAAGTGCCTTTATCTGCCGTCGCGACACTGAATGCTAATGTACAAATGCACGTATAATGTTGTTGTATGTTATAAATCACAACACACTGATATTATAAATGCGAAAGTTTGTGTGTAAGTAGGTAAGTATGTAGGTGTGTTTGTTTCCGTTCAACTCTGTTACGGCTGAACGGATTTGAATGATAATTGGTATAAGTAGGAAGCTTATACTCTGGATTTACACATAGGCTACTTTTATTACTTTTATTCGGTTTCTGTAGAATAGCGGGTGAAACCGCGGGGCGCAGCTAGTGTTTTATAAAGTTCATAGGTACCGACGACATTGTACGTAGAAGTGGTAAACTATTTTTCTCACCAGATTTTACATCATCATCATCAACAGCTAGAAGACGACCACTGCTAAAAATGCCTACCCTTTATAAAGAGGAGGGGGGTTCAAATTCCCACACTTGGCAGGCGGCTTGGGGATTGCAGAACGCTTACCGTTGTTATAGGTATCCCTGACAAAGGGAATCTTAAATCGGGTGAAGAATTTTTTGTGACCAAATTGCTGGCATGTATTGCGGCTAGACAGTTGGCATCGCTATCCAGCGGGGCAAAACGGCTAGCATTTTTGGCAGATTGCCCGAAACAAGGGATGGTTTAAACCATGTATGGGCAACGACCGGCCGGCGGGTCGGATTCGGCCCGCTGCGCTATTAGCGCCAGTCTAGTATTTTTTGACCACCTTTTACTTAAAATAATAATCAATAAAAGCAAAAAATCATCTGAATCTGAATCTGTCCGTGGAACACTTACCGGTTTAAGGAATAAAATTGCGCACGGTATGTACTGTACAAACTTTTCAGCGAAGATATCTATGTGATCAAACCGTTGTTTTGCCAATACACAAACACATCTCATATCCTTACGACCCGTGACTTCTTGAACTTTCGATAGTTTGGCCCGCGACTTTCCAAAGGTTGCTCATACCTGGTTGAAATTATCTATAGACAACAAAAGCCTGTAGAAAGCTTAAAGATCTTTAAATACTTTTTAAGTTCGTAGTTAATCTTTTGAGAACGCTAAGGCAAAAATCATAAAGTTGGCTTTGGGGCTTGCATTCCCGATTGTAACGTCACACATCACTCTCAATGTATGAACAAAGACCTTTTTTCAGTATCACGTTTGAATTATTCTTCCCGGGTAAGAACTACCAACCTCTGGGAACCGACTCACGTAGCCGCGACTCGGGCACGCGTTAAATAAATTAAGTCATTATTTCAACTCACGGCATACAAGCAGGCTTCTGTAAACCGTAAAACAGAATGAATTTATGTTTTGGCAGAAAATACTCGTAAATTTGCAAAAATAGAATGGATCTACTGTATAATAGTGTTAGGACTCTTTTCTCGTAGTGGTAGGACTCTTTTGGAGAGTCTGTCTGCGAAAGTACCACACTTTTGCCAGTTATTCAACCGCCAAGCAGTAGTGTGCAAACATTTTTGTGTTCCGGATTGAAGGGCAATGTTTCTAGCGAAACCGGACATAAAGAGATTTAAAATCTTACATCACAGGTTGACGAGCGCAGAGCATTGCCGCGCATGGTTTAGAACTGTTGAAGTCCAAACTTTTGGGTGGCACTGAACTTTTATGGGCAAGCGTGACGCTTAACATCAGGTGAGCGACTTGCACGTCTAGTCTCCCAGTATCATAAAAAAAGTAATAATATTGTGATAATAGTTCGGTGTCTATTGTATGACATAAACGATTATTTCAGGAACATAAAAACGTTAGTCTACATATTTTGTAGCAAAAGGTACTAATAAAAATATTTTGTAAAAATCCGGCTCTAAATAGAATTTCTGAAACTTCAAAGCTATGAAATTTGGACTTAAAAAAAAGTAAGTAAAATGATCCTTACCCGTGTAAATTGTCACATGAAAGGTATTAATTTAAGCTTTCTAACAAAAAAGTCAAAAGAGTGAAAAAAAATAGTGCTCTTTTCTCCTAAGTTTGTAGGTAACTAAATCAATCACAGAAAAACAAAAGTGTACGTAGTTTCTACAGTTTATTGACGCTAATTTAATGGCCCACTATCTTCTCTGTTTTAACAGTTTTAAAGTGATTAAACTAACTAAGCTTGTAACAACTCCAATTTTAAACTTCGGAACTCGAGAATAATGGTTTGTTCTCGATAAAGAGACGCAGTATGGATACCGCACCAAAATTAAAAAAAACGGTTATATCATGTTTTAGAACTAGGCCAGCTGCACTCAAGGCGGGATTCTGCTATGCCAGCAGCAACACCGCCGTGTTTCTGCCGCAGTTAATTTTGGCTTTACTTATAAAAATATAAAAAAACTTTGGCGCTCATTCGTAACACCTAGTTGTTGCTCGACTAGGTGCTCGTAATCACTCGGTCACAATACGGCATGGATTTAAAAAAATGCATCGTCTAAAAAAATTAAATGTTAAAGTTTGAATGGAAGCTCTTCATATTTTACTCTTTCGTCCTTCGTCGTTCGTTTTTGTGAAATATGTTGTATTTGCAAAATTGAAGTCCGAGCCTCAGTTTCAATAGAACCCTTACTGATTCTCTGCACCTATGTTTACAGAGCTCTCGATCTTCTGGGTTGAAGAACCATGGACGTGAATAAAGTTTAAACATAAACTGTAATGTTTGCGCGACGGGCACCGCAACTTTACCCAACCGGATTAAATTGTGATTCGGAAAATATCGCCGCAAAAAGTCACTAAAAACGTCGAAACTCGAAACTACATTTCGAAAACTAAAACTACTATTTTGCTTTTTCCGAACAAAACAAACAGTGGTGGGGATTAAAATAGTGTGTTTTACGAGTTGTGTCAGTGTGACATTTTGGCGGTATTTTGGCCGAATAGTTCTCATCATACCGCTTTGTAGTGGTAGTAGGACTCTTTTGCAGAGTCCGTTTGGGAAACTTTAACTTTAAGGAGTAGTGTGCAAATATTTATGTGTTCTGGATCGAAGGGAAATGTTTCCAGCCACATTAGTTCTTACAACATAAGTGGGCACAAAGAGATATAATAACATCTGATATCTCAGAGTGACGAGCGCAGTGCGATGCCGCTCATGGTTTTGAACCTTTTTTTTAAGTCCCACATTATGGGTGGCACTGAACTGTTATGGGCAAGCGTGACGCTTAACATCAGGCGAGCGACTTGCTAGTCTTGTCTCTTAGTGTCATAAAACTCTTTAGCAGCAAAAATATACGTATTTGGTTTGACGGTATATATACGTTTCTACATCTGTCTTTATCTTGCAGAGCGATGAGCTCGTCTCGATACGCAATATCATTTAAAAAAACATTTTTCAAATTTGAAATCGAAAATATAAATAAAATTTCACTTGTCCATAGAAAAATATTATTCACACTCTACGAAATGGTCCCCTAACAGTATAACTACTAAAATAAATATTTACCCTGTTTTTCTAAAGTGTATCAAATTTCAGCAATATATTCTTACAGTCCATAGTTCACTGGTTCCTTAGTTTACTACGGAGAACCTAAAAGGACGCAGTATAGGCGTTAGTAAGCTTACCCAGCCTTATTTCTTGAAAGCTAACTTTGATTTATTTGAAATAATACATTTTAAAAATAAAATGTGTCGCATCACTAGAACCTTACGTGACACGATAATGCATCACGTTCTTCGATAATGGTCGATATTCTTCGCAGTGTGATTGAGATGGCGAATGTCTGAGGAAAAATCAAAGCGAATGTCTATAATTGAGTTTTCATGTAATGCGGTTCTTGGGCTGTTCGCACGTTTGCGAGAACGCGTGTGTCATATTAAGGGCCAAGGATAGTCTTTTGTTTCTATTATTATGATGGACGTTGATGTACAGATTCTTTTTTTCTCTTATTTTTTGGCTCTAAACGTTGTGTATTTAGCCAGTGTCAAGTATTGTAATATTTCAAGTGAAGTCAAATATTTCACAATTAAAATAAGTCTCAGTCATAGTCTAACTCAAGCAAAGTAAGTCACGGTCAAGTCCACGTCGTAAAGTAAGTGGTAAGTAAAGTGGTGGAGTCTTTACTAAAGGTTTCTATGGCGTTTTGAAAACAACACGAAGAGTCACGTTTCACAATATTGTACTATTCACCCACACTCGTGCAAGTTCACAAATACTTAATGGATAAAAATCCACCATTTTTACACATTTGGAAAATAATACAATGACGCGATATAACTTCTTCACGTTCCCGCCAAAACTCCTACTGATTCTTTCTGAACCACAAAAAAGTAAATATCATCTGGTGTCGTATCGAATAGATTTACACTCTAGGCCGTCGTATTAGTCTCAAAGCTTAATTTCTTGCTAATAACTCCAGGCTATAACATTTTTATTAATTTCAAATCTTTGGAATTTCATTCGAAAATGTCCAACCAATGAAAACTTTGTTTGTATTAGATAAGCAAGAAACTAATTTTCGTTCCTTCTCATCCGCACTCTTAAAATGTTTCAAGATAATAAAATTATTGAGGAAAACAACATTGACAAACAAAAAAACACAACACACATTAAAAAATACAACAACACACAACACACAAACATACACTGAAAAATAAAAAATATTGCACATTGAAAAATATTGCTGCGTCATTTCCTTTACATTACATTTAAGATGTTTTAAACTAATTCTCGTGTTCCATGCGTGATATCAAATATTTAAATGAACGATATGATATTTTGTCAATTGCTCACTTTTTTTCTAATTAATGTATTTAAGTCAGATTGAAAATGTTGCTAAAAATTTAATTAAAATCACTCTAAGTAACTTTATATTGTTAGTAGTAGTCTGTGTTTATGCAGTATTATTTATTCTGCGTTGTGGGTTAAAAATAAACAATAATATCATCCAAATCACATTACAATGAAATAAGCATCTAAAAATATCTGCCAAAAACAATACATTTATGCAAAAAACAAAAATTGTGGTGATGTCTGCATGTAAAATGATAGATGGTCAGCCCCCTTATTATGTAACTTGCGACTCGCGATTTAGTCGCAAATTTGACAGTTCCGTCATAGTGACACTTTCAAATAGGCGACTGAATCGCGAGTTACATAATAAGGGGGCGGATTAAAACGTGCGTCAAATTCCGCCAGTCATGAATGGTCTAATTTTACTTGATAACGACCGCTATCCTTTCAATTTGGGCCATTCCCTGTCATTAATTTAGAATAGGCTTAGAAAAATGTGACGTTCAAGGCTTCGGTTCATTACGAGGAAATGAGCTCATGTCGCCGTTGAGGTCGTTTATTTTCTTTGAAGTGACAGGAGGTGCGCTTCTGTTGAATTTTTAGCTTTTTACTAAGTCGATATTAACCTCGTAAGAAAATAAAGAACTCTACTTTGTAGTGGTAGGACTTCTTTTGAAGAGTTCACCTAGATGCCTTTGCCAGATATTGAACCATCAAGCAGTAGTGTGCAAACATGAATGTGTTTCGGGTTGAAGGGCAACTTTCCAGTGAAATTACTGAGAATAAATACATATAAGGCTTCCAAGGAGAATAAATACAGTGAAGTGTTTGAAGTTCAAAATTCAGGAAGCACTGAACCGTTATGGCCAATCGTGGCGCTTACCATCAGGCAAGCGACTAGCTTGTCTCGTTACTCAGAGTCATAGAATCCCTTAATAACAAAATAATTCCTACTTGCATTGAGGATATAAGTGTAAAAGTAATTACAAGTAGAAAATGTTAAAAAAAAAAAAGGTTTCAGTTGTTTTTAGGGCAAAAAATATTAAGAATAATGTGAGTTATACTCCTGCTTATAGTACGTATTTGCTTTAGTAGAAAAATGAGTGAAAAAAAATTGACATTATAGACAGTTTTGACATTATCACAGGCACAGACCGGGTACCTACCTAGAGGGCTGCAAGTTGTGTTACCTAAATATGAGCTGGCAACTAACCGACATTGGAAAATTCCAGCATTCTTCGCAGGAGCCACATCTCCATTCTTATCCTGCAAGATCCTTTGGGAAGGAAGTAAAATGAATCCTGACGGACTGACGGAGTCTACATTCTAGAAAATTGTGAAAAAATCCGCTCGCAGCTAATAGAGAAATAAATATTAAATAAAAAGAAAGAGAAAATAATTTTATTTTGAAACAACAGTAACATTAATTATATTGAAGGTAAGCAATATCATATAACTATAGCTAAATGAGGAAAAATAAAAATGAGATTTAAGTATGTATCTGTAAATAATTAATCAAACTTCATTTATTGAGGGACACTTCTAGCGCCCCCTGATTTCACCTGCTGTCCTATAGGGACCAGAAATAACAGGGGATAAAAAATAGCGTAAGTGAACATTAAGGTGAGCTTATGCCAAAGTATAATCGTTTTCCATAACAAGTAAAAAAAAAAAAATAATAAAGAAGGGCCAGATACAGAAGGCAGCCATCCTTGACACTGCGCGCATTGTCAGGAGGTTATTCACTCTGCAGCCCTAACCGCCGGTAGCTTGGGCCCTGCCTCGCTGTCGTCGGGACTCTAGATTTAGGTTTTTTATAGCATTATTTATTTTTTATATTAATTTTATAAAAAACCTAAATTTAAGAATTAAAATAAATAAATAGAATAATACAGCTATTGATATAGCTGTACCTAACACACATAATTGCCACTTGTGGCACTAGCTTAAGTATAAGATAGTTCTGTACGTGTGTTCTTTTTTATTTTTGATGTACACAATAAAGAGTTTCTATCTATCTATCTATAATTTACAAAAGAAAAAATACATAAATACACAGAATTGAAGGAAGAAATCATTAGACTTTGGAACATGAACAGTATATATTGTGCCTCTGGTGCCCTCCAGCACTGCAGTCATCCCCAAACACCTCCAACATTTCCTACAGCAAATAGACTTACACTACAATACCTACATGGCCATGCAAAAAGCAGCGATATTAAACACATCTCGAATTGTTCGGAAGTTTCTGTAGAACGAATTAAGTGCCGAAAATATTCCCCACAATGAACTCCACTTGGCCTAGGCCCGTGGTTTTCATCAACACCGAAACTCATATAGTTTCGTGAAAGAGAAGCTCTTTAATATAACAATAATAATAATAAAGCCTTTGTATTTTCCTTAATATAAAGTAACAAAAAAAAAACTTAATCTAAACTAATTTACATGTTAAAATATTAAGGACCTTTTATGAGTGAAGGCCTCCTCCATTTTTATCCACCTTTTTCTGTTTTTCGCCTTATTTATCCAGTCTTTTCCTGTTATTTTAACAATTTCGTCAAGCCATCGCTCTGCTGGTCTCCCTCTGTTTCTCTTGCCTGTTGGGTCATTCCATTTTATTGCCTTTTTTGTCCATCTGTCATCATTCATGCGTGCAATGTGGCCAGCCCACTTCCATTTGAGTTTTTGGCAATGTTGCAGAGCATCAATAACTTTCGTTTTCTTTCTTATATCAGTATTCTTTCTTCGATGTTTTAGTTTCAGTTTCAAAACGCCCCATAACAAGTAATATATCACGTTTATTTGTTTAAGAACAACTATATCTAAATCCGCAGTCGTTGGGAACGATGCGTTCGAAGTAGTTAACCATTATAACTATCTTGGACAGACTGCCCAGTTAGTAAGCCCAACTTCGACAGAATCCAACTCGGATGGTCAGCGTTCGGGAAATTGCGTGATATCTTTTCGTCCAAAAACCAATGTGTGTTGCCAATGCCAAAAACCAATGATGACTTATGGAACTAAAACGTGGTCCTTGACCACCGGCCTTTTGGACAAACTCAGCGTCGCACAGCGGGCAATGGAGATAGCTCTAATGGGATGCTCGGAGTTTCTTTGCGCGATAAAACCCGGAACGAGGATATTCGTTGAAGAACCAAAGTCACCGATAAAGCTTACAGAGTTTGCAAGCTGAAGTGGCAATGGGCAGGCCACGTCACTCGAGGAACCGATAACCGGTGGAGAAGAAAGGTTCTTGAGCGGTGATTACGAACCGGAAGATGCAGCGTAGGCTGGCCTCCAACTAGGTTGACCGACGACATTCTGAAAATCGCGTATAATTCAACAGTAGATGTCTTCTGGGTGATGATAATGTTGATGATATCTAAATACAAAAATGCGCTGTGGATCCCAAACTATAGGGTGACCTGTGTCGTAGGCTCCAGGCTCTTCCTATTAAAGAAAGTACTGAGTTACAATTACGAGAAAACCTGATAATTATTTCAATAAAAGTTGCAAAGTTATAAAGTAAAAATAAGTGACAAAAAAAAATGTTAAAGTACTTAAACATCGATTTATTTTCTAAATTGCAAACTCCATCTAAATCCGTTTTACTGTTACAGAGTTTAATAAAAATAACAATACTAGGCATTATTTAATTGCACAAATGTACAAAACATTAATTTTGCCACCAACATAGTTGTTACAACATTTATACACGTATTTTGGTAGTTGAGTAACCCATTTGTTTTGGTAGTCGAGCAACACATTTCTGGTAGTTGAGCAACACAAACACATTTTTATAGTATAGTGATTTAAAAAAAAAACTAGGTCAAGTCAATAAAGTCAAAGTATAAAGTCGTAATAAAGAAATATGCAATCAAAACAAACAATGTATTGCTAAAAGTCCAATAAAACATCTGTTGCAAATGTACGGATTGTAATAACGTCAGAAAAATCTTACATGTATGCATCTCGTAAGACGAAGGTATAGAACAAATTATTCATAAATATATCGTCGAATCAACCCTTACATAAATAATTCAACTATTTCCGTGAAAGCAGCGTAGGAATGTACGATCCCAACAAATGTCGTATTTCGGACAAGGGTAAGGCGCAATCTTGTTCTGTGACACGGGGCTCTTGGATTTAGTACATTTAATAATTAATAGCAATAATAATCGTTAGGATCGGTGATTAATTGTTTCCGGCTTGAATCAAGGAAACACAAATTAATTCATTTGAACAATATTCTAATTATCGACTTTATCGTGAGAATTCGTTTTATTAAATTAAAATTTAATTGTGTCAAAACGACGTTAATTTTCAAAGTATGATTGTAATTGCAACCATAGCTTTGTCTAAAACTGATAATGTTTTAGAACTGGACCTCTAAATGATTTAATATAGAATGTTCAATATATCAACTATTTTTGTGTGGAAGGTTGAGATTAGGTTGAAAGAGAAAGAAAAGATACATAATATTAACAAACAAAAAAACCGACTCCAACAAAATACCTATTCTGAAAAAAAACTCTCTATCGAGATGTCCTTAGCACCAACCATCAAATACTTATCATTTAGGAGTTCCGTTGGCCATCTGTGGTCTTCTTCGTCAGTTCCAATGACTATAATATTTGAGAAGTTCCCTTCCTCATGGATCCATTATAAGAAATGGATTTTGTTAAAAATGGGACCAAAAAAATAAATACAAAAATATTTTTCCAAATCGGTTTATAAATGACGGAGTTCTGAGTGAACAAACATATTAAAAAAAATTGTTGACTTGAGAACCTCCTTCTTGTTTTTTTTAAATGTTTATACACCAGTAATTTTTCTTAATACCTAAAGGTTGCTTGTTATATCATATGATCAATAAAATTATTATTATCCGTGTGTCTGTGAAATTAAATATTTACCTACCAATGATATTTAACTAAAACTTAAACTAGCAAAATATTCGAAAATAATTATATACTAAAAAATAAAATGTTAATATTTTTTATTTCGGCGAAAAGAATAGAATTACTGAAAATCATTTTTTTTTTCTTCGCCAAAATAAGAAATGTCAAGGTGAAAATAGATTGAAAACATTTACAATCGTTATGCCTGTTATTTTGTTTTAAATTCCTACTCAGTAATTTTTCAACTCCATTTTTTATAAAAATCTACTAAAGTAGTAGTTTTGGCCCAAAAGTCTGTCATCAACTGTGATATTCACATAGAATGTAGGAAAGTAAAATCAAATTTTCTGTAGGCAATCTTACAGCAAAAAAAAATCCATTATACCGACACCTACTTTCGTGACAATAAAGGGAGCCCTGTACGAAATATTAGCATAATCAAAGTAAGAGGCTTTGCTAGTTACCATAAAAACGAGCCACAAAGAATAGAGAATAATTAAGGACAGTGTGCTTTACTTTAAATTAAATTCAAGCTTATATCTACGGGATTACTTAATTTTGTGATGGAAATACGCAAATTAAAAAAAAAAATAAGCAAAAATGTTAATTTTTGATGTTATAATGTTGTTTTTAAGACTTCAAAGATTTACACATAATAAGACTGCTTGTTAAGGAAATTAAATTTACTTTTGTACTAGTTCACTTATGTAGATTATTAAGGTATAGTACAAAACGTTCAGTTTTGAATAAAATTGAACCAGTTTTAAACGAAAAAAAACTTGCAGGCTTGGGTGAAAAATCAGGCCGTTACAGTTTTTTTAGCGAAAAAAATAAAATATTATTTTTGTTTTTTTATGATTATGGATAGATGTGGTAGAGGATAACTATACTTCCCTCTTTTTTGAGGGAAATACTCTTCCAATCAGAAATCTGCGAAGACACAAAAAAAACTATAAAATTATAGAACCTGTCAAGTTTCATCAAGATTAGTTGACAAATACGACCTGTACGCGTTGACCAAGATATGGACATTTGTAAGAAAATTTTGCCAGTTAAAGCACATACACTTTTCACTTTGCTCACTCGATCAATAAATAATATATTTGTGTGTCAGTCTGTGACAGATTATGTTCTTACACCATATTTTAGGGTTTGCAGATAACGATATAGAAATATTTTTGTGTTACTACAAGGTCGAAAAAACGGATAAAATCGCACAGCTCCAGCACGGCTAGTCTAATTGTAATTGAAACAAGGCATCTCATTGTCTTTCAGTATCTTTAGTTATTCTTTTATTGTCGACTCGCATAGTACGATGCAAAGTTGTGCAAAAAGAAAGAAGAAGGTTGATGAACAAAATTTCTATTTGAGAAGAATTTGAATGACGTCTGAATTTTGCACATTGTTGTGCTAAATAGCTTATACAAATTTATTTTTCCTTTTGACCTGCGTGTTACTGGTCCATCTCAGTTCTTTTGTGTCGAGACGAGCAAGTCGCTCGGCCCATAATAAGTCAGTGCCACATTTTGAACTAAATCATGCGCTCGTCTCCTTGATATATTAGCATTAAACCTCTTTGTGCCCGATAATTCTGCTGGTAACTTTGCCCTTCAATCCGGAACACAGTAATGATTGCACATTTCTACTTAGCGGTTGAATAACTGCAAAGGTGTGGTACTTCCCCGGGCGGACTCTGAAAAAGAGTCCTACCACTAAAAAGTGAGTTCCGTGGCTTTCACGACACATGGAACCCAAGTGGGAACGATTAATGAGACTGGAGCGTTTTATTTTTTTAGTATACTTTGATGCCGCGACTTCGCTATCAGCTTCTAGATGTCCACTGCTGGACGCAGCCTCCTTCATATTGGGGTGTGGTTGCCATAATCCCCACGCTTGCAGGCGGCTTGGAGATCACAGAATGTCACCATATCCTTAAGAAGACGCTGCTGCTCCTCCTCTGGTGGTTCTGGTTTTAGGTCATACCCTGGTCCAATTAGTCCAAATATTTCTTCTTAGTTTTTAATTATCTAGAAGTATAAGTCAGACTTTTGGCGGAAACGCTAAGAAGTCATGTCGCGTTATTGTATTATTTTCCAAAACTTGTGTTATTTCGAGTGTTAATGCGTAAACATGGTGGATTTTTATGCATTAAGTGTTCGTAACGTGCACGAGTGTTGGTGAAAAGTATAATGTTGTGAAACGTGACTCTTCGTGTTGTTTCTAAAACTCCATAGAAACCTTTAGTAAAGTCTCCACCGCTTTATCTCTGAGGCATGACCTATTTAACTAAATCGAAATCTACCTATTTTACAGGTTAACACACGAAAAACACAAGTTTTGGAAAATAATACAATGACGTGTCCTGACTTCTTTACATTCCCGCTAAAACTCCACGACAGATTATAAAGAATCCAAGCCATAATTTTTTTTCTTGTGTTGAAACCGAAACCAAAACATTTTGATACAATTTAGTGGGTGATAACAGGTTTCATCCGAAACGCTAATTACTTTAAAAAAAATGTGTTAAATCACCAACTCTCTCTATCGCACGCAACGGCAGTTTCAAATACCTCGTTATGCATCCCCCTCGCCCATCTCCGTTGGATTAGAGACAGCTTGGTCAGCACAACTCATATTTTGCTGAGGAGGCTTTCTAGGACCCAACAGTAATGTGTCGTAGGCCTAAGTTAGTTTTAAGGCAATTATTGACCGAGCGAAGCGAAGGTCTCAGAGTTTACTGGGACAAATCGGCATTTGTATGTATGTTTGTATGTTTGTGTGTATATTTGTCCGATGATAACTTGCAAACCGTTGATCCGATCGAAAGTTCGAATATGAGCTGAATCGGTCTAGGGGTTATGAAGATATAGGGGTCGCGAGGTCTCAGTTCGGCGCGAACTACTAGTTATTCAGTAGTATGGTAGCCTCCAAATCGGCACCATGTACGATTGTTTTAAATTAGTATTAGAGCCTCAAAATCGGCTACATGTATTTTTAACTTAGCATTAAGACCTCAAAATTGGTTAATCGTAGTTTTAATTTAATTTTAAAAACACTTGTGAAGTGCTCCCAAACTTTACTACCTACTGCGCCAAAACCTCGCAGCAGGACGTCCCACAAAATTACATGCTTTCTGATCGTTGCCTGTCTGCACATATGAACTCTAGGCCTGTCTGTCAGTTTAATAATTTTATATCTCGCTCAATAACTATAAGCTCTGTGTAGCAAGTGAAGTGTTTAATATCCAGAGGAAACGGTATGTCCTCATTTCCTGTAGCGATGGCGTAGGGAATGTAATTTTATTGTTGGAGCGATTCCTACATAATGGAATTTCAATGTAATATTATGTTGCATGAGATAAAACCATGTCCGTTTGTTTAGTACAAAAAGTTTAAGCCACACATAATAATTCCGGTTTCTCCATAAGTCGTATCAAAGAGAATATCATCACTACGTTTACTACGTTTAAGAGATGGGAGGTCCATATAGAACATAGGGGAGGCCCATCCAGCAGTCTCTGGGGTTTGATCTATTCCATGATGTTCAGCTCTGCTATTCGCTCCTCAATCTCCATATTCCTTCTTATTCTCCAGCTGCCTATTTGTTGACTTTGGCAAAGCTATACGACTCAGTCTGGCGCAAGTGATTGATAAAAAAGAGACTTGAACATGTATGAAAAGTGTACGAAAAAAAAAATGGCGGCTATCACTGTCTTGCTCTATCGATGGCTCGAATCTATCTCACTATCTCTATCGGTATTCAGTTCTAGTACATGTTTCATACAGTCGCCTTTTTCATTTTTCTATATGGAACTCTTTCTTTCTTCTTCTCTTTCTTTCTTTTCTTCTTCTTTTCTTTTTTACTAAACGTAGTAAACGTAGTGATGATATTCTCTTTGCACCATTTTGCAGCCTTCATCACCGATTCAAGAAGTTCGCGCTATTTTTATGCCGAGTTCGAAGCGCCGAGTGTGAAGTTGTTGACATTATATGTATAACTTTAGCAGCCAGGCTGAAAAATAGTGCAGCACTTTTTCGTAGCAGTGCTACGAGAAAGCTACGAGCTGTCTACGAGAAACGGCAAAGATAGAGCAACACATCAAGCCTCAGGCCTTCGGGCCAGTACCAAGTTGCTCGATGACGGCAAAGCATTTATATATTTTTTAAACCTTTGCTGTCCCACTATTTGCCAAAGGTCACCTACCTACTTCCTTCCACAAGTCTCGGTTCATTGCTACCTCCTTTCTGAAATATCTGCCATAAATTTTATTTGTTAACACCAAAAATATATCTGTTTTTATTTTTTGGTTAATATAAGGAGAATTCTGTGTTTCTAGTCTAAAAACCCTATAATCTTTTGATAGTACAAATTAAATTTCGATAACGATAAATAAACCAAGTTATTTTTGTTCCACTCGTGAATTTTCTTTAACGTTCGCTCCCACGACAGGAACGAGGCAAGCCCTAAAATGTCTGATATGGTGCAGTCAGTCGGAAACACAAACATAATTGGCTTTCCAAGTCTTTCAACGCGCATGTGCAAAACGACGCGCATGTCTCAAAGCGAGCCTCCCTCGCCGTGCACACAAAACAAAAAATATTTCTAAATGTTCTTTTACAAATAAAATAGATTATTTCTCTATTTAAAATGTGATTAGTATAGTGCTGCTGCCGCTTAGATAAATGCTTCGCTTTTTGTAAGTACAAACTCAATCCTCTGTTCCTGTAACCTCAAAATTCTTGTCCCTCCTCTAAGTTAATTGATTGCTAGCCAAATTGTCCTCACACGAATTCCCTGAGCAATATTCTTAGAAAACAGTGATAATAAAAGTAAATAGGTACTTGTTTAGCGTACGGGGCGTACTGGAGTATTATAACGCTTGTCTACTTATTGTAATACTCTGGGACTAAATATGACCTCCGAAAGGTCAAGATCTAGCAATATACACGTGTCTGTCTGTCCCTATTTATGGGGGCGTGTAATTAGAGGGCACATAATTGACACTTCGTTACTTGATACACTTTATCTTTTTCGAACAGTTTGACTGTAATTACTTGCAAGTTTTTATGTTTTTAATCTATTGTTTCTATTGATTTATTGTATAAGGCCTGACTTTTTGGCTTAATTTGCCTGTTGTTGCATTGTTTTTTTATCTATAGGCACTTTGACCAAAATGGAGATTTATAAAGACTATATCCTCATTTTTGAGTTTATTAAGAAAATATTAATGTATCAGATCTCGTTCTATGCAAATAATGACACAAAGACATAAATATGTTGTAGGTATGTGTAGGTACGTACACGAAATAATTTAGATCTTGGAGCATGGATTTAGCACTTTCGTCCAAGTCTTGAAGTTTAGAATAAGAAAATGACCTTTGTTACTTCATAACAGTTTCACGATGAAAGTTACATACGTCATATACACAATACTCGTAATTTATTAGTGCCCTATGTTCACGCATAAAATATATATTTTTCTTAATTATATGGTTAAGCTAGCAACCCTATTCCACGAATATAAATCCTCCCAAATGTCAGTTCACGAAGTAGATATAGCTAAACAACAAAAGCGTATCAATTGCGCTGTTGTTTTTGAAAAACGAAAACAATTAAGTCTGTATCAACAAAAGATATAGTAAAGTAATAAGAGCTGAGCATTTGTACTGATTTTCATGCATGTAGTGTATGTGACGTCACACGTCGTTTTTTTTTTCATTCATTGTATATAACTTTTGATAGAAAAATAAATTATGAATATCCGTATTCGTAGTCTTGCTGTATATGTAACTACATAGACTGCGGTCAACGCGGTCAAAGCCCTGGAGCACAACTAGTTTCGAGGTAATGTTAACATGGAACTATCTGAGCGGAGCACGCGACAGAATAAATTTGAATGTGCAAATTGAAGGCAAAGATTTATACATGCAGTAAGGACATAAAATATAACTGACATATTAAACTTTTTCTCTGCATGTATTTTATTATACGTGGGTATATTTTGCACGCAGGGTTAAAGGGATCCCCTGATTTAGCTATAACGTTCGTACTTTTTCAACATTCTTTAATATTAAAATTACTAATAGGAAATTTAAAAAAAAGTTTATTCGGCCCCTAATAACTAATTAATTTCAGTAAGTCAGTATGTACTGTAACTTAGGCAAACGAGCATCATACCAATTATAAAAATATATCTTTGACATGTTCAAAAATACAGTTTAAACGCAGTTTTTTAGAAACAAATAATCTTTTGTTGTTTGTTATTTGATAGCATTAGCACAGGATAATTACAAGCATTAGTACAAGCACAGAAGACTCTCACCGAGATGACAATTAATTACCCGACTACCGAAAAAGAGGGTTATGATTATGACTCTCGGTATATTACAATAAATTTACCCACGAAACGTTAACTACCTAAAGTGTTTCATGCGAAATGACAGACGCTGCTGAATCTTATACGACGATACGATTCGCGGTCGCACAGCGTTAGTAATTTCGAATGAAATAATCAGGCGACTGATTAAAAAATAGAACCCTGGTAGTAGTCTGTTGCCAGAAGCAACGTAATAGGCGGTGTCGGTCCGTTTCTGTGGAGATACCACCGGTGTCCTCTATCAGGCACAGAGGCAGACCTTTAGGGTGTTTCAGTGAGTACAACGAAAATTTCCGCCCATCACCAAAAAAGACCTGGGCCCGTACCATGAGGTGCTTATTGCGATGATTTTTAGGTTCAACCGATGACACGGCGAGACCGCGAACCGTTTTGCCGCGTAATAAGGTGTATGGTCGCGCAGCGTTCTCGGCTGAGCCTAATAATCATCGCAATAAGCACCTCACGGTACGGGCCCTGGTTGGAAGTCACTAATAGTAGAGCGTCCATACTGCTATTATAGTAACGCAGTAGACGCATAAGCAAAATGTTTCAGTCTCGCATTTATGAGTACATTGTGGGGTTTCAACGGCCATTTCAATGAATTTGTTCTCATTTGCCTTCGTCTGCAGCAATATTGATGTACAATTTGCGAAATGCACTCCTAGCTTTGAATAAAGGCGAATACACGCCATTACTTGCACGCTTGCAGTTCTTTGTATATACCTGCTACTAGAACGTGTCTAGAACTACTACTAATCTAGGGCTACTAGAAATGGCAAGCCAGTACATGGTAAACAAGTAGATTGTACAACAAATTCACTAGCTTGCAATATGAGGGAGGGACAGGGGGTGCTGCAAAACCGGCAAATTAAAGGCATGCGAGGAAGTAAATTGCATGCAAATTTAGTTGCAAATGTATCCACAGTAAGCCATTTATTTGCTCATGCCATTAACTAGCAAGCAAGCTATTGCTTCATTTAGCATGCATGTGTATCCCGCCTTTAGAATTAGTATAGTAGGTACAAAAAATGGCTTTAGCTTAATCAGTATGACTAGAATAAATAAATACGTTTGTTGCGCTAGCTATCCTATGATTGAATTCGAATGTAGACTCGACAGATAAAGATGGGCTATGTCACGTCTACATTAGGCGAACAGTGTGATCTGTTCTCTCTTTTTCTCTGATAGGAAAAATGAGATAAGTAGGTATCTGATAACTAAACAGAGTGTGGTCTCCACCGTTACCTATAGCCTCGCGGAACATGTTTATTTATACATAATGTAGATAGAAGAATATTTGACAATTCTTCCAAAGATACACATGAAAACGATATGGTGGTCAGATCATATACTCATTACTACTACTATATATATACTATATATTTAGACAGCATTGTGGCTCAGTGGGTGGATTTCCACCTTCTGATCTATATATAAATTGTGGGACAAAAATTTGTGTAATGAACATGGATGTTTGTTCTTTTCTGGGTGTTACTATGTTATTCTATGTATGTATTTACAAAAAAAAAAGTATGTATTCTATCAGTTATCTGGTTCCCATAGTACAAGCTTGCTAAGTTCTGGGCTAGATGGCGCTGTGTGAAAAACGTCCGCCAATATAAATTTATTTATTTTGTATTTGATTTAACTCAACTAGTTAAATCAATAATCATTTCAAATAATATCAGAAAGTGTGTCAAAGAAATGATAAAAATTTAAAGAATAAGACGCTAGTCTGAACATTTTCATATATTATATCCAGCTTTTCTTTCAGTGGATATATTTAAAATTACAATCAAATATAACTTACTTTTTAGGCTCACATATTTCCACTCCATTTAACGGACAATTTTGGGTGTTCCCCAAAGGAGTCGCGGTCGAAATTATATCTGACAGGACCCTAAAAGGGTTGAATGTATTCTTAGTACAATATTGTCATGGGCATATATTGAAATCACACCAACACAAAAAGGGTTTAATTTTTTCATAAATTCGACTTGATTTTATTTTCGTTATATTAATAAACTTACAGCAGTTTTTAGTAATTATAAATATTTGCCCTGTATTCGAATGAGTGCTGGTTTTTATGAATATCGGTCAAATGGTAGTATTGATCAATCGTGCTGAGGTTATTTTTGTCACAAGCCGGAAAACATAATAGGTGCTTGTATTTTTTAATTGTAGTTTTTATTTATCTTTTAAACTTTTAAGTGTTGTTGTATTTTGTTTTGTTTTTGTGGCAAATATTATATTATAATTGTCTATTGTCTATTTAAAAATAAAAACACATGTGGGTATATTTTTCACAATTTGTGTATACAGTGGTGAGGATATATATATACTATATGTATGATAACTAAATCAAAAATACAAAACAATTTTTAGTTTTGATTTAGTTTTTTATTTAAAGTATGTAATTTCTTCGTTAATGTAAATGGGCGCTAATTTGACACCGCCTGTATTTCACATTGATTTAATAGTCAATCTTTAGGCACTATTTTGTCGAAAGTCGACTCTATCTTTACTAGGTATGCTGACACTTTGAAAACTTATGGCCGATATTCCAATAGTGCCAGCACCGGTGGATGCAAGTGGCGCGTTGTCGGTTGGTGTGGCGCTTCAAGGGGGAGGTCTATGTTCAGCAGTGGACGTTTTCTTGCTGATGATGATGCCAACACAAAAACAAACTAGAAGAATGAGTGAACTTTGTGGAGTAAATAATAATAATCCTTCATAATGACGTATTTTTTAAAGTTAACTCCTGATTAGATCTCAAAGCGATCCCGTTTAACGCACGTAATTACAGATAAAATATGTATTATTAGTGGTAACAAACATTAAATCAATAATCATCGGATAATAATTCAGGTTGATAATTATTGTTACCCAATATATAATAAATCTGTGTTATGGCGTAAAAATACCTTTCACCGGACAATATGTACCATATCATGGAGTGTATCACAAAACAAAGCATAAGTAGAACAAATAATGCTATAAATAGCAAGCATAACTAACTAATTGAGTATGTAGATATCGATTTTTTTAGAGGCTGGGAAATTGTAATTTAGGGTTTGTATGAATGTGTAACTGGGGTGGGTGTGTGATACAATGATACTTGACATGTACTATGTACCTGTCAAGTATATATGTATGTAGTAGATATTACGAACATTGCAATCAGTGCTTGGCGTCGTGCCAGCATGCATGCTTAGCGAACTTGCCGTAGTTTTAAAGCTCGAAACCCAGAATCATGGCGAGAGGAAAATTTGAGTCTACAAAACAGCAATCTGTGCTTCGATGTAGAATTTTATGGAAACTTTGACGCCTTGTTATTACCAAATTCATTGGACCAGTGATGTTTAATAGTAAAACAGAAAATTTGTTGCAGGCTTCACCGGAGATAAATCAGGCCGTGGAAAGTCGTAAAACTGACGGTTTACCGCCGAGAGTAAATTGTCTCGAATTTTACTGCGGAAGAAACCACAGCAGAAACAATGAACGAAACGACTGTGAATTACACCACATTGAATTTAACTGAGAGACATTTGAACGGGACGCCGCGCAGCCTTGGGCCTCTGCGCTCTGGGCATGAGAACGTCATCGACAACAGTTGGGTACAGTCGGCCTTCTGCGTCATATATACCGTTATATTCGTTCTCGGCTTGCTCGGAAACCTTCTAGTCTGTTTCGTCGTCATCAGAAACAAGGCGATGCAAACCGTCACCAATCTTTTCATAAGCAACCTAGCCCTCTCCGATATCTTCCTCTGTATTTTCGCGGTGCCATTCACACCCCTCTACTCATTTAGAGGACACTGGAGCTGGGGCGCTCTACTATGCCACATAATGCCTTTCGCACAGGGATGTAGCGTATACATATCCACATTGACGCTTATGTCTATTGCTATCGATAGGTTCTTCGTGATAATCTACCCTTTCAAGCCGAGGATGAAAATCGAGACCTGTATAACCGTTATCATAATGATATGGACCTTTTCCGTCACGGTTACGTTACCGTATGCTATATTCATGACGTACTACGATGTTGAACTCGGCAGGTTTTGCGAAGAAACGTGGCCGTCGGAAAAATTGAGACAGGTATTTGGCACTGTAACGTCTGTATTGCAGTTTTTGCTGCCATTCACCGTGATAGGCTTCTGCTACACGTGTGTCAGTTTCAAATTGAACGACAGGGCAAAAGCGAAAGCAGCAAGCAAAAACTCGCGGAAAGAGGAGCTGGATAAAAACAGAAAACGACGAACGAATCAAATGTTGATTGCTATGGTCATGATTTTCGGCCTGTCATGGCTGCCTCTGAACTTGATCAATCTCTGCAACGACTTTTACATGTACGCGATACACCTAAAATATTACTTTTTGATATTTTTCGTCGCGCATGTGATTGCGATGTCGTCCACTTGCTACAATCCCTTTATTTACGCTTGGATGAACGAGAACTTCAGAAAGGAGTTTAAGCAGCTTATGCCTTGCATTGACTCGTCAGCACAGAGAGGGAACATACAGCTAGAACAGATGGGTGGAAACGCAGAAAAGACTTTCAATGGAAACACTACGACCGACAGCTATTTGAACTCAAGTTCTCAGCGAGGGACTTCGTTCAGACACAAGAGGAAGCCGAGCGCTGCAGCGGACGTGGAGAGAAGTGGCGTGGAGTTGAACGAAGATTTGCTAACAGTTGATGTGAAACATTGCCATATCTCGACTAGCTACAACCTCCGGCGGGAGTCGGTGAAACTGCGGCTGATAAACGAGGAGTCATTCGACGGGACGCCGACGCAGAGTCAATTCTAACGGTTGATTTCTCGGGTAAGTAAGAGCGTTAATTGATTACGCACACGCCTAAACACTTCCACAGTAGGCGCGATTGATGAACACTATTTTTCTACTTGACGTGCTTTCTTGTTTTTGTTTGATTTACATCGTATGAGAATACCAACGTAGAAGATCTATCAATCGATTTCGAGTTCATCATCATCATCTAGAACTTCCACTGCCCTCCCCTTAAGGCCATAATTTCCACGCTTACCAGGCGGTCTGGGGATGGCAAAACGCTCATCGTTTATTAAGAGGATGCTGCTGTCCATCATCCGGTGGTGCTGGTGGCAGTTCCATGTCCCACTTTCGAGTATGTTTGGTTAAAATTGTTTAAAAAAATCTTTTGTTGAAGAAGTTGATACTTTGGAGGGGGAAGGACGTGGAATTTCTTTTTCATAATTTTCGTAAGTTGTTCACGAAAATCAATTTCTCACTCCCAGGTGCGTCGAATGAAGCGTTCCCAACTTTGAAGAGAAAGGTGATAGAACCCGATATTTTTGGAGTATATATTTTGTACTGAAGACGTCTTTACTATGCACACTGTGTCTACTGAACTTCATTACGCTTATGAATTTACTAAAACCCTTAGAATAATTATTGTCACTTTTGTTATATCCAGATCCTCTATCCTATTTCACCTTGCATCAAATCCCAATGAGTATAGTTTATTTATTTCACCGAGAATTGCCATTGTGCACTAAGTACATCTAAATTTTAATGGGATTCATCAAATTATATTTGAGTTAAGGTAAAATGAGATAGTTGGATTGTTATACGCCCGATGATGGGCAAAAAAACAGAAATCAAATATTTATTATTATAGCGAACCCTTGCACCAACTCTGTACATAGATTATTAGGTTAATCCTTTTACACTGTCACACGTACCTTTTGGATCTACTGCGAGATTACGTAGAATACTCGGTTACTCGGGAAATAAGAGTTTCAACAAGAGTCTGTTTTAACATTGGTTTCACAGCTCTTTTTAACATATGAGTGAAAAATTGATATTTTGATTGTTTCTGCCAAATATTGGATACCTGTATTACATCTATGTCCGGCCGCATGACATGTTAAGGTGCAACGTTTCGCTTGGCGCGCGAAATTCAATTTTTTTTGCGTTTTATGTCAATTACAGCTTAATTACTCATCGTAGGTTCATGAAAACTAATTTTGCGATAATAAATAGATTGTTTCAAAAAATTAAGAAATTACACCGAACAGAAATTCAAGTTGAAAGCTAGTATAAGTACATTTCTCACTAAACCAAAAACCAAGATGAAAATCAGCTTATTGAAATTTGTAGCTAAACCAATGTTATCTAGGTTATCATTTTACCCGTAATGTCTTAAAACAACTTATTTATTGGCGCCAAATTGGTTTCAATAAATCCACGATGAGTAAATAAGCTGTAATTGACAAAAAACGCAAGAAAATTAGAATTTGGCGCGATGAGTGAAACGTTGCACCTTAAGTGATGCTACATTTTACATTTATTCGTCTAACACCGGTGTTGCCGCGACACAAATATCACACTAATATTATAAATACGAAAGTTTGTAAGTATGTATATAAGTATGTAAGTGTGTATGTTCCCGTTTAATTCTGTAACAGCTGAACGGATTTAAATGAAATTTGATACAGGGGTTGCTCACACCCTGGTTTAACACTTTTTTATTCCGAAAAAAAAAACTGTTCCTGTAGATGTAGAATAGCTGGTGAAACCGCGGGGCGCTAGTATATTAATAAATTTCTCTATGGTACTACCAATGAATGTGAGTGACCTACTTGAGATTATTTTTATCCCGGAAAAATATTCAGTTTCTGTAGAATAGCGGGTGAAACCGCGGGGCGCAGCTAGTGTGTAAATAAAGCGTCAAATGTCGCGCCGGAATCGTACCTTTGGTGTACGGCTGGGCTAGATAAACCAGCGTGTTCGCTTTTTCTTTGTTAGCAATTATTATTGCACTATGTCAAAATAACATCGTAAACAAATTGACTGAGAACTACTTCCAAGATTCTAACCCCCGAATACTGAAACGTTTGTTAACTTTGACGACAGATTAAGCCTATTGCTGTCTTTGTCATTTGCTTAGTGCTAGACAAAGGCAGTATTAGAATTAATCTGTCGTCAAAGTTAACAAACGTTTCAGTATTCAGGGGTAAGCATTTAAAAATAAACAGAACGTTTGGCAGTACACTTAAAATATTCAAGCATATTTCCTGGTAAATTCTGATAAAACTCCAATATCTTAGCTGAGAGATGCATCTTATGAATACTTAGTTAAGTACCAAATTATATTCGTACATTTAAGATGTTATTACTACCTATTATATAATTGTTTGCAATAATTAGGTATCACGAATTAAGTATTTGATCAAGACGAATTGTTACCAGACTATTCAATTTATTACAATTTAAATATTCTTCTTTTCTTTTAACCACTTACAGTGTATATTTGCAATGACTACAGATTATCCAATTATACACGGTGTTCGGATGAACCAGGAAAATAATGACGAACGATCTAAAAAAAAAATGATTCATTATTTTTTCCTTTTTTCTTTTTCTTTTAAATATTAAATCGTAATTTAAACTTTTCTAGGGGACTTTATAAAACACGGACAGAGTGGAGTGCAGTTTTACACAACAAATAATTTTTCCCGATGTACCTGCGCTGTAGATTATTTTTATTAGCGCGGGAAACTTCGATCTACCAATAGCAACTACGCGCGCTAAAATCTTGCGCTGTTATTGGTCAATCCATTTCGCGGCAAAATCGCGCCGCCCGTGCGCCATCTTGATCCCACAGTGAACGAATCGCAATGCAATGCAATCGAATGCATAGCAAGCAATAGTCTGCCATTTTCTCGTGAAATTTAAGTTCAATATGTGTAAATAATCATTTACATATTTGGCTACTGTCGAAAACCGGTCTGCGCTTTTTTTGCACAAACGAAGACTGCCGATCGGAATTAATTATTGTGTAAAACTGTACATGTGCAGATGCAGTTAAAGCGCTGCGATGCCTGTTTTACTGACATACAGCTGATCGCATGTATCCGTGGATAACAGATATTATGTCATCAAATCTTTCAGCGGGTCTGAAAATAAGACCTTAATATAGGATAAAGCTATCCTATATTAAGGTCTAATTTTTCCACATCATTTGTTTTCAGAATATAATACCCTCTCAAGTAAGTTCGCCATCTAATCGAACACCCTGTATGTTATTTTACGTGGGCATATCAAATATTAGTGGGTCTATGGAACTAACACTAGCAGACATTGCACACTTACACTTTCTCGATTAGGAGAAATGAAGTAAGAAAATGGTGTCAATTCTGTTGACCTTTTTCTAAACTACACTAAATTCGAAAGCTCTAATATTGTACCGTTTTCTAAACTAAACTAAATCCTACAGCTCTAAAATTGTTGCCATCCTTTCTCACATATTGAGAAGAAAAGAGACGCAAATAATTTTAGTCAAAAATTAAACGAAAACGTTTTTTTAAAC
Source organism: Apocheima hispidaria (assembly GCA_947579745.1). Classification (NCBI taxonomy): domain Eukaryota; kingdom Metazoa; phylum Arthropoda; class Insecta; order Lepidoptera; family Geometridae; genus Apocheima; species Apocheima hispidaria. The sequence goes on from OX388157.1 coordinate 12,403,194, forward strand.
GAGCTGTCTTATGTCTATAAAATATCGCAATAACATGATTTTATCTTTATTAATTTTTTTACATTAAAATAAGTATTGTTACTAGATTAAGTATTGTGGTCAATTTCATTTAAATGTTATGATACTGTATTTGGCATAGCAAAAATATTTTAAAAGATCGATGATAGATGATATGATGATTAGATGTCATTTTCTAGTTAAACTTATACCCACGCGAGTTATTTTTCTTAATAAAATGTATTTTCTTATAGCGTTGTAAGTATACAATCGCAATATTAATGAGTTACTTTCCCCCGAATATTGAGACGTTTGTTAACTTTGACGACAGATTAAGTCTGTTGCTGCCTTTGTCATTTGCTTAGTGCCAGACAAAGGCAGCATTAGAATTAATCTGTTGTCAAAGTTAACAAACGTATCAGTATTCGAGGGTTTGACGTGTCATATCTCAACCCCGCGTCACATCCTCGGAGATCTTGGCGCCAGAGAGGGGAAATAAAAAATCTGAAGTGGCGGGCTGATGTAAACTTTGGCGGATAGCCGACTCGTTAAAACGTTTTGGTTTTTTAAAAATTAAAGTAAGAAGAAAAAAAAAATTAAAGCCCTTGGTCGCGTCTGCAGTTGTCTCGCTTACACATTTTCACATTATTGAAGAAATTAAATAACTGGATTTTATAAGGTAATAAGTATATGTTGTGCCTGTTTATTATAGGATTACAACGAGAAACTTTCGTTTTGTATCTTTTAGTTGGATAGACTTAAAACAAAAAAAAACTTTCATCTTTTTGTTTTTATTAAAAAGGGAATACTCACGTTAAATTGAGTCGGTTATTCCGACTATAGTTTCAATCACATTCGGCCACGTAAGTATTCCCGTTTCATTGAAACAAAATGTGTCAAAACCACATCAGTTTTCATAGTAAATGATATCTTTTATATATTGAGATTTTTTTTAAACATTTTTTCATAATATGTTACGTAGATGCAACATGTACACTTTTCCTGAAGTTCACATTCTATCTATAAAAACTAGCAAACGTGCATGTGAGTCAGCTGTGGAACGACTATACATGGTGCTTTTTAATCGGCTAGGGAGTGGCTGTGAGGATGCTGTATTAGATGTTATCTAAAAAAATGTGTTCTGCGACTTTGAAAAAATATTCGTAGATCTTGCAATAAAATGTATGGAACGGCTGATTTATATTCCCGTGATTTATCTTTGAAACAAAAGAACAAACTATTTACTATTTTTTTTTTTTTTAGGCCAAAAGTTGTTCGTTATTTGTATGTAACATCCCCACAACCACTCCCTAGCCGATTACAAAACACCACGTACTTAGAAACCTTAAAAATTATAATAAAATAATGCATGCGAAAGTATGGCGAATGTATTTGGCATAGTTATGAATGTGTCAAATATAAACGTGAGTCAATGTTAAGCAATATATTGGTAGTAAATAATACATATTATAGTGTTTGGATTGGATTTGTAATAAAATAATGAAATAAAATAAAATAATGATTAAATATTAATAAATGAACTCGCACGTTTACCCCCGAATACTGAAACATTTGTTAACTTTGACAACAGATTAATTCTGATACACCCTTTGTCTGACACTAAACAAATGACAAAGACAGCAATATACTTAATCTGTCGTCAAAGTTGTCAAACGTTTCAGTATTCGGGGGTTAAAGGCTTAATTCACTTCCTATATTGAATGAAAATTAATGTAATTTAATTTTAGTCGGGCATTATAATTTCAGAAAAATTATGAGAATAAACTTTTATTAAACTTTTAAAATAAGCACAAACTATGCCTTATTAAAGGTTAATTCAGATTTGTTGAATGTGCTTTTTGTTACAAATACTTTTAAAATCTCATTAGCAAACAAAATATTGTAAATTTTAAATGTTACATTTACTTATAACAAGCATTAACGTTGGTTCTGTTAATTATAACTTTTGATAGACACTCATAATTAGTATCCCCGGGATACTAGACTATATAGCCTATATAGAAAGGACCTGTCTTACATTTCAGTATAATGAACAAGGACGTGGATAGTCATGTCAAATTTAGTTTAGTTAGATGATGATACAACAGAATCGGAACCTATTTTAATTTGCTTTGAAATACATTGGAATTACCCCTTGCACAACTATTTTAAGGTAGTTTTAAGCTACATGTAAGGTATTAATGTATTAACTACCTTTCCCATAATAGTTAAATAAGTAATGTAAGTCCTTTTGATACATACTTTTATGTGTATTTTTGATTATTTTTATTTTATCAAAATCATTTTATACGAATATTTCTTCTAATTTTATCAAAACAACATGATCAAAATCTACGTTTAATTTTTTATGTTTTAAACACCAATTAAACTAGTAGTTCGCGTCGAACCTTGCGACCTTTATATCTTTACAACCCCTAGACCGATTCAGCTCATATTCGAACTTAAAAATTGTATTGAAATGAACTACTTGCCTACAAAATTTCATGAAGATCGGATCAACGGTTCGCAAGTTATCATCGGACAAATTTACACAAAAACATACAAACATAAAAACATACATACAAATGCCGATTTGTCCCAGTAAACTCGAAGACCTTCGCTTTGCTGTGTCAAAAAATCCCGAGTGCATAAATTCAAGCCCAGCTTCGTAGGTAGAAAGGCCACATAAACTCCTGTGGACTAGTTTACGAAACTCCATTTCACTTTTTATTTCTTTTGAACTCTGCATTTAGCGCACTGGGCTCCGGAACTAATCTCGGAAAACTTCGCAACTGAACTGAAAATAAATCACCCGACATTATGTGCATGTAGTGACTAGTATTGTATTGACTATAGCAGAACTTTGACTTAGTATTGCATGTTTTTGTGAAAGCTTTGTCTCCGCTGCCGGAGCTCGGCTGCCGGAGGTACAACCTACCTACCGTCACACATAGATTTATTTTTTACAATTTTTAATTTTATAATTGTTTACCGATAACCTATGGGTAAGATAGGTTCTTGAGTGGCGATCACGAACCGGAAGACGCAGCGTAGACAGGCCTCCCACAATGTGGACCAATGACATTGTAAAAGTCGCGGGAAACCGGTGGATGCAAGTGGCACGTTGTTGGTACGTGTGGCGCTCTAAGGGGGAGGCCTATGTTCAGCAGTGGGTCTTCTGTCTGATGATGATGATGATGTTTTTTTTTTGTTTCGAACCTGTAAAAAGTTAAAAAAAATTACAAAGTTTACCTTTGCGTGCATGTGTTACGTACATACCTACGTGTTACAATGGTCTTAATAAAAAACTTTTAATAACTTTATAATTAAAACCGTGTAGCTTGTTGTTTCCTTGAACTTGAACTACTAACAATAACTTAACTAATTAACTTAACTTTGGACTAGAAACTATTGGAAGCCAGTCACAGTCGTCCAACATTAACTGAAATCGACCGGAAAGGCTATAAACATTTATATTAACCCGGAGTTCTCAAACTTTAGAACTATATGCGATACCTACTTTGCTTTCCAAACATTAGCTGCCCGGAGTAATATAACTTCGGGGCGTAGACGTTTACGTCGAGAGTCAGTTAAGTATATTCAGTTTCCTATCGAATGATTTCGTACCAAAGCTAACAAAAAAACTGGAGCTGAGCCTTTAAGGTTCGAACTCACTAGGCCGGGCCGCAGCTGGGCGGAGCGGACCGCATCGCATTGCAAAATGCTTGCTTAGCACATTAGTGACGAGCCGGATCGCAGCGCACTCACGAATTTTGACTGCCTGACGTTGAGACTGCACGTCTGACGAAGAGGTTTTTTTTATTTGAAGATAGAGTCTAGAGTTTGAAGTCAAACAAAAAGCACGAAAAAAGATAATAACTCGTGCGCTCGTGCGCACAGTTCCGCTTGCCTATGCACACTGCTGGCGTGGGCCGCATCGCACTCGCCGTAATCTGCAGCGCGTTTATCCGACCCACTGCTCCCCGGAATAGTGTAAGATAGTTCATATAAAACGTATCTAAGCAGATTTTTCCGATGCGACCCGACCCGCTGCGGCCCAGCCCGAGCACATTAGGCTGGGCCGCAGCGGGTCGGGTCGCATCGGAAAAGGTCTCATTCCCAATATAAAAATGTTTATTTTATTTGCTTTCATCATCGTCAGCCAGAAGACGCTGCTGAACAAAGGCACCCATCTTAAAGCAACACGCTGAACGATAATCTACCTTTAGCGTCCACCAGTTGCATGCGACTTTCACAATGTCGTCGGTCTACCTAGTGGGAGACTACGCTACGCAATGTCTTCTGGTTAGTGTTCGTCATATGATAACCTTTCTTCCACATCGTTTGTCGGTTCTTCGAGCGAGGTGACCTTCTCATAGCCACATCACCTTCCAAACCTTGAAAGCTATACACTATGGACTGTGTCGGTGACTTTGATTTTTCGGCGAATATCCTTTGGATTTTAACGCGTTAAGAAAATCCGAGCATAGATCTCTCAATTGTCCGCAGTGTGGCTCTGAGTATTTTCAAAAGCCCAGCAGTTAAGGACCACGCCTCAGTTCTATAGTGACTATAGATATTATTAGTTCTTTTAGATTAGTTGATATTTCTATAGTTCTAGTTCAGTAGTGATTTACTTTCGGAATCCATAAAAACAACCTTTTGTAGATAAAAAAATATGAATTTATCCGCAAATGATCTTGCCCAGAGTCCATAGGAGGCCTTCAGTATCACAGAAGAGATACACACACTCAGTTACACTACACATTAATACCCCCCTCCCTCCTAAATATACGATTTCCTATAAACTTTATCATTAGTTTTCCTACTTTTGCCTTATATTGTGATAAACTCCAACATGATTTAGTACATATTGTCCGGCGGAGGGTATTGTTACGCTATAGCACAGGTTTATTCCTAGTTTGGGTAACAATGCTTATCAACTTGGTTTATTATTTATGGAACTGAGCGATGATTATTGTATTGATATTTAACGTTTTTACAAACAAAAAAAAACATTTCATTTAATTTCATTTCATCCTCTCCCTATAATAATAAAGTCGAGTTATTTACACCATTTAGAACCCTCAATATTTATGATCTTTGATTTGTTGGATTTATCTCCGCCCGAATAGCAGAATAACTATTAATACATATATGATATATATAATATATGGTATATATGAAGAGTGTACGAAGTCGCGGACATCAGCTAGTTTATGATAAATGATTATTGTATCCCTACATATTAGTAGTTATTTAGAGATAAGATGTGTTTTTATTGTGATGATATAAAGAGAGAGAATTAATATATCCACAAGTGAAATATTAACTTTTGTACCCTTATATCCATGTAATATAGCTGCATATTGCAATTTCTTTTAAAATATTATATTCATTATTTTATCTTACAAAGGCTTAACCGAAAGTTTCTAAATCTTTTCACAGCAAAAAATATGGTGAAAAGTTTAATCTTAGTTTATTTACGTGGTGCAAAGGTTAGCCATAGCTGTTCAACGCGGCAATGCGGCCAGCGTAATGGGCACCTTTGCGCCGGGTACAGTTAGGAGTGGGTATTTCTAATTTAATTGACTATATTTGTAAATGTTATTGGGTATTTCTAATTTAATTGACTATATTTATAAATGTTATTATGGATTTGTATATTTGATTTTATGTAATGTCCACGACTATGGACTGGTTCCGAAATATATTATCTTAGTTTCAGGTTTAGCTGAAAATGATGATCATAATCCTTAACCTGCCGCTGTGAAAAGATATCAAAATTTAGTTTTTTTTTTATTATTTTACAAGTTGCGCACAAACCTGGAAAAAATAGAAAATTATAGGTACAATTATTTATTTAGAGATCTGAAATAATTCGAATGTCGACAATTTATTATACTGAAATAAACCTTAAAGGCCTTTTGTGCAACCTAGTAATAAATAGCGGCCATCACAATTACTTATACTCCCTTTATTTCTAGATACGCATCAGCGGCATCAGAGTAATATACCACTTCTTAACCGAGTAACTACGCCATCAATCCTGAAATAAGCCAAAACAATCAGCTGTTATAAACAAAAAGGTAATTAACGCACAACAAAATATAACAGCATATTTTTTCAGCTATTTCAGGGTTGGTGGCATAGCCTCTGATCCTCCTCTCAAAATACACATCGTATTTATTTTCCAACCTTTGGGCCTTATAAACAAAACATACCTAAGATCCAATCGTTATAATTATATCTTCAAACGATACGTAGTAAACAGGAGCCAGTTGACGGAAATTATAAATGTCAAAAGCACCCCTTTCGGTTGACTTATTTTAGTGGCCAATTTCAAATACGGTACGAGTAATTTATCTGTTAAGGTGGCCAAGTAAACGAACTCAAATTTTCCACGGCGGCTATCATGCTTGTTCAGGAAATGTGACAGTGGCTCCCTGACTCAACTCTACATATAAGTTGGCCGCAATCTAACTTATTAAACCACGACGAGCCGTTGTCCCCTTCCGTATATAAGGCAAACATAATTTTGTAATTTATTGCAATCCCATCCTTTGTACAAACGACAAAATAAATTAATGTCTTAAAAAGATTATGGTGCCTTTTATTCAGTACTAATAATTCCTGGATTATTTTTAATTCCCTTATTAGTTATAATTTGTTTACTAATTTTCATCATCATCATCATCTCAGCCACAGGACGTCCACTGCTGGACATAGGCCTCCCCCTTAGATTTCCACGAAGAGCGGATGGAAGCGGCTCGCATCCAGCGCGTTCCTGCGGTCTTTGTCAGGTCGTCTGTCCACCTTGTGGGTGGACGTCCTACGCTAATTACTACTACTAAAGCAAGACGAGGTCGCGCGCGTGCCACGCTTAGCATTCCTTCACCTTCCTTCTTTCACCGTATGTGATCGAAACTATAGTCGGAATAACCGACTCAATTTAAAGTGAGTATTCCCGTTTTATTAAAACAAAAATTGCTAGTGCCTCGCGAAAAATAGCAAAGTCTCGAAAACGCGAGCAAGTCTCAAAACAAGCTTGGAGTTCTTATTAACTAAGTAGGTTCCTACTAATAAAATTTTTTACCCAAAAACAACAACAAAAGAAGTTGTATTGATTGGAATAATTTGTCGAAAACAGCGTGGCTGGTATTCGCGTATCAATTGGTGCTCAAGCTAGGTTAGGTCACAGAACATAATATAATAATGTTAGTTTAGGAACATGCTATGCAACCTTCGCAAGAAACTATTCATAATTATTATTATTCTATTGAAAAACATAAGAGCATGGCAGTGGCAGATATAATAATATGACAAAAAAATAATTCCGTCTAGGGAGGAAACAGGACAATACGTTTTTATGGACTAAACTAGCTGCGCCCGGGGGTTTCACTTCATATTCTACAGAAACCGAATTGAAAGAAAAGATAGGAAGGGGGATTAAAAGTAGCTTATATGATAATCCAGGGTATGAGATACCTCCATACCAAATTTCATTCAAATCCGTTCAGCCGTTACAGAGTTGAACGGGAACAAACACACTTACATACTTACCTACTGACATACTTACACACGAACTTTCGCATTTATAATATTAGTGTGACGGTCACAGAATTGTCTTCAGTTAAGTTTTCTTGGCGATAACACGTTTCCGCTGCGAAGCCATAGCAGCGAAATGCTGCCAGCTTAAATAAGAACCCTATGTGTTACGTACAGCAGAAGTAAAAAAATATCTCTTCTCTGCCTACATAATAATTTCAAATAAAAATTTACGACGTATGTGAAATATTACCAAAGATCTATATAGTACGAAGTTTGTCATTTGAAATTCTGCTCTAAATATCACGAGATTGGGTTCTTATTACCAAAGAATAGCGATTTCACATCTTCTGTTTCGCAGCGAAAGGCGTGCTATCTGCGTCCAGAATTTTTGAAACGAAAAAAATTGCCAATTTAGGATTTATTAATACCCCAACCCAACCCAACCACTTTTATAATTTTACTATGAAAACTGACGTGGTTTTGATACATTTTGTTTGAGGGCAAGGCAAGACGAGGTCGCGCGCGTGTCTCGCTGAGCATCATTCCTTGATAAAGGTCACCGAATGTGATCGAAACTGTAGTCGGAATAACCTACTCAATTTAACGTGAGTATTCCCGTTTTATTAAAACAAAATGTACTTTTATAATTGTTTGATAAAATAACAATTGATATTTGGTATATAGATAAGTATTGACTGTAAAGACTTCCTTATCGTCACATCATTGTCTTATTCCTATAGTAGATATATACTACTTTTATATTTTGTAAATAATTGTATAGCTTTCAGGAGATTTTAATTTCCAGGGGCGCTAGTCTCGACTTTTCGCTACGGCACTTTGCGACCGAATTCGGTCGCAATGACGCAAAAATTCGACTTTGAACACGAATTGTTAATGAAAAAACGCAAACATAGCGTTGAATTTTGCGTCATAGGGACCGACTTCGGTCGCTATGACGCAAAAATTCTACAACGAACACGAATTGTTATGAAAAAACGCAAACATAGCGTTGAATTTTGCGTCATAGGGACCGACTTCGGTCGCTATGACGCAAAAATTCTACAACGAACACGAATTGTTATGAAAAAACGCAAACATAGCGTTGAATTTTGCGTCATAGCGATCGAATTCGGTCGCTATGACGCAAAAATTCTACAACGAACACGAATTGTTATGAAAAAACGCAAACATAGCGTTGAATTTTGCGTCATAGGGACCGACTTCGGTCGCTATGACGCAAAAATTCTACAACGAACACGAATTGTTATGAAAAAACGCAAACATAGCGTTGAATTTTGCGTCATAGGGACCGACTTCGGTCGCTATGACGCAAAAATTCTACAACGAACACGAATTGTTATGAAAAAACGCAAACATAGCGTTGAATTTTGCGTCATAGGGACCGACTTCGGTCGCTATGACGCAAAAATTCTACAACGAACACGAATTGTTATGAAAAAACGCAAACATAGCGTTGAATTTTGCGTCATAGCGATCGAATTCGGTCGCAAAGTGCCGTAGCGAAAAGTCGAGACTAGCGGCCCTGGTAAACAATTAGCAAAAATGAGATGCAAAATATTTACAAAAGAATATGCAAACTTTCGTTAACCTATTTATCCCGCTGGAGACCTTAAGGCAAATTCATACCATGGAAATAGTATTATCGCTTTGTTACATCCCAAGAACCCCAAGAAACAGACCTTGTGCCTAGTTTGGGGTTCACCGCTAATCTGATACTAATATAGTACGGAACCACTAACTGTTAAAATTTTGTAACTCTTGTGTATTTAAGCACCTCTGTACTTATTTTTTTGGTAAATAAATATTATTATTATTATTATTATTACATGGCCACTTAGGCTATTCATTAACATTATCATAATAAGTCGTATCAGATATATGTGCAAAGAATAATAACATTGTAAACAACAAAGTAACATGTTTCTAACAAGTATAGTAATTAAAAGAAAACAAAAAAGCAGAAGCAACAGCAGAGGAATTCATCGACACCTGGAAACATCATCGGTTAAGCCGTACACGCTATAGGAGGCTATATAGGAACACACAAGATACTTACATACATACTCACATAAAAATATACACCCCAAAACAATACCGGATCTCCTTATGGATACTCAAGAAGCTTACCGCTAGTAATTAGCCTAGCCTAGCCTACGTATTCGCAATTACCTTGCCATGGGACATCATAACTATATATAAAACTGTATAAATACTAAAGACAAAGCGTAGGCAGGCCTCCCACTAGGTGGAACGACGACATTGTGAAAGTATCGGGCAACCGGTGGATGCAATTGGCACGTTGCCGGTCGGTGTGGTGCTCTAAGGGGGAGGCTTTTGTTCAGCAGTGGACGTCTTATGGCTGACGAAGAAGAGAGAAGGGGCTTAAAACGTCAAGTAAGAATATTTTTAAGAGTTTTGGCGACAACCCGTGATCATGTCGCTACTTTGTATTATTATAAAAAACTTGTGTTCTATCGAGCGTTATTGTATAATGGTGGATTATTATATAATGTGGAGGAAAACATCGAGAGGAAACCAGCATATTTCCGGAGAAGTAATTCAATGGCGTATGTGAATCCGCCAACACGCACTGGGCCAGCGTGGTGGATATGGCCTAAACACCCTTCGAGGGTAGGCTGATATCCCAGCAGTGGGATGTTTAAAAGGCTGATATAGATAGATAGATTATATAATAAGTACTTTAGTGTTTGTGTACTTTAGAGTTAACGAGAATGAGTGGTGAAAATCGAACAAAATGGGAATCATGTCTTTTCGTGTTGTTTCTCTAACTCCGTAGCACTTTACTGAATTATGACTTAGACTGGACTGTGACTGAAACTTGCTTTGATTGTGATTTGGAAAATGTATACTTCACTTGATATAACTTGGCTAAATACACTAAGTCATCATCATCATCAGCCACTGCGTCCACTGCTGATGAAAGGCCTATCCCTTTATGATATCGTAATACACTATGTGTGGCATAACGAAAGTATATACATAAAATTAAGTAGGCAACTTTACATGTACTCCAATGTAAACCCACCTTTATACCTTGTTTATTTGGTCGAAGAAAAGCCATCTCTGTAAACAATTTTGTATTTTGGAACGAAGCAAGGTTCCCTACTTAGTGTTGACAAATTGAAATTTCATCCCAGGAAGTGGGTTTTGCGGATAAGATGTTCTGGGAATTGAAGTTGTCTAATAATTAAAATAAAATTGCTTCTTCTTTGTTACAACCGTCTCAATAACTTGTTGGTAATATTTATAGATGACTTTTACTTAGGCAGATTAATTATTTTATGAAATCTGAGTATCATGACATTTATTTTATTTCATCGTTATAATAATCAGCCCACCTTAGTCCGTTTGCGTCAATGACGTCGATTCTCTTGTTTCATTCTCTAAACCATACTAAAAAAAAAAAAAACTCTTTATTGTTATTTATTAACGAAGATTATGAAGTAAGTGTAGTACTTTTGGCTATTTGTTCTTATCTTAGAGGATAATTGGAAATACTTTTAGTTTGGTGAACTATGAATCTTATGGGGTTGGCATCTGCACCTCTTTCATTTATATATGTAACAATAGGATGGCAATATTTTTTTAGCGGTCAAATTTAGGTTAGAAAATGCTACAACAGAGTAGACGCCATTAATAAAAATCGAATAAAAGTTACTTCAATTACTTTATCTGTGCTTACATGGCAGCACTGTTCGTCTCAAACGTTGAGTGTGCCTAACGAAGACCAGCGAAATTACTGTTTTGGTTCTACAAAATGGCAGGGCTGTGTTCTTGTTATTACATTATCAAATAGACTTGGGAAAATTACATGGGTTTGCTGTTACCACATTACGCGGCTACCTAACTAAAATGGAAGTAAAATGTCCCTTGTTTTAACATTGTTATCTCAGTTGTTGTTTGTTGTTTTACATTAACTATGAAGGCTATAATTTTAGCTAGCTTCTGTGGTGTGGTCTCTAGTGAGAAACGATTGTCTCTGTTACATATTTACGTGAATTAATAATTTTTCGTAAACTTAATGATATAATTACAAGCGTATAAAGTGTGTCCAGAGATAGGTGTCCGAGCCGAAAACACGTATAAGTACTCAATATACTGTACAACTTATTTTTGGACTAGCCGTTTCATTGAAAAATATAATCACTTGTATTGTTAACCACGACTTCATTCGCGTGGACACAAAAAACTATCCTATGTCCGTCTTTGTGATATTCAGTAACTCTTTATCAAGATCCGTTCAGCCGTGATAGCATGACAAACATCTAGACAGAGAGACAAATTTACAGTTGTTCTGTAATTTTTTTTCTTCTGTTTATGGAACTTGGTGACAAGACGAGCAAGTCGCTCACCTAATGTTACGCATCACGCTTGCCCATAACAGTTAATTGACAACCAGAATTTTAAACTTCAACTGTGCAAAACCATGCGCGGCCATGCACTGCGCTCGTCACCCTGAGATGAGTCACTAAGAGAATAGATGTTAAATCTCTTTATGCGCAGTAATTACGCTGGAAACATTGCCCTTCTATCCGGAACACAGGAAGAAGGATCCGGAAGTACTAGTTTGGACATTCACAGGTCTGAGAACAAAGTTGAGAACTTGATATTGAACAATTCCAAAGCTTTGTCAGCACAGAAAGTAGAAAACTTTCTAAAGAAAATCCTGGCTGTTTCAGCTGCTCTTCTTTAAATGTTAGATACGTGTAGAGCAGGCTGTAAAAATGGCACTAAGAAATAAGTTCATAGCTAGGAATTCTTAGCGATGTTAGGTAACTTTACTGTAGTACGGAGCTCGTATTTCGTATTTTATTTCTACGTATTTCCGGAGAAGTAATTCAATGGCGTATGTGAATCCGCCAACACGCACTGGGCCAGCGTGGTGGATATGGCCTAATCACCCTTCGAGGGTAGGCTGATATCCCAGCAGTGGGATGTTTAAAAGGCTGATATAGATAGATAGATAGATAGATAGTACGGAGCTTAGACTTTTGGAGAATAAAAATGCAAGGAGATTGTGTTATTCATCATAACTATCATAAGCAGGAAGACAACAGAAAAGTAAAAACACAGAGGTAAAGTTGGATGGGTATCAATTAACATTTTTTTGTAATTAGATGTGAAATATTGCACTTCACTATGGGCCATTATAACAAACTTTGAATAATAAAAGTTAAACGTAGATTAGTCAAAAAATGTATATTTACTTTTAAGTTTTAAATATCAAAAAAATTTACTTATGTAGGTGAACCTAAATCCAACGGGTGGGTGCAAACTTGCGACATTGCATCGGACCGGACTGCGTAACATCACCGCGGACTTGTGCTAAATGTGGACGGTTGCTGACACGGTCTCATAAAATGTGCACTGAAATACGCGACAGTTAATTCTTTATTTCAGTTTGGTTCACCCTTGAGTGGCCGCTGCACGATCGACCGAGCGAAGCACGCGCGGAGGCGTGAAGGGTCGGAGGAGCTGGAGAATGCACGGCACGACACAATCTATAAATACTGTGACTGTAGCAATGAGTCAACAATCGCACTTATACGCGTTACGTAAATGCAAGTGCGGATAACAGCAGACATTCTATGAAAATACCGATTTTGAATGGATCGGTTCTCGAAACGTGACATTAGTGCGTAGCAGTAAAGGTATCAGCGTCCACACATTTAGCTTGCTACGCCGTACAACTCGTTACTCCATTTTCGGCAGTTTCTTCGGGTGTTCGGGATGGGTCATTGTCGTGACAATTGTTCGCGTGACAAGTACCGTCCACACTACCAGATTAATGCCCGTCTGCACTAAACTTTGACGGCTCCTAAGTTATACTTAACTCTCTAGGATGTGCTTAACAGTGGAAAATGCACCAAACTTAGGAGGTTGCCTAAATGCGTAAGACATGCCCTAGATTTGGCACGTCATAAGGCTAAGCAAGCGCTTAACAAGTGTTAGTGTCAAACAAAATTGTCTCTCACAGGTACCATAGAAATTTAACATTATTTCATTCATTTCATTTCATTCAAACGTCAGTTGTAGGAGTCACTTCACGTAAACTGGTTGGTCCAGAGGAAGTTGCTGTATAAGTCCGACTTAGTTTAGGTGATGCTTCTTGGACGAAACATCATACTGCTAAATCCATGTGATGCTTAGTCTTTGTTGACTTTTGTGCAGACGGGCATAAGACACACTACCGGTACTGACACGCGTATTTGTCACGGTGTCATGTCACGATGAAATATCCTAACGTGAACGCAGCTTTAGAAATACGCTTATTCAAATGCTTCTCATATTTCTACAATTTCTATTCTGACAGGATGTTTCGTATGAAGAATTGCATCACTTTACAGGGATAAACGTGATAGTGACAAATGAAAACCGAGCAGAACGACATGGAAATAATACGCGCATCGGACCGATACAAATGAAAGCCCGTCACATGCACTGAATTTAAAACATTGTTTCCTTTTCATTGAAGAAATAACATTATGAAATTTAATTAATTAAGAAAATACTAGAGGCGATACCGCAGTACAATGCGAAGTTTCATTTACGTATATGTGGTCTCTTTGCCAAACTTCAGTCCAGTCATTCGCTAGAGAATAAAAACCCTTGTTTACATAAATACGCTCTGCGGGTGTCCCGCTTGTACCTGCCTGGCCTGACTAAAGTTGAGAAAAGAGACCACAAATAAATAGAACTTCGCAATGTAATACGGGGTCACCTCTAGTCATCATCATCATCCAGAAGACGTCCACTGCTGAAGAAAGACCTCCACCTTAGAGTAGTTAAGTAGGCATGCCAAGCGTGGGTGCTATATAGCTTGGGGATCGCAAAACGGTCTCCGTTTACTAAGAGGACGCTACAGCCCATCCTCCGGTGATTCTGGTCTTAGTAGAACATACTCGGGTCATCTCTAGTTACGTAGTACATAATAGCGCAAAGGAATAAACAGGACATTAAAATATTTCTAGAATTCTCCACCGCTGTTGTCTTTTAATCTAATGTAATGTCGTAGATTTCCTAAGGGATATTCTATATTACTGATAAAAATAAGGAAACGTTAGTAATTGCATAATCTAGATGATGCTATGTGACATAATCTTTTTAAAAGTTTGAGATGCTTCGAGAAAATTTGCTAACGTTCGGAATTTTTAAAAACGTCAGTCAGCTAAATTACGCGTTTCCTGCTTCCTTTTGTCGCATAATTCGATTGTTATTACCGGCGTCATTTACGATTCGGATCAGGACCCCTATTCTCAAAAGTTGAGATTCAATCTCGTCTCGAAAAAAATGTCGAACTTCGAGATGTCTTCTCAACGCTTTGTTTTGAGATATTCACGATGGCTAGTGTGCGAGATAAATCGAGTGGTCAGAGGCAATCGAGACGAGAGACAGTCGAGATTGGTATCTCGAAATCGACATCAATTTGTCATATATATTGTCTCCGAATAGGGGCCCTGGTGGTCCTTAGAGCAAAATATCCTCCTAAGACAAACATCCATAAGGTAATACAAATCATGGAAGCAAAACATCCTCAATTTAAAAATACAAATCTATTACAAAGCAAAATGTCCTTTATTGACCAAGTGTAGTGAAAACTTTTTTGTGGTTCTTATTGACGAGACAATACCGTGCTCGGCAATGAAATAAGCTGCTCACCCTGAGATATTAGATCTCTTTAGCCTAGTAATTTTACTGGAAACATTGCCCTTTAATCCGGAATACAGTAGTATTTGCACACTACTCCTTGGCGGTAGAATAACTGGCAAAGGTGTGGACAAGCGACCGGGAACTACGATTTCAATTGTTATCTGAGCCACGGTAGCGCTTAGAAGCCAATCGCGTCCACCCATCCGAAGGCTGACCATTGGTAATATTACAAAAGTCAGCAGATAGCGTAATAGCGTAGAACAGATCGTAGCGACATAGCGACGTAGAATTGCTGCAGAAATGTAGTAAAGACGTAGCAGCGTAGAGTAGCTGTGGCAGCATAATTATTGCTATAGCCGCTTAGGTAAAGCTGTGCCAGCATAGTATTAATGTAGCAGCATATTTTAACTGTAACAGTCTAAATAAACTGTAGAAGTGTAGAATAATGGAACAGCGTAGTAAAACCGTAGCAGCGTAGCATAACTGTCGCCACCTAGTTTAACTGTAGCAGCGTAGTTTAACTGTAGTAACGTAGTTAAACTGTAGCAGCGTAGTTTAACTGTAGCAACTTAGTTTAACTGTAGCAGCGTAGTTTAACTGTAGTAACGTAGTTAAACTGTAGTAGCGTAGTTTAACTGTAGCAACTTAGTTAAACTGTAGCAGCGTAGTTTAACTGTAGCAACTTAGTTAAACTGTAGCAGCGAAGTTTAACTTTAGTAGCGTAGTTTAACTCTAGCAGTGTATTATAAATGTAGAAGTGAAGTTTAATGGAGCAGCGTAGTAAGGCCGTAGCAGCGTAGCATAACTGTAGCCGCCTAGTTTAACTGTAGCAGCGAAGTGTAACTGTAGTTGCGTAGTTAAACTATAACTGTGTAGTTTAACTGTAGTAGCGTAGTTTAACTCTAGCATTGTATTATAACTGTAGAAGTGAGGTTTAATAGAGCACCGCAGTAAAGCCGTAGCAGCGTAGCATAACTGTAGCCGCCTAGTTTAACTGTAGTAGCGTAGTGTAACTATAGTAGCGTAGTTAAACTATAACAGTGTGTTTTAATTGTAGCAGCGAAGTTTAACTGTAGCAGTGTATTATAACTATAGAAGTAAAGTTTAATGGAGCAGGGTAGTAAAGCCGTAGCAGCGTAGCATAACTGTAACAGCGAAGTTTAACTGTAGCAGCGTAGTTTAACTGTAGCAACGTAGTTAAATTGTAGCAGCGTAGTTTAACTGTAGTAGCGTAGTGTAACTCTAGCAGTGTATTATGACTTTACTGTAGAAGTGAAGTTTAATGGGGCACCGTAGTAAAACCATAGCAGTGTAGCATAACTGAAGCAGCGAAGAATAGCCGAAGCGCAACATTATTAACTAGTCCGTGGAAACGTCTGCTTACCTGGTACATTTATCGCGTGGCTGAAGTATATACGTTATCACCCTTCCTCGGTCACGGCGATCAATCACACGGCGGGAATTCAATGACTCAGCTCCAGCGGGGTTATTTTCCTTCATCTGTCATTCGTATTGTTGAACTGTGGTGACAGGGAACGATGAAGTCGTAAAAAAGGTAAAAAAAAATGGTGATATAGTGAAATTCGGGATGTATATGAGTTATCGATATAGGATTACCGCACTGCGTCTACTAAAAGCCATTACAAAATTTGCCAACATGACATTGATTTTTAAGCTTTGCAGGCCTAGAACGCGGTGAAGACAAATTATCTTTTCCCGTTTTTGTACACTTGCCAGTAGAAATAATTATATTCTCTACCTTACAAAGCACGGCAAACGGGGAAACGGAGATTTTTTTTCCATAATATATGACGTTTGTCGTCATAATACCCCGCTACTCCCGCTTGATAGCATGGACTAGACAAAACGTAGATAAAATCTATCCAATTGACATAAGACGGGGAATAATTACCACCGTCCCTTGACGCTGGCGATAAAGTTTATCCCCGTAGTTTAAAATTTCTGGGGTATTTTATACTTGATTATTATGATCGAGAGGCCACGGAATAATATTTCTTAGCTGTTATTATGTGATCACATAGGTGTGCCTAAAACTGTTACCAGTAGTAGAACGGGTAGCTGCGTCCTTTAAGTAAACTGTGAGCGATCTGCAATCCCCAAGCAACGTGTCAAACGTGGGGATTATGGCAAATAGAGATAACCATTGCTCAGCACTGCCGATGATAATTATGATTATGTGATCAGTATTACTTTGTTTAATTTTTTATTATTCCTATTTTTCCAAACTGAAAAAAAAAATACTACTTAGTTGTTTGTTTAGTTCAACTTCTTTCTCAAAATAAGCAAATATTAAACGATACGCTTTCCAGCAGGATTCTTAGCTAAGCAGTCCCCGGGGTGGGACTTTATGCTCGTCAACAGATATTTTCTAATCTAAGCACTAAGTATTATTCAAAAAATAATTAAGCTGAAAATCTTTAACCCTTCTCCGGTCACCCATCTCATCAATCATACCACAATGAGAGTGCAATGACTCAGCAGCTCGGTTTATTTTTCGTTTTTCTGTCATTTGTATTGTGGAGTTGCGACCCGGAAACCGCGAAGCCGTGGGTGACGGATCGATGTTATTGATAGAACTGTTTGAAGGATTTTTTTATGCTTCTTGCTACTTAGTGACGAGGCGTTTAAATTGTTCGTGTGATAGTAAGCGTCACGCTTGCCCATAACATTTTGCAGCCACCAAACATTTTGAACTTCAACAGTTAAAAAACCGCGCGCGGCAATGCATTGCGTTCTCACCCGGAGATATTAGACGTTAAGTCTTTTAATGCCCAGTAATTCCACTGGTAACGTTGCCCCTCAATCCAGATCACAGCAATGTTTGCACAGTACTGCTTGGCGGTTAAATAACTGACAAAGGCTGCTCCAGGCGGAGTCTGAAAAAGAATCCTACCACTACAAAAATGGCTTACCATACTGCACGCTACATACTTGCAGGAGAAATGATAACTTTTACATATAGTCTAATTCTAATTCTAAGACAGGGGGTGATAAGACCTGCACTGACGTCCCGCTTGGGGTGTTTTGTGCATTAAAAGGAGTTTATTTACAGAGGAGCAATTTACAGAGAGTTATATATTATTTTCATTATTTTTAATAATTATACCGTTATTTTTATTTAAACAAAAATCTCTTGGAAGCTATTCCCCTACATATAAACCTACATAAAAATATTACAAAATATTTACATTTAAAAGACCTTAAGAGATCTTTAACTAAAATAGAGCCTATAGAACCAAGCCGGTGAGCCAGAAAAAGCTTATTTAAAAAATTATGTCAGCTTTCTAACTTACGAACATCTTAAGATTAAAGTCGCCAATTTTCAAAGAGCAGAAATAGAAAATAGCTTTAGTTAGTAAAGCCATTTTCTATTTCAATATTTTGTTAATTCCAAGACAAAGATCAGAGAGTACATTCTACCTTAATGTATGTCTTCAAGTACGTGATCCACATTCTATAGGCTGGAGGAGGTTACACGAACCATTTGAGCTGCTTTTGATGTCTCAGTCACGGGTTATTTTTAATACATAGTTATTGAATTATTCGATGTATGGAGATCACAGGAACTTTTGCAGTTTCTATTTTATTGGGAATTCTTTCGATCATATTTGACACTTATAATTTTTGCCTTTTCGTGGAAAGCAGATTTTCTCCGAATTTTGCTTTTAGGTGAATCGTATCACGATTGCTGAAGAAAATAGGACATTAATGTAAAATCGTGAGTATAATACATATAAATTTCAGATATTGTATTTAGGCTTCTATGAATAACAAATTCCCTCTATAAAATGAAATTATTCACCATATCATGACGTTAATTATTAATACAAAACAATTTTAATAGGTACGTTTAAGGTTAACCGAGCTCGTTAAATTGCACAGCCACAACGTTTTAAAAGCATTGGGTAAATCAATGAAATGGTCGACGTGTGCATCAAAATAATTATATACGAAAACAAGATAACATACTATATTCGAGCTATCAAAGGATTATAGAATGCTACAGCTTTCTTACGAATAAGAGGGTTGGCAAAGGCGTGGGGCGAGGCACAGTGAGTCAGATGGTGCGTCAGCCGGCGCGTATGGAAACGCCAGGCGACCCGCAACGCGTCGAGTGGCGCGTTCAGGGACGCGGGCGCTTTAATCGTAGTCGGCTGAATATGCAAGGCTGTGACAGCAACAGCGCATCAGTCTGTGCATATGGCGTATAATTATGGAGATGGAAGGAACGCCCGGCGCGTCGAGCAGCTCGTCACCACAACGACTCGTCGAGTGGCGCGTATGGAGACGAGGCGACGCGGGGATGGGCGGAGAGCGTTCATACAGAACAGCGTTCAGCGCTGTCCGCTAGGCATTACTTTTGTTGCCGGTTGCTGTTTGGACGCGCTGCATGTCGGCCCGCGTCTCCAAAAACAAGGCCTTATATTATAGATACATAGGTATTAATCATGATTGATAAGCGCGAAACATAATCTTTCAGAATTCAACTCGGATATTTACATCAGATCCATCACCGCTCCAAAACTCGAAGCATTATGCGGGAAGTTGTAAAACTCTAGTTAAAACGACGTAGCCATTTGGCGAGACATTAGGCGCGCTACGCGGCCACAGTTATACAAAATACAGGAGAATATTTCACACTTTAACGGTGGAGATAACTAAATAATTGCAAACAAAGCAGACAGAGGCTACGCTTTTTCCAAAGTATTGTTCTGAATAATGACGCTAAAGAAAATAAGTTTTGCTATAAAATTGATATCTACCCCGGCCATGTTTCGTAGGAGTTTCCCGCTCATTGGCATGCATGGGGGGAGCACCATTGGACAACTACATCTACGACTAAGAACATCAGTTCATCTGAAATTCTAATCTATACAATACAATACAATAAATCTATCTATCTGCCTGGAAGAGATCGCCTTCAGCGATAAGGCCGCCAGTTTTTAAGCCTGTTTTTAATTTTGTGTGAACAATAAAGAGTTAATGTATCTATCTATCTGTCTGGACTGACATACGAGTGAGCAAGAATTTGCAGTCTGTGTTTTGATTTTGTCTTTTTAAAATATGTAATATTTGTACATGGACTTAGGTTGGTTTATAAATGTAGGCGGCGAATTTGAATTCAGTACAATAAGTAAGTATCCATAAATCAAGAGTGCAGTCCAACTTTATGTTGCTTCATGGTTTTAGAGGCACGTAATATTGTTTGCATTTCCTTCCTGCTGCTATATTCAGACTGTAGGCGTTTTGGTAATATCCGACGCGTAACGACGTGCTTATCCCGCATTCGATTTCAGAATCGAATGGGCGTTCGATTTACACGTGGAATCGATGTTTCGGCTTATTTCTGAAACTTAATGAGTAATATAGCGATATATGCAAAAAACTATACAACAATTATCTCATTACTGTTTACCATTTTTTCATAGAATTTACACTTTTGAATGGCAATTTGGAATTTTTGAATTTTTATTTAGTATTCTCGGGTGGACCGGGTATGTCCTAAAACTGGGATAAGAATCACCGGAGTACGGGCAGCAGCACCCTCTTAGTAAGCGTTGAGTGTTCTCAGATCCGCAAGCTGCCTGCCAAGTATGAAAATTATGACAACCCCTAAGAGCCGGCCCTTTATTCAGAAATATCGTTCGCAAAAAAAAAAACAAAAAAAAGTTTTTTCCTTCAGCGAAAAATGTGTGTAAATCAAAGAATAATATAATATAGAGGGAAATCGAGGTCCTTTCAATTTTTTTTATATATAGAACATGTCATGTAATCACGTTTTCCCGCCATGCAATAAAACATATAACCAGAAACCATAAAACACAGAACCAAAATAATACATTTATTTTAAAATAAGATTTTTAATCTAAATAACTACGTAACTAATGAGTGAGGTGCACTAATTAGAAAAATCATATTTTTATCAATTGGAGGCAATAAGTAGAGAAACACACACACACATACACAATTACAAACATTACTATACTTCCCGGTCAGCACGGTAAAAAAAAATGTGCAAGATTATCGAGATTACCGAATGTTTTAGTTTATACTGCCAGATTACCTCTAACTCACTCAGCAACAAATCTCACATAGTATGTGAGAAAAGGATGACACCATTTTTGGAAGTTTAGTTAAGAATCTGGTACAACCACAGAAGAGATATTTTTTTTACTTCTTTCTCTTTTCTGTGGGTACAACAGACGCCATACATATACATACCTAGTGCAGCAGTACCGTAAGCTTGTATCTGAATTTAAAACCTTGTAAACGCTGCCTTCAAGGCACAAACCTCAATATTCATTAGCGGTAATTTCCGAAATCCCGTCTTTGCCGTGCCCAAGACAAACCGATCGTGTGGCCGACATTAGTACGAATCGTTCTACCATGCTAATGGATCAAACATAGCTTCAATTAGCGATCTAACCTATATGGTATTATATTGTGTATCCGCGCCTATCACGCGTGGGGTCGTGAGCATCTAAATGTAGGTATCTAATATACCTACCTTCATGATCATTATTTTAGAGCGCGCTTGTTAGTAAAGTGACTTTGTAGCAATGAGAGCTTAATAGATGAGCGCGTTCGCCGCAGATCGTGGGTTCAAGTCCCAACTATGAGCTTGTGACGTAAAAAATCGCGAGGAACCATAGCATGTTAGTAGGGTAGTTTCTAGCAGGTACTCGGCTGGCTAGGTACTGAAAAAAATGTTTATTTACTGCAAATACATACATATAGGATAAGCAAATAATAATTAAACAAAATAAATACACAAGAAAATAAAGTCCGATTGTACATAAATTGCAGAGAAGTTTTTCTAAAATTTAGAAGTACATTATCATCAGTTTCCTCACTAGACACCTGTACTAACGCTATTGTCGCTACGCAGCAGTGGACGTCTTCTGGTTGATGACGATGATGATGATGAATGTACCCAGCATGTTGGCGGCATTGCCGTGCTGAATGGCAATAGCCCTGTCAATATAGCGTTTGACCCAGAAGTAACTAATAATAGTTTTTTTTTCTGTAAATATTTGTCGAGTCTCGCACATTAATATACAATAATTAAATAAAATGCGTATCTGGAACAGACAAATTTTACATTTTACAATATCGTCTCTATTTGCACTGCGTTAGAGTCTATTTCAGATGACGTTCGTAAGCACGGCAGTGAGTCGTCGGCGACGATGATGTACTATGGCTCAAACATAAATGCTTTTTTCTGTTTACCGTACCTCCTGATTGTTTAATTTAATTTAATATTCTATGTTAGCAAATTATACCAAACGATTTTTTATATTTATGTTATGATTTATGTCCGGGTCCTCCATACTAAGTCCCGTAACCTGACTGGGCTAAAATGCTTATGCGTTGCGCTATATAGATAAACTCCAATCATTTCGATCACGCATCACATTAACCAGGCATTCCGTTAGAATTTTGACCCCACTGGCCCAATGTGTCAACTCAAAAAGCCACGTATCCGTAACCACTACCGAGGCTGGCATATTTGCGCCATTTGTACAGCTCCACTGAATTTATAAATTAGTTAGAAATGTGGTGAGCTTTAGTTATGTACACAGTAGGCAGTGTAGTCAGGACGTGGTTTTTCACCACAAAATTTAACGTATTTTGCATTTCGTAGGAAGGTCAACAAATTATGTAGACTCACCTAAATGTTAAGCGTCACGCTTGTCCACGGTTGCTTGGTTACGTTTCAGTATCACCCAAAATGTTTGTCATGATTTTAGTAGATTTCTGAACTATTTAAACAACACATAAATTCGTCTACATAATACAATATTTATATATACAATACTTATACAATACATATATATTATAATACAATATTAATATGTTGTACAATATACAAACAGTTAATTAATTTTACTTATTTAATACCCTATTAAAAAATATTTATTTATTGATAAAAATGAGCAATTGGTCCTATTATTAGTAATATGCTTTATATTAATTATATTGTTAACTAGAGGCAATAGACTTAAGTTAAATCTTATCAGATTCCCGCGATACAGGCTTAGCCTAGTGCGGGAATCACTGTGTTGCCACTTTTCAAACCTCCATAGACATAAGCAAGTGTGTAACAAGTATATTTATTTTATGTATCCTAATTTAAGCTTATGTTTATGCTAATAAAAATATTTTCATTTTCATTCATTTTAACTCTATTATTATTTCGGTATTATTTTTATAGATGGCAACACTGAAACTAGCATCTTGTTGGCTTTCAAAAGTCCACCAATGGTAGCTTAGTAGAATCAACCAATGAGAGAAGGCCAACGCTGTTAGGATATTAGAGGGAAAACTTGGGGAGGGGAGATGATGGTCAGTCGGTCAGTCAGTCAAGATAGGCAGTCGAGTCTAAGGCTTGGAGTTGAAAAGTAGTATAAAGTGAAAGTTGTAATAAAGTGTGAAAAATATATTAAGGTGTGTGAAATAAAAATGGAATTATTCTATAGTTGTTTGAGTTTATAAAATGTTGAACTTCATCAGTTGAAAACCCTGCACGGCAATGCACTGCGCTCGTCACCCTTAGATATTAGATGGTAAAATCTGTGTTTACTAATCTCGTTTCATGAATTGTTTTGCAAATCTGGTGATTGCTTGGTGCGAGATGGGTCGACGCTATTGCCGACATGCTCGAAAAAAGAGCTCACACTTTATTACAAGATTAAACTCTTGGAGGAATGAAAGAATGAACTCGGAGCAATGAAATGTTGAATGAACCCGATTTTTAAATATTGAGTCACCAGATGTGTGACTAGGTGTACGTTTGCATTTTATCAAAATATACAATGGTTTCTTGGAATTTCTCTGTGATTGCAAGAACAAATGGCATGCGTTGCATGTGGTTTTAAGAGCCATGTTTCAAAGAAAAGTGAGGATAACCAAAACTTGTCTTTTTAGTAAATTTTTTTTGTAAGGTTAGACTTTTTAGTAATGTTTTCAGAAACTATACAAGACTTGATTAAAATATGAAAGTATGACGAACTTCTTCCCTGCTTTGACTTCATCCTGAAGAAATTATTAGATTTATGTGTTTTTTGGATTCAAAACGAGCGAAAGTATGATTTATAGTGTTGTGAACAATTGTTATGAAATTTAATTTTCAAAAATCGAATACTTTTTCAAGAAATATTTATTTTATGTTTTCAACCTATAGTTACCAATATTCAACCCAAGCATTTATGAACATTATAAGTAGAAGAAAACTAGATCTTTTAGTAGCGGCATGGTCGAAACGATTTAACCGAGGGTGCTGATATGACAAAACAGCTTAACAGCCACAGGATAAAGTGCTAAATTTTCTATTCAAAACCATATAGTCTAAGGGCCTATAAATACAAAAGGTATTTAGTTATTTTATTTATTTTAAACGAGTCTTTTTCCAGCGGGCTTATCCTCTAACTTTGAAACTTTCGTGATTCATCCCACGTGATTCATTTGCCATCCCGCTCGTACCAACTTAGTCGCGCTATGCGCGATCTCGCTCGCGCACTATCACTATCGCTTTCAGAGTTACGGGATAAGCCTGCAGGTGTTTTTCTCTATAAATGATCGACGTATAAAAGGTGTTACAATATGTCACTAGACACCAGGTGAGCAGTGGTAAAAAGTCACGTCAGTTTATTATAAAAAAATGATATGGTTTTATAAGGCGAGTTTCTTGGGTTTAATCACGAATTATTAAGTTTAAAATCGATTTATTGTTTCGTACTATATCATGGGTACGTCACTAAATTCCACCATCAAAAACCGGCTACGTTCGTATTTGAAGTTGAAATAAGTTATCTCTTTTTGCACGTTGGTACGCCTATAAAACAGAAGAGTGCAGACATACAAAAACATGTTCATTAATTTACTCCGGCCGCTTGATTAAACTGGATAAAAGAGCAAAAAAAAAACACTTAGTAGACGGATAGTGGATCTGTGGGTTGACTGTATCAAATAGCAATCGTCCGTAGTAACAGGATCCGTGATCCAGTTTATAGATATATTATATTTATAGAAACTTCTGTTCTCTATTTTTGAACATTGTTGTGAAATAAAAAAAAATTGCGAATAATACAATAATGAAAAATAAATAAAAAGTAGACGGATAATAATAACAGTGCCTATGGCCTATGGCTAAACTCCTAGCTTATCCGTAGCCCTCCCACTGTAAATAATGATGTACCATATTAGTAATGTTACCATCATACGTTAATCTAACTATACTATACTATAACTTGCATGAGCTGGGTCTCAAATAAGGCTATAGAAATAGTAAGTAAAATGAAAAAACTTAACAGAGCGCTGTACTGGTTGACGCGACATGTGACCAAAATGCTGGCGTTTATTTGGCTAAACGCATAAGCATTGCCATTCAGCGTGGTAATGCCGCCAGCATGCTGGGTACGCTGCCAACTCGTAGGGGCTTGAACAATTGAATTATCTATAGACCTTGAATCGTCTCTGGATAATCCAACTGTTATTTTTATGTAGTAGGCTAAGTAGTTGTAGTTTGTATGTATTTTGCTTAGTTAATAAAGGCACTTGCCAGATAAAAGTTACTACAGTGGTAATACAATTGTTTTTGATGAAACAAAATACTCAACGGTCGGTAGATAATAGTGCAAAGCGTCAATCTAATTATATTAGGTATACTATAAATATTCAAAACGTAAGAGTATAGATATAGGAAGTATTTAAGTATGTCAACAACAAATAAAACTGAGTAGAGAAGGAATGTGCAGAGATCCACTGTACTGTACCTGAAATTAATATTCATAACGTATCCTCGTTTCTATTGTTCCCCTCTTGTTTAAGTAGACAGGCTTGTAAATAGACCGAACGTGGCACGAACCTCTGCCGACTCGTAACTTACGGCCACTTTAGTACTATAAGTAAACTAAGGGTTAATTTTGTCAACCAAGTTGTCGACGGGCGGTGACCACTTAGCTGTGTAAAGTGGGCTAGTTATGGGAAACTCGGTTAGCAAACTTAGGCGGGTGTCCTACAAGGAAAAAAAAAACAGTTCCAAACATAAATTATCGTACATAGAAGTGCCACAGCCATATCGACCATTCCGGCTTAGTTGATAGCGCGTCTGGCTTTATGAGCAGGAGGTGTGGCAGGAGGTCTCGGTTTTGATTCCGGCCAGGCAGCGAATTTAAATATCTGCCTTGGGTCTGGGTATTCATTGTCCGCCTCTATGTGTGAGTTCAATGGCATTCACAACACTGGGAATCCTGGAGGGTTATGTAGCGTTATTTACTTGTTATCCACTTAGATAAAGTAAATATGAGAATTATGACTTTAATAACATAACTTTAATTTAATAATTTTGATGCCTCCTCGCTGTCCGTGGTTTAACGATGCCTATTTAAATAGGCTAAATATGGTACTGATGATGTGACTTCTTACCGGACACATCCCATCAAACAAATTTAAATACCTCCTCGGGCTGGTAGATTCTCCAAACTGCGCTGAAAGCGAAATGATAGAAGATGTACATCACGTGCTGATGGAATGTGTCCGGAACGAAGCTCAGAGACGAGATTTGCTGTGCATATGTATACTATAGACACCGTTGGATTCCTCTTTCGTCCGGAGTGACATGAGCTACATTTTGCAGTAGGGTATTTTGAGTTTCTAATTTTAATAATATAACTTGATAAAGATAAGCATGACGTCTAAGTCTTTTACACGTTTTTACACTCCACATTGTGAACAAACTCGTTAACAAATAAGTAGAGTCTGGTTGTACGAGAAAGTTTTACAGTACTTTAGGGATGTACTTTGCCATTTGCTACACATTTTACGATATATGCCAGAGGCTTGGGACTCGTACGCGTACGGTACATTCGCGGTTAAAGACCTAGGCTTTCAGGGCCGTTGAGTAAAAGATTTCCTTAGAACTGAATAAGAAGATACTTTGACTTTGATTGGGCCTGAGTTGTGACCGGGGTATGTAAATTTGCGATCAGAAACACCGGAGGACGGGCAGCAGCATATATACTGTGATCTCAAAGCCGCCTGCGAAGCGTGGGAATTATGGCAACCACAGCTCTAACAGGGACTTCGTCCAGTAGTGGACGTCTAAGAGCTGATAAGAAGAGATTATATATATATAATACAATATAATATATTAGTAATTATATATAATATATATATAATTACAATAATTCCCACGCTTGGCAGGCGGCTTTGAGATCACAGTATACATGCTGTTGCCCGTCATCCGGTGTTTCTGGTCGCAATTTTACATAACCCGGTCACAACTCAGGCCCAATCAAAGTCAACTTTTTTTATTATTTAGATTTTATTAGACTTTTTTGTATATATATATATATATATAATTACAATATAATATATTATTAGTATTAGTATTTTAATTTTATCCAATCTTTCCTTCCTTAGGACCCATTCCAAGAAATTTAGAGTCTTTCCCTTCTTGGAACTTGGGAAGCGAAACTTGGGACTGCTTTCCGTGTAGGAACATATCGATCATCTGTTGATCTGTTGCTCATGATAATATATATCATGAGCGCTTTGGAATACACATGAAGGATAGCAAGTTGTTTGATTTTGATAAAAAATATTATAAAATTATGATATATCATCTACAGACAGAAAACGTCCTAGGGAGGTTCCCATAGTTCCACGCTTGGCAGGCGGCTTGGATTTCGCAGAATGCTCACCGCTTACTAAGAGGACCCGTCTGACGGACCTCCGGCAGCCGGTTGCAGTTTTGTAGGACATACCCCCGGATGATGACATGATTTCAGGGTTGCTCCTGTAGTAAAATTTGTTCACAATCATGAGTATTATTAACTCTTTATAGCTTAGCATACCCTTTCCTTATAAACCTGTATATACATTTAATCATCATCATCATCATCAGCCAGAAGACGTCCACTGCTGAACATAGGCGTACCCCTTAGAGCGCCAAACCGACTGACAACGTGCCACTTGCAACCACAAGTTTCCCGCGACTTTCCCAATGTCGTCGGTCCACCTAGTGGGAGGCCTACCTACGCTGCGTCTTTCGGTTATATACGTTTACTCGTTGATTATTTGTCAATTCTCAGAAATTGTGTATCAAAAGCGATTATCACCTTTGGCGATAAGCCTTATAAATTGAATTTGATCTGACAGCAATTGTTATTTATCGAAATAACCAGAATTATAATAATTAATAACTTTCGTAATAAATTCAAGGGAATCGATTAATCCCAAGCGGCGAAGTGTAGACAAAGCTGACGGATTTTACAAACTTGCCTTGTTATAGGAGCCGTATTGTTTGTAAACTCAGTCTTGTTATAAAGTTTCGGGTATTCATCAACAATATGGGTTATACTTCAACTATGAGTACTTTTATTTCGTCTGGTATATGAATCGAAATGGGTAGTTAATCAAGATTATAAGTACACAAGTGTATTGTATGTAAATACAGGTTAGCTTTAATTGCAATCTCACACATTTGCAATCGAAGGGGTAGAATAGAATTGAATAGAATAAAACTTATTCGACATAATAACTACATACATAAAGTAAAGTAACATATATTTCAATTACATTAGTTAGGCGTAAAAATAGTTTCTAGTGTTTTATTTTTTTATTGTAAAAATTGTTACTAATAGTACTTAATTCAGAAAGCTCATTTTGTTATCCACGCTAGAAGATATTAAACAACTTGGTGGTGTCTAATCGTGTCCCAGGCGATGAATCGCTGTGACCTCAGAATACAGGTATTCCTAGTCTGAGGAACAGAGTTCCTACCCACGTACATAATTATTAATAGATACTCTAAAAATTACTTAAGATTACTCAATCTAAATCAATACTATTTTGATGTTTACCCTTAAGAGTATGTACCGCTACACGTAGGAATTGATGCAATAAACGTTTTATTATTATTATTATTATAAAAACATCAAGAGATAACAAATAGAATGTGAAATAACGATAATTATAACAATAATAATGTCGACCCTTCTCAGCATAAATGCTGAGGGTGTCGGACACTCAGCGCTGATTTTCAGAAGGGACCCTAGTTCATGGGACCGGTGTGAAGTTGGCAGCCAAATCTAGCAGCCATATAATCCGACCAAATTAGGTGGTATTTTTTTGTGAAGTTAGCAGCCAACTCAATTAAAGCCTCTTATATTACATAACCTGCTGTTAGTTTATTTGAAACAACCTGCGTTACGTCTAGGCTAAAATAAAAACACGCTTGTGTGGTGACTACTTATGCTTCAAAACACTCTAAGAATGTGACAATGACACAGTCGAGTCCGACCTCTGAAACACCGATTTATGTGACAAATGATAAGAAAATGTATTCAATGATGTCTAAATTATCTGGAAAATGCAATGAGAAGGTGGCTTAACGAAGGAATTTCTAGAATTGTGTCGACAAAAATTAGGATTAATTTTATGCATTTTTTATCTGAATATCGTTCGGAAAAATAATTCTGACTGATAAATATCATACTGTCTCTAGCTATTACATAAGCCTGTATATAGAGCTATATTATGTAAGCAAATAAATTTGGCTAGATCCCTTAGTCAGACGAAAATCGAAGACAGAAATTGCAAAATAGCAAATATTTTCAGCCGAAAAATTAATTGGCTGCTGGTGAATTTTGACCAAATTTTCCTCTAAGTATACAACGCTATCTTCTGAAATGGCATTTAAAATATCTAGACTTACATGCAAAGCCTAAAACAGAACAGTAAAATACCTACTTAGCCTTTAAATAGCAACACAAATAGTAGTTTTGTGTTCATTTGTGTTCATCTGTGTTTTAGAACAACTTTACATGGCACTGTGGATTTCGACCTCTGTAACGCTGAAATATGGAACAAATCCTACGTATTGGTATTTAGCGATGTGTAACCTTCCTGAAACTCGTAGCTAGAAACTGGCTTAACGGGTAGATTTTATAAAATGTGTCAACAAAAATTCAGATTAATCTCATGCATTATTTTTTTCTGAAAATCGTTCGGAAAAATTACTCCAACTGCTAAATATCATACTGGCTGTAGCTATTACATAAGCCTGTATATAGAGCTATATTATCTGAGCCACTAATTTTGGCTAGATTCCTTAGTCAGACGAAAATCGAAGACAGAAATTGCAAAAGAGCAAAAAAAATTTGCCGAATAATTGGCTGCTGGTGAATTTTGACCAAATTTTCCTCTAAGTATACAACGTTATCTTCTGAAATGGCAATTAAAATATCTAGACTTACATGTAAAGCCTATAACAGAACAGTAAAATACCTAGTTAGCCTTTAAATAGCAACACAAATAGTAGAGTCTGTGTTTTTAAACAACTTTACATGGCACTGTTGATTTCGACCTCTGTAACGCTGAAATATGGAACAAATCCTACGTACTGGTATTCAGCGATGTTTAACCTTCCTGAAAATCGTAGCTAGAAACTGGCTTAACGGGTAGATTTTATAAAATGTGTCAACAAAAATTCAGATTAATTTCATGCATTCTTTTTTGCTGAAAATCGTTCGGAAAAATTACTCCGACTGCTAAATATCATACTGGCTGTAGCTATTACATAAGCCTGTATATAGAGCTATATTATCTAAGCCAGTAATTTTGGCTAGATCCCTTAGTCAGACGAAAATCGAAGACAGAAATTGCAAAAGAGCAAAAAAAAATTGCCGAATAATTGGCTGCTGGTGAATTTTGACCAAATTTTCCTCTACGTATACAACGCTATCTTCTGAAATGGCAATTAAAATATCTAGACTTATATGTTAAGCCTTAAACAGAACAGTAAAATACCTACTTAGCCTTTAAATAGCAACACAAAATGTGGAGTCTGTAATTTTGAACAACTTTACATGGCATTGTGGATTTAGACCTCTGTAACGCTGAAATATGGAACAAATCCTACGTATTTGTATTCAACGATGTGTAAACTTCCTGAAAATCGTAGCTAGAAACTGGCTTAACGGGTAGATTTTATAAAATGTGTCAACAAAAATTCAGATTAATTTCATGCATTCTTTTTTGCTGAAAATCGTTCGGAAAAATTACTCCGACTGCTAAATATCATACTGGCTGTAGCTATTACATAAGCCTGTATATAGAGCTATATTATCTAAGCCACTTATTTTGGCTAAATCCCTTAGTCAGACGAAAATCGAAGACAGAAATTGCAAAAGAGCAAAAAAAATTTGCCGAATAATTGGCTGCTGGTGAATTTTGACCAAATTTTCCTCTACGTATACAACGCTATCTTCTGAAATGGCAATTAAAATATCTAGACTTATATGTTAAGCCTAAAACAGAACAGTAAAATACCTACTTAGCCTTTAAATAGCAACACAAAATGTGGAGTCTGTAATTTTGAACAACTTTACATGGCATTGTGGATTTAGACCTCTGTAACGCTGAAATATGGAACAAATCCTACGTATTTGTATTCAACGATGTGTAAAGTTCCTGAAAATCGTAGCTAGAAACTGGCTTAACGGGTAGATTTTATAAAATGTGTCAACAAAAATTCAGATTAATTTCATGCATTCTTTTATGCTGAAAATCGTTCGGAATAATAACTCCGACTGCTAAATATCATACTGTCTGTAGCTATTACATAGGCCTGTATATAGAGCTATATTATTTTAGCCAAATAATATGGCAAAATGCCTAAGTCAGACGAAAATCGAAGATAGAAATTGCAAAATAGCAAATATTTTCAGCCGAATAATTGGCTGCTGGTGAATTTTAACCAAATTTTCCTCTAAGTATACAACGTTATCTTCTGAAATAGCAATTAAAATATCCAGACTTACATGTAATGCCTAAAACAGAACAGTAAAATACCTACTTGGCCTTTAAATAGCAACACAAATAGTAGAGTCTGTGTTTTTGAACAACTTTACATGGCACTGTGGATTTCGACCTCTGTAACGCTGAAATATGGAACAAATCCTACATATTGGTATTCAGCGATGTGTAAACTTCCTGAAACTCGTAGCTAAAAACTGGCTTAACGGGTAGATTTTATAAAAAGTGTCAACAAAAATTCAGATTAATCTCATGCATTATTTTTTTCTGAAAATCGTTCGGAAAAATTACTCCGACTGCTAAATATCATACTGGCTGTAGCTATTACATAAGCCTGTATATAGAGCTATATTATCTAAGCCACTTATTTTGGCTAAATCCCTTAGTCAGACGAAAATCGAAGACAGAAATTGCAAAAGAGCAAAAAAAATTTGCCGAATAATTGGCTGCTGGTGAATTTTGACCAAATTTTCCTCTACGTATACAACGCTATCTTCTGAAATGGCAATTAAAATATCTAGACTTATATGTAAAGCCTAAAACAGAACAGTAAATAACCTACTTAGCCTTTAAATAGCAACACAAATAGTAGAGTCTGTGTTTTTGAACAACTTTACATGGCACTGTGGATTTCGACCTCTGTAACGCTGAAATATGGAACAAATCCTACGTGTTGGTATTCAGCGATGTGTAACATTCCTAAAACTCGTAGTGAGAAAATGGCTTAACGGGTAGATTTTATAAAATGTGTCAACAAAAATTCAGATTAATCTCATGCATTATTTTTTTCTGAAAATCGTTCGGAAAAATTACTCCGACTGCTAAATATCATACTGGCTGTAGCTATTACATAAGCCTGTATATAGAGCTATATTATCTAAGCCAGTAATTTTGGCTAGATCCCTTAGTCAGACGAAAATCGAGGAAATAAATTGCAATATAGCAAATATTTTGCATGCATGAAAAAAAAATTCATGAAATTAATCTGAATTTTTATTGACACATTTTATAAAATCTACCTTTTAAGCCAGTTTCTAGCTACAATTTTCAGGAAGCTTACACATTGCTGAATACCAGTACATAAGATTTGTTCCATATTTTAGCATTACAGAGATCTAAATCCACAGTGCCATGAAAAGTTGTTCAAAAACACAGACTCTACTATTTGTGTTGCTATTTAAAGGCTAATTAGGTATTTTACTGTTCTGTTATAGGCTTTACATGTAAGTTTGAATATTTTAAATGCCATTTCAGAAGATAGCGTTGTATACTTAGAGGAAAATTTGGTCAAAATTCACCAGCAGCCAATTATACGGCTGAAAATATTTGCTCTTTTGCAATTTCTGTCTTCGATTTTCGTCTGACTAAGGGATCTAGCCAAAATTAGTGGCTTAGATAATATAGCCCTATATACAGGCTTATGTAATAGCTACAGCTAGTATGATATTTAGCTGTCAAGCTAATTTTTCCGAACGATTTTCGGAAAAAAAAAAATGCATGGGATTAATCTGAATTTTCGTTGACACATTTTATAAAATCTACCCGTTAAGCCAGTTTCTAGCTACGATTTTCAGGAAGCTTACACATCGTTGAATACAAATACGTAGGATTTGTTCCATATTTCAGCGTTACAGAGGTCTAAATCCACAATGCCATGTAAAGTTGTTCAAAATTACAGACTCTACATTTTGTGTTGCTATTTAAAGGCTAATTAGGTATTTTACTGTTCTGTTATAGGCTTTACATGTAAGTTTGAATATTTTAAATGCCATTTCAGAAGATAGCGTTGTATACTTAGAGGAAAATTTGGTCAAAATTCACCAGCAGCCAATTATTCGGCTGAAAATATTTGCTCTTTTGCAATTTCTGTCTTCGATTTTCGTCTGACTAAGGGATCTAGCCAAAATTAGTGGCTTAGATAATATAGCCCTATATACAGGCTTATGTAATAGCTACAGCCAGTATGATATTTAGCTGTCAAGCTAATTTTTCCGAACGATTTTCGGAAAAAAATAATGCATGGGATTAATCTGAATTTTTGTTGACACATTTTATAAAATTTACTCGTTAAGCCAGTTTCTAGCTGAGATTTTCAGGAAGCTTACACATCGCTTAATACCAGTACGTAGGATTTGTTCCATATTTCAGCGTTACAGGCGTCGAAATCCACAGTGCCTTTAAAGTTGTTCAAAAACACAGACTCTACTATTTGTGTTGCTATTTAAAGGCTAAGTAGGTATTTTACTGTTCTGTTTTAGGCTTCAAATGTAAGTCTAGATATTTTAATTGCTATTTCAGAAGATAACGTTGTATACTTAAAGGAAAATTTGGTTAAAATTCACCAGCAGCCAATTATTCGGCTGAAAATATTTGCTCTTTTGCAATTTCTGTCTTCGATTTTCGTCTGACTAAGAAATCTAGCCAAAATTAGTGGCTTAGATAATATATCTCTATATACAGGCTTATGTAATAGCTACAGCCAGTATGATATTGAGCAGTCGGAGTAATTTTTCCGAACGATTTTCAGAAAAAAATAATGCATGGGATTAATCTGAATTTTTGTTGACACATTTTATAAAATCTACCCGTTAAGCCAGTTTCTAGCTACGATTTTCAGGAAGCTTACACATTGTTGAATACAAATACGTAGGATTTGTTCCATATTTCAGCGTTACAGAGGTCTAAATCCACAATGCCATGTAAAATTGTTCAAAATTACAGACTCTACATTTTGTGTTGATATGTAAAGGCTAAGTAACTATTTTTCTGTTCTGTTTTAGGCTTTACATGTAAGTCTAGATATTTTGATTGCCATTTCAGAAGATAGCGTTGTATACTTAGAGGAAAATTTGGTCAAAATTCACCAGCAGCCAATTATTCGGAAAATTTTTTTTGCTCTTTAGCAAATTCTGTCTTCGATTTTCGTCTGACTAAGGGATCCAGCCAAAATTATTGGCTTAGATAATAAAGCTCTATATACAGGCTTACGTAATAGCTACAGCCAGTATGATATTTAGCAGTCGGAGTAATTTTTCCGAACGATTTTCAGAAAAAATTATGCATGGGATTAATCTGAATTTTTGTTGACACATTTTATAAAATCTACCCGTTAAGCCAGTTTCTAGCTACAATTTTCAGGAAGCATAGACATCGTTGAATACAAATACGTAGGATTTGTTCCATATTTCAGCGTTACAGGGGTCGAAATCCACAGTGCCTGTAAAGTTGTTCAAAAACACAGACTCTACTATTTGTGTTGCTATTTAAAGGCTAAGTAGGTATTTTACTGTTCTGTTTTAGGCTTTATATGTAAGTCTGGATATTTTAATTGCTATTTCAGAAGATAAAGTTGTATACTTAGAGGAAAATTTGGTCAAAATTCACCAGCAGCCAATTATTCGGCAAATTTTTTTTGCTCTTTAGCAATTTCTGTCTTCGATTTTCGTCTGACTAAGGGATCTAGCCAAAATTATTGGCTTAGATAATATAGCCCTATATACAGGCTTATGTAATAGCTACAGCCAGTATGATATTTAGCTGTCAAGGTAATTTTTCCGAACGATTTTCGGAAAAAAAAAATGCATGGGATTAATCTGAATTTTTGTTGACACATTTTATAAAATCTACCCGTTAAGCCAGTTTCTAGCTATGATTTTCAGGAAGCTTACACATCGTTGAATACAAATACGTAGGATTTGTTCCATATTTCAGCGTTACAGAGGTCTAAATCCACAATGCCATGTAAAGTTGTTCAAAATTACAGACTCTACATTTTGTGTTGCTATTTAAAGGCTAATTAGGTATTTTACTGTTCTGTTATAGGCTTTACATGTAAGTTTGAATATTTTAAATGCCATTTAAGAAGATAGCGTTGTATACTTAGAGGAAAATTTGGTCAAAATTCACCAGCAGCCAATTATTCGGCTGAAAACATTTGCTATTTTGCAATTTCTGTCTTCGATTTTCGTCTGACTAAGAAATCTAGCCAAAATTAGTGGCTTAGATAATATATCTCTATATACAGGCTTATGTAATAGCTACAACCAGTATGATATTGAGCAGTCGGAGTAATTTTTCCGAACGATTTTCAGAAAAAATAATGCATGGGATTAATCTGAATTTTTGTTGACACATTTTATAAAATCTACCCGTTAAGCCAGTTTCTAGCTACGATTTTCAGGAAGCTTACACATCGTTGAATACAAATACGTAGGATTTGTTCCATATTTCAGCGTTACAGAGGTCTAAATCCACAATGCCATGTAAAGTTGTTCAAAATTACAGACTCTACATTTTGTGTTGATATTTAAAGGCTAAGTAACTATTTTTCTGTTCTGTTTTAGGCTTTACATGTAAGTCTAGATATTTTGATTGCCATTTCAGAAGATAAAGTTGTATACTTAGAGGAAAATTTGGTCAAAATTCACCAGCAGCCAATTATTCGGCAAATTTTTTTTGCTCTTTAGCAATTTCTGTCTTCGATTTTCGTCTGACTAAGGGATCCAGCCAAAATTATTGGCTTAGATAATATAGCGCTATATACAGGCTTACGTAATAGCTACAGCCAGTATGATATTTAGCAGTCGGAGTAATTTTTCCGAACGATTTTCAGAAAAAAATATGCATGGGATTAATCTGAATTTTTGTTGACACATTTTATAAAATCTACCCGTTAAGCCAGTTTCTAGCTACAATTTTTAGGAATCTTACACATCGTTGAATACAAATACATAGGATTTGTTCCATATTTCAGCGTTACAGAGGTCTTAATCCACAATGCCATGTAAAGTTGTTCAAAATTACAGACTCTACATTTTGTGTTGCT
The DNA here is from genome assembly GCA_947579745.1 of Apocheima hispidaria. Taxonomy (NCBI): domain Eukaryota; kingdom Metazoa; phylum Arthropoda; class Insecta; order Lepidoptera; family Geometridae; genus Apocheima; species Apocheima hispidaria. The sequence goes on from OX388157.1 coordinate 12,440,101, forward strand.
ATTTAAAGGCTAAGTAGGTATTTTACTGTTCTGTTTTAGGCTTTGCATGTAAGTCTATATATTTTAAATGCCATTTCAGAAGATAGCGTTGTATACTTAGAGGAAAATTTGGTCAAAATTCACCAGCAGCCAATTATTCGGCTGAAAATATTTGCTCTTTTGCAATTTCTGTCTTCGATTTTCGTCTGACTAAGGGATCTAGCCAAAATTATTGGCTTAGATAATATAGTTATATATACAGGCTTATGTAATAGCTACAGTCAGTATGATATTTAGCAGTCGGAGTAATTATTCCGAACGATTTTCAGAAAAAAATAATGCATGAAATTAATCTGAATTTTTGTTGACACATTTTATAAAATCTACCCGTTAAGCCAGTTTCTAGCTACAATTTTTAGGAAGCTTACACATCGTTGAATACAAATACATAGGATTTGTTCCATATTTCAGCGTTACAGAGGTCTTAATCCACAATGCCATGTAAAGTTGTTCAAAATTACAGACTCTACATTTTGTGTTGCTATTTAAAGGCTAAGTAACTATTTTTCTGTTCTGTTTTAGGCTTTACATGTAAGTCTAGATATTTTGATTGCCATTTCAGAAGATAGCGTTGTATACTTAGAGGAAAATTTGGTCAAAATTCACCAGCAGCCAATTATTCGGCTGAAAATATTTGCTCTTTTGCAATTTCTGTCTTCGATTTTCGTCTGACTAAGGGATCTAGCCAAAATTATTGGCTTAGATAATATAGCGCTATATACAGACTTACGTAATAGCTACAGCCAGTATGATATTTAGCAGTCGGAGTAATTTTTCCGAACGATTTTCAGAAAAAATTATGCATGGGATTAATCTGAATTTTTGTTGACACATTTTATAAAATCTACCCGTTAAGCCAGTTTCTAGCTACAATTTTTAGGAATCTTACACATCGTTGAATACAAATACATAGGATTTGTTCCATATTTCAGCGTTACAGAGGTCTTAATCCACAATGCCATGTAAAGTTGTTCAAAATTACAGACTCTACATTTTGTGTTGCTATTTAAAGGCTAAGTAGGTATTTTACTGTTCTGTTTTAGGCTTTGCATGTAAGTCTATATATTTTAAATGCCATTTCAGAAGATAGCGTTGTATACTTAGAGGAAAATTTGGTCAAAATTCACCAGCAGCCAATTATTCGGCTGAAAATATTTGCTATTTTGCAATTTCTGTCTTCGATTTTCGTCTGATTAAGGGATCTAGCCAAATTTATTTGATTACATAATATAGCTCTATATACAGGCTTATGTAATAGCTAGAGACAGAATGATATTTATCAGTCAGAATTATTTTTCCGAACGATATTCAGATAAAAAATGCATAAAATTAATCCTAATTTTTGTCGACACAATCCTAGAAATTCCTTCGTTAAGCCACATTCTCATTACATTTTCCAGATAATTAAGACATCATTGAATACATTTTCTTATCATTTGTCACATAAATCGGTGTGTCAGAGGTCGGACTTGACTGTGCCATTGTCACATTTTTTAGAGTGTTTTGAAGCATAAGTAGTCACCTCACAAGCGTGTTTTTATTTTAGCCTAGACGTAACGCAGGCTGTTTCAAATAAACTAACAGCAGGTTATGTAATATAAGAGGCTTTAATTGCGTTGGCTGCAACTTCACAAAAAAATACCACCTAATTTGGTCGGATTATATGGCTGCTAGATTTGGCTGCCAACTTCACACCGGTGTTCATGGGTGACGATAAATCATAACATCGAAAATAGCTGTCTCTCTATCTGTCTCTCTGTTTGTCACGGCTAAACGGCTGAACGGATCGAGCTGAATTACTGCATAAATATAGCTTAGAGCAACACAGACCTCCGGCCGGTACAGAGTTGCTCAATGAGTATAGGGTCGGAGACGGATATAGGCTTTTTTTGCAGGTCCTCGCGAACGAAGTCGCCGTTAACAGCTAGCTTTCTAAATTATAACTAGTAGTTCGCGCCGAACTGAGACCTCGCGACCCCTATATCTTCACAACCCCTGGGCCCATTCAGCTCATATTCAAACTTAAGAATTGTATTTAATCGATTTGTCCCAGTAAACTCTGAGACCTTCGCTTCGCTCGGTCAATTATTTCATTATAAACTTGAAGAAACTTGTGATACCGCACCCATTTTATTGTGAGCTCACAACAATATGAAACCGTCTCAATAACCGCTGTGTCAAAACCAATGAAATCCTCAGATACGTCTGCGTGTTATTTATGATTGTACCAATTTGTCTCAGTCACACAAAAAGAGTGCTTGGGCCCCACTTCAGATCTTCTGGTCGGTTTGTTACGTTTATTTCGTTGATTTGATATGCTGCGGCCTATTTGGTTAGTTAGGATGAGTATTAGGTATTATTGTATTGGCCGTCTCATACCGTAACTAGTAGTTCGCACCGGACTAAGACCTCGCGACCACTATAACTTTACAACCCATTTACCGATTTAGAACTTAAATTCTATTAAATTGAACTACTTGCTTAAAAAATCCGTAATAAGATCAACGGTCAAGCTATTATTTAACTAACAAATATACTAACACAAAAATAAACATACCCCCGAATACTGAAACGTTTGTTAACTTTACCGACAGATTAAGTATATTGCTGTCTTTGTCATTTGCTTAGTGCCAGACAAAGGCAGTATTAGAATTAATCTGTTGTCAAAGTTAACAAACGTTTCAGTATTCGGGGGTAAGAATTGTTCCCGTAGAGTTTGAAGCCTTAGCTTCGCTCGGCTAATAGAATTAAATCGCGACGACCACAACTGGTACTATCTTAAAATTAAGACAAGCCAATTTCGCCGCGACGAAATAAATTAAAAATGAAAATTACTTTTCTATGAGAGCATTTGCTCCAAGATTGCCTTTTGTAAATTATTCATAATCATAATCAAGATTGGGATTGATTCCGGATTGGATACCTTTGATGGTACGGTACATCAGTGACAGCACCGGACATTTAAAGCGACCATTTTTCCATTTCCATTTCATTTCTTTATTTATTTTCTCTTATGTTTTGGCTCCACACGTTGTGTATTTAGCCAGTGTCAAGTATTGTAATATTTCAAGTAATGTCAAATATTTCACTTAAAATAAGTCTCAGTCATAGTCTAAGTCAAGAAAATTAAGTCGCGGTCAAGTCCACGTCATGCCCGGTAAAGTGGTGGAGACTTTACTAGACGTTTTATGGAGTTTTGGAAACAACACGAAGGGTCTCGTTTTACAACATTATACTATTCTTAGTACATATTTTCATTCCACCATTGGTATACATTAACACTCGATATAACACAAGTTTTGGAAAAATAATAGAATGACGCGACATGACTTCTTCACGTTCCCGCCAAAACTCCCATTTTTCCATTAGGCTAGCTAGTTATTTAATTTGAGTAGTTGAATAAAAATACAGATATATGTATATTGTTAGTGAATTAAGGTCATGGCAGGTCATACAAACGTGGTATAATAAAGTTTTGTACACCAAAAAACTCTTTCATTGAATTGAAGGCTTGAATTAAATATTTTAGTAATATGAAAATATACACTTCAAATAAGTAGGAAATTAAAAATGTGTACTGAATTCGATGTTTATGTACTATAGAGTTTTTGATGTAGTACGTACGCAAAAAATATTCATACTTCGCCCGAAGTTTAAAATGGTACTATTTGGTAATGAAGCATCGTAAAGTTTTTCTTCAGCCTTGCGTACTTCTCTGAATGATAATAATTCTCATAACTGTCCCCAAACTTATCCATGGCTTCTCGCAAATCCTTATGAGTTTCAATATATTTTTTAACTTTTTAGAAGTTTTGCGTGATTTCGCGACGTAAATTATTTAGCGATTCCGGATAATTTTAACCGAGAAAAATATTGTAAGCATAACTTTAGTAGACTTTTGCTTTAAATTTATTTTCAAAAAGTTATAGGATTCGAGCAAAGTTGTTTAGTCATTCGCGTTTTAACATTTGTCTGAAGCAGAGTAAGTTGAACTACCAGAATTCTCCTTATTAAAATAAGGTTAACAAAAAAAAAAAAAAAAAAACTTTGTCACTGTTTTCACAGCTTATTTAAAAAAAAAAGATAAATTTGTCCAGCCGCCTTCGAGTAATCGGGGAACATAAAGATATATTTTTTTAACAAATTTTGCACCTCTGAAATATGAGATATCAAACAAAAAAATAATCATCAATATCAATTCATAAATGGCGGAGTAATCGCGTAACAAAAAAAAAAAAAAAACGTGCAGTCGAATTAAAAACCTCCTCCTTTTTTGAAGTCATTTAAGAATAACGCCATTCAACATTAATACAAGGCGTAATGATGCTATGTTCTGTCATAGCTTTGGGTATTAATTTCAATTCAATAGCAAATTTTTTTTAAAATTGTTGGTATGATATGACGACATTCTATTTATTTTCTATGTTATACATCGTTTATCCTCAAACAGCCAATGATATCATAATACAGTAAATAGGTTCAAATCGCAACGGTGATAAGGTAAGGAAAGAGAATTCCTATCCTACACACTAGTATGAACGTTAGGAAATAATTTTCCTAACCTTCACACTGCTATAGAAACAGTGTTAAGGTTAGGAAATTTTCTTCCTAACCGTCACACCAGTGTTACAGAGCAGTGTGAAGGTTAGTCGGTCACGTTATCAATAGGCTGTTACTTGGCTGTTACAATAGTGTTTCTTTCCACGGCCGATATTGTTCCAAGAGTTCCGTGACTAAAGCTAATTTTCGAAGACCACCGGGGAAAAAGAAATAGATAGATTAGATTGCCTTGCGATAATGTAATTGGAAACGAAGCGCTGTTACAATGTTACTGCAATTCGGACAAGTGGTGGTATTTGAAGCGCTGTTTGCATCGATCTATAAATGCTAGTCGTATAACATGTATGAACACCGTTGTACCCGTATTGGAATGGTATCATATTCAAATTTCAATACTCCATAGAGTGGTGGCAAGTATACATTTAAACAGTAACTTTTAGCGGCACCGTTACTATCTGATACTTACCAGTACTGTGAAAACTTTGATTTGGCCCCAAGCCAAAACAAATTCGTTTCAGTGCTAGTCTGACAAGGCCGAAACCAGAGCCTCGCATATGTGAGGCTTTATTGCGAGGCAGCGTCGAGGTATGGCTGACCGAACCACGTTGCGTGAGACGTTAGTTGACTGGTAATCCCGAGTAAAACGAGGCTGGAGGCTGAGCTCTGAACTATTCAAGAAGTCAACAAATTACTGTACTCGATGTTTTTACAGGTTTTTGCGACTGCACTCTTTATTTCTGCACTTCCATAACGGTATACGAAACCTTTTTAAAAAAAAATCTTTCATTGATTTTAGATGACCACCGTCATCGTCAATCGACCACCGTCAACGGGGGGAGGGGGGGTCCGATAGACGTGCACCACAGAAGATATTTTTTTTTTACTTCTTCTCTCTTCTGTGACGTGCATTAAGTCTAGATTGCAAAAACTGACTGAGATATTTCGAGAAATTAGTTTTTTAATGTTTGGTTCGATTGAGCAGTAACAGAGCCAAAGAAACAGACTAAGCTAGAAGATTGTTTTATAGTTATGGATTTTATTTACGAACCTTGATAAGTAGCTCTTTATTAATTGTGTAGGTGCAGACACAATTAATAAAGAGCTTATCAAGGTAATAATGAGATTCCTAATCCAACGATGCGAGAAGACCTTTGAAAATCATTTGGCAAAGGTCATACTACAAAATTAATATTACGAATTGCCTATGTTCAGCAAGCAAAGGTCATGCCACAATATTGTATCAAAAAATATGAATCGCTTATAAATCATATTTGTATGTCATATGATCTTTTTATTTTCGTAACCAAACTTATTATGAAAATCGGATCGAAAATGCGCAATGGATTTTCAAACTCATGTAACAAATGCAGGCGTTCTCGTAGAGTCTCGAGACTTTCAGTTTTCTCAGTGTATTCTGCTGATTTTTTGACCTAGCGAAGCGAGGGTGTTAAATTTTTACGAGCCCACGGGAGCAAATCAGCAGTTGTATGTATGTTTGTACATTTCTGTGTATATTTGTTCGACGATAAGTTGAGAACCGTTGATCCAATACTCATTAAATTTTTTCATGCACGAAGTCTATTTTAATACAATTTTTAAGAGTTAGCTATGCTACCGCCTATTTCATACAAACGAATTCTCCTTTTTTCCCTGTTTTTTTTTTATTAATTGAAAAAAAAAGCTACAAAACATAGGAGCATGGCAGTAGTAGATATAATATTATTATTATTTTCTGTTGTGTCATTATTCAGGCAGGAAAAGGAAAGTACGTTTGTTTGGAATAGACGGTCACATAATTACCTCATAAGTAAAAATGTGAGCAAAATCTGTCAAGCAGACAAGACAGAAATGATTTCTGTCTTGTCCGATCTCCATGTTCATTTGACACACCTGTTGGGACACGCCTCTGACGAAGGTAACACGGCAAAACGAAGGTGAGTGATGTATTCGCCATTAATGTTGATTCCGAATACGTTCGTCTTCGATTCGCTTTAAAATTACTAGTTTACTTACCTACTATAAACCTGTGTTAATTAAAAATATATAACTAAACTTGTTTAAATGATTTGACACAAATCCGATATCGAAGGGGATGACTTAATAAGGCCACTTTGACACAATGCGACCATGTTGTCTGCACAATTGCCCAAATTAGGAAACTAAAATTTACTTGAAACTTTAGGATTCCTTAGGAAACTACGATTGTGACTCCCTCATTCGACTCTGCAAATAACTTGGTTGCTCTGTAGAGTGAGTATGACATTAATTTATTCAAAGATCCTGGATTGAATTACTCTTCTATGATCAGAATAGTTTTGACCAAGTTTATACAGCGTGCTTATGATAGGGTTGCTAGATATATCATAGGGCCACTCTGTCCTCTTACTCTGTCTGGGTTCTTACGGTAAATTTTTAACAAGGTTTTGGAAATCGCAACTCAAATAATATTAAAACTAGTAGTTCGCGGCGAACTGAGACCTCGCGAACTCTATATCTTCACAACCCCTGGACCGATTCAGCTCATATTCGAATTTAAAAATTATATTGAAATGAACTACTTGCCTACAAAATTCATGAAGATCGGATCTACGATTTGCAAGTTATCATCGGACAAATATACACACAAACATATAAACATACATACAAATGCCGATTTGTCCCAGTGAACTCTGAGACCTTCGCTTCGCTCGGTCAAAAAATTAAAACTTGTATTTGACATCTAAATATATACGGAGCGTAACCTCCAAACTAGGGACCGATGACGTTGTGAAAGTCGCGGGTAACAAGAAGCATAATATTTGGCAATTTGTCGTTCAGTGTGGCTAAGGGGAGGCTTCTGTTCAGCAGTGGAAGTGTTCCCGCTGCTGATGACGATGATAATATTTTTTAATATATTAGTTGTGTTTGTTATTAGTTATTATTACTTAAATCTATCTCGATGAAACTGACTTTCAAGTAAATACTTTAAAATAAATCATACCATAGAAAAATAGTACGAGAATAGTGACCATCTCATATAAAAAAGTGTACTCTCGAAAAAACAGCATAAAACTAGATGGCGCTTACGTATTTAGTCAGCCAATGTTTAAACCGCTATAAAAGCCGATGAAAATATGGTTAATATAGAAATTTAGTATTAGTATAATTATTATGTCCGCTATTTAAAGATTGGTTAAAATTGCATGTTTTCAAAGCCATTGATTACGAACCTAGCGAGTTTTGCAAATGAAATATAAAATTAATTATTTAAAAAAAAACTATCATACACAACAAGTTGCATTTTTCATCCATACGAATGTGTTAGCTTGGGTTTCTATTTTAAGTCAAGCAGAAATTGTGACGATCATATCGCAGATTAATGCACTAGCGACATCCTACGTCCTTAACAGTACTACAATCGACTTAAGCATCTTTCTATGGACAATAGCACTCTCTTCTTTATAAGATTTCTCTATGACATGTACATAGACTGCCAAATACATAACTCTCCTTTTTCGTAGTCGTGCAATGACGATTCTTATGAATAAAGTCTTTTAAGTCTTTGTAAAAGAATAGCGTTTTTTTTAAAAACAATGTATGAATCATTTATCTTTGCTTGATTGATGATTGATTCACAATCAAACATTCAGTGAAAATTAAACTGAGTGATACCTTACACTGGAATGGCCGTATTAAGACTTTTATATCTAAAACTTTCATTAACATTAAGCCTGGTCATATTTACTAGTTCATGTTCGATACTAAATAGTATTTTTCGTAGCAGTGGGTATTAATAAGAAAGCTTCAGAGTAAAGTATAATAACAAAAATAAAACAGAATCAATACAATTTTAATGCTAAGTGGAAGCAGATAAACTTTTCCAAGTCAATATGCCGGTGTATTGTTTTCGTAAAACCAGCCTCCCACTGTGTCCGCTGTGTCTCATTTATATTATTTAGTTATTTATATTATACTCTTTGTACGACAGAAGTTACACTTACATTTTGGAAACTAAAGTATACTATATTTCACACATCGTGGTGCTGGTCACACAGGTTTTTGCTGAATTACGGCTACCCAGATAATTCTCCTTATAATTGCGGCACAATCAAGTGAGTTAATATTTCGTCCCTATATAAAGAATTTCTCTGTACAGAATGGCCCATCGGCAAGTGACCGCCCGAAAAGGGCTTATAGTACTCATCATTATGAACAAATTTTACTATGGGACCAACACTGAAATCGAGAAAAAAAAACTGCTGTACCATACATTTAGTCGAATGTCATTGACATTTTTCTATGGAACAGCAGATTTTTTTTCTCGTTTTCAGGTTTGGTCCCATAGTAAAAATTTTTCATAATGATGAGTACTTTTTCGGGCGGTCACTTGCCGATGGGCCACTCTGTATAGATACTAAATATTCGTACACTTTATTGTGCTGTGGCGTGACCGCAATTCAAATTCATGTGTCATCCGTACCATTCTATGAGAAATGAGGTAATAACATTGTGGCAAAATGTCATAAATAACGGTGTTCATTTTATCGTTCGTTGTCTGTGAACCAGTCAAAAAATATACAGAGATTTTCTAAGGTGAATGAATTACCATTCAGAATTCACATTTTCAGTTACAGAATTTAACCATCACCCATTGTCTAATTTCATTCCCATCGTTCTTTCTTTGCGATTTCTTACCCATTTCTTTAATTCTCTTCATGTCTTTAACGTACTAGTTTATATTAGTTCAACTGTACACGTCCACTGCTGGACATAGGCCTCCCCCTGTTCAACTGTTTCATCTACTAGTTTAATTATAATGGTGTAAAATTAGAGAGTTTGCGACTATTTTAGAAGGCTCTAAAACTAGAACCTATTCCGAAAACGTATCAATTCCTAGAAATCTACATTATTCTTGAAAGATATACGAAATGTTTTGCCTTTAATATTGAAGAAGCTACAAGCAAAAGCTAGTACAGTGCACGGCTTGAAGATGGCACGTCGGAAGCAAGCGATAGGAGTAAGTATCCTTTGATTACACTGCCTACAAAGCAAAACTACTATACTCGATTAATTATACGATACCGCGCGAAGTGCTTCTTTTGTTTTTAAGTCTTATTTACTAACACGTTAGATATATTTTTGTTTTAATATACCGGGAATACTCACTTTAAATTGAGTCGGTTATTCCGACTATAGTTACGATCACATTCGGTGACTTTTATCAAGGAATGCTATAAGCGTGACACGAGCGCGACCTCGTCTTGCCTTGCACTGCGGCCTGCAGCGCGTCGTGTACGTGACGTCATCGGCTGCTCTGCTGGTGCGGGGGCGGGTAGAGTATTATGCTGCGTCGGCGCACACTAGAAGGAGACTGAGGCCGAAGACAGTAATAAATACTTTGAATTTGCGCCGACGTGCCATATAAAAATCTTTGTAAGTCCACATGGGAATTTTGTTCCATCGATGGAGCTACCCAATGGATCCGGGCTTATTAGTGACGAATCAGTAATATTCAATTTAAAAATTACCACTCTCTCCACCCAATGGATCAATTGAGTGGCTCCATTGATGGATCCAAGTACTCTCTTTCCTCAACCGTATACCATAGACGAATATAATACATGTATTTGTATTATAATTCGTTTATATTTATACCACAGAAGTCTCCCTATTTTATACATATCGAGTTAAAAAAATGTAGCAGTTATCTTTGCTCACAGTGGAAGGCTGGCCTCGGTCACGTTCTCAATTCATTGCGATTGGATCGTTTTATATAACTTTCTCCACAAAGGTGTTTGAGAATATATATTTTTATTGTTATTTTAGTAGTTTTATTTTCCACAAATTTCAATATTTTTCAGTTAACTGTCTCAGTTCTCTATTTTCTTCCAGTTATTTAGCTGTCATTCAAATTAGTTATTTCAGTCTAATATTTCAAGGCTTTATACTATTATGCACATAATTCTGTTACCCAGTTGTTGAGTTGCTTGTATTGTTATCTAAAAAACATTGTTCCGTAAAGATTTTAGTTGTACCATAGAGAAAATAGGCCTCCCCCTTAGACCGCCACACCGACCGACAATGTGCCACTTGCATCCATCGGTTGCCCGCGACTTTCACAATGTCGTCGGTCCACCTAGTGGGAGGCCTGCCTACGCTTCGTCTTCCGGTTCGTGGTTGCCACTCAAGAACCTTTCTTCCCCATCGGTTATCGGTTCTTCGAGTGATGTGGCCTGCCCATTGCCACTTCAGCTTGCAAACTCTGAAAGCTATATCGGTGACTGGTTCTTCGGCGAATATCCTCGTTTCGGATCTTATCGCGCAAAGAAACTCCGAGCATAGCTCTCTCCATTGCCCGCTGTGTGACTCTGAGTGTGTGAGTGTGAGTGTGTGTGTGTGTGTGGGGGGGGGGGGGAGGCCTATGTTCAGCAGCGGACGTCTTCTGGCTGATAATGTATGGAGAAAATATTTTCCTATGGCTGTAGACGGAAAAGTGTGATACCAAATTTTTTAACCGCTATGATTTCATTTAACTCATCATTTAAGAAAAACTTTTATAATCGGACCAAAATTAAAATCGCGATAAAAATGTATTCAATCCAATAAAATGTACGGAACAGTTGTCTTTTTTACGGCTTCTGGGTTAAACTCATAATAGTAAAAGTTGTTCCATGTACAGGCGGCGCATTGGTGAAGGTTTCACCACTGGGCGGCCTGCGTGGGGGAAGTGTCATAAGCTCTTTAATCATTTAGTTAAGATACTTGACTAGGTCTACTAATATCACTTTTCTATTTTGTGAGTGGAAGGCACTGGATCCCACGACACAGGACTCATCCTAGTGTGGGGCACAGGGTTCGTCTATCAAAAAATATCAATGTTTTGTACATCTAAATAAATAAAGAATAAATAAATGTAATCTTGTAGTTAAAAATTCATGTTTATTTCGAAAAAAAAACATAAGGGGTTTTTATTCAGCAGTGGTATTCTAGCTGACGATGATAATGGTGAATGCTAGGCTTCATATGGTATGCTTATAATAATAATGTGATATAATCATAAGACCTTATTTTTCTGTTATTAGAAGCTATTGCTGTGTTAAGATTTAATTGTTAGACAAAAAAAAAAACTGTGGAGGGGATTATTGTACAAAAAAAAAAATCTGAATTCAATCTAATTGTCTTTGTCCAATTTCCGCTATCTTTTAGTTTTATCATTAACATTGATTAGACATTGACGAGTGACGTCAATTTAAAAGAAAATAAGGAAAGAACTTCGCTTAGCCCTGTGTTGGTTTTTAGAGCTTGCATCTTGTATCTTGAACAAAGTAGATTATGAGCAAAGGTAATGTAAAGCTATGCTTTAATTATGAATACTGATGTTGTGTATTTGTGTGTATTTATAATAAGTTAAACTTAGTAATTAAGGGCCTTATTGCTTAGCGTCGACATCTGCTTTAATCAAATCGAGAGGCAAACGAAGTTTCTTCATTAAAATTGGAAGCGCTTTTGGACCACTCGCTCAGACCTTTTTCGCCACTCAAATTAAGTCACAACTTTGGTGACCATAATTTTAGCAGAATTTTAAGAAGAATTCTAAGAGACTCCTTAACTCCTCAATATTCCTTTACTCACATACTTACACTAAAATAATGTGAACAATGTTTTAAGAAAGAATATGATGTAATGGTTTATTTTTAGCTTGTTTGCATATTCAACTGATAATTGTCCGAGATCCTCCGATAATAATCAAATTAATATTATAAATGCGAACGTTTGTGTGTAAGTATGTAAGTAGGTAAGTATGTAAGTGTGTTTGTTCTCTTTGAACTCTGTAACGGCTGAACGAATTTTAATGAAGCTTACACACTGGATTAACACTACTTTTTATCCCGTAAAACTATTCGGTTCTGTAGAATAGTGAGTGAAACCGCGGTGCGCAGCTAGTGCAGAATAAAACAGGTATGCAGGAAAATCACTATTGTACTCAAGTTTTTCGTCTACCATACCTTTATTAGAATTGTAATAAATATAGTTAAAGCAAGATCAAGAGGATTTTTTGGATCATTGGGAATGTTATTAATACCTCGGATTTAGGATTTTCCTTAAAGAATATAAGATATGGTATCACCATTAACACTTTGATCCTTCTCTGTCCACAATTTCATTGGTTTTGATGTTTAGGTACCTCTACTCGGAAATCCAAATTCCCGTCGAAGTTTAATTACTGCCCACCAGTGATTTTCCATTAATAAGTATTTTGTTATAATTGCAGATTCGTATTATTTATTCGATCCCTCATAATTATTATTTTGCGTAATTCATCACGTTTATTTTATTCACACAAACCACATTAAAATTAAAGTGAAAAATGATTCGTAACTTATAGGTGTGTATCGAGGGTTTTTTTTAATTTAACTTTTTGACGATACAATCAAGATGCTCGCCTGATGGAAAGTGTAAATAAAACTAAAAACTCTACAAAAGGAATACAGCTAAATGCTATTACAGAGCTAAGTGCTATTATAGATTTGCGTGATACTCCGAGCAGTCCAGCTCCCGCAAGCAGCACCCGTTCACGAGTTGACGCATGTGCCAGCCATCGCTCTCCTCAACCATACTGGAGGGAAGAGGGCGACCCGCCACACGACGCCGCCGCAAGAAGAAGCTTTTTAGTGAGCCTGACTGCTATGGGGACACCCAGAATTTTTAACTATAGTAGTTTAAACAGTGCGTGGCATTGACCTGCAAGGGCTCGTCACAGACTTAAATGTCACATCTATTTATGCTACAATATATACAATATATATTTATACAATTAATAATACAATTGTATGTTTTTCTTTCATTTTTTGTCGTTGATCCGCTGTGTGTGGTATTTAGGTGTGTTATCTCTATTACTGTGGAAACGGCAAAGAATCTATTTAGTTATATAGATAATAAGGGACATCGGAATCTCCGATGGCTTGCAAGTCCGGTTTTCGGCTGGGGTTTGCCGATATACGAATTTGAATTCAGGGAATACAACGGACGAGTCCGACGGAAAACCTGTAATCGTACCTGTTTTGTGTATACCTGTAGTATGTATATACTACAGGTATATACATAGTATATACTATATGTATATACTATAGTGTGTCCAGATATCGGTGTCCGAGCCCAAAACACGTATACTAATAACATAATAATACTCATCATTCTGGACTACTTTTATCATGAGGCCAAACTTTTTGACTCGTAACGTAGTGTAAATGTAACCGTTGATTGAACTAGGCACAGGGATAACTTTTATGTGACTAACTAGCTGCGGCCCGCGGTTGCACCCGCTTTTCTAAATGAACGGTTACATTTTTCAAGATAAAAAGCCTATGTGTTAATTCAGGAAATAAGCTACCTCCATACCAAATTTCATCCAACTCCGTTCAGTCGTTACAGAGTTGAACGGAAAAACACTTGCACACTTCCACAGAAACTTTCGAATAAATAATATTAGTGTGATTAGTCCATGATTGGCCTAAATGGCTTTTCAATAGAAGCGGCTTGCGCGTGGCATGGACGTGGGCTTTTGTTGGTGGGAAATATGAATGGTTGCTTCCCTGTCTCGATGGCTTGGCATGGCAGCTCGCTGACGTATTGTCAAGTATGATTACTTGTCCATGGTAGTACACTTAACTATTTAAGTCAGACAACTTTTTTTTTTCTTCACAAGATACTGAAAGATAACTTTTTAAGACATACGATCAATACTATTATGATCATACACAAGTTAAATATGCTGCAAAGATTATTTTCTCGTGCGATACAAAAATATTAAAATTTATTAATAAAATAAAAACGTAAATAATAATAGTGTATGTTGGGATAAATAAAAAATAGAACGTTTGTTGATGTGTTTTAATACATATTTCAAGTGAAGATCTGTTTTCGTTATGTATTCTTTTAAATTTATCGATCCATTTTAACAAAACTTTGATGTATTTATCTTTCGAGATAACTTCGCGATAAACACTTTTTTGGGAGGGGGAAATCTTCACAAGATAACCGACTGCTTTGGGGTGCTGGGTTATGTGGGATTAAACCCACTTAAACCCCCTCGGTGGCCTGCCTTGGTGATTTACCGAGGGCTCCGGGATCTCCAAGGGAACGCACCGGAGCCTTCAGCACCACGCTTCAGCTCCTCCCGGGACAGCTAGCACCTGTCGTGAGACGCCTAAGTATGGTTATATATTACATACAAAGTACATACAATATGGAATGCTGAAATAAATAATGAATTTGATAAGATTTTCGTAAGGAAAATGTTGGCCTAGTTTTAAGTGAGCCGTAGGTATATTGTAAGCTGCTCCTACAAATTCCCAAGTGCCCTCTGTCGGAGGTTGAGTGCCCTTACGTTGAGCTCACACGCAGAGATGCATTGTTCTTCATCGGGATAATATAGCCTATTTGTCTAGCCAACGTTTTTTTTTTATGCAGCAGGGCTAGCACGCGCACCATTAAAAAAGGCAGAAGACTGAATAACTGCTCCAAGGTCTGTCCACGTTTATTAATAAGCGGGCTAGGGACTACATAGGATGAAGACGGAACAGCCCTAAGAATCATGACGCCACTCATTAAGATAATAGCTTGTAGTAAAAGTAAAAGAACTCAAAGTTGTTAATTGGCTGTGTTATATTGATGTTAAACATGTTTTCAACTCCTAAACTAAGAAAAATCGTAGAACATACACGGGGTGTTCTTGTAAAGCCCTTGGGATGAAGAACTTAATTTTTCGGATTGACGTCACCATTTGGACCTGTGTAAATTATATACCAGACAGGTTATATTCTTATATTGGACCATGAGGAAACCCTCTATATTTTGATATATTTTGTTTTTTCATTTATGTCCCAGTCCAATAAATCTCCCAGGGGCGCTAGTCTCGACTTTTCGCTATGCACTTTGCGACCGAATTCGGTCGCTATGACGCAAAATTCAACTCTATGTTTGCGTTTTTTCATAACAATTCGTGTTCGTTGTCGAATTTTTGCGTCATAGTGACCGAAGTCGGTGGCTATGACGCAAAATTCAACGCTATGTTTGCGTTTTTTCATTAACAATTCGTGTTCGTTGTCGAATTTTTGCATCATAGTGACCGAAGTCGGTGGCTATGACGCAAAATTCAACGCTATGTTTGCGTTTTTTCATTAACAATTCGTGTTCGTTGTCGAATTTTTGCGCCATAGCGACCGAATTTGGTCGCAAAGTGTTGTAGCGAAAAGTCGAGACTAGCGCCTCAGGGATCCATGTTAGGGGAGCCAAAGAACGGAAGCTGCTTAGTTGTTTTCACGTCTTCAAGTAGTAAAGAAACCGTTTCCGAAAACAATTCACATTTTCACATCTAGAAATTATTTATTACAATGATATAGTACCTACTATCCTCAAAAAGAGGAGAGACGCAATTTCTTCGTTAAGTTTAAGGACACCATACGGCAATATTTCAGTAAAATTGCTCGCGGCAAGCTTGTGTAGCCGTATCTTACCAATAAATCGCATCTTCATTTAAGCGTGCCTCATAAAACGTCTAATAAAACGTATCAGACTACGCTAACGCTGGGTGTTCGGATATTTTCTCTGGGATATCATTGTACCCGTCACTGTAAACTACTTATACTATGGGTCCTAAATATAGACCTAACATAAAATGGCGTGAAAAAAATACAACTTTTACTATCCTAACTAAACCTAACTAATATTATAATTCAGAGGAATATAGCCACAGTCGTATTTATATATTTAATTAACGTCCCTCGTAATAAATACAAACTGGAGAGTAGTTTTCGTCGGTAGTGATAATTGAAATTGGATTTAATGGGGTGGCCTTTGTTCAGGAGTGGATGTCTTTTGACTGTTGATGAAGACTGATCTGTAACCTTGCGACCCCAATGTCTTCAAAACCTCTTGACTGATTACAAATTGTATTAGAAGGTAATTCAGCGGTATACCGATGCTGGTAGAGCTATAATTAATATCTATAATTCGTAGAGAGGTCTGAAGAAGCCAAGGATCACACACCAGCGACGCTTAATCGATCTCACTGGTAAAATAAATAAGCTACGATTTTCATAAAAAATCTGCGAAATTACCAAAAATTATAATATGTCGTTAAATCTTCTTTATATTGAGCCTAATTTTCATATAAATCGGTCAAGTAAGAAATTGGAAAGTATACCTTTTTTTATGTTTCCGCAGCAAACTAACTAATGTTATAAATGCGAATGTGACTCTGACTCTCTGTCTCTCTTTTTTTTTTCTTTTTAGTTTATTTATTAATACAGAAAATTTACAATAACTTTTTAGTTATTGCCTTAAAATCTATATTAGGTTTATTAGGTCTCTGTCTGGGTGTTTGTCGCGTTTTCGAGATTAAAGAACTGAACGGATCGACCTGAATTTTTGCATAGATATAGCTTAAAGGTAGGAGACGGACATAGTATACTTTTTTTAGCTCCACGCGAAGTCGCGGGTAACAGTTAATGATCTTATATATATCACTGCCCAAAATGACCGAATCACATATAACAAGTATTTTTGAAAAATGGAAAAACACCGTAATTTTAAAACTTAAAAAAAACCCATCAAATGCGTGAGCGAGATACCTGCACCCAAAATTCTTGTCTTTACGTGGGTATGTTGAGTAAAATAAACTACCTTATCTAGGAACACATTTTGCAAACACTCTAAGAAATGGGTGTTTTGAACCTGATCCGAGTTAACGCTACGATAACTCTCGATTGAATTCTGCTCAAACGGATCTATCGAGATTCTGGTCCAATATTGATAATAATAGACTGTCGGACCCTGCTCAAATTTGATTGCATAAAGTGGCTCAAACTGTGTACAATGTTTGTTCAGTCTTCATCAGTCTCATCTCAATGAAAATACTGACAAGTACTGCCTGGAATAACTCGGATCAATCCCACTGCTCATATTATGGTTAGGTCGCTCGGATCGTAAGCCGAAGGGTGTGGGTTCAAATTCCAAAAATGAGCTCGAGCTATATAACATCGCACACAAAGCAAGGTGATAGGACGTATAGTTTCTATAGTACTCGGGTGGGTAATAGCTACCACCTAAAATCTGTCGCCAAGCAAGTTGAAAATTGTATGTTAATTTTTGTAATTGTAACATGTTAAACATAAATTTACAGTAGCTTACTTTTATGTTTTATATTTATAAATTGTTTAAGCTCTGTGTAGCTTTATTTTATATGCACTTGCAGTTATCGTTATATATATATATATATATATATTTATTTTATTTAGTTTGTTTATCTTGAATTTTTTTTAACTTTCTGAAAACAGGATTCCTCGATACAGGCTTTGCCTAGTGAGGAAACTCATGGTAATGTACTTCAAAATTTTAGAAAAACTTCTCTGCAATTTATGTACTATCGAACTTTATTTTCTTGTGTATTTATTTTGTTTAATTTTTTTTTTTTTTTCCTATATGTATGGTATGTATATTTGCAGTAAATAAAATTTTTTCATTTTCATTTTTCATTTTCAAGCACCTCGTTGTCTTCCGGCAGCCTTACTTGAGAGACAGTTCCCATTCCAGGCCAGGTTTACTTTCCATCGTCAGCCATACCGTCACTTAACAACAAATACGTTGTGGTCAAACGCCTAGCCTGTCAACTATAAAAAAGGTGTTCTGTGGAAAGCTGCTTTTTTGCGATTACGAATATTATGTGCTGTCCCTCTCTGACGCAGCAGTTAAGCCACGAGGAAATTAAATTAATGGCCAAATTAGTATGGCAACCTATTTAGGCCACGACGAAATTTAGGCCCTAATTAGGGCCTTTTTTTAAGGTTGCGATGTAAGGATTCAAGCTCAACTGCTTATTGCCTGGTTTGATAATGATTTTAGATTAGCAGGGAAAATGCAGGTCAAGTTTCAGTCAAACTTGGAATGAACGAAACCAGAAACCCTAAATCAACGAGTAGTTGTTTCATAAAAAACTAATAATTAAATCACGACGCAGAACAAAATGTACTGAAAAAAATAGATTATCGAATACCGACTAAGTGTTGACTTTCAAAACCGATTTTTAATTTTAAAATCCTTTAAACATTCTAAATCTTTCACTATGCCCGTTCTAGTTCAACTAATTTCATGCAAGCGGCTCGTTCGCGGGCGTTCCTTTGATCAAACCTGGGGTAACTTATACCCGTTAATTTACTTTACGGCGAACGCTTTTAACATTCATCAGGTATATTAAAACATCTGGTTATTAAAATGCAAACGTGTTTTGTAGCGGGAAGTTTTTTTTTAAGGAAAAGGGTAAAATTTGTGTTTTGTTTTAATAATATCGAGAACTAATTGTGTAGAAAAACCTAATATAGGTTTTAAGGGAATAGTGAACAACTTAATTTGATTTTCTGTGTTATAAAAAAAATAAAGATTTGAGGGATGGTGAATTCAGGCGAAAACATGTAACGTTGAAAACAAGGCTACTCGTTGAATGCAGTTGAAAAAGTAAAGAAAGAGGTAGCATTAAAAAAAAAAAACAACCTTCGTCGACTCAATAATTAAGTAGGTAAAGTTTTACAAAATAATCGATATTTCAACACCTTTGAATAAACATCAATAAAGATATAAATATAGAAAAAGAATTAATGAGGCCAATAAAAATATTATATCGACTGTTCATATTTAGGTAATTTTTTTTTTTAACCCACATATCATTATTTTGTTGTACACAATAAAGAGTTTCTATCAATCAATCTATCTATTATAATGAAAAGGTTTACAGTCCATAGATGGACAGAACATAGCGATGAAAACGCTGATAAGCTCAGTATTATTAGATAGAGTCCGAGATAGTAGTAATATCGATATTTATTGACACTGCTAGAAAGGTGCTTAATGTTATATTAAACATTAAAAACACATTTTTAATAAAAAAAAACGTGCAATAGTCATAATCGCAATCATTAAAGAAATGCTATAATGTAGGAAATGTTGCGATAACATTTGTGAATGTCACCCTAAGTAATTTTATATAAATAAAATAAAAAATGTTGATTGTGCGAGCGAGAGAGCGTGTACTGCGTAAACGCGTCCTTAAGTGTCATTTTCCTTACGCTTGAACCTTCTAACCGTCTCTAACCAAAGATAAATAATGTTTTGATTACGATGTTTTAATTTGTTTTATCATAGATAATGTTATATGTTCTAACTAACATTCCGTTTATATTATAGTTTACATTATTTTATTTCTCTGTCTAATCACTGTTTATGGCGAATGTTGTATATGCCTATAAAGGGTGATCATATCAGTTTCATGTACTCACGTAGAAATATATTATAAGAATGTAAAATATGTTTAATGTTGGTGTATCTCAATAAATAAATAAACCTTGAAATTGAATTCAAACGTAAGAGAATCAATTGTCAGGCAATAAACTTCGGTAGGTACGTAGTTTTTAAAGAATTACAGTTACTGCAGTAATATTAGAGCAAAAAGCAGATTTATCCAAGGCCATAAACGCTAAATAGCATCATTATGCTAAGCCGAGCTAAATTGGGATATCTAGGGAATTCGCTGGAAGGCCGGAAGCTTCAGAACCACGATCATTCGTGCTTACCTTATGTAGCCAAGAAGTGCTCATAAAAAAAAGATGGTTTAGATCACACCGAGTCCTGTCCGATCCCGACAAATTATATTTTAGCAATATTTTCTTTCATACGTTTATGAAAGGAACAAATAAGGCTGATGAGCCCAAATCACAATGCGAAAATTAATATTTGTCCTTCATGACAATGTTTGTCCATCAAGACAATATTTAGGTCCATCAAAGAGATACATTTTATCCACCAAGCCAATATTTGTCCTTTATATTTGTCGGCAATAGTAATTATTTTTCTTCTTTCTTTCTGGTTTTGATGAGAACATTCAAAATTGCATATATATTATATTCCAATCCAGAACGTCCAATCCAGTCTCTGTTTTCTAAAGTTAGGCTTTTTTAAGCCCAGAGTCAACTTCTATCAATAGTCTAACGTACAACAGAATTTCGTACGATTTAACTAGATTATTATAGACAAACACCTACAATAGACAATTACAATTATACAAACAACAATTACAATACAATATTTTTATTACAATGATAGATTATTATTACGTCTCGCAAGGAAAATTCCTCAGAAACCTTACATTTTCCCGGTTTATAATTATGTATATGCCACTGTCCAAAAAATGCAGATTGCATTTTTGCATGCGAAAATTTAGGTCGAACCTTTGCTCTAATGTTCCGTGAAAGAAAAACAAACCAATACCACACATTCGCACTAATATTGATAAGAAAGATTCTGTGCTTTTGCATTTAAATAATAATAGTAGGGAAGTAGGGCTAGGGATTACTTCACGTTATCCGTGTGACAAGCGTATGCCATGTGTATTCAAAGTTTATCATTAGAAATTCTGCTGTATGTGGCACGAATTAAGACTTAAATTACAATGTCAGAGTCCGTTCGGGCCCCGAAGAAGCCCGGCGTAATATGACTCAAGCTTTAACAAAATGAGGATAATTTAAAGAATGAATTTGGTACATACTTCGGTTTATTATACCAGAACATTAACTTTATTGTGACAGAACTTAAGCTTCTTCTTGTAATTTAGGTAGTATATTTCTTGAGCCAAATTGTGGGGTCAAGTTCTTTATACAAGCCTCGTACTAGCATTTCTAAGAACTTAACGTTAATGTGAAAAAGTATTTTCTTAAAATATTTTATTTTATTTTGTGAGAGCAGATCTTATTTGCTAAAAAAGTTTATATGTTTGCTGTAATATTCTACCTCTATACTTTTAAGCATATTTATTTCAGCGCTCAAAATTATACATGTCTCATCATTATAATTATGTACATAAATAATAAAACAGGAAAATAGAAAATTGATGACTATAATATACTTACTAGTCGAAATCCACACAATCTTGTAGAATGCGCAATTAAAAATATTTGTTATTAATTTTACAAAAAGTATTTTAACAAAACTAATCTAACCGCAGTACTGTACAAAAAACAATAATAATAAATATATACATGTACAACTTATAACTAAATAAAATATATATAAGATTTTGTCAAATAACCCGCCCCTAATATTGTGCCTGGTGCAAAAGTGAAATTAGTTATAGCGCATTAACTTTAAATAGAGTAGTTATATGAATGCTGCAGTCCCCTACTTTATTAATTGTAGTTGTATGATAAATAGAAAACAACACAGAAGATACAACACATTTATATACTTTTTAGGAATTCCTACTCAATTATTTTATATCGTCCATATGATAAATAATGTGATGCACCTCTCATTGTTTAATTATTTGTCGTTATTATACGACCTCTAATAAGTGGCCATCATCATCATCAGTCAGAAGAAGTCCACTGCTGAACATGGCTCAGAGAATTTCTGGATTTTTTTGTCCAATAATCCCCTTCACTTCTCATGCTCTGATGGTAAGGGGATTGTCTAAGGGGATTTCTGGAGTAAGCCAACAAAGCCCTTAGAAAACGGTGGGTTGCCATAAGTCTTATAATCCCAATAAATGGTATTCTATTCATAATGTGAAAATGTGCGAGCGAGATAGCTACGGATGGGACTAAGGACCTTAAAAATTAATCAAATTATTTCAGCTTTAATTAATCAACTGTTAGATTTGGTCATCACGCCTGTTTGTCTCGAAATTTCCTACCTTTGAACTTTGCTATGCTTCAAATAAACTCAATTAGATTGCTATATATAAGGATAGATTGAATTACGTAGGCCCTTTCGATGATGGCCAGAGGATATTTGGTGTTCACGCACAGATTCTCAAACTTATATCAGCCACCGTCCAATTTGTAGATCAACTTTTATCGGCAAGTGCCCCACAAAATCTTATAAAACATCGAAGTAGGAACTAACTTTATTTTAAACGACTTATGTTTATTTTTCTTTGGTTTTTATCTACCACCTGAAAGTAGATGTGCCGATAGATTTCAGGATTGCTGAGTTATCGATAGACTATTGACAGTCCATCCATCGTGCAAATATCGATAGTGCTACCGAAAGTATCGATAGCACAAAATGTGGCAATACTATTGATGACTTGCAAAGTATCGATAATATTGAAGCTCGATCTCGATAGTCTCTACCCTATTAATACTGTCGATACTATCGTCTTCCCGAATGGACGAGCTAACTATAGATAGTTTTATGATATCGATAGTATCTTAATTGAATTTCGAGGTTAATAATCATTGATAGCGGAACCATCGATACTTTGGCAACACTATACCTGAAAGCATAAAGCGACTAGACTTTTATAAAGGTCGTGTTAGCCCACTTTGAGAAAAACTGGCGTATAGTTTTCCGAGGCTAATTCGATTTGTTAGGGGGCGGGTAACCGCCTTTACAATTTGTATGATGCTGTGAAATGAAGCTTCTTTGACTTTCTATTTAGCGATTCGCCTTGGTTTTACACGTGTTACAATTCATTGCTTAAGGTGCAACGTTTCGCTCAGCGCGCGAAATTCAAATTTTCTTGCGTTTTTGTCAATTACAGCTTAATTACTCTACCACCATCCGCACTGGGCCAGTTAGTGTATGATAAGGCTCAATCACCCTTTAAGGGTAGGCCGATATCCCGGCAATGGGATGTTAAAAGGCTGATGCAGAGAGATAAATAAAATATTTTATCGGATTTTTCCAAAATAAATTGATTGATTGGTGGACTCTGTTGTAAATCAACGATAAAGGCATGGTAAGACAAGGTCACGCTTGAAGCATTCCTTGATAAAGGTCACCGCATGTGATCGAAACTATAGTCGGAATAACAAATTCAATTTAACGTCAGTACTGAGTATACCCGTTTTATTAAAACAAAATGAAACAACGATACGTAAGAAAAAGGTGTACGGAAGTCTCGGTGCTCGAGCCAGACTCGCAGTTTTGGAAGCGTTGATGTAGATAATGATGAGAAGGTGAAGCGGAAGTTAGGCAGCAAAGAAAAAGTCCAGAGTGTGGGATAGAAAAGAGTAGTTTAATCCCAACACACGAAATATATAGAACAGTAAGAAGCACAGAACAGTAGAATAACAATAATGAAAGATGTACACGAGATTGCGTAAGCGCGCGGTGCAGTATAGTAGGTGCACAAAGAGGCGCGGGCTTCGCGCGCCGTAGCCAAGTAACGACTGGTGGCGCAGGCGGCGGCGGCACCGATCGGCGAGCGGCCGCTGCGCCCTTACGGTAAATAGGCATAGTAGGAGCGCGCGCGCGGCGATGCCTGCGTGAATATAAATAATATTGATATTTAGTGTACTGAATGTATGACTCACACATACTGTGTGAGTCATGTGTGTGAGAATGTAATTCAATAAGTAAATAAATAATGACATGAAATATAATAAATGTTTGTATTGTGTAAATAAATAAGTAAAATAAACTTATTAATATAAATATGTAGTAGGGTCACCTACACAGTTGTCCAGTTTTTGAGGAAAGACGGGCACGCAATTCATATCATTTCGTATTATTATATTTATTTATTATGCGAGCACGTCACGGTAAAGATACTTAATAAAATTGTCACAAAGTATATTTCATAGCGTCTTACCGAGGTAGAAATTGCCAAATATTAAATTCACCTGAGATAATCCAATCCAATTTTCACGAGTACACGTACACGTGCAAATTGAATGAGCGTGTCGTAAAAGTGCCCTGCAAGTATTCATGAAAATTGATGGAAATGACGCAAAGGGTAGATATTATTAAAATCAGTTATCTAACTGGCAAATTTTCAAGTTTTTTTGGATATTATGTTAATGTCCAGAAACTATGTTGTTTCTGTTTATCATCAGAAATATTGTAAAGAAATTTTCCTCTTGAAATCTTTTAATTTAAAGGAAGAGAGGAGACAGTTTTTTTTATATTTCGTATACTTCGTATTTCGTTATACATATCTGTTTTTACTAAGATAATATATGTAAAAACGGAAATTTCTTTAAAAGATTTGTGAACGTATCAGAGATTAGACATACACTACACATACTTTTAGGAAAAACTCACTAAGTGATTTGTTGTGTTCAATATTATGAAAATGTGCGATTTTAGCTCTTCTATTTAAGTTTAGATTGTATTTAGAGATAAAATAAAACTATAAAAGTTCTAAAAACAGTAAGAAGTAACGTCCTAAAATAAGAAAATATTTTATTTATGCTAGAGTCTAGACGAACTTTGTATATTTAATTATTTTCACTCGCATGTTATCCAATAAGCAAAGTTCCAAGTACGTACAATTAACTAGGTATACGGCGTATAACTTCAAAAGCAGGTTCACAGAACAAATGTGTTTATTCCAGTGCAAAATTCAATTATCTGTTCGTAGGACGCCACACTGTGAATTGGTAACGCCAGTATCGTTGTAGGGTTGGGCAAAAAACATGAATCAAATAGTCTGGCAAGTAGGTACATGTTTTATTATTAGGAACGTATATTTGATTTTTTATTTGAGTAGAACATGATTGAGTCCGTAAATTAAGATAGATAAGATAGAACCTTAAATTGAGTCGGTTATTCCGACTATAGTTTCGATCCTCATACGGTGATCTTTATCAAGGAATGCTTGATAAAATGCTATTTAGTAGAGGTAGGGCTCTTCTGCAGTGCCTGGGGAAGTACCACACCTTTGCCAGTTCTTTAACCACCAAGCCGTAGTGTGCAAACATTACTGCGTTCCGGATTTAACATTATCATCATCAACATAAGATTTAACATCTATATCTCAGGGTTTCATGTTCAAAAATCTGGGTGGCACTGAATTGTCATGGACAAGCGTGACGCTTAACATCAGTTGAGCGACTTGCTCATCTTGTCAACAAGTTCAATAAGAAAAAAAAATGTCTTGTCTTGCACAGACGTAGTTTGGCACTCATGTTAAATCGACAAACAAATTACAAGCGCGACGCTTTTAACATTCCTTAAAAAAGATCACGAGACATGTTTGAAACCACCCAAGCAGCTAAATAAGTTCTATAATTGTCCAAACAAACATTTTTAGTTTTCCTGCTAGTCGCAGCATGATGATGATGATGATGTTTCCAGTGTAATTTACTGAGCATAAAGATATATAAAATTTTAATATCTCAGATTGAAGAGCGCAGGACAGTGCCAAAATTATCTCACATGCACAACATTCGGTTATTAGGTCTCTTTGACACGGAGCGAAGGTTGCGAGGGGAGATATCGTATGTGTACATGCACCAACTTCTTACCCACAACACTCTTTTTCCCAAGATTTTTGCCAGGCTCTGTAACTGTAGTACAACTCTGAACTCTTTAGGCAACTAGTAGTTCGCGCCGAACTGAGACCTCACGATCCCTATATCTTTACAACCTTTCGACCGATTCAGCTCATATTCAAACTTAAAATGTGTATTGAAATGGCCTACTTCCCTACAAAATTTCATGAAGATCGGATCAACGGTTCGCAAGTTATTATCGGATATATGTACACACAAACATACATACAAATGCCGATTTGTCCCAGTAAACTCTGAGACCTTTGCTTCGCTCGGTCAATAAATATTTCAAAGTAACAGTACACCTGGGTTTATAACGTCTGAATGTCATGTAGTAGCATAGAGAAATGTATTAATATAAGAGAGCCGCGTCCTGAAGGAACCGACCCGTACTCATGTTTGCCAGATAATGTTTGCTGACTCGATAGATTTTTCTCGAAGAATTGTTTACTGATACAATACAATACAATATAACTTTATTATACACCAAAAGACAATAAAACTTAAATATGAACAATAATAGAAAACCGGTAGTATAATGGGCGGCCTTATCGCCTAAAGCGATTTCTTCCAGACAACCTTGGGATGGACAGAATTATGTATGAAAAACACTACGGTCGGTGGTGTAGATATCTACATAAAATATATATAGTATAATATATGAAAATACATGCATAATCCTAATACTTACATAGAAATACATACAATAATTACACACTATATATAAATACTATAAAACTCACAATAGATACACACTATACATACGTACCAATTAACTTAAAGAAAGATAGTGTTTGTAAACAAGGTTCTTAAAAATGGGAAGAGATTTAGCCTGCCTCATACATGCAGGCAGCTCGTTCCAGAGCAGGACAGCTTGCACTGATCAGACATGGGAAGGGAAACAATTACGCGAAGTAGATAGATTAAGTTGATAGCTTTTACAAATATTGTGGGATCACTTGGATTACTTAACTAGATATATCCATAAAGTCCTTCGTGCCTAAACTTTTTTTGGATCGGTATATACCTATATTTCGAATAGCATAATGCGCGCCGCGGTTTCACCCGCTATTCTATAAGAACGGTTACCTATGTGGATAAAAAGTTGCCTATGTGTTAATCTAAAGAATCTACCTCCATACCAAATATCATCCAAATCCGTTTAGCCATTACAGAGTTGAACAGGGACAAACAATCCCTTTTCTTGGAATCATTTTTGCCTAGGTGAGCGAAGCCGTGCGGGCAAGCTATTATCATCTCACTTTACTTGAAAAATTACAAAACCCATTGGCTATATTATGCACAGAAGAGAGAAGTAAATAAATTTCTCTCTTCTGTGATACTATGAGTGGAGCCAACGCCATCTAGGATGTTTTAATAGAAACAAATATTTGGTACAGATTTTGTTCTCTGGTCCGCTAGTATACATTCTTATCTATGCTCTGGTCCTCTGAGAAATACAAACTTGACAATAAATTATTAATTTTTTTCAAGAAAAATCTTGTTTAATTACAAAAATGTATCTAGAGACTAGAATAAACTAAAACTTGAAATACATTTCGTAAAAGGATATGTGCCTTAGTAAGCTTCGGGGGCTTTTCCTTGATTTTCCGGGATGAAATATATCCCACAGGCATCCGTTTTCATCATGCAAACTTTTTCTTTGGCAAATTTTATCAAGATTTTCAATTTCAGACAAAGCCACAGAGAAACCGAGAACAAATAACAAACTTTCTCATCTACTAGTAGTTTGCGCCGAACTTAGACCTCGCGATTCCTATAACTTCACAACCCCTAGACCAATTCAGCACATATTCGAACTTAAAAATTGTATTGAAATTAACTACTTGCCTACAAAATTGTATGAAGATCGGATTGACGGTTCTTAAGTTATCGGCGGACAAATATACATACAAACATATAAACATACTAAAAAAAACTGCCGATTTGCTCCCGTAGACTCTGAGACCTTCGCTTCGCTCGGTCAATAACATTAGTATCAATATCAATCAATTTTCTATATTACATTTTTTAACATTAACAGAATCTCACTTCAAATGCTTCAACACAGATAATATAGTTACTCGTATATAGTTAGATAAATGTTTTCATCATTATCATCATCATCAGCCACAAACGCCCACTGCTGAACAAATGTCTGCCCTTAGGGCGGCACACTAAAGCAATCTGCTATTTGCATCCAAAGCTTGAGCGCGACTTTCACAATGTCCTCGGTCTATCTAGTGTGAGGCCTGCCTACGCTGCGTCTTTCGGTTCGTGGTCGTCACTGAAGAACTGTTGTTCCCCATCGGTTAGCGGTTCTTCGAGGGACGTGGCCTGCTCATTGCCACTTCGGCTTGCAATTCCGATTCCTGAAATCTATACCGCCTAATTATTATAGTTATTGCTATATTATTACAGTATTATCTGTTATTTTGGTTCTTTGGCTTTGTATAGAGTTAAAATATAAATATGAACCTACTAACCAATATATATTTTATATAAATTATCTTCTTTCTTTCTATAATATATTAATTAGTTAGTTCTGTAAATTGCTTATGTGGCGCTTCGTCTTCCGGTTCGTAGTCGCCAGTCAAGAACCTTTCTGCCCATTGCCACTTCAGCTTGCAAACTCTGAAAGCTATATCGGTGACTTAGGTTCTTCGGCGAATATCTTCGATAAGATAAGATACTACAAACAACAAATAACAAACAATTAACCATTCTCAACCAACATCACTTCCAGATCACTAATTTTC
The DNA here is from genome assembly GCA_947579745.1 of Apocheima hispidaria. Lineage (NCBI taxonomy): Eukaryota > Metazoa > Arthropoda > Insecta > Lepidoptera > Geometridae > Apocheima > Apocheima hispidaria. Next base: position 12,468,764 of record OX388157.1, read on the forward strand.
TTGTTTGTTTTCTCACAAAAGCAGAAAACGTACATCTTGATGCGGGTTTCAGTCCTAATTTCTTTTACGGCTAGCATTTCACGCTTGGTGTGTAAGTTCGTAGATGGAGGCTCTTTACACGCTCAATCAGATGTCAATCCAACCGGAGTAAACGATAGAGTACAGAGTTCCATCAGGAGTGTAAATGGACTGTAATCAAGTAGAATGAAGATAATTCTATAACAGTTTCCGAATGACTCATTGTTAAAAACATGCTGATTCTCTTTCTGTATTCAAAGAGCACGCAGTAAAGCACGTGTCATGCTTATAGCAAATTAAAGATCACCGGATGTGAATGAAACTATAGACGGAAGATCCGACTTAATTAAACGCTATTTATTCCTGTTTTATTGAAAGAAAAATACATAAAGAGTTAATATATTTATATAACTGTTTATTAGAGGTAAGTTTTTATGAGTTTGTATGTTTATAGGTTATTCTGTTAGCAGTCCCGGGACGAGCTAAAGCGCAATGTTGGGAGGTACTCCACTGCGTTCCCTTGGAGATATGATCCCAGGGCTCCCCGTCAAGCACAATATCAAACGGTTGCATACCAAAGCAGTCTATAGTCTTGTGTAGATTTCCCCCACGTCAAAAGTAACGTTTCATTAAACAAGAGGTTTTAGGTTATTTAAAAATATCCCTGAAGAACTCAAGATTCGAGCAACACAAGTAAATAGAATCTTAAATCATATTATTGCTTTCATTAATCACAAAACGTTTAACGAAACTGAATCTATAATAACCAATGTATAGTGCCTTCACGCTGCAATATTGCGTCTAGTTCTTTATTATTTATTTAATACAATTTTGTGCATTTTATCAAATTTTACAAATATTTTATCAACTAAAACTGAATATAAAAACTAGTCTTTACAAAGGGACATACCAACGAATCCTTATATATTACAGAACTAAGTGCTTTTATTGACTTGCGTATATAGTCCGATTAGTCCAGCTCCCGCAAGCAGCACCCGTTCACGAGTTGACGCATGTGCCAGCCATCGCTCTCCTCCAACTCAAAAACAGTTCATTTGATAGACTTTCTCATCAGCAATGTTAGCTAGCTATATTAAAGGTATACTAGTTAGATAGGAATACATACTAGCAGCAGATAGAAAGTTTCCAACCAGAGAGCTGATCTTGCTTTGACACGTTCTTTTAGTTCATTCGATTTCACAATCGAATTGTGATGACGCTCATGGACTAAATTGCTTTACATTGGACGTGTTACGTTCTCGCTCGTGTTACGAGATACCAAGAAAAATAACGTAGACGTTGGCGGCAATTCTGTCTTGAGTTTAAATTAAGTTTATAGTCTAAGCTAAATTAAGCTTTGTGGGAATTCAGTTTTTGTCGTCGCCAAATACACTGAAATGAAACAGACAAAGTACTAAACATATCAAAATATATATAAATATAAATAATATATATACATTATAATTTGTTATGAAGGATGTGCGCCATCGTGCACATACCCGTCCGACTGTACAGACAATACATTGACATGTACATGCACAATTGCAAGCGCTAGTAGAAACAACCGGTTCGGAGTAGCTGTGCATGGCCTGGCCTGGCGTCGTGTGGAGGGGAAGGCTGTATATGGGTTTCTGGGGGAGCGAAAGGGAGAAGCTATAACCTTAATAGTTTGTTTCTTTTGTTCCCGTGAGATTCGGGTCTGGCTGTTCCTTTCGCACAATGTCGGGTTGGGCCATGTATAGCCACTCTAACTGCCGCTTGTTGTTTTTTATTTTATTTATTGGAGCACTTTGTATGTTACTTTGTTAGTAGTGTTTTTTAAAGCGATATTGTTTATACTACTATAATTGGCTGTTTTATATAATGTATCTATGTTCTTTATTTTGTATTATTGTGCTGTTGGTCTTAAATAAATAAATAAATTAATTTGTTCATACTATACTTTTCCGGAAAGTACCTTATGGGAGAATGTACGCCATTACTGTTGTACAAATATGCAGCTAATTCGTGAAAATGATAGTGCTATATTCACGTGCAGATGAAAAGAGACGTTTTTAGCGCGCTAGTCAAAAACACAGATAATGCCTAATTACAAGCAGACTATGAAATAAAATTCCATGTTATTCTAGAACTTATTGTTACAGTAATAATAATAGTCGATAATACTCGAATATACCCTAGGGGTTCGGAGATTAGTGAAAAATGTGTGTAAAAAACGAGGGCTTTTTAATGATTTGTTTTATCGAGAAAATGTAATGTAACCATATTTTTCCTCTTAGCTGTACTAGACAATAGAACCAGAAACCAATTATATTCACACATATTCCACATCCACATTGTAATTGGTTTACGTATGATTTCTAATCTACATAACCATATTCTCTAGAATTTTGGCTTCACACTTTGTTAATTTAGCCAGTGTCAAGTTTTGTAATATTTTGAGTGAAGTAAAATATTTCACAATTATTGGAACAAGTCTCAGTCATAGTCTAAGTCAAACAAAATAATTTACAATTTAGTCCAAGTTATGCCCAGTAAAGTGGTTGAGACTGGGTTACTATGTAGTTATGGAAACAACACGAAAAGTCACGTTCACTTATTGAATTAAAAATCCACCATATAATGACGAGACATGACTTCTTCACGCTCCCGCCAAATTTTCAATTTCTATTTAGATGTTTGTTCCTTGTGGTCTGTAATAGTGCCACAAGACAAAAACAAAACAGCAAGTCCTCAAAATAATACTGGCCTTTTGCTTTTTTGTTCTTTAATTTTAAAAAAGAAATATAAAAAAATATATGATAATCTTTTGTTTTTTATTATGTCTAATTTTACAATTTCATTATATCATATTATTCACTACCTACAAAAAAAATGTAGCCTATATCGGTCTCCGATCCTTAAGCTATATCTATTGTTAGCAATTTCTTTGCATGGTCATTTAAACAAACTTCTACTATACAATCACATAATAATTGAAAAATGCTATCCTTCAACCGGCCAGTATTGCTGAGACTGCAGGCTTTCTTGGTGTTGCCAACACTATGCAAAATTTCAGGTCGATCCGTTCAGCCGTTTAGCCGTAACGAACAAATACCCAGAGAGAGAGACAGATTTATATTCGAATTTATAATATTTGTTAGGATATAAACCTCCAGAGAATGAAGCTCTACCAATTTCATAGAACGAATAGACCGAGGAAAACATTTTGAAAATCAAAGTAATCCTCGGGTATAACTGGGTCAAACGTTTCCTAGAACAGTTCTGTTATTTGTGTTACATATTAATGCGACCCTTTCTAAAACAGTTGTTTGTTTCAAAAGGTACGGAGCGAAAGAATGTTGGCCCTCAGTACCGCCCACAAGTGTCCGCTCGCGAATTTTTTAAAGATAATGTTTATCTCTGAAGTCATTAGTGTATATTTCCAAAACTTAGGTTTGTCATGAGGTTACAATACAATATAACTCTATCACACACCAAAAAGACAAACTTAAAAATAAACAATAATATAATTTAAGCCGACTTCAAAAAAATACTCTGAAAAAATGCAATGCTATCAAATGTTCTTGGCGCCACCAGTGAAATACTTAATGTCATTGTGGAGTTCCGATGGTCACCTGTAGTCTTCTTTATCATTTCTACTTCACCAAATAATAAATAAATAAAATAAATGAATATTGGTGGACGTCTTTCACACAGCGCCATCTAGCCCCAAACTAAGCAAGCTTGTGCTACGGGGACCAGATAACTGATAGAATACATAAATACTTTTTTTTTTTGTAAATACTTTCACAAAATACATAGAAACATCCCGATAAAGAACAAACATCCGTGTTCGTCACACAAATGTTTGTCCTGGGTGGGAATCGAACCCACAACCTATAGATCAGAAGGCGGAAATCCAAAATTCCTCATGGATCCCATTATCAGTACTGGATTTTGTTAAAAAAGGGACCAATCTGAAAGTATCTTTTTGCAATTAAAAAAAAATCCAACTCGGTTCTTAAACGACGGAGTTCTGAGGTAACAAACATAAAAGTTTCGCAGAGTTCCATGGTTGTACAACATTCAAGGCGAGGCGTGGATATTCGCCGAAGAACCAAAGTAAGTAAGTAAGTTTCAGGGATTGGCAATGGGCAGGCCATATCGTTCGAAGAACCGATAACCGACGGGGAAGAAAGTTTCTTGGGTGGCGACCACGAACCGGAAGACGCAGCGTAGGTAGACCTCCCACTAGGTGGACTAAAGACATTGTAAAGACGCGGGCACACGGTGGATGCAAATGGCAGATTATCGTTCAGTGTGGCGCTGAAAAGGGGAGATTATTCAGCAGTGGACGCGGCGTCTTCAGGCTGATGAAGATGATGTTGAAAAACGTTAAAACGTTTCTCCACCTCCGGACGGGCCGCCTGCCGTGTGGGATTATGGAAAGTTTGTTGTTTGTTCAGCAGTAGACGACTTCTAGCTGCTGATGATGATGATGATGAAAACGTTCTTAAAAAAAGAAAGCTAGTCCATGAAGACGCCAGGATTCAATGTCTGGATCTCCAATCGTTTGGATTTAAAAACGTCTTCTTGTTAGCCCCCGGCCCAAACCTAGGGGTGTATTTTTTATTTATTTAATATATTTAACTTGTGGTATCTGTATCTGTCTGTGGCATCATCATGTGCCATAAGACGTCCACTCCTGAACATAGGCCTCCCTCCTAGAGCACCACACCGACCGACTTGCATCCACCGATTGCCCGCGACTTTCACAATGTCGTCGGTCCACCTAGTGGGATGCCTACTACGCTTCGTCTTCCGGTTCGTGGTGGCCACCCAAGAATCTTTTTTCCCCACTTTGACTTTGACTTTGACTTTGACCATCTTCCTGTGGTATCGTAGCTCCCAAGCTGATGAACCGAACTTGCTAAGTTTTTATTTATTTGAAAGGCGACTTGATACTGTTCTTAGCTTGATTCAAGATACTAAGCCTGTTCAATCGTATGAAGATCATATCTTTTTACCCGGTTGCCCAAGGAGGGTAATATTTTTGGGGGCTATGTTTATGTAAGTATGCAGTTGTAGGTATAAGTTTGTTTGTTTGTTCCTATATTATCTCCTGTAGCCTAATCGGCTTGACCGATTTTGACGAGTGAGGTGTCGTTGGATTCCGTTTTATTTCCGGAGTGACATTGGCTATATTTTGCAGTCGGATATTTTTTTTTTCTAAAACATTGAGTGAAAACTATAGCATACTTTCCTGCATTCCATATATCATGGTGCGGGTATCACTTTGGTTTTTACTAAATTGATGCCACCCTACAATACAATGAAGTGTGTGAATGTTTGAAAGAAACTATTTCTGTGTTTGGGGGCGTGGGTTCGATTCCCATCTAGGACAAACATTCATGTGATGAATATTTGTGTTTGTTCTATGTCTGGGTGTTAATATCTATATAAGTATGTATTTAAAAATATCTATGTACGTATATCAGTCTCTGGCAGCCATATTACAAGCTTTGCTTAGTTTAGGGTCAGATGACCGTGTGAGCAATAATGTCCCAGATATTTATTTATTTATTTACGTAGGTATTATTAATATTCACATACTTCGCTGTATTGTGCGGTGGTCGCAATTCAGTAAAAAAAACCCCGTGTCCCTGAGCCCAAATATAAGAGAGAAATAGTACCCTAAGTAAATCTCGGTCCTTTTCTATGCATCATTAGATAAAGTAGGCGCACTTAACCCTTCCTCGCACAAGGTATCACTCTCGGCCCGGCCTTATTTTCTCATGTCACGCTTCACGGCGAGCCGCTGTCTGCTAACCCGTCATCCGACGTTACCGACGTTTTGCTCTGAATTGTATACACGACCAACTTATCTGTGTAGCTGGTCAAATAAATTGTTCAAAAGCCATGATATAGGCTCCCCCAGTCAACCCTTCAATGTTGGTGACCCTGCTCACTCTGGACAATTAACGGCCTACTTTGAAAAAAAAAATGTGATGTTTCTATTTAATGCACATCTTTATTTATGTATATTAAAAATCAAATTTTAGTAAAAGTAATTAGCTATTATAAAAAAATATATAAATAATAATTTATTATAAATAAATATATTATAATAAATACATTATCTGGTTTTTTGACTTGCGCGCACTAAAGCCATCAATATTCATCTGCGCGCGAAAGTGTATAGCGCTATCTTTCTCTCGAAATATCCACTGCAGTAATGTAGTGTCCTCATTAATTGTGAAAGAGGCTGATGGCTACTATTAAGGGAATCGGAAGCGAAGACCGTTTGGCAGCATACACTGCAATTGCATAAGGTCGCGTCATTCTTATCGCGCGTTCTTCGAAGATGGTAAGGTGTATCTGTATATTATCTTACATATATTACTAGTTATGACCAGACATGTACCGCTCCCGCAACAGACATGGCTTGCAACTGCATGTGCTGGACCTACAAATTCTCATCAAAGGTTTTCATCGAGGAGCTTTTCTTCAAGGAATGAACTTTCAAGAAACTTTTTGTTAGTTCTTACCTACGTTTCATAATAAGGAACTCCTGTGCAAAAACTTGCGCATGCTTCTAAAACTGCTTGTCTGGCGTTGTCTATCAATTGTTAAAGAACATGCTTCTAAAACTGCTTATCTGGCGTTGTCTGTCAGTTGTTAAATTACATGCTTCTAAAAGTGCTTGTCTGATGTTTTCTGTCAGTTGTTAAATAGTTGACGGAGCAAAACGACAGTGTTAGGAGTCGGGAACAAATCGGAGTTTGTATGCATTCTTGTATGTTTGTGTGTATGTTTAAACATACAAACAAACATAACTATTAGACCCGACGATAACTATTAGAGAACAGTTGATCCGATCTTCATACAATTTTGTAGGAAAGTAGTTTACTGAAATATGTTAATTTATGTTCAAATATGAACAAACTTGATGGTTCACCTGTTGTGAGGTTATTGGAGCAACGACGTCTCAGTTCGGCGCGAACTACAAGTTTTCAAGTGGATCCTTGGTAGTGACAGTTGTATATAAATGCATTGCTCTTACTTGAAAAATTGGCTCCGTCTACTTGGATCCACAGCTCAGATCCATGTGAATTCGCGGAAACCTTTATTTCCTCTTAAATCTACCATTGAGGGATTCAATAATAAACAAAATTGTATATGCCACTTCGATCCACAAGCGAGGGGATCCAAAAATAATAAATATTTTTCTATGCCACTTGAATCCACATTTCACTAACTACAAACAGGGTGTCTTAGACTAAGCCGCATTGTTTCACTGATATCTATTATTATTTTCTTCATACGTAGTGTATTTAGCAAGTGACAAGTTTTGTAATATTTTAATTACTAATTATACAATTAAAAACAAAAACAAGTCTCAGTCATACTCTTATGCAAGCACAAGTGATAGTAAGATGTCAGTGCATTGATCCAAAAGATATAATCCTATCTGCAGTAAGTTTCATATTGAATATCGGAAACTGACATCCGGTGACTTCATCAATCATAAAGCGTCTACGAATATGCCCATCGATTAACGCCACAGAGGCGACGTAACGTACGAAAATAATTTTATGAGCCATAAAAAGCCTTTTACTCGTTCGTAAAAAGCCCAGCGGCACGGTAGTCCCAGTTTACAATTACGCCAGAACTCGTTTTGAACGAAATGTGGAGCAATTTCATGTGTAGGTACTAACTAGTTGGTGCTTATTGCCTTCGCTTATGTAGCTTGAGTGTTTTTTCAGAACGAACTGCCCAAACTTATTCAGAATAAGTATTGATATGTTATCTTGTGCTATTTAAATTCTAAGAAATATTTTAGGAAAAGGCAACACTGCTATGTACTGCTACTCATAACTACATTTGCGTATATACTCCGAGCAGTCCAGCTCCCGTAAGCAGCACCCGTACACGAATTGATACATGTGCCAGCCATCGCTCTCCTCAACCATATTGCAAGGAAGAGGGAGATACGCCAAACGACGCCACCGCAAGAAGAAGCTTTTAGTGTGCATGAGTGTTCTGGGGTATACACGGAAAACTTACAAACACAACAATAAAGTTTTTTTGTTCTATTCGTCCACCTTTAATTCCCGGCCTAAGGCCTTCCATCTCCATCGTAGTTCGATGCCTAATAGCCATTAAGGTCAGGGGCGCTAGTGTCAACTTTTCGCTATGCACTTTGCGACCGAATTCAGTCACTATGACGCAAAATTCAACGCTATTTTTGCGTTTTTTCATAACAATTCGTGTTCGTTGGCGAATTTTTGCGTCATAGCGACCGAAGTCGGTCCCTATGACGCAAAATTCGACACTATGTTTGCGTTTTTCATTAACAATTTGTGTTCGTTGTTGAATATTTGCGTCATAGCGACCGAATTCGGTCGCAAAGTTCCGTAGCGAAAAGTCGAGACTAGCGCCCCTAATTTAAATTCATTTTGTTAAAATATTTCATCATCATCATCATACGTAACCATAAGACGTCCACTGCTGAACATAGGCGCCAAAGAGCACCAAAAAAATACATTAAATAAAAATTTAAATATTTATTGTAAAGTAAATGACAAATCATTAGTGCACTGGTCTAGCTGCGTTATTACAGCGGAAGCACTAAAGAACTACCAAACCTTATGAGAGCGCTAACCCTGGTTCTTGCTATCTCGTTCGTACTTTGACAACACAATCCACAGCATTCACAACAGTCTGAAATCCAGCATTACTAATGATTAGGACATGTATGGCACGACCAGCATCACGACTGCTTCAGGGCTACCAATGCGCTATGTCTATTATTTGGCTGTTATTTATTCAGCGGATTTCTAATTGCGGTTATGCAATACAAAGCACGCTAGACTTTAATATTGATGAGGAGGCTGCGGTACCAGACGGTCTTAGCCTGATCAATATTAAATTCTGATTTGTCTCGAGACCGAACCTCGTCTGAATATTTGGGCTCGACGGACAGAAACTCAGAATCAACCACCACGCTATCTATGGCTTGTGTAATCACACTAATATTATAAATGCGAAAGTTTGTTTGTAAATGTGCAAGTATGAAAGTAGGTAAGTTTAAAAGTTTGTAAGTGTGTTTTTTCTCGTTCAACTCCGTAACGGCTGAACGGATATTGATGAAATTTTACATAATACACTATTTATTTGCTTATTAACACAAAGGCTACTTTTTATCCCGGATAAAAAATCGGTTTCTGTAGAATAGTGGTGACACCGCGGGGCGAAGCTTGTAAAAAATAAAATGAAGGAGAGTTTTTGGCGGAAACGTGAAGAAGTCATGTCGTGTCATTGTATTATTTTCCAAAATATGTGTTATTTCGAGTGTTTTTGTGTCAGAACGGTGGACTTTTATTCATTATGTGTTCGTAACCGTGCACGAGAGTTGATGAACACGTATAGTACTAGTAGTTCTGCGAACAGACCTCACGGGCCTAAACTATTTTGCACAATCGCATTCTACAATTTCTTAGAATTTTTAGTAGTCGGCGATTTTTGATTATTGGGGTATTTCCCCTCAAAATAGGAGAAGCTTGCGCGGCGCCATTTACCGGTCAATTTTGACACTATTTGGCACACACATTCAGTACTCGATTCTAAACATGAATTTTGAATATGAGCAAAATCGGTGGAGAGGTTGTCAAGATTTATGATCGTGATGAGAAGTCGCGGTCGACTCGCGAACTCAAGGTCTACTTAACGGGTAAAAATTCACCGTTTTGACACAATAACACTCGAAACAACACAAGTTTTGAAAATCAGCCGGTAAATGGTGCCGCAGCAAACTTCCCCTTTTTGGGGAAATACGACATCAATAAAAAATCGCCGACGACTACAACATTTTAGAACCTGTACACCAAGTTTCGTCAAGTTTGGTTGAAACATACGACCTTTACGCGAGTACCAACATACGGACAGATGAAAGTAAATTTTGCCAGTTAAAACTGCGACCTTTAGTTCGCTTCGCTCACCCGGTCAATAATGTCGTGTATGATGACTTTTCGTGTTGTTTCCAAAACTCCATAAAACCTCTAGTAAAGCCTCCACTACTTTTCTGCGGCATATTTAATTTATATATTTACTTTGGTTGAATTAAACTATGACCAAGACTTGTTTTAATTGTAAAATATTGCCTAAAACGAGACGAAATATAAGGCAGAATAAAACTAAGTAATTTTTTTCTTCATCGCCGTTGTAGTGGTAGGACTTGAGTTTTGCAAAGTCCGCCTGGGGAAGTACGACATCTTTAGCAGATATTCAACTGCCAAGCAGTAGCGTGCACACGCTAAGCGGACGCATTGTATTGCCACGCAGTTTTTTTTTGTTAAATTTAAAAATTCTTGGTGGTACTGTTTTGAGCAAACATGACATTTACCATCAGGCGTGGCTAGCTCGTTTTATCACTCAGTCATATAATAACAAAACTTTTTTTGGCAGGACTTAAGCCTCCCTTTTTCTGACTTGTTTAGCGCCAATCTTGTCTAGTGTTTCTGCAAATGTATCTATGACATCACCACCGCTGGACTGGTCTTCTGGGGCTACGACTACCGTTGCGTGGCCGCCATTCCATCAGAGATAAATTTTATCTGCCGTCACCATCTGTGAATTGCGCTCAATGCATGCCGAAGCCTCGCCGCATGTGCACACCAATTCCTGTGTATCACCATCTGTGATCACCATCAACATGTTGAAACATGTTGAGACATGTTGATGGCCAGACAATAGACAATTATTTATTTGTCATAAAAATAAAACAAAATACAAACTAACACTCTATGATAAATAAATAATAATCTAAAACAAATGTTTTGTGTGTATACCCCAGAGCAGTCACGCTCACTAAAAAGCTTCTTGCGGCGGCGTGGTTTGGCGGGTCGCCCACTTTCCTACAATATGTTTGAGGAGAGCGATGGCTGGCACATGAGTCAACTCGTGAACGGGTGCTGTTTGCAGGAGTTGGACTGCTTGGAGTATATACGCAAATCTATAATAACACTCAGCTCTGTAATAGTATAAAGATTCGTTGGTATATTCCTTTTGTAAAGACTTTGGTTTTTATATTCAGTTTCAGTTGATAAAAATAATTGTAAAATTTGATAACGCACGGATCCTGGAGTCCGTCGTATTGCTCGACGGTTTTTGTATTAAACAAAAATACAAAACCTAATTTTGTTTTACCTTTGTCACAAACCGCCCTCAGCATGATTGCTGTGAACAACCATGGTCTTCCGTTGGAGCCGGTAGGTGACTTTACGCACGTGTGTATCGCGAGGCGTATACAACCAAGCATTTAACCTAAATGAATTAAACAGCATAGCATTATGTCTAAAAATATTATTTATACCTATGTACGCATAAGGAACATTCTATCAGCTTTAAGCTTAATGTCCGTACTCTGGTATAATGACAGTGGGCAATGAGTTTGGATACTGAAATAAAATCGATATTACTCAAAAATCTTGATAGGTAGATGAATACTGACAGATCAGAATTTGCAGTACAATTTTTAAAAGTAGTCAAAAATCTAAATTTTCATAATAATACATCTAAAAATAAAAACAAAAAAAATATAAGTCAAGGACCAGTGGGCTGATCCCGTAACTCTGAGAGCGAAAGCGAGAGTTGCGTGAGTGGGACCGCGCGTAGTGCGATTAAGTTGGTACGAGCGATATGGCATGCTCTCGGAACGTTTCATAGTTAGAGGATAAGCCCGCTCGTACCTAGTTGTTTTTACGCGGCAATTCTGCCAGCATTTGGGGCACGATGAATGCTGGTAGCGTTTTATTAATTTAGTTCTTTATTTTGTTTTTGAGTTGGTTTAAATTTGTTTTCTATTTTTTTTTTTTAATACAAATATTTCTTGTAATTCCTAAATTTGAATATTGATATTTATTATTATATCCAGGTAGGTACTTTGACATAGTTCGCTGTTATAATAATAGAAAGCTCTCTAACCTTCCAAAAATTTATAAACTTTCGAGAAAATAACACAATGAAATGAACAAAATATATATTTAGAAAAGTTCCGATCCCGTCAAACTAACTTTAAACTAATTTATCGACAGGAAAATAACAAACTTTCCTGCGGTGAAAATATTTCTAGTCGAGTAAATTTTTCTCGAAACGAATTATGAAGTAACCGTCACAGGTACTTATATAGTTCAAAGTTTGTTACCACTGTAATGGATGAACATAGGAATTCCATTTCTTACTTTCAACATTAATAAATGTTTCAGTGTATTCGTCCCGTTTGCCGTCGAGACGGCGGGATCGAGGAGCACGACGCCAAAGAAGTTTGTGGCCGATCTAGGGCGTCGCTTAGGGATCCTACGTCAGGCCATTTCCATGCTCAGAACATCTAGCTGGCCACCAAGCGCAGTAGCGCTGCCAGCTTACATTACATACAGCGGCGCAATAAACTCTAGCTGCAGCACACTTATTACACACTCATCAGAAACACACACACACTGTCATTACATTGCGAAAATTCAGAAAAAAAATCATTTTTTTGTGGTATCGTATCAGTAATTTCCAGCACTATCACCAGTCTTCGTTTTCGGGAGCGTTCCCATTACATCCTGTATAACTAAAAGGGAAAATATGGTTGCTTACTCGACATTTTCTAGACAAAAAAACATTGAAAAGATCTCGATTCACACACATTTCACGGTAGATCTCCGAACCCTAGTGTATATTAAAGTGTTACTCTAATAGCGAGGTAATATAATTTTAAATAAAATAACACATTTATCCATCAGCACCATTTATTTAAATTTGTTTCGTCATAGTCGCTTATCTATCATAATCGAGATTATGTGGTCGCCACCCGTGAAATACATATCATTGAGAAGTTCCGGTGGACATCAGTTCCACTTCACCAAATGATACTTTCTGAAAACAAATGCCTGACTTGTTGATGAAAATACCAAAATCGCTACATGTACGCCTATAATATTTGAGGAGTTTCCTGAATACATCATGGATCTTATTATCAAAATGGGACCAATTTAGAAGTATCTCTTCCAAATTATAAAAGAACTTTTCATCAGGTTCATAAATACGTAGTTCTGAGGTAACAAACATATTTAAAAAAACAGTCGAATTGAGAAACTCGTTCTTTTTTTTGGTTAGTTTCCCTGGTTTAGTTGTTCTTAGATAGCAATTATCAGACTTTTGACATGCGCACTAAATCCATCTCTTTTCATCTTAACGCGATAGTGTAGCGTTATCTTTTTCTCTAATTAATTATGAAAACCGAAACAAAGAGTAGATAGAAAATGTAATTAAATACGTAGTTTAATACGGGGATGAAACCGTCAAAGTTCATTATGAATACTGCTGAAAAGTTTCTTCAAACCACTTAGTAATAACAGCAATACAAAGATAACATTGCTTTCATAATTATACCAACCTACATTTGCTTTTAGAGGGCTTATTACAAACTTTGTTATCGCAAAAGCCTTTGCTCTCCATTATTTTTAATTAAGTACCTAACCAACTTTGTCCAGTAAGCTTGCTGTATATTAGCTTGAACATTAATTTTAGTCTATGCTTAAAATTAAGCTGGAAAAGAATATGTTTTTATTTTATTAAGATGCGTGAGTCGTTAAAAAATATTTTGCTAAGTTTTTTTAAAAATCATTATCGGCCTGACGACGTCCCTCTGTTGAACGTAGGCATACCCCTAAGAGCGCACACCGAATGGCAGGCTGCCACTTGCATCCACCGCTTGCCCGCAACTTTCACAATGTCCTCGGTCCATGTCGGTCGGTGGGTACGTGGTACGCTGCGTCTTCCGATTCCGATCCGCAGCGATGCCGATTCAATTCAATACAATTCCGATGCGTGGTTACCACTCAAAGACCTTTGTATTTATTAATTAAGTTCCGAAAAATAAAATTAATCGTCATCATTAAAATACCATTATTGGTAAATAACATTAGTTCTACTTACACTGTTGATTGCACTGCTGAATCCTAACTTCCTAATCCTAACTAATATTTTAATTCAGAGGAATATAGCCGCAGTAATATCAGGACTAATAAAGCTTCGAGGTACAAAAATGAGTACGTTCGTCTCGAGGAAAAACCTTCGCTTGCGCGATTCAGAACTCACTACATTACAACTGTCAGTCCATACAAAACGTCAAAAAGTGCACAAATATGGTTCAACGCCATCTAGCGAACTAAAGGAACTAACTTTGGTCTCTGTTTGAATGTTTGTCGCGTTATCACGCCTAAACGCTTGAATAGATCTGGATATAATTTGATATGGAGTTAATGTATATCACAAAGACTGACATCGGATACTTTTTTTTATGTTCACGCGTTGTTATATAACCAATAGTGTACTAGTTACTTCCTATATATTAATAATATATCATCATCATCATCATAATTATCAGCCAGAAGACGTCCAATGCTGAAAATAGGCCTCTCCCTTAGAGCGCCACACCGACCGACAACGATAAATATCACTCTAATAATAAGTGCGAAAGTTTATGTGTAAGCGTGTAAGTATGTAGTAGTGTGTAACCCGTTCAACTCTGTAACGGCTGAACGGATTTGGATGAAATTTGGTATAGAGGTAGGTTATTCCCTGGCACATAGGCTACTTTTTATCCCGAAAAATGTTACCGTTCCTGTAGAATAGCCGGTGAAACCGCGGGGCGCAGCTAGTGTACCAGGAACCTACTTAAACTGGAATAAAATAATGGCTAGGAAAAAAAAAATATGGAAAAAAAATGTCGGTGTGGTTGTGGTAATACTAACAAAAGGGTAATAAAAAACAAACAATTATTAAAATAAATAATTCAATTTTACATTTACAAAAAGATAACTAACAAAAACGTCTCGCAGTAATTACAACATAATTACCAAACTTTATAACACAAAAGATAGCCTCTCACTAAAATTACCGTGTGATACAAACAAACATACAGACGCACGAACGCGGCATAGCTAAATAGATTCCGTTTTACTAAGTAAAAACAATTCCAATGTCAACTCTAGTTCACATCTACTTAGCGCTTCACCTAACGCCATAGTTGTCAAACACAGATGAACTAACTTCATAACTACGTAAGCACTCAAGTTCCCGAGTGAGTTAAAGGAAACCAAAATTTCAGCGACGTCTGTTATACCTACAGATGAATGTTATACCTAATCAAGCATGGCACAACGGCTATTTTTTTTTTCTTTCTTTTTCCTCCTAAGAGGATTTTGGCGTCGCACGTCTTATGCATTTGCCAGTATACATATATATTTTCAAGTTGATATTAGATATTATCAAACAAGTCATAATCACGGTCAAAGGCGAGCATAGCAAGTCACGGTCAAGTCCAAGTCATGCCTCAGTAAAGTGGTAAAAACTTTACTAGACCCATCTATGGAGTTTTGGAAACAACACATACATTCACGTTTCACGACATTATACCATTCAACAACACTCGTGCATGTTCACGAACACTTAACGGGTAAAAATTCACCGTTTTTACACTTTAACACTCGAAAAACACAAGTTTTGGAAAATAATAAAATGACGCGACATGAATTCTTCACGTTCCCATCAAAAATCCTGTAACCTCGTGTAAGCTCACATCTACTTAGGGCTTCACCTTACGCCATAGTTGTAAACTTCATAACTACGTAAGCACTCAAGTTCCCGAGTGAGTTAAAGGAAACCAAAATTTCAGCGACGCCTGTAATACCTATTCAAGCATGACACAATGGCTATTTTGTTCCGACTCCGCGCAAAGTTCGTCTGTGTCACACGTTATAAAATCATGCGCCAAGCTCGTGTGATTGATGACACATTTTTTTTCTTATGTTTTGGCTCCGCAATTTGTGCGTTTAGGTACTTAGCCAGTGCCAAGTTTTGTAATATTATGTGATGTCAAATAGTTCACAATTTAAATAAATCTCGCAAGTCTCGTCTCGTCAAATAAGTCAAGGAAAGTAAGTCACAGTCAAGTCCACGTCATGCCCCAGTAAAGTGGTGGAGACATTACTAGAGGTTTCCATGGAGCTTTGGAAACAAGACGAAGAGTCACGTTTCACAACATTATACTATTCACCAACACTCGTGCACGTCCACGAACACTTGATTGATAAAAATCCACCATTACTATACATTAACACTTGATATAGCACAAGTTTTGAAAAATATTTGATTGACGTGACATGACTTCTTCACGCTCCCGCCAAAACTCTTCCCTAAGACATTTCGATTCGATTTCGATTTCTTTCGATTGATTTCCTTGTTTAGTTGTAACTGTTAGTATTTCTAACGCGCGCTGAAGCCTTTTATTTTCACCTGCACGTGAAATTGTATAGCGCTATCTTTTTCTCATATTGTCAGTTATGTAATTTAGTTGAAGTTGAATTGTTGTTAACATGAATTGACACAAAATATAAAACAATTAATTCTCATTTATTTTCCAAAGTTTCTATTCTAACAATATTTAAATAATTAATAAATACTAAGATAAGCTTAACACCAACGCTTGAAATGTCTACAAGCGAGTCACAGTTAGCACGTCTTTTATTATAAATAAATGCTATTTACACTAATATCTATAACATTATTAATAATTTATAATCTCGCAACACTTTTTTGACGGTATATTATATTTTCACTTAGTACTTATAAAATGCTTCATAATTATTATGATTTGAGTGCTCCAAAAAACTTAAATTTCAAACACCAACAAGTAATTTAAACCATAAAAAAACACATTTAAAGTCGCATCTTATAACTTTAATGAAAATGTTAATTCTGATCAAATTCCTACCCTAATTTGTAGATAATTTACCTACCTTATCAAAATTACAATCAGTTAATATTATAATTATGTTTGTATTAAAAGTTATTCCTTATGTATACTTGAAATTATAATTGTTTATAACATTAGCCTTAAAGGAATCGATATCTCTGCTTTTATTCTATCTACCGACTCTGTTCGGGGAAGTAGGCCATTCCCAAGGACTTTTTAGTTTGGGTACCAATGCACTCCACGTACCTATTTTTTTTTTAATTTTATTAGTAGACCTATACCAGGACTGTAAAATATATAATATAATTTTAGTACAATATTTATGATATTTGTTTAAATTATATTTCATTTCATTTCATCAAGGCATCATCTAGATTCATTGATAAAAAAAAGTATATAATCAACTCTAGAAATACTATACTATAATTAGGTATTTACATGGAAACACTTGTAAACAATGGTGTAGTTTTTAACTGGTTAAATAGATACATCATTCTTATTATTACATAATAATATAATTACATATGTGAAACGTTTTTTTAATAACTTTATTGACATGTCAACTAAGTCTACAAGCGTAAATGGTTACTTGATGTGTTTGAAACTGGGCTCATAAGTTTTTTGGTAAACTCAAATATTTAATAAAAACCTTAATTAAATAACTATACATAAATTATGACTAATACTTAGTAAGCATTAAACTACGACACAATATTATACTCCTAGGCCTTTTGGATACTTGCATTAAAATAACATCTAGATATAATAAGAATAATTTAATTAATTTTATGACTAGGTACCACGACGTGTGATATTATAATTTATACAATTTTATACACGAATTATTCAAACAAATGTTCTTAACGAGAATTATTTTTGCCAAATGTAATTAATGTAAGCAAACACTACTACGATAACAGTATTTATAAAAATGTACAAACTTTTGAAAGTAAGCCGGTACGTATACTTGAAAATGATAATAAAATTATCTTCTTTACTAATATGCATACGCTGTGTGCATACGTAACGTCGAATCTTGGAAGTAGTTAATATCGTTTTATGGCTTCGTTGTTATTTTTGTCGGCAAGTCTGAAAACAAATGAAAACAATTATTGAAAGTAATTTTTTTAGGAGTTTCAACAGAGGTAAAAAATTTTCCTCTTCTGTGGTTTCAACAATACGACATCTAAATGTAGTTTCCAAAAAAACGTAAAGTAGGTCCATGAACAGGTAATTGACAACACCATAGCTTAATAAGAATGGAATTTATATTGTGTATTTTTTTTTGTGTCAAGGCGAAGTATCAAAGTGTGTTTTGTTGTTTAGTATTTTCTCGTGTTTATTTTAAATATTTTTATCTTGTAGTCACAGAATTCTTCTTGTTTTTTAAGTCTTTGCTTGTTTTTTTAAGTTTGTTTACCGATTGTAAGTGTCTACAGCACTATTTATATCTTTATTATTATTTGTATGCCTTAAGGCGGAATATATAGCGTTCTATTTTAATATTAATTCCACCACGTATATATGTATACCCATATACGCAAAAAATAAATTATGAACTTTGAAAAACATAAAATTATTGATTTGTGTTTCCCTATTACTCACCATCATACCTTTTTTTTCTCTTTCCTCCTAAAATTTTGGCGTCGCAACCTTATCATACTTCTGTGCGTGGCATAGTAAACATGGGGAAAAAAATATCAAAGCCAAGCGACGCGAGATAAGTCACTGACCTCTACAATTGATCGCTTGCCATCTGATGGGGTTGGCAAATCTGCGTGTAAATGTACCAGCGGGGATCAACGTCCATATTTGGGTTCAGAATCAAGTACTGAATTCCATCGTCTAACATGGCGCAGTAGATAATAATTATTATACAGGGTTATAATGAAAGGGCATGCTAAGCCGAAATGAGTTCGAAGTACTCATGCTTGTGAACAACTTTTACTACCGGACCAAACCTGAAATCGAGAAAAAAATCTGCTGCTATCTACGTTTTGTCGAGTGTCATTGACATTTTTAAATGGAACAGCTGTTTTTTTTTCTCGATTTCAGTTTTGGTCCCATAAAAGTTGTTCATAATAATGAGTGTCCACAGCCCTATTCGGCTTAGGATACTCTTTCCATAAAACACTATATAAGCGTGAAGGTGAGTAATATGTCTTTATCGTTAGTAAGTAGTTAATAAGATGAATGATGACTACAGTTTTATAAGAGATATAAATATATATAATATAATAATACTTGCTATCAAATAGATGTAATCTCGTTCATATCAGTGGATTAGCCGTTAATGTCTGACACAACCTATTGTGTTAGTAAGACAAGTAAGGCACAAGAAGACAAAACTAGGCATTAACACATAGACTAACTTTTATCATCAGTTCTGTAACCAAAGAGTACTATACAATTTTAATGACAACTATATTCATTCATATTCTTTATTTGCCACTAACCCCCGAATGCTGAAACGTTTGTTAACTTTGACGACAGATTAAGTCTGTTGCTGCCTTTGTCACTTGCTTAGTGCCAGACAATGGCAACATTAGAATTAATCTGTTGTCAAAGTTAACAAGCGTTTCAGTATTCGGGGGTTAGTGTACAAAGGTCTTAATATAATATGCACTTAAGACTTAGTCGCCCATTTCGGACATTGCAAAATTACGAGGACGCTACATATCTGAGTTTTAATATTTTAAAATAAATAGTGTCGTTTAAAATAAGGACGGAGAGATGATGATGATGAGATCAGATCGTCAAATTTTCTTACTAGCCTTAGTGGCTTCAAAGTATTCTTCAATGGAATAGAAACAGTTTAGTGCAAGGTTTTTTTTTAGTTTCGTGGTAAAGTTGGTTAATTTTGTTTCGTTTTGTGTAATTACTTTACTTTACCTGTGTAAAGTATTATATTTATTTGTTTGATGGAATTAACATAAATCATTGAAATAATACAACTGAAATTTTGGGAGTAAATATAAAATTTATACGGTATTACTTCTGTGTAGAGAATATAGAAACGTACGTATGTGAAGCTAAGCTTCTTATTCAAAAATCTGTTCCGAGAAGCGAAGTTCCATTGACTCCGTCGTGGTCTCAGGAAGTGTTTGCATAAAACTTAGACTGTTCTGCAAATAGCGGATAGAGCACAAATACGAATAAAAATATCTTGTGAACTGTAACTTGTCAAGTGTAAGTTGAGGTTCCGCTGCTCACGGAAATATACGTATTTGTTGACAAACTTTTCCAAATAATGTTTGTGGAATGATGTGGCATTATTATCCCTGTGCCTGTGCTGTTGTAGTGGAAGGGCTCTCTTGCAGAGTCCGCCTGGGGAAGTACCACACCTTTGCCAGTTATTCAACGGCCAAGCAGTAGTGTGCAAGCATTACTGTGTTCCTGATTGAAGGTCAATGTTTCCAGCGTAATTACTGGGCATACAGAGATTTTACATCTAACATCTCAGGGTGACGAGCGCAGCGCATTGCTGCGCATAGTTTTAAACTGTTGAAGTTCAAAATTCTGGGTGGCACTGAACTGTTATGGGCAAGCATGACGCTTAACATCGCTGAGTGAGCGACTTGCTCGTGTCGTTACCGAGTAACATAAAAATAAAAATAAACTGAAATTAATTTAGGACTGATTACTGATCCCACTGAGTGAATTTGAAAAAAAAAAAATGAGATATTTGCAAAGTGATATTACTCAATTCTTCGTGCTGTAGTAATTTGATTTAATTAATGGAATACGGAATGTTATGGATAGGTATATTTGTACTCATCATTATGACCAATTAACTCTGGGACCAACACTGAAATTGCGAAAAAAAAACAGCTGTTCCATACATTTTGTCGAGCGATTAGTATTTTTCTATGGAACAGCTGCTTTTTTTCGCGATATCACGGTTGGTCCCATAGTAAAAGTTAATTATAATTATGAGTACATTCATACCTTTCAATATTGTTGCACATTTCTGTAAAAACTTGTATAGTGATAGATATAATGCAGTCAATATTATGCTGGTAATCTTATGGTGAAAAACTTGTTAAGAGCATGTCTGGCCCTTAGTAGGGTTCCGTAGGTGCGTAGGACGTTTGAAGTATTTATCTGTTTTTTCCGCTTATCTCAAAAAGTAATTATCAGATATTGCCGGAAATAATTTTAAAATAAAATTTTTCTTAAGATCAACGTGGAAGACAAAAAGATTCTAAGATGCATAGTTTAGAAACGGCAGGGAAACGACACATTGCAAGCAAACTTGTCGACCCATATTTCGCAAGCGGTACATCTGATAAAAAATGATGCAAGAAACCTTAACGTCAATATAAAAGACTTATTCAATGACACATGTGGGGTACAAGCATAGTTATTTTTTATCCCTACTTTACATGTATGACAGATATCAATATAAAATTATGATTTTTTGACTCTTTCAAATTCGTCACCTTAAAAATACCTGTTCAACGACACTCCACATGATGGGGTACAGCCCCATTTATTCATCCCCTCTTTACATGTACGGGAGCTATCCTTATTATACGAAAAATAAGAATTTTTATTTTTTGAATCTTAAGGTCTTTAATTCGACTATAGTTGTACAACATTTCATGGATAAGCGTTTAAAACTTTGGAAGCTATAAGGCTGTAAAGTATTCAGACAGATAGGCAGACAGACGGACATGACGTACTTGTAAGGGTTCCTTGTAGTATTACGGAACCCTTAAAATGTGTATCCCCTGTGTACCCTATGAATATGAGTACGTTTCTGGGGGAGGAATAATGTAGTATCTAAATGGTAATCGTCCATCGACCGATCCGTAACTTTCCTTTGTAATTTTAATATTTCCGATACCAACAATTTTAGTGTAATTATTTTGTGTATGTGAATTAAATTATATTAAAATAATATTAATAGATGTACCTACTCATAATTATATAGATGGTTTCTCTTTCAAACAGCAGATTTTTATTCTCGATTTCAGTTTTGGTCCCATAAAAGTTGTTCATAATGATGAGTACCCACACCCCTTTTCGGTGTAGCATATCCTTTCCTTATAACACTGAATAACCTTGAACGTGAATAATATCTTTATCGTAAGTAAGTAGTTAATAAGATGAATGATGACTACAGTTTTATAAGAGATATAATACTTGCTATCAAATAGATGTACACTCATTCTTATCAGTGGATTAGCCGTTAATATTAAATTATATTAAAATAATATTAATAGATGTACCTACTCATAATTATATAGATAGTTTCTCTTTCGTCTCGCTGAGCTGAGATTCTTCATCGATTAACTGCAGGTTAACGTTTTCACCTTTCGTATGGTAAGTTGCTGAAATCGTCTTATCGTCCAATAGGATACTCTCTATTTCTACACCGTTATCTCTTTTCACGTTCCCCTCTAGTATTTTATGTTTCAGCGATGGTCCTCGATTGAATGATGAACCCACTAGCGTTTCTTGTATAGTCTCATTTCCATTGCATATATTTTTATCCGCCTTGTGCGTTGGCATCCGTCCGGAGTGATAACTGTTCCTCACGCCTCCCGTAGACTCAAAAAATGGAAGTACTTGCTTAAACTCTTTTCTAAAGTTCTCGTTCAGCCATGCATATAAAAAAGGATTGTAGCACGTTGACGCCATTGCCATCGAGTGCGCTAGAAAGAACGACACAAAATAATAGTTCCACTCCGTCATCTGGGCATAGAAATCATTGGATATATTGTAGATATTCAAGGGAAGCCATGATATGCCAAATATAGCTACCATAGAAATGAGCATTCTGTTCGTTCTTCTTTTTCTATCTCTATCTGCTTCTTCTCTTCTCGTATTCTTAGCACCAGGTTTTGACCGCGCTCGGTCTTTTAACCTTATACTTACGCAAGTATAACATATAGCTATAACTAAAAAGGGTATTAGGAATTGTAGGATTGTAGTGCAGACCCCGAAAATTCTTCTCGACCTATCTGAAGGCCAACTCTCTTCGCAGTAGTAAGTCTTGTTGTTTGTTATCTGTATGCCCATAAATAGTCCGTACGGGCATGTTACAAATAATGAGAACACCCATATAAAGACGATTATGAATATGCACGTGTTGAGTTTCATTCTCGGGTGAAAGGGGTATATTATGACGAAGAATCTGTCTATAGCTATGGATGTTAGCGTCAACGTTGATATGTAGACGCTTGTGCCTTGCGCGTACGGCATGAGATGGCATAGAGCCCTGCCAAAGACCCATCTTCCTAAAAATGTGTACATAGGTGTCAAAGGAACTGCGAATATGCATAGCAGTATATCTGAGAGCGCCAGATTCGTTATAAAAAGATTGGTGACAGTTTGCATGGCTCGATTCCTGAAGACGACATAGCAAACGAGGACATTTCCGAAAACTCCAAGGACAAAGATTATGCCGTAGAGAATAATGAAGGCGTATTGAACGACTTCAACGTCGATGATATCGAGAGTTTTGTTAGCTACTGGCTCATCTAGGTGTTCAACCGACTCTCCAGTCAGCGTCTTAGTAAGGATCCAGACGCCTCCGCCCATGTATGTAGACCCATTGAAGGTCATAGCAGACACGTCATCTTTGGACTTTAGAGGTGGTGCCACATCTTCGTGGCTCGAGTTGTATACCGACAGCATTTTACCATTTCCAAGTTATGGAAGCAGAACAGTGTTGGCGCCAATCCATCTGTGGACAATGTAAAGAAAATTGTTATTGTCTGTAACTAGAACTTACTCGAAAATTAGAGATATTCCAGATAGAGTATTAATCGAATCGGAATATATAAATAAAGAAAAGAAGCACCATCAAAATAACAACAGTCTTGAGGAAATTATGGTCAAGGTTGAACTAAGAGCATGAGCACTAATTCTAGATGAGCGAAGCGAGCTTAATCTTCGCAACAACTGGCAAAATGTGCTTTCATTTGTTTCGCGTACAGCTCGTATTTTGGGGTGGGAAGTTTTTGCGGCGGCACTTACCGAGCAGTTTTGATAATATTTTGTAAAAACATTCTAAACAAGAGTTACGTATAGGAGCAAAATCATTCAACAGATTTTCAAGTTATCCTTCTGAAGTCCTGAAGTTTTTTTTAGCGCTTATATGTCTGCGTTTTACCACCAATTCGCCTGTTGGTAAGCGACGGTGTGGCCGAAGATAAAGCACGCAGGCTTAGAAGATACCTATTCACTCTGACCTTGAAAAGCTGTAGATCGGGATTTCTAATTCGGGACATTCGTCTCGAACTGAGACCTCAAGAGATTGTGCATAAAAGGATGCGCTCGCGAGGTCTACTATTCGCAGAACAACTAGTCTATAAAATTTTATGGCCGCACCCAGAGGAATAGTGGTGTAAACTTGTGGCTTAAGCCAGATTTCATTTTATAGTTTTCGGACATGCCAGATAACCTAGTTATTTAAAGCCATTGGAATTTTTATGGGTATTATGCTGTATGTATAAAATAATTTCGCTCAGCACCTAGTATCAAAAATTATCTGTAACTCTGTACTCTGTAACGTTGTACACGTTTAAACCTACCCTTTTCATTCTTTTTTTGGTCGAAGATGTTCGTTCACCCAGGCATTGCGCCGGGTTGAATAAATAGTATCGACTTCGCCATTTGAATGGAATCACTTCAGAGACGAGAATCTATTTTGAGATAAATTATAATGCGGTGTAAACATCGATCTAATATACTACGTCGTAGACGTAGTATATTAGATCGATGGGTGTGAGGTATTTGGATATGGCGTGAGCATTTTTTACCTTTTTAATCTTTTTTTATCGGGCAAGTGCCTTTATTAACTAAGCAAAATACATACAAACTACAACTACCTAAACTTCTGACACTTTTGAATTTGTTTTGTCGGGCAAAAGAAATGTATTTATAATGGAATTTACGTGTTTGGGGAAGTTATATTCGGGCCATCACCATTTGAAGAGATCAATAGGTAACCGCTTATCACAGACAAATAATAAAGTCATTTGCATCTGGCTAATCAAATGTCAAGCTATAAGCGTCGTGCGTCGATAAGACGACAATGGAGTTCTTGAGTCCCCTCATCGAGTTCATACTCCATATCAGCAGGTTTACGACGCTGTGCTCTCCACATTACACCGTTGCTACGGCAACGACACGGTGCTGTAACCAGATCAGTAATCAAACTTTTTTTAAATATACTTTTTATATTACCAAGTGGCTTTCTTTAACTTGACTATGTTCCAAATTTTAAGCAAAAACGTTGAAGAAAGTAAATAAGATTAAACTATGTTCTATATATAATTTTAAAGAAACAAGCCCGTTTCTAGGAATCAACGCACAGACCAAACCGCTTGTGAACAATAAGAACGGATTTTGCAAAATTCTATCCATGGTTAAAATAGTCCCCAAAAAGTTTATATGAAAAAAAAGAATGCTAAGCTATACTTTTTATCAATAAAACTCGCTTTGTTTTAATAAAACGGGAATACTCACGTTTCATTGAGTCGGTTATTCCGACTATAGTTTCGATCACAATTTGTGACCTTTATCAAAGAATGCTCTAAGTGTGACATGCGCGCGACCTCGTCTTGCCTTGCACTCAACTTGAGTTCTATTAAAACAAAATGTGTCAAAACCACGTCAGTTTTCATAGTAAGCAATAAAACTCGGTTTGTGTACTAAGCATACAGAGATTTAACATCTAACAAATCACTGACGACCGCAGTGCATTGCCGCGCATAGTTTTGAACTATTGAAGTTCAAAATTCTGGGTGGCACTGAACTATTATGGGCAAGCGTGACGCTTAACATCAGGTGAGCGACTTGCTCGTCTCGTTACCGAGTAACAGCATAAACATTAAAGAAAGGCATGTCTCAGAATTTTCCGAAAATCAACCTCTAAATAGGTGAAATTGGGTGTGAGGCAAAGCGAACGAAGCCGTGCTTTGCTCGTCTAGTAAATTAAACATGCTAGTCGTATATATTAATCGTATAATATAAGATGCAGTCTGTGACGATTCCATGTTTAACTTAACGTATTGTGACAGAACGAAAGTTTCAAAATTTTCTAGAAGCTTGTACCTCGACAAAGAAAAAGAACTTTTGAAAATGAGCTTGAAATTATAGAAAAGTTTTCTCTTTAGAACGCTCAAATGTTGTGTGGACATACAAAGTTGGGTAATACGTACAGCTGAAGCTATACAGCTGAATAAAAGAGTCTTTAAAGTACCTTTAGGTAGAGTACACTCGGCTTTCGCAAACCGGCATCCGTACTCTCTCCTTCCACAGATATACAATAAGGTTCTCAAATTGTTTCCTAGTTTAATAAACGAAAAAACACATAAATTTAAACAATTCTAAGTCGGTTACTTTCCCTGTCTTACAACGACACCGAGAGCTTGAGAGTTAGTGAACATCCTTTCACTCAGTCATTCACTCAAACATGAGCGATACCCTAACACATACATAAACTCACACATCATCGCTGCGAACCCTGACTCTTTTGAGGACTTGAGTATCGCAGTGATGACACACACACACAAATACACCCAACCACGCCAAACAATTTTTCAAAATATTATTTATTTGTTTGTACTTACAATACTTACATTAATTTTTCCCTTTTGTTGTCGCTGGGAGTCTTAAGTAGTCTCTAGTTTAAAGTTAGATATCTTATTTTACTTTATTGTTCATTACGAGTTATTTTTTTCCAAGAAATCACATAAGTAGTTGTATCTTTAACTCTTAAACTATGTTTTCGCTAATAGAGGCTTCCACAATACGGGCTTTAAGCCTAGTGTGGAGCCGCAGGACAGCCTTTGATTGTGTAATCTACTGTAATTATCGATAGGCATTTTTATGCACCCAAGCTTGTATCCAAATAATACGTTTTTATGGCAAATAAATTTTACTTACTTTACTGACTTACGTCAGTTTTGATTCTAGAGAACCCACAGGCCCACTTGAGTCAAACCTAATGCAAAACACTTCCAGCTCCCCAGATGTTGGGGTTGCCAAGTAACGGACAAAAACTACGCGTTCAAATAAAAGTCGGGCTCCGTCGTTATGAAAACAAAAACTGGCCGAATAGGATAGAGATCAAATATGGAAACCTGCATATTTCCGGAGAAGAAGTTCAATGGCGTATGTGAATCCGCCAACCCGCACTGGGCCAGCTGGTGGATATAGCCCAATCACCTTTCGAGGGTAGGCCGAAATACCAGCAGTTTGCATACTACTGCTTGGCGGTTGAATAACCGGCAATGATGTGATACTTCCCGAGGCGTACTCTGCAACATAGTCCTTCCAACCCCTACCACCACGTGGTTTGGTCTATATGACCAGACTGTCTTCTAGAGCTGAGTTTAATAACTGTGTTCCACTGCTTTGGAACGATTGCCATTAAACTGAAACACATTATCGCGTGTTACGTCACATGACGCTATGTAGCTGGTACCGTGTGGACCGGCTACAAAATTCCACGTGAATTGGGTTAATTCTAATGTACTTAGATCGAAAATACCAAGCGGAGATAGATTTATTCAGGTAGAAATAAGCACTCGTCGGGGTAGGGGTTTTTGGGAAATTTCTGATGGGAGATCGGATATATGATTTGAGTGCTTTAAAGATTTTTTAAGCAGAACATCTGGTTGAATCTGTACCATATAATTTTAAGATAGTATACTTTGTTATTACCCGATCAACCCTTAAAGGATGGTAATATTTTTGAATATATTGTGTTTGTATTTGTAGCCTAAACGGCTTGACCGATTTTGACGAGTGAGGTGTCGTTGGTTTTATCTTTATGTCTGGAGTAACATAGGGTATATTTTGCAGTTGTATTTATCTCTTTTTTTAAATAATATTAATTAATTTATTTATTTTTAGAGGGTAATCTCCAGGACTACTGAACAAAATCTGACATTTCTTCACTTGGTATAGTAGAAAGCTAGATTATGGTATTCCTTAAAAAAAAAACCTATTAAATATCTTTTAATCAAAGCGCGTGTGATACCATCTGCAAAAGCTATTTGTTACTAGTTTTATTCTTGAAAATAAAAACTACAAAGTTTATAATAGGTAATAATTATCTACAGCGACATTTCCCAAAAAGAGTTCTAGATTCAAGACCGGGTATAGAAAAACTTGGTGAAGGACGCCATTCGGCCAGGTACTGCGTAAAGCGTCGGAAAGAAACTGAATTCAGAGGGCAGCGGATGTAGGCTAAATCATGAATAGCAGTGGACAAGACCTGACAATCAAGACAATCAAGAGAAGACAAGACCAGGCTGACCTTGAAGGCGAGAGTATAAGAAGTCTCACAATAGTTCTCGCGTCTAATTTTAGACAAATCAAATTTAAACTTAGGTAAAGTTTAAGTTTGCGCGAGAGAGCTTAAGTCTCAAAATAAATACTTACCCAATTCTCAGTTGCCGCAAACATCCATCAACAAAACTACTAAAATATGCCGGTAATTGGAGAAATACCAAAGACAATTACGCAAATTCCTTTGTACAAATAAACGTTGGAAATTAAACCACTCTTAGAAGCGTTCTGATTTTCCTTGTAGTGCAAGTTATGAAAAATAGAAGTTTAACCTTTCGATATTTTTTGTGCTACTGAGTGTCGAGAGTGCAAGTTGCTCTCCTGGAGGTAAGCGCTACGCTTGCCCGTAAGAGTTCAGTATATTTTGCTGCGCTCGTCATCCTGACATATTATATAGATGTTAAAACTGCTGAGGTTGATGTTAGAAAATATTTTTGCAATGATTTCTAACAAAATTTAAAATACTAGTTTTAGCAGATTTAGTTACATTTTCATTGTATTTCATTTCATTAAATAATTAAACCGTCTTAAGTTATAAATATTTAATCTTCTGTAATAAAAAAAAATATGTTGCGATCTTGTAATATACAACTCCTGTTTTGTGACATTTTATAAAACTTAATATAAACCAAAAAAAAGTTTGTATACATTATGCTAGTTTATAGCAAAAACGGGAAATGTAAAATGCGTAGAATACCCTCATGTTATAAAAAAAAAAACGATATACATAATATACATTTGGCGTGTTGAAAATTGTTCCTTCTCAATTAAAACCGTGTAATGTTATTGTCATTTTGAGTCCTAATTTAAACGTATTTGTTTTTATTTTGAGAGAAAAGAATTACAATTATTAAAGTAACCACAGCCTGAGAGGTTGTATTACATGTAGGCGTCTGTATGACTAATGCAATCTTTTATAACAAAGTGTTTTTCATCTTTCATGCCTTGTCACTTACACAAACTGAAGTACAAATCGTAATCGCAATACGAAAACATTTTAAAGTCGTTAAATCCCTATTAATGTCGTCGCAAATTAACGCGAGCCTCCGATCCTGCTGAATTGCGTCATTTTCGACTCAAGGACACTTAGACGGAAAAATCAGTCTTATTTTACTTATATTTTCTTACTAGCTTTGTCCACGGTATATTCTGCTATTTTTGTACAACTGGAAATTACCGTACCGTTTTTCTTTTCGGTATTGAAAATATCATAATATATTATTATGTGTATTGAGGGTGTGTGTAGCAGTTCCACATTCCATAGTCATATTATTCAAAACTTAATCTTTTATAATAATTAAATTATTAATAATCTCACTCACAGGTGTTGGAATAACACAAGTGTGACTAGCTTTACGCGCGTTACTCTAGTATTAAATACCAAAGTAAAAATATAAAAATAAAATTACTAGGTAATAAATAACTGTGAACATTATTTTGCTCGTCGAGTGATACGTACTTATTTAAGAATTTTAAGTACGAGTTTACATAATACACGCTTTCTCGCTCGAACAATCAACATTTTTATTTAGGAAAATAAAATTACTGAGAATGACGTTCAGAAAAAAATGTTTTAGCAACACTTTCTTTATTACATCAATGATACAATGACTTTATTGGTATGCGAAACTAGTTGATAAATGTGTCATACATAGGTAGGTAAGTAGGTAATCGTTATCTAAATTGCTCTAGTTTCTACCTTGAATGGCATACAGACATCGTTTATTATACTTATGATTATATAATTATCGTTGACTAATTAATTAATTTATAATTTATTCGTTAATTAATAATTGACAACCGCTAGAAAAACATCATGTAAAAAAATGTCGGTCAATGATGTATGTGTAAAATGTCAAAGATATACAATTTCAATTTATATTTTTTTTAAATTGCTTTTTTAATGTTAATTATACTTTTATCAGTTACAACCGTGTCTACAGTGTAGTAGGATTTTTTAATCAGTTGATTTACGAATTAAACTACTCTTAAGCAAATTAAATTATATTATATAGACTTAATTATTTTTATACAATTAAATCGTGTAGTTCATATGTATAACAACTTTTAACTGAAAAAACTTTCCTAAAACCAGTTTAGATTAGACGGAATAGAATTTGAATAGAGCATACCGCCGTCTCGTCCATACAAAAAGCTTAGTGTGATATCCATCCCTAAGTTAACACCTAACTTATCGTTAACACGATTTCAATGATTTCTTAATATGGACTTGATATTCTTGGACGAAACATATCTTTATCTTGACAAACTATGCTTGTGTTAGTTTTTTTTTTAATTTCACTTGATCTACGTTGTTATAGGCACTTTCTCATTGTATAATTAAGACTCGCTAGTAAATTTTTCCAGTTCCAATGTAACCTAAATTTAATTTAAACTATTTTGTACTTTGTAGGCAGCAAAAAATATTTTCATTTTAGTTTAGTCTAGTCGAACCTCCATGAGCACGACGTGGTCTCCTGTAATTGGGGGTACACCCAGCTTGATGCCTATGTTTCATAATGTGAATGTAATGTGTAACTTCTGTTGGGGATCCATATTCTATAAAAAATAAATAAATAAATTAAAATTACATATTTTTTTGCATCGAAAATACGACGAAAAAAATAAAGCATACCGGCATAGATTATAGTTTATCCAAACCATTGATACCAAAAACATTTTGTTAAGATTTAGGGGATGATAACAGACTACCCCCGAAACGATAAAAAAAAGTTAGGAAAATTCACTAACTCTCTCTATTGCACGCACGAAAAACAGAGCGATAGCTATACAATTTCAAATATCTAATACGCCAAAACCTCGCGGAAGGACTATCCTCTTAAGTTATACCAAACTCAGCTCAATATCCTGAACTAAGTTTAGGGGATCGTTTAACTTAATCCACTTCTTAGTTCTAGTGCTATAAATTATTGTTACCTTCGTGTACATTAGAGCAAGTGAGGTATTATGAAAACTGACGTGGTTTTGATACATTTTGTTTTAATAAAACGGGAATACACACCATGAAACTCGTTTTAACATTGTTATAATGGAAAATAAATATTTATTTCTTAATCTTGAGCTTATTCCTAATAATACCTCACTTTTTGTTTTAATAAAACGGGAATACTCACGTTAAATTGAGTCGGTTATTCCGACTATAGTTTCGATCACATTCGGTGACCTTTATCAGTGCAAGGCAAGACGAGGTCGCGCGCGTGTCTCGCTGAGCATTCCTTGATAAAGGTCACCGAATGTGATCGAAACTATAGTCGGAATAACCGACTCAATTTAACGTGAGTATTCCCGTTTTATTAAAACAAAAAGTGAGGTATTATTAGGAATAAGCTCAAGATTAAGAAATAAATATTTATTATCCATTATAACAATGTTAAAACGAGTTTCATGGTGTGGAAAGAGGATGTCCAAGATCGTACATATTCATAACTTCCCAAGAAGAAACTTGTTTCCAAAGCCGGGCTTAGGTTTGCAAAAAGAGTTTTAATCCTACAAAATACTCAAATAGTCAAATACTGAACAAGTAAAAAAAGTTAGTTGAAGGTAGGTTAAAGTGGGTTTTTTTTTTTTTCTTTTTATACTTTTAGAAGTCGGGGAGGAGTTTTTAGATAACCAAGACCGGTGCTAATGGAGTACTCCGGTTAAGGTGGGTTAGGTAGGTAGTAAGTTTATTAAAATGATTAATTAATCATTTTTTAGGTTTTAGTTTAGGCTAGTTTTTATAATTTTTTTAGCTTGTTGAGCTTCCACCTGCGGTATTTCCGAGTGACTACAACATTGGGTTCTTCAAAAGGGCTGTTAAAAGTCTTTAAAGGTCGGCAACATATTTGTGATGCCCCTGGTGTTACAGGTATCCATAGGTGACGGTGATCGCTTAACATCAGGCGGCCCGTCTGCTTGTTTGCCACCTAAAGCATAAAAAAATATATATATATTTTTGTTTTATTTTATTCAGGAATCTTCCAGCTACATAAAAGTTTAATTAAGTATTAAAATAACGAAGGCTACAAAAAAAAAATATAGCAACACACTATAGATTTATCTTGGATAGGTACGTACAAACGTTTTGAATCTACGTTTCTAATCCGTACAGCCAAGGAGTGGAATAAACAGCCGGCTTCCTTGTCTCTCTAGAGATAAAATCTAGGGCTTTTCAAGGTCAGAGTGAACAGGTATCTTCAAAGTCTTCGTGCTTCGTCTTCCACCACGTGGTAGCTTACCAACAGGCGAGTTGCTGGTCAAACGCAGATATATATGCGGGCATTAAAACATACAGCAACTATACATACTTACATACTCATACATACTTACTAATAGGTAATATACCTGAAAAATATTACCCTCCTTGCATTCGTGTAAAAAGCGGTAGTACATCGCTAGGCCTAGTCTTAAATAAATTATGTAAATACCAAGTAAGTTAATGCAAGACCAATAAAGGCTCAATTCAAAAGCCTAACTTTTGTCGAGTTTACTTGTACCTATACTTCCGTACCTTGTTAAGCTTGTTCGCCATAAACCTTACCGTCCAATACTGTTACTTATTCTGCGATGCTATCCTAATCTTAGCTAATATTATAAATGCGAAAGTAACTCTCCCCAGAATACTGAAACACTTGTTAACTTTGACAACAGATTAATTCTAATACTGCCTTTGTCTGGCACTAAGTAAATGACAAAGACAGCACTAGACTTAATCTGTCGTCAAAGTTTACAAACGTTTCAGTATTCGGGGGTCTGTCTCTCTGTCTGGGTGTTTATCGCGTTATCATGGCTAAACGGCTGAACTAATCGACCTGATTTTTTGCATAGTTATAGCTTAAGGGTAGGAGACAGACATATGCATTTTTTTATTGGTTCTCGCAAATGAAGTCGCGGGTAACAGCTAGTGTTTCTATAAAACTTGGCTAGCTATTCATTTGCGGCCCCAATAATGAATGATAAATGCCTTGAAAACGGACGGTTTTTGAACGCATCAAGGTAAGGAGGATTGGGGCGCTTACCTCAGGGGTGAGTCAAGTCAGAATGGAAAATAAGTTAGTGCTGCCGTTTTTCGTTTTCGGGACCATGGGTCGAGTCACCAGAGGCGGTCGAATGCCATCATCATCGGCCTTTATAGTTTTTCCGGTAAGTAGATCTTTTTTCAATGCTTCATGGTTTTCATGTTGTCATGTTTTTTTTTTCATAGCTTCTTACTGGGTTACCCCATGTCGGAACCATATTGTAAAACTAAATAAATAAATGTCAAATAAAAATAAAATAAAATTGTAGTTAAAAAAAAGTTTTTCACACACAGCGACATCTAGCCCCAATCTAAGCAAGCTTGTACTACGGGGACCAGATGATTGTTAGAATACATAAATACTTTTTTTTTGTAAATACATACATAGAATACATAGAAACACCCAGAAAAAGAACGAACATCCATGTTCATCACACAAATGTTTGTCCTGGGTGGGAATCGAACCCACAACTTACAGCTCAGAAGGTGGAAATCCACACACTGAGCCACAAGGCTAGTCAAAACAACAATGTCAAACATGAAATAAAATTTTCAAGTTAATAAGTTTGTTAATTCAGTTTTAGGTAAAATGAGATTTATCAGTTTATTGCTAATAAAATTAGTCAAACACGAAGCCGATCCGAACAAAGGTAAGAAAAATGTGTAAACACCACGTTAATTTCTATAGTATTAAGGACTCTCAACAGTGAGCGTGAACTACTGGTGAAAGAAAACAACGCTAGTAAACCCTAGCATTGTAGTAGCTTGCTAGTAATCACCGTCAAGTTGTGTTAGATAGGACGCAGGGGTCGGAAAGAACAACACAACGGTGTGCAACCAAGAGGTGTATTCGACTGACTCTGGTCGCTGTGCCGGACGTAGCCGTGCGCGCATCTATATCTATGTATAGCTAGCTAACAAGTTGAAAATCTGTTGCCGACCTACGGTGTGCTCCGACAGCGTCACTTGCGAGCCATGCATTTCTCGTTTCGGAGTAGTTTTGCTATCAATCTTGCCATCTTCGACGAAACAGTCAGTTTTAGTAGTGGTAGGGCTCTCTTGCAGAGTCCTGGGGCAGTACCACACCTTTGCCAGTTATTCAACCGCCAAGAAGTAGTGTGCGAGCATTCCTCTGTTCCGGAATGAAGAGCAATGCTTCCAGCGTAATTACCGGGCATACAAACATTTAACTAACATCTCAGGGTGACGAGCGCAGTGCATTTCCGCGCATGGTTTTGAACTGTTAAAGATCAAAATTTTGGGTTACACTAATTGTTACGGCGTGACGCTTAACATCAGGTAAGCGACATGCTCGTCTCGTCACTGAGTATCCATAAAAAAAACTTTATATCACCTGTCTTTTTTTCAAACGCCTAGTATGTCGACCATTGAAAAAAACATAACTTTTTTTAGTAAAAAAGAGACACTATTGCATGTTTTGCAATGAAATGATCAGAATTTTGTACCAAAATTAAAACTACTGATTTACAGCACTTTCCTTAACTAACCCTGAGTACGCCCTTACCTAGTCCTCGTAAAATGTTAGAATTTATTAAGCAATTACCTTCAACAGCCATTAGCCAAAACACTTTTATAGTGTACAGACTGATAGTGTCTGGAGTTACAAACAGGCAATAAACTACTGGATCATAAAAAGCTATGGGATTTACATTATTTACTATTATTGCTTATGGAAGTGAATATATGGAATTCTAAAGCGAAATAATTCGAAATTTAGATTGCGCACTCTATCGAGAGTGCTGGTTTAAACTCTTGTACAGTACTATCGAGTTGTCAAGGAAAACATTCCAAAAAACCTTAAGCAAATAAAATCTTTCTGTAATTTTTACAAGTCTTGCCGGAAGAAGGGTAATAAGGTGTTTAATGTTTCATACAGGACTTAACCACGAAGGGTATTGCTTAATGTTTCATACAAGACCTAACCACGAAGGGTATTGCTTAATGTTTCATACAGGACTTAACCACGAAGAGTATTGTTTAATGTTTCACACAGGACTTAACCACGAAGGGTATTATTTAATGTTTCATACAGGACTTAACCACGAAGGGTGTTTTGGTGTATAAAAGTTAGTTTTTTGTTCCTATGTGACCTCCTACCGCTTAAACTACTCGTCCGATTTTGTAGTGCGAGATGACGTTAGAGTGTCATAAGCTATCTATACATGGCATTTTGCAATCCATACATTGCATTATGTAATCCGGGTTTTTATCTGGATAAAATAAGATAAGAGATAAGTAAGATAATTGGAGATAAGTTACATAAGCGAGTCATCGTTCGACAGCGCCAGTGAAGCTGCAATCGACACAATCCGTCGTCTCAACGCTAGCGCACGACTGCCGGCCCGAGTCGGAATCTCAAATGTTCGGAATATTAATCTAAGACATTCCCATATAAGACAATGTTGATTTACAAATACTATGTGTTTATCTGTAGTATCTCTCGATTAATTTTACAGTCACAAAATATTTCCAACGTCGAAAAGCCAAGACGGAGACTTAGAAGACGAAAATAAGAAGAAATTTAAGACAATACGAAAAACCATTTTAATATTATGGCATTTAAAAAAAAAAATAGAATCTTCAATCCAGCGTCAAAGGAGGAGTTTTCGCTTTAAAGTTTAAAACCTATTAATTAATGGCCTTAAAACCATACATTGAGGGATATTTTTCGTGTGACAGGCTAAAAGGTTGCACCATGTAATGAGAAGGTTTTTTACGAACATGTGTAGTCGAATATGGTAAACACGCCTAGCCTGGGATTGGGATTGACTCTCATGTGATGTAGTCAGGACACATTGATTGTAACTGTTGAGACAGTGGTTGCTATAATCCTCACACTTGGCAGGCGGCTTAAACATCGCAGAATCTTCACCGTTTACTAGAATGACGCTGGTGCCCGTCTTCTGGTTCGTACTTAGGCCAGTTGCAGTTTCTGGACACCCGGGCCCGGTTTTTTGTGCCTTAAAGCCATGGACATTAAGAGGAAAATAATGTATTTCTCTCTTCACTTTCGTTTCAAGCCTTCTGAAATCTGGACAGTAAATGTTCAAGAAGTCTGATCTCGCTCCCGCAATTTCAAATTATTGAAGAAATTAATTCACTAAGTGTAAATTTTTAACCAAATTCAAAAGAGTAAGAGGTCCTCAATTCGACTGTATGTTGTTTTGTATGTTTGTGATATGATTACTCCGCCAATTATGTATTGATTTTGATGATTCTTTTTTTTTGGTAGTTAGATGGATAGATAGATAGAAACTCTTTATTGTGTACACCAAAATAATAATAACACACGTACAGAACTATCTTATAAGCTAGTGCCAGAAGTGGCGGCCTTATCGCTTAAAGCGATCTCTTCCAGGCAACCATAGTAATACTTCATGTATTCCATAGTGGTAGTTCATACTTCAGAGGTGGTCCCATATTATAGATTTATCGAAATTGATTCAGGGCTTTTTGAAAAACCAACAAAAACAAAAAAAATACAGACATGACATTTTAGTTTTTTGGGGTTTCTTTCAGCAAGTTTTGATGATTTTCTAGTTTTTTTTAGTTTAAGTTTGTACTTGAAGGTTATAGTGAAGTCGGTTTTTGTTATTTTTTTCCTAAAAATTAATCATTAAAGAGTACGTTGTCTCTTTATTGTAATTTTTAAATGTTTAAAATTAACTTTTTTTAGGGTTGATTAAATATTTTTAGCTTGTTAGGGCCCTTTACAAATTTAAAGAATGAACGGATTTTTTTTCAATTTTTTTTACGAAATGGTGATAGATAAGGACAATATAATATTTGCGAAATTCACGCTTTTTACAAAAAACATGTAAAAGTACAAGAAATGGCTGCTGTACTTATAAATATAAAATCTTATACGCGGCCCTGATGCGTTGCTCCGTTTGTAGTAATAAATATTAGAGAGGATTGTTTCATCATCATCATCCACATCTTTCATCAAAGGTTGTCTGGAAGAAATCACTTTAGGCGATAAGGCCGCCCATTATACTACCGTTTTTTAAAAAAATATTATTGTTCATTTTTTTAAGTTTGTTTTTTTTTGGAGTTATATTGTATCTTTCTCTATCCCAGTGCTTGGTATAGGCCTCTCTCTATAACATCTGTCTCGCACTTGTGCCAATCTGGTCCAGGTTCGAAAAGAGATTCGACCACAGAAAAGAGAAAGATAAGTTTTTTTTTCTCTTCTGTTGATTCGACCCTTCTCGCTGCAGGACCAGACCGCTCTGTTTATCTTACATATTTATTTTGTTGTTTTTTGTTATTAGAATTTATTTGTTGATGTCATTTTTTATCCATTATTAGACAAAGCACCACTTAACTTAAATTAAGTAGGCTGGTGCTTAATTATACATCATTGGAACGTTGGAACAAATAAACAAGAGACACGCAAGTGGTCGGGAACAGACATCAGAATAAATTAGAGGGTAAATTACTAATAATTAATGAATTCTTGGCTTGGCTTTTTGTTGAGCTCTGTTAAATGATTGACTGACATTGGTCTCACACGGGAACGTATCGGCGTTTGTTTGTTTGTCTTGTGTACTTGTGTACAGATATTTTTGCGACGATAACGGCTGCTGATCTGATCTTGATGATTTTTTTAAACTTGTCGTTCTTTTTAATACTATTTTAAAGTTTGAATATGAGCAAATTCACTGCAGGATCTGAGACTGCAATCCCTATCATTTCAAAACTCCAGGTATTCTTCTTATCAGCTCTTACACAACCACTACTGTACGAAGCCTATTGAGGTCTATTGAGGGGTAGTTGCCCCACGCTTGGAAAGTGGCTTGGAAATTCGCAGAATGTACACCATTTAAAAAGAGGACGCTGCTGCCCATCCTCAGCTGGTTCTAGTCGCAGTTTTAGAAACCCGGGTAATTTTTTTATAGAAATGAACCAGTTGTCACAATACTTTATTAAGATGGCATCAACGGATCTTGAGATATTGACGCAAAATTATACACACAAATAAATAAACATACATACATACATACAACTATCTATTCCCGTAAAGTTTGCGACCTTCGCTTTGCTCACTCAGTAATAATAAACTTGTAATTACAAGTGGTTTTCATCGCGTTATAAAATGAGTTATTGTTTTAACTGAATCTAATGTAAACTTGTGATTCTCTCTCCTCGCTTCTCCTCTGTCTTGATCTATATTTAACAGACAAAAGAAAATCTAAGTCGTTCGGACACAAGACCACCGAAGTATCCGGTAAGTACTCGACGTTTCGAAAAGCACCCGTTCGCCTCGATTCATAAACTTCAACTCGTCACCAGGGCCCGTGAAGTTCTTATTGCGATGATTATTATGTTCAGCCGCCGATGCTGTGTGACCTACCTTATCGCCTAACTTATTGCGAGAGTGAAGCCTTTAGTCCAGTCTATAGTCATATATATATATAGTCTTTAGTATAGATGAGCACATCTTACCTAACGAATACGTGTAATATAGTGATAAGTTTCACCTCCTCGCACGCGTTGTGCTTTGCGAAAGGTACGCTTTGCTGTGCGTTCAAACCTATCATTATAGGATTGATTGTACTCGTGATATTATTTATTCTGTGACATCATCAACATTTCTCAATTCGCGTAGCTTGCAATGTAGCATTCTAGAAATACTTGTGGGTACTGTGTTTCACTTTTATTGTAGCATCACAAAATGGATAGTAATATTATATATTACGATCCATTTATGGATAGTAGGGCAATGTTAAAAAAACAAAAGAGTGGACCGATCTTGGTGGGTTACAGTGGCATAAATCATTTTGGTCGATTCGTCTACGAACCTTCATCCAAGCTTACTAAGAGTGTCGCAACGCTACTCGAGTCTTCCAAGTTATACTTCCGATACTTCCGATACTTAAAATCGCTTTATGCACGAACGGCTTCAAGATTACGTGGAAGTCAAACAAGAGTGAAGCCCACACGCTTCATTCAATG
Source organism: Apocheima hispidaria (assembly GCA_947579745.1). Lineage (NCBI taxonomy): Eukaryota > Metazoa > Arthropoda > Insecta > Lepidoptera > Geometridae > Apocheima > Apocheima hispidaria. The sequence continues at coordinate 12,507,877 of OX388157.1, forward strand.
GGGTTTACGAGGCACGCCTACGTTGGAACTGTTTTATATCCTATCTTATTTTTGAACAAGTTAATGTTTAACTAATGTGTCTTGTTTATATTGAGATGAATTAGATCAAATAGATATGTGTTTTCGTTATTTACAAGTTTAACATAGATAGATAGATAGATAGTTTCGTTATTTACAAGTTTAACATCTAAAAAACAACAAAAAAAAACAACTTATAACTAGTGTAACAGAAAAGAACGACCGGAAAGACATACAGACGATTAAGGATAAAAAACCGGCCAAGTGAGAGTTGCACTCGCGTTCCCAGGATTCCGTACCAAAGTTACTAATACAAATGTGTGTATTTGTATGTATTACTATTTTTACGATTGAGCCAACAGGAAATGTCGAAAATACACGTTTCTTGTTTAAAGATAAATAATATTGTCCCATTCATTTTGAACTTTTATTATATATGAAATCCGCAATTATAACAAATATTCTGTGAAAATTTCAAGCGGCTACCTATTAATCATAATTATCAATATCAACAGACAGATCTTTTAGAGGTAGAAGAACGGATGGACGGACAGACTCACAGACAGCTTAGGCGTATTAAGCCTAACCTTAAAAATTATCCATAAAAACGACCAATAATCATGAAAAAAAAACCTCTAAATCGATGAATTTTCATAAACATTTATCAAAAATATAAATAGAAAAATTTAAAAACCTGAGTTAGTCGAGTCTCTACTAAGTACCTGTAACACAGAACGATTGATTTTTTTAAAAGCTTTTTTATTTCTTATTTTTATCATATCGCACAATATTTATTTCACACGCGGTTTGTTCTGTGCTTTGATTGTCAAAGTCAAAAGTCTTTATTCCATAGGAATTTACATTCGCTTGGACACGTCCCCTTAATATTAGATATAATATATCTACATTTACATTTTAATTATTTGTAGTTTCAGTATCTGTTTGTATGGGCAGGTTCCAGACCTTAGTGTCCTTCAGATAATCACCTACTTTATAATATGCCCGTCTTGTCAGTGTATCTTTTACAACTTTCTTAAATTTAGTTTCATTTAAATTTAGTATTGCGAATGGGATTTTATTATAGAAATCAATACTACAGATTAAGAAAGATTTGCTCACTCTGGTAAGTCTGGTATATGGAACTGCTAGCCTACGACTATACCTTGTATTGCCTGCGTACCTTCCTAGAAAAGGGCTTGTTCTTTTATATTTATAGATATAGAGACTGGACACATCTACACGTGATGCTCTCCCATGACGACATTATATAAACTATGACACATTGAGAACTGAGGTGATCGAAGCCGCTACAGTTTACAACTCCAGGGTGACAGGTCTATTTTTTCATTAGATAAATATTATTATCGTAATTTACTAAGTAATGCCCTTGAACACCCCGAAAGCCGTGCGATCACGTCATCTAGTTATGGATTTCTAGATAAACTGTCTGTCACTATAGGTCGTGGAGGTTGGAAGGTTTCAAACGTTCCAGCACATTCTGCTTCATATTTTAAAAAATTAGCAAATGAACCATCCCTCAGATATTGTTAAATTTATTCCTGTTTAGTTTTATGTTATATTTGTAATAGGTAAGGTTTCAAATTGTTTATTATTATGATTCCAGAGGTTTTTTCCTCAAAATCCCTTTATTTATATTTTGGTGGCTTATCGTCTATTTTTCAGGTTGTCATTTTAACTAGACAGTGGGAAAGTGGAAGCTGTTTTTTTTCCAAATAGTTCCCGTTGTCCCTATTTGTCTATCTCTATTGATAGAACAGCGGGATGTAAAAAAAAACAGCTAAAGAAGATGAGAATAATATTAAAGGCGATATAATTTCAGTCCAGTAATTTATTAAATTTTATTATCTCGTCGAAATTTAAAGCAAGGTGAGAAATAATTTTCAGCGTTGATAATTTCGAATCTGTTCCGCTTTTTTGCTCGTCGCCACTTCCTTGTGACATTTTGAAATGTAGGCATTATTGTTCAAAAAATACAAAATTGAATAAGCTTAAGAAGCGGAAAAAATTATCAGGTTTTCCATTAAAAATGGTCATTCGCCCTCGTCAAACTGTAAATACCTGATTTATTTTTTTAACATTACTCTAGTCTATGCGAGGGAAACCGTGCGGGCAAGATAGTTGTTGATAAACGTGGTAGCTAAGTGGCTGGCCTCCCACTATGTGGACCGACGACATTGTAAGTTGCGTTGTAAGTCGCGGGCAACCGGTGGATGCAAGTGGCACGTTGTCGGTCGGTGTGACGCTCTAAGGGGGAGGCCTTTGCTCAGCAGTGGATTTCTTCTGGCTGATGATGATGATGATGGGGCCCCACAAAATTAAATATGAGGCGAGATCAGTTGACTTATTTGTTACTTACGAACTGTACCGCCAGCGTAGTTGATATGGCCCAATTACTCTTCGAGGGTAGGCTGCTAAGCCAGCAGAAATTGTTAAAATGCTGATATACAGATATAGTAATCGCGCCTATTAATTCATCATTACATTTATCCAACACGCTCCCCTTAATTAACTTTCAAGTATTTCCCATAATAACATCTATATCCGGTGTTAACAATATAACCACTCTGTCAAACGCTGATGAAACTTAACACAGGCTTTGTTTGAGTCAAGTTTAGTGCCTCTCGTATCATCTCCGAGTAAAGTCACAAGAAAGCTACTCGCTGGTTAAAGTGGCAAGGAAAGAACTATGTGTGTTGTTTTAGAATGTTGAAAATAAGCGGTCATAAACTCCACAAAAACAAAAGTTACTTGGGACTTATCGCCGATTTCCCACCAATCGGTTTCACTCACTTTTAAACCGACTTCCAAAAAAAGAGGTTCTCAATTCGATTGAACTCTTTTTTTAATGTTTTCAACTCAAAGCTCCGTCATTTAAAAACCGATTTGGTAAAATCCTTTTCAAGAAAATTGCTCGTAAAGTGGATCTTATTACATCGCTTTTAGGCTCATAATCCAAGTTATTACGCACGTGTGTTTTTTGCTTTACAACACCGCACTAGTGTTATAATGATATTAACCCGATTATCTTAAGTTTGTAGCTCACTGCAAGTTATATGTATCTAGACGAAGCATTTTAAACTTAACTGGGTATATTTTTCTATTTCTTTTTAATATAGTATTTAAAAAAGAGTTTTTATGCAGATAAAAATAGTTTTTAATACCGGCCTGCTTGCTTCATACGCGCGCAGCGCGGGAAAAAATAAATATTTGTTAACGTTTTCGCTGTGAGGTTGACTATTATAAAAAATGTCGACTTCAAGTAGTGCAGAAGAGCTATACGTACATTTGACCTCGGAAATACTAATCGAGGCACGTAACGCGAGTGATAGCATTGCCACCAAAATCTAGAGAGAAATACGTAGTAGCGGCCTACGAAATTTTCAAAGTTACGTTTCAAGTTTGTTTTTTCCTCGCAAGTGCGTTGAAAAACGTCGTATGAAACGCGCGTGCCTTGATAATTACACTCTCGGCGCCCATATCGCGCTCGCCTGCGGCTCGCCCGTATTGTAACGCCTCGAATGTAATGTCCGACATAGCACACTTCTATCACGTACTATTTTTATTTGAAAGGATATTTCCAGATTGTACCTTGTACCTACTTTATGGAAGCAATAAATCATCTGAATCTGAATCGGAGAGTATCTAATTAACACTTTACATTGAGATGATGAAAGTGCCCCTGAGCTTAATATCGCCTTTGTCTTCGAGCTTCAATAGAAAGTTACATGATAGTTAGTATATAACACTGTAATTATTATACTAGTTGCGCTCTATGGTATCACTCGTTAATACAAACTAAGATTTATTAAGTTTGTGTAGTGGGATGATTCTTTAACAGGCTGCCTGAAGAAGTAACACACCTTTTTTTTTGGATTTTCGTCAATTTACTCATCCGACACTGGTCGGAGACGTAAAGCAATAAGCATTATTGCATTGGTTTTTGTTATATGCAAAGGATTAGCAAGTTATCCAATGCCTAGAAGTGTGCAAATATCATACTGTGTTCCGGACGGAAAGGCGATATTACCAGTAAAATTACTGGGCATAAAGAGATTTAATATCTGATATTTCAGCATGACGAGCGTAATGTTGCCGCGCAAATTTTCGAACTATTGAAATCTGGATATCACTAATGGGCAAACGTGACGTTTAACATCAAATAAACGAGTGAGCGACTTGATCACTGTATAAAAAAGGCAGCTGTCACCATCATAGCCGTTCGAATAACTACAAACTGTTCAGCTCTTACATTACTAAGTACTAACGTTTTAAATGAGTCTTTTATTTACATAATTAGCTGACAGACAACTTTTTTTTTATAAGTTTGATGTGCTAGGTAAGTAATATTACTGTTACTGGTAAGTATTTTGGATCCAGCTCGGTATCTACTCAATACATATAAAGGCCTCTTACGTGGATTTACTACAACACAATTACGACAAACCGTACTTTGTCAAAGTAACAAACTGGCGTCTATCGATATTACATCGGCAACCGTTGTCTGCAGACCAATAATTAATTGGCACACGTGATCTTGATCTCAATGTTCAGATTCGCAGTCGAGAAAAAGCTTTATTCCACGCCACGCTTCTAGAAGAAATACTCTATCAATAGCGCTGAGTATTCAGGAAACGTTCCAAAAGATTTCTTCACTACACCCTCACGCTTCTGTTTCATTAACTAGATACAAACTAAGCTTGGGCCGACCCTCGGTAACTAAAGGATTCAGGAAATATCAGGAAAAACTCCGGAACCGATGTTTTGCCCGTCGAAATGAAATGGATGGCATAAGTTTTTATAGCGTTGGGTTACTTTTTCTCGCGTTGTTCGAAATAAAAAGTACCCATTAGTAACAGAAATATTGAAATTGTGTGCGTTACTTTGTTTTGTGAACCTAATCGCACAAGTTTATTGCGGCGAGGATCCTGTCAACGACCTCGGACATCAGTATGTCCAAGATCGTGGACTGCGTAGGATTAAACTCCTTTACATTTTGAGTGCTATGTAAATAATAGTTTTGTTAAACGGGGTTGTTTTGTTTTGTTAAAAAAAATACTAAAAAAGTGTATTTGACTAAATAAAACTTTCAGCAAGCAGCGAGCTCCTGCCTATTTAGAAGTCTTAAAACTCCAATAAGACTCCAGATCCAAGTGGGCAAACTGGGGACTAAGGGAACACAACCCTAACATAACTCGATGTCAGTTGTATTTAGTACAATTGTGGAGAAAATGAGCAGAGAAAAACATGGAAAAGTAGCAACTATGATCTTGATATTATATCCTAGTTCTTGCACTATATAGGACATATAGGCTTTTTAATAGAGGCTTTCACAAGGGTCGCTAAATTAATACTAGGAAACAGACAATGTACTAATAATAATATTGGATCAAAATAAAATACTAAACTGAGCCGCACATTAATTTTAGCATAACATTTTCGTTATTACAGTGAAATATGACAGTGATTCTGTATACTTCTCAGCTACAATTAAACCAAAGAAAAACATTAGCAGGGACAAACATTTGAATTGCAAAAGAATTTTTGTTCCAATCAATCAACTCCCGACTACCGATGGATCACCGACGAAAAATAGGACGGGATCACGGAGCAGATACTAAAAGGATATGGCATAACAGCTTTGTTCACAGATCGTTATGCCACCGAAGTGTAGCAGAACTGAACTGGGTTGAATCGAGTATCGAAAAACGCAAACATTAGTATATAATAAATAAAAAAACATGTCAACATTTTCAATTTTCGTATTTTTTTTTTGTACTTTTATGGATGCCCAGATCTACATCGATTTTTTCAACTCATATATTTTTCTCGATTTCATGATCTTTCTCATATTAAAAGTATTCATAATGATTAGTAGTCCCTTAGTACTCACCACCCTTTTCGGCTTAACAAACACTTTGCTTATAACCCTTTGTATAGAGGCGTCACGATTTCATTAAAAAAAAAAACAATTAATATAGGACGATTATCGAGCTTGATACATAAATATGACGTTATCTTTTGTTGAATAGTGATATGTCTTGATAACCTTACTTGGAATCACGAATGCACAGTTGCAGATACCACATCCTCTTTATATTTTCCCTGGACGTGATAAATCAAACGTTCTGCGGATGTACTCTGTAATTGTTTGTATGATTTCTGCCTCGAATATTTTATTTACATATCTTTGATGTTTCCCATGAATATTTTGTACGAGCTTTCATGTTTTGAGCTTTCAAGGTGAGACGACATTGAGTTTAATTTCATTATTTGTTTACCATAGTGTGAGAAAGTACTTCAGACGAGGAGTTGCCGAGTCGTCCAAAGTACATTTTATTAATCTGTTAGGCTCATCACACACCAAAGACACATCTGTGTGCAGTAAGACATTTGTGTTACATGGCACACTTTTTGCGAAGAAAGGTGGTGTTATCTTTTAACGCACCCTTATTTAAATGTAGTTCTACGATATTTTTTTTGTGTGGTGTACAACATTTGTAGTATTGGTGTGTGGTTCGCCTTACCGGAAGCCATACGCAAGTTGTATTATTCATTTTAAAAGAATTATATACGAGTACATAAGGATGACTTCAGAGGCTAGATGAACTTCCAGATCGCGAAAAAACTGAAAGTATTGCTGAAGTTTTATAGCTCATCAACGTTACATCACATTTTTTCGGGATTGAAATTATATCCTACGTATCTCTTTAAGAGGCAAAATTACTCAAGGACTATGTTGCCAACAAAGTATCAAATAAACCACCAAACCAATCCGGTTCAATTCAATTCAATTATATTATATTTTTTATTATTGTTATTATTATGATTGATATTTTACTGTACGAGAAACATAGAATGTGGCACCTGCGTGGAATCCTAACAAATATTATATATTAAATATTATAATTCAGAGGAATAAAGCAAAGCTGAAGTCATGTAAGGACCAATAAAGCTTCGAGGTATAAAGATTAATACATTCATCTCGAGGAAAACACTTCGCTTGCGCGATTCAGAACTTCCTACATTACAACTGTCAGTCCATAAAAACGTCAAAAAATGCATAAAAATGGACACACAAACATACAAATATACATACAAATGCCGATTTGTTCCCGTAGACTCTAAGACCTTGCTTCGCTCGGTCAAATAGTTGTTATAATATACCCACGACATCGCCCGCGTGATCGTGGTTATGTTATAACAACTAGTATATCATAAGTCTTTTATGAACTTATGATATACTAGTTGTTATAAAGACTTATGATATACTAGTTGTTATAACATAACCACGACCACGCGGGCGATTTCGTGGCAATAAAAGACTTATGATATACTAGTTGTTATATAACAACGCGCCTGCTTACCTACTTACATATTTACACACTTACATACAAACTTACGCATTTATAATATTAGTGTGCTTGTGTATTGTGTGTTTACTATAAAATAACTAGGTATATTGGTGGACGTTACAGACATAGGACATTTTTTTGATGTCCAAGCGAACGAAGTCGCGGTTAACAATTAGAATTCCGTTCATTGTAAAAATCTGAGAATTTTGTAAAGTGAAAAATATGAACAAAGTGACTATGCCTTAGGATTATACTCTCTGTACGAAGAGGCCACAAATAGTTCTTGTGCACCATAGGAAAATATGAATGAAGCAGGTGCCTTCGCAAATCAAAAAAATTATCAATGCAGAGATAAGAGATCCAATTTCATCACGATTAAATTTTCTCCGATATGGCCTTAAGAAAAATCCTAGCGTGTAGGCGGCATTTCATTAAATCCGAGTGTAATATTGTGCTCCATTACGTTCCTTTGTATGATTTCATAATCTCCTGTAGATATTCTTTGATAATACATTTTTTTTAATAAACATCCTGATAATTCAAGTTAAAATTCAGTCTGCATTTTCGCCTGGAACACCCATCCCTACCAAGGCGTAGTTACTGGTAGGGATAATTTCACTGATTTTCTTAGATGTGTCGATTTTCCTCAGATTTTGACTGAAGGAAGGACTAAAAATGCGCATCCAAATTAAACGAAAAAACTGTGACTCTACCAAAAAAAAAAATAACCCGGCAATGATGACTCGAAAATGTCTAACACGGTGGTTTAAGAGTTAAGAGCCGGGCGCTGTGAGATGATAATGAAATCCCTTGAAAGATTACTCGAAAAATACTCCCCAAATTTACATAGGACTAAAAGTGTTTTCTCGTCTAATAGACAAACATTGAAACACGAGAATAATTGCAGAGATATTCAATTTAGAAAATAGTAACAAATAAACCAAAATAGTACGACAGAATTGACGTCATATTATACAAGTTCCTACCAAAATCATATGGTGATAAAGTTATTCAAAAAATCTAGTTACCATAAGAGACCATTGAAGGTGTATTGGTGATCCAAATGTCACTTTTATTTAGTAGTTAGTATTAGTTAGTAAGTACTTTGTTTAGTTTATAAAGGCATTTGCCCAGTTATAACTTTATTTACCTATTGCTAGATTGACGTTGGCAATGAGCCTACCAAATTCAAGTGAGTATGTGTAGGTGTAATTTCCATGCACGCTAACTATTATTCATAGCCAAAGTTCATGCATAATACAGCGAGTGTCTAGTTCTCGAAACTACCTAACTCACTTAAGTAGATGTTGATGTTCTAAGACTTGCCTACATAAAACTAACCGACGCGGATTGTATGGAAGCTCTAAAGTTGGAAATGGTACTCCAAAAGTTTGGATATCGAATTTACTACAAAGTAAAAGTATAAATAGATTAACTTCTTCTAAATAACTATTACTAAACACAACTTATTATAACAATAGTACCTAATAGTATAAATAGATTGACTACTTCTAAATAACCACTACTGAACACTGCTAAATAATTATAACTCACTAGTTTTTATGTTACCCGTAACTTCGTCCGCGTGGACATAAACAATGTATCCTATGTCCGTCTTTGTGATATAAAGTAACTCCTTATCAAATTGTATGAAGGTGCAGTTAAGCCGTGATAACGCGACATACATCCTGATATAGAGACAAAGCTACTTCCTATAAATCGCTAGATGGCGTTGATCATTTTTGTGCATTTTTGACGTTTTGTATGGACTGAAAGATCGAATGTAGGAAATTCTGAATCGCGTAAGCGAAGTTTATTTGCTCAACGCGAACGTATTCATTTTATACCTCGAAGCTTTATTGGTCCTGGTACGACTGCGGCTATATTCCTCTGAATTACAATATTAGTTAGGATTAGGATTATTATCGGACGTGTCATTATTATCGTGCAGAAGTAATAGGGTAAAAATGCAAAAATAAAAAAAGAATAGTTGTTTTCAGACTGTTGAGTCCCACTACTGGGCTAAGGCCGCTCCGTGACTTTTCCGGTAAAGTCAAAGTAAAAATCTTTATTCCATATGAATTTACATTCGCTTGGACACGTCACCTTAATATTAGATATAATATATCTACATTTACATTTTAATTATTTGTAGTTTCAGTATCTGTTTGTATGGGCAGGTTCCAGACCTTAGTGTCCTTCAGATAATCACCTACTTTATAATATGCCCGTCTTGTCAGCGTATCTTTTACAACTTTCTTAAATTTTGTTTCATTTAAATTTTGTATTGCACATGGGATTTTATTATAGAAATCAATACTACAGATTAAGGAAGATTTGTTCACTCTGGTATTTGCGTTCTATGATGAAGTATGCCAGCCTCTATCGTTTGGAGAATATATCAAGAAAGAAGCAAAATATCTATCAAAAAATTGCTAACATTTTAAAAAAATTATAAAAAAGGATGCAACAAGTTTGTATATACGCCAGTGGCTTGGGCAGGCGCCAGCATGGTTTTCTTGAAAGATTCATAAAACAAAAAAATCTCCAATTTTCCCCAACAAAGATTCAAACATTTCATATGCCACGGAGTTAGTCCATAAATGCATTATGCCTGTGGGTGTAGTTAAAACCAAACGTGGTAAGGGATAAGTATATATTTGAAATTTTCAGGTGACCCTAGTCTCTGATTGTAGGTCGTGACTCCTGTAAGTGTATGTACGTACTGGTGTAGATTCTTATCTTTCGTTGTAAGCACGTCGTGTATCAGAAATATGTTCGCCCAGAACTGGAACCCCGCAGCCTTCATAATTATCTTCAAAAACCCTTGATTGACATTGCTCAGATCTTAAAAATGTATTTGAAGACCCAGGCCTAGGACCTAGAGTCATTGTACATAACTACCTATTTAGGTAGTTAAAAACATTGGTCGACGTTGATCTTTTGACTGACCTGAAGACTCTCAGCTGAAAGAGATCTTATCTACCTTTAGAAAAATAGGACAAGTCATCAAATATAAGATCCTGCAATACCTGAAGCTCAAGGTTTATAATCAATGTATACTGCCCACACTCATCTACGGAACCCAAACACTGCCCCTCAATAACAAGAACCAACCGTGTAGCATTAAAAGCTATGGAACGGATCATGCTAGGTATCAGCTTAGTAGATAGCTTGGTACAGATTAACTGCAATGAAAATTGTAAAGTATGCTACAATGATTTTAGATGTTTACTGCCATCAGTCTGTTTACTCACCTCACATTCGTGGGGTCGTGAGTTCGAACCAGGAGGGGCCCGTACTAATGAGTTCGTTGGAACTTACGTACGGATATACCAATGGCTTTTCGGTGAAGGTAAACATCGTGGGGAAGCCTGCATATTTCCGGCGAAGAAATTCGATGGCGTATGTGAATCCTCCAACCCGCACTGGTCCAGCGTGGTGGATATGGCCTAACCGCCCTTCAAGGGTAGGCCCGATATCTCAGCAGGGGATAAAGCAGAATTTAAAGACAGCTGCAGACTGCCAACAGTCATTTTATAGTCGATGTTGATTAAGTTTGTTGTCCTTAAATCTCTGTTTCGCTCAATAATAACTTGAATACCAAAGATTTATCTTCTACGGAGATAGCTCCGTTTAATAATACCTCACAAATTGTCCCTTGGCTTCCAAAACGCCTATTCTCTACGTTCTGCTCTAGTTGCCGCTTATTATTACATGCAAATCCTTCGTTTTACATAGAAAGTTGTTCATACACGAGGTAACGCAAGACAGCAATGTCACTTGTATACATGTATGGCATATTTTTTTGATTCGTAGGTATATGAAGCTCCACTAAAGCCATCGATAAGCTCAATATTTATTTTGTCCATGATTCAAGCACTACGAGTCGTTTCGCTTATCGCTTACTTGAGTTGCCTTGTGTATAAACGGCCGAAGGTGTACGAGGAAACAGTGATATTACATCATAACAATGCTAATGGGCCTCGTTCTATGGAGACGAGCGAATGAACGTAATTGATAGGTGCTTTTGTCTTTCAGTAAACAACGTTTGTAGTGGGTAGGTACATAGATACGCTTTGATTATATATCTAGAAATCTGACATAAACTCGAGGAAGCTCGAGGTAGTACAGTAAATCTTGTCATTTATTGAGGGCGGTGCTTGAAAGGTGAAGTAAACACGTATTGCAACATGCAAGAAATCAAGACGTTTCTACAAGTGCATACTTCAATAAAAGCCGATGCAAGAACAAAATCCGCTATGCAATTGTTTATTTTGCACAACGACACTCGGCATGTATCTTTTCAGAGTGGAAAAAGTAACTATACCATTCGCTTTCTGATTTTTCTAAGGCCATAGATAAACTTTCAAAGTCCAGTAGTAAAACCCTGTGAAAAACGCTCTTATATGAAAGTTTGCTATATTAAAGCTTACAGAAAAAAAGTTTACGTATATTTTTATAGATAACGAGCTGTTACCCGCGACTTCGTTCGCGTGGACCAATAAAAAAAAGCCCGTCTCCTACCCTTAAGCTTTATCTATGCAAAAAATCAACTCGATCCGCTCATCCGTTTAGCCGTAATAACGCGACAAACACCCAGACAGAGAGACAGATAGACAGAGAGACAGAGTTACATTGGCATTTATAATATTAGTTAGGATAAGGATTAAGATTTGCGTTTTTTTTTTTTCACTTTTTTTATAGCATTGACGTGAGCATGTTTCACTGTCACCAAACATGGCGTGTCAAATAAACGAGCACTAACATTTAAACAGAACTATGTAACCTACAAAGGTTGTACCTACATTCAAACGTTTTCTGAACGTTCTACGTGTGAAGGAATAACAAACGGCTGCGATTACCGGGGCCTGAGGTAAATGTATGCGAGTATGAAATAACTGTGTAATACCTACCGGCGTCTATACGTAGGTACTACCTATTTATTTACACTAGACGCTTGGCTTAGGCGTAAAAGAGTTATCGTTGTCAGCTTACTAATGGTTGATGAGTTTTTTTTATATGTTTTGGCTCCACACGATGTGTATTTGGCCAGTATGAAGTATTATAATATTTCAAGTGAATTCAAATATTTCACAATTTAAACAAGTGTCTGTGTTTAAATTATTGTTATTAGTATATACTTTACAAAGTTTTATAATAAAATTCAAGAAGTAAAGGAATAAAATTCATAAAATTTTATTCCATTACTTTTAATTTTTCGTGAATGATTTGGATTATTAAAAAAATAAAATAAAATGCTTTTCGAATTATACAAGGGTTTATTTATTTCTTATACTCAGCATACAAATCGAGTTTAATTGGCATGACATGAAAAACAGTTTTATTTCTATACAAAGTTATTCATATAATATATACAGATTCATTTATAAGTCAAAATATGCTATACCCTATGCTAACTTTTGGGGGTCAATTTCAGTGCTTTAGAGGTGGTATTTCGCAAAGTCCGTTCTTTTATTCCCCATTTGAGAAATATAGGTTCCGCATTTCACGTCTCTATCCCAAGTGGTTTGGCCCATAAAATCCCATAAATTGCGTTGCTTTGTATCTTCTCGTTCTATTTACGCTGGCCAAAGTGTAAGTACCTTGTTGGTTGGTTTCTAGTTGGTTGGTTAACTGGCATGCAAACAAATCGATCGACGAATGATGGAGATATTATATTCCTGCAGCCTCACTAGAAAGCCAGTTCTCGGTTTTCCGTGTTTACCGTTTTCAACCCCCAATCACTGTCTGTCAGCGGTACTGAAAACAATATGATCCCTTGTTACTTTCTTTTGCTCAGTCCGGTTGACTCTTGTCATATAGCAATAAAGGTGCGTTTCCACCAGAGATAAACGACATAGCTAAGTTTTACGCGAGGAAAATATCCACTATGGTTACTTTATTTTCCTACCCTAGTAATCTTATTGGTGGATTTTTCCCACGCACATAAATATACGATTTTTTTAATATCCCGATTAAGTAACTGATTTGGATGAAATTTGTTGTGCAGATAAACATTGAAGAAGAAAGTCATTGTCAAAACGAAATAATTTAAAATGAAAAAAAAAAAAACAACAACTGAATGTTAAACTAAACTTAAAATAATTTCAATTATTACCAGATGAGCAATCTGTATTTTTTTTTTAATGTTATTCGGTGGCGAGACGAGCACGCTTGCTCATAACAGTTCAGTGCCACCCAGAATTTTGAACTTCAACAGTTCTAACTATGAGCGGCAATGCACTGCGCTCGCCACCCTGAGATGCTAGATGTTAAATCTCTGTATGCCCGGTAATTACGCTGGAAACATTGTCCTTCAATCCGGAAACCAGTAATACTTGCACACTATTGCTTGGCGGTTGAATAACTGGCAAAGGTGTGGTACTTCCTCAGGGTCCACCTGGGCATACTTCCCCAACTTTGCCAGTTATTCAACAAGTTATTTTTGCCAGTTATTCTGCAAGAGAGCCCTACACTCTGTTGGTGGACAAACGTAATTATAAAATTATTATAAAATTGTCCCTTTTGTCTACGCTAGATATCTCTAAATTAGAGGTGACAGTTCGGACGTATCACGATCAAAGATCTATTTCTCATTCGTGAAAGTCTAAGATAATTTTTCAATTAACTTTTAAGTTGGCTCAATGTCGCTCAAGTTTCTGGTGTTCCAGACGGGCAATTCTTCAAACAATTTAAACTTAAGTCAAGTAAAATGTAATTGATTTATGTCTAAGGTCACAAAAGAACAAAACCATATTTATTAAAGCCGACGGTTCGAAAAATTGCCAAAGAAAATGTGTTTCTTAGCATAACATTTGCTTATGTAAGGAAATCAGTAATTGTTAATAATTGTATATTACCTAGTTTTGGACCCACCTGTTCGAAGTTCAAAGTTCTTTATTAATAAAAATAAGTTTATATGTTAAAAAATGTATATTAAACTATACGCAAATAATTAAGTAGATCATAAAAAAAAAAAAAAATATTACATACTAGTTGTTACCTGCGACTTCGTTCGCGTGGAAATAAAAAAGTATCCTATGTCCGACATTGTGACGTACAGTAACTCCTTATCAAATTTTATCAAGATCCGTTCAGCCGTTAAGCCGTGATAACGGGACAAACATCCAGACAGAGAGACAAAGTTACTTCCTACAGTTCGCTAGATGGTGTTGATCCATTTTTATGCATTTTTTGAAGTTTTGTATGGCTGGTAGTTGTAATATAGGGACTTCTGAATCGCGCAAGCGAAATTTTTTCCTCGAGACGAACGTATTCATTTTTAAGCCTCGAAGCTTTATTGGTTCTGATACGACAGCGGCTATATTCCTCTGAATTATATGGTGTCTGATATCGATATCAGAATCCAGTAAATTTATGTCTAAAAAGGAGATAGTTACTAAAGATTGACCTACGAGCATGGCCATGTCTGAGCAAACCCTCCTTTCAATATAAAGAATTAAAAAAAACAGAAACCACACATAAATTTACTATAACTGTTTGTTTCAACTGATTACAAGATCTAGTTTTAGAGCGAGAGAAGTGAATGTCTGAGAGTCTAATGTAACAAGTCGGAATGTGTATGTATGTTTTTATGATTGTGTGCATATTTGTCCGTCGATAACTTGTGAACCGTTGATTTAAATAGATAGAAAAATAGAATATTCAATAGAAAAATTAAGTTCGATATAGAGCAAAATCGGTCAAGGGGTTATAAGGCAATAGTGGTCTCAGTTCATTGCGAACTACTAGTATAAGATGACGTTTCGCAAAAGCGCCATTAGCGATTGAAGCGACGGCAGTAATCATAAACAAACGTGGTCACAAGTTTAGTAAATGTAATGTCAAACGATCGGTATTTGACTAGCTGTTTTGATTGTCGCAATCGCTAGTTACTGTTAGAATAAGACAGCCGTTCTCTAGTAAATAAGTAGGAGTATTTTCATATCTTCCAGGCCTTTCCACGAACCATTATCCACATCCGTACACAATTTGACAAGGGATTGTACAAACAAGCTCGTTTGCACCAAATCGAGCCTTTTGTTTGAAGAGCCATTGAATTTCGCCAGTGTTTTAGTATTAATGGTATTTTTCCTTTGCGTCACACTTTTATCTGTTATCGGGTGCGTGTTTAAATGTGGGTTGTATTTCTATTACGTTGAGGTTCATAACATCCTAATTGTATATGTTTTTTTGTCAATTTTGATGGATATTTGTTCCGTTTCGCAACGGATTTCGTGTCAAAACGAATTAATAGGTACTTTGTATGTACTTTATGGCGGTAGCACACTTCCGCCGCGAAACCATAGCAGCGAAATCTCTACTAGTTTAATTTTATGTTAAATTATTGAAAAAGTGTGAATGAGATAGCTGAATTAGGAGAGCGAGCCCTTATATCGTCCACCCGTTTTAGAGATACGATACCTCAGACAGACAAAAATGATTATAACACTCATTTTCGGTCGGGAGCTGAAAATGTAGATACTATTTCAGATTCAGCGTTAAATCTAATTTCTTCTTTATTGCAGGGACGTATAAAAATAAACTAGTTGATTTATTCCCGAGCACCCTTGAACTCTAGAGATACGATTAATTTTCTGCCTACAAAAGGTGTTTTAATATTAATGTCGTATAAGTACGAAGTACCTCGAATTCAATACAAGAGAGGGCTTTGATGTTACACAGGAATGACCGGCGTTACAGGGTCTTATTAGCCGCCTACCATCATCGGTAACTATGTTCCTATCGTGTTGTTACAAAGGCCGAGTTTGGAGGCTCATTCGAGAAAAAGATAGCACTTTACTGTTTTCGACGAAGATGAAAAGAGATGGCCTTAGCGCGCTCTAGTCATAAAGTTACATAATTGCTAATCCTAACTTAATAAATAAATTTGAATGTAGCTCTGTCTCTCTGTCTCTCTGTCTGGGCGTTTGTCGCTTTATCACGGCTAAACGGCTGAGCGGATCAAGCTGAATTTTTGTACTGATATAGCTTAAGGGTCGGAGTCGGATATAGGCTACTTTTTTTTTTATAGATCCACGCGAAGTTGCGTGTAACAACTAGTTACAACATAAACAATCGATCAAAATTCTGTTCTATGCTATTTTAAATATTATTTTCACCTCACAATTAGTACAATAATCATTTGATCTCTTGAGTATACAATTAGGCGTTCCGAGATCTTGTCATAAATGTTTGTAAAGCGAGGGTTTTCCAATATTTGTTTTTATCGAGAAAATGTTATGGAATCGTGTTTTCTCTCTCAGGTACTAGACGAAAAAAACATATGTATAAATCAATATATATTTTTTATGTTATTTAATGATCGTATGTTTATATCAACATACGATCTTTAATAAACATAACTCATGAGGTGAAAGTCTTTGACCAAAGTATAATGAATGGACGAGTCCAAGTAAGAGAATTTTGAAGACTAAACTGAGCGTCGGCGTCCACCTCGCTTCAGTCGCTCTCTGTCTGTGAACAGAGCGAGACGTAGGTACGTTCGAATGTCAAACGGTTCGAGAGCAACTAATAATCACAGGTGTACCTTTTTCTTTCGTAGATATTATATTCGCTATCTCTTTTTGTGACTAACTATTGAGATTGTTTGGACTTGTTATTTTTAAGGAAGTTGTGTGGTTTGGGCACAGATCCCACTAGATACCGTATTACGAAATTCGTTGTTCCTACAAAGTCACCAAAGTTTGAGGAAGGTGCGGGTCGCGGGGAGTGCGACCAAGCGTTCTCATTGGCTATCTTAAGGTTACGCTTACTCGCGCCTAACAATCAACCACTCAGAGTAATTCCTTATAAGTGTATTTAGACTGATCTGTAGGTTTAGGCCATTCATTTTACTTTGGCCGAAGGTGCAAGGAATAGAAATAACACATAGCACATTTCAGAGCACATCTTCTTAAGATTTAAGTACGTTCGTACACAGCGCTTTACGCAAGTCCCTTAATACAAACACATTTTGTACAATAAAAGCAATAATCTGCGAATAGTTTATGAATTATAACTCCCTGAACCTAAGCTAACCTATATTTAAAAAAACCGGACGAGTGCGAGTATGATTCGCGCATCCAGGCGTCCGTACAAACATAATTGTGTTCTTAGTTGACAAATTATTTCTCTCTAGTTGTTACCCGCGACTTCGTTCGCGTGGACAAAACAGTATCCTATGTCCGTCCGTTCAGCCGTTTAGCCGTGAAAAAGCGACAAACATCCAGACAGAGAGACAAAGTTACTTCCTATAGTTCGCTAGATGGCGTTTATCCATTTTTGTGCATTTTTTTCGTTTTGTATGGACTGACCGTTGTAATGTTAGGCGTTTTGATTCGCTCAACCGAAGTTTTTCCCTCGAGACGAACTTATTCATCTTCATACTTCGAAGCTTTATTGGTCATAGACATAGTCATAGTCATTTGATTCGTAAAGCCAATTTACATACTAATACGACAATATTGTTCTGAATTATAAAATAAGTTAGGATACATCGATTTACGTCACTGCCATTTCCGACTGCACAAGACGGATGGCAACTTTGAGGTGTATATAAGTATAAATATAAATATGTTTGTCTGTTCCTATATTAGAGACCGCGTATTATACATATAAAAGCAGTATTCAACTCAAGCGAATACAGAATCTCTTGGATTTTTAATGAAAACACGAAAAGTTCTTGGTTGCTACGAAGTGGTCCCGTCTAGATACTTAATCCAATTTCCTCGGACTTTTCCAGCAAAGCAGAGCAAAGACAAACGTAGTCAAAGCAAACACCAAGCCTCATGTGTACTATGATTTAATCTATGGCATTGCTCTGTATCGCAGACGTTGCATGGGTAAAATATTACGTGAGTATTAGCTTTACGGCCAGAGCTATCTATTTCGTAACATTTTTGAAGATACAAAATCACTGAGAGGGTTTTTTTTTAAATAAACAGTCAGTTATCTATAAAATACTATTGCCAATGTTTGATAGCAATATTTATGTTATTGTATTTTTTTGGCGAATCAAAAACACTCGTTTTTGTTTTCCTTCGTCTTAGACAAAATAGAAACCAAAAACTTTGTAATGGAATTCTGAAGAATCCAATTCAGGATGTTTATTAGAAAAAATACCTTAAACTTAGTATAATTTTTTTGTCTTCACAAAATGTTCAAAATGTGTGAAAGAAATAGCTTTATAATTTAAATTAAAGAATCGCTGTATTTTTTTTAGAAATTCACATTTTATTAATATAAAGTGTCTTTTTATATGATTCTCGGTGACAAGACGAGCAAGTCGCTCGCCTGATGTTAAGCGTCACAGTTGGCCATAACAATTCAGTGCCACCCAGAATTTTGAACTTCAACAGTTCAAAACTATACGCGGCAATGCACTGCGCTCGTCACCCTGAGATGTTACATGTTAAATCTATTTATGCCTAGTAATTACTCTGGAAATATTGCCCTTCAATCCGGAAAACAATAATTCTTGCACACTACTTCTTGGCGGTTCAATACCTGCAGGACTAGCGCGCGCCGGGATAAAGTTTTGTCCACTCGTTTTGTCTTCGCGTCAACGTGACAAAGCTAGAATGTGGATACGTCGTTCTCGCAGGATCAAAATGGTGGACAAAATTTTATCCCGGCGCGCTTGCTAGGCGTGCTGGCAAGGGTGTGGTACTTCCCCAGGTGGACTCTGCAAGAGAACCAAACCGCTACGATGTTTGTTTTATAGCCAAGTTATCGTTTACTCATTATTTTACTCTCCGAATTTTAAACGAGGCCGACGCTGCCCTCTGGTTTATTATTCATGAAATATAAAAGTGTGAAAGGATAAGCCTATTTTAAAAGCATAGGTAATTAAAGTGGCTTCTTTCACCAAACCTTTTTTCTAATATGAGTGGACGTTTTGAAGTTACATTTTTGGCCTTTTAGGATTTTTGGGTAGAATTAAAGAATTATTTCCCATGAGTGCTGATACACCGTATTACGGTGTGCGTTGTTTTTGAATAAGTAGCAGGACACCGTTAATGTCGGTCATACATAAAAAAAAGCGCCACTTATTCAAAAACCGGAAATTGTTGCTTGCCACTCTTGCTAGCTGCCATGGTAATACTATGTTTTGACGGCTTCCCATAATTCTCGCTATCTCGCTTGCACTTTATCAACATTTTACGAAAATTATTACAGAGAGGAAATAAAAAAGATCATTTATTATCTTTAGACTACCATTGCCTAAGTATTAAGTATAGCAATTTTCATCGGTTATTTTTGGACAATGAGAAGGAAAATGTATTTTTATCGAGTCATTTTCCTTCTTCTTCGTCAAAATAAGATAACACGAAAATAGCTATAAAACATTGGCAATTGTCTTCTAAGGAATTATATTACATTACTTACATGATATATTTTGATGTGTGTACAGTTTAAGTTACGATGGGACTGACATGCCAATGTTAGCCAAAGTCCCCAAATAAAAAGAGAATTAAAAAAAAAAAAAAAAAAACATGATATATATTTTTTATTTCCTCCCTGCAATTTTTGTAAAATCTCGATAAAGTACGAACGAGATAAAGAGAATCAAGGGCGCTGTATATCGCCTACTTGTCCATAAACAAGCGCCAACTCTTTCCCACCACAAAATTTTATGAGATTTCAATGGTTTTTTTATATTCTCTTAATCTAAACCGTGAAAAACTGTGCTTGTAGGTTTGATTTTTTTGAATTATCGAAATATCTTCGTAGTTATATGCACCTAAAACTGGCGAATTATTTGCTTTTAAATTATGACAGTTATTAGTAGAATACGAAAACTATTACAAAAAACAAACCCTACCAGCATATATTATAGTTTATCCAAGCCATTGCCATCAAAAATAAAAGATTTTGATAATAATTAACAGTTTTCCCCCGAAAAGCAAATTTCATCAAAAAATGTAGGTAAATTTAGTAACTCCTTCCATCGGACGTACGGGGAATAGAGCGACAGTAAAAAATTTTCAAGTTTCGAGTGAAATACCTATGGCACGACTAAAATGCAAGGGGTATTTACCAACTTATTTAAAAATTAGGAATCGTGTAAATAAGGTTTCTTTTGCATATTGGATACTTTTTATTCTAAAATTCACCCCCTGAAAAGGGTTGTAAAAGTCTGAAGAGTTTTTTTTTTCTTAGATTTATGAAATTTTGCTAATATATTAAGCAACGGAAAATATTTAAAACGTGTTTCACCGTTTTCAAAAAATCCGCCCCTATAGGGGTGAAATGGTATTTTTTTTAAATTTGTACGGAGAAACATATTGATTCAATGTTATTATTATGTTAATAAGACTTTGCGGAAAAAATAAGTTAAGAAGAAAGTTTTATTCTTTGTTGACTAGCCTTGTGGCTGGATTTCCGCCTTGTGAGCTTTAGGTTGTGGGTTCGATTCCCACCTAGAACAAACATTTGTGTGATGAACATGGATGTTTGTTCGTCGTCTGGGTGTTTCTATGTATCATATGTATATATTTAAAAAAAAGTACTTATGTATTCTATCAGCTCACTGGTTACCATAGTACAAGCTTGCTTAGTTTGGGGCTAGATGTCGCTGTATGTGTAAATCCACCAATATTTATTAATATTTATTTATTTGTTGAAATTTTCTATCTTTGGTGAAAGAGATGGAAGCAAATACTGAGTTCTTCTCCTTCATCTTTGCCAAAACAGAAAATTACAACATGAACATTTCTTTAAAAATTGCCAGTGTTTTGCAAAAGGTGAACAGGCTGTTTATTTTTAAGAAGAAAACATTGATTTGTATGTCAAAAAATGTTTAAAAAGTGCAAACAAGATAGCCTATTAACCGGAGGAGCAAGCTTGTAAGTACCTACTCCGAACCTCTTCCGAAAAGACGTCATTGCCGGTTATATTTGTCAGTTCCTGGGAACTCATTAAATATCCAGTAGAACCAACCCTGAAACCTAGAAAATCAGCTCGTTTCACCGTTTTAGAATAATAATGGTACATAATTAAATTCAAACCTAAATAACTAGGCATCAGCTAGGAATTGTAGAATATCTAATTTCTGACTCAGACAGAGTAAACAACATCATCATCATCAGCCAGAAGACGTCCACTGCTAAACATAGGCATTCCCCTTAGAGTGCCACACCGACCGACAACGTGCCCCTTGCATCCACCGGTTGCCCGCAACTTTCACAAAGTCGTCAGTCCACCTAGCCACTCAAAAACCTTTCTTCCCCGCCGGTTATCGGTTCCTCGAATGATGTGATCTGCCCGTTGCCACTTCAGCTTGCAAACTCTGTAAGCTCTATCGGTGACTTTGATTCTTCAACGAATATCCTCGTTCCGGACTTTAACGCGCAAAGAAACTCAGAGCATATCTCTCTCCATTGCCCGCTGTGCGACTCTGAGTTTCTCCAAAAGGCCAGTAGTCAAGGACCACGTTTCAGTTCCATATGTCAACATAGGCATGACATGGCATGACAGAGCAATATAATCGAGGAGTTTTGGTGGGAACGTGAAGAAATCATGTCGCGTCTTTTTATTATTTTCCAAAACTTGTGTTATTTCGAGTGTTAATGTGTTCGGTGAATTTTTTACCCGTTAAGTATTCGTGAACATGCACGAGTGTTGGTGAATGGTATAATGTCGTGAAACGTGAATTTTCGTGTTGTTTCCAAAACTCCATAGAAGGCTCTAGTAAAGTTTTCACCACTTTACTGGGGCATGACTTGGACTTGACCGTGATTTTCTTTGCTCGACTTTGACCGTGACTATGACTTGTGTGATAATATCTAACAAAACTTTAGAATATATTATGTATACTTGACACTGGCAAATGCATAAGACGTGCGATGCCAAAATCCTCTTAGGAGGAAAGAGGAAAAAAAATATAATCGAGTAACTACGCCTGGTTCCTGATTAATGCAAAGAGCTTAATTACTGGTCTATTCCACTGTATCCTCGATTCATACACGCGTCAGAACACGAAACGGAATTAGTTACTCTGGATAGGAATGGATCGAAATAAATGTAGGGTTGGCATTTGCGAATTTTTTTTACAAGGTTTTGTTTTAGTTTATCGCGTAAGTAACTAATAAAGTTTGATGATCTATAAGAAATGACATTGACATTGAACAATGTCAAGGATTTTTTTGGATTTGTTTTACTGGGCAGTCCTGTCCGATATCTACGCTGTATAGTGTGTAACGTGCCTTGAGAGAGTAAATCAGTGAAATGTTAAATCTTTTAGTATTGTCCAGGATTTTGTTCTTACACGAGTAAAGCCGATGACATAGACTCGCATATCAAATATTAGAGAAACTTTAACTTTGAACGCCATTACTTCTCTATTCTCCGTCGGCAAGCGTCAACAGTATCAAGATGGCGACAGTGCTGTCACGATATTTTCGGCAGCATTGTGGCGATATGGCTGGTAACATATTCTTTGAAAATATTGATCGTTTACAATACCTTTTAATTATGATATCTTTTCCAGATACTTAGCGATTATGCTTCTGAAACCTTGTTATAGGTAATCGTAATGGTTTTTTTTAAATAGCGCATTGGCAACCCTATTGGTTTGTACCTAGCAAGCTGGTCAAGTTGCAGATCAATTGGTCTTGGTCTGGTTAAGGTCGGTGTCTCGTCCTAGCTATCTGATATCTTGTTACTACGACCCTGTGTCACCACTATTGGGTTACGTTTCGATACAACTCTATTACGCTCGTGCCAGTATAGTATCTGCCAATAAGTTCAGTGGACTTGAGCAAGAAAGACAGCGAGCATATTCTGAAGCAATTTGAATTTTAGCTCAGTTGGTACGTCCAGTCGTTTGCAGTGGGGTTTCAAATTCCAACATTAAGGTTGGGTTTCCGAAACGAAAGTATCTAGTGCTCGTCTAACAAATCAGTTAGGTATCTTCACAGAATTCTCCTTATAATTATGTCTTTGGGTATCTTTTAATTTGACGCTAAATGGGAACAAGCAAAAATTATCTTGTTACCATTTTAATCAGGCAAATAAAACAAGAAAATGTTTTGTTTGTAACGTTGATAGACAGCAAAAATATATTATTTTCGCTTATAGAAAAGTCACACTCAGTATTTTAAGTCTTCTAAGATAAAGTAAAAATGCGAGAGCGATAATACTGCGGTTTCAATAGTTCCAGACGTTTCTACGAAGTCCAAAAAGTCACAAAGAACAATGGCGAAATTTTATCTCATAAGTCTTAGAGCGACTTGTAATGTATGTAAATGTCTTTCAACTAAACATTCAAGCTTTTCAAGCATTTCAGGCTAGTAAAAGCCAAAATAAAAAAAAACTATAAATAAATTATTAATTTTAAACGCCATTTCCTTTTATTTGTAAGTCATACCAATGTATCTCTTCTCATCTTCCAGAAACATCAAAACAAGCGGGTGGCGCGACTGTTGCGGCAGAATTCCTTAAACAGCGCGCAAATATTCCAGCCTTGACAGGCTACCTATTTGTGCCGTTTGGGGTAGAGACACTTGGTCCGTGGGGGCTGGGTGCTTTTGATATTATTAAGTATTTGTCGGGGAGACTAAAAAAATCTGCTCTTGACCAAAATGCTGGCCTATATTACGGGCAGAAAATAAGCCTCTCTATCCAACTGGGTACGCGGCTAGCATTTTGGGCACGTTGCCTAAAGTTAGAGATACTATCTATGAATCCTAAGGCTTTGATAGTTCAAATGATAAATTGTAGGTTATAGTAATTAGTTTGTAGTTATAGTTTATATGTTGTTAGAAATAAAATACTTTGAACTAAAAAGTAACATAGCCTACAAAACTTCATTACCTAATAACCATCGTTCCTGGCCTCTTCCATAAAAAAAAAACTTAGATTAACAATCTCAGGAAATGATGCTGAATTACTAGCGATGTTTTAATGTAAAGACGCTGTGTATTTTACTGACATAAAACTATGTATGGGATTTTGCCATTGTTCTTTACAAACCTTACGAGTATTAAATATTAGTGTAGATATTTATATTAGTTATGTACCGTTTCACTTGTTAATCAATTTTGAGGATCTTTTTTCAAGCTTTCGTATAAGTCATGAAGAATTCACCAAATTCTCTATTATATTGAAACACTGAAAACGTACAATAGTTCCTGTGAGAAGGAAATTTCAACCGAACGCGTGGCTGCGTGCTTTGGAGTCTTGCCAATTATGCCATTAGCAGGCCTTCATTTTCCAGTTGTTATCTTCTACAAGAAATATATTTGATTCGTTTGTAATTTAAGAAAAAAACGAACGTGTTTAAAACGAAGTGACTCTTTTGCAGAGTCTAAGTACCTAATACACATTTGCCAATTATTCAACCGCAGTAAGTAGATAGCAAACATTGGTGTGTTCCGGATTGAAGGGTTATTTGTATCCAGCCAAATTACTGGGCATAAAGAGATTTAATAATGATAATATCTTTGAAGGACGAGCGTAGGGCGTTGAACTGAACTTCAAAATTCTGAGCGGTATTGAACTGCTATACAAATACAAAATTTCTTTATTTCCAACATTGACTTCATAAATTTCTGTGGGATTCGGATCTCTGAAGCTAAACCTTGTATTTCAGATAATTGTGTTATGATGACCAGAAATAAAATGAAGATAAATAAAATTTAAACCAAAGTCACCAATATAGCTGTCAGAGTTTGCAAGCTGAAGTGGCAATGGGCAGGCCACACCACTCGAAGAACCAATAACCGATGGGGAAGAAAGGTTCTTGAGTGGCGACCACGAACCGGAAGACGAAGCATAGGCAGGAGTCCCACTAGGTGCACCGACGACATTGTGAAAGTCGTGGGCAACCAGTGGATGCATGTGGCTCGTTGTCGGTCGGTGAGGTGCTCTAAGTGGGACGCCTATGTCCAGCAGAACGTCTTCTGGCTGATGATGATGATGTATGATGAAATAAAACTTTGAATGCTTCTTTTGTGGGTGTGTAGTGATTTATGAATGGGTGTGAGGGTTTATGTATTTGTGTATCATCTCCGCAATACACAAGTCCTCGTAAGAGTCATGGTCAGGAGCTCGTAAGAGCTATTGGCAAGCTAATGCTATACCGGGCAAACGATTTGCTCGAAATTAATCAGCTAACCCCCGAATACTGAAGCGCCTGTTAACTTTGACAACAGATTAATTCTAATGCTGCCTTTGTCTGGCACTAAGCAAATGACAAAGGCAGCAACAGACTTAATCTGTCGTCAAAGTTAACAAACGTTTCATTCGGGGGTAAGTAATCAAATATTATATTACAATATTAACTAGTAGTTCGCGCCGAACTGAGACCTCGCGACCCCTATATCTTTACAACCCCTGGACCGATTCAGCTCATATTCGAACTTAAAAGTTGTATTGAAATGAACTACTTGCCTACAAAATTTCATGAAGATCGGATCAACGGTTCGCAAGTTATCATCAACATAACAACAAATACAAACATACAAACGTACATACAAATGCCGATTTGTCCCAGTAAACTCTGAGACCTTCGCTTCGCTCGGTCAATTATATTGTACTAAAATATTTAAGTATGTTAGTCAACGCACTTCTAATGTATTTCTCAGTAAGCGCGAATTTGGGTACCGCAAAATTTTACTTTTATTTTTTGGTACTTACTCAAGTAGCATGGACCACTAAGTTACGCGAGTAAGTTGTAGTATTTACTACGTAAGTTAAATACTAACTCAGTGGCATGAACCTAAGTTTTATTTTGTAAAAAAAAAATAACAAAAAAATGTAGCAAAACATCGCTTAGTGAAGATACGCTAGAGGAAATCAGAAAAATATTAAATTCTAATAAGTAAACCTACCATATCTTGTAGCCGAGTCGGAAAAGCTTTTTTTTGCCAATTTGACTAATCAAGAGCAGTCAAGTCAATTATCACAGAAGCTTCCAAACCATTATTCGGATTAGGACGAGATTACGAAATGTTTTGAATTGGCGCCTTGTTAAAACTTCTATTTCTTTAAAATGGAGTTGTCCCCGACAGCCTGCCCGTTGTTAGTCGATTTCCAATTAATTGATTGCTGCAAGCGTTACTTTGGTTAAGCTTGATGAACAATATTGCCGTGACAAGCTCATGATATGGTTCCGTAGCTATGAGTAGATAAGCAATCACACTAATATTATAAATGTGAAAGTTTGTGTGTATGTTCCCAGTCACCTCCGTAACGGCTGAACTGATTTGATATGGAGTTAGCTTGTTCCCTGGATTAACACATAGGCTACCTTTTATCCCTGAAAATATACAATTTCTTTGGTACACCAGGTGAAACCACAGGGTGCTGCTAGTATAATACATTAATAAGGCTGTCTTTAGTGTTATTTTTCCGGACTTTACGGAAAAATAAATTTCTGAGAGTACAAAATAATCGTAGAATAATAGTAGAGCGTCTCTAATACAGGGTTATAAGGAAAGAGTATGCTAAGCCGAAAGGGGCTCATAGTACTCATGATTGTGAACAACTTTTACTATGGGACCAACCATGAAATCAAAAAAAAAAGATTTGCTCCATACATTTTGTCGAGTGTCATTGACATTTTTCTAGGGAACAACTGATTGTTTTTTCTCGATTTCAGTGTTAATCCCATAGTTGTTGTACATAAGTTGTACAAAAGTTGTACATAATGATGGGTACTATGAGCTTTTCGGCTTAACACACCCTTTCCTTATAACCCTGTATATCAGGATGACGAGCGCTAAGCTAATTTTAAAATAATAATTTACGATTACATCTCCTATATATATTTTGAAAAATGTTCTTGTCTATCGGTAAAGAAGAGATTAAATCCGAAACTAGCTACCGTTATCCGGAGCTACCCTTATTTTTTAACTATAGGTCTATACTTAGACTATCGTTATGCGAAATTGCATGCATATAAGCTTATAACTTTGGAAGTTATACGGATGTAAAGGATTCACACAGACAGACGAACATGACGAACTTATAAGGGTTCTTTGTAGTACTACGGAACCCTAAAAAGATCAAAATAATTAATTTTCCTATGTTCAGCAGTGGACGTCTTATGGCTGATGATGATGATGAATTCTTTTTTGAATAACTGACTGACTACACCAAAACTTTTTCATACAAAATGAAATGGTTCATTAGCCCATACTGTCCCAGTACAAAAAAAAACAACCGGCTTATCACTACAACAAAGTTCAAAATCAACAATATCAAACTTGAACAGCTCATTATAGGTAAGGTTGCCTCCCTAGAAGAGATAGCTTTCAGCGACGGCCGCCATTTGTTACACTAGTTTTAAAACTCATTTTCAAACGTATATAAAGTTTTTGTGTGAACAATAAAGACTTTATCTATCTATGACCGCTATTATAATCCGCACTTGAGAAGTAGGTGAGTAAGCAGTTATAAAGCCCGAGTAGGTATAACGTAAGTATTTTATGAGCTTCCAGGAATAAACTTACTGAGTGAAGCCATAACGAGAGTTATACTTGAAGGAATAATGTTTTGGTCACGTGTTCCTAGCACTAATACACGTGACGTGACAGAGAAAGGAATGAAAACAAAATGCAGATGACGACAATAAACTCCGTAGAAACTTCCAGTAAAGTATTTTACTGGAAATGTCTACTTCTTTACTGGGGCATGACATGTTCTTGACTATGACTTGGACTTTAGAAATTGTATTGATCTTGACCGTGACTTAGACTATGTCTGTCTGCATCAGTCTTATTTAACATCTAGTGCTCGTCCTAACCTCGAAGGGTGATTGGGTGATACCTACTACGCTGGTCCAGTGCGGGTTGGCGGATTCACATACGCCATCGAAGTTCTTCCTCGGAAAATCGCAGGTTTCCTCACGATGTTTTCCTTCATCAAAAAGCCAGTGTAAGTAAAGTGGTGCAATCTGTACGTAAGTGCCAAAGAACTCATTGATATGAGCCCGCCCGGGTTCGAACCCGCGGCCCCCTGAATAGGAGGCGAGCGTGCCCCCACTGAGATATCACGACTTATTTTATGACAATTATTATTGTGACTTGTTTTTATTGCGAAAATTATTACTTCACGTGAAATAGTACGGGACTTGACACTGGAAAAATACTAACAATACGTGTGCAGCCTAAATTGAAGATGTTTTCACCATCGTAGTTTTTTTATTATTTTTTTTTGAATTTTCCGGTAACGTGTTGTGGTCATGTCGCGTCATTATATTATTTTCCAAAATTTGTGCTATATCAAGTGTTCATTTGTAAGAATGGTGGATTTTTATCCATTTAACGTGTATGAGTTTTAGTGAATAACGTGACTTTTCGTGTTGTTTCCAAAACTCCATAGAAACCTCTAGTCAATTCTCCCTCGCTTTACTGGGGCATGACTTTGCTCGAATTAGACTATGACTGAGACCCGTTTTAATCGTAGAAAATATTTTTTCTTGAACTTCTCTAGACATATTACAAAATTTGACACTGGCTAGCTAGTAAATTGAAAAGTAATAAATTAATAATAATATTAGTAATAAAAAGTTTGTAATAAATTTTGTATCAACCTACACATGTATGGAGCCAAAACATAAAAGAAACAGAAAACAATATGACAAGATAAATATCTATTATTTGATTGACTACCGAAAGTTTATGGTAAAATCTAGCCAGATGGAATTTTACGAGGATTTCGTAGGTTATTGGCCTGATTCAAGGTTAGCACCGCAAATTAAGATAGACGATCAGACGTGATGGAAATATGAAAGCTAATGTTGTAGCGATAAATGTAATTATTGTGTGAGCTTCTACGTCCCTATATTTTCCTCTTACCCTCTTATAGAACGGATGTTTGCGGACAGGCAGTGGCCCGGACTTCCTGAAAGAGTAAATGGCGTTAATTAGTTTACAGCAAAGTTTAATTGTGTTACCAGCATTCAATTGCTACTTTAGCTTTATTGGATTTTATTTATAGCAAATGTTCATTCAGCATTTAATCCCACTGCTAAGATATCAACCTACCCCCGAAGGGTGATTCTGTTATATCCACAACGCTGGCCCAGTGCGGGTTGGCGGATTCACATACGCCATCGAATTTCTTCTCCAGAAATATGCAGGTTTCCTCACGATGTTTTCCTTCACCGAAAAGCCAGTGGTATATCCGTACGTAAGTTCCAAAGACCTCATTGGTACGGGCCCGCCCGGGTTCGAACCCACGACTCCACGAAAGTGAGGCGAATGAGGTCCCACTGAGCTACCACGACTACAAAGCAAACTTTAAATCTAGCAAATGTATAACTTTAAAATATCTCTCAGTGTGTTTTAGTGTTACAGATATATAACTAAAAATAAACGAAAGCAACATCGACCGACACATTGTGAAAGTCGCGGGCAACCGGTGGATACAAGTGGCCCGTTGTCGGTCGGTGTGGCGCTCTGAGGGGGAAGCTTATGTCCAGCAGTGGACGTCTTATGGCTGATGATGATGATGATGATGAAACGAAAGCAAAACTAAAAACTAGTGTAATTAGTGTAAAAGGACCAGTAACTGGTCCTTTTGGTGGTACTACTACGGTACTACTACTCGGGACTACTGTAGTCCCGAGATAGATCCAATTACACTAAGAGCCTAGATTGTGCATTATAGTATTGTATGCCGATCGATCGCCTTTCCGCCTATCGGATAATCCTATTACGTTCCCATCAAACAGATAATGTAGCCATAAACATCCGATATGTTATTTGTGAGCCTTGATTAGGCGTAGTTATCTCTGTTAGTTGATTTTATGGCCCTTGTGTTGGACATTTTGGTTGGGTCTTATCGTTTTTTGTTGACTGCATTTAGATTTATGCATTTATATTGGGGTTTGTGATTTATGATAAAGTTATAACAGTCAATAAGCTATCCAGGTTCTTAAAAGATCTGACTCAGCTTTAGGACTGATGGCGAAAAAAAAGGCTTGTTTCCTATTTTTTTATTTTCAATTAGCTGATGCCCGCAACTTCGATCACAATGCAATCTCGGCCTTCGGCCTAAACTCTTCATTCCAACCTTTTGAATTTTTCTGATGTTTAAATAGGTATTCTGCTATTCGGGGCGGAGACAAATCGAACAACATAGAGATCATAAAATCGGTCCAGCCGGTCTTGAGTCAAAAATGGCGGGACGCCTTGCGGCACGGCGTCACGTCGGCCATGTTTTGTATCCCAGCCAAGCTAGTACGTTAGCTGTCAAAACTGTCAAATGTTTTTGAAGTGATAGGAAATCACTAGTAAAGGGGTGGAGTTGACGTCATGTTGTGTATTCAAAGTACCGCAAATGACGTGACTTATAACAGAACCTCTTTTTTCTGTCGTCATTGGTTTTATATTTCCATAGATTATTTCTAATTTTGAAAGGTTCCAGTTTGGCAGTTTCTTTTTATTTGATTGGTTTTGTTGGTCTTTTTTTATATTTGTAAAACTAAAACGTTTTTGCTATCATCATTTTATTAACTTTCATCACCAGCGTCATCACACAATGTCGCTGTTAGCAAAACGTACACAACGGTGCTAAGTATTACTAGTAAGCACCAAAGAGTCCATACCATCAAAATATTTTTCACCCAGTTCTTACTAATAAATATTTACAACAATGAGTTTCACCCACAAAATTTTCACCGTGGATACTGAATATAAGGAGAATTCTGTGAGGGAAGTATTGTAATAAAAGGTATTTAAGCATATTAACGTTCTAATATTAATAAAACAATATTGTACTTCTAGTAATATTTCTGCTCGAGTATTGTTAGACCCTTGAAAGGACATGTAATATTAA
This sequence comes from Apocheima hispidaria, assembly GCA_947579745.1. Lineage (NCBI taxonomy): Eukaryota > Metazoa > Arthropoda > Insecta > Lepidoptera > Geometridae > Apocheima > Apocheima hispidaria. The sequence goes on from OX388157.1 coordinate 12,539,061, forward strand.
AGAAACGTGGGTAACGTACTACGGAAAATAAGGGCATTGCTTATTCAAATAAAATACGAAAGGATCCTGATTTTGCCCACATCGGAATATTACAAAATCGTATTAGATACGCGAAGCGATAGCTCGTACGTACCTTCGAAGGGTAAAGTTGTAAATGGGTTACGAATCATAATGTGACTGCTTTTGCGCCAATAAGTTAATAAGTTAGACCAATGGTGCAACGTTTCGCTCATCGCGCGAAATTCAAATTTTATTGCGTTTATTGTCAATTACAGCTTAATTACTCATCGTGGATTTATTTAAACCAATTTTGCGCAAATAAATAAGTTGTTTTAAGACATTACAGGTAAAACTATCACCTAGATAACATTGGTTTAGCTACATATCTCAATAAGCTGATTTTCATCTTGGTTTTTCGTTTAGTGAGAAATGTACTTATACTAGCTTTTAACTTGAATTTTTGGTTGGTGTAATTTCTTGAAACAATCTATAAGTTATCGTAAAATTAAATTTCATTAACCTACGATCAGTAATTAAGCTGTAATTGGCAAAAAACGCAAGAAAATTTGAATTTCGCGCGCTGAGCGAAACGTTAATTTTATAAGCTTTTATTTAACTTGCAATGTGTGTTTGTATGTTAAGGTCAAATCTTGCAACTCAATTTTACACCAGTTCCCCTCGTTAATTGAGTTGAAATTTTGCATGCCTGTCAAGTTCCGATGACAATACGGAGACGGAAGGTGGACAACGGAACTCCTCAGTGACTAACTGTAGATTGATGGAGTTTCACTCATTTTGATCAGAGTACAATAACAATAACTGATTTTATAAAAGCTTGTCTGGACAATTTTTTTTTTTCATAGAAACTAACTATTTAGAGTGAAAGGAAACCTCATAGGATCACGTAGTTGTTCAACTGCCTGCCAAGCCCTTTCTCTCGGGAATGCGTGAAGGTATCGAGTCTGAGGTCCCTTGGAGATATAAAAAATCAAGCTTTTATGTCATCGTAATAAAAAATACTGCCATATGCTGCATATTTTGATATTAAAATTAAGTGGTCTCAAGTAAATCATAAGAATATCATCATCAAGAAGCACAAATTAAGTATTAAATCTGAAAACCTTAAATTTGTAGTTACACCACATGTAAAAAAAAACGGGTCCAAACTAAAATTTGTAGTTGGAGAAATGACAGTTACGTATATCGATGTATGGGAGATAATTTTTCAACTACAAAGTTATTTTTGTACAGCAGCCTCGAAGCGCAAGTCAGTCTCGCAATTGTCCGTTTTTTTTTTAAATATCAAGTATTAATATTGAATATTCACGATGGCTTACGGAGAACGTGTGTACGTGTGTTCATAACATACAAATACTTTTTGATGAAATTTTCAGGGAATCATCAGATTAGCCGAGCGGGCTGTGAAGTTTGGTACCCGTGCGAATCCGGGGCTAATCCGGTCGCTAAATAAATACATATTTTTAAAACAAGATAGGACTATTATACCTGTCAAAACTGGAAGATATTGAATTCCTTCTTGTCACAGGAACTTCACCCTATACCATGTCCCGAAGATTTGGAAATATTTTTACCCGGTTTTTATTTGGTTTTTCTAACATTTTTCAGTGTCTAGTGGATAACACGCGTGTCGCCTGTGTGTCGCGGTGTGCTCGACACTTGACACTTCACCCCTTAGACTCACCTCCTGGCAGAATGCACTCGGAAGCGTTCTGAAAGCTAAGTGATTGTCCTCACTCGTCTTTATCCCAAAAGGTTTCATTTGAATGTAGAATCTTGCTGAGATGGGGCTGGTTTTTGGCAAAAAACTTTAAACTATTTGTTTACTTTTTAATTTATTTTATTGTCTATTATCTATTTTTTCAATGTTATAAACTAGTACTCGTATTCAAACCTGTTTTTACGCTGATGTTTATGTAATCTTTTGAGACCAACTAGTTGAACGACAATTGCTAAGAGCTTGAATTTTGATTCAAACTATATGACATCATTAAAAATAGAGACACAGGAAGACGCCCCCTCCCCCCCTCCTTGAGGCCTGCGTTCAGAGGTGGACTGGACGTCTTCTGGCTGATGATGTTAATGATTGTAGTGTGTAAAAAGCTAAAGCTAAAGCTATAAGCTATGAGCTTTTATTTAATGTATTTTAATTATGTAAGTATGTATGTTAAGGTCATATCTTGCACCTCAATTTTAGACCAGTTGTTCCACTTGTTCAATTGAGTTGAAATTTTGCATACTTATCAAGTCCCGAAGACAATGCAATATTATGACAGCGAGCTGGTCTGAAGATGGATATGGATGGTGGAAAACGGAACTCCTCAGTAACAGCAGATTGATGGAGTTTGGACTCATTTTAATCAGCTTACAGTACCAATACCAAATTTTATAAAAGCTTGTCTGGATTTATTTTTTTCCACAGTCATATTTTACCTTGTAATTATTCGCTTCAATATGAAATACCTAAGTAGAATAAACATTATTCCATTTTCATTCTAAAACCGCCCTTCAAGAGTTCCTGTCCTGTTATTTTTGCTTATTATATAAGCATGAACGACAGCCTCTTAGATATTCTGCTGTATTTACAAATTAAATGGTTATTTATGCTGTCGGGATTTGAATTATTTATAACGTTTTAGGCTTTATAAAGACAATTAGGTCAAAACGGTTTTGTTCAGTACGATAAATTATTCTGTTTCCAAGTTTAAACACGTGGTTTAGAATGTAGCATTTTTGGTGAAAATCCTGTTAAATTATGTTAGTTTTTTTCCCGTTATTCTGTCTAAATTCCTAAAATTGCACAAAAAGATTTCATTAAAAATATCCGGCAGTAAGCCAAGATTTAATGGCCAATGAATAAAATTTATGTGAATTGGCCTCATAGATTTTCGAAATTAATCCCCTTGATAATAGCTTTGATCTAACCTTTTTAGGAAGGATGGTAGCAATATTAACAGACCAATATCGAGCTGTGAGAATTTATTTGCAGGATATGGTAGAGTTGAATAATACGATAATTTATTGGTAGAATAAAGCTCAAATGATGCCAGCTGGCTGGAAGTGAACTGGAGCGTTTAGAATATTTTGAATATGAATTAACCTTCAGCGGTCAATAATAGATAAAGTACATTACAATTATGTTAAGTGTTGGGGTAAATAATGAGAAGCTTTTGCCTAGCCTAGCCTAGCTATACAGGACTGTTAAATGTGTTTATTTCATTAAAATCTGTAATGTTTTATCAATAAAATTGTACGTGTAATTACATACGGTATAGTAACTTACTAAAGGATTATTTTATTGTAACCTTCAATGATAGAGGTTCTAGGTTATTTCATCCCGCTTCTGAGCCAACAAAATCAGTATTTTGTCTGTTCCAATATTGATTAAGAATAGAGTATACCGCCGTCTTGTCCATACAAAAACCGTACTCTGATACCCACCCCTAAATGTTATCTGATTTCGATGTTTTTTGTATGTTATCTACACAATGGAAAACTATGCTTGTGTGTGTGTGTGTGTGTTTTTTTTTAATTTCGCTTTATCTTCGTCGATAAAGGCACTTAAAGTGACAATTTTTTTGCGTCGATAATACGACGAAGAAAAGTTTTTGTTATTAGAATACCATATTTTTTATGATTTTTATGAATAGCGGCATGACATAGACTATGGCTTATCCAAGCCAATGACATTAAAAACAAACTACTTTGCTAAGATTAGGGGGTGATAACAGACTACCCCCGAAACGCTAATTTCTTGAAAAAGTTTGAAAAATTCACTCTCTCTCTATTGCACGCACGAGAAACAAAGCGTCAGCTATACATTTCAAATAATAATAATAGTTATAATTTATTTCTTTAACAGAGTTTCAGTAAGATATAAAGTGGCAGGAGTCCTCTTGTAGACATATAACGCCTGTGCCAGAAGACCCCAATAATATCGAATGCGCCAAAACCTCGCGGAAGGACTATCCTCTTAATTGTCCACACTGAAATAAAAAATAAAAAATAAGAGCTTTTTAAACATAAATGTACGATCGGTAGGATAAAATTGTGTACGCGAAAATGATTGAAAACGAATATCAGGTCGTTGTACCTCAGTGGGAACACGAGCGCCTCACATTCATGGGGTCGCGGGTTCGAACCCGGTAGGGCCCGTACCAATGAGTTCTTTGGAACTTACGTACAGGCTTTTCGATGAAGAAAAACATCGTGAGGAAACCTGCATATTTCCGGAGAAGAAATTCAATGACGTATGTGAATCCGCCAACCCGCACTGAGCCAGCTTGGTGTATAAGGCCTAATCACTCTTCGAGGGTAGGCCGATACCCCCGCAGTAGGATTCATAAAAAGCTGATACAGACGTGTTTTTTTTTAATTATTTTTTTATATCAAACGAAATAGTCTTTTAACTCCCGGACAAGAAATTCTGAATCCCAGATGCCAACGTCTTCCTACGGGCATAACAAAACAAAATTTAATATTATAAGCAAACAAAGATAACAAACAAAAATGATAAAAAAGTTCATCCATATGGAATAGCTATTATTGTTTGAACAGTACCTACCCTTATAGTAGCAAATTGAAAATAGAATGTGCCTACTGAACCCAGTTGTAATTGAAGCCTGCGGTATAGCACCTGCTGGTTTAAATTCAAGCTTGGCTTTATACTAAGGCAATAGGAAACGTTGTCAGGAAACTGAAATGTTTCAGCATTACGATGGCTGTGTTTAGTGCTCAGCCGACGACGGTCAGCGATGGCAGGCGTCCGTAGACATGGTAGAAACAGCTTGGAGTATAAATTGTCGCTTACACTAGTCCAGATTAATATTATAATAAATAATTTTAAGGGTATTTTAGGTTAAAAAAAAATAACAACCCTTAGTTTTGAGGTAAAATATTTGAGAATTCTAAAATGAGGTTATTTTTTTATCTCATAAGATGATTTTGGCGTCGCACGTCTTATGCATTTGCCAGTCTCAAGTATACATTTTCAAGTTTTGCTATGTATTATCAAACAAGTCACAGTCAAAGGCGAGCAAAGCAAGTCACGGTCAAGTCCAAGTCATGCTCCAGTAAAGCGGTAAAAGCTTTACTAGAGCCTTCTATGGAGTTTTGGAAATAACATGAAAATTCACGTTTCACGACATTAAACCATTCACCAACACTCGTGGATGTTCACAAACACTTAACGGGTAAAAATGCACCGTTTTACACATTAACACTCGAAATAACACAAGTTTTGGAAAATTATAAAATGACGCGCCATGAATTCTTCACGTTCCCGCCAAAACTCTAAAATGAGGTTTCTTTATTTAGCATCCAAAAATTCAAGCAATAAATCAAAGGCTCCCAATCTGGCAACTATTGGCAAATTCTAATCTCGCACAAAAATATTAATAACAAACTTTCGATACTGTTTTTCAAAGAGTCGACGGAATTGAAATCATAAATTATTAAAAACTTAAAGAAATCTACACGAACTCGAAAAGTTTTCCGTCCGTTGACGAAATAATTTTTTTCGTCCCGAAAATGTATTAGCTTTTAATATTTCCGGAAAGGGAAAAATCGCACGAGTTTGTAATAAAGTTATAAGAAAACTCGATATAAATTTATTTGAGCACGCATCGGCTTTTTCCTAACCGACTTCCAAAAAAAAAGTAGGAGGTTATCAATTCGATTGTTTTGTTGTTTAAGTACCACGTCATTCAAAACAATAAACTACTTTCTCGTTATACGACCTGCAATAATGTCTTTTGGCCTCTTTTTAATCGACTTCCCAAAAATTAAGGTTTTTAAATCGACCGTTTTTTTTTTTTTAGAGTTCCATTAGGCTTCTTGCCCGATTTTGCTTATATTGGAAATTCTTGTTTAGAATATTGAGTACCAAATGTTTCTGCCAAATATTATCAAACTCGGCCAGTAAATGGCGTTGCAGCAAACTTCTCCCCTTTTTGGGGAGTTCACATCGCCGATGACAAGTTTGTGCTCGCAAAGTCTACTTTTCGCAGAATAATATGTATGTGAGTACGTGAGTACGTGAGTACGTGAGTACGTGAGTACGTGAGTACGTGAGTACGTGAGTACGTGAGTATGTAAGTATATAAGTATGTAAGTATGAATAGTGACGAAAAATAAAATAAACTGTAGATGTATTTTTTTTAAGCTGACAAAAGTTGGTTATTTTTACAAAGTTAAAACTCTGTCAGTTATTACATTGTTTTTATTTGGTTTCTACGGAAGTTTGTAACAAGCTCTTACACTTCGCATGGAAATGTATTATTTCTTGGCTCTTTACCTACATTTGGCAAATTTTCAAGAAAGTTAACATTGTTTTTGCTCCCTCTGGCGAGTCAGCATTCAGCAATAGATTTGGAGAAATTCGGAAATTTTGCACGTATTTCTTAAATATTTTGCGGTTGCCAATGGAAATCATTTTGAATTAATTGACCGAGCGAAACGAAGGTCTCAGAGTTTACTGGGACAAATCGGCATTTGTATGTATGTTTGTATGTTTGTGTGTATATTTGTCCGATGATAACTTGCGAACATCATTTCAATACAATTTTTAAGTTAGAATATGAGCTGAATCGGTCCAGGGGTTGTGAAGATATAGGGGTCGCGAGGTCTCAATTCGGCGCGAACTACTAGTTTAATCCTGACGAATTAATTTTATTATCTTTATTTGTGGCTTAATAATTCCAATACCCATTCCCAGTGGATTTGACAGGTTGTTGATCTGTCAAATCCTCTGGGAATGGTATTCGGAAGATAAACTCGTACGTAGCAAGAACTTATGGCGACAGTTTTTTTTTAAATTAAATAATATCTTGTCATGAGCATGTCAGGCTATGCTTAGTAGGGTTCCGAAGACGACGTTTGGAGTATTTAACAGTTTTTCCGCCTATACGAAAAAGTTATTATCACAAGTTACCCAAAATAATGTTAAAAGAAAGTTTTTACTAAAATCTATCAACTTGGAAGATGATAAGTTTCTGAGATTGAGTTTTGGCGGGAATGTGATGAAGTCATGTCTCGTCATTCTATTATTTTCCAAAACTTGTGTTATAGTGTAAAAATGGTGGATTTTTATCCATTGAGTGTTCGTGAACGTGCACGAGTTTTGGTGAATAGTATAATAAATAATAAATATTCCTTGTACGGAACCCTAAAAACTGTATTACATAAAACATTTGGAAAACTATACAGGGCTAATATTAATTAATCAACAACTTCTGGCAGGTAAGTTATTAAATTGGGAACTAAAGTATATATGTACCTAAGTATGATTTAAGAAGCTGGCGTGTGATAGTTTTTTGAATAGGTAATTAAAAATAGTAGGTAGTAATAGTAGGGTAGTAGGTATTTATATTATATTATTTTATTTATATTATTATTATTAAACTTGTGTTGTCAATTATTAATGTAATGTAATGTGACGTGTAACTGGGTGTTATCAATAAATGATTTGATTTGATTTGATTTAAAATTAACCCTGTATAATTATGCTGTCACAAATAGAATAGTTCAAAGTATAAAAAAATTACAATAATTATGACTCATTGTAATGATGAGCGCTCTGCGCACAAGCGTGGCCGTTATGGAGGACATCTTATGGCTGATGATGATATTATTATTATTATGATGATGATAATTGTAATGGGTCTCTGCCTTTCAACTGTATTCTGCACATACATATTACTCTGTGCTCAAGAAATTTATAACCGCCAGTTTTTTTCACTAGTTATAAGTTTTTTTTATTTATGTCATTTCTGGTGTGAACAATAAAGAGTTATCTATCTAACTTTCAAAAATGTAATTTTCTGTTGAACCCTTTGAACGCAGCTAGTCTAATATAATGGCAAGCATTATCTTGTGCAAATCGGGGTAAGATCGGACAAATATAGCGTTAAATCGACCGTTACTGGCAGATTAGGCGATAGGGGCTAATAGCACCCCGACAATGTAGGTGTATACCGCCCGGGCATGTCCAGATATAACTAAGGGTTTGTATTATAATCTGACGGATATAATGAAGGACATACAATCCTAACTAATCCTTAATATTATAAATTCAAATCAAATCTAATGTAACTCTGTCTCTCTGTCATCTATCTCTGACTATCTCTCTCTGTCTGGGTGTTTGTCGCATTATCACGGCTAAGCGGCTGAACGGATTAAGCTAAATTTTTGCATAGATATAGCTTAAGGGTCGGAGACGGATATAGGCTACTCTTTTTTTGTAGGTCCATGCGATGAGAATGGGATCGAATGAAGTACTACTGACCTCCAAACTTCAATATTACGATTTTGAAGATGGTACCTACTCAATGACGATGATTGATTCATTGGTTTTATTATAATATATCTATATATAAACTGATAATTCGGAGTAACGGTATAAATACTTACCTGCCGTAGTTGCGAAATTTAATTTCATTAAGAGCTTGCTCCCCTACACTATCTCGTTCGAACGTTTTGAATATTTTTTTTAAATGTAATCTCTGAGATGAAATTTTAAAAGAGAAATAGCTAACCTTAGAATAACGGTAACAATGTCCATGTAGTGATTTTCTGTTTTAGCAAACAAAATAACTCAAAATAATAATTTTGTTTCTCCTACGTCAAAATAAAAAAATATCTACATATATCTTGCTTATGTTAAAATGACTGTTTTTTTTAAAATATTTATTATTATTATTCTTTTCTCTTTCCTCCTAAGAGGATTTTGGCGTCGCACGTCTTATGCATTTGCCAGTGTCAAGTATAGTTATATATATATTCAAGTTTTGTTAAATATTATCATACAAGTCATAGTCACAGTCAAAAGCGAGCAAATCAAGTCACGGTCAAGTCCAAGTCATGCCCCAGTAAAGTGGTGAAAACTTTACTAGAGCCTTCTATGGAGTTTTGGAAACAACACGAAAATTCACGTTTCACGACATTATACCATTCACCAACACGCGTGCATGTTCACGAACACTTAACGGGTAAAAATTCACCTTTTTTACACATTAACACTCGAAATAACACAAGTTTTGGAAAATAATAAAATGACGCAACATGATTTCTTCACGTTCCCGCCAAAAAAAAAATACATATTTATTATTCATGTCTGAAACTAATTAAATACTAATACCATCATAAAAGTGAAAGTACCATAATTTTCAATTTTGTTGCACATTTAACTTAAATTTTGTTTTGGGAACTTTGAATACTTGTTTAAAATTTGTAGCAAAGCAAGAGCATTTTCATCCTCATCGGACGACATTTTGGCTCAAACTGAATTGTGTCATGCCATGTTACATAGTTTTACGCGATATTGAAATAATGCCTGTCTCATAACAATTACCCACAAGCCGCAAACCGCGCTTTTCTAAATAATTATACCTGTCTTGTCTAATGAGGCAAATGCCTGTCACATGGCAAACCCTGAGCTGGGTTCGCTTACGCTCGATGCACCGTTCTTGTATTTATGTTATCAATCACATAACATAATTTAGATGTAAATTTAACATAAAAACATCGGCAAATATAATCACTCATTAAAAACAAAGTCCTATTATTATTATAATTGGTATGAATAGAGGTTTATTATTATAATGACCAAAAGCCGTGGAAAGTCGAATCCAATTTTGTGGAAAACTTCCTAATGAATTCTATTCAATTTCATAACTTACTCACATAATGATTAACCGTGCAAAGTTTGTTTAGGAAGTACCTAAACTCGTCTATATGAGATTTTTGTCGATGTATAGGCGTCGAGATGTTTTTTTTTTCTCTTTCCACCTAAGAGGATTTTGTCGCACGTCTTATGCATTAAATTTGTCAGTGTCAAGTAAACAGATATATTTCAAGTTTTGTTAGATATTATCAAACAAGTCATAGTCACAGTCAAAGGCGTGCAAAGCAAGTCACGGTCAAGTCCAAGTCATGCCCCAGTAAAGTGGTGAAAACTTTACTAGAGCCATCTATGGAGTTTTGGAAACAGCGCGAAAATTCACGTTTCACGACATTATTCGCCAACACTCGTGCATGTTCACGAACACTTAACGGGTAAAAATTCACCGTTTCTACACATTACACTCGAAATAGCACAAGTTTTGGAAAATAATAACATAACGTCTTCACGTTCCCGCCAAAACTCCTTCGACATGTTTTTAACAAAACTCGCGAAATTAAAATACCACCAACAAGAAGAAATGATTATTTCTTCAAAAACAGAGGTTAAAGTTCGTTTTTGTGTTTGAATACCGATTTTGAATCCGGAGCCGCTAGCATATAGTATTTTGTGATCCAGAGCAAGCAAAAGATTCTCTATAATTGAATAAAGGATCCTAGTCGTAGACAGAGAAAGAAATAGACGGCTGGATACAATATGTTTCTTGATATAGAAAAAAGGATGGAAAATTAAGTATCACTCATGAAGAAAAAGGACAAAATTATAATATTTCTGTCCCGTATGTTCCGTTTTTTCAAGGGCACGCTATTATTGCATCGTGATGGTTTAAAATGAGTGTCGGCTATTACTACTGCATCCTGATTGGTCGAAAATTGATAATGGTAATCGGGATTGGCTGTTATAATATGTGATGCTTTGTCTCATGTGCGATTACTCTAACTGATCTATACATATACTTTTTTTAAGATGCTAGTCCTATTCAGTTAGAATTTAATTTTCGAGCAAATTAGCGAAGGATGCAAAAGCGGAAAAAAAATACGAAACTTTACGCTCTGTGATATTTATTACGCCTCAATGACGAGAAAATACTATTAGTGCAAGTGGCCTAGTACAAAAAAAAAACCGATGTGGCTATTATGGAGCATTGCTACGGAGCTCCTGTGGAGGTTTCACGAGGAAACGCCATTACTTCCCAGCTTTTTAAAGAAAAAAAAAAAAAAAAAAGAGGGAATAAGTTGGAACCCGAGAGAAGCGTGAGGCTTACTTTTATTATACAGCCTGTTACTTGCTTCAATGTTCATACAATGTTCGTGACTGATAGCTTTGGTTCTATAATTTTACTAACTATATCTACATTCCAAACTGAAATCACTAAAAGTGATTTAAGTCCCTAGTGATTAGAGCTATTTTAGTTCATGAATACCAAGAATAAACTAGCTCTTTTTGAACAAATTTAATAAAAAGTATCATTTTTGAGCAAGATATATGATAAAATCTTTTTCCTATTACAGCCAATTGTCTTAAAATTTATTATTTATATTTTTGCCTATATTTCTCAATAAAAAAATGATCGATCGGGATATGTGTAGATGTTTTAAGAAGAATTAAAATTGAATAACTCAAGAGCATGTCGGGCCAGGCTTAGTAGGGTTCTGTAGACGCGTAGGACGTTGGAAGTATTTGACAGATGGTTTCCCTTATCTTAAACAGTTATTATCTCATTTGGGCCATTTTTTTTTTTTTTAATTTAAATTTCAATACTCAGTGTCGGGCCAACATGTTAGATTATATCAAAATTACAGGTCCTTAACTTATTCCGTTTCGGATTTAGAGACCTGTGACATACTCGGACGGACGGAGCGACAGCAATAAATTGAGGTACGTTTGCCCTCTGGGTACGTAAGCAAAATATTGACACATCATTTTCATTGCACTTTCCTTATGTTACTTTTAGGTAGTTAGGTAATAAGTACTTACTAGATTTACCTTCAATAGTGTGGTGCGTAAGATTTTTATTGCTCTCGACTGATTAAAATGAAGTAGTGTCTGACAACACTCGTAACGACGATTCACAAATAATGCACTTGAGATAATGTCGATGAACATGATTTATTATTTCGCGAAACTTGTGTATTTCTCATCAAAACATGATAATTTATTATTATCACTCGTGATGCCCGTGAAGGATATAGTTTATAACACACTTACACACTCTTGCATTTATAATATTGCTGTGATATTTTAATACGTAGGCATTTAAATCCAAATTTCACATCATAAATTAGTTACACGTCAGCTTCGTAAATACGCCTCGCACTTTCGCATTGTTTGCAGAAATATTGCCACCAAAATATCTCATAAACCCAAACAAGGTGATAACGTATCACTAGGATCATGGTATTAATGGATTATATTGCTATCATCGTACGCAACGTGAAATTAGCGATCGTAAAGATTCGAGATAGTGTTGTAGTCAGTGATCATTGTCGGAATGAAATAATGGAATTACAATATACTTATTTTAAGGACCCGGTATGTCCTAAACAGGCCCCTCACTAGGTGGACCGACGAGTCGCGGGCAATCGGTGGATGCAAGTGGCACGCTGTCGGTCAATATGGCGCTCTAAGCGGGAAGCCTGTGTTCAGCAGTGGACGTCTTCTGGCTGATGATGATGTCCTAAAACTGCCAGTGTCCAGAACCACCTGGAAACGGGCAGCAGCGGCAGTACTTCTAAGTAACCGATGAGAGTTCTGCGATCCTCAAGCTAGCTGGCAGACGTGTCTATTGAATAATCAACCAACTTCAAACAACGATCATTTTTGTACACTGAGAGGTTTTTATAATCTTTTAATTTATAAGTATTGGAAAGTATTTGACATAAGATGCTATTTTCTTGCCCAAAGAGTATTTTTTAACCGACTTCCAAAAAAGGAGGTTCTCAAGTCGACTGTTTTATTTTTGTTTGTTACCTCAGAATTCCGTCATTTATAAATCGTACAAATCGATTTATAAATGACGGAATTCTGAGGTAACAAACAAAAATAAAACATTCATTTTTTATTTGAAAGAAGATACAATACTTCCAGATTTGTTATATTTTTATCAAAATCCAGTTTTGATAATGGAATCCATGAGGAATTGGGGGAACTCCACAAACATAATGGGCATACATAAAGGGATTTTGATTTTTTATCATCAAGTCAAGCAAATTTAGAAAGTAATATTTTTGAAGTGGAACCGATGAAGAAGACCACGGATGGCCACCAGAACTCTTTAATGATACGTATTTCACTGGTGGCGCCAAGATAATCTCGATTATGATAGTTAAGCGACTATCGTCATAAGCAAATTTAAATATAATATAGTTCTAATGAAATCAGTTGTATTTTATTTAAATTATGTAACATGTTTTCATATTTAACTGTAAACAAATTTACACAATTACTTGTCATCAATCACGTATTATATTACGTTCAGATTCGTGCCAATTTACTCACCATTGTTTGAAGTTAGATAGTTTTTAAACGGAAAGTCCAAAAGACGATAAACAGTGGAAGTTATAAAAAATAGACAGAGTATGTAGCTATTTGTAGAAAAAAGTAAACACTGCTAAGAATTCCGTTCAATAAATTAAGTCACCATGTGTAACGTGGAAATCACAAACTGTAGGCGTATGGAAACATTCTAGACTGAAACAAATCTAGCTGTTGACGTCATCATCACATTATATAAATATGATCGATAAGATGGAGATACTCGACATGCAACAAAAGCACTTGTGTGTGTCTGAATATATACCAGACATGTTGTTTGTTTTACAAACATAGAAAAAAAACAGATATTATTACTTACTACAGAAATTAGCTTTACAGGGGTAGTCTGCTATCTAACATATCTTGGTGATGAGCGCAGTGCATTGCCGCGCATAGTGTTGAACTATTGAAGTTCAAAATCCTGGGTGGCACTGACCTGTTATGTGCAAGCGAGACGCTTAACATCAGGTGAGCGATTTGCTCGTATCGTCACAGAGTAACATAAAGAAAAAAAACCCCTAAATCTTAACAAAATCTTTTGTTTTTGTGTTAATGACTTGGATAAACTATTATCTATGCCGCTATGTTTAGTTTGTTGAAAAAAAAAGGTATTCAACAACAACTACTTTCCTCCGTCGCATTTCCGAAGCAAAAAATACGAAGAATTGCGAAAAAAAAACATACAAGCATAGTTTTTCACGGTGTAGATAATTTATAAAAAAATCATCGAAATCGTATAGCGTTTAGGGGTGTCAGGGGCGTAGCTACCGCCGTATCAGCCGTATCAATGATACGGGGCCCCGGGCTACAGGGCCCCGAACGTTGTGTCATGGAAAAATAGTGACCCTTCATTTGGGCCCCCCAACAAATTTTGATGTGGGGCCCTTCTATGGCAAGCTACGCCACTGTATCAGACTACGCTTTTCATATGGACGAGACGGCGCGGCGGTATAATCTATTCTTAAGTGAATATCTTGAATCGAAAGTATAGACAATCAAAAGGTCTATCGAAAAGTAGATGTTATTTTGTATACCTATAACCTAGGCTGAAGAAACAGAACACTTGACAATGTGAAAAAATGCCTGAAAAATCAAAATCCGCATGCGATAGCGCGCGACACCGCTAGTTTCAGTAAAATCATTCTTCCTGGTTTGTAGTCTGTTTATAATATTCTCAAAAGGCTCAGGCGTACTTATCTATAATAGGAACTGACTTATATATACTTTCTGAAGGTTTGATATGCAAAGGGCTCTTCTACCGTGACGCGTTCTGGTTCAGAGCTTTGCGTAGGATCGGTTAATGTTCCTCAGGCCATTAAGTTCTTTGAAGTCCGTTTAAATGTCATAAAATATTTTTTTAATACAACAATAGCGTTGTAACTAAATCTGAGCTCTGTATATTTTGTCTGGGAACAATTTTGGCATTTACAGATAAAACGTAAATTGTTGCATGGAAAACTTACTTGCAACTGTAACATCCATGGCCTCCAAAGAGAACTTGATGGTTTAAGAGCACGAAACTGATTTTCATTATTTTTCGCTTGCAAGTTCAATATTTTTAATGATGTAAATTTACTGAGAGCGATTTAGAGAAATGTTTTTGCAATCTTTTTTTTATAATGTATGCTATAAACTAAGTTATTTAAATAAGCAACAACATGTTTTGTCTATTGCTCAGTTATATTTAGTAAATATATGTTTAATTTAAATTGAAAAAAAAAAAACATGCAATAAATTGTTGCAAAAATATTTCTCAATATCACCCTCAGTAAATTGATATAATCAAAAATTTGATTGCGCGAGGTGGGAATATAAAGCAGCCATAACTACTAAACATTTATTGATACTTGATTGCATAAGGAATTTCAAGAAACTTTCTACTGGCATTATTCAAGTTACTCTGAGCCCCATATCAGAATTGGTTTTGTGTAAGGTTTGCGTCTTATGCGGGGCCACTCCACCAGCTACTAGAAGCGTGTAGCGTTCACTGGCGTGTGAGGTTATAAGATCTATTATAGGTAATTTATCACAAGAAAGTAAACGTGTTAGTGAATAATACGAATATGTTGATATTCTTTACTGGAAGAGAGTGCTTTCAGCGATAAGGCCGCCATTTGTTACACTAGTTTTAAGTTTATATAGTTTTCTCGTGTGAACAATAAATCATTTATCTATCGATCTAACAAATTGTTTTTTTTTTTAAATAACACATTTTAATATATGTACATATTAACCACCCCCTAAATGCCCTACGCACGCAATATCGGGACGATCCTGTCTCCTAAAAAAACATCCAGAGAATTATAAGCACCAATTAAAGTAAGTAAGTAAGGCGTTATTATACCCCAAAAATATATATGTGTCGAAGCTAATTAACGTTTCTGGGCGTAAAGATAATGTTACTTGTCAGGCCTGCGACGTGATTTCTCTCTGATTCATCAAGCATAATTTTCGTGTCTGGCGAACTATGTACGACGTTACATCCCAGAAAAAAAACGTGTCGAAGCTAATTAACGTTTCTGGGCGTAAAGATAATGTTACTTGTCAGACCTGCGACGTGATTTCCCTCTGATTCATCAAGAATATTTTTTGTGCCTGGAAAACGCTATCAACTACAATATAACCACAACAATAGAACAGCTGACCCAGATTTTTACGAAGCTGTCGATAACAAAAACGGCGAGGCGTCACTGATTGGAAATATAACCAGTTATTATGTTAACAGGCGTATCTACGTATTAAATCGGTCGTGCGAAATGGAAATAAAACGACATTATGAATATTATTCCTACATGAATGACAGAGCTATGTGTGTCTAACCCCCAAATACTGAAACGTTTGTTGACTTTGACGACAGAATAATTCTGTTGCTGCCTTTGTCATTTGCTTAGTGCTAGACAAAGGCAGCATTAGAATTATTCTGTTGTCAAAGTTAACAAACCTTTCAGTATTCGGGGGTAAAATAACCAATCTGTAGTGTCTTTCCGCTGCAACGTAGCGTCCTGTACAATTGGAATAAGCTTGGACGAAACAATGATGCTAAACCCATGGGAATAAGGATCAATTGTTTGTTTTTACCTTATTTAAATTAATATTTTGAATAGAAAAGTATTACGAACAATTTTTAAGATATAACCTGAGTATAGATAATTAGAATTTTGAAATTTTGATTGCCGGGCTGCGCGGTGTAGTCGTGAAGCTGCTTCGAAGACAGACCAAAAGGTAGACGAGTAAAAAAAAACCAGTGCGAGTGCAAATGCGAGTCTGACTCGTGCATCGTTTATTACGTATATCTTTTCGTAAATTTAAAGAATTATGAAAACACCGAACATTGCTATTCGGGTCCAAGCAATCCTTGCGCCTAAATTAAGCGTTAGCAACATTCCTTCGAGCCGGATCGATCGTTTACAACATTCCTTCAAGAAAAGATATAAGTCGTATTGAAGGACAAACTTAATTTTGTAGTGGAAAATATATTCTTCAATACATGGATAAGGCTCTTGACACTCAGACAGACAGACGGACAAGGGAGTGATCCTATAAAGGTTCCGTGTTCTTTGTGAGTTCTTTTAGGTACGGAAGCTTTAACGACTCCTTGGTAAAGTCTCAATTCCAAGGTCTACAGCATTGACGTCAGGTTAGATTTTTATCTTATGGATTTCAGAGAGTGCTTGCTTCCTTTGCATGCGCACCGCGACAAACCTTCTCTATTCATCATGTCCTGCGTAAATAAGACATACGTATATTAAAGTTTTTGCACGACGAAAAAGTAGAGAAATTTTCGCTGTGCGATTGCTAGCCCTACTGGAATTCCACAAATTGATTCCGCCCGCCCCTTTCTATTATCGGACGGCCAGAAAATCGTGACCAAAGCGCCACCCCATATTTATTTTATATAATTATTATTTATTTATAAACAGAAACAGGAAAGGTGATTTATAAAAATGTTGAAACTTAAAAATAAACCGAATATATGTATGGTGGATATGGTATAAATTGAAATATGGTGGACACATATACGTAAAAAGCACGTTGATTGCTCATTTTTTTACACGCACGGCGAGGATAAAGAACCCTCTACCACAGTCTGTGTTTGCTGAAAAGTACTATATAGGGTGTCATCAAACAGGTATTTACTAGGTAAGCGTGTTTCATCCTAGACCATATTGATATCTATAATATGAAACAGGTGTGGTCAAACCAAGATAAATACATTTAGGTTTTTTATAAAGTTTCCTCTTTTTCGTCGAGAGTACGAAAAATACATTTTCTTGAATGTTTCATATTGGTCCATTATCATCTTCCTGCCCTTACCCCATTAGATGGGGTCGGCACTGCATCTGTCCTGTCTCCACTTTCTATGACAGCCGTCATCACGACATTATTATCCCATTATTATTAATATTTTTTAAATTTACATTTATTCGTCTTAATCCATCACAACAATGACTGATACATTCGAAAAATAAGACACAAACGCAAGCTAGCCAAGAGGAGATCGCGCCCGCGTCACGCGTATAGCATTCCTTGATAAAGATCACCGAATGTATTCGAAACTATAGCTGGAATAACCGACTCAATTTAGCGTGAGTATTCCCGTTTTATTAAAATAAGATAAAACGAATTCATAGAAAGATAGCGCATGTTTTCGTGAGCAAATCTAATATTTGTTATTACTTTGCTAAATGACCTTGTACTCGTGTATTAGTACAGGTTTTAGTGCTAACAATTTTTTTAATGTGTAATTTACTCAAGTACTAAAATCTAGTATACAAATTATTGTTATTATGCAGGTATTAAATGCTACAAAACTTACTTTTATAATGTTTGAAAAATCTTCGTACTTCTAGCTCACAATTCAGTTCAATTGTTTTTTTTTTTTTTAAATCAGTCAATAAAATTTACATTAAACAGAACACTCACAAAACAAACACTATTCAAACTTTTTAAAAAGTGATTACGAAACAATCTTTTTTTTATTGCTGCCAGTATATAGTTCTTGCCATTTTGTTTATATTTCTTATATTATTTTCTTAAACTTTACAGGATAGTGGCAAGTGACTCATTCAGCCAAGTTTGTCGTGTTTACGACGAGCTAGTTGCGAGCACGGTCTGTCGTACGCACCGGTCGCGCGCTGTATTCTGACTGAGCCACGCTGAAGTTTCGCCGGTGGATGACGACAGCCTTCGTAGTTTTTCAAAATCTACGCCTGAAGTGTAAGTACGTGGTCCGAAGCGATTGAATGACATGATTCTATTAGTTTGTCAACATGATAAGCTATTGCGTATTTTTAGTTGACAGCGTGTATCACACTATAATATTATAAAGAAAGTTTGTGTGTAAGTATGAAAGTATGAAGTAAGTAGGTAAGTATTTAAGTGTGTTTGTTCCCGTTCAACTCTGTATTGGATGAACGGATTTTAATGAAATTTGGTGTGGAGGTAGCTTATACCCTGGATTAGCATATAGGCTAAATCTAAACCCGGAAAAATATTAGGGTTCTGTAGAATAGCAGGCGAAACCGCGGGGCGCAGCTAGTCATGAAGATGTGTTATGGATATTTCAGTGCTTTAGATTTGATAAAAAATTATGTATTTTTTACGACTGAACGGGGACGATCTAATACCGTCCAGTTCAGTCCCCGTTTTGTTTTTTTAATTATTAATTTGTATGTTTCTATCCTTAGCATATATAACGCAACTTCATAGAGTTTGGCTTGAAAGTAATCGATAGAAAATGTAGTTTCCATTTACACCCGATAGAGGCACTGATCCTTTTTCCAAGCATTTTGCTATTGAATTCGTACGTAACAAAGAACGTAAGGTCGATAGTAGTTATGCTGCGGGTACTTGCTTTCTAAACAGCTGACCCAATTCGATGCAGTATTTTAAAGAAGATTCCATTCGGGGGTTTTTGCCAAAAAAATATCAAGATTTCAAGGATATGAACCGAACTTAAATACTACATATATTTTAATTCTCTACATCGTGATATCTGTAATTTAAACAAAAACTTGAACTATTAACTCTATTCTATCTACTAAATAATTATAACCTACTAGCTGCGCCCCGCGGTCGCACCCACTATTTTACAGAAACCTAATATTTTTCCGGGATAAAAAATAGCCTATGCATTAAACCAGGGTGTAAGATACCTCCATACTAAATTTCATTCAAATCTGTGTAGCCGTTACTGAGTTGAGCTGGAACAAACACACTTACATACTTACACACTTACACACAAAGTTTTGCATTTATATTAGTGTGATAAGAAATTGGAGACCGTTGTAACCATCAAGGCCTTGGTCAGATAAGTCCTTGGTACCTGTAGATATTTGAAACGGTCTCTAATTTCAGGCAATGTGCCCAAAATGCTATTCGCGTTGCTTTGGTTTGCTGGATAGGTTAACTATCTGCCCGTAATACAGGCCCATTCCAATTCTCTTTGTTTGAGTGAAGAACCTAGATTCGATTTTATTTTACAAAGCTCTAGTGGTGTAAATTTACCAAATTAAAAAAGGCACATAGGGCATAATATAGAAGTTTTTTTTAAAAGTTTTTGCGCCAGTTTAAAAATTGTGTTCATTAATGTTTATAATAAAATGGATAATAATCCATTAAATTTCGTTAATGTGCATGAGTGTGGGCAAATCGTATAAAGTGTGGAATTGCGTCTTTCGTGTTGTTTCCAAAACTCCATAGAAGCTTCCAGTAAAGTTTCCTCCACTTTACTGAAGCATGACGCGAACTTGACCGTGACTGGAATTGTCGCCTATGTCTATGACTGACTTTTAGATTGTTTAATGTAGTACTTTGAAATGTTACAAAACTAAGCCAAAGTGTAGAAGAATAAACACGTTAATTATAAGGTATTTTTGACCTCTATTCTTAAGTATACTTCTATTCTAAAGTATGTATACAATATTGAATTGTAGATGATTGAATTGCACTAAAGCAAATATTGTTTCTAAACCTGGGGATGATGGGTTATGACGTAAACACTTTTAAAATTCTTCATAAACAATAGATCAACTATTTTTAGTGTCTATAAATTGTATTGAGTACTTTACGAAACACTCTACGAGTTTAATAGAGAAACGTAATTTTATCTTGATGGAACTGAAATATTTATTTTTGCATATTTCGAGTTTTACTTTGAGGAAATTATAAGATATGGTCAGTGGGTTTTTCCCCCTATGTTTTGATGTTGTGTATTTAGCCAGTGTCAAGTAGTGTAATATTTCAAGTGAAATCAAACATTTCACAATTAAAATAAGTCTCAGTCATAGTCTAAGTCAACCAAAGTAAAGTCCACGTCATGCCCCAGTAAAGAGGTGGAGACTTTACCAGAGGCTCGATTATTAACCCGTTAGGTCAAATTTAACATCGACAAAATAATGACTAGGTAGGTACTCGTTTTATAGAAAGGATTGTCCAATCACGGATTTTTAATCTAAGGCACATTGTGGGAAAGCTGTACGTTGCTAGTGTACATCCTAACTATTTTTATAAATGCGAATGTAACACTGTCTCTCTGTCTGGGTGTTGATCGCGCCATCACGGCTAAATGGCTAAACGGATCGACATGAATTTTCGCATAGATATAGCTTAAGGATAGGAGACATTTTTTTTTGGTTTTATTGGTCCACGCAAACGAAGTCGCGGGTAACAGCTAGTCTATACCAATATTATAAAGAGGAATATTGTTTGTTTGATTGTTTGTTTGTTTGCATTGAATAGGCTCCGAAACTACTAAACCGATTTGAAAAATTCTTTCGCTGTTGGGAAGCTACACTATCTCCGGGTGACATAGGCTATATTATATTTTCAATAAAAATTAGGGATCCTTACTAAAACTCCAATAATGTAACCCAAGATGTAAAAAAAAATTGAATAGGCTCCGAAACTACTGAACCGATTTGAAAAATTCTTTCGCTGTTGGGAAGATACACTATCCCCGGGTGATATAGGCTATATTATATTTTCAAAAAAATTAGGGATCCTTAGTAAAACTCCAATAATGTAACCCAAGATGTAAAAAAAATACCTAAAATATTCTTTACATCGCGTGCACTGCGAAAACTATTGATGATGAAAGAATAATCTATACCAATATTATAAAAAGGAAGGATTTGATTGTTTGTTTGTTTGCATTGAACAGGCTTTTTTAGCTTTCTTTATAATTTTCTTTTTTTTTTTGGAACTTGACGCAAATAGAAGGGTTTTTGTGTGTGTATTATAATTATTATTTTTTTGTTAAATACCCCTGCGAAGCCGGGGCGGGCTGCTAGTTATCTATAAAAAGAAAACAAACAAACACATTTTACCCATAATTATCATTGGAGGGTGATGTAATAAGGTATTTGTAAGCAAACAACACTCTCTGACGTACATCTAACTCCTAGACTACAGCAATAAGACTTTACGATATTAAAGCAGCGAAAACAACAGTTTAGCATGATATGATAATTTTAAACAGTACTCAAACTCATGTTTTCTTGAAGTTGTCGTAAAATAAGCATGAATGAGACGAGCATCTTGACACATAAAAGTAATACAACAGAGATAAAGCTTTAACCGCGTAGCAATTCCTATCTACTTGATATTTGGGTTACTTTTTTCACGGAGCTATCTACCTAATGGTGCTGATAATGATATAAGAGAAGAAGAGAACATCATTAAGGAATGAAACAGATTATGCAGCGTCGAAGTTTAGTTTCCACTAGAACACTCATTTAGTTCATCCGTTGATCTAGTTGGAGTTTTTAGTCCCTGTACTTCAACTGTTAATCCACTTGGCACTAGACGCTAAAGTGACGGCCAACCTCCAGTTTGGAGAAGCACTAGAAGACGAAAGAATTTTAAAATTTGGCCGAGTACCATCTACCCAAGCATTTTGTCAATCATTCGTGCAAACTCTCAAGTAAACTTTCCTCCAGTTATCCTTCGAAAGATATTATTTTGCGCTTAACAAAAAGTACGACAAATTTCGTAATTTTCCAAGAATGCTTCTGTTCGACGATATATTATGTTCGTGTCGTTTACCCGACTGTCTCAGAAGGAAAGTATTTCTGCGGATAAGGTTGTTTTTTTATTCTTGTGAGCCTAATCGATTTGACATATTTTGTTTTAATAAAACGGGAATACTCACGTTAAATTGAGTCGGTTATTCCGACTATAGTTTCGATTACATGCGGGACCTTTATCAAGGAATGATGTAAGTGTGACAAAATGTGTCAAAATCACTACACTTTTCATAGTAAGATTTGACCAAATACATAATATTATGGAGAATTCTGTAGATTCGACATAATATCTTGGATTACGGGTCGTTATGTCCTTTTTTATTTTTCTCTTATTTACAATAATTGACCGAGTAAAGCGAAGGTCCCAAGAGTCTACGAGTGAAGAAAAAGTCGGTCCATGTTTGTTGTATTTGTATGGTTGTGTGTATGTGTATATCGATTTAATCTTGATGGAATTATGTAAGCACGTAGTTCATTTTAATACAATTTTTAAGTTGGAATAGGTGAGATTAAAATCTAAGGGTTGTGAATTTAAAAGGGTGGCGAGGTCTCAGTTCGTGCGAACTATAGAGCAATATATAATTTTGCAAAACTGCTTCTGCATCTTAGAGAGTATTTAGTACTTGATACAATGTCACGTACGGCTAACCAAAGAATTTTATGTACGACAAGAAGAGGAACTATAAAAACTTTTTTTTCTCTTATATTTTGGCACCAAACATGGTGTATTTAGCCAGTGTCAAGTATTATAAGTGAAGTTAAATATTTCACAATTAAAACAAGTCTCAGTCATAGTCCAACACTAACTCAAGCAAAGTAAGTCACGGTCAAGTTCAAGTCATGTCCCGGGAAAGTGGTGGAGACTACTAGATGTTGCTATGGAGTTTTTGAAACAATACGAAAAGTCATGCACGTTTCACGACTTTATGATATATCAATAAAAATCCATCGTTTTTCTGCATTAGCACTTGAAATACCACATTTGAAAAATAATACAGTGACGCGTTCCCGCTAAAACTCTCTTGCAAATAAAAATTCTACTTACTTAATTATTTCTAAGATTCGCCAAAAGTGTAACCATGGACTACAGATATATAGGACAAAATCCTTATCATACGAAAACCAAATCAATTACTCACTATGTAATATTTTTTTATGTAAAATACCAAGTCCAAGGAAATAAAAATCGCATAGTACACCTTTTTCTGTAAAAAAATATTTTGTAAATTGTAAATTAGCCATTGCTATTCAACGCGGCAATGCGGCCAGCGTAATGGGAACCTTTGCGCCGGGTACAGTTAGGGGTGGGTAATTTTTGTAATTTAATTGACTATATTTGTAAGTGTTATTATTGATTTCTATTGTTATAGTTTAATTAAATATAATAAAATTAATATAATAATATATAAATACATTTTATAACATATAACATTTTTAAACTTTCAACATTGTGAAAGTCGCGGGCAACCGGTAGATGCAAGTGGCCCGTTGTCGGTCGGTGTGGCGCTCTAAGGGGGAGGCCTATGTTCAGCAGTGGACGTCTTGTGGCTGATGATGATGAAATACATTTTATTAATAGTAAATATTTCTATGAATTCTAATGTTGCATCAGATTTATATATATGGTCCCTTTTATCATCTAGCCTCAAGTAAGCTACTCGACGGTTAAGTACTACTCGTTTCATAATGTCGAATTAGCCAGCCACAACACAAACTGAACAAAAACTAAAGTTACTTGGAACTTTTAGTCGCTAACTAGCAGTTATCGGATAGTAGCTAATCAACACTTTACTTTGAAACGCAGAAAATATGTAATTAAGTATAAATAAATTAAGAGATCGTTATTTCGACTAAAACTGACCAAAGTTGGAGGAAAGTGATGGTTGCGGGCACTGCGACCAAGCTTTCACATTGGCTGTCTCAAGGTTACGCCTACTCACGCCTAGCAATAAACCAATGTGAGATTTTATTCTACGTGTACTAGCTTGCCCGCACGGCCTCGCTCGCATAGGCTACAGTAATTTCAAAATCCCATGTCACCTCTTCAAGGGTTGATTTTCTAAAAGTCCAGAGACATTCCTTTATTTTTTTTCATCTTTAGTACACAAAGGAACCGAGTTTGATTGGCGTAGTATAAAAACATTATCATTTCCATACAACTTTGGGTCCATTTTGCCCCTTTAAGATTTCAAATTTCGCAAAATCCGTTCTTATCGACCACTTAGACAATTTTTTTTTCTTTATTGTATTATTCGCTTTTTTTTTAGTTCATAGCAATATTCAGATATAGACAACAGAAGTTTCTATAAATAAGCACTGGTTCACGGATCCGTGGGAGGACGATAGCTATTTGATACAATCAGTCAACCCACAAGTCCATCCACCTACATTCCTAACTAACTATCAAATACAATAAAAATACAAAAAAAAAATACAATAAAAACAATTTTTAAAAAAACAAAAAAATAATTGTATTGTATAAATACAATAAAATTAATAATGATACACTCGAATTTTTAATGTACCGAAGCAATGATATATATGTTCCATTAAATTGCTTCAGTACAATAACAAAATATTTATAAATAAAAACTAATCTAACCTACAAAATAAACACGCCGTCAAGTTCGCCACCGTGCGGCAGGTACCCAGAACACTGGCAGCATTTCCCCGTTGAATAATTATACTCAGCTTTTGGGAGAAGTATGCGCCGAAAATTCGACTTAGACCATATAAAGAGTATTTGGTCCAAATTTCACGTCTCTATAAAAAGCGGTTTGTTCTTGTTGATTCCTAAAAAAAGGCTTGTTTCTTTATACATAGATTTCGTCTTAAGTGCTAAATCTGATCTGTGTTTTAAAATGCCGAAAGCCAGAGCCACAAATAAAATGGTGTATAATTTAAGCCACTCAGTTCGTATCAATCTTTCACATTGTCACACACTGCGGTCGCTTCTTAGAACTGTTTGAGTTACAGTTCTGAGGTTCAATTTCAGTAGTACGAGAGAAGCCCAAGTAAACAGCTGACTTGAACGTGTTCATGATTAGGAAAGTGGCGACAGGATAAATAGACGCAAGGAGATGAAACATATTATTGGCTTAACTTGACTTAAACTACGACTAAGATTTTGGTGTAGTTGTGAAATTTTGTGCTTCACTATAAATATTACAAAACAAAATGTCGCGGGTAACAACTAATTTACTTCTATCAGTCACAAAAGAGATATTCGAGGCAAAGTTATAGTAAATTTTAGACCATTTTTTACATTATTTAAATTAAGTATTATTATTATAATAATAATTAATAATGAATTTATTAATTATAATTATATATTATAATTAATTTATTAATTATTATCATAATAATTATTATTATTATTAATTTAAATAATGTAAAAAACGGTCTAAAATGTACTTTATCTTTGCCTCGAATATCTCTTTTGTGACTGATACAAGTAAATTAGTTGTTACCCGCGACTTTTTGATTTGTAATATTTATAGTGAAGCAATATGAAGTTATATTATTATTTATTTTATTATATAGCTTATTAGTATTTTTTTCTTTAAACATATTACTAACTTCTTATTCAAATATTTTTACAGCAAAATTATTTCCATTGAAAATGTATATATGTCTTGGGCTAATCGTTGAAATGTGCTGAACGAGATCTGTCTGGGCAGATCACAATATGCCAGCATTTCTTGATTTGGGCGGTTATTTCATGATGTGCCCAGTATAATGTTGGGCAGATTGATGAGAGAAACGTATTTGTCGAGTTGCCCTTCTAGTCACTTGGCCGCATCGAGATATGGCTTATATACCGTTTCTAGACGCTTGTGCGATCTGTCAGCTGTATGTTTACGTGCGAGAAAGTAGCGCCGGTACAACAAATCGTAACCCTACTATATCCGAGCATGGCTGGGTAAATCTTTAGTATCTAAATTTCATTTTATTTGGTTACCCCACAGTCGATTTGCCCAAGCATGGCCGGGCAAATCGGCAAACGTTATGCTTTGAACGATACGGCGGTTATTATTAGACAGGCAAATCAAGAAATACCGGCCTATCGTGATCTGCCCAGGCAGATCGCGATCGGCGCAGTTCAACGATTATCCCACAACATATACATGAGTAAATTGTACTATACAAGACTTAATATTCTTTAGTATTTATTTCTTTAGTATTCTTTTTATTATCTGTCAATATGACAGATAATCAAAAGAAATACAACTTATAACCAAAACGGAAAAAAGAAATTCAAACTAAACATGACTCCAAGCTGGATCTTGAGTTAAAATTGTTAAAACAGGGCAAACTATATCATCCCAGTCGACACAGAACTTCTTTCAATGAAACCTGTACTTTATACTATATTACTAGCTTACTATATTACCTGCACGGATTCGCTCGCATTGTTTAGGTTGGGTTAAAAACATGCAATTTCAGGTCTTACAGGTCTTTAGGGGTTGAATTTGAAAAAAACCCTGAGACATCCCTTTCTTTATTTTTATGCTTAGTACAAAAACCGAGTTTCATTGCCTTAGCATGAAAAAAGATATGGGGAATACAATTTTTATTCCTCACACACACTTTGGATCACGGTCTCTGGGAGTTGGTTTGCTATTTCACACTATGCTATCCTAGAAACTATTATTACCTTACTACACAGATCACACTAGATACCGCATTACGAGATTCGTTGTTCCTACAAAAAGTCACCAAAGTTTGAGGAAGGCGCGGGTCGCGGGGAGTGCGACCGAGCGTTCTCATTGGCTGTCTCAACATTACGCCTACTCGCGCCTAACGATCAACCAATCAGAGCGCTTCGACTGTCCTGAATGCAGAATCTAGGGTGTGATCTGTGCCTTACTATATAATATATAAATATATTTAATTTCTTGTAACAACATATAAACTATAACTACAAACTAAATATAACCAAAAAGTAATTAAAATTAAGTAAATAATTACTAATTTTGGGGGTCCATTTTAGCTCTTTACAGGTGGAATTTCGTAAAATCCGTTCTTATTATTTACTTATACAAAAATCCTGCAAAGCAGTGGGTCCAAGGGTAAACCCCCCTAAGAGGAGTATTTGGTTCAAAGACGTCTCTATCTTAGGCTATTTGGTCTGTGCATTGATTCCTAGAAATGGACTTGCTATTTTTTACCGACTTCCAATTAAAAGGAGGTAGGAGGTAGGTGTTAGAAACTATTGGTAGCAACAGATTTAGGCTTATTTTTTTTAATATTTTTTTCTGTTTCAGACACATCGCAACACGGTACGGCCCAGCCAGAGGCCAGTGCTGCTCTCTTTCTTAAAATTTAATACTTCTCTTTTCAAAATTTTAATTATATATATTTTCCTGCTTTCAGACGTAGCGCAGCACGGTACGGCCCAGCCGGACGCCAGTGTTGCTCTATTTCTTAATTTAGGATAATAATTTCAAAATTCTTATATTCTTCTTTTCAAAAAATTGTTTAAACATTTGGAATAAATAATTTGTAATATACTTCTTTTCTAAAAATTATATAAAATTTAAATACATATTAGGTAAAAAACAAACAATTGTTCATTATTCCTATTGTACTGGACGCGACGTTACAGCGGAAAGACACTACATATTGGTTATTTTTGACAGTTTTTAGGA
This sequence comes from Apocheima hispidaria, assembly GCA_947579745.1. Classification (NCBI taxonomy): domain Eukaryota; kingdom Metazoa; phylum Arthropoda; class Insecta; order Lepidoptera; family Geometridae; genus Apocheima; species Apocheima hispidaria. The sequence goes on from OX388157.1 coordinate 12,566,969, forward strand.
GGTAGTTCTTTTTTTTTTTTTTTCTACGGACTAGTCAAGCGTTTTACCACAATCTCACCTGATGGAAAGCGACGATGTGGCCGAAGATGTAGCACGTTCTGAATTCGAATGAACATTTTATTATATAGAATGTATTATTTATCAAATTCAATTACGTACGAGTAGCAACAATTATTGAAACCGTATAAATCGAACCAATATTTACCAACAGAGCTTTGAAGATTTTGTTTCCAAAACAAAAATTGTTTTTCGTTTGTAAACATGCCCACAATAATACTATAATGTTGTTTATTTCATTTTACATCGAGGAAGATACGAGGGAGAATGTTTTTAATAACGAACTTAAGCAAATAAAAAATAAGGCGCAAATTATTGACATTGTTTACAATTACGATATTATTGAGGGCACAGAAGAGCATATATTGACCGAGTGAGCGAAGCGAACTCAAAACCGACTTCAAAAGTAATACTGATTATACATTGTAAAGAGGTATATAAGTATCAATAAGTTCGTTGATTGTTTTTTAATGCTTTTTGCTTTGGACGCAACGTGCAACGTTTCGCTCATCGCGCGAAATTCAAAATTTCTTGCGTTTTTTGTCAATTACAGCTTAATTACTCATCGTGGATTTATTGAAACCAATTTTGCGCCAATAAATAAGTTGTTTTAAGAAATTACGGGTAAAATGATCACCTTGATAGCTTTGGTTTAGCAACAAATCTCAATAAGCAAATTTTGGTTGGTGTAATTTCTTGAAACAATCGATTTATTATCGCAAAATTAGTTTTCATGAACCTACGATGAGTAATTAAGCTGTAATTGACAAAAAACGCAAGAAAATTTGAATTTCGCGGGCTGAGCGAAACGTTGCACCTTAAAATATTATTTTCTACATTTTTTTTATTAGTTTACGAGCTTACGACATGCGGAAGTCATGGCCTAGGGCATATTTCTGGTCTTTACCCAAGATAACTCGTCCGATATTCGATTGACGTGGCCGGTCCAATCTCTTCATTTCACGTCCCCCACTCCCACTTCAGACGACGCGACCCCAAGTTTTCTCCATATAACTAGCAATTCAATTAAGGGTTGGCTTTACTAATTCTCGTTCACACTTCAACATGTCTTGATATAAAATTACAGAGGAAAAAAAAAATATAATGAAAAATCTTTAGAATACTAATGTTTTATCTTTTTTATTTTTTTATGTTGGTGTTATTAACGAGAAGGAAAAAGCAATTTCTTCCAGTTTTTTTCTTCTCCTACAATAACATTTAGGAGGAAAACATTAGTTTCGTAAAAGAAACATTTGAAGATGAACTTCCGCAAAACATCTCATTCAATCAACTAAATCCAATTTGACGAAACATTGCACTGAAATTCGTGGTTTGCTGGTACGGAGTATAATTAATTAAGGAGCAACACATAGAACACATAAGCACAAAACAAGTTAAAAAAAAACACTCGACAAAATGTATGGAACAGCAGTTTTTTTTCGCGATTTCATAATTGGTCCAATCGTTAAATTTGTTCATAATAATGTGTACACACGTACCTTTCAATATTGTCACGCCTTTCAGTAATACCTGGTATAGACAACGCAGTACGAGATCGTTGTTCGGAAAAAACTCCCCAAGGTTGGAGGAAAGCATGGGTTGCGGCACAGAAGAGAAAAGATTTTTACTTCTCTTTTCTGAGGGTTGCAGGGACTGCGAACAAGCGTTCTCATTGGCTATCTCAAGCTTACGCCTACTCGCGCCGGTATAGAGCCAAAAAGAGTTTTTTTTTTTTTTTTTAAAGGTGTATTTTGACCGATTTGTGGATATATGTCCTGAAGCTGCGACCAGAACCACCGTAAGACGAGCAGCAGCATCCTCTTAGTAAACGGTGTAAATTCTGCGATCTCCAAGCTGCCTGCCTAACGTAGCGATTATGGCAACCTACCCCCTATAGAGGGGGGCGGTTCGTCCAGGAGTAGACGTCTAAGACCTGATAAGAAGATTTTGACCGATCCGCTTCGATCAATCTGAGTGCGGAATCTATAAATGATCTGTGTTTGTAGGTATATCTAAGATACATATGTAATACTAGCTGCGCCCTGCGGTTTCATCCGCTATTCTACAGAAACCAAATATTTTTCCGGGATAAAAAGTATGCTACCTGTTAAACCACCAAACCAAATTTCATTCAAATCCGTGCAGCCGTTACAGAGCTGAACGGGAACAAATACACATACTTAGTTACATACTTGCACACAATCTTTCGCATTTATAATATTATATATATAATATTAGTGTGATACATATATTTTTTGACAAGTGTCTATAATAGATAAAAATAATAAAGTTTTTCCTTATATTTTGCTCTATCCATTAACCATGGAAAATTCTTATCGTCTATGTCCCCGGACTATTACTTAGTTTACGAGCAGCCCTGCACTAAGGGTCTATAATTAAGCCGTGTGGTAAAACGGACCCCTGTGGGCCTTATATGAGCGTGATTGCGTATGAAACGCACCGCTAATTTAGAGTTATAGTTGATCCTAGGTTACGACCTGTGTCATATATTACAGCGTAATGATTTTTGTGTAGGTATATAGATACGTGTAACGAGTATTTTTGTCTGATTGAACAACTTCAAGCTCTGTATTTGTAGGGTATTGTTATGGAATTGTTCTCTCTGAGCCGCTTCCCATGATGTCGCTCTGCGCCTATACAGCAGCCCCCTTCGCCGCGCGTCGTAACTCCTATATTATATACAACGCTTCCCATCACGCCGCTCTCCGCCTCTAAGTTAGTCCCATAACGTCGCTCGATCTCTTAAGGGGTCATCCCTTCGCTGAAAACGCTGGAATCATGAATTTTGTGCTTTTATTAAGGAACTAGAAATAGTTGTAAAATTTTCATGTATGCAAAATCATCAAGTGTGGTGTGACATTTAGAAAAAACTGAACAAGTGGGACTCTGATTCGCCCACCGAGGCATTAGTACAAAATTAACTTTGTACTTGAAAATATCTTCCATACATCGATAAACGTTGTACTTCGCACTAGATATCGCAATCCGAACACTCACTCTGGTCGACTGAACTGTAGTGCAATCAGTACACCCTGTTGTACACACCATCACACACACTACGTTAAACGAAACGCGTAAGCGCCATGAAAATCATGCTAAACTAAAGAACACAACTGTGGATCTTTGTTGTCTGAAAATAAAGTTATTATTATTATTATTACAAAGTCTATGCGCGATCTAGCGCCGCGTCTTTTAATAGTTTCTTTAGACAACATAAATAATGTTTTAGCGCTGCAGCTAAATACGGAAGAAACACACTTACATACTTACCTACTTACCTACTTACCTACTTACCTACTTACCTACTTACCTACTTCCCTACTTACCTACTTACCTACTTACCTACTTACCTACTTACCTACTTACCTACTTACCTACTTACCTACTTACCTACTTACCTACTTACCTACTTACCTACTTACCTACTTACCTACTTACCTACTTACCTACTTACCTACTTACCTACTTACCCACTTACGTGCTTACCTACTTACCTACTTACCTACTTACCTACTTACCTACTTACCTACTTACCTACTTACCTACTTACCCACTTACGTGCTTACCTGCTTACCTGCTTACCTACTTACCTACTTACTTACTTACCTACTTACCTACTTACCTACTTACCCGCATACCCGCTTACCCACTTACCTATTTAACTACTTCCTACTTACCTACTTACGTACTTACCTACATACTTACTTAGCTGTCTACCTACTTACCTACATACTTGCACACTTACACACTTACACACAAACTTTTGCATTTATAATATTAGTGTGAAGATAGCAATCTTCGTCGGCACTAAGTATTACTCCAATGTTGCTGTCACATCACCTACTGGCCCCGACGCATCGTAAAACGAGCTCTGTCAAACTAGACCCTGATACCGACTTTACGGCTTCTCTATCCGACCTAGCTTTCCGCAATGGCGTATTAACAAGCACCCAGATAATAGATATTATGAAAGCATTTTTTCATAAAGCACTTTGCACAGAATAAATAATCGTACAGTACAAAAGCTATGGTAGTAGGATATCTTCTCGTACAAAATCCTGCAGTGCCCAAAGACAAGGGTCTTCAAGCAATGTGCGTTGCCAGTTGACATATGGAACTGAAACGTGGTCCTTGACTGCTGGCCTTTTGAAGAAACTCAGAGTCACACAGCGGGAAATGAATAGAGCTATGCTCGGAGTTTCATTGCGCGATAAAATTCGGAATGAGGATATTTGCCGAAAACCAAGGTCACCGATATAGCATCCAGGGCTTGCAAGCTGAAGTGGCAATGGGCAGGTCACATCACTCGAAGAACCGAAAAAAACAACTAAAATATTACCAGCGATGATATGATCTCTTGCAGCGGGCGACTTACTAATAGGATATAAAATTTAAAAAAAAAAAACTAACATATCTGCTGAAACTGGGACTTAGACATAATACAAGTAGAGCTAATTTAATACAACGAAAGGTATAACTAAAACCTTTGCTGAAACCTGAAACCAAAGGCCATTTCCCCCGGACATGACGTGTTTACACAAACAATTCCCCGGGCACACTTACATTGAAGGATGACATTAGGATGAGGCCTCGGCCAGGCTTAGCCGTGGGTTGCCCCAAGGGCGCGCTGTGCCTTGCGTACGACAACCATAGACGGATAGTATATTATAAAATACAGATATAACACAGATATAACCTTCGACCAAAGTAAAATGAATGGACGCCAAGTAAGAGAACTTTAAAGACTATAAAGTGAGCGCCGGCGCTCATCTGCTTCTCTCTCGACGAACTTTTCTTTGACGTTAAGCCAAGCACCCCGACCCACCGACAAATGTACTAAACATACTTTGAATTACTTAAGTTCGATTGTTTTGACTGATTTGTGTGGTTAGGGTCCGTCCATTCATTTTACTTTGATCGAAGGATATACGCATGTTTTATTTTGTTATTTTTTTTAAAATATTGTAAGCGTGTGTTGCAACTGAGATTAAACAGGTATTGAATTGTATTGTGCTCCATCTTAGGCCACTTCGTTGCTTACTATCTGGCGGGCTATAGTGGAACGCAAAAATATTCAATACATTCCCAATACTCTGAAAAACAGGCCAAAAAAAAGCACTTTGACGTTTACTTAGTCTGCAGGAACACTTGCAGCCATAAGAGTGGGCTGCTTCGTGCATATATTTAATCGATTTGAAATAACAGACATGTAGACTTGGGTCGCTTGGTTATTTCCCGCGACCCGGGTCGATCGTGACCGATAATCCAAGTGAACCGGTCAAATGATACGGTCAATAAATCGATCTCCTGACCGATAACCCAACTGAATCACAACAACTCATCAATCAAAGACCGACTGGATCCCGTGTGAGCCAAGAGCTGACTTCACCATTATAACTTTACACCTTTCAACATCCCAAAGGAAAAGTATCGTTATAACTAAGGTAAAAAGATCCTTGTGCATTTTTTGACAATATCGAAAGATTGAAAGAGTCATACATTGAAGTAGCATTGAATCTACTACCGTAAATCTATGATCGCAAAGTCTTATTTAGTCTGACAGTGACGCGACTCATTGGTCAAAATTGATCGAGTGTTTCGGAGAGCGCGGTGACCGACTCGGTCACGCATGGATCGCTAGCCGGTCGTTTTGACTCTCGTGATCGACACAGGTCTAATGTAAAATGGTATTTTATAGAGGTATACAAATATATAGAGGAAATTGACGACACTGCTTTGAATTTTGCGTCAACGTGAAAAAAGCATGTGCCCACATTTTATATTATTTCCAAAATGTATGTTCTTTCAAGTGTTATTTTGTAGTGTTCCTGTGAGTAAGTTTTCAAATTATTTGCATCAGCCTATGAACATCCCACTGCTGGGATATCGGCCTGCCTTCAAAGGGTAATTAGGTCAAGTGCGGGTTGAGCGATTCCAATAAGCCATCGAATTTCTTCTCTGGAAATAATAATAATCAGGTTGCCTCACGATGTTTTCCTTCGCCGAAAATAAATCCGAAATTAATATTTTTAATTAATAGTGATAAATTACTGGGTTTCAGATTGCAGGGTAGTGTATAAATAACACTTCATTGTCATACGTCTGACTAAGTTTCCTTGTGTCGGGAGATCGTGGAACAAACATTAAGATACGGAGTACTAACATCCAGACCCAGAGCAGATATAAAGTACATATAAATTCATCATTCAATCATGTGGCCGCCAGGGTATCGAACCCAAGATCTCTTGCTCAAAAGACCTTTTTAAATTTCAAGACGTCTTTATTTAATTTATAAATACTAACAGTATAATTACTAGTGTGAGTTAATCCTAGTAGTACATTTAATTAGAATAAATATGAATTGCTTACCGAGCACGCAGGCTCATTTAAAACTTAAAAACATTTACATTGTATCTAGACACTTTGACAAATAATATGTTAATTAACATTCGTAATGCTTAGATGAAAAATTACGTTTTTAATTTTGAAAATACATATTCGAAAACAAGTGGCGGTAGATGAAAATCAGCGAGCGCTTGTCGTAAGACAAACTCGCTACGAACTGATTCAGGAAGGTCGTCCACTTAGACTGCCCCTAGGCAGTGGTCGTATCTGTAATTGTACCATATACTACACCCGATGGAGGAGTAAAACGCATATAAATCATTATTTCTAGTCACGTGCCCTATCTAGTGACTTGCAAGTTGTAAATCAATACACGATTCGATGAGTGAAAGCGTCAAAGTGAAAGTTAAGTGAATTTTTCACTGTACAATGTTTTATTTATTTATTTATTTATCAATTCCTTACCATTGGGTGCGCATTACAGGTTACCCCAATTCGCCCACTCGTGGACCATAATCTAAGGTTAAAAAACTAACTTAAAACAATAATACAACAAACAATGAATAATTTATAAAAAGTAACATACTAACTAACACTAATTTATTTTACTGGTTTCATCACTAGCATCTTAAAGGTGCCATAAAAATGTTATGTATATAGATAAGAAGCTGTGCCACTCGTTCATGGCTTATAGTAATTATGCCAATTACTACAGAATTATTTACTTTTTTTTATGAATACCTATTCTAACATTATCAAAATATTATTCAAATTTCAAGATCAATAGACTTGCGAAATGGTCCATGTGATAGGTAACGTAGATTGTGAACGGATTGAATTAAGGGATCGGTAAGTGAAGGAGTTTTCAAGGCAGCTATTAAAATCTCATAATACCGAAATTACAATCGAGGTCATGAAGGTATGAAGTATGAAATTGCCAGAAATTAAAGTAGGTACATTTGTCACAAAAGAGATAGCGAATATAATATCATAATATAATATCGAGGCATATTTTTGCGGATATTTGGATCGCATGTATTGACGAAGCACTTTTCACAGACTGAGAGCAAGGGAGCGCGTCTTCAAAATTATCTTCCAAAATTCAAATTCAAATTCTTTCATAATTATATTGGACCCGTCCATTCATTTTCTTTGGTCGAATGCCTGATAAGTAAAAGTACGCAACCAAAATGTTACCAAAATAACATGCGTAGTGATACTGTGATTGTTTAATGTCGGGACTTACAATCGAGTTCTAGTACCAGTTGGTGCCCGTAACAAAAGATTGAGAAAGGGGTAGATCGGTTTGTCTGCTCCTAAAATTCGAACTTTTTATTCATCCACCCTCATCTTCAGTCACAGATCACCCTAGATTCTGTATTCAAGTCGCTCGAAGCGCACCACGCATCAGTCTAAATACACTTATAAGAAATTACTCTGATTGATTGATTGTTAGGCGCGAGTAGGTCTAACCTTGTGATAGCCATTGAGAACGCTTGGTCGCACTCCCTGCGACCTGCGCCTTCCTCAAACTTTGGTGACGTTTTTTAGGAACAACGAATATCATAATGCGGTATCTAGCGTGTGATCTGTGTCTTCAGTCTACCCGTGAACATGGCGCGTGCAACTGTGCCGAAATATCGGGAACTCAACAATAGTAAAAATCGTAGTAAATATCCCTTGAATATCTATATTTTATACGACAACTCGCGAACCATTGATCGGAGTAGTTCATTTGAATACAATTTATGAATTTTAACATGAGCAAAATTATCGAGAATCAATTTGGCGCGAACTACAAGTATTTAAGTACACTCAGGGGCGTACTTACCCTTAAGCCAAAAAGGCTATGGCCCGGGGCGGCAGGATGTGAGGGGCGGCGTAAGGCGCACCGCGAGATTTTTTGCATTCTTGTTTGAAATGAATTATTTCAAGGTAGGGCTCTCTGTATCAGCCTTTAAACATCCCACTGTTGGGATATCAGCCTACCCTCGAAGGGTGATTAGGCCATATCCACCACGCTGGCCCATTGCGGTTTGGCGGATTCACATACTCCATCGAATTTCTTCTCCAGAAATATGCAGGTTTCCTCACAATGTTTTCCTTCGCCGTAAAGCCAGTGGTATACATCCGTACGTAAGTTCCAAACAACTCATTGGTACGGGCAAGCCCGGGTTCGAACCCGCTACCTCACGAATGTGCTGAGCTACCACGACGAGGTAGGTAAGTACCATTAGAAAATACTTTGGAAATGTTATAATATTTACCATACTAGTGTAATATTAAAATAAAATTATTGAATATATCTAGAACATAAACTTTTTATGCCGATATAGGCCGGAGGAGTCGAATTAAAAGTTATTGTTTTTTTCCATGAATTTTTATGGGCGGCAAACCTTATAGGCCCGGGGCGCTGAATCTTAAAATACGCCACTGGGTATACTTAGTTGATTCACGAAAATAATTAATTTCATTCACGTAACTTAACAGCCACTTCATTCTCTATTTCAATTTCCTGAAGTACTAAAACGGTAAAGAGCTCGTAACGGCAAAGTAGAAACCATACAAAGGAATCCTACCTCCAGCTAAATCAATCAACCTGAACCTGGCTAATATAATTCAATATCCATTTGAAATTAATACACGGTTCCTAGAAGTAGCTATTACTAGCAGTAAATGTAATATTTGCCCGATTGTAAAATGTTACGTCATTCTAGGCGTAAAGAGGTATCCAACGACACCTCACTCGTCAAAATCGGTCAAGCCGTTTAGGCTGCAGGGGGTAATATAGAAAGCGAGTTGTTTCATAGAACAACTTTTGATATAACTTCAGTTGGCCTAGCAATATTTAGTAGGTACTATTATCAGCTTGGTACATTTTTTGTTATCATAATTTTTGTTTTAATAAAACTTTTTTGATACAAAATAATTGTTGAAAATGGTTGAACGTAATTCGGAATGTAGGTATAATATTGATTTCATACTAGTTGATGCATGAGACTTCGTACGTGTTAAAGCTCGGCCTTTGGTCTCGCTAAAGTCTCCATAAACCTTGTTCAGAGATTAACACGACAAAAAAAAAAACAAAATCAAAATCGGTCAACTCGTTTTTGAGGTTTAGAGAGAGGCGTCAACCTTTCAATATTGTTGCACCTTTCGGTATACATATATACACCCGAAAAATATCATCCTCCTTCATGGGCAGTCGGGTAAAAATACCGAGGAATCTAGTAAGTAGTAGGTAAGCATCAGCTCTACGTTACCCCACCATAAAATAATAATTCACATGACCCGCCATAAAAAGTGCGAGTAGGATTCCGGAAAATGCAATTTTCCTACATTACCCCGCAAGTGGTTCGTAATGATTACCATGAGAACCCTCAACACTATGCCAGACGGCGATTGTGATTGAAGTTTTCATTTATTTGTTACAGCGCCATCTTTTGACACGCATTTATACTATCTGAAACAAGCTGAAACGGGGCGTCACAGCTGTAGCGATAAAACCCTTCAGGGCAAGAACGCCACGTTCAACAGGTGGTCAGCATTTAGTAACTACTACTGGCTACGTTTTGTGAGGTCGCTTCATCATTTCATATAACTATAAACGTATCTACTTAACATAAAGCTTTAACATTGCTTTACCTGGATAACCACTACCCAGTATAATTTGTACCCGATGTGCCTGATGGCTAATTAACTAGACCACTGGTAATGTAGCCAAAATCAAAAGAAAAAACGTCCAACAGGGAGAAGGTCCCTGTTACATGGACTTTGTGGGTGTTTTGGCGGGAACGTGAAGAAGTCATGTCGCGTCATTGTATCGTTTTCCAAAACTTGTGTCGAGTGTTAATGTTGTAAAAACGTATTTTTATTTTTAGCCATTAAATATTAATGAACGTGGACGAGTGTTGGTGAATAGTGACGTGACTTTTCGTGTTGTTTCTAGAACTCCATAGAAGCCTCTAGTTAAGTCTCCACTACTTTGCTGGGGCATGACTTGAACCTGACTGTGACTTACTTTGCTTGACTTAGACTTTAACTGAAGAAATTTATTTTAATTCGCTTGAAATATTACAAAACTTGGTACTGTTAACCAGTACCAAGTTTTACACAATGTGTGAAGCCAAAATATAAAAGGAAAAAAGATCCTGATACCGCAAGGATGATTTTCTGTACGCTTCTTTCCTTCTCTATTCATAATTCTTAAGCAATGTTCTATGGGTAAATTTTAGATTTACTTACTACTTGACAGACACACACAAAATAACATATATTGGCATACTCAATCATACTTCGAATAGGGCTTTGATATATGCTCAAGAAATTCAGCATTCATGAGAAAGGATGGATGTTCGAAGAATTGAACATTCAGAGAATTATCTACTTGTCATATCCGTTCGGAAAAATGTTTGGGTATCTGACCAGATCAAAAAAAAAGAAAAAAAAATAGACCTTTGAAGCTATTCTAAAACAAAAACCTTCGAGGACGCAACGAAACAGAACCTGGAGTTTTGGCGCCAAGGTGATACAAAATCAGATCGCTGCTTAATATTATTTTCCAAAACCTATAATAAGGATCTATCTTCTTTCGAGTGATAATGAATAATAATTGTGGAAATGTGGGCAAGTACTTAGGTACAGTGTCGTTTCCGCAATTCCGTAGTACTTAGCTTCCAGTAAAGCTTCTATTTACCACTTAAATTGGACAATGACTTGGACTAGACAGGACTAGAACTGTTGACTTAGACTTGACTAAGATTGGTTTTTATTGTCAAATATTAAACTTCACTTGAAACATTACAAAACCTGTCACCTAATATATTATGTGTGAAGCAAAATTCAAGATATAAAAAATCTGAACCTGTTGTACTTAAGGCCTCGCTACATGGCCTGACCTGACATCGTGTGAAAAGGACAGCTAGATTTGAATTTCACAGAAGCAAAAGAAACAAACTATTAAGGTTATAGCTTCATAACTGAAGACGTGACAAAACTGAAATGATTTTTAAACAAAAACGTCACATTCAATCCCGAACAGACAAGTCTATAAACGTTCTAAATACCACGTTATATCTCGGGTTCTCAAGACCGATGACAAAGCGAAAATTTATGACCCCTCATTTCCTGAACTGAGATGTAACTTTTCTTCCTCATGCGTGTTGGTTATGGCCTCGTATGGCTTATGGCCTCGGTTATCGGTTATGGCCTGGATGTCTAGATCGATTTCTGCAAATGGAGTGTTATTCGGTTGCTCATTCGAGTTGTTATCGATAAAGAGCTTTTTATTTTGTGAATGGTAAGATGTGTTTATTAGAAGGAAAATGTCTGTGGGTGGAAAATTAAACCTGAAAATTGAAAAGTATTGTGTTTCCAAAATTCCAAGGTATATTATACATTATTTTAATTACGTATTGAAGCCTAAGTTCGGTTGTTTTTATGATGATTAATGATTAACTAATGTAACTAATGAGTAAAGTAGTCTAATATAAATTAGAGAAGGCACGCGTACTGCGTAATGCGTATGCTGATTAACTCTGTCGTCTTCCGGGTTCAATATCAATATCTAAGGTGCTTGTCATACTGTTAGCGGAAAAAACGTGGGTAAACGTCTGTTTCCGCTGAAAAGCTATAGATAAAATAAAATATCCGTTTAGTCATTCAGTGGAAACATCTGTGAAAAATAATTTATAAATTTTCACTGCACCACGCCGTTGCACCCTACTTTCGTTTGGGTAGTGACTTGCCTGTAATATTCAATGTTATTTATAGCCAATAAATATTTCAGATTTCTGATAAATGATTATGATTTCTTATTTTATCTTATATTTTATTTATATTCTCTCGCAATGGCTCAGTAATTTCAAACACCTCTAGGCGTTGATTTTCAATAAATCCCGATGCATGCCTATCTTATTTTATTATTTTGCTTATTAAATACACCGAGTTTCATTGGCGTATCATGAAAAAAAACCACCTATAGTTGTGAACAATAATAATGGATTTTGCGAAATTCTACTTCAGAAGGAGCAAAATGGACTCCAAAGTTTGTATGGAAATAAAATAATTTGAGGGATGTTGGGGCCAAATTAATTTAAATCTTTAGTTATCATAAGCGGTTCGGTCTTTGCGATCATTCCTAGAAAAAGGCCTATACTTTTATATCTGAAGATAGCATACGTTTTTTTAATGTCATGTGTATTGTTAGTGAGAAAGACTGTGTCAAAGAAGCTTGAAAGAAGAATGTGCCGTGGCACTGTGAAGCCACAGAAGAAGCTAGAATCGCCACTTTGTTGCTTGAGGCAGCTTGAATATCATCTATGTCAAACTGACAGCTTGACTTGTTCTCGTCTTCATCAACACTACAATTTATACCACTGGGGCAGCTATGGCAGCGGCCCAGGACATCGCTCCGGTACTTCAAGGAGCACAATACACCCCATGCGGAACGTCAGTGTTGGAATTATCGCCGCCCTCTCGAATAAGAATAAGACGGTGTCCATTCACCGTGATGTCTGCTGAGCCACCGCATCTACCGCGCCGAATCGTTCGGCCGGGACATAAAACTTCTGTCAAACTGAGGCGAATACAGCGAGGCGCGGGACGAGATTGGCTCGTGCCGATTGCGTCAACTAACTTGTATGGACGTGTTCAAATTGGCGCGGGAGTTGCAGCGAAATATACGCGGGATCGAGCGTGATTTATGAAATTCCGTTGAAAATAGAATTATTTTTATAAAAGTCAAAAAAAAAACAAGATCCTATACAACCTTAGCTACGAAGACTATAAAATTAATTTAAAAAAGATTGAGTATAACGCAATAGGTCAGCTCGTGGAATCTTTTTTGTTTTCTTCTTCCTAAAACCTTGAGATTCTTCTAGCTAAATAATAGCAAAACCTCAAATCAAATGCTTCGATATCAAAAGACATATTTGCTTATTGAGAGACTAAAAATAATGATGCACGGGAATTCGCGTCAGTTTGGGGGCCAAACGAGCGAGTGAATCGCTCCGATTCGCGTGCCGCGTCCCGCGTGGGATTCGCAGTTTGACCGAAGCTTTACTCGCTTGCAAAATGACCACGGCTTCAGGTAGCTCAGATATTAATATAAGGCGTTTTCCAGTTGCGTCCTTTAATATTAAATTCGACGTGGGTAATCGGCAGCGGATAAATTAAATTGCCAGGAAAGGCGAGGGTGACTGAAATACGGCTTCATGTAATTATCTTCATCTTGGATCTACAAAAAAGTGTGTAAATAGTTTTTTCTCTTCAAGTTTGGCTCCACACGTTGTGGTATTTGCCTTAAAATTAACAACAAAAAAACAACTGTTTCATACAAAATGTTCGTGGATCTTGCAATAAAATGTATGGAACTGCTGTTATTTTCCCGTGGGTTATCAAAACTGTAGAACAGAAGTTTTTCGTTATCTTGTATACAACAGCCTCACAACCGCTACTTAGCCGATTAAAAATAACTATGTTTGTAAAAAATATTCACACACTTCATTATGTTTGGCGATAGCCGCAATTCAGTAAAAACCTCTGTATCACCCGCACAATGCTATGTGGAATGTAGAAGTACATGAACTCTGTCTAATTGCTGCATAAAAGGAAAAAAATTAATATTCGCGTTATCAAAACAAGTCGTGTGGCCGAGTAGCTCGACGAATCGCAATGTATTCCGGCGAACACGAATGCTCAACGCGACACTGTCGTTAACCTGGGGCTCTATTTTGGAATCGCTCGCCTGAGTATTTCTTGCGACATCCTTACAACCACTCCCTAGCCGATTAAAAATTACTATGTTTGTAAAAAGTGTACACTTCATTATGCTTGGCGATGGCCGCAATTCAGTAAGAACTGTTCTGTTCTTCTGTTGATACAGAGGTTCTTACTGAACCTCATTGCATTGTGCGGGAATGTGGAATGGAAAATTACGTGAACTCTGTCTAATGCTATATACGGCCACATAATAGGGAATAATTTAATATTCGCGTTATCGCAACAAGTCGTGTGGCCGAGTAGCTCGACGAAACGCAATGTATTCTGTAGTAATCGTTCCGTAGTTTCGTAGTAGTAATGCTTATCGCGATACTGTCGGTAACCTGGGGCTCTATTTTTGAAACGCTCGCCTGAGTATTTCATGAGAAATTACTGACACTGTGCGACCATGAACCTAATCGGCGATACGATACGCGGTCGCGCAGTAATATCGTATCGAGTCAAAAATAAAGCCTCTGGCGTGCATCTAAGGGTTTCGAACATGTTGACTACGTTGACTACTAATGTAGACAAGAACATCGCGTATAACCGAACATGATGTTTTTCTCGCGACAGCGGCACAAGAATTTTCGCGCAATAATGTGGCACCGGCATAAAAGTTGACTTTTCATTTCGCCGATCGCGAGAGTTCAAAACTAAACTTATCATTGTGTAAACAAAATGCGTTTACTGTGAAAATCCATATAAATGAATCAGGCATTCGATGAATAAAATCAAAATAAATCAGGACAAACTCGCAGCGCACTTAATTTATTAAAATGGGTATTTCGATCCGAAGCAGAAATGATGGTGATTTTAAATGGATGGTATAATATAATTATACTGACTTCAGCCAAATTAGAATTAGTAGTTGACGCCGAACTGTGACCTCGCGACCGCTACAACTTCACAAGAGCTATTTTGCTCATATTCGAACTTAAAAAATATTTTACATTAACTACTTGTATGTACTTGTCGCAGCTTAGATAGGCCTCCCACTAGGTGGACCGACGACATTGTAAAAGTCGCGGGCAACCGGTTGATGCAGTTGGTACGTTGTCAGTCGGTGTGGCGCTCTAAGGGGAGGCCTATGTTCAGCAGTGGACGTCTTCTGGCTGGTGATGATGATGATGACGATGACTTGAAAGAAACCATACAACTTATCGTCGAACAAATATACATACAAACGCCAATTTGTTCCCCTAGACTCTTGAAATTTTGTTCCGCTCGCTCAAATTGGAAAGATTTTCATCAAACACTGCTATGAAACCAGCTTTGTCATGCAAATCAGAGCATCATAGACGTTCAGTTTGACAAGCTAGGCGTTTGACCACAGCTCACTTGATGATAAGGTCGAAGATGGTAAACTGCCTGGTGAACAAGCTCTAAAGTGAGGCTGTCGAAATACACCATTAGCGCTTAGCACTTGACCCCATTTTCAGTGCGATCGAAGTGCAACCTGTATCTTTCAACATATATCTACGTTTATATAAACATTTACTCTCATTGGTTCATTGGTTCATTGGTTCATTGGTTCATTGGTTCATTGTTCGTCGCGAGTAGGCGTAACCTTGAGATAAACAATGCAAAGGGTCGCATTCCCTGCAACCCGCAATTCCTCCAACTTCGGTGTGTTTTTGGAAGAATATCATAATGCGTAATCTATACATAATCTGTGGAACCACTCTAATCTTTAGTCACACTAATATTATCAATGCGAAAATTTGTGTGTAAGTGTGTAAGTATCTAAGTGTGTTTGTTCCCGATCAACTCGGTAACGGCTGAACGGATTTGAATGAAATTTGGTATGGGGGTAGCTTATACCCTGAATTAACACATAGGCTTTTTATCTTTTTATTCTATTTTAAATAATCGGGAGCTAAAAAAAATTAAAAAAATGGATCGGTAAAATAGCGGGTGAAACCGCGGGCGCAGCTAGTATTGTATGTCCTGTGCTTTAGCCACGATCTACCCCTTCATCTATCAACAGTTTGTATTAATAAAGTTTCAAAACGGTCTGCCGACCCTCAGCCAACAGGACAGCAATCTCATGAGTCATTTTATTAATGGGTTGTATGGTGTATACAGATTTACACACAACTGATATGCTACCCCGAAAGGGATAGTTGTAAACATCAACAACTTATTCTGTAAATCCACCCTGGCCCGAGTTGGAAGGAGGGTAGCAGCGTTCTCTTAAGTAAACGGTGAGCGTTCCGTGATCCCCAACCCACCTGCCAGCGTGGGGACTATGGAAAACCATCACTTTTCTAAGAGGTAGGCCTCTGTTCAGTAGTTCACTTAAGACAGCTGATTTTATTTTGCGATAGAAACTTGCGATGAGGTAGTAAAAATCATTCATATAATAGATAAATGCATAAACTATTATAAAAAAAGAAATAAAAAAGCCGACTGCAATATATAGCTGCCTCCGGGCGTAAAGGGGAACCCAACGACACCGCACTCGTCAAAATCGGTCAAGCCGTTTAGGCTACAGGAGGTATAACATACTTACATACCTAAAAAAAAATCTTGCGTAGTCGCGTAATGAAAAAATAATGATAAATAACAATAAAATCTAATGATATTTTTTTTTTATGAAAATAAAAAAGGTACCTTATACCTTTTTTTTATGTTACTCGGTGACGAGACGAGCAAGTCGCTCACCTGATGTTAAGCGTCACGCTTGCCCATAATAGTTCAGAATTTTGAACTTCAACAGTTCAAAACTATGCGCGGCAATGCACTGCGCGCGTCACCCTGAGACGTTAGATGCTAAATCTCTGAATGCCCAGTAATTACGCCAGAAACATTGCTCTTCAATCCGGAACACAGTAATGCTTGCACACGATTGCTTGGCGGGTTAATAACTGAATAACCTTCCTTTTGCAACACAGTTTTTAACTAACGTAAAAGGCTGAGCTATTACTTGTATTTAACCTAGTTTTATGTTTTGGCAACAAATTATGTTTATGTTTAGGCTTGGCATATCAGGTCTGTCCAACCTTGGATTGGTTGGCGTCATCTGAATTTCATGCCCAACAACAGGGCCCTTTACTCGCTATCTTATCAGGCATTCGATGGCGTGAAACAGCCACACCGCCCATTCACATCTGCCCTGCTGAAATATATGCTGATATGTAATCAGCGGCGTAGGTTCAATGAAAATGTACCTATGGGAAAATACCGTCATATCGTTATACTAAAGTTCGTATATAGACCGGGTTGCTAGTCCAGTGGTCTATTCTTCAAGCTAAGTGAACGCGCAAGTGATGCGCTAGCATTGTTATCTACATCGCGAAAAACTATGCTTATAGGTTTTTTTTTTAATTATCGCAATATCTTCGTGGATAAGCAACTAAAGTAATGAATTTTTTGCGTTGAAATTATGGCAAATAAAAGTAAATATATATATTTTTTTTAAAAACCTATCATCATAGATTATCATTTATCCAAGCCATTGATACTAAAACAAATAATTTAATAATATTTAGGGGGTGATAATAGTTTTCCCCCGAAGCGCTAATTTCATCAAAACAAATCAGTTAAATCCCACTAAGTCTCTCTATCGCAGGCAATGGGAACAGAGCGACAGGAATACAATTTTCAACCACTGCGCCGGAACCTCGCGGTAGGACTTCTCTCTTAATAAATCACTATATCATTACCGAAAAAATAAAATTGAATCGTTAACTTTGGTCGGCAAATTTATCATGTAAAATTACTTTAGAACGGTCTGAAGTCTTAAGTCAGAACTTCACATTGGGTTCCTTATCATTAGTCATTGTGAAACAAACTTTTGGAAGTTAAAACAACACGAATGCTTTCAGTTCCGAATTGTAAGATTAAGGACGGGACCAGCAATCTGTTACATGATCTGTGGTCACGTAACTCATTGGTTTCAACTTAGCCTAATGATTGTATCCTTAAGTTTATTGTTTCTTATTACATACTCTTTGGGCGTATTATATTCGGTCAAGATAGCTTGTATTTAAAATAATCTCCTCATTTCGTTGTGTGACAAGGGGAAAATATAACTTTTACTTTTTTTTAAACGTTATAAGTCTGCGTTTTACAAACTCGCCTGTTGGTAAGCGATGATGTGGCCGAAGATGAAGCACGCAGACTTAGAAGATACCTATTCACTCTGACCTTGAAAAGCTCTAGATTGTAACTCTCAGGAAACAGGGAAGCCGGCAGTTTATTCCATTCCTTGGCTGTTCGGATTAAAAACGTTGCTTCTAACCGTTTTGTACGTATCCAAGGGAAATCAACAGTGTAAGGATGGTAGTGGGGCATCTTTCTACTTGTCCTGTAGTAAAAGGGGGATGGTGGGATAAGGTCGTGAAGCTCAGATGCACACTTTCCGAAATGAATCCTGTAAAAGATTGGCAGACCGACGGCGGTTCTTCGGTGATTATCCTCGTTCCGGATCTTATCGCGCAAAGAATCTCCGAGCATAGCTCTCTCCATTGCCCGCTGTGCGACTCTGAGTTTCTCCAAAAGGCGTAGTCAAAGACCACGTTTCAGTTCCATATATCACACTAATATTATAAATGCGAAAGTTCGTGTGTAAGAATGTAAGTGTGTTTGTACCCGTTCAACTCTGTAGCAGCTGAACGGATTTGAGTGAAATTTGGTATGGAAGTAGCTTAACACCTAACGTGTTAACGTGTGTGCTTAACGTGTTAGTATCCTAACACCTAACGCATAGGATTAACACTTTTTATCCCGGAAAATATTCGGTTGCTGTAGAATAGCGGGTGAACCCCCGGGGCGCAGCTAGTCATCAATATATACTGCAAGCTATATTCAGTATATAACCAAACTGCGCCTCTGTATAAATCAGATCGTAAAAATCTGCTAATCTTTTCCAAACTAGCCATCATCGTACCTAATTTATCAACGATCCAACAAGCTGAATTTTCTCCATAATAAATCTGTAGCCACTTAATTTTCCAACGTGAAAAACATTTCTGTGAAACCGTGTCACGTCCCCATTAAACTAAGCTTCGATATACAATGACATCATAATAGCTGTCCGGTTTCAAAACAACCTATTTTAGTATTTTAGCGACGATCGTGCTAATAAATATCAACTACTTAAAGGTAGGTAATCAAATTATATGTTCACGCTTGGCAGGCGGCTTAGGGATCGCAGACCGCTCACCGTTTACTACGAGGACGCTGCTGCCCGTCCTCCGATGGGCATAGGTACGGCCTAAAACTGCGACCGCTTAGTAAACGAATTTTTTATTTTTTTTACCTGATGCCCAAGAAGAATTTGTTAAGATTACAATAACGTTAGTTACTACAAATATACAACATATATTTGTAATATCCAAATAACCCAATTTCGTTAACTATTAAGACCCTTCTAGTTCGTAAAATGCCAAAAAGAGCTCTTTTCCCGCAAAGTTTTCAATAAGAAATCTTAAAGTATCCAAGTAGAAAAAATATACATGTGACGACGGTATACCAGTACATGATATAAATTACTTCGCTAGATAGAAAAAAATCTTGAAAGTAGAAAGTTTTTGGAATTTTTCCAAATTAAACTTAGCTAACACAGGACGAGGTTGTATACCTTGTATACCAACGCTTGTATAGACCTTTTTTTTTCCACGGAAATCACGACGCTCCTACCGAATAAAAACCCATAAAGTTCCATCGGCATCGAAACACTATAAATCGAATGCAGTTTAAAAAAAAAATTACAGACATAATTTAAAAAAAAAAGATCATTTAACGTCTTTAGAATACAATTTTACAAATTTTATAATAATAATATAATAAAGGCTTCTTCTTGCGGCGGCGTCGTGTGGCGGGTAGCCCTCTTCCCTCAAATATGGTTGAGGAGAGCGATGGCTGGCACATGCGTCAACGCGTGAACGGGTGCTGTTTGCGGGAGCTGGACTGCTTGGAGTATACACGCAACGTAGTAATAAGTATAGTAGATTTTCCTCTTGTTATGTTGTTAGTCTTATATTATCAGTAATAGTTAACAAAAAATGTAAAAGTCGACAAAGGGCATGGACCTCGGAGTCCGTGGAATTATTATTTAAAAAAAAATATTATAATATGGCGAAGGCTCGAAAAATTTGTATTTGGGTGTGTAGGGTTGCGAGGGTGTGTAAAGGTGAGCAAGGACCTAACTTCAAGCAACGCATGCTTCGAGCACTGCATAATAATTATGGCGCGACCTTCGTAAAATCAACCACAAAAAATGTTCTATTTTTAAAAGCGACGACGTCACAGAGCTTCAATAGGTTAGTTAACATCTTTTTGTGTTTCTTTATTAATTAGGAAAATAAGTTTTAATTGGATTCGATTTAAAGTTAATGCCAAAGAATGTTCAGCTTCTCCTTCTTGACTTGACAGCCTTGTGGCTCAGTGGGTGGATTTCCACCTTCTGATCTATAGGTTGTGGGTTCGATTCCCACCCAGGACAAACATTTGTGTTATGAACATGGATGTTTGTTCTTTGTCTGGGTGTTACTATGTAATCTATGTATGTAATTACAAAAAAAAAAGTATTTATGTATTCTATCAGTTTTTTCTCTTTCCTCCTAAGAGGATTTTAGCGCCGCACGTCTTATGCATTTGCATTTGCCAGTGTCAAGTATACGTATATATTCTCAAGTTTTGTTAGATATTATCAAACAAGTCATAGTCACGGTCAAAGTCGAGCAAAGCAAGTCACGGTCAAGTCCAAGTCATGCCCAAGTAAAGTGGTGAAAACTTTGCTAGAGCCTTCTATGGAGTTTTGGAAACAACACGAAAATTCACGTTTCACAACATTGTACCATTCACCAACACTCATGCACGTAAACGAATACTTAACGGGTAGAAATTCACCGTTGTTACACATTAACACTCGAAATAACACAAGTTTTGGAAAATAATAAAACGACATGAATTCTTCACGTTATCGCAAAAACTCCATTCTATCAGTTATCTAGTTCCCATAGTAAAAGCTTGTTTAGTCTGGCTAGATGGCGCTGTGTGAAAAACGTCCACCATATTTGTTTATTTATTCCTTATTGTAATGGTTGTCGCATCAGTAACCGGGTAAAAGCAGTATTTCATCATTGAAATTCCGTGTGGCACTACAGTAATAAATTGTCGCCATTAGGGGAAACGACCTGCGCTTTTACATAAAATAAGGATTTCCGTCTCCTGTTTTAGGGGCATTAAGACGAAATGGTCATAACGACCTCCATGACTTCTCTGACAACAATAGTGAAAATAATGATAGCATAATTACGTTACCTACCCTTTGTTATATTGAATGACTTCTGAACCAGAAGGCAATGCAAAGTGCAGACATTGCAGAACCATACATTGCAAAGCAGCCATCGTGCATCTTTCATACTTGTAGTGGTAGGACTCTTCTGCAGAGTCCGCCTGGGGAAGTACCACACCTTGGCCAGTTATTCAACCGTCAAGCAGTAGTGTGCAAACATTACTGTGTTCCGGATTGAAGGGCAATGTTTGCAGCGTAATTACTGGGCACAGATATTTAACATCTAAATATCTCAGGGCCTTGCCGCGCCTGGTTTTGAACTATTGAGGTTCAAAATTCTGGATGGCACTGAACTGCTATGAGCAAGCGTGAAGCTTAACATCAGGTGAGTGACTTGCTCGTCTCGTAATCAAATTACATTTTTTTTTTAAAACCTACCACCGTGTTCGAATGTATAAATAATGAAAAAACTCCATTGTAGAAAACCCAAAAAAACATTTACTTCCAGATCAGTGCGTTAAGAATAGAGTATTCGGCCGTTTTGTCCATAAAAAGCGTAGTCTGATACCCACCCCTAAACGTTATCCGATTTCGATGTTTTTTTTACATGTTTCTATAGCGTGAAAAACTATGCTTGTATGTTTTTTTTTTTTTTTCGCAATATTTTCGTTGTTGTAGGCACTTAAAGCGACAATGCGTCGAAAATTTGAAATAAAGGAATATAATTTTAAATATGAATAGTTATTTTTAGAATACCATAAACATTTTTTGAAAAAACAACACAGCGGCATAGAATATAGTTTATCCAAGCCATTGACGCTATAAACAAAAGATTTTGTTATGATTTAGGGGGTGTTAGCAGAATACCCCCGAAACGCTAATTTCATCAAAAAGTTAGTAAAATTCACTAACTCTCTCTATCGCACACACGAGAAACAGAGCGACAGTTAGACAATTTCAATGCGCCAAAACCTCGCGGAAGCACTATCCTCAGAATCGCACAAGGATCTCCTCACCCAGGGCTAGATAGCTTTAATTTTTACCCAACTGCCCAAGAAGATGTTTTTGTGGTATAATATATACGTTTCTAAATGGCTTGACCGATTTTGACGAGTGAAATGTGACTGGATTTCTCTTTATGACCATGTTGAAATATTATAAGTTTGAGTCATTTTGCAATCGGGGTTTTTTAATAACTCTTATGGTCTCATCTATATTTCTAAACTAATTTTAATTTTGTTTGTAGGATAATCGCTGGAACTACAGACGATTCTGAAAATGCGTTCACAGGTAAAAAGATCCATAGATACATAATTTCATACGCGATGTTTTGTTCACAGCCGGAGTGGAGCTGCGGGTAAAAGCTATTTTCACTTAAAGCAAGGAAGTAAGTACAACTTAGAACAAACTCAATTTCTACACCAATACAATATCCTGAGTCGCGAGTAGAACAGTAAAATCAATCAAACTCATCGCGATAAAAGTAGCCTCATAGTCGCCCCCGCCGACAAAATATCGGGTATCTCTCGAAATAAATCTATTATGATTCCAAAAACAATGAGATTTCGATGAAAATTCCCAATAATATTCCCCTCGTTTGGCTGGCATTGTTTTTGGAAAACAACCAAACAGTAGACTTTAAAGCTATTCTGATTGCGCAGGTAACTGAAGGATAAGGTATTTTAGCTTCCTCTGACAGTATTCCTCTATCCATTATTATTGTAGTGGTAGGGCTCTCTTGCAGAGTCCGCCTGGGGAAGTACCACACCTTTGCCAGTTATTCAACCGCCAAGCAGTAGTGTGCAAGCATTACTGTGTTCCGGATTGAAGGGCAATGTTACCAGCGTAATTACTGGCATACAGAGATTTAACATCTAACATCTCAGGGTGACGAGCGCAGTGCATTGCCGCGCATTGTTTTGAACTGTTGAAGTTCAAAATTCTGGGTGGCACTGAACTGTTATGGGCAAGCGTGACGCTTAACATCAGGTGAGCAACATGCTCGTCTCGTCTCCAAGTAAAATAAAAAAAAAAAACTTTCTAATTTCTAATTCATTCTAATTTACAAAACACGTCTAATTTATTAGTATACTTTTGTGGACTATGAGGGGTTTTCAAGAGAAAGATAGCGCGCGCAGGTGAAAAGAGATGGAGTCAAAAAACCAGATAATTGCTAATTACATCTAAACCAGAAAATTAATCGAAATTCTGTTCCATGCAAACCTAGAAACTATTATTACGTCTGTGTTATTGTAATAATCACTTGAATATTGGTGGTGGTGGTGGTGGACGTTATTTACACACAGCGCCATCTAGCCCCAAACTAAGCAAGCTTGTACTATGGGAACCAGATAACTGATAGAATACATAAATACTTTTTTTTTTTTGTAAATACATACATAGAATACATAGAAACACCCAGACAAAGAACAAACATCCATGTTCATCACACAAAAATGTTTGTCCTGGGTGGGAATCGAACCCACAACCCACAGCTCAGAAGGCGGAAATCCACCCACTGAGCCACAAGGCTAGGCTACACTAGGGGTTCCGAGTGCCAGCGAAAAATGAGTATAAATTATACCTATTACAGCTTATTATCAGTTCCAAGCAGATGTGTCTAACGGGCCCCAAACTAGGCAAAGCCTGCCTCTTGGGCGCCCTGTAGTAGTTTACAGCATCTGTTGAATCGCTGAGAGTTGTACATATTCAAGTTCATTCAAGATATGATACATTTAAAAAAACACACATTAAACTATAATGTGTGTTTTTTTGGGATTTTTGGCGGAAACTTGAAGAAGTCATGTCGCATCATTGTATTATTTTTAAATACTTGTGTTATATCGAGTTTTAATGTGAAAAAATGGTGGATTAATCAAACGGTGTTCTTGATCGTGGATTCGTGGACGAGTGTTGGTGAATAGTATGTCGTGGAACGTGTCTTTTAGTGTTGTTTCTAGAAAACCATAGAAGCCTCTAGTAAAGTCTCCACTACTTTACTGGGGCATGACTTAAGCTTGGTCGTGATTTACTTTGCTTGACTTAGACTATGACTTATTTTGACTGTGAAATATTTAACTTCACTTGAAATATTACAATACTTTACACCACCTAAATACACAAAGTGTGGAGTCAAAGTATAACAGAAAAAAAAAACACTCACAATATTAATGGTATTAAATTGATTTACAACGCCATAAAAACTGTTAGAAAGTATCCATATTATTCAAAAAAACTTGCCATCATAAAAAAAGTCTTATTTCTGGATTACTTAAGTAATTAATTAAGACTTTACGAGATTGGACCTTGCGACCTTGTCTTACCTTGCACTGACTTCGTCTTGCCTTCAGTGCAAGGCAAGACTAGGTCACACTTATAGCATTCCTTGAAAAATATCGCCGGATGTGATACAAGCAACAAAATTATCTGTAAACCGGGAAATAGCATTTTTCATATAAGACTTTCGTTTTTGTTCTGAATATACGACGGTGGCTCCCCCATCTAACTTAAAAGTTAAGTTGGTCGCACTGTATTCACTAATTTCAAGGTGCCATCAAACATGATTTATCTTGATAAATCATGAAAAAATAGAAAATATTAAAAAATAAAAAATAAAAAATAAAATATTTAAAAAAAAAAAAAAAAAGAAGATATTTAAAAAAAAAATAAAGAAAATATTTATGGTCTTGACCATAAATATTTTCTTTCAACTCGAGCTTCGTATCAGTTTCAGTACCTCTTAGAATTAATTAACAGTAATAACTCAGTTGACTTCTCCATTAGTATTGAAATGCAATTTGATGGTTTATCTTAGAAACGTTGATTTTTACTAATAGTTGTAAGGCCACGCTCCGGGCAGAGCTATCTCTTTCACACAATCTTGGTGATATCTTGGTGTTTTTTTTTTAAACTGTCGCAGTAAAAATATTGCTTTCATAAATTGTTATATTGTTAATCCAAAACACAGGAGTTATAAGGGTACAAAACAGCCGAAAAGGGCTCATACCTCATCATCATCATCATCCACAGTCTTCCTTATCCCACTGCTGGGTATAGGCCTCTCTCTTGCTGCGCCATCTGCCTCGGTCCTGTGCCAATCTAGTCCAGGTTCGACCCGCGATGGTGACGATATCGTCGACCCATCTCTCGGCTGGATGGCTCATACCTAGTAATCATCATTTTGAACAACTTTAAAAAAACAAGTCTGGACAAATCATAAAATGGAGAAAAAAAACAACTGGTCCATACATTTTGTCAAGTGTCAGTGTCATAGACATTTATCTATGGAACAGCAGATTTATTTTTCTCGACTTCAGGTCGGTCTGATAGTAAAAGTTGTTCACAATGATGAGTCATTTTCGGCTTAGCATACCTATTACTCTTTCCTAATAACCCAGTATAGATACCGCATTACAAGATCTTTGTTCCGACAAAACAACACCTAAGTTGGAGGAAAGCGCGAGTTGTGGGGACCGCGATCGAGTGTTCTAAGTTATGCGGCTGAAATTTAGAAAGAGAGGAGCAGCCCCTAAAAAATTTTTCAATACAATTCTGAATTTTTTACTGGGTGTATTTACAATATAATCTATACGTATCTACGCCAAATTTCAGCGCTGTATTCTTTATACCTAGTTTCTGAATAAAGGACAGACAGACAGCCGGAAGTACAGTACTTCATTTTCTTTTCGTGTCCTAGTTTCGAATTTAAATATTGTGAGCAAACCAGTAAGTGCCCACAGAGACGCAGCAGCATTTGCCTCGTTGAGATCGCTCAGCGTGCAGATGTTGGGGCACTTTGAGCAAATGAGCAAGTGCTCCATTGTTTGAGAGATGCGCCACAGTCGTAAGACTCATTTGAGGATCGGCTAAGCCCCAGTTGCTAGTGTGGTGTATGCAACAACCTACTCGGGCTTGAAGCCGGTTTATAGACTTCCAAATAGGCCATTGCATATCATGTCCCGAGGGTAGTTTATCTTCAAGGCTCTGAAGTTTTAAGCTGCCAATTCTTCCTCAATTTAAAGGACCTTAAAAAATTATTGAACCCCAAAAAATCTGAACTTAAACGTAAACTTCTGAAAAAAAAAAAGGAAATTGTAGCTATTAGGCACTCAAGGAAAATACTTGGATAACGTTCCATGCCACGGTGACAATTCCAATTTTCCTGTTAAAATGCCGACTAAAAATAAAAAGGTTATAAGGAAAAATAACCTTTCGGGTGTTTTTATGGTGCGATGAAAATAAAGTGGAGGAGCATAGAACCGCTCCTAACACGACCTTCAGCATGAAAAAAACAACTAAGAAGAAGTAAACATGTGCTGCACTAGTATCAGACATGGACTGCAAAAGTTCAAGTCATTTATTCCGCTTCAAATTGTATTTACATCCTAATTAATATTATAAAACGCGTTATCACGGCTAAGCTGCTGAACGGATCGACCTGAATTATTGCATGGATAGGTACGGTCTGGGTCGGAGACGACATAAGCTAATGTTATGTCCCGCGAACGAAGTCGCGTGTAACAGCTAGTTTCTAATATTATTGTCCAAAATAATTCTTGCCTATATGCAAACTGGATTTGGTGTGCTCCAAACTTAAGCTGCACTTTCCAGAAATTCCCAATGTTTGAACAACGAATTTAATATACGCATTCTCACGGTTCAATGACCACTGCCGGTTCGATTGATACGATTTACTTCGCAAAGCAGTCTGATTGCCGATTGACGGTGCAAAACGTAAAATTTATCTGAGCATAATGGGGATGCTTATAAACAAGCCCATTCTGACTTTTTTATTTATTTTATATACTATCTACTTTGTAATAACTTGCGAACTCGAATCCAACCGAAGTAATTAGGCATATATATCATCCTCAGCCAGAAAATGTTCGCTGCTGAACAAAGGCCTCCCACTTAGAGAGCCACACTGAACAACAATCTGGTTAGGTTTGATGTACCGAACTGAGATATACCGCGCAGCAAACTTCCATCCTTTTTGGGGGAAATACTTTCCGAGCCTTTGGGGTGAAAATAATTATTGGTTCCATATTTAATTAATGACACGGGATTTTGGACGAAAATATGTCCCCAATTTCCCAAACTAAGGTAATGCTTGCTCGAATTGTAAATTTGAAAATTTACAAGTTTGAACAAATCAGCAAAATGGAAAAAAAAAACAGAAAAAACAGTTTTATCAAAGGATACGATAAAAAAATTGCATAATAAACGACAGAAAACAAAAACATAGATTCACTCTTGAAATATTGTATCATAAATCATACACATTATTGGAATATAGTTTAGTAATATGTGCAATCTATGGCATGGATTTTGTAACTGCGTGTTATTTTGTTCCACACTTTTATTTGTAGAGTTTTATGTGTGTATGATTTAGTAAGAGTTACCGGATGAAGTGGTTTACGAGCGAACTCGGCAAGCCCGTGGTTTGCAAAAGGCTTGTGTAAATGTACGGTATTTTTCAAGATAGGAAGACGTAAAATTTGTTGCAAATCTCTAATAACTAAGTTAATAACTTACTTTTCAGATTGGGGTTACTGTGAATGATTTTATGTCTTATACTTACAGTTTATTTATTTATCGCCTTATTTTTATAATTATTATTAGCTTTAACGGCATGTAGTCTGCGCCCGTTGGCGCCTGTAATTGTGGTGACGTTTGGCTTGTCTCTATTTTTATTTATTAGTCTAAACATCGTATATATTATTAGAACTCATGCAAATCATTCCAATTTCATTAATTCATTCCGATCGTTCAAGCTTATCATTTCGTTCAAATTCAAAATTAATTTCAATCAATTATTCCAATCGTTCATACTTATTCCAAACATCTGACCTAATTAAATTTTATCTCAAAGGATGTTATCGATCCTTGAAATTACCAATACCACATACTCGTACGGAATTCTTCCACTCGCCGCCGCACAAACCAATAAACGGTACATATTGCTGAAATCGTAAACCGTGCAATTTTTTCTTAGGGCCATAAAACTGTTGTGATACCGTGATGACGAGCCTGCCCTATCACAGTATCGCGAGAGAACTCGCTACTCAGTCTGACTGAGAACACCCGTGCGCCAACACGGACCGAGCGCGCACCCCTACGAAGTTTTTGAATTTCGAACGTGCAAATGGACTTTTAATCATCTGTGCTTAGTTACGAATGCAAACCTTTTAACTGACCTTCGTTTGCGTCTTGTTTACGGCCGGTTTTTTGTCGTTGTTTCTTGGATTTCATGTTTGGTAAGTTTGTTGTTTTTTTTTTTACTTTAAATTAGTTGAAAATGTTGTAATTTTTTCAATAATAATTTATGTATTCATAATAGTTACCTTATTCTTTTTTGTTACGTTTGTTACGAGCTATAATGAAGAAAGTTAAATAAACCTTATGAGCGTGACAACGAAAATATAAATCTTTGTTCGATAATTAATTGTCGCTTGCATATCTAATTGAATATACTATCCAGTAGATCCAATTATATGCAAGCATCCAATTAGGTACGCACCAATCATATAAATAAAGAAAATAATGGCTACTGATTTATTATGAATAAATTTTCTACTTTTTTAAATGGCTCTATTGAAAACAACTCTGTATTAAGTAGATTAAAGGGCTTGATAATTTTCTAATTTTCGCAACGGCTTCAGATATTATTTGCATTTGCATTAAAAATATCAGATAAAATAAAGCCCTGTCGTATCCTTTTTCTGCACTATTGCATATTATTATTCATATTTCACAGTAAAATAACCATTCGTTGGTTCATCTAGTATAGAATGACAAGCACAGTACCTTGTCTTGCAGAGTTTGACCTGTGGAAGTTCAAAATTATGGGTGGCCTTGAACTCTTCTACACGAGCCCGGGTTTGTCCTAAAAATACGGCCAGAACCACCAGAGGGTGGGCCGCAGCGTCCTCTTAGTAAGCGGTGTGCGCTCTGTGATCTCCAAGCCACCTTCCAAGCGTGGTGATTATGGCAACCCAATATGGAGGAAGACTTAGTTCAGCAGTGAACGTCTTCTGGCTAATGATGATGACAAATGAACTGCTATGGGCAAGCGTGATGCTTACTATTAGGAGAGCGACTTGTTCGTGTCATCACTTAGTAGCAATAGAAAAGTAATAAGTAAATATGAAATATAACAGACACAAAGTTCGCTAAGCATTATGGGCTCTATCTTTTTATATTGATGCTTTTTTATATTTTTGACCGAGTAAGCGAAGTGAACGAAGTCTCTGCTTATACTGGCAAAATTTGCTTTCATATGTCCGTATGTCTTTTTAAATGTATGTCAAATTTTGTGTCAACTTTAAAGAGTAAATCTATCTATCTATCTATCTATTCTATCTATCTACAGGTCGTACTTTTCAATCAATCTTGATGAAACTTGGTATACAGGTTCTAAAATTTTATTATATTATTCTTGTATTATATTAGCCACCCTCCCACTGCAGGGCAATCATCTCTGTTCTGTGCAATTTGGTTCCACTCCTTCAAGTAGGAGTCTAACTCATCTCTCCATCTCCGTCTTGGCCGTCCGTGGGGTCTATTGCTGTCTTGATCCGAGCCATTGAAACGTAGGTCCGCAAAAAAAACATTTCCAAAATAATGACAGTAATATACATATATAATTGCTTGCTAGAAATACATGAGGCTAATTTACCAAAAAATAAGGATATGCATCAGTGGAATCTACGAAACAAGGAAATGGGGTACGAGCCATGGACTACGTTAGTTAAAGTTGAGAAACAGGGCCGTCACGCCAAAATATTAATGTACAATAAATTACCTAATTTTATAACCAAACTAAACCATAGCAAATTTAAACAGACTTTCTACAAATTAAGTGAATTTCATTGAAGTGAATTTGCCACCAAAACGCTCGGTGGCAAATTCACGCAAATAAAAAAGAGAGAGCAATATTTCAATCGAGCATGCGTATTTTTTACGCAGATTATCTTTCTAGGGTTAAAGTGTTGACGTTATTTTTTATTTTTTTTTGATATGATTTTTGTAATTTAATTTAGTTATATATTTTGAGATATAATTAACTGAAAACTTGACTTTTAAATGAAACGAAGAAAATAGAAAACAAAAATGTTTTCTATTTCCTTGTCCAATAATATACTGTCTTGTGTGTGTACACTTTATAGTGTTTACAAGTGTGTTACAAGTTAACTTGATAGTAGCTTCTTAGTAGCTACTTTATTCAGGTAGATACTGAAGTAAGGCAAGTGGACGGCTCCATCAAACATTGCCAAAAAAGTAGTTATTTGCAATGAATAATATTAAATATTACCTATTTGGCTGGATACATGTCATTTTGTTTTACCAGTCAGCGCTCTCTTGTCTTTGCCAGTATTATTTCCAGCTCGATAAGACTAAGTACTTGTCATACGCCAGATAAAGGAACAACGTAATCTGACTTCATTTATCTGTGTCAATAAAATGAGATGATGACACGTCTGTTTGTTATCCGTTTTATCATTACCGATGCATATTTATGTGGGTAAATGGATGCAGTGATAATTCTTTAGCATTTTTCACCTCCCGTCCTATCCCGTTCATTTTTATTCTAGATAGATAGATAGATAGATAGATAACTCTTTATTGTTCACACCAGAAATTACATGCATAATACAAAAATCAACTTAAAAATAGTGTAACAGTTGGCGGCCTTATCGTTTAAAACGATCTCTTCCAGGCAACCTTAGCATGGAGAGGATTTATAAGGAAGAGGTAAGGGACGAGGTGTGCCCTTATAAAGGAATATGTAACACACAAATAGACATACTTACATAATAAGACTACATACTACTTAAATATAGTAAAATAATAAAAATATACTACTTACTAATACTACAACAATATATACATACCTAAATAATAATAATAATGATAATAATATACATACATACATATACACAATTACAATCATAGAGAGAGCATGACGATGCAGCAACTATCCCGAGATATAGTGCAACTTAACTTGGCGTTTAAAAACTTCCAGTGAAGGTGAACGCTGGATTTCCAAAGGTAGTTCATTCCACAATTTTACTACGAACGTATTCATTTTTATACTTGGAATCTTTATTGGCCCTGATACGACTGCGGCTATGTTCCTCTGAATTATAATATTAGTTAGTGAATGAATGAATGATAGTCCCGAAGACCACCACGATGTGATAGCCACTTCCTGAAGCTGCTCTATATTGATTTAATCTAGTTTTTGAGTGATAATGTCCGGATAATGAAAAGGTCATTGACTCCCACACCATAAAAATAAACAACTAGTCATGATTGGATATAGTCCTGCTGCCTAAATAATCCTCGACCACTGTCAGACGAATAACGAAACAGTGTTATTTTGAGCGTCATAGTGAGCGCACGTACAATACACTGATTATTACACATTTTTTAGCCGTTGCAAGGCCATGCACAATTTGCATCTATATTGTCATCATCATCATCATCATCAGCCATAAGACGTCCAGTGCTGAACATAGGCCTCCCCCTTAGAGCGCCACATCGACCGACAACGTGCCACTTGCATCCACTGGTTGCCCGCGACTTTCACAATGTCGTCGGTCCACCTAGTGGGGTCCTATATTGTAATAAAAAAAATATATAACACGCAATGTAGTTGCCAGTGGTTGAATCCTAACTAATATTATAATTCAGAGGAATATAGTCGTAGTCGTAGTCATATTAGGACCAATAAAGCTTGGTCGGAAGCTTGAAAT
Organism: Apocheima hispidaria; assembly: GCA_947579745.1. Classification (NCBI taxonomy): domain Eukaryota; kingdom Metazoa; phylum Arthropoda; class Insecta; order Lepidoptera; family Geometridae; genus Apocheima; species Apocheima hispidaria. The sequence continues at coordinate 12,599,156 of OX388157.1, forward strand.
TATATCGGTGGAATTGCGGCCATAGTCATACTAGTCACTTTGGGGCATTAGACATCCCGAAACTAGACCATTTAGGTAACCGGTTCAATTGGTACAGCAGACATTCTGACTCTCCAGTCAATGTAGCATTAACCCCTTAAAACAAATAATGCAACAAAAGAACACAACCCTTGCTCACAAAGCAAGCTCTAGCGAGTCACTGCGTGAAGTTAAGCAATCTGGCCACAATTAAAAGGAAGATCGCAATACGGTTTCACCTCTATTGCTTACGTAGTACATAAAAGCTCAACAATGGGGAGTCTTTTTTGCCAGCGTGGTATAAACCTGTAGTTATTTTGCTTGGCACAAGATGAGGAGAAGTTTGCTGAGCTAATGGCTAAGCCTCAGTAGCGGAGAGTCGCCTAAGGTGAAACGTGGTGTTTGAAGAGGTGAAAAGGTATATAAACTCGCTATCAGACGCAAATGTGCTTTGTGCTTTATAAGCCATCAAAAACAGTCATGAAACCACAAACATGGGTTGTTTTTTTTTAGTTAATCCAGTATTGCTCCACGGACTCGGGGTCCGTGCTTTTGTCAAATTTTACAATTATTTTTATCAACTAAAACTGAATTTCAAAACTAAACACTTTACAAAAGGAATATACCAACGGATCTTTATACTATTACAGAGCTAACCCCCGAATACTGAAACGTTTGTTAACTTTGACAACAGATTAATTCTAATACTGTCTTTGTCTAGCACTAAGCAAATGACAAGACAAGACGTAACCTGTCGTCAAAGTTAACAAACGTTTCAGTATTCGGGGGTAAGTGTTATTATAATTTTGAGTATATACTCCGTATATACTTACACTAACGTGTAAGTACGGAATAGATAGAATTGTACAAAGTATTATACAGTTTGCAAATAAAAGCCAGTTTTACGTACCGGGACTTTTGTTCCCACTTCATTCTGAAAGTTCTTTGTACACACAAGCAGATAATACAACTTTTTTTTTCTTCTTGAAATGCAATCACTGTATAGCTTTATTTTCTTTTGCTATTGAGTACTTATCACACTAATATTATAAATGTAAAAGTTTGTGTGTAAATAGGTAAGTATGTAAGTGTGTTAGTTCCCGTTCAACTCTGTAACGGCTTTCAATGAAATACCTTGGATTATTATTAGCTTACACCTTGGATTAATACATAGGCTACTTTGTATCCCGGAAAATATTCGGTTTTTGTAGAATAGCGGGTGAAACCGCGGGCGCAGCTAGTGTATTATACTTTATAACTAGCTGCGTCCCGTGGCTTCACCCGCAATTCTACAGAAACCGAATATTTTTGCGGGATTAAAATTAGTCCTTGTGTTAATCCTGGATGTAAGGTACCTCCATATCAAATTTCTTTCAAACCCTTTTAGCCGTTTAGTTACCAAGTCAAATCAAATTATTAAAAAAAACTTGAAATCGTTTAAATCATTCACAGATTATTTTCTTAGAAGTGTGAGCGCTAAATAAGCATACTAACAATAATAATATACTTACATACATAATGCCCGTTATTTTGTACACTGTCCTACAATAATATAATTGTAATTTAAAACGTCTTTCAAGTTTAAATGTTTGTTCCAAATAAAATCTGGCAGTAGTTGGTAGGGCTCCATGAATAAACTTATTTCTTACAATTGGCTTGGCACACGTGCTTACATAAAAGTGCTCTTTTTGGGGTTACTGTTGCCAAGTTATATAAACTACGATTTTGTCAATGTTCCATGTTTTTACAAGTTTATATTTAACTTGCGATTATAAAATAAAGTCACTTTCCGCGTCTGTTCAGTTGTCTGTCTGTATATCCGCTAACTCGTATACTGCGCAACGGATTCTGATGCAGATTTTGGTGAAAACTGTCAGTTAGATATGTTTTCACGGAATTTTTATATATATATATAGTAAAAACCTGTTTTTTTTTTTTTCTAAATTACACTCTTGCGAAGATGGGGCGAATGGCGAATCGCTACTATAATTCAATTAAAGAAAAACAACAAATAAACCGACTGTAAAATGTAGCTTTAACTGTAGACGTCACTCCAGCAACTCCAGCTTTAAAGAAAAGCACAACGCCACCTCACTCGTCAAAATCAGCGAACCGATAAAGCTACAGGAGGTAATATAGGAACACACAAACATTCATACATTTACATACTTAAATACACCCCAAAAACATTACCTTCTTGGGCAGTCGAGTAAACAGTAATTTAAGTATCAACCCAAACTTGTTTATTTATACATCATATAAGTGGTACAATGTACTGACAATAATTATACATTAATAAAGAAATTAAATAACATATTACACAAAAGAAAAGAAACAAAAACAAAAACATAAACATGATTTTATTTAAAACATTTAAATAAAATCACCTAATCTAAAAGACCGCTACCAGTGGGAATTGTTCCTAAAATGCTGGCCCCATTACGACGTTGTATTGCAATGTTCAACCCTTGGGCGAAATAGAGGCCAGGATTTTGGTCACGTGTTACTTCGACCAGACGAGAAGAGACATCTTTAAATATTAACTCAAACATATACTTTTTCACCCAAGAACTATCGAAAACTAGACTAGAAGAACTAGAAAAGAAAAAAAACTATCGCTGATGACCTTCCTACCCACACGAGACTTCCTAATCACTCGTCAAATACAACATAACAACTCATAACGTGAATAAACACTGTTTGTAAACAACATTAATAGTACACATAATATTCGCACGACTTATTTCGTATCGCTAACAAAAATCAGTGGCATGACCGACGTTTACTTGTACTTAGTATATTACGACCATAGATTATAATTGTATAGATACCACATAACTACAAAAATTCACCAGCAGGGCTAGCATGGGCAGTGCGCACCGCGACAAAATCTTCTTTACTCTTCATGTCGTGAAAAATAAGATAACGTATACGCAATCGTAGCCGTGTCCTGTTCTTGCATAACAAAAAACTAGTGTCGCGGTGCGCATGCTAGCCCTGCAGAGGATGTAAGTGAGGGTAGCTAAGATTGAACAATCTATCTCATCGGCTATCTCAAGTTTACACCTAATCGAGCCTATGTATAATTAACTAATCGCCTATTTCATGCGCTTATTTATTCAGGAAAATTACACCCATACATTTAAAAACCTAAAACAGTTCAAATATGTTACAGAAAATATAAATTAAAAGGAAAATTCACCAGAAAAATATTTTTTAAATGCCATTAAACATTAATAAAAACAAACATATAGTACAAACAACAAAAAATAAATCAAAAATAATAAATGAGAGTCAAGATAAGTACACAAGATAGTAATACAGGGTTACAAGGAAAGGATATGCTAAGCCGAAAGGGGCTCATGATACTCATGATTGTAAACAACTTTTACTGTGGAAGCAACCCTGAAATCGAAAAAATAAATCAAATCTTAGCTGTTCCATACATTTTGTCGAGTGTCATTGACATGTTTTTATGGAACAGTTGTTTCTTTTCAAAATGGTAGACTTAACTACAATGAGCCCTTTTCGGCTTAGCATACCCTCTTATAACCCTGTATAATTATAGTATTTTTTTATAGATGTATTTTGACCGATGCGTAGTGTGCTTCGATAGTCCTAAGTGGGGAATCTAGGTGTGATCTGTGATACCGACCGACTCCTATTATTTGTACTTTGTATTTGTATGAGGTATTTGACGACCCATTACCGCGCATTCGCGACAATTTGTCGTCCATAATTCGACAGCTTGGCCTGGTCTGTGATTGATCGGTATTGTTCCGCAAACAAGTATTTGGAAAACTATTTTGAGCCTGTCTGTCTGAATGCTTATTAACTAAAATGGATTATATAACATCCCTGTAGTCATACAAATAAATAAGTCATATAGATCATGACTTTTTAGTGGTAGGGCTCTTCTGCATAAGTCCGCCTGGGGAAGTACTCCACCTTTTCCAGTTATTCAACCGCCAAGCAGTAGTGTGCAAGCATTACTGTGTTCCGGATTGAAGGGCAATGTTTAGGTTGCAATTTTGAGAAACAATCTAAATTATTCTGAATTGTAGTTTTTCGCTACGTGTAGCCAGGGTAAACATTAATCTCCAAAATTTTTAGTTCAGAAGATAGGGAAAATCAATTGGTATATATCAAGATAAAAATATTAATATATATCCGCTGATATATATCGGCGAACCCTGGTGATTAGTAAGTAAAGTGTCGTAAAACGTAACTATTCGTGTGGTTTCCGAATTCCATATAAGCTTCCAGTAAAGTCTTCACCATGTTACTGGGGCCTGTCTGAGTGTGACTGACTTTGCTTCTCTTAGACTATGACTTGTTTAAATTGTAAAATATTCACTTGAAATATTTACAAAACTTACAAAACACTGGCTAAATAGCCTAAGTGTGTAAAATATAAGATAAAAAAACAACTATTTAATTGAATACCTTGCCATATTATTTTTAATTACTTATTAATTTTTTTTTTCTGTCTTTATTTATTTTATTATTATTTTTGATTGACGTTTTGTTTATTTATTACTAGATGTGACATTCGTTTAGGCTATGGATGGTATATGAACACGAAAACATACACACTTTCACACCCCGAAAACATTACATTTCTTCCTGGGAAGTCGGGTAAAAAGGACAAACAAGAGCCTATCCCTTGTAGAATCTTCGATGTTTATCTTCTATTCTATTAGATACTAGCAGCGCCCTACGGTTTCACCCGCTATTTTAAAGAAACCTAATTTGTTTCCAGGATAAAAAGTAGCCAATTGTTAATCCAGGGTATAAGTTACCTCCATACTAAACTTCATCCAAATCCGTTCTGCCGTTACAGAGCTGAACGGAAAAAACACATTTAGATACTTACACACTTACACAAACTTTCACATTTATAATATTAGTGTAATAATCACACTAATATAACTACTATATATCACTATGTATACTATATCACACTGTGTGATATCCCAGTACAATAACCTAGGGCTTAGTAAACAAAGCCTAAGTAGACTTAGGAATTATTTAATAACTTTACCAACTAAGTTAAGTAATATTCTACAGGCAGCTCACGTTCATTCATGACATGAGATTACTTCCTATTGATTCCGCAATCAGGATGATCAAAGCCCAACAGGTATAGATCGAATCACACCAAGTTATTAAGTTAAACTGAAAAAAATAATGCTTTTCTATTTAATGAATCTCATTAGTTATTGTGATTAAAAATCTTATTTTGAGTTATGTTTTTTTGGTTCTATCGTCTAGTATAGCTAAAAAGGAAAACATGACACACATTACACCCATTTTATCACATTAATATTAATGCGAAAGTTTGTGTGTAAGTGTGTAAGTAGGAAAGTATGTAATTGTGTTTGTTCCCGTTCAACTCTGTAACGGCTGGACCGATGAAATTCTGTTGAAAAGCGGGTGAAGCCGCGGGCTTTGAAGGATTTCCTGGTTTAATTTTACCTAATTATCAATTATCTGATTTATTGGCCATCTCTTTTCATATGCGCGCAAAAGTGTTATAGAGCTATCTTTTTCTCGAATGTGTGACTTCAATTCTCTCTCATTGGTTCATTGCTTGCGCGAGTATGGTCACCTAACTTCGAGATAGCCAATTAGAACGCTCGGTCTCAGTTCACGCATCGCGCGCTTTCTTCCAACTTTGGGGAGTTTTTTGTAAAAACAAAGATCTCGTTATGCGGTATCTACAGTGGTAAACTGTACATCTGTTATAAAATCATCGAAACCTAAAGCTGGATATCGCGAGGCTGCTCATCCTATATGCTAACCTTAGCGTCGTTATAATTGGGTTCGAGTCCCATCTAGGACAAACATTCATGTGATGAATATTTGTGTTTGTTCTACGTCTGGGTGTTAATATCTATATAAGTATGTATCTAAAAATATCTATGTACGTATATCAGTCTCTGGCAGCCATATTACAAGCTTTTCTTAGTTTGGGGTCAGATGGATGACCGTGTGTGCAAAAATGTCCCAGATATTATATTATATTAATTATAATATGACACGAACATCGAGATGTTACGCCTAGCGATATAAGACGTTAAACACGCGCACGACCTTTTAATTCTTTGTATCGTATTATAATGAGGCTAAGGTTGAAAATTATCTGGTGGATGACGATATTGCGTCCGCGCCCCGTCAGATGAGTGAGGCTTGCGCCTTAATTTGCTAATTCTTAAGCTGGGTATTGACATTTTGAGGAAAAAAGACCTGACTGACTCACACTGAGCGCTCTTTGAGCACCGCCATTTTACCGACAGGGAGTCGGACAGGGAGTAAGCTGTGCTCGTGCGCGTTGGCTCGCGAGGCAAACGCATCTCCACACCGCGAGGCACGACCCAGCCTCGCAATGTCGATATCCAGCTAAACACGTGACACTAGTGAGATTAGAATTAATTATTCAAAACAGGATTATCAGTTTTAACGTATTCAAATAACATCACGCGGGGATTTGCGGATGTATGGATGTATGTAGGTTTGGCTTTATAAGAACCTTAGTACCCAGCCATAGTTGTGCCCGCTTAAAGAAATAACCATGTTCCAACCTTGCTTTTTATTTTTTCGCACACCACAGAAAGTATATGTGTATAGAAAACTGCTCAGACAGTTTTCTGTTTTGTTAAACATCAATTCGGCCAGTTTAGATCGCCGTTTACAAATCAAATCCAATGTTGATATATTTTTTTTGGCTTTGTTTGTTTTTTTTTCATATCCTAATAATTCGATATTTTGATATTTATCTGCAGTAATGGGCAAGAAAAATAAAACTTCACTTAGATGTAGATTTTGCTGATGGTGAAAGATCTGGGTTATTATTATTTGACTAGCCTTGTGGCTCAGTGGGTGGATTTCCACCTTCTTATCTATAGGTTGTGGGTTCGATTCTCACCTAGGACAAACATTTGTGTGATTAACATGGATGTTTGTTCTTTTCTGGGTATTACTATTTATTCTATGTATGTATTTACAAAAAAAAAAGTATGTATGTATTCTATCAGTTATCTGGTTCCCATAGTACAAGCTTGCTTAGTTTGGGGCTAGATGGCGCTGTGTGTAAAACGACCACCATTTATTATTATTATTAGATATAGAAGAGGTGGATTTGCTTTATTTTTTTTAGCTCACTTAATTCATTTATACGTTCATTTAGCTCTTAGAATCAGGATCCTGGTGTCAAGTAGCAGTGAGAAGAAAATGACAAAATATCACCAAATTTTCTTAATTTATTGGCCATTTCATCGCTGCATAACACGAGGGATTGACAACCTGTAAAATATAAAGTTTAAAAAAAGGATTAATAACGTAAATAATTATTTTTTAAGTTAAGTACTACATAAATCGCATTGACCATCAGAAATGGGGATGGACAGGACACATTTTGCGTTGTAAAGCGAACAAATGGAGTAAAATAACTACTTTATGGTACCCAAGAAATGGTACTAGAAGACAGGGACGGCCCATACAAAGGTGGGATGACAAAATTAGGCAAACCTTGGGGCCACACTGGACAAGAGTGGCAGAAGACCGCAGACAATGGGAGAGTTGGAGGAGGCCTATGCCAAAAGGCACTCCGAGAAAAGGGATATTATTATGAAAAATTATTAAATACAAATTATATATTACCAATGTTCGGAATAAATGGCTATAAATAAATAAATAACTACATAAATTTGAGAGTAAGGTTATCGAGAGACTGGAAAACCATGAAATTCGTTTAGAAGTAATTAAGCTACTTTAGGAATTATCGGTCGCTCCAACAATTCTCGGCATTTGCCAATCTGGAAATTTCGTTCATTATTACAGAATTCGAAGTTCTCAGGGATATAACTTTGGTTATTTAATAGGTAGGTATCTATAGCTGTAATGAGTGATTAAGAGCAGAGAAACGATTTTCGTTCTCTTACGCTGCACATTAATTGTTTTTTAATACCATTACTGAGATTAATAACTAATGAACATTTAGATAGATAGACCTGTAATGGTCTCTGGTTAATCAGTTGGATTAACCAGAGACCATTACAGGTCTATCTATCTATATATGATTTTTATGTAGTAGGCTAAGTAGTTTAGGTACTTGTAGTTTGTATGTATTTTGCTTAGTTAATAAAGGCACTTGCCCGTTAACTGGAACTTAGTAGTATAGAAGAAGTTTGTTGACCGAGCGAGCGAAGTCAATTTGCAAGCGAGATTGCAATAAAAAAATTGCAATCTTTGAAAAATTTCCTAGTTGTTGCAAAGACATCATTTTCCCGTATGGATCTCGCGTACAGATCGTATTTTTCAACAAATCGTGACAAAATTTGGTATATAGGTTCTACTAGTTTTTTTTTTTCGTCTGCGATTTTTGGCGTCGTGATTGGAGTTGTATTTTCCCCAAAAGAAGGTTGCTGCGGCGCCAATTACCGTCCGGTTTTGATAATATTTGGCAGAAACATTCGGTACTCAATTCTAAACAAGAATTTTGTATATGAACGAAATTGGTCCGGAGGTTTTCAAGAAATAAGGTCGTGAGGTCTTAGTTAGGGGTGAAATGATATAATAAATATTACCATTTAGAGGCCAAATTATTGCACAAAACTTCATACTCGCGAGATTGTTACAAGTTCCTCCGGCTCCCAACGTCCATATCAATACAGATACCTAATTTAGTGTCAGCTATGTATAGATTGATCCGTTAATTTAGTTAGTTAATTCTTTTGATGCTCTGTTTGATTTTTAAATAGTTAGAATTGTTATTAATGTACTGGCAACTATTTTTGAGATAACTAAGCGAGGGTAGCACGAAAAGAGGGGAGTGTGATTGGGGCGATGAGAACGGCAGTCGAATAAAGGACGTCTTGAAAGTATCTTCGTTTTTCTATTTCATCATCGCCTGGACCAACGTCGTAACAAGATCTACTGTTGAAGTAAATAAAAATAGTAAATGAAATTCAAATAAAAATATATAACTATCCCTATTCTATTGGTCCGGCTTAAATTTAAAAAAAAAAAGTGTTTTATGTTTAACTTAATTAACCCTTAAGATTGAATAAGAGAATTTATTTCCAACATAAATTACTTGCAAGTTTGTTAACTACCGTTTATCATGTCCCTCAGTTCCAAGTACTAGGCGGTAGGCAAGAACTTGGAACAAAAACAGTTCTGCATAACGAATCCGGCAGCAAGACAATTATGTATCATCATCATCAGCCATAAGACGTCCACTGCTGAACATAGGCCTCCCCCTTAGAGCGCCACACCGACCGACAACGAGCCACTTGCATCCACCGGTTGCCCGCGACTTTCACAATGTCGTCGGTCCACCTAGTGGGAGGCCTACCTACGCTGCGTCTTCCGGTTTCCGGTCAATTATGTATGTATGTATGTATGTAATCGGCGTATAATGGTAGATACCTACCTACCTACTTTCAGTATTTATTTATTTGTAAATTTAATTTAAATTAGTTAATACGACGACGTACACCTATCTAAGCTACCGTCACATCAACGGTGTTGTCTTTGTCTATCTATACCAATATTATAAAGAGGAAAGATTTGATTGTTTGTTTGTTTGTTTGCATTGAATAGGCTCCGAAACTACTGAACCGATTTGAAAAAATCTTTCACTGTTGGGAAGCTACACTATCCCCGGGTGACATAGGCTATATTATATTTTCAAAAAAATTAGGGATCCTTACTAAAACTCCAATAATTTAACCCAAGATGTAAAATAAATACCTAAAATATTCTACCACTGTGCAGAACATCTATAACCATATACCATATTTTTAATTTTTTGTTAAATACCCGTGCGAAGCCGGGGCGGGCTGCTAGTTGATAATAAAGTTCTTTAAAACTAAGCCCAATGACGGCAGGCAGGCAGGCAATATGACTAAATCCTACACAATAATTATTTATCGAGGTTATGCCAACGCTACATTTTTTAATTATTTTTTTATTAACTTCTCAGAAAGGATTCAAACATTGGGCTAACATGTATACAAATAATCAAAGAGCAGAGATAAGAAAAAATTGGTAATGACGATAGCTTAGTGGTTTGAGCGTTCGGATCGCACACCGCTGGGTTCAAACCCCAACAATGAGCTTGCGTTATACCGGTGAAAGAAAACATCGTGAGGAAACCATAGCTTGGTGGTACAGGATACTTTTTACTGCTCGTATAGATACCACACCCAAATTGTCAAATTGTCGTATAGATACCACACCCAAACTGTCGCTATGCACCTACAGCGTGTTTCGCCAGCCATACTTGAGAGACCGTCGTCATCAGATCAGTTATAAACGCCTAAGGCAACGTAATTGTGAATGGAATGAGCTTACACCTGCGGTATTTCCGAATAACTACAACATGGGGTTCTTCAAAAGGGCTGTTAATGAAGTCTTTAAGGGTCGGCAACGTATCTGTGATGCCCCTGGTGTTACAGGTATCCATAGGCGACGGTGATCGCTTACCATCAGGCTCGTCTGCTTGTTTGCCAGCTATGGCATAAAGGAAGAGAAAACAAGAAAATTCAGTTACCCACTCATCATCAAAGTCAACGGCCTGTCTAAGGATTATCTTCTGTCCTATTACTCAAGTCTTCGTCAAACAAATCCAAATGTGCCTGCCCCGCCGCTGTAATCCACTCTCGACCTAAAACCCTCGTCCAGTGTTATCTCGATTGATACTCCGAGATATTCAATCATGTTCGGAACAATGAACTTGAATTTTCAATTTTTTATTGAGAAATGTATGAATTTGTTATGAGTAGAAATTATATTTTTTGGCAAGAATGTAGCACGAATATTTTTAACTGTGTTTAAACCAAACGAAAATGCATTCGTCCATCTTCGTAGGTAACTTTGCCATAGACTTTACCGAGTCTCTCAGAAAGTTTTTTTCAGGTAATAAAAAAAAAAATATTTAAACAATAAACAGTTTCATGTTAGTAATACTTTTCTTTGCAGACAATAAAACATTTGTTTTTCAGTTCATATTAATCTACAGGAACGGTTAAATTTTTAAATGTAAGTGTGTTTGTTCCCGTTCAACTCTGTAATGGCTGAACAGATTTGGATGATATTTGGTATGGAGTTAGATTATTAATATTAATAACGCATAGGCTTTTCATCCCGGAAAAAATATTCGGTTTCTGAATAGCGGGTGAAACCGCGGGGCGCATGTAGTTGGATTATAATTCTAACTAATATAACTCTCTGTCTGGGTGTTTGTCGTGTTTTCACGGCTAAACGGCTGGAAGGATCAAGCTGAATTTTTGTATAGATATAGCTTGGGGGCGGAGATGGCCAGAGGCTACTTTTAAATACACAAATGTAAACTTGCAAATGTACAAGAAATGATGTTTATCCCGACTATTTATCCCTTACTCTATTCGTGATTTGTTGTAGTTGATTACCTAGCTACCTAAAAACAGAAGACTGCTTAAGGTCAAAACGTTCCAGCCCACTGCCACTTGGCAACGTACCCAGCACGCTAAAGGTAACATCAAAAGTATGAACCCGTTTGTGATAAAGATAAGTGTAGTTTTAATGTCGTATATCACCCCACATTTGATAAATATTGACTTAGCACTACCACGATATTCTTAATATTTTAATGCACTATGACGTAATCTGGCTTACGTTAGGTTTATTTGAAAACGATAGCACCGCATTTACAAAAATAATGCTTGTATCATCACCCGCATGTAAACATACGATGACGTAAAAGTTTCGATTTGATTTCCAATAAAATTTGATGCTCGGGGTTGCAACATTATCATTATACACAATGTTGTTACAATCTGCTTCAATTTAAAGTATGCGATTTCGCTCAGATCAGACAAACAAGTGGGATTTCCATCCGATCCGTGACACCGAAAAATCATCAGATTACACTTAGTCGAACGGAGTGGACCTAAATTATATTGTGAATGTACTTAGTTCGTTGATCAAATTGATTTTGGAATCATCCTAACTCTAACATTATAAATTCTAATGTAACTCCGTCCCTCTGTTTGTCGCGTTATCACGGCTAAGCGACTACACAGATCAAACCGAATGTTTGCATAGATTCAGATTAACAGTCAGAAAAGGACATAGGCTACTTTTTTTTTGTAGTTCCTCGTGAACGTAGTCGCGGGTAACAGCTAGTTTATTATAAATCAATAAGAGTCGGTCCCATTTACGCAAGGGAGCTGAGCTAATAATTCGTCCAGAGTGAATGCAATTTTTCTATGGAACAGCATTTTTTTGCGGTTTCTGATTTGATCCATTTATTAAAGTTGTTTATAATGATCCTAGAATATGCCTGAACAGTATTTTAGTACCCAAGTAGGTATATGTTTTGTTCATTACAGACAGGGAATACTTTTTTCCGGCATAAGTCCTACGTATCTCATGATATCAATGGTATTAGTTTTATCTCGCGTGGAGATTACAATCGCTTTAGATTTCGCGTGGCGACGATAAAACAGCGTCAACAAATGGATTTTTTCGACAGACGTTTTTATGCTACTGTATTACTTAGAGCAAAATTAAATATTATACAGTGGGCTAGTGCTTAAGATAATAAAACCACTGCATCATGCTTGCACAAAAAATATCTTTAAAAAATCAAACTCGCTGCCGCGCGCGTGTCCAAATAATTGATCGCCCTTATTGGACATTATCGTAACTCGTTCGTGCAACTTACACCTATGATTGGCCGGCTCGAATAGCTAGCCAATCATAGGCGATCTAAATTTTATGATGTTTTCAACCATACTTTTCATTTCTGTTTTCATCGGATTGTTATACAGTTTTATATATACTAGTAGTTCGTGGCGAAATGAGACCTCGCGACCCCTATATCTTCACAACCCCTGGACCGATTCAGCTCATATTCGAACTTATTTTTTTTATTGAAATGAACTACTTGCCCACAAAATTTCATGAAGATCGGATCAACAGTTCGCAAGTTATCATCGGACAAATTTACACACAAACATACAAACATACATACAAAAGGTTATTTGTCCCAATAAACTCTGAGACCTTCGCTTCGCTCAGTCTTTAATTATCTATATTTCTACGCTGTATTTTTCTGAATAGGTGTGAGCTATTAATCGTTTAATTAGTTGGTTCTTTTCCTGCAGGCCTAGCACGGGTGCCAGTATAAAGTTATGTCCACCCGTTTTGTCTTCGCGTGAAAGTGTCAAAGCTATAATATGGGTACATCCGTCTCGTTCTCGCGGGATGATTATGGTGGACAAAATTTTATCCCGGCGCCCGTGCTAGGCCTGCTGAAGACTATAGGTGCTGGGATCTAGAGTTTTATAGTATGAAAACCGCGCATAGGCAAACTTTGTGCAGAACATAATTATACTTTGAAATATACTCAAAACATGGCGTAGGAAGCCTCATTGTTAGGTTACGTGAAGGCCTGGATGCATATATGAAGACCGGAATAAGCGAAGCATTAGAAAAATCATCTACCAATAGTAAATAGGCTACCAATAATAATTGATGATGATAACAGGGAATGTTTTAAGGGTGATTATAGGGATGATGAATGGGACTATTTATGTCAGTCTGACTTTGTCTTCTGGTTATTTCCTTTTTGACATTCAATAATATATCTTGACATTGTTTTATATTGTATTTGTACCTGACATTGATGATAATTTTTAATTTACTATTACTTTGAACTGTTTATATTTTTAATTTTTAATCTCTAATGACTGTATTTTTAATTATATTTTTGATTTGATTAGCTAATGTAATTGGTTTCACCGTGTTAGTTATATAAATAAATAAGGGACATTAGAAAATATTTTACTTATATTCAGAAACACACAATTATGTAGGCTTACTTAATGGTACTACTCATTGATATTGATCCTACTCGTATCAGTTAAATTATTTATCGCTGGTGGTAATTTTTTTTGGAGGTGTTGTTAAAATATTGGAAAATTAATATTGTTAACACAGAATTCTCCTTATTAAAATGTTCACTATGAAATCATTGGGGAGTACAAATATTGTGCACAACCGCAGTGGATGAATTCACCAATAATATGTAAGCAGATAATGACGGACTTTAATCAATTTTCACTACTTATAGTTTTTAATTTGTTTTATGGTTGACTGGCTGGGCGTTTGATTGCAAATCAACTGACGTTAAGTGACCGTGTGGACTAAGTTGGTGAGCATAACAAGTTTGAAATGGTAACTGGCTCGATGATACTTGGAAACACGCATTTAGGTGCTTGGCCCCAGATTTTCAACTTGTAGGTAGCAGCAGAGTGCCAGACTCAGAGGAAAACGTCGTGAGAAACCCTACAGTTGTAGGGCCAGAAAGTACCTTACAACGTTGGTAGATTTTCAACTTGAGTCAAGTTGAAAATCTACCAACCAAATACCAGTAAAGTACCAAGTCCAACGATAGGTTGTAAGGTACTTTCTGGCCCTACAACTGTAGGGTTTCTCACGAGCTCATTTGTTAGGATTTGAACTCGACCTCGAAATTGATAATCCGAACGCGACAACCACTGAGCTATCATCGCTACAAAGTTTTAAAGTTTTATTGGTTTAATTTATATTTTGACTTGATAAATATAAGCTCCTCTAAACGCAAAAGAACAAAGAGTTTTGTATAGGTAATAAGCATAGCATATCATAACAACAAGGTTCTTGAGTGGCGACCAGGAACCGAAAGACGCAGCGTAGGCAGGCCTCTCACCAGGTGCACCGACGACATTGTGAAAATCGTGGGCAACCGGTGGATGCAAGTGGCACATTGTCGGTCGGTGTGGCGCTCTAAGGGGGAGGCCTATGTTCAGCAGTGGACGTCATCCGGCTGACGATGATGATGATGCTTATTTTCTTAATTTTGCGCCCTTGTCGTCTGCAAAACAATTTAGGCCGTCATTTACCTAACAACCAATTAATTTGATAACGTAAGTGCTAAGTAAGGCAGGAATTAATTACTTAGTCTTTTCCTACTCTCTTAAATTGGAAATGGGAGCGCACGCGGTGAATAGTAATTTTCACTTACTTACCTACATCCTAACTTCCTAACTAATATTATAATTCAGAGGACTATAGTCGCCGTCGTATCAGGACCAATAAAAGCTTTGAGGTATAAAAATGAATACGTTCGTCTCGAGGAAAAAACTTCAATTGCGCGATTCAGAACTCCCTACATTACAACTGTCATTCCATACAGAACGTCAAAAAAGCACAAAAATGGATGAACGCCACCTAGCGAACTGAAGCAATTTTGTCTCTCTGTCTAGAGTTTTGTCGCGTTATCACGTCAAAACGGCTGAACGGATCTTGATAAAATTTGATAAGGAGTTTCAGTATATCACAAAGACGTACATAGGATACTTTATTTATGTCCACGCGAACGAAGTCGCGGGTAACAATTAGTTTAGTTATAAATGATGAAATAGCTTCCTCTCTGCCCGAACAATTAAAAAGTAGGTGCAAACATAGGGCCTTACTTATAAACGACTCTTTAAGTTAATCAATGCTTAAAATTCTCTGCCAAGTGACTGAGGGGAAATGTCAGGCGTAAAAATAATACTTACGGACCATTATAAGCATTGATTAAATTTAAGCAATGTTTTTATGTAATTAAATATTTACTACCGACAAAATTCATTAATTTTGACTTTTTTTTTTGGAGTATTAACTAATTTGTAGTTAATTTTTGAAATATATATTTTTATCACAACTTTGCGATAGGCTACTAAGTAGCTACTACCTGTATCTATCACACAAAATTTACCGTTTTGATTTAAAAAAAACACATATGACAATTTCATACAGTCGCTTTACATTATGCAATACTTACGGATAAATATTTCTTTATAAAAATCATGTGCAAATTTAGAAATTAGTAAAGAATTCGTTTAGACCTTATTTTAGCCTGTTTTCAGGATTTTATATGATCGAGAATACATCCTATCGTGTGACCAATTAGTACATTCCTTAGACAATATCTTTAGGTATATCGTATATTTTTTGTAAGACCGTTATTTGATAGTCCACTTCGCCACTGTGTCTTGCAACAACGATAAGAAACAAAGACCAAAAATGCCTAAAAAACTTAGGACTTGATTTTTTTTTTTTTTATCGGGCAAGTGCCTTTTTTAACTAAGCAAAATACATTCAAACTAGAACTACCTAAACTACTTAACCTACTACATAAAAATAACAGTTGAATTATCCAGAGACCATTAAAGGTCCATAGATAATCCAAATGTTCAAGCCCACTACCAGTTGGCAGCGAACCCAGCTTGCTGGCGGCATGAAATTGATCTTGCTGTTTTTCTCTTTCATTTTGAGTTTTACAATTACAAACGACCACGCCACTCCTGTAGTGCCCCGGGCGCGTGCTATATGACATCTACAATAGGCTCGTTACAAAATAGGCATAACATAGATAAAATACAGATTATTCTTTGGGCGTAAAGTCCCAGAACATGATCTTGAGAGATCTTGATTGAGTGATCTTTATAATTCAGCATCATGAGCACAGATTACGTCAGATCGTTTCATCAAACTTTTGGCAGTAACTGAATACAATTCACTATAAAGTCGTATCATCATAACAATGTTTTCATTTTCTAATATAAGATTAATCCGAGCCCGAAACAAAAGCTGTTCGTAATTAAAACTGGAGAAATGGTAGATTGTTTTGCTTACAAATGATTTTCTTAAGCAAATTATTTGCTCTCTTTCGTATTTTAATTTACTTTAAGGTGAATCAAATTACTAACCAAATTAAACTATTAAAATACCTAATAAGCAAAACATATGTTTGTTATGCAGAATTAAAAGTGGGTTTTTGTTTGATACTACAATTCACAATTTCATCAACCATTTTTATAGACAGTATACTACAGTGCCCGGAAACAGATAATTTTCATTTATTTATTTGACGTCAATCCTAATCCTAAGCAATATTATAAATTCGAATATAACACTGTCACTCTATCTATCTGTCTTTCTGTCGCTCTGTCTGGGTGTTTGTCGCGTTATCACGTCTAAACGGCTGAACGGATCAAGCAGAATTCTTAGGTCTTATGTGATATAGGTCCACGCCAACGAAGTGGCGGGTAACAAATAGTATGATATAAATCGTTTCACTTTAAGCAAAGATACCTCAATGAAAATCAAACAACCCTTTAATGGATAAACTAACAACTTATATTTATTTAGATACGAAATAAAGCAACAATTGTCTGGAAATCTATAATACGTATGATACGTGTTTCGACTGTAAACATTTTCATCCCCCCATTGATTTAATGGTTATGGAATGGACGGAGCCGGACAAAGGAATACAAATTGCCAAAGTCGTGTCAATAGCCGTTGACGATTGAGACAGAAACCCAAAACATGAGCTATGGCGAGTTTACTCAACAAACAAGACCATACAAAAAGCTATAAATCTGAGCTATAAATAAAAAAAAAAACGGCTATTGCGCAGATAATGGGATCGATTCTGTTATACCACTCATTAAACTAAACTAATCTGAAAGGACTAAAATGATCTATGTCTCTTTTAATTTCAATATAAAACAAAAGGATGGCAAAAATATTAAAGCTGTCAAATTATATTTCCCGTTTTATTAAAACAAAAATTACTTAAATTTAAATAATTTTTGCTATGTTAATGATAGTATAATAATTATTATGATATTGTTTTCATGTAGCTACCTCAATTACAAACTGACAGCTGAGGTTGGTTGAATTTGAGGTAGTCTGAAATGTCCACAGGTACAATACTTGACTACTTTCAGTCAGATAGCGGATGAAACCGTAGGGCACTGCTAGTTATACATTAGATAATTTATAATATTATAAGTGTTGTTAGGTCTAAATTCGGAGTGAACTATAGACAATAGACATATTTTTATTTGTGGAAAATAAATTCTTAGCAAATTATACATAAGAACAAAAAAGTTGGTAGTCTATTAACATTAATAACTAATAAACAACATTTATTTTCGCCACTAACGGTTCCAACTCAACGTACCTAATAAATAGCAAACAGTCATATTTATCATAATATAAAATGTAATTGATCAACACAAACACAGGTGAAAATATTATTGTAAATTTGGAAAAAGAAAGTAATATTTAGGTTTGTACTCGTATATAGCGTTGGTGTCTAATAAAAAGTTATTTTTCGGTGCTCACGAATGAATATTTTATGTTTAGTTCTAAGTCCATTTAAACTTTGCAGATCCCTTTATTGACAATATTCTAAAAGCAACTATGTCGCTTTTGTAACTACATCGATAAGTTCCTGCATAAGATTGCAAATATAAAGTTGATCCCCTTTCAAAGTGAAACTCATGTTCAACCTGAAACTACTTCACCAGCTATTTTAAATTCTCATATCGTCGCTTTTGCAACGCTGCGCCTTGTTAAACTTGTGAACTTTCGAAATTTTGCGACTTTCTTCACGCTAAAACTTATAAGCTATTTAATTTTAAAGCCAAAATTGTAAGTAACAGCGAAAGTAGAGGTCGAAATAACAAAAACAAATTAGTTTATCGTCGACTATTTTGATCAGGATCGTTGATTTATTTATTTATTTTGACATTCAATTTTGTGTAATTTAATAATCTAAATATTGTTAATCATTTTCTTTAAATAATTTAAATAGCAATAATAATTTTGCATGACATTATGCTAGAGCATGGTGGTCTCAATTGTGTCGTCTCAATGTTAACAGCTGCATGTTACCCATGTCTTCCATGCATTCCATAATGTGAATGTAATGTATAACTTCTGTTGGAATCCATGTTGTATGAATAAATAAACAAAAATATTATATAACCTTAATTGTTTTAATTTTTTATTGTTTTAAACCGTTTTTATTTCCAAACTAAAAGAAAATTCGTTCAATACACGTTTTTGATAGACCCTAGAACTGCGAACCACCGAAGGATGGGCAGCAGCGTCCTCTTTGGTCTTTAGTAAACGGTGAGCATTCAGCGACCCCCAAACTACCTTGATTTTTGAGGTCCTCCAGGAGGAGGGAGGCTTTTGTCTAGCAGCGAGCGTTTTCTGCCTGGCGATGACATGAGAGACACTCTGTGAGACATTTTTGTACAGACAGGCAAAGAGCGATCTTGAAAAATAGAGATACCCGCAAAATGTTATACTTTGCACGCCATTAAAATCTGCTGTTGTTACTGTTACGCTGTTACTTTACTGAGCGACAATAGAAATTGATTGGACTAACAACGCTTACGTACAGATTTGAATCAGTATGGGCTTGGCCTCACCCACTCAACAATACTCTCTCAAACACTTCTTTAACCATTCGCGCTCTTTTAGGTATTTGTAAGGATATACAAAATATTGTACTCTCTGCTACTTTATAAGTGAGCACTTTCTTTATTCGAATTTCAAATATCAACAACAACACACAATAAAAAATTTGCCACATAGCTTAATAAATACTTAACAATAAAGATTACAATCGCACAAAATAGAGGTTTAAGGTTTTACTTTTGAATCGCTCGTAAGATTCCGCACGAAAATATTATACGATTGATAAAAATCAAATTCAAATGGTTAGCGAGCAATATGGTTATTTCAAAAATGCGACTTTTGTACGGAATTTTGTTCGAAAGTCAGTCATCGCAAATTTTCGCATGATATTTTCTAGCGAAATATAATACGAGCGATAAAAAAATTGAGTCGGTAAGAGTGAAGCCGTAGTTATGGCGGGAACGTAAAGAAGTCATGTCGCGTCATTCTATTATTATTTCAAAACTTGTGTTATATCGAGTTAAGTTTTGTAATGTATAAAAATGGTGGATTTTATCTATTGAGTGTTCGTGAAAGTACAGAGTGTTGGTGAATAGTATAATGTTGTGAAACGTGACTCTTCGTGCTGTTTCCAAAACCCCATAGAAACCTCTAGTAAAGTCTCGACCACTTTACTGGGGCATGACGTGGAGTTAACCGTGACTTACTTTGCTTTACTTAGACTATGACTGAGACTTATTTTAGTTATTATTGTAAAATATTTGTCATCACTTGAAATATTACAATTTTTGACACTGGCTAAATACACAACGTGTGGAGCCAAAACATAAGTGCAAATAAAAAAAGAATGAAGCCATACGATGCGTTGTCGGCGCGTTACGATCAAGCAACGCACCGGGAACGCCAGTGTGGCCTCGCTCTAACTTGTTTCGTTTACAATGTTACTAACAAAACAAAATAGGTATACGGCTTCTCACCCTGTTTATATTGTGCCCACGGACGAAAAAAGCTTACAAGTATATTTGACTACAGCCAAGTGTTGATTGAAATTTATTTGCACACTTATTTGTGTTTATTTAGTTTCTATTTCAATACAATAGCGCCTATTGTTATTTGTTTGCAAATAAAGCAAAGATTTGTTTTTTGAAGCCATAAAATTGGGTATCGTTCGCTAGGCTATTTGTTTATGATAAAAGAAATTGTTTATTTTGAAGAAGTCATTCTGTTTTAATGACTTATTAAGATCACGTATAATTGTTAAACTTCCAACGTATTTTTTGCAGCAGTCGTAACTTTCTTTCAAACGAAACTAAATATTGAAATGGTTTTCTAATGTTCGGACGTCGACCAGTGGGCTTATCCCGTAACTCTGAAAGCGACAATGATAGTGCGCGAGCGGGACCGCGCATAATGCGACTAAGTTGGTACAAGCGGGATGGCATGCTCTCGCAATCAGAATCACGAACGTTCCAAATTAGAGGAAAAGCCTGTTAAAAACAATAATGAATACATAAAACATACAGTCAGATTCAGTATTTATTTCTACTATTTTACAGTCTATAAAGAATAGGTTTCAGATTCAGAGGTCTTTTTCTGCTCATAAGGCGGATGTACATAAATGGTTGCTTCATATGACAAGGGTTCTCGCCTCTTTGGTTTAGTAATCAAATAAGCTAAAAGGTTCCAGTCTTAAACCAGGTTCCAGGCTAGAATGCTGTGTTTTATGTCTTTTCAATAAGTCCCTGGCTATTCATTTCGTGGATTCCAGAGGTGATCTTTCAGTTTTCCAACACATAAATTTATTTAACTCATTCGAAGTATACCGAGAAGAAATAAAAAGAAAATCTGGTTTGAAAAAGAATAATATAAGAAGGCGATAAATATCACAAGCGTAGTACGTTCTCCTCAAAGTTAGCTTATCTACGTGACTTTGCAATTCGCTCTACCGTAAATAACAAATCGCAATTTATTTGAATACTAGCTTTCATAAGCGTCGCTCGAATGGCCATTTGCCTTTGACAAGTAGGAGTAATGCCAAGAATGGTGGACGTCCTTATAATTAATTTGCTATAAGCCGGATAAATCTGGTTTAACTCAATTTACACTACAATTCTACTATTTCCTAAACTACATTTCCCAGATCTAAAATTGTTTCCATCATTTTTTGACACATTGAAATTGTCGTAAGTAGTTATTACAAACTTCCACTTTCGAGGTTTTTCTCCTTTTTCTCGAAAAGTGTAGTAGAAAAGAAAAAAAAAACTTTAAGATGTTCTTAATGTTCTTTGGCGCCATTTAACGATTGGATATCTTACCAGTCGACGATAGTTTTTAGCACTCCTTTGCAGTACTTCCGTAAAAACTCTTTTGATACTTCATGCCAGTATTTATATTATTATCCAGCCAGCTGGACTGCAATGCAGTTCCTACATACCTTGCAAGAAAAACAAATAAAACTATCTTGAATGCCCTTTTCAGCTCTTTTGTTAAATTCCTCCGTATACTTACGTTGAAGCTTTTGTAAGCGAAATTTATTCCATTTGATTCAATGTTTCTACATGGTTTCCACCAACGTCGCATTTGTCAGCGTTTTAACATTATCCCCCAGAAAATTCTAGACTGTTTCCACATACTAGAAGTTACCATAGATTTCAATAAAAGTGTACATTTGTAGAGTTCGATAGTTTTAACATGGCAAATGTAGTCAATTCTGATTACATTGTCCTGAATTTGATTGAACCTTTTATTTAATTAAATAGTGTTG
Source organism: Apocheima hispidaria (assembly GCA_947579745.1). Taxonomy (NCBI): domain Eukaryota; kingdom Metazoa; phylum Arthropoda; class Insecta; order Lepidoptera; family Geometridae; genus Apocheima; species Apocheima hispidaria. The sequence goes on from OX388157.1 coordinate 12,621,237, forward strand.
TACCCTTTTGTACGAGGTCAGTTAGATATCAAAATGCTCCGAGTCAGCCAGTTAAGGCTGTTCATTGTCTGTCAGGAAGATGAAAGAGTTTTAGAAGAAGATGCAAGTCAGTTTATACGATGACATCTAATCGTGCTATCATAATCTATAGTAAAATTAAAACATAATCTACACATGAAAATCGCATTTTGAAAAATCCTTTTTAACCCCACAGCTGGGCTAAGGTCTCCCTTATTTTCTTTCGTTTCTCATGCTCTGTCGCTAGCACGTGTTGCAAGTCGTCCGACCAAAGCTTTCGGGGTCTTCCTGGTGATCTATGCCCGTCTCTCAATGCGTGAGGACCTTTGCCCATCTGTTTTGGTGCATTCGACAGATATGACCTCACTCTCACTACAGTTTGTCAGTCTTGTTGCCAATATTCGCGATTCCAGTTCTGGAAGACAGTACACGGTCCGTTAATTTTCACTCCGAGGACGCTGCTTTCTATTGCTCTCTCTGACATGGAGTTTGGCAGGTTCCTCATCTCGATGAGTTGGCGGTTTAATGATAGTAGAAGTTCGCTCTTCATTAGATGTTTCATGGACCAGTAGCTCTTCCAAGCGTTTTCGTTACGGCTATCGATTTACATAATCTGCCTATTCTGGAACGATAGCGGGCCCAAATAAATATATTCATAGACATATTTTAATTCGTGCCCATCTACATCTATTCTTACAAATCGCTACAAGAATGTAAAGTAAAAGAGGGAGCACTGACTCACTGACCTTTTCTGGTCATACAACCCTTTCAGTCATAAAGAAATACACTATTACTTATTCTTAGTTTAAATAAAGCTAGGACAAGTCCATGTCAACAGCTCAATACCGTTTTTATACGACATTAACGCTTACTTTACGATGGTATACCTCTTTTCAGAAGCCTTCGTATGAATGGTCATTTACAATATTTACAACAATTTTCATTATACTGCTAAGCCATTTGGCTTATCGCAATGGTTTATACGTCAATTTGTAAGTGAGTAAGTTATTTTTTTTATGTAGTATGGGTAAGGCTTGCTGCCGAACTGCTCGCTACTAGGTAATGTATAAGGTACTAGGTATGTATGCTAATGTATTGGTTTGTTTTTCAGGCTATTTTTTTTCAAATGATTGACTAGGCTAGCAAAACGCTCGCCTGATGATCATCATGTATGCCAATAACAATTCATTGCCACACAGAATACAGTCGAAATCATGCGCCGCGGGTTTTTTTGTCAAATATCTTCATGCCTGCTTACTCTTCAGTCCGGAAAATAGCAATATTCAATGACGGCGGTGGCTTATTGGTTTGCAATCGTGTTTTTGGAGAAAGATTACGCTGTATCATAGAATCTTTGCGTTGTATTATAACTCGGCTACATGATTGAATATAATGAAATGCCCGTAGCAAGATTCTGTTTAAAAAAAAATATATTCTATCAATGATACTTAGAAATTCTACAGGATTTCTACAGGCTATTCTTCAGGAACGGTTAAATGTTTAGAGATAACTTATGTGTTAATCCAGAGAACAAGCAAACCCACACTAAAATTCATCCAAATCCGTCCAGCCAGAGTTACAGAGTTAAACGAGAACAAACACACTTACACACAAACTTTCGCATTTATGATATTAGTGTGATTATATTCATCGGAGAAAACTGAAATCCATCTGGGGTCACCTACTAAATTAAATCAGCTATTCGCCTGACAGGGAATTTCACAGCAAGGGTAACAAATTTAAAAGTCTAGTGTGCGAAGAACAAAACACTGTAAAAATATTACAAAAGAAATATCGAGGGGTGAAATAAAAATAGAGATGGGAAAACATAATCTATTCAAGAACTAGCCCGAGCTATATTGCCCGAAGTTGAACTTCGTTGAACTTTACAGTTGGCAAACAAACTTGGTGAGCCCGTTTCATAGTTGTGCTCAAATATCCGGTTAATTAGACTTTTACAGCTATACATGGAATATAACCAAGCAAGTTTTTATTTCTATTCTGTTTTTTTAGAGGTTATTAAATTAATTTTGTTGTTGTGGAACATGTATTTCTACAACACGGTGTGTACATAATTGTTGTGCACTTTATTCAGTTCATATTTTTATCTGTAACCAAGATTTATTATGTAATTAATTAAAGTAATTACGAAGTTATATGATAAGATGTTTTATTGACATGTTTAGTTAAGTTTAATTGTGCATTTGGATTATTTTTAGACTCTCAATGCTCTCCTGGTTATATATCTGTTCGTTTTGTAGTAGGCTAAGTATTTAGGTTTTTTTTTTCTAGTTTGAATGTATTTTGTTAAGTTAATAAACGCACTATCCCGGTAATAAAAAATGGATATTAATCTTGTGCTTTTGGGCTATAACATAAATAAATAAAAATATTCTAAACACAATATTGTATCGAACACAAAATATTAGGGTAATAAGGAGCCAACGCTATATTTAAAAAAAAATAGTAAAGTTAGTTTTGGCGGGACCGTAAAGAAGTCATGTCGCGTCATAATATTATTTTCCAAAACTTGTGTTAGTGTTCGAGTGTTAATGTGTAAAAATAGTGGATTTTTATTCATTGAGTTTTCATGACCGTGCACGAGTGTTGATGAATAGTATAATGTCGTGAAACGTGACTTTTCGTGTTGTTTCCAAAACTCCATAGAAACCTTTAGTAAATTCTCCACCACTTTACTGGAGTATGACTTGGACTTGACCGTGACTTAACTTTCTTGTGAAGACAAAATTTAAGAGAAAAAAAACATACGAAGTCTCATTTTCAAGCGCAGTTCTAAGTGCTTGTAAGTTATAAGACAATATTTAAAAATCAAGGTAATTATTTTTGTAAGCTCAAAATAAACACCGAATGACAGAATAAAACTCATTTTTTATTCCCCTTACTAAAAGCAACCAGCGCCAATTTAATGAAATAAGAATGTACTGAATTCCAATGATGAAATTACTCTTCTAAATGTTTATCGCAAAACTGAAACTAAGAACGATATAACGTTTATTTGCACGCAAGTGTACTTTTATTTTTAAATGTTTGTACGGAGTACATAAACCTTGAGGTTTTATGTTACAAGTTACTGAATAAATAAAATGGTATCCAAATTTATTATAACATTGTTGCCATTTACTTTGGAGTCTACTTTCTAACAAGTAAGTAGTTTAGTAGATATTATTTCGTTTCATGTTATTCATAATAATTATATAATCATGTCATGGAAAATATTAGCAAAAAAAAGTTAGCAATTTAGGACATCTTCCTTACGCAAGTGGCCTAGTGGTGAAAACTTCACCAATGTATCACTTGTGTTAGTCCTCTTACACCGAATACTGAAACGTTTGTTAACTTTGACGACAGGTTAAGTTTATTGCTGTCTTTGTCATCTGCTTAGTGCCAGACAAAGGCAGTATTAGAATTAATCTGCTGTCAAAGTTAACAAACGTTTCAGTATTCGGGGGTAAGGCAGACTAAGTACTAACTAAGCTACAAGGTATTTGTAGTGCCTGACTATAGTTACCTACGATTTTCGTTATTAATATTAAATAATTCTTATAATAAGCTTCGTATTAAAAAACGTTATTTTGAATCGCTTCGTATAATATTACAAATTTTGACGTCTATTCTCCCACAACTTTTACTAAGAGAGCATTAAAGTAACTTACTGTGCATTTTCAAAGGAGTTATGAAACAATAAAGCCCTAAATGCCTCATAACTCTCTAGTATTGCATAATGAGTTGTATTTGTTTAGGACTTTGAGTTCATATTTCGTCGTGATTATTGAGGTAAAAGTATTTTTTATTACGGCGGGTACAATCAGTTAAAGGAGGCAGTTACATTTTTGCGTGCGCTTCTATGGTGGCTTCGACTCTGTTTTACCGTATGCTTCGTCTAAGGTTTTACCACTAAACCAATCTGACAGAACTAAAATTATCTGTCTCTTTATTTCATGTAGGAAAAAGATGACAACAATTATATGCAGAGCTGTCAATTTTTTTTTTTCTCTTAAATTTTGGCTTCACACGTTGTGTATTTAGCCAGTGTCTAGTTTTGTAATATTTAAGGTGAAGTAAAGTATTTAGCGATTGAAACAAGTCTCAGTCATAGTCTAAGTCAAGCAAAGTAAGTCATGGTTAAGTCCAAGTCATACCCCAGTAAAGTGGTGGTGACTTTACTAAAGGTTTCTATGGAGTTTTGGAAACAACACGAAAAGTCACGTTTCACAACATTATACTATTCATCAACACTCATGCGACGTCACGAACACTTAATGAATAAAAATCCACCATTTTTACACATTAACACTCGAAATAACACAAGTTTTGGATAATAATAAAATGACGCGACATGACTTCTTCACGTTCCTGCCAAAACTCCCTGTCAAATATTATTTAGAAAAACCACCCGGTTCGAAACTCTGCCCTGCACAATGTTAGTGTGGTAGTTTTCGAACGTGTGTGAGGATTGAGAGCCCAAACTGGAATTCGCGAAATATATCTATCCAAGGCTTTAGTAAAAGTCTTAAAACGATTGTAAAAATTAATTTTGTAATTCAACGCCGTCACTCAAATACGGCGACGGAAATTTCAATGAAAACATTCTGATGGATTAACGTATGTGTGCCTCGGCTTTGCCTTGGCGCACTTTCTCTCGTTGGTCCACAATGTCTCTTTTGCCGGCCGCTGCATTAATTTAGGTACTATTTCTATGTCTTTAATCGTCAAGAGCGAAATCTTGACGGAAAATGGTGCTACGAAAATGGTTTGAATATTATACTTATTAAGGTGCAACGTTTCGCTCATCGCGAGAAATTCAAATTTTCTTGCGTTTTTTGTCAATTACAGCTTAATTACTCATCGTGTATTTATTGACACCAATTTTGCGCTAATAAATAAGTTGTCTTAAGAAATTACGGGTAAAATGACTACCTAGATAACATTGGTTTAGCTATAAATCTCAATAAGCTGATTTTCATCTTGGTTTTTGGTTTACTCACATATGTACTTATATTAGCTTTCAACTTGAAATTTTGATTAGTGTAATTTCTTGAAACGATCTATTTATTATCGCAAAATTAGTTTCATGAACCTACGATGACTAATAAAGCAGTAATTGACAAAGAAACGCAAGAAAATTTGAATTTCGCCTGCCGAGCAAAACATTTCACCTGAAATAACTACGTATAAATTTAAAAAAAAAAAAAAAAAAATCCGACCGGTTTTAAAGTCAAATATTCCTCATGATAATTTATCACAGCTTCTTTTAAAATTTTTACCTTCCAAAGATTGCATTTTCATAGGAATGTTACTACCAGTATAAGCCTCGATTAGACCTCGATCAACACCCAAACATACAATGTTAATATTGGACTATTCAAAAATTCAAAACCGGCCGGTTTCGAGCCTTAAAATACAAATTAGGGACTTGTTGAACTCAGTTTACACAACTCCAAAACGAAAATAAAATGTGAGCGAGTAACGGCTTGCTCGGAGTTTCAACGAACGTTTTTAATAGCATTTTTAATGGTGCTTCACTTGTAAGCCCTCTAGATTAATTAACAATTTTCACGGCTTTGCCGTTTGAAAAGGTTTTCCTCTCACTTCCGTATGTGCATTTTTTTAGGGATATGTAAGTATACAAAAGAAAAAAAATATTGGAAATAAACTGAAAAAACAACAACAAGACACAACTAAAAGAACACCGTACAAATTTTATCTGCGTTTGATGGTCTCTCATCACGTGACATTGGCGAAACCGTAAAAGGGATAAGGGTGTCTACACATGGCCTGACCTGATACCGCGCGAAAGGGACAGCTAGACTTGAATTTCACGGGAGTAAAAGAAACAAACTATTAAGGTTATAGCTTCTCCCTTTCGCTCCCGCAGAAACTTATATATAGCCATCTCTTTCAAACGATGTCAGGTCAGGCCATGAAAAAAAACTTGTCTTTGGTTTAGATATATGTATATAATCCCGGGAACTTTGGCGGGAACGTGAAGAACTCATGTCGCGTCATTGTGTAAAAATTGTGGATTTTTATCTATTAACTGTTCGTGAACGTGCACGATTATTGTTGAATAGTATATTGTCGTGAAACTTGACTCTTCGTGTTGTTTCCAAAACTCCATAGAAACCTCTAGTAAAGTCTCCACCACTTTACTGGGGCATGACGTGGACTTGACCGTGATTTACTTTGCCTAACTTAGGCTATGAGAAAGACTTATTTTAATTGTGAAATATTTGACTCCACTTAAAATATTACATTACTTGACACTGGCTAAATACACAACGTGTGGAGCTAAAACAAAAGAGAAGAAAACTCACCCAAAATGCCGCCAAGATCGTCGCTTCATTTTGAACATTGGAGCCTATTCCTTCAATAACTTTCAGAAAGAGTTTTGGCGGGAACGTGAAGAAGACATGTCGCGTCATTTTATTATTTTCCAAAATTTTGGTTATTTCGAGTGTTAATGTGTCGAAACGGTGAATTTTTACCCGTTAAGTGTTCGTGAACATGCACGAGTGTTGGTGAATGATATAATGTCGTAAGACGTGAATTTTCGTGTTGTTTCCAAAACTCCAAAAGAAGGCCTTAGTAAATTTTTCACCACTTTACTGGGGCATGACTTGCACTTGACCGTGACTTGCTTTACTCGCCTTTGACCGTGACTATGACTTATTTGATAATATCTAACAAAACTTGAGAATGTATAAGACAAATGCATAAGACGTGCGACGCCAAAATCCTCTTAGGAGGAAAGAGAAAAAAAAACTTTCAGAAATTACAGCTACCACCTAATAATAGATTATTCAACTCTCTCCAAATCACCGAATCCGAAAACAGTTTCCGATTACGAAATAATGGAATGGATCAATCTCAATCAGGAGTCCTGAGTAACAGATGGTCCGAGTTTCTCGCCAGTTTTCCGTAGATTAGGCCCGCAAAACAATAATGTAAACAAGTGAAGGCCAAGTTCAAGTTTGGCCGTCAGTTGTGGAGTTACTGAGAAAGTTTGTGTAATTTTAGATCGATTGTTTTATATAGTGACTTCATTTTTAATCGAGAGAAGAATCTCTATATGATTCTAAGAATTCTACTAATCAACACCTGTACGGTTCTTCCCGTAGACTTAGGTTTAACGTATAAGATCCCATTTCTGGGCAAAAGTCTCCCCATGTCCTTTAATTTCTCAGGCTCCAATCACGCTAACTGGGATCAGCCAGGACGTGTAAATAATGTTGTGTTGTATTACTCATTTATTTATTTCCATTGGTTACACGTCAGTTTCCATAATATTTATAGCAAAATCTAAATTTTAATTTTTTACTTGAAAAATAAAAATTGAAAAACCATAAGTAATAAAAAAAAAAAAGTTACATTTATACAATGGTCGAAGTTGGTAGGTGGTTAAGTTGGTAAGATTATTTTTAATCTTACCAACCTCGAAAATTGCACATTTTAAGTCCTGCATAAGTATGGTGTGACCTTCTTGAATTACCAAAGGCCAAGCCAAGCTTTCGTGGCTTTCCAGCAGGCCTAGGACGCGCGCCGGGTCTTTGTCCACCATTTTTATCCCGCGAGAACGAAACGGACGTATCCATATTCTAGCTTAGTCTCATTAACGCGCAGACAAAACGGGTGGACAAAACTTTATCCCGGCGCGCGCGGTGACCTGCTGGAGGTCTATGCCCGCGCATCATTGCGGCAGGATTATTAGAAATAAATGATGCATTCGGAACTAATAGAACGAATTCATAACTTTATTTTGAATAGGTACTTATGGGCTTGTGAAATTCGTCGACGGTATTCACAAGTCGTAAAAGCTTCGCCGTACTCTCTATTGTTTGTTATTATTGCAAATTATTATTATAGGCAATAATATTTATCTTGTAGATTTATAATGCTATTCCCGCGCTCCGAATGCTGATGAAGGCTTGAGAGCATCTGTTGCAATTGATAACGTCATGGAGAAATAACTTTACGATAAATATATGTATTTCTAACTGGCAACTAGCTGCATTCCAACATCTGCTTGTACAATTTTACAGGTTACAGTGCTAACAGCATAGAGCTTTATTTTGTAATTTTGTATTTTTTTTTTTTTCGTTTGCTATCCCGGTCGCTCGCAGGCATGCGGGTGTGTGTGACGGTACGCGATGACCATCTTCACCAGAGGTACAAGATAAGGATCCTTGGGCTCTCATTTTGAAGCGCTTGCTTGCTTCATGCGAAATTACCGACGCTGCGTGAACATTATCGCGCGGCGAAACGATTCGCGGTCGCATAGCGTTTGTAATTTTGTATGAAATAATCAGGCAAGCGATTCAGAAATAGAGCCCCAATAAAATAATCAGGCAAGCGATTAAAAATAGAGCCCCACTGAAATAATTAGGCAAGTGATTCAGAATTAGAGCCCCGATTAAATAATTAGGCAAGCGATTCAAAAACAGAGCCCCAATGAAATAATCAGGCAAGCGATTCAAAAATAGAGCCCCTGGTCCCGCATGAAGCCCTTATTGAGATGATTGTCAAGTTCAGCCGCTACGCTGCACGACCACGAATCGTATCGCGTCGATATAAGGTTCACAGTCAAACTGCGTCAGCGGTTGTACATAAACATAATCGCATTATGGACCTCACGGTATGGGCCCTGTTGATTTGGTTCAACCGGATCGTCTTATAAACGAGAGGGAAAGAGAGATATATATATATTCCTTGTGATATTTCTCTTATTTTCTCTGTTTGGTTAGCTATTCGTGCGCTTGAGGTGAGTTGGGCGCTTGAGGTTTTATATTATACATGTCATACATGTCATATGCAAAGTGTGAGTTCAGACTATGATGTCGTCTTTAATTTTCAGGCTTTTTCATTTTAGAAAAAGGTCGATCCAAGTCATTATAATTGACTATAGTAGGTACAATCAATATCCCGTTTTCAATACCCCATAATTATTGTTCAAGATGCGTATCAAATGCCTTTATTTCCTAACTTGATGGTATTTTTGCTCAATTTATTCCGTTCCTTTGCAAACAAAAAAGTAGGTTATGGAATGTTTGTTTAATAAAAATTTCGGTAAACAAACATCGATTACGAGGACGACATTGATCATGCAAATAAAAGTTGTATGTAAATGATATTAAATGGTATGTACTCGTTTAATATAAAATTACATGATTTGTATTTGTATGTAATGTATATATTAATGGCGTTCTCTCCGCGTTATTATATTTTACAATGTGCCGTAATTCACAAGAATTTTCTACCTATTCACAAAAGTCTTAAAAGGGAGAATTCCGTGTTTTATCCGACTACCTAAGAAGGAGGGTAATGTTTTTGAGGTGAATGTAAGTTAACGGTTGGGGCAGCCTAAAGGGCTTGACCAATTTTGTCTAGTCAGGCGTCGTTAGATTTCTCTTTATTTCTGTAGTGAACTAGTGTCATAGGCTACATTTTGCAGACGGGTATTTGTTTTTCTTTTAATAATATTAATTGTTTATTAATTAAACTTAAAAATATTATATAAACTATACTATAATCTAAACTTAAATATACAAACTAAAACTACAAACAAAATTAAAATAAATAGTCAAAAATGTCTTAAAATAATAATAATAATTGTTTAAGAATTTTCACCTATTCACCAAAGACCTAGAAGGGAGAATTCTGTTTTTCACTGAAACGGTAAGGAAAATAAAGTAGTAAAGTGATAAAAAATCTCCATTCTCCACGTAAGAGAAGAAAGGATATAGAAAGAAAGATCTAAAAGAAGGTTATTGTTTACCCGAATTGTGCGTTATTAAATCAGTGATAGTATAAGAATATCACTAAAGGTAACTGACAAAATTGGATGTAAAAATCCAATCTCTCTGGGTGATGGTTCCGATACAGAGAGGAAGGATCGTCTGTGATTACCTGATTATCCCTGGTGTGTCCAGCATTACGAAATTACGTATTTACAAGGGTCATATCCCTAGTATGATTAAATTACCAAATACGGGATTTCGCTGGAGCACAGGATTTATATACGCGAGGTTAAATTTAATATTTTCGGGTATAATAATTAATTATCCTCGTGCTAGAATTTAATACAATAATTAATTTTATTTAATTTTATATTAGGATGAGGCCACGCCTGGCTCAGAGAAATTACTAATTTGTGGTGTTTTTTTTTTTTAACTTTGAACACTGAAAAATTTGTAAAGCATTTGTCCCAAGCTTCTACTCTAATTTAAGAGTACAAAAGAGAATTTAAAACACTGAAAAATTTGTAAAGCAATTTGTCCCAGGCTTTCTACTCCAATTACCTCAAAATTTAGTAAAAAAAAATCGCGGTAGACAAGGAAGCATGTTTATTTTGTGACTTTCTATGTAGGAAATGTTTTTAACTGACAACAAGGCCATCGAGGAGTCGCAGAATGAGCCTCATTACGTAAACCATAGCTTTTAGGAGATCAACAGAGCAGTAACAAGCACTGACCTACTTGCCTACACTTGCGCAAATTGTTATGGATAGGCGCAATAAACTGCTAATGTGGGCATAGACTGCGAGTCATGGACGTGACGGAGTAGGAACCAGTAGATTAGCTTTTGGGAAAATGAATCTGTCCGTTTTTTAATTTTATTTTTATGTTATAGAATAGCTGCGCACAGCGGTATCACTAGTGGGCTTATCCCGTAACTTTGAAATCCCCGAGCGAGATGGCATGCTCTCGCAATCAGAATCACTAACGTTTCAAAGTTAGAGGATAAGCTGAAAAAAAATTCAGCCTTCCGAGATAATGAGTACATATAACATACAGTCAGATTCAATATTTATTTCTACTATTTTACAGTCTATAAAGAATAGGTTTCAGATTCAGAGGACTTTTTCTGCTCTTAAGGCGGATGTTCATAACTGCATAGTGTGGTTTCTTAAACTCCTTTCCTGTTTTCCTTTCTCCAGAGTAGGTGTAGGCCCTGTTTTACAAGCTTTTATTTAACTTGCAATGTTTGTAGGTATGTATGTATGTATGTAAGGGACAAATCTTGTAACGCAATTTTAGACCATTTTAGTTGTTCAATTGAATAATATTGTCATCGGTGCTTGCAGGCATGGCAGGCAATATTATATTATGACAGAGAGCTGATCTGATAATGAATACGGAAGATGGATTACGGAATTCCTCAGTAACTAACAGTAGATTGATGGAGTTTGGACTCATTTTGATCAGCTTACAGTACCAATAACACATTTTATAAAAGTCTAGAAAAATATTTTTTTCCACAAATACCTACTTATTTTTAATGTCTCTGTCACCTCTGGATTAGCATTTGCGTTACTTTTTAGACATTGTTTGTTTTCCATGGAAGATCATATTTTCTAGTCCCAATGAAAACCTAGGTATCTAATTTTTCGTTTATGATGGTCTACGCTAAAATCTTTTCTATATACTCAAATGCACAGACAAAAAAAAATTCTTCTTTCTCTTTTCTGTGCTGAAATGTGTGCCATAAATACAGTACAAGTCATATATTTCATCAATCGACTAAAAATGGCCGACAAAAATTAGTTTTATTGATTACATTAGATTATTAGACTATTTTTTAGATTAGGGCTAGTTTTAAGTTATATATATTTATGTTTTATTTTTACTTAGGATTTAATTCAATTTATTTAATCTAATTATAATTATTTTTTATTTAAAAAAAAAAATTTTGTTGATTGTAAACTTCAACATCAACATCTTTTTGTGCTGTTACTTATGCGCTAGCTGTTAGTTATCCTAAGAGAATAAAATAAAAATAAAATATTCGGAACTTATCTTGGATAAAAAAAACATTTTCTGTTCTTCTAAGGGTGCCTTTTCAACTAGTGAAACTTGCCAGTCAGCTTTACATTTAGTCTTGTCCTTCGCAAGATGGAGTTCGTCAGCACTTGTGATCCCTGTCCATTCATAGATGTTACGCAACCATGACTATCGTCTGCGACCGGTTTACCTTTTTCCGGCAACTTTTCCCATCAAGCAGTTAGCACATGTCCAAGATATGCAACTTTACTTGGTTTCATAGTTTGCAAAAGCTTGCAAAAGCTTGCGTTTCTGGCCAACCCGTCGCAGGACTCTCCCATTGGTGTACTTTCTGAGTCCACGAAATGGCCATCATGCTTCTGTATGCCCAAACTGCAATACTTCTATAAGTTTCCGGACTAATTTAGTACATTCTAAATGAAAAATTAATCGACAAGTTTCATCGATCATCGATCTGCAAGACTTCACATACTGTTTTCCGTTTTCTATGTAACCCCCATGAGGGCTCTTTGCGCAACATGGCGTTTACTACGGTGCTTATCTTGGTTACAGGTCTGGTATAATCCGCCTTTACTGTGGTATAATTAGGGACCACGGTCACAGTAAACGAATACGATACGCGTTTTGGGAATATGTTCTGAATATATACCTAATTGACCCTTTTCATTAGTTTCACAAAATAAAGTGTATTTGGTATTCTATCCTATACAATCTATATATTATTATATCAAATAACAATTTGCTATTAGGAATCAACGTACAGACCAAACCGCTTATGATAGAGACGTACTCTCAAATGGTCTCTTTTTTTTTTCGAATTTGAAATCTTCTCAAGATACCCGACTGCTTTGGGGTGCAGCCGGATTATGTGGGATTATACCCACTACTACTACTATACCGGTGGCCTGCCTTGGTGCTTGACCAAGGACCCGGGATCTCCAAGGGAACGCACCGGAACCCTCAGCACCATGCTTCAGCTCCTCCCGGGACAGATAGCAGCTGTCGTGAGACGTCTAAGCCTACAACAGCGACCGCCACTCGACGCTGTTGTCCTTCCCAGGCTCACTTTGGTAGATGGTGGTTAGAGCCCCACCTCTAACCACCCCCGAGCCCAAAGGCTTTTAGTAGGCTCTTACTTCAGGCAGGGGATACCGATGCCGTATTCTATTGCCCCGGCATCAGAGCAATGGAGCTTCCGCCGCCCCGGCTCCTCAAATGGTCTAGATGAACAACAGGAACGGATTTTGCGAGATTCCGCTTCTACAGGGCTCCTCCAAAGTTTGTACGGAAATAAAATATTCTTTCATGCTAAGCCAATGAAACTCTGTTTGTAATAATAAGTATAAAAATAAAGAAAGAAATGTCTCAGGATTTTACTACAATCAAATAGAGCTGAAATGGGGTTTTTCATTTACTGTAGCATAAGCGAGCGAATCCGAGCAGGCAAGCTAGTCATATGTATAACTAAATACGCTATGAGTTTATCGGCTTTGTGTAAATAACCATGGTACAAAAATAACTCTGTTACAAAGAATAGAAGATTCCTGGGATATTGTCCATTTTTTTTTCTTTTTTCTTTTTTCTTTATCCGAGTAGGTACTAGATTTTGTTGCCTCCAATTCTTATTTTCGTCTTTTCATTCTGATATAAATCCTCGTCTTATCCTAGTCCAGTAAAGCCTCTGGTAAGCACATTGTCGTTTGAAAACAAATACTTGAATAAGACTTGACGAAGTCTTGTGTAGATACATTCAAAAGCTTATAAGCGACAGATTTATGTTAATTCTTTTTTCATTTTTTGTTTCAGAAATTCATAATAAAGAGTTTCATGTTAAATAATTTTCTTTTCTGTTTATTAAAAAAATGGTTTCAGTTTAGGTTGGATTAGTTTTGTTAAAATAGTCTTTGTAAAGTTGAAGATAAACAATAAATTGATCCCACTGGACCGACACTGCTGATTGGTTACTAAAGACTCAGTTTGTGTATTAGTCCTTTGTTCGCCGAGAGGGAAAAGTGACCTATAAGTAACAACGGTGTAGTTTGAGGCCCGAGATACAGGCGAGGGCCCTAATACACACGAGTTGGCAAAAGCATTTTTTTCCGAGTGATATATAGTGGTTTATAAATATACGAGGAAAATAAAAGACAAAACAAATTTAAAAATCTCATAAGTAATCCAAAAGCAAGCAAAACGTTAAATCTGTCACTTTCCTCAGTAAACAATGTTCTATATGGCGTTTACATCCTATAGCACGGACAAAGCATTATTACATGTCACAATTTATATGAACCATTTATCTTATCAACAAAAATGCTGTGTGCAGAGCTGTCGAAAACATTCGTAATTTTGAGTGCAATGTAGACATCACATAAGCCCGTCTGCACTAAGCTTTGACTGCTCCTAATTTCGTACTTAACTCTGTAGAGTACGTCCTAACAATGAAAAATGCATTAGACCAAACTTAAGACGTTGCCTAAATGCGTAAGACATGCCCTTTCCTTTGACATGCCTAAGTCTGGCTTAGTTTAGGTGACGCTTAGCTAAGTTTTATCTTTGTTGACTTTAGTGCAGACGGACAATAAGCCGCCAGTTGAATGCACTAAGCTTGTGACAGTTCCCCCCATAAAAATATTTTAAGAATTAATGAGTAAAGAGCTGAGTACGTTTGAAGTATTGATTACTTCGTTCAACCCAATGCTCATATGAAACATGCTGGTGAATTTCGTTTTTAAAAATCTAACCCTCGAATACTGAAACGTTTGTTAACTTTGACGACAGATTAATTCTAATACTGCCTTTGTCTGGCACTAAGCAATACAAAGACAGCTATAGACTATGCTTTTAGGTTGTGCCATTTAAATCAAAAATTTAAACACACCAGAATCAAAACAAGTGAACTTACGACCGTAATTCCTTTCTATGGGCGATATAAAAAATGTGCCCAAACAACGATCTAAACCAAAAAAAAAACGTTATTGTATTTGATCTTATTTTTGAATATATCTTCTTGTCTTTTTTGGTCGTGGTTTCGAGTAAGGCTAACTTGAAAAAAGTTAGTACACGAAATGTTCTCAAAGAACAAAAAAACATAAACAACAATAAATTTGAATTACACACATTTTCGGCAGATTTTCGAACCCCCAGTGTACACTAAAATGATTATTAATCGAACCGTAAGGTAATGAGTTTGACCGCTTGATCTAATTAACCCTGGCATCCGAGCCATGCATATACCAGCAAACCGTCGTCATGTATAGCATCCTTGCACCGTAGTCACAATTTTGATTGATTTCCTGGCTTGTGATTAGCATTATTTGGTTTTTTGTCTAGAGCGCTAACGCCATCTCTTTTCATCTACACGCGGAAATGTACAGCGCTATCTTTTTCTCGACTTAGCTCATTAACTGTGTAGAAGTTAACTAGAGTGTAGCGACCATAAAAAAGGGAGAAAAAACGGACAACTTCCAACGTCCTCGAATAACTCGGAAGCAGTTAATAGCTCAAGAAGTGGAGGAAATGTACCGTGCTAATGTTTCACTGAGTACCTACGTTCACTCCAAGGGTGTTTGTGTAAAAGGTCAGTCGAGAAACTGTCTCATTAAAATATCTGCAAGGTCTTTGTAGGACAGACATTTTAAGTATTCTTATTTTAGAAAGGTCAGCGTGTGTATAATACGCACAGTCACCCCTAGATTCCGCATTCAGGACGATCGCAGCGCACCACTCTTCGGTTAAAATAAACCTATAAAAAATTACTCTCATTAGTGCATTGCTAAGCGCGAGTAGGCGTTACTTTGAGATAGCAAATGGGAGCGCTCGGTCGCAGTCCCCGCAACCCGCGCTTTTATCTCTGCAACAGTACTTTGTATCCAAAACAGTCCGTCGTTTGCAGAGCGAAAAACAATGTCCCGAAAGTCTTTCCGCAGAGATAAGTACAAAATACAGCGGCTTGAAAATGGGCGTCTTCAAACACCTCACCTGCATGTGTGGCAAAGCATCGACAATACCATTACAGATTATCGATCAGTTATCATTGTCATTTTATTTTACCTAATGCTTATGACGTTCGGGAATACGAGGTGTATCGGCCTACTGGAACCGGTTTATTTATGTAATAGGTTTAATAAATTGTAGATTAAAAATAAATGTATATGTAAATAATACATATAATGATGTTATTGAATCGAAATTTATCTGTATAAGTGCTATTTATAATATCTAAGGTACTTAGTTTATTTAAGCTTATCCAGCTTACCTGTCTACTAGCAAACTGTCGAAGCATAATATAATAATTATATATACTTCAATACTTAATTTCTCACGTAAGCGAAATTGTAATTTCTTGTTGAGAAATAAATATCATCAACCCGAATTAAAATCGCTTCTAAGCCCGACTCGTAGTTAACTTCACTCTGTTTATGTTATTTTAAGTAAGTACATATGTTTAATAATTTATGTTAGCGCGGGGGTGAGTGTAAGTAACTACCAGGACAAACCTACTGTGGTTTATTGGTAGTTATTAAATTTAGTTAAGTCGTAAGCTGTGAAGAAAATTAATAAGAAACAAAAAGTGTTGCTGGCATCCATTGGCGACGGTTTGCTTATAATCAGACGGACTGTCAGCCAGGAACAATAAAAAAAAACTACCAATCTGTTTTCGTACTGTGTCAAATAGCAACATACACGTAGCTCCACTCTCTGGACTGAGTACGAATGACACGTTCAGAATTTCATCCAGATATTGATGACTTCTATAACTCTTATCTTTGGGACTTTAGCATATGTAAATAGTCGTAATAACGTCTGAGGAATTTCTTCAAATGGCAGATAAATCAAGAAAAAAAATGGCCTCGGCCTGTGACGTTGATTATTACAAGCAAATCACTTTTACAAAAATTTTTAGTATCCAGTTTAGAGTTAAATTAAGTTAGGCGAACTAATTTATTATTTTAAAAAACTGATGAATATGTATATATTTACAGGTATAAAAAAAAATGAAGATTCTACAAATTTCATTGACTTAATTACTTTCACAAGTTAGTAAATTCATAGAACAGATTGTTTTCAAAAGATGCTTTTAAAATATTTCTACGATACAGTTCGGCAATAGCATTTGTTAATGTATTGTACACTAGCGACCCGCCCCGGCCTTGCACGGGTATCAAACTTCACGAAATCACAGGACCACACTGTGATTGCTGGGCTATTCTGAAGGTTGCCTGAAAATTTCACCAAAATCGGTACATCGGTACATTTACTTTGCATATAGATAGATTAATGTTTTGGCGAGCCGTGACTTACACAGCTTGTCAATGGCTTATCAAAAACATATTTGCTCGTAAATAAAACTTGAACAACGGTTAAAACTACGTACCTACCTACATAGCTTCTATTCAAGACTTCCAACTTTCAGTTCATGTAAAATTTGTGTTGTTTGATATATTTCATGACGCAAATCATTATTATGTTTTATTACAGGCGTGATTGTACGTCCGAAATAGATCTCACGAGTTTTAGTCACGTTTGTGCAGTGATGATGTATCGTACAAATATCATGTTGTTCATGAAATACAACGGAACTTGGGGATTTTCGTGCATCAGATTTTTATTAACAGAATTTTATGGACGATATAAAACATTGAAGGTATTTTCGTTTCATCAAACATCGTTTTCTTCACTACAGTACTACCAAAGAATATTTCTAAGCTCACGTTTTTAGTAATTTAAAAACATGTACGCTGTCTCAATTTCCTAAACGCTTACAAGTCCACGCTCTCCTGTTGCTAAGCGACGATGTGGTCGAAGAAGAAGCAAACGGACTTAGAAGATACCTGTTTACTCTAACTTTCAAAATCTCTAAATAACTTAGAGATTATTATATTTCTATATAATTATTTCATTAATATAGTTATTATAATTCTCGGTAAAGAAGGAATTCGGCAGTTTTATTCCACGCAGAATAGATAATAGTATGGACTGTACGCATTATATAAGTATATAGATTCAAAACGTTCTGTACGTTTCCAAGTTTCCTGGCTAACAGTTGATGGCTGGTGCGAATTCACAGAAAACAGAAGTAATTTTTTTTTCTCTTCTGTGTGTGAATTCGGCCAAAATTATGACTCATCTATGAACTTAAACCGACATCATTTAGTTGCATCTCCCGGGTCTTCTCCTCATGTAATTTGCTGTTTATTCCAAGAAAGCTAAGGTTGGTTTTATTAATTTATAATTATTGGTTTTTATTTTAAATGAAGTTCTGAAGTTTTCGTTTAAAGACGTAGCACTAAATTTTCATTTTGACACTTAACTACAACAGTTTTGTAGATTGCTTGTTTTTCGCTCTCCAAGCCAAAGATAATATAAATACCGCTCCAAGCGAACAATCTGTTTTCTCACTGCTCACGATTTGAAATATCGATACTTGTGACTGCGTATTTATGATCTGATTTCACCATAATTATATAAATCACTAACTAGCTAAGATAAAAGACAAATCACAATAATCACGCAGACCATAATACTGGATAATTACAGCCTTATCTTACCAATATTGGAGATATATTAGCCTGTGTCAACCGAATGCGAGCAAGTTAATTGAGTTGTAACGAGCAACGAGAGATCTATAAATTAATCATCCGGCTTAATGAGGAGTTTCATTTCATACACATAATTATGGTATCCTGATTATTATAATCGTGGTATCTATTATTAAATTAGTTTTATTTTTGGTTCATTTGGTACAACATAGTTTTGAATTAGCGCTGGGCATTTTGTCCTTGAAGCCTGAATACCTGAAGGGTATGAAAATTGGGTGGAAAAAAAACAACATTATAAAATTACTTTCAAACTAGATTATACAATTGCGATTTCTACTATAAGTATAAGAAACTTTTTTTAAAATCTATATGCACAAATTCTTCAACCACAAGACGTCCACTGTCCACTTAGAGAGCCACACTCCCCTATATTATACTAGTAGTTCGCGGCGAACTGAGACCTCGCGACCTCTATATCTTCACAACCCCTGGACCGATTCAGCTCATATTGGAACTTAAAAATTGTATTGAAATGGACTACTTGCCTACAACATTTCATGAAGATCGGATCAACGGTTCGCAAGTTTTCATCGGACAAATATACACACAAACATACAAACATACATACAAATGCCGATTTTTCCCAGTAAACTCTGAGACCTTCGCTTCGCTCGGTCAATTAACACCACACTGAACGACAATCTGCCATTTGGTGGGCTAATCGTATCTGTCATGTCTGCCATCTCCACCTCACAGAATCTCACCGTTTATTATGAGGCGATGCTGCTGTTCTCAGGTGACCCGGGATTTCTAACATAACATATAATAATTCTAACTTCCAATCGGTTTTCCGTTTTTTAATTTAAATTCAACAAAAGCGACAAAAATCTAAATTATAAAAACATTTCTCGAGAGAATAGAACTCCGCGTCACACGTAGCAATCACTCCGGTGTCCACTGCGCACGCCTAGCAACGAAAACAGCAACCTAAATTAGAACCAACCCCAAACGTGGGTAAATAAACATGAAGTCCTCTTCAGACAACGCTATACCTGCAACCTAGCACCATAGCTTTATTCACGGATGACTTTCCACACAATTTCACTACACAGATAGTCATTTTTGTTTACTTTTGGTTGTCAGGAAAATAAAACAATCGTCTTATTTTGTAAGCCGCACGCACAGCTCTGGCACTTGATCGGAACTGAGGTCCGGAAGTGTTTGGGGCGGCGTCTTATATAAGTCTTATAAAACTTATGTGTAGTGCGCTAGGCTCGTCCTAGACTAGGTATCTAATTCTATTCATCTGTGTCCACATATTAAAGCTTCATCGTTTTTTTATAAATAGAAGGAGTCTTTATGTTCACACCGGATTTTACACACTTAGGACCAGGTTAAAACTAGTGTATCAACTGGTAGCCTTATCGCTGAAAGCGATCTATTCCAGGTCCCTTTATGATGGAGAGGATTTAAGAGGTCAAAGACGGGGTGTGCAATGATGGACATTACGTGACAACTGACTTTATACTATCCCCTGTATGTGCCCCGTCGTTGTATCTGTCTGTGCCCCACCATAGTATAACAAAATATGCCGGCAGGTATGGCATAAGGTTCGTAAAAATCTTTATGGTATTCTAATAACAAATACTTTTCTTTATCGGACTTTCTCTATTTTGAATCAAAAATATTGCCACTTTAATTGCCAATTCGAAATAAACGAAACACGAACGAAGATATACTAAATTAAGAAAAAAAAAACGTAAATATAACGTATATACGTATGTCGTAAAGTAAAGTAAAGTAAATATTTATTTCCAGGAACATGTTTTACATTGATGCTTAATTTATTTACCAGTCTAATGTATACTCTTGTTATATACTGACTTAACAGTAGGCCCCAAACTCGGCTAAGCCGGTCTCTTGGTGACCCAGGACAGATTTATCTGAATTTGTTGAGGACGCATGTTGTACTATGAAGCTTTACATCAGGAAATAGCGTAGTCAGAAGAGGCCTTGATATATGCCTGGCCAAACACTCAACGCGGTACAAATAAATCCGACCCACAATGATTGTCTCGATTTAACTGGCATGACAACACTCACCACACTAAACTTATAGATAAGCAGTTGCCAAGCTAAAGACAAGTAACGATGAAGAACATAGTTTTTTTAATCGGGCAAGCGGTTTTATTAACTATGCAAAATACAAACAAACTACAACTACCTAAACTAGTTAGCCTACTGCATAAAAATAGCGGTTGGATCATCCAGAGACCATTAAAGATCTATAGATAATCCAAATGTTCAAGCCCACCCAGTTAGCAGCGTACCCAGCATGCCGGCGGCTTTACCACGCTGAATGGCAATGCTTATGAGTTGAGCCAAATAAACGCCAGCATTTTGGTCACGCGTCGCGTCAACCAGGCGCTCTGCTAAGTTTTTGAAAATAAGATGAGGTCCCGGAAATAAGAACACCTTTTTAGACCTTTTTTGCATAAATTCCTGCGATGGCAATAAGCCAGAAGATTTCAGTAAAGCATCCACTATTTTACTGAAGCGTGTCTTGGGCTAGACTGCAATCGATTTAGCGTATGACTGAGACTTGTTTGGTTGTGAAACTGTTGAGTGTAACTCTCAAGTGAAGTGTAATAATGTTTCTCTTGAAAATAACTAAAGTTGACATTGGCTAAATAGTTACACCAAAGTGGAGCGATACACAAAAAAAAAACATATTGTTCTAATATGCGGAGCGTAATTTTCGTAGACAGAAAATCAATTTAAGATTTATAATTCCAGTAATTCCAGATAGAATTATAATTGGCATAGGTAGGCGTGGCACTTGCCATCAGGCAAACAATCTCAATTCATCTCTTCATCAGCCTTTCAATATATTTGTACATACAGTAGTATAATTTTTTGTTTATTAAGGTGCAACGTTTCGCTCAGCGCGCGAAATTCATATTTTCTTGCGTTTTTTTTGTCAATTACAGCTTAATTACTCATTGTGAGTAATCGAAATCGAAATTTGAATTTCGAGCGATGTTAATGGTCATTATGTCCAAATCTGTTAATATCTCGAAACCTTAATTATAAAGTTATTAATTGTGATATTATTTTCGATGAAACCGTGTCCAGACAAAGGTCAAGGACTATTTCCACTTGTGGAAAATTTGGCGGAAAATAAGGAGCATTGTAGGCTTTTGTTGGTTTAGATATCAAATAGGAAAGACAGCAAATTGATGTTTGATTTAAGTGTACACTTGACCTTTGAATATGGGGATAGTGATTGCCAGACAATTTTGAGAAAATAAAGGCTAATTTAGCTTTCTCGCCATAAAAATAACTTAAATAATGAACGGCTTCTTTGAATAATCAAAGGTCAATTCTTAAATATCATTATTTACCTTTTCGTGTAATAATAAACCAACAGGTTTATTATTACACGAAAAGGTAAATAATTATAATAACAATTATAATTATTTTGCTATTGGCATACAAATAATAATACAAAAATATTCTTTTGTTACAGATCTACACCGGAAAACCGACATGTCATCGAGATTATCAAATTTATGTCGAAGAACTTAGTTGAAGACTGCCATTTGTACAAAGGACTAAACACTATGATCACAATACCTAAAGAAACAACGTACCAAAGGATACATCCGTTAATGAAATATGACCACAATAGCAAACCTAAAAGGTTTATGATGCCAAGTTAAGAAGACAGCTAAATTATGACCGAGTTATGGATAACCGATCCGCTATTCAATGACAGTTATAGTTCTACTGAAGCATACCAAAATGACACCAAGCCACCGGATCCAATCGAAAACAAGGCAGTCCAAGCCGCCTTCATCGTAGCCTATACAATAGTCTTCGTCGTTGGAATATTCGGAAATGCCATAGTATGCTATGCCGTCATAAGGAACCGAGCTATGCAAACCGTTACTAATTTCTTCATCACGAACCTCGCGCTCTCAGACATACTCCTCTGCGTATTTGCTGTACCATTTACTCCTCTTTACACCTTCCTAGGCCATTGGGCTTTCGGAGGGCTGCTGTGTCATATCATGCCTTACGCTCAGGGCACCAGCGTCTACATTTCCACGTTAACACTAACGTCAATAGCGATAGATAGGTTCTTCGTAATTATATATCCGTTCAAACCTAGAATGCAGATTAAGACTTGCTTCGGTCTTATTGTTTTTATATGGGCTTTCTCTCTAACTGTGACCTTCCCTTACGGCTTCTACATGCACAATGAAGATATTTACTGTGTGGAGAAATGGCCATCAGATCACATAAGAAAAGCCTTTGGCTCCGTCACTGCTGTCATGCAGTTCATTATACCTTTCATAGTTATGGCGTTTTGTTATACTCTTGTTAGTGTTAAGCTGAACGATAGACTAAAAACCAGACCTGGTAGTAAGAACAGCAAAAAGGAAGATGCAGAGAGAGAAAGAAAAAGAAGGACAAATAGAATGTTGATAGCGATGGTTGCGATCTTCGGTCTGTCGTGGCTGCCTCTAAATTTAATTAATATAATCAGTGACTTGTACTCAGAGGCTGAAGAATGGAGTTACTACATGACGTTTTTTTTCATTGCGCATTTCATCGCTATGTCTTCGGTTATTTACAATCCATTTCTGTACGCTTGGTTGAACGAGAATTTTAGGAAAGAGTTTATGCAAATTTTACCTTTCTTAGGAAGATTATTAGCCAAGAAAAGGAGATCTGACCAGTCAGACAGAACCGGCATGTACAGATCAGAGAAAACTTGCAACGGGAACGATACAGTTCAAGAATCTTTGATCACTTCAACTGTAAATAAAATGCCTTCAGTGAGATATAAGATTGAGTTTAATAATAAAGAAGTAATAGAGAATATAAGTCCTGATGAGAAGCCGGAGAATGATCCGAGTCCTAACGAAGACTGCGTTGATATGTTTATGTATACTGAAAACACACAGACTATGATCACTTCTGACAAGGAGCCCATTGTATCTGTTCTATAAGAATTCTGGTAAGCTCAAATCAGATACTTATTTTTTATTTAATTATTTTTTTGCTAAGAAACTATTGGTAATTTTCTATTCATAACAAATCTATATTATCAAATATTTATCACCCATTCACAGAGTAGTTTTTTAGCGGTAAACAAACAAAAACAAAACTACTGTGTCATTTATTTCGTAAACTGGAAGCAAAATAATCCTAGAATTGAATTAAACTTAAACATGTTATAAGTAAATTATGTATCTTGACAAGCCAGCCTCCACGCATTCTTGGCTCTTTTTGAATGATATTAATATCCAACAACAACGCTGTGCCCTGAAGAGGGTTACTAGGAATTTTTCTATGAATTTATATTAACCATTTATAGAGTACAAGAGCGCAGGTAGCGTACACTCGAAATGTTGCGTATCCCTAAGCCTCCAACCATGTTTACGACCATTAAAATTAGTAAAGGAAGAGAGCAAATAAATTCATACCAAATACCTTAAAAGTAAATTATTGTCAGTTTTCCCTCTTCCAAAATAGCTCATGTACTATGGTATCAAAAAGCTTTTACTAACTACTACTCTGTCTTGCTAATAGTCGCTCTCGCTAAACGAAGTCACTACTGGTGTTCGTGATTCCCGGACGCGATCATTTTATTAAGTAACTACTTAATTAGGAAAGACCGAAAAGTGTGGGGAATCCAATTATCTAGAACAGTGGACCGTCGACACAATTATCATCACGATAACAAACAAGTAGGTAAAAAAAATACCGTTTAGAAGTTTACAAGAGATAATATAGGAACAAACAAATATATATACTTATATACACCGCAAACACATTACCATCCTTTTTGGTCAGTCGGGTAGAAATAAGTAATACCAAAGAATATGGAAGTAATACAAAAAAATGCTATAAAAGTTGTGTTACAGTTTTAACGCACGTACATTTAAATCAAAACATAAAATCAGATCTAAAAAGACACCCGAAGCTGGTAGGACATCATAAGCTGGTAGGTTCCAATAATATGCCAAATCTTATGTAGCAATAAAAAAACACGTTTCAATGTCGGCCGGCAATACGTTATTTACGACTTTAAGCCACTTTGCCATCATTTATTGGAGAATTTTATTTTTACACTGCTACCGACGAAGGTTATGGGATTGTAAAATCGGTAGAATACCGCTTTGTTGGGGAAGATTTTGGGCACCCGTTGGACATTAATCTTTTCTTTAATCTTTGCGTCAACATTTTAGTTACTTGCGCTTTTTTATCTTATATTTTGACTTCACCCATGCATAGTGTATTTAGCCAGTGTCAAGTTTTGTAATATTTCAAGTGAAGTAAAATATATATTTTACAATTTACAAAATAACAAGTCTCTGTCATGTCGAAGTCAAGCAAAGTAAGTTACGGTCAAGTCCAACTCATGCCCCAGTAAAGTGGTGGAGACTTTACTAAACGTTTGTATGGAGTTTTGGAAACAACAAAAAGTCAAGTTTCACAACATTATACTATCACCGTGCAATACTCTTTCTCGTTATCTATTGATATAACCCGACAAGAATATTTCACGTTCCCGCCAACAAAAAAACGTTAGTAATAACTTTATTTTAAAATTGTTTTGGGCAACATGATTGTGATAACTTTTTGGGTTAAGGTGCAACGTTGCGACATTCAAATTTTCTTGCGTTTTTTGTCAATTACAGCTTAATTACTCATCGTGGATTTATCGAAATCAATTTTGCGCCAATAAAAAAGTTGTTTTAAGAAATTACGGGTAAAATGATCACTTAGATAATATTGGTTTAGCTACAAATCTCAATAAGCTGATTTTCTTCTTGGTTTTTGGTTTAGTGACAATTGTACTACACTAGCTTTCAACTTGAATTTTTGGTTGGTGTGATTTCTTGAAAAAACCTATTTATTATCGCAATTTTTTTTCGCAAAGGTTTCTTGAACCACTACTACTTCTACTATGATTAATTAAGCTGTAATTGACAAAAACGTAAGAAAATGTAAACTTCGCGCGCTGAGCGAAACGTTGCACCTTAAGCGTGAAGACCCGTTAAATACTTCAAACGTCCTACGCGTCTACGGAACGCTGATAAGCATGACCCGACAAGTTATTATTTAAATTGATTACTGCTTTATTAGATGACTAATTGTCATAATAGATTATTATACCTCATCTGTTTATCATCTCAACTATACAAATAACTAGGTATTTACTTAAAAACGTTTATTTATACACAAAACAGTATTCCAATTTGTTTGTTCATCCAGTTCACTTTACTGGTAGTTTAAATTGTGCGGAGACCGATCTGTCTGCTATAAAATTGTACCAAATCTCTATCTATAACTCTAAGTTTTCTGTAACTCGAATCTATTTTAGCGTGTTGAATAATTGAGTTAACGCATTCAGCAAACGCATAGAATTCGTTGGGGTATTAATAGATCTATTCTTGTCCCTCTTCCCTTCACGATATACGGGGCCGAATTTCACAATCATGCGGCGCCACGCAAACCGGTCAAAGGCATTCTCTTCCGGGGCTCCTAGTCTTAAAATCTCTTTGAATTGTCGATAGCCAGGTTGTGGCAGGTCCTCCCCTGCCCCTTTTGTCTGTTGCCATGGATAGGCACTTCTTCACGACATGGTCATTCGGTCGTCGCACAACGTGTCCATATCATCTCAACCTCGATTCAGTAACTTTGTCTGAGATATAACTTTGAAGCTACCCTTTACGTAATTAGTAGATTTTTGTTGTTTTTTATTAAAACTAGCTGTGCCCCGCGGCTTGAAACGCGTAAAATTCCGCAGAAACCATACAATTTTTCGGGATAAAAAGTAGTTTGTGACTGCCCGACCTTTATACTATATGTATGGAAAAACAAATGACGATCCGTTGCTCTGTTGCTACCAGAAAGAGGAACAAACAAACAAATGGACCAATTATTATTTTATACAGTATCATATTATTTTAGTATGGGATATTTTGTACCAAATCAAATAGTTTAATGAAACATTCTCTATGCACTAAAATGCAGTTGGAACAGAACAATGGCTTTGTGAGTTTGAGACACAGATCACACTAGATAACGCATTACGAGATTCTTTGTTCCTACAAAAAGTCACCAAAGTTTGAGGATGGCGCGGGTCGCGGGGAGTGCGACCAAGTGTTCTCATTGGCTATCTCAAAGTTACGCCTTCTCGCGCCCAACAATCAACCAACCATAGTCACACCTTTTAAGTGTATTTAGACTGATCTGTGGTCGCTTCGAGCGTCCTTAGTGCAGAATCTAGGGTGTGATCTGTGGTTTGAGACGACACATATGGCGACTTAATTAAGGGCCGGCTTCCCTGATTCAGCTATCTCGTTCGCACTTTTTGAACATCCTAACTAATATTATAAATTCAAAGGTAACTCTCTCTCCCTCTCTGTCTCTCTGTCTGATGGGTGTTTGTCGCGTTATCACGGCTAAACGGCTGAACATATCACTGAATTTTTGCATTGATATAGCTTAATAGTAGGAGACGGACATAAACAATTTTTTTTTTTGTAGCACCACGCGAACGTAGTCGCGGTTTTAATATAAAAATTGCTGACTTGAAATAAAAAATGAAGTTAATTTATCTTTAGTACCATGCCAGTTCTTTAGTATCATTGCTCGTAGTACATAGTAGATTGTGAACAACTTTTACTATGGGATCAAACCTGAAATCTGCTGTTTCATACATTTTGTCGAATGTCATTTGACTTGTTTCTATGGAACTGCTCAGTTGGTCCCATACTAAAAGTTGTTCATAATGATGATTCCGAGTCCTTTTCGGTTTCGCGTACCCTTTCCTTATAACCCTATAAATGCTGGGCCCGTATTATCTATTGCCATAACCAGCTTGTTCCGCGCCATGTTAAGTTCACTCCGTGTTAGTCGCATGAAACGGTATTCTCTAAGATTCTTAAACGCGCGTTTCTTCACGTCGTGCCACGATTAGGAGCCGCGTTTAAGTTTGGAGCATGTTATGACGTCACCATTATTGGCAAGTTATCTCATGTGCGATAGAGAATAAGGACCCTGATTTGTTCCCGTATATATACTTCGGTCGGTCAACTAATAGTGTTATTTTCTTTTGTTTCAGAAGCAGCCGCTCGGCGCTCAGTTTTATAACAGTCTGGAACTTTTAACTCAAACTCTATAGTAACTTAGACAACTTGATTTGGTATGCTAATTCCTACCATAACTCAAAGTTTCGGTCTCCCTCCACATTACAGTCACGTTTTATGTCCGTTTTATTTTGAAAATGACATTATCAGTGTCAATTTCAGTGACAGTGACAAGGGGTTCACTGAGACGAATTTCTGCTAAATCGTAACAATTTATATACATACATATATGCATGTATATAAATAGTTAAATATATATATATATATATATCATTTTTGGCGATGTGATAGGACATCATTTTCCCTATGAAGCTACTTAATATTTGTTTAGTAAATATGACAGTGGCTCCCCATTAAATAATTCATTTGATCTGTCCAAATCAAAACAACAGAAGCTCGTACATACGAAAAAACTGTGAAACTCAAATACAATTATTAAAAAAAAAAAGTATTATTACTAAAAGAAAAACAAAATACCCGACTTCAAAATGTAGCTTCAGTCACTCCGGACGTAAAAAGAAATCAAACGACACCTCACTCGTCAAAATCGGTCAAGCATTGTAATACAAGAACACACAAGCATATATACCCCAAAATCATTACACTACTTCTTGGGCAGTCAGGTAAAGAAGAGGAACGTTTGGTGACCTACATATAGAGCCAATTCAAGGTCGCTCCAATCTTAAGTAGAGCTTGAAACGCACGTAGTTTAAAGTTGCTAAGATTGTATAAACATACCAAATTTGAACAACGTGCGCAAAACGGTCCTCCATTAAGGTCTTAATTATAAGACGTGCGACGCCAAAATCCTCTCAGGAGGAAAGAGAAAAAAAAAGGTTTAACTTAGCACTTCATTTTTAACCTCTTACAATTGAAAAGTATATCTTTTTTGTTATCAAATAGATTTATTCTGACTTATTTGTTATCCTACTAGTTTCAAATATTCTAGGACATGCCGTAAACTGAAAATGAATAAAAAAGCCGGCAAAAAAATATAGGGAAAAGAAGCATTCACAAAAAAAAAAAGATTTCCAGTTTACGGCATGCACTGTTGTATGAAGTGTAACAAACTAAATCAAAACAATTTTACTTATCAAGTGCAAGAAGCTCACCCCCGATTACTGAAACGTTCCTTAAGTTTGACAACAGGTTAATTCTAATACAGCCTTTGTCTGACACTAAGCAAATGACAAAGGCAGCAATAGACTTAATCTGTCGTCAAAGTTAACAAGCGTTTCAGTATTCGGGGGTCAGTTAAATAAAATAAGGCTAAATTAAGAAACGACTTTATTTGATGATACATTTAATAAGCTTTTCAATGATTACGATTATTTTGTTAGCTACGGATTGTGTAAGCTTATGGTGCTAAGTGGTGTTGATATTAAAAAAAAAATATCACGCTAAAAAGTAACGAGGAATATTCCTAAATTAAATTTACTACCTTATCTTGTATTGAAGAACGCGTTATTACTTGGACAATCTGACTCAGTGGCGTAGCTTGCCATAGAAGGGCCCCGTATCAAAATTTGTTGGGGGCCCAAATGAAGGGTCACTATTTTTTAAAGAAACAACGTTCGGGGCCCTGGGGCCCCGTATCATTGATACGGCTGATACGGCGGTAGCTACGCCTCTGATCTGACTTCATTTTTTTATGCGTCAATATGTATTCTTAAAAACTTACACTACTTCGAAAAAAAACTTAGATCTAATGTACATAGTCCTAAATACGAAATGTAATGAATTTAGAGGAAAAAATAATCTGTAAATAGGTATCTTTAAGAGAAAAGTATTCCGCCAAATAAGTTTTAAAGAACTTTGAGCCCTTGGCGGAATAACTTTTTTCTTTAGTATGTCTAGCTAAGCTTATAAAGGCCTAAGCTATGCTGAAATATTTTTTTAATGTAAACTAGATGTAAATAGAGCCTTAGCGATGTTAATGTCAATGGAACTTGCTGTCGTAATAATAAAGTGTACCAAAGATTTTGGCATTTTTCTTAAGAATGGAGTATACCGCCGTCTCGTCCACAGAAAATAGAAGCCATCTCGTCCACAGAAAAGAGAAATCTAGAAGTATTTTTTTTAAAGTCACCGATATAGCTATCAGAGTTTGCAAGCTGAAGTGGCAATGGGCAGGCCACATCACTCGAAGAACCGATAACCGAGAAAAGGTTCTTGAGTGGCGACCACGAACCGGAACACGCAGCTTAGGAAGGCCTCCCACTAGGTGGGCCAATAACATTTTGAAAGTCACGGACAACCGCTGGATGCAATTGTAACGTTGTCGTTCGGTGTGGCGCGCTAACGAGGCCTATGTTCAGCAGTGGACGTCTTATGGCTGATGATGATGATGATGAAGATGAGCCTAGGTACTTTTTAACTTTTTTACAGACATCATAATTAGTATTTATTGTTTCGAGTACTGTTAACAAATACGTAAACACCGTAACATTGTTACCCGTTCCTTGTGCCAACAGCTAATGAGTTCAACAAACTCCTCACCCGTGGCAGTTAGAACTTTGTCTAGAGACAGGTTAGTTGCTTTTCATTGTTCCTGCACTGAAGTTTCATTTGTTTTGTTCTGTTGTTATTTGCAACTTAGTTCAAAATGGGGTGGATACAAAGTCTTATTACATGGGGCTTCGTTCTTGTGATAATACAAGCAAGACATAAGCCTGATGGCTTGCACAATTCAAGCAAGACATACGCCTGATGGCTTGCACAATACAAGCAAGACATAAGCCTGATGGTTCGCACAATACAAGCAAGACATAAGCCTGATGGTTTGCAAAATACAAGCAAGACATAAGCCTGATGGTTTGCAAAATACAAGCAAGACATAAGCCTGATGGTTTGCACAATACAATAAAGAGATAAGCCTGGTGATTTCCACAATACAAGCAACACATAAGCCTGGTGGTGTGCACAATACAAGCAAGTCATAAGTCTGATGGTGTGCACAATACAAGTAAGACACAAGCCTGATGGTTTGTGCAATACCTGCAAAAACTAAAAACAACTGTGCGGTTTGATGCACATTTGATTCACGTTGGTTTGTATGACGAGACTCGTAAATGGCATATTTAGAAAAATAATATTTGTACTAAATACATATTATGTATTAAGCTTAGTTTCCGCGAATAAATAACTTATTATCCTACTTATCATCATCATCATCATCAGCCATAAGACGTCCACTGCTGAACATAGGCCTCCCCCTTAGAGCGCCACACCGGCCGATAACGAGCCACTTGCATCCACCGGTTGCCCGCGACTTTCACAATGTCGTCGGCCCACCTAGTGGGAGGCCTACCTATGCTGCGTTTTCCGGTTCGTGGTCGCCACTCAAGAACCTGTCTTCTCCACTGGTTATCGGTTCTTCGAGTGATGTGGCCTGCCAATTGACATTTCAGCTTGCACACTCTGAAAGCTATTTCAGCGACTTTGGTTCTTCGACGAATATCCTCGTTCCCGATTTTATCGCGCCAAAGAAACTCCGAGCATAGCTCTCTCCATTGCCCGCTGTGCGACTCTGAGTTTCTCCAAAAGGCCAGTGGTCAAGGACCACGTTTCAGTTCCATATGTCATCACTGGCAACACACATTGTTTGAAGACATTTGTCTTCAGGACTTGTGGGATTTTGGACGAGGAGATATCACGCAATTTCCCGAACGCTGCCCATCCGAGTTGGATTCTTTGGGCGAACTCTTTGTCGAAATTGGACTTACCTAACTGGACAGTCTGTCCTAGGTAGTTATAATGGCCAACTACTTCGAGCGCATCGCGATTATCCGCTGGCTCTAGCTCGTGGGACTTGAACCCACGCCCTGCGGCGTGCGATACGAACGCGATAAAAACTGAGCCGTGTTCAAGGTCGTCCGACGAATGTAATGGTCTTCGGACGATCTTACTGAACACAGCCCTGACCTACCATCGCTATAAACTACAGTCACTACGCTTACGAGCTAAAATTTGAAATGTCGTCTACAAGTACTTTGGAGACAAGACAAGTTCCAACTTTGGTAAGTTTCTGAACATGTGTCAGGAATTAGACAACTTCGTTAAGGTCTCCTTGTCTGCTGTGAAAGCTAACATCGTACTTTGACATCTCTGCGTTGGATAGTATTTGTATTTGTAAGCTTTTTGAACAAAACGGGTGTAGTCGAGTTGCCTAAACTACGAGGTAACCCTAAGCATAGAACGAAATCTCCCGTAACAGTTAGAATTAGCCGCACTGCGAATGGCGCCAATCCATCCAGTCCAATGACGAAAGCAAAAAGAGGACCTGATAACTCACGTAATTTGCGGCACTTTGAATACACAATATGGCGTCAACTCCACCGCGTTACTAGTGACTTCCTAACACTTCAAAAACATTTGACAGTTTTTGACAGATAACGTACTAACTTGGCTGGGATACGAAACATGACCGACATGCCGCAAGGCGGTCCCAAGTGACGAGAGCAAATAATACTTCGTGGCCCATCCGCTATAGTATCCTTGATCCAGTCCCATTTTAAATATTTTGTGATGACGCAACATAATACACTAGATTATTTTTAATTTAACAAAAACCTCTCACAGGCCACTTCTATAGATTAAACCTAACCTTTAGTTTATTATTATTAATTATCTATATAAGTATGTATTTAAAAAATATCTATGTACGTATATCAGTCTCTGGCAGCCATATTACAAGCTTTGCTTAGTTTGGGGTCAGATGACCGTGTGTGCAAAAATGTCCCAGATATTTATTTATTTATTAACCGAACTTAAGTTTCATGACTTTTAATAATTCGTTTTTTTGCCTCTCCCAAAAAAAAAAAATTTCAAGCAAAGCGAACGTGGCTTCAATTTAGACGAAATGCAGGTGAAGCTTAACATTATAAGAAAAAAATACAAACAATCTTTTTTTATGTGGTGTGTATTACGTTTTGTGAACATGGTATGAAGCAGGGAAGCTGTTTGGGAGAGATTTTTCGTTAATTAAAAATAATCCTATCTATGCTTTAGGTGCTAAATCTAACAAAATCTAACAAAATCTGACATAATATTAAATAAATCCTAACTAATATTATAAATTTGAAATTTACTCTGTCTCTCTGTCTCTCTGTCTGCGTGTTTGTCGCGTTATCACGGCTAAGTGGCTGAACGGATATAGCTGATAACGGGTTTTTGGACTAGCACTACACACCCACCACACTAGTATAGCACACCCCATACCTTATCTCTTCCTTAAATATCCTCATAATTGTTAAGGTTGCCTTATTAGCGAAAAAATGTTTTTTGTCCTATGTACAACATTTCTGGTATGAAATAAAGATGTATTGTATATCTATCAATCCTCCTGCCGCCGATATGATTTCGGGCTAAGCCTAAAAGAAAGTAATCTGCGGCTTCTAAGTTTCGAAGGTAGTGATCTCTACTTTACAAAAGAAAGCTCACCAAATGCTTACGTATTTTCCTGCCAAGATACGTAAGTTTCTAAATGTTATTATTTTTGATTTTGGCGAATAGAGGGGAAAATACTCTAAAAATCTGTTTTTTATCACTCTTCTTCTTCGTCAAAAAAGAAAATGTTAGCTTAAAAATGTCTTTTTTAAAACATCTGAATGTTTATCGTAGCCTAGCTGCTGCCGGCGACTTCGATCGCTTGGAATTTATTTTGTATAATTATTTTTGCATCACCTAGTTTTATTTTTATTTTTTTATAGTTGTAGTAGTTTTCTTATGATTAACTTTATTACAAATGATTAACTGACCACCTGTTTTTCAATTTTTGTAATAACAATAGGTTACTGGTTAAATTTTGGGCAAATAAGCCTCTACTTTCAAATGTAATGTAGGTAAGACACTTCATAGAATTTCTTTGTAAGTCTGTGTGTAGGTTTTGTTTACGTGTGTACCAGTGCAGGTTACGATGGGAGTGACGTGCCAATGTTGACCAAAGTCCCCAAATAAAAAGAGAATTAAAAAAAATATATTATAACTACGAAAGGTATTTTTAAGTATGTTCGAGGCTCAAGTTTTAGGCAACACGGCAAAGGTTTTAAAAAATCTAGAACTTTGCTTAACTTGATCAGAGTCGTTTGGACGGAAGACTGTCGACTTGTAACATATGTTAGTAATGGAACTTTCTTGGTCCCGTTGTCGGGACTGCGAAAACATTATGTCGACAAACTTTTACTGAGATGACGGGACTTAGTTGTGATAAGTATATTTTGGGAGTAGGCCAACGTAGTTACGATGTTCTGTCTCCGTGTTTAACAAATAAACCTTTTTCTAGTACTCAATTCCTGCTCTGTTTACGTCTTGTTTGCAAGTAAATCTTGAAAGCTAAAATATGCAAGCTATAACGTTGGGCAAAGGTTTTTCTTTCTTTCCATGTTTGTCTATTGAGTATTAAAGACCAATCATTTTTAAAAGCGTGAACCTCATCTCTCCTCCTGCGGCCTGGCGGCCGATTAACCAGCGGCGGTGGCTTTTGCCGTAGCTGCTTTGGGATTCGGCAAACGTGTCCTGGATGCCCACAATGCCCAGTCCCAGTTTTATCTCGAGAAAATATTTGAGAAACTGAAATAATACAAGCAAGCAAACAAACGCAAAGCCACCGTTTGGGCACGATGGGCATGCCCACAACGTTTACAGTCTCAATTTGACACTGTGATGAGCAAACAAACACACATTTACTAGTGTTCGCCCCACGGCTTTACCCATGCACGTGGAACTATCACTGAATAAGATCTTGGTCAAGGCGTCATATATTTTGTAAGCATCTCCTTCGTAGGAATACACTATATTGATTTGATCATGAGTGAGTTCATACTCCGAGTCGCACTTGGCCGATTTTCGGGTTCGGACTGTGACCACAACCTTTTTTGAAGGCTGGATCCGCGCCTGCAAGCAAATCGCAGAGCTTTGATAATTGAAGCACTGTATAATGGTCCTTTTGATAAATATATATTGTAATACATACGGTTTGAAAAGGTTCACGCGATAATATTGACATCATCCAGCCGAGTTTCCCAGAAGTTTGTAATTAAACAATATGATCACGTTTCTGACAGTCTGTCAAATTTTCTTTGCCTCTTGTATAGGAAGTCATTTGTTTGGTGCAGATTGAATTTCTTGGCATGTTATTGAAATTTAATTATTATGAAAACAAGTGGATGTTTTGTTTTATTAGGTTTTTGTTTAGTTATTTTAGGTTATGTTAGAGCAAGTTCTAGTCGATTATCTCCGTGAAATGTTTGCATATATTTTTGTCAATTAAGTTTTTAAATAATTCAAGAGTTATTAGCAGACGAGTTCTCCCACGGGTAAAGCTATTGTAATCAAATTGAGCATTTTAATATGATTTTGTTATCACTCACTGTCATTGAGATAGAAATGATAGTGACACAGATCAAAGGCAAAAACACTTGCGATTGAAACCAGCCTGCTAATGATCAAATAACTTAGGATGATAACAGTCACTCGTCCGACTCTATCCGAAAAGATCAAACTTAGTTATTATGAAATATATACTCGTACATATATTGCGTACCAACTGATTTAAATCGATATCTCATCATGAGAAGCATTATACCCGGAAACATCCAAAAGTTTAACCAAAACGAGATTTGTTTACCAACATCTGGCAATCAGGAATGATCTTGAGTTCTTGCGGATTCGCATTTTGAAGTGTTGTCTCCGTAACTCGGTCATAATACTTATCAACAAAATAATTGTATTCATATATTTACAAAAAAAAAAGTATTTAAGAAATAGATTTTTGGTTATTTTGGATGGATATTTTGGTTCGGGATAACCGTCAACCCGCACTGAGCGAGCGTGGTGGACATTGCCCAGTCACCCTTCGACGGTAGGCCGATATCCCATTAGGGTAAATGGGCTGTACGTAGCCCAAAAGCACTCTAAGGTTCTTAAAAATGTCAAGCTTGCAGAAGACCATCGAGGCTGGCAGCGGACCGACGCGTCTTCGACTACGTACGGATGTACCACTGGCTCTTCAGTGAAGAAAAACACTTTGAGGAAACCTCCGGATAAATACAGATCTATAGATCTGTATTTCTTAAATACTTTTTTTTTGTAAATATATGGATACATCAGTGGTACATCAGTGGTTACATCAGTGGTAAATCTATTAGATTTCTTTATCCTCATCCTCATATTTCCGGAGAAGCAATTCGATGGCGTCCGTGAATCCGCGATGACCAGCGTGATGGTTATGGTCCACTCACTCTTTGAGGGCAGGTTGATATCCCAGCAGTGTAGACTAGTCGTGATTCAGGGTCATTAGCATATTGTGTCAGTTCCATAACAGTAAGTTTGTGTGTAAAGTTTCGAAAGAAGCAGAAGCGAAAATTCCGCAAAATATTTGTCGAGCAGCAGAAATACTGTTCAATGTTCATAACTCATCTGTGTCGGGTATCATTCGTCAAATAATCTGTCTTGTCGGGCGGTGACAGCGCCACAAAATACACAGGACACCGTTTTATAAATGAGTCTATATTCCGCCGGCGGCGGCGATGCGGACGTCAAAGGAAATCCTTTCACTTCTCAGGCAAAATTACTTTGCACAAAGAGATTTAACATCTAATCTCTGGATGACGAGCGCGGTGCATTGCTGCGCCTCGTTTTGCCACGCAGTGCCTATCACTAAAAAGGACGG
The DNA here is from genome assembly GCA_947579745.1 of Apocheima hispidaria. NCBI lineage: Eukaryota > Metazoa > Arthropoda > Insecta > Lepidoptera > Geometridae > Apocheima > Apocheima hispidaria. The sequence continues at coordinate 12,657,433 of OX388157.1, forward strand.
TATATTCGAGAAAACGCTAATAAACATCATGGAATAATCCCTACCAATATCATAAATATGCGAAAGTGAGTTTCTTGGTTTGTTTGCTATTTTTTTACAAAGCAACAGAGCACAACGGATTGATCAAAATTTTTGCACGGATAAAGTTTAAGGGTTGAAGAGTGACATAGGCTTTTCGTTCTCGAAAATGTACGCTTGTTTCCACGCGGACGAAGTCGCGGGGCGCAGATCCTCGATAATATTTTTACATAAATACTCAAACCCATACAGATACGCCAGTAGTCTTACTCTACTTTTCCCTCATAGGCTGTCTCGTTCTTGCATTTTTTTTTTTTAAGATAAATAGAATCACTGCGTGGAAGAGAAAAGAAATAAAGTAAACATTCCGTTATTTTTAGAATAACAATTTTTCTTTCTAAAATTAAGGGCTGATTTTTCAATCGTCTCATAGCTGTCATCTGAGGGATAATATGGCGGATTGACATATTTTCTGTACAAAAGACAAATTCTCTGAAAAATCAGCCCTAAAAAGAATAATATGAAAATTGCTATAAATTATATCCAATGATAACTGACTACATTTCTTAAATTCCTACTCAGTGATTTTTATTCACCAAAAATGTTTTAATGTCTGAAAGATATAGCTCCAACCTTCGACCACAGTAAAATGAATGGACGGGCCCAAGTAAGATAATTTTTAAGAGTTTAAATTGAACGCCGGCACTCACCTTGCTTCAGTCGCTCTCAGTCTGTGAAAAGTGCGTACGTTCGTCAATACATGCGATCCAAATATCCGCAAAAAATATGCCTCGATATTATAATTTATTAGTATTATATTCGCAATCTCTTTTTTGTGACAAATGTATTATACATACTTTTAATTACTGATCGAAGCCTAAGTTCGATTGTTTTGACTTGTTATTTTTAAGGAAAATGTGTGGTTAGGGCCCGTCCATTCATTTTACTTTGGTTTAAGGCTCCGGCCAGGACCGTGGCATCAGGTCTAATTCAAAAAGACAAAAGTCTAGTCTTTAATCAATCTGCTCCCACATTTTCGAACAGAAAACAATAGATCAAAGCGAAAAGGTAGGTTCGTAAAACACAACATAAAGCAATTTTCATCAACATTTCCAGCGTGAAACATTTTTGTCCTAACAATGTAGTGCGACCAATTTCAGTCGTTTGTAAAGTTTCATTTAAAAAGTCCACTATTGGATTCCGAAATGTCGAAAACTAGCCTCTACGTACCGCTGTCAAATGGCTCGTTCCAGTTCTGTTGTACATTGTAAAAGCTTTTACCTCTCGTTAGAGAGTATTATGTTCCTTGGCTTTTACTGAATTAAAAGTTTAATATGATAGTTTTCAGATGCCCAAATTCTGATAAAAATCACTAGGTATGTAAATTAAAACAAAATTTGTTGCTAGTTCTGTTGTAACAATATCAAAACGTAATTTGCCAAGTTTGTAACAAATTTTACAAGTGTTTCTTATCTAATGAATTTTTGAAAATAGATCGTTTTAAAAGATGATTTACCAAGTTTTGACGTGTTTTGGGGATTTAAGTAAAATTAAGTTTTTGTGGAAATTTTTATATTAAACTCAAGCTTTTATAAAATCCGTTATTGTTACTGTACGCTGATCTAAATGAGTTCAAACTCCAACAATCTACTGTTAGTTACTGAGGAGTTCCGTTGTCTACCTTCCGTATCCATCATCAAATCAGCTCGCTAATATTCGCTAATTTGTATCAGCTAATATTGTATTTTCTTCGGAACTTGACAGGCACGCAATATTTCAACTCAACTGAACAAAGGGAACTGGTCTAAAATCGAGTTGCAAAATTTGGTTTTAGTGGGTATAATCCCAGGTAACCTTCCGCACTATCTTATGAAGATATCCCACTAGTCAAAAAAAATATTGCAATGCATTGCTGCACATGTTTTTGAACTTTTGAAATTCAAAGGGTGGCACAGAATTGTTATGGGGAAGCGTATCCATCACCATCAGACACACGAAGAGCTTGCCTCGTCACTCAGTACCAAAAAATAATAATAATAGTAACATATTACTTTTCTGCGTACCGGTAAACGAGGCGTCGTCCGCTGTCGCTCGTTGGGTCCACGATATTGTACAATTCGTGGGTCGGACCTGGACAAGATTAAGTCAGGAACAGAATGAGTGACTTACAAGAAGAGAGGTCTATGCCCAGCACTGGGCGATTAAGGGCTGAAAATTACGTTGATGATCACTTATTTTTGGAAATTGTTTTCAATTTTCCACGAAAAAACATCTCAAAATTATCTTATAAACAGCTGTTATTTCAACGCTTATAACACAAATTTAATTCAACACTGATAAATTACTCTTCAGTTTCAGGGTTTCAAGAGTAAGCCATTACAAAAATATTAAGTTAAGTGATCCACCAGGAGAGCAATTGACTGTAGGTTGTTAGTTTGAAGGACGGTTAAGTAGGGTCAAGCCTTTGGGTAGTCAAATTAGAAAAAATATTCATGTTGCTGTCAAACGCCCAGCCTAAAAAACTCTCTTCGGAATTTGTTGGGTTTTGCGTTTTCTAAAATAACTACGCCTAAGGCGTGAATTATATTCATGCAATACGCCGCGGATGCGATGTTGGCTCGGTGTCGTGCGTATGTGAAAATTCCTGTCTAAATAAAATAACGAGGTGCTGTGTAGGGATCTTTTTTTATTAAAATGTGATCTATAGGCCTAGAAACACCATCGACGAAAAGATATCGCGTTTAAGCGTTACTAGCGCCATCTAGTTTTGTGTCCTATTAATTTTCAGTACATACAAATCCAACATCCAGATTGGTACCATTTTTAACAAAATTCAGTTCTGATAATGGGAACATGAGGAATTGAGGCAACTCTTCAAATATTATAAGCATACCTATAGCGATTTTGGTATTTTCATCAATGAGTCACGCATTTGCATTCAGAAAGTATCATTTGGTGAAGTGGAACTGATGAAGAAGACCACAGAGATGGTCACCGGAACTCCTCAATGATAGTTATTTCACGGGTGGTGCCAAGATAATCTCCATTATGATGAAGCGACTATGATGAAGCAAATTTAAATAAATGGTTCTGTTGAAGTCGGTTTCCTATTTATTTAAAATGATTAAATATTTTACTTTTTAAAGAATAACCTTGTTTTTATAATATTTATCTGAATTATCAATTTGTTTTGATTTTATTTTCCTCGTAAGTGTAGTATAAAACACTGTATCACTCGGAAGAATGTGCGATTCCCAACTCGTGTGTATTAAGGCCCTCAGCAGCGGCTCGGACTTAACCTTAAACTACAATCTCGATAATCATCGATCTCTTTTTCTCCTCTGTGAATAGTACTAATTTAGGAGCCTACCTTAATGTGTAATTAACTTAAAATCTTTTAGCATTAAAAGGGTGTTGAACTACACCTGTAACACACAAGTTGCGGGCACCGACCTCACTCAGGCTTTAAAACTTCTGCTAGTACTGAACAAACTTTATAATTAAAATGTGCCAGATGGTTAGTAATTGTTAGTTAACTCTGAGAGCTATAGCACTTTACGTAAATCAGAAAACCCAATATAACAGCTTTAAATTAGTTATATGTCTGAAACTTTCTTATCTTAAATCTTGTTATTGGATCTTTTAAATAACTAATGTAGAGATTTTAAATGTTTAAGTCTCATTTATTTTACAAGATAAAAACTCTAGATCACGTCTAGAATACAATAGAAAATAACTTGTATTACTAACCATAAAAAAAAAAAAAAAAAAAAAATTACTTGTAATAATAACCTAAAAGAGTACTGCTCCCAGTGCTATTATTTTCCTTATTTAAACATAAAATTAATTTTTAGAAAAAAACAATACCTGACTTCAAGACTACACCTACATGTACAAACTTAAACTAAAAAGTAGAAACTTACAAATGTGCGAGTACAATAGCTGCCCATCATACTATCTTGTTTATAGGTGTACATCATTTTGAATAATTGAATAGTGATGGACTCGGGTAAGTCCTAAAACTGTGACCCGAACCACCAGAAGTCGGCCAGCAGCGTCCTCTTAGTAAACGGTGAGCGTTCTGCGATCCCCAAGCCATCTGCCAAACGGGGGCATTATGGCAACCACACACCCAACTATAGAGGGTAAGCTTCGGCCAGCAGTAGACGTCAAAGAGCTGATAGAAAAGGAATAGATTTTTGAGGCTTATTCCAGAAATCCCCTGCGAAGGGGGTTTTTGGCTCTCATGCCCTTAGCATCAGAGCATGAGAGGTGAAGGGGATTATTGGGCTTGATACAGTTGACACAAGAATTGGCTCCAAACAGCCATCATTTATTATTAATAGATATTACCTTGCGTTATTAGCCATCACAGATAGTACTACTACTACCTATTAACTATAATAAGAGACATTCTCAAGCGACGAATGTATCGTCTTTGTCCCCGTACAGTCAGCTCTGTACAGAGATTAGTCTTAAGCTCTGCTCTCATTGACTATAGGATTAGACGACCAGATACGAGCTTGAATAGATTATTATTAATAGAACCGTTTTGTATGGTCATAAGGTCGCATTTTCGACGGCATCGGGTACCTAGGCATCAGAGGCGGTAGTGAAAGCGGCACGTTACGGCCACTGCCCAATACTTCATACAAACTGCTAGTTTCGAATTCATGACGTCCGGGGCACGCGACCCACGTTACTACCTAAGTTACTACCTAACTACACATAGGGCTACTACCTAAGGTACTACAGAGGTACGCAAGACACCAGTGCAGGCGTACGGGGAGGCGAGACGGTTTGTACTTGCAGCCGTTTAAGAAGCTTAATTACTCATCGTGGATTTATTTATACCGATTTTGCGCCAATTGCGGTTGTTTCTTTTTTACGCAAAATTGATTTCAATAAAATCGTAACGATGAGTAGTTAAGCTGTAATTGACAAAAAACCCAAGAAAATTTTAATTTGACGCGATGAGCGACACGAAAACTAAACTAATCCTAAACCTAAACTGATTGACAGTTATTTGCGCAGTAAAGCGCAGACCGATCTCCGACAGTAGCCGAACGTGTAAATGATTATTTGCACATATTGAACTTTATTTGCTAGCTCAAGCGGCAGAGTATTGCTTGCTTTGCATTCTTATCTCCGTCAGTCCCGCTTACACGATTCGTACACTGTCGCACAGGCGGCGCGTTTTAGCCGCGAAACCGATCGGCCAATAACAGCGCAAGATTATAGCGCGCGTAGTTGCCATTGGTATATAAATCGAGAATTGAGATGGTGCAAAAAATGTTGTGCTTGCGAGGTCTACTGTTCGCAGAACCACTAGTGGTACCCACATCCATGTTTTTTTATTCACTAACCGCTAAACTGGGTAATAAACCCGTGCCGTGGTAGTGAGTACATCGTCACCGATCTTTGTCATTTGCGTCATTTTTTGTCACAATTTATAAATAAATGGATCAGTGGTTGGCGCAGTCGCACGCCGCAAGGCGTGGGTTCAAATCCCAACAATGAGCTTATGGAGGCATTTGCTTGCTAGTTACCACCCTCAAGTGGAAAATCTGTCACTAAGCACCTGAGGGTGTGTTCCAGCAGCATCACTTGAGTGTTCACATTCAAGGCCGGGTGTGCTTACCATCCTCGACCAAACCGTAACATGAGTTTAAAACAATACAATAGACAATAGTTTATTTCTAGCAAAAAAACATAGAAAAATAAATAAAAAAGTGAAAAATAAACAAAACGTACACAGAGCTTTTTGCCACAAAGCAGCCCCAACTCAGCAAGATGCTGGTTGTACCCAATCAGCGCTGGTCTTCCGTTGGGACCGACAGGTGACGTCACGCACGAGAACAAAAAACTAAGTAAAAACAATATTTATCATCCAGCCATATCTTCAGTCTAGTCATCGTTTAGTTTGTGGTAAAATAAATTTAATGACGATACTGATTGTCAAACATAAAAAAAACGCGAAGAATGTAATCATAGCCTTGGTGGTCTGTTCGCCGCTTGCCCCCTTTCTGATTTCGTCTGTTGTCGTTCGAATCTGACCCCAGATACCTTACGGTCTAAAAAATACATAGTGGTATTTTGCAATTCCGAGTATTGAACGTTCAATAAGAAATAACCGTGGCTCCCACTTAACACAACAAATACCACATAAATAGGGAGTAGTCTGTAGCCTAACAACTTCAATGAATATTAAATCCACTGTAAAAAGGTGCTCCATGCCCAAATGGCCAATTTCCACCGCTTCGTTTCGGTTAGAAACTATTTCGGAAATTACCTTAACATCGTTTTCTCGTAAGATCTTACAATAAAGATCCCACTTATCGCCTTTACCTTCTCGTGAGGGCTTACTGTATGTTTATTGAGCTACTTTGATTTTAGTGTCATCTGGGTTTTTGTAAAGCGTAAAGTCAAATAGGGTAATGAATACATTTTTTATTTTTTATAGGCATATAAAACATTGTCCAAGTACAAGTCGGACTCGTACAACCAAAGTTAATTCATTCTGTTCGGTATATTCTATCCATAGCGCAAGCCCGACTCACACTTGACCGGTTTTCATTATTTATTGTTATACTAGCTGTTACCCGCGACTTCGATGGCGTAGACGTACAAAAAAAAGTAGCCCATATCCGCCTCCAATCCTTAAGCTATTTATATGCAATAAACCAGCTCGATCCGTTCAGCCATTCAGCCGTGATAACGCGACAAACACGCAGACAGATAGAGAGAGAGAGAGTGAGACAGAGTGACTTTGGCATTTATAATATTAGTTAGGGTTAGGATGATAGAGTTTGCACTGTAATCACACCAAGTTTGACGCTTGTAGGTATTATCCATTTTACGTCTTTCGCGTGGCAGGCGGCCGTTTTTTGTTGCGTTGTCAATGCCCTTAAATGGCCTCCAATTTAAGGTTTAATTGTCGAGTTTTGGCGTGAACGTGAAGAGGTCATAGGGCGTCATTGTATTTTCCAAAACTTGCGTTATTTCGGGTTAATGTGTAAAAATTGTGGATTTTTATCCATTACGTGGTAGTGAACGAGTTGGTGAATAGTATAATGTTGTGAAACGTGACTCTTCGTGTTGTTTCCAATACTCCATAGAAACATTTTGTAAAGTCTCAACCACTTTATTGGGGCATGACGTGGACTTGCCCTGACTTACTTTGCTTGACTTAGACAATTAAAAAAACGAAAACATTTATTTCGGAACTATGACTGAGACTCATTTTAATTGTGAAATATTTGACTTCACTTGAAACATTACAATACTTAACACTGCCTAAATACACAACGTGTGAAGCCAAAACATAAGAGAGACAAAAAGATCCCAGGTCGGCCTTGTTTTGTTGTTGAAGCTGTTTTTTTTGTTTTGGCGACATATTCGCCACATTGTGGTTTAGGCAGGATTTTTTCTTAGTCATATCCATAGGTTTCCTTCTTCAGAGGCCTATACCCACTGTCTGGTTGGATAAGTCACAAATGTTCCTGACAGTTATATAAGTACTTACCTTTTACTCTGGTTCCGACAGGTACGTTTACCTCTCCTGGCGTCCCGTGAAGCGTACGAGTATTACTGTCGCTGCTCATTACGTACATTCGTCGATGCTGAAAAAATATCTACTGTGAGCATATCTGGAATATAAAATATTCAAAGATAAAAACTTAAGACAGAAGATTGATTTCCATTTTTTGCATTTGTGCGATGAACATGGATGTTTGTTCTATGTCTGGGTGTTTCTTGGTATCTATGTATGTATTAATTATTAGTTATTGTAAGTCGTGGTAGCTCAATGGGAGAGCGCTCGCCTCACATTCCTGAGGTAGAGGGTTCGAACCTGGGCGGGGGGCCCGTACCAATGAGTTTTTTGGAACTTACGTACGGATATGCTTACGTACGTATACCACTGGCTTTACGGTGAAGGAAAACATCGAGAGGAAACCTGCATATTTCCGGAGAAAAAATTCGATGGAGTATGTGAATCCGCCAACCCGCACTGGGCCAGCGTGGTGGATATGGCCTAATCGCCCTTCGAGGGTAGGCTGATATCCCAACAGTGAGATGTTTAAAAGCTGATACAGATGTATGTATTTACAAAAAAAAAGTATTTATGTATTCTATCAGTTATCTGGTTCACATAGTACAAGCTTGCTTAGTTTGGGGTAGATGGCGCTGTGTGAAAAACGTCCACCAATATTTATTTATGTAATAAAGATAACCAAGATTCTACACATGCTACGGGGCGTAGACCTGTGCTTCTACGGTTGTTTGCGTAGCAGTTTCGTAGCTTTCTTCTACATCTTTAATAATTGTGTTTACTGCCTATTATTTTGAGCTATGTTTGTGAGCTGTTAATTTGAAAATATTTATTTGTTACTATGTCAAATAATATTTACATTTTCAGCCAAACACTTGATACTAAATTCGAACTATTGCCCTAAGGAGGGATTTTAGTAAATTCGTCCATTATGAGGATAGGGTTTCAGCCTCGGGCCTCAGTCTCAAGCTGTATCCCTGAGAGGCCGAGAAGCATCCCGTTAGAAAATGCGAGCTAAGGCAAATCTATATATAGAAAAAAACAGGCCCTTTCTAGGAATCAACACTCAGACCACACCACTTACTATAGAGACGTGATATTTAAACCCAATACTCCTTAAATAGTCTGTGATCAACAAGAACGGTTTTTGCGAAATTCCACTTCTAAGGAGATAAAATGGACACCCAAAGGATAATATGTATAATTTGTATGTTATTGTCTGTTTCGTCCTCTGAAATGAACAGAGACTGCACAGCGCACACACCTTGGTTTGACCAATTAAATCTTTTTGTTTGCTGGTCAAAGATATTGGTGATCTTTGACCTGGGGATAAAGGGACAAAGTAATTAGGGATAGGGCTTAAAGTATCTGCATATATATATATATATATATATATATAAATTTTAATTATTATTATTTGTTTTTGTCTGGCAGGCGGCTTGGAGATTGCAGAACGCTCATCGTTTATTAAGAAGACGATGCTACCCATCGTCCTGGGATTGAAACGCGAAAAAATAAATAAAAATAAAATAATCTCTAGCAACGAGCCCTTTTAAAAGGTACGCGTGTCGGTTATTATGCCGCGTCAGTGGTTCGGTAGACGCCACATCAATTTGGTTAATTTTAAACGCGTCGACGTAAGGCGGCGCTCAACATACCGCCGCTAGAAAATGGAAGAGAAGAGAAGGCTGAAAATGGAGGCTTTACGAATAATTCAACTAGACTTGTGGCTCAGTGGGAGGATTTCCACCTTCTTACAGCTCAGAATGTGGAGGTTCGATTCCCACCCAGGACAAACATTTGTGTGATGAACATGGATGTTTGTTCGTTGTTTGGGTATGTATGTATGAATATAAAAAATAAATTGTTTATATATTCTATCAGTTACCTGGTTCCCATACACCCATAGTACAAGCTTGCTTTTGGGCTAGATGGCACTGTATGTGACATGCGTTTGAGAATTCTGTAACCGTTGTACAGTAGAAACGTAATTTAATAGAGATTTTAATTTAATGCGATACACTAGCTTCACAATTATATAATGGAGATAACTCCATAACTAGAAGCTTCGATAGCTTTAAAAAAATATTTGCAATATTTTTGAACAAATTTTATGATGGGACATTGTTTTGGCAAAACTTTTAGGCAAACCCCTTTAGGAGGCGGCTTTTTATGCGTTATCACGGCTAAGCGTCTGAACGGATCGACTTGAATTTTTGCATATATATATAGCTTAAGTGTCGGGGGCGGACATAGGCTTCTTTTTTTAGTAGGTACTCGTGAACGAAGTCGGGGGTAACAGCTAGTAAATAATATACGTAATACGTAAAAGATCACGCCAATTGTCAGTTAACCCAAAAATCAACGGCCGATTGCAATATTCCGTTCATAATCACAAACGGAAATCGTTTGCATGCATACCTCTAGGTACTATGATCACCGGAAATTACGGACGGGAACAGCTTGTCTGCCATCGGCTAGCTACTAGCCGCTCCTTGCAATATTTAAGGCAGCACAATTTTACGGCCTACACTGCCAATTCAAAAAAGTCACGCCTTTCCTAATGCAGAGTCATAGCGCGCGTTGTTCGAATTGCGTAATAATGCGCGACCTTCTTAAGCAATAAGCGATAAGGCCGCCAGTTACACTAGTTTTTTTTTTTCTGTCCCAGCTTTGTACAATCTGGTGTGAACAATAAAGAGTTTATCTATCTATCTTCTTAAATCGGCATTGTATGTCACAATACAGCCTTAATACTAAACTGACTGGTAAAAGATCAAACAGCACTTAATTTCTGATTGTGACTACGTGTGCGGATAAAATATTCGTAAGTAACACCAGGGGTATATTCGGTATTATATATAACAAATTCATGTCGATTTCGAGATTCTAATCTCGACTCTCTCTCGTCTCGATTGCCTCCCTCCACCACTCCGACCATTCGATGTATCTAGCACGCTAGTCATCGTGAATATCTCGAAAATATAGCGTTGAGAATAACAATTCTCGAAATTTGTCATTTTTATCGAGATATTTGAGTATCAGCTTTTGAAAATAGAGGGGGGGGGGTATAGTGTCCAGGCCTTGTATGAAACTAAGATTGTTAAGGTTTATTTGGCTGAAATTAGATTCATGTCCATATTTAGCGTACACACAAATACATGTACACAGTATATTTAAAACTAGTTGTTACACTAGTTAGTTGGACATAAAAAGTATCCTATGTCCGTCACTGTGATATACAGTAACTCCTTAGCAAATTTTGTCAAGATCCGTTCAGCCGTTTAGCCGTAATAGAGCGTCAAACATCCAGACAGAGAGACAAAGTTACTTCCTTTAATTCGCTAGATGGTGTTGATCCATTTTTGTGCATTCTTTCACGTTGTAATGTAGGGAATTCTGAATCACACAAGCAAAGTTTTTTCGTCGAGACGAACGTATTCATTTTGATACCTCGGAGTTTTATTAGTATTGATACGTCTGGGGCTATATTCCTCTAAATTATAATATTAGTTAGGATATAATAAGTCCATCTAAGAAAAATAGAGACACTTTTAGTAATTTTACTATGAAAACTGACGTGGTTTTGACACATTTTGTTATAATAAAACGGGAATACTCAAGTTAAATTGAGTCGGTTATTCCGACTATAGTTTCGATCACATTCGGTGAGCTTTATCAAAGAATGCTAAGCGTGACACGCGCGCGACCTCGTCTTGCCTTGAACATTTTACATTATCAGCCAGAAGACATCTACTGCTGCACATAGGCCTCCCCCTTAGACCGCCACACCGACCGACAATGTGCTCCTTGCATCCACCGGTTGCCCGAGACTTTTATAATATCGTCGGTCCACTTAGTGGGAGGCCTGCCTACGCTTCGTCTTCCGGTTCGTGGTCGCCACTCAAGAACCTTTCTTCACCATCGGTTATCGGTTCTTCGAGTTATGTGACCTGCCCATTGGTGGCAATGGGCTTGCAAACTCGGAGAGCTATATCGGTGACATTGGTTCTTCGGCGAATATCCTCGTTTCGGATTTTATCGCGCAAAGAAACTCCGAGCATAGCTCTCTCCATTGCCCGCTGTGTGACTCTGAGTTTCTCAAAAAGGCCAGAAGTCAAGGACCACGTTTTAGTTCCATGTGTCATCACTGGCAACACAAATTGGTTGAAGACCCTTGTCTGCAGGCACTGCGGGATTTTGGACGAGAAGATATTACGCAATTTCCCGAACGCTGCCCATCCGAGTTGGATTCTTCGGGCGACCTCTTTGTCGAAGTTGGACTTACCTTACTGGACAGTCTGAATGTATCTGTACATATTTGAATGTGTCTAAATGCCTTGCACACACAACAATATTTAAATAAATATATTAAATACCACACCGCATCCAATGCAGAAAGACACAGTGCAGACATGCAATTAAAGTAGTTACATGAAATAGGCTCCCATTGCCAGAGCCTCGTCACCAATCACGGGCCACCTGCGTGAGGTAAAAATCTAATATAATGGATCAGCGAATCTTCGTAATTCTTTTCATCTGCTTCTTACGCTTGATTGACGGAATTCTCTTTGTCGTTTTTCGCCCTAAAAATTCTCACCTTTGCAACAAGTTTCCGCTTTCCTTTTGAACGTCTTTCGCTTTTTGTTTTCTTCAAATTCGTTAAGACAATGATGACTTTATTATTGCTATTGCGAAAATAAATTGTCTTCTCGAAGTTTGCTCATATTTTTTCATCTGCACAAGCGATAAGTTTGAAAAAAGATTCGGTGTTGAAGCGTTGATGTTTTTTTTTTTCTCCTAAGAGGATTTTGGCGTCGCACGTCTAATGCATTTACCAGTGTCAAATTAGATATATATTTTCAAGTTTTGTTAAAAATTATCAAACAAGTCATAGTCACAGTCTAAGTCAAGCAAAGTAAGTCACGGTCAAGTCCAAGTCATGCCCCAGTAAAGTGGTGAAAACTTTACTAGAGCCTTCTATGGAGTTTTGGAAACAACATGAAAATTCACGTTTCACGATATTATACCATTCACTAACACTCGTGCATGTTCACAAACACTTAACGGGTAAAAATTCACCGTTTTTACACATTAACACTCGAAATAACACAAGTTTTGGAAAATAATAAAATGACGCGACATGAATTCTTCACGTTCCCGCCACAAACCCCAGCGTTGATGTTATAATTAGGACAGGTATAAAATTTGAAAGATCTTTTTTTTTTTGTTTTATTGGTATACGACACTAATTACTTGCAGGAATAATGCCCGGTTTGGAGTTTTGGCGGGAACGTGAAGAAGTCATATCGCGTCATTGCATTATTTTCCAAAACTATGTGTTATTTCGTGTGTTATTGTGTAAAAACGGTGGATTTTTATCTGTTAACTGTTTGTGAACGTGCACGGGTGTTTGTGAATAGTATAGTATCGTGAAACGTGACTTTTTGTGTTGTTTCCAAAACTGGGGCATGACTTGGACTTGACCGTGACTTAACTGCTTGCCTTCGACTGTAACAACTCCTTGTTTGACAATATTTACGAAAACTTGAAAATATTTATATATTTGACACTAACATAAGCACTTAACATGCTACGCCAGATTTCTGAAAGGGGCGACGCAAAAATTATCACTCTGTCTCTTTTCCCCCTTATGGCTTATGGCCCCTTATGCTGGCTTTCGTTCAGCCGAGGACGTCTTGTGGCGAATGATGATGATAACCTGAAAGCGTTGCCAAATCTTACTCATTAAAATAAAATAACAAAATTTATTGAATTTCTTCTACAGTCTTTTTTTTTTTTTTTTTTTTTTTTATGTTACTTGGTGACGAGACGAGCAAGTCGCTCATAACTCAACTCAGCTCATAACAGTTCAGTGCCACCCAGAATTTTGAACTTCAACAGTTCAAAACAATGCGCGGCAATGCATTGCGCTCGTCACCCTGAGATGTTAGATGTTTAATCTCTGTATGCCCAGTAATTACGCTGGTAACATTGCCCTTCAATCCGGAACACAGTAATGCTTGCACACTACTGCTTGGCGGTTGAATAACTGGCAAAGGTGTGGTACTTCCCCAGGCGGACTCTGCAAGAGAGCCCTACCACTACAAAACAGTCTAGTAGTACTCGACCGTAAACGAAACAAATCCCATTTCAAAACTGTCCTCTTCGCATCAAGTTCAATAAATGGAGCTCGAATGTAAATTGATATTCTGCATTTATTTACTCTTTAAATTGGCACGTACTACACGAAGGGTTGCTAGAATTTCAACCGAAATAAAATATAAAATAAATAACACCAAAAAACTGTATTAATATAATTAACTTTTAAAATAATATTAACCAGTACTTTGCGACGATTATAACGTAACTATAACAGTAATAATCAATGGAATATACACTAGCGGTTCGGAGAAATCTAAATCGGCTTATAAATGACGGAGTTCTGAGGTAACAGACACTAAAAAAAAGTCGGTTAAAAAGGACAGTTGCAAATCAAGAGCGGACATAGTAAAACTACTAAATAAAGGGTTAAAAGGCCCAGATAGTTATACAGGTAGCTATTAAAAACCTTTGTTCAAAAAACAACTAAGATTCGGGTAAATTAATTCAAAAATCGCAAAAGTCCAAAACAGTGTTTAAATTAATTTACGCTCTCAAAACACTGAAAATGTATGTAAACCCCAACACACACAGCTCGTCGTATCTACAGCTAAAGCCGACGTTTTATAAACCACCGCGTTTTTACGTTTAAACTGAAACAACACAGCCGATAAGCTTCAAAAGCGTAATTATTTCTGCCGCACACAATATTTGCATAACATAATTGACGATCCATATACAAGGTGATGGTTTTAAGTATTACATCTTGAAAGACTTTTCTGTGTAGGACTTGTAAACAGTTTTAAATAACTGTTATTTGTAATTATTAGTTTTCTATTTCGGCTGAACGTGTGAATTAATCATTTACGCATATTGAACTTTATTTGCAAGCGCAAATTGAGTGTTACTTGCTATGCATTCTTAGCTCCGTCCCGCTTACACGATTCGTACACTGTGGGAGCAGGATGTCGCACTTGCGGCGCGATTTTGCCGCGAAATCGATTGACTAAGCACAGCGCAAGTTTCCCGCGCCACTAAAATTAGTTTACTGCGCGGGTACATCGGGAGGAATTATTTGCTGTGTAAAACTGTACCAATTTTTACTCAGCTATATAAATCTAATAAGAGTTGATGTTATTACAGATTTTGTTGTTCTTATTATGAAATTTGCCAGTATTAGACATAACCAGTGATTCCTAAAAATTTAGGAATTTATTTTGATGGTTTTTTTACTCGTAAAAACTCGTTTGTATAAAAGATTTCAATTTAATTATAATAATTATGTATAATCATTTATAATTTCATTATAAAATGGTAAACTTTCCCCAAAACGCAGGCCTTAAAATAAAATAGAACACAATCTAAATTTACAATCTCTATTATAGACACCGCCCTTCAAGTCTTGATCTAAACACCCTGTTTATATTTGCATAACATGATTGGCGATCCATATTTTGTTTATCTGGTGCTATTCAATTCCTCGGCGCTAAGCGATTAGCACGTATTTAGCGGGATATTGGATTTATGTAAAACAGCTTTCACAATGTCAAAATGAATTGATTGGAGCTGCTGGAGTATTCTATTACCAGTCTAGCAATATGCATCAACGCCTCAGTTGACAGTCAACAGCCGTTAAAATTTTTTTTTCTCCTGCTAAGGATTTTGGCTTCGCACGTCTTATGCATTTGCCAGTGTCAACTATACATAATTACATATTTTCAAAATATTATCAAACAAGTCATAGTCACGGTCAACGGCGCGCAAAGCAAGTCACGGTCAAGTCCAAGTCATGCCCCAGTAAAGTAGTGAAAGCTTTACTAGAGCCTTCTACGGAGTTTTGGAAACAATTCACGTTTCACAACATTATACCATTCACCAACACTCGTGGATGTTCACAAACACTTAACGGGTAAAAATTCACCGTTTTTACACATTAACACTAGAAATAACACAGGTTTTGGAAAATAATAAAATGACGCGACATGAATTCTTCACGTTCCCGCCAAAATTCAAAACTTCTTATAAAAGAAAAACAAAAATAAAAAATATAACACTCCGGACATAAAGAGAAATCTAACAATGTTTCATTCGTCAAAATTGACAAATTGACCCGATCCGATTATAATAAAATGTTGTAGGCAAGTATGTCATTATCATCATCATCAACAGCTAGAAGACGTCACTGTTGAACAAAGGTCTCCCTCTTAGAAAAGGGGGCCATAATCCCCACGCTTGGCAGGCGGCTTGGGATCGCAGAACGCTCACAACTTAAAAGACGTTGCAGTTTATGGACAAACCAGGTTCCTCTTAAGTACCTAAGTCCAGATGAATAGGCATAAAAAAATGTAGTTCAGTTCAAAGATTAATTTCTAAGTATAATGTTCATCAATGTATTTAACTGTCATACAATATGTATAACAAATGCATCATTATAATTAAAATTAATTATAATTTACAAAAAAAAGTAAGTATATAGTTATGAATGATATTCATATGACTTATGAGCAAAATGGGTTGGGACCTTGTGAAGTTCGCGATGTCTCAGTTCTGCGCCCTCTCACTATTATGTTAGCTATTTTCATCATCCTCATCATCATCAGCCAGAAGACATCCAAGACTGCTGAACATAGACCTCCCCCTTAGACCGCCACACTGAACGACAATTTGCTATTTGCATCCAACGGTTGCCCGCAACTCATTGTGAAAGTCGATCCACCTTGTGGGAGGCCTATCTACGCTGCGTCTTATTGTTCGAGATCGCCACTCGAGAACCTTTCTTCCCTATCTGTTATCGGTTCCTTGAGAGCAAATCCTGAAAAAAAAAGAGAAAAAAATTGTTGACATTTTTCACACAGCGCCATCTAGCCCCAAACAAAGCAAGCTTTTACTATGGGAACCAGATGACTGATAAACTACATAAATACTTTTTTTGCACATACATACATACATAGAATACATAGACACACCCAGACAAAGAACAAACATCCATGTTCATCACACAAATGTTTGTCCTGGGTGGGAATCGAACCCACAACCTACAGCTCAAAAGGTGGAAATCTGCCTACTGAGCTACAAGGCTAGTCAAAAAAGTACATCGGTAACTTTGGTTCTTCGGCGAATATCCTCGTTCCGGATTTTATCGCGCAAAGAAACTCCGAGTACAGCTCTCTACGTTGCCCGCTGTGTAACTCCCAAGAAGCCAGTAGTCTTTCAGTAATTTAAATTTCTAGTAGCTCTTGATCTAGAAGTAAATTAAAACGGTTTAAAAATAGTCTTTGATACACCGAGCTCTTTAATTGAATCCGTATTGAATAGGCATTTTTTATGGCTGATTTTGTGCGACGGTGTGGTCAAAGATGGTAAACACCCCTAGGCTCTCAGACTGGCTCTCAAGTGCGGCTGTCGGAGCACACCGCAGTTGCTTGGCGACAGATTTTCAACTTGATAGTAATTACATATAGTATAGTACCCTACCACTACTTATTCTATAGTTTCCTCACGATATCTTCCTTCAACGGTAGCTAAATCTCATTGTTCGGATTTGTTCCCACACCCCGCGGCGTACGATCCGAACACGATAGCCACCGCGCTATCATCGCTAGGTAATTCATAATAAAGTTCTTTTTATTTCAATGCTGGAAAAGAAAATGTTGAAAAGATGAGATTACCTGATTCTTTAGGTAAAATAATTAAAACTGCTTCGTTAGATGGTCACTCTCCAGCTCGTTCGACCTGAAAGATTTTTTAATTACTTCGAGGGCTCCAATTACCGTTGGGATGAACGAGCGCTATGGCTTGCTAAACTGGCGTTAATTACATTCTTATTAATGTTTCTAACACGCGCCAATGTGCTTGTAACACAATAGATATACAATGAAATGCAGTTGTAAATTTGTACCACACCTTTGCCAGTTATTCAACATTACTGTGGTCCGGATTGAAGGGCAATGTTTAAAGCGTAATTACTGGGCACACAGAGATTAACATCTAATATCTCTGGGTGACGAGCGCAGTGCATTGCCGCGCACGATTATGAACTGTTGAAGTTCAAAATTCTGGGTGGCATTGAATTGTTATGGGCAAGCGTGACGCTTAAATCAGGTGAGCGACTTACTCGTCTCGTCACAGAGGACTATATTTTTTTTTTTTACATACTGAAACACCTCAATACCTTGTTCGAGGGTGTAACGCCAGAAGCATGGAATAGAGGCGTGGTGGTGCTGTTCTTTAAGAAAGGTGACAACACCTTATTAAAGAATTACAGACCCATCTCGCTTCTGAGCCATGTTTATAAGCTGTTTTCGAGGGTCATTACGAACCGTCTCAGCCGCAGGTTTGATGACTTCCAGCCTTCCGAACAAGCCGGTTTCCGAAAAGGCTTCAGTACCATAGACCACATCCACACGCTACGCCAAGTTATACAGAAGACCGAAGCTTATAACTTGCCACTATGTCTGGCGTTTGTGGACTATGAGAAAGCCTTTGATTCGATCGAGACATGGGCGGTGCTAGAGTCTCTCCAGCGATGCCATATTGACTATCGGTATATCAAAGTGTTGAAGTGCTTGTATAATAACGCCACTATGTCAGTCCAAGTACAGGAGCAGACTTCGAAGGCGATTCCATTGAAAAGAGGCGTAAGACAGGGAAACGTCATATCTCCGAAACTGTTTACTGCCGCAGTGGAAGACGCCTTCAAGCTCCTGGAATGGCAAGGATTCGGCATCAACATTAATGGCGAATACCTCACTCACCTTCGGTTTGCTGACGATATTGTGGTCATGGCAAAATCGATGGAAGATCTCAGTACGATGCTTGAAGACCTTAATCGAGTATCCCAACGGGTGGGACTTAGAATGAACATGGAGAAGACGAAATTAATGTCTAATGCCCATGTTGTGCCCACCCCGATATCAGTTAGGAACTCGGTTCTTGAAGTTGTTGACAAGTACATCTACCTAGGACAAGCAGTCCAACTAGGTAGGTCCAACTTCGAGAAAGAGGTCAATCGTCGAATCCAACTCAGCTGGGCAGCGTTCGGAAAACTGCGCAACGTTTTCTCGTCCAAAATACCTCAGTGTCTAAAGTCGAAAGTCTTCGACCAGTGTGTGTTACCAGTGATGACTTATGGCTCTGAAACGTGGTCTCTTACTGTGGGCCTTATTAGTAAGCTCAAAGTAGCACAACGAGCTATGGAGAGGGCTATGCTCGGGGTTTCTCTGCGAGATCGAATCAGAAATGAGGAGATCCGTAGACGAACGAAAATCACTGACATAGCCCAGAGGATTAGCAAGTTGAAGTGGCAGTGGGCAGGGCACATAGCACGCAGAACTGATGGCCGATGGGGCTGTAAGGTTCTCGAATGGAGACCACGTACCGGCAAGCGCAGCGTAGGACGTCCACCCACAAGGTGGACGGACGACCTGATAAAGACCGCAGGAACGCGCTGGATGCGAGCCGCTTCCATCCGCTCTTCGTGGAAATCTAAGGGGGAGGCCTATGTCCAGCAGTGGACGTCCTGTGGCTGAGATGATGATGATGATGATGAAATACCTCAAAAGAAGTTCAATTAAACATATTTTGCAGTATATTTAGATTATTTAGTCCAAATGAAAATAAACATATCATTATCATGAACCATAACCCACTACTGACCATTCACCTTGCTTTGTTAATATAATATATCATCGCACTTATATTGTAAAAAAATTTACAGAAAACAAAAATGTAGATAACAAAATAGGATGATGATTGTCTTTTGAGTATAAAATAACATGTTTAAAAAACAGATAAATAGACATTTCACGAAAACCACACAATCAACTTATTTCGGAGAAATTTCTCACACACTTTCGTTAAATCGTCGAAAGACAATTATATAACAGCCAAATACTTGAAAACAACACGCGGGCAGAAAACACAGGAGGTAGCCAAAACTCGCAGGCCATTACCAAAATAGCTACAGAGGGTAAGAATGCCGTCATGTACAGGGTGCTGTAATGTCGCTGGTGTTTGCGCGGTGGCTGCGAGCGTCAATTAGCCCAGCTCAAATATGGCCCCTCCTTGGTAAGACCGAGGTTGTACGAGGAAAACATAGCGACAAAATACTCATAGGCAACGAAATTCTAACGCTTTTTTTTTTTTTTTTATTAGTAGGGCTTTGTCACTCGGCCAACCACATCGCTGAGTTTCGTTATTATAGCTTCGCATCGCTTTTAATATAGTGTACCCTGTGAGTCACAAAGGTACCCCAAAAAGATTAAGAGATTAGCCCCCGAATACTGAAACGTTTGTTAACTTTGACGACAGATTAAGCCTTTGTCATTTGCTTAGTGCCAGTCAAAGGCAGTATTAGAATTAATCTATTTTCAAAGTTAATGAACGTTTCAGTATTCGGGGGTGAATTTAATAAATATACAAAATTATCTTTTAAGGCCTAATTCTACTAGCTAAAAGTAAACCTTATTTCAACCCTGTTAGAGCGGTGTTTTGAATTTCTACGACTAGATGTTCCTATAATATATTTTCCTCTAATATATATTTCCATACAAACTTTAGGGGACCCTTAAAATGATTTTTGGTCACAGATCTAGAAGTAAAAAAAAAACTGTTCTGTGTGGCACACAGACCCTTTAAAGAGCATTGGTATAAGGCCGCCAGTTGTTACATTAGTTTTAAGCAAGGATCTTGTATCACACTGGATAGAGTGATTGCTTTGGCAGCGTGTCCACTTTCTGTTGTGACGTTTAGTGAGTAGGGAAGTGAAAACTAGTGCAGAATCTATCGATAAAAATG
The DNA here is from genome assembly GCA_947579745.1 of Apocheima hispidaria. Taxonomy (NCBI): domain Eukaryota; kingdom Metazoa; phylum Arthropoda; class Insecta; order Lepidoptera; family Geometridae; genus Apocheima; species Apocheima hispidaria. Next base: position 12,677,900 of record OX388157.1, read on the forward strand.
TACACAGTGTACAAAACTAAGAATTTGTAAATTAAGAACACAATGTTTGCAAAAATATGTACTTTATTGAACATCGAAACTCGTAATTGCCATGTAAATAGTACGAATATATATAGTATATATAGTAACTATGAAAGTTAATAAGTATCTACACCGTCTCCTAGTTTCTTTTATTCTTCCTAGTTTTTTAATTGACAGCCCAGTCATAAAACTAGATTTTTCAAAACGTTTTCAACAAAGTCGAGAGTATTTAGGTGGCTCCCAGTTTTCGCGCCTCACAGCCTTTATTCACTGATTTCTGATTTCCGGACATTTTGGAAACCTATAACAAAATGTTTTATTTTAATTAATTGTTTAACCATGACACAACATTGGTACAAATTATCATACATTTCAAGCCGCGAAAGCTTCAAAAAGATTAAAATTAATTATCGATAGAATACGTATCAAGCCAATTAAACGCGGAAAGGAATTAACGGTTCATGTTTCACTTAATGTAGTATATGTAGGATATTACAAGAATATTATTAGATAAATATCGACCAAATATCGACAAAGTTTGAAACGTGCAGTGGTACTTCACTAGCAGGAACACGTAAAACAATGCATTTATTTATCTTAAATTAATGCTTAAATTCATTACTAAATAACACTGCGTGATAGTTGTATGACTTCAAACATGTATATTCTTTAAGTGAAACGAATATTTAGCTTTGATTCTGGTTATTTTAGGTAAAAAACGCTACAAAAGACTTACGTGTGAAATGATAATTCTGGATCTTTTACTCCCCCTTTCGTTGTTCTCGATGCACAATACACAGCACAACACGCCATAATGCCACTATGTATAACAATATTAAGTATTCACAGCGATATTTTGATCCAATTTGCTTTTTTAGTAAGACGGGTCGCAATGTTGTGACCGACTAGTCGGTCATAAAATGGACACAGAGTGCGAGGTTGCCAATCTTACAATAGCTCTCTCGCTTACTCTATGCGACGACCCGTGAAATAAAAAGAGAAACATGACAATGTGAACGTCGGAGCGGCAACGTCTCATGGGTCTGTCCAGTATGATGCTTCGTCTAAGGTTTTAAGTTTTGTTTTTTTGTCTTATGTACGTCATTTCTGGTGTGAACAATAAAGAGTTTACGACTCGCGGTCACCACTTTTAAGAATGATTGGACTGACGTGATTTAATAGCACTAATCTATCGAACGCTATCGGTTTGCGAATTAACTCATTTTAACTAAAAAAGTTATTAAAACAACAAAACAAAACAAACATTACTTAAGTACTTTTAAGATTCTGCCTCGGATTGCCTGCTTGCATTTTTGCTGATAACATCCTATCAGATTTCCAATGTATCAGCAAATAAATCAGCTCTTTGTAATCCGCTATCTTTTATGCACAGAATCTCTACCGTATCACGACGGTTGTCACTGTTAGCAATCTCTAAGTACCAGAGAGATATAAAGTTACGTTTTAATCATGTTGTCTGACGTCAGGTCCCTTCAAACGTGATTCGGGGATCGGTGTACCCTCCCTAATTTTTTTGCAATTTGAATATATTAGGAGGTTTATTACGTAGCATGACTGCTAGCATTGTAATAGGGCCTACGTGACTTTACTGTCTTTTGAGATCAACTATCAGTCTTCGTACTTGGTGTCAGTTAGGAATCTGTCCGCTTAGGAAGGATCTTGTTTTGACAGTCATTCAAGATAATAAGTCGGAGTTCGTGGAAATATTGGGGAAAATAAGCACTTATTTGTGTTACCGGGCAACTATAATTGAATATTAGCTTGTATCTAACGGAAACTCAGTATTCGTATTTCTACAATTATTGTAGTTAGTAGGCAACTCAAAAATTGTGGCGACCGACAGGATTCGATCATGCGAAGTCCGATCCACTTGTAATTGACAATATTATAACCGTTTATACCTTATACCTGATATCGCATTGCAATTCCAGCCGTAAATTGCATGAATAGATTTTGAGCAATCCAATCGCGGGTTTTATTACCTAATCCCGCTCCCAGCAATGTGAAATGTATATTTTAACAACCTAATTTGATAATAGTGTGATTTTTCTATTAGTTGCTCCCAGTACCCAGTAGAATTAAAATAAAAAAATATATTTTGGTATATATGTTTTTTTGGTTCTGTAATCTAGTATTGCATGGCGGGAAAACATGATTACATGACATTTTCTCGATAACAAAAAAAATAGTGAATTGACCTCACATTTTTCGCAGGCGCTCGGAACCCCTAGTGTGTATTCAAGTGATTATTACAGTAACAGTGATGTAATAATAATGTGTCAGTTTGCTTGGCACAGAATTTCGATTGATTTCCTGGTTTACATGTAATTAGCAATCATCTTTTTTTTTGTCTAGCGCGCGCTCGAGCCATCTATTTTCAGCTGCGCGCGAAAGAGTATGGCGCTATTTTTCTCTCAAAATACCTTCATAAGAGATATTTCTGCATTCGCTATCACCTGCTTTTATTATCTTTGGGGTTTACTGTTACAAAATTGTGACAAGCCCAAGTGTGGTCGTTACCACCTGTTCTACTGTTTGTTCTACTAATAGAACAATGAAGACACTTAAAAAAATATTGCGGAAAGTCTTCTGTTCTGAGAAAATAATTTTTCACTACCAAAGCTCTCTCGGTAGAAATATAAAAATGCAATCCGTTAAAATATTGCTAAGTCTTCCTCGTCCCTCTTTGTGAAACTAATACCCACAGTAAGACAATGAATCCGTATTAAGGTATAATGCGAATGAGACGAGGGAGAACTACTTCTAAAATACCTTTCATTGTCTTCAAGATGGCTTTTGTCTTACTGAAAACTATTTCAAACTAAATGTATTGTCACATTGTGACAACGTTGAGTAAATACATCTTACTACTCTACTTATCTGCTATTAGCTGCGCCCCGCGGTGTCGCCCGCGTGAACTTCTCTACTACTACAACTACTTCTACGCACATTTTTTCAGAATATAAAGTATAAGCGTATCTCCAGAGCTTGAGACAGAAAAATTATACGAGAAGAATGACAATCACATACACACAAGAAAGCATCAAAGAAAAAAAGAAGAAACAAAAAGAAAACAGCACGATATAAAGTGTGTTACTGTTTTCCGGATTGAAGGGAAAGTGTGAAAAGAATTACCATCTAATATCTCAGGGTAACGAGCGCTGTATGGTTTTCAATTGAATATTGAGTTAAACTGCAAGCGTGACGGTTACCATCAGGCGGGCGGCTTACTCGTACCGTAGTGACTTAAGAGCCAAAACTCTAGATTCTTTTATTGCTTACGAATTTTGGCTAGCTAACTGCACTTAAGCTAAATAAGCACACATTTTAAATAAATTTAAGAAAAAAGGTTTTATCGTGCATTGTCACGAGAGCCAAGCGTGTGTGCCAAATTTCAGCCCGATCGGTTCAGTGGAAGTGGGTGAAATATTGATTTCAAAATTCCAGGACATACATACAAATGAAGTTAAATAAAAGTTTTTAAATTAAAAGTAAATTAAAAGTCTGTTGCCAAGCACTTAAGAATAGAGTATACCGCCGTCTCTTCCATACAAAAAGCGTAGTCTGATACCCACCCCTAAATGTTATCCGATTTTTTATAGGATTGTTATCTTGACCGTGAAAAACTATGCTCGTATGTTTTTTTTTTTAATTTTGCAATATCTTCTTTGCTGTAGACACATAAAGTGTCATTTTTTTGCGTCGAAAATACGGCAAACGAAAGTAGTTGTTGTTAGAATACCACAAACAAAACATTGCGGCATATATTATAGTTTATCCAAGCTATTAACAACAAAAATTAATTAATTAATTTATTTATTTTGTTAAGATTTAGGGGTAATAACAAACGCTAAACGCCAATTTCATTAAAAAGTTAGGAAAATTCACTCTTTCTATCGCATACACGAGAAACAGAGCGACAGCTATACAATTTCAAATAACGAATGCGCCTAAACCTCGCGGCAGGGCTATCCTCGTAACGGTGTTTATAAGCAGTTACGGTTGATAGCCAGTTCTCATTTGAGGCGTTTTCAGGTAAGTGTTATAGTCAAACAGTTTAATTAGATTAATGGCAATGCTTATGCGTTGAGCCAAACAATAAAATAATTAGAGTTGCATGTCAACCATAACATTGATTTTTCAGGCTTCCGATTATTTGTGACATGGTTGTTTAAATATACATCACCAAAACAGGAATCAATCCAAACCGTTTGATTGTATTAGTGTGCACAGTGTAGGTGGACCTAAATAAATAAATAAATATTTTTTACTATTTTTATAACTAATATAGAAACACGTTTTATCTTCTATCAATGTGAATAAACTTTTTCTGTACATTTGGGACTCTAATGCCTTTTCATCTTACTCTGAAACCTTTCTGAGTACATTTTAATGTTAGTCCGACGTTAGATGATTGACTCCGTAGACTCGTCCATAGAGAATCAGCTTTTTCGGAAAGTTTACACGTGTTAGATCGTTCAATCATACTGTCAATTATATAAATCATATCTATTCAAATTAAACTAGTTGTCATCCATGGCTTAACTCACTTGAAGGTATATCATGACAGGGCAGACCGGATTGAAAAATGCGAATAATACAATACAAAAAAAAAAAAAAAGTCGGACCATATGGCGGCTTACACTGCGAACCATTGTTATGCAGAGCTCGAAGCGAAGTATATTTTGAATCGGCAGTGCAGAATATTCCCCGCCTAATAATCTATTTCAAAACTCTCCAAATACCATGTATTATTTCTGAATCTAGTGGTCCTTTGTTGACATGACTGTCAGACAGTAATTTAATATTGATGTTAAAAGTTTGGATGAACAATAACTTCTTCTAATTTATTTTCGTTTAGGTTTATTTAGGTAATTGTTTAAATTTTTGTGGCAGTTGTTTATTTCTCAAATTTAATTTAATTTTACTTGTACTATTTTTAAATGGGGCATGTCCTAAAACTGGACCAGAACCACCGGAGGACGGACAGCAGCGTATTCCTAGTAAAAGGCGAGCATTCTGCGATCCCCAAGCCGCCTGCCAAGCGTGAGGATTATTACAATGAATCCATGGCAGATTGTTGATCAGTGTGGCGCTTGAAGGGGCCTTCATTAAGCAGTGGACGTCTTCTGGCTGATGATGATGATAAGTTGTACTTTTTAATGACGATAAGTAACTTAAATAACATTAAATAATAAATAAATTGAAATAAATCCTAAGTAAAAATAAATCATAAATATATATACAACTTAAAACTAGCCCTAATCTAATAAACCGCTACCAGTAGGCATCGTGCCCAAAATGCTGGCCGAATTGCCGCGTTGAATAGCGATTGCAATTCTTTGAGCAAGGTAGAGGCCAGCATTTTGGTCACAAGATGCTTGTATTATGTTGTTTTTATTCTATGTTGTGCGTTTGTATTATGGATATTATTATGGTCCCAACGTCCCCACTACCGTACCCACCAGTGGAGAAATAGGGGAGTTTCCCAATTCAAAAACACTTCTAAAGCGCTCTTGCAGCAAACTTCTAGTCGTAAAAGCTACTTTATATTAAGGTACAGTCTGTCTGCTCTATAGGAAACGAGTCGCTGGAGCACTCTTTATGCTGAAAAATAATATAATATCTCAGGCGTACTTGTGCGAAGAATTTTCTGGGCTTTTAGCGCAGGGCTTTTAGTTGACCGAGCGAAGCGTAGGTCTCAGAATCTACGGGAGCAAATCGGCAGTTGTATGTATGTTTGTATGTATATTTGTCCGACGATAACTTGAGAACCGTGAATCCGATCTTCATGAAATTTTGTATTTTACTTCAATACAATTTTTAAGTTCGGATATGAGCTGAATCGGTCAAGGGGTGAAGCTATAGGGGTCTCGAGGTCTCAGTTCGGTGCGAACTACTAGTTTAAACTGTGTTCGCTATTGCCAAAATATATAAATATGAAATGACGCGTACCTATGGCACTTGTAAAATATATAGATTGGAAAATAGGCATTAAGGGCTCGTAACTATCTGTAAATATATTTATTATGTACAACTTAAAAAACAGACAATTAAAGAAAACTTAAAAATACTAACTAAAAACTAAAATAAATATAAAAATTAAACTAAACTAAAAGACCATTAGTGGAGGGATAGGTCCCCAGATTGCTGGCGGCATTGCCACGTTGAATGGCAATGCTCAATTTCTGTGCGAAATAAAAGCCAGCATTCTGGACACCCGACGCCTCCACCAATAAATCTGTTAATATGTAAATTATATTATATATAAAAATTACTGAGTAGAAATGCAAATTGTTTGAGTGCTCAATATATTATGGTGTGCGTTGTTTTGGCGGAAGTGGCAGGACACCATATTGTGGTGTCGTACGTATGACATACGTCATATGCCGCCACTTCCGCCAAAACAGGAAAATGTTTGCCACTCCAGCGGGGCTAGCATGCGCCCCGCGACAAAATCTTCTCGACTCTTCATGTCGTGAAAAATGAGACAAACGTATACATAATCGTAGCAGTGTCCTGTTCTTGCATAACAAAATGATTTTGTCGCGGTGCGCATGCTAGCCCAGCTGGTGCAACATATAAAACTAAAAACTTAAATAAACAAACTAAAACTTAAAATTAAAAATTTTTTGGACATTCACACTCTATCAACAAAAACTTGCAAATGTGCGAGTAAGATAGCTGTGTCACCTAGATACTGCAGGAAAGTTTAAAAATATTATCACATTGAAAAGTGCAATTTTCAAAATGTTTCCTAGAATACCTAAATCACGTCAGCCATAAAGCCAAATGTGTCCCCAGTTCATGTATATTAAAACCCAACAATGAAGTTGAAACCTACACGGTTAATAATTAGGTCGCTGTTACTCCAAACAAGAACACTGGCTAACTTAGTTAGCGTAATGTAGAAATTTTTGTGTAACTTATTTACATTTAAATTAGGTTTGGCTTGTTTATTGTAACCAACACAAGCTTATGAGGGAAACTTTAATCTTCAGTTTTGTTGTTTCGAAAATGAGACGAGCACGACTTACTTCTGGATTGCTGATGGTAAATATAAATCTTGTTCGAAAAGCATATAAGCTCATAAATTGATTTTAACCGTAAACGATGCGTGCATCGAATTCTAGTAAATAATAGCCCAATATTACAATGACGATTACGTAATTCTTCACACAGTTTCGTACAGACTGTGACAGTAATGTACTTAATAGTATATTACCGTCGCGGTCTGTAATGACTGTGTTGCTGGCAGCGATGATGATGGCCGAAAGCGCAGCGTAGCGAAGGTCCAGGCCATCACAGCATTGCAGCTCTTGATGAACAAGCTGGAATGAAAGCCAAGAGCGAAGGGCGAGTTCTACGACAATTTTGCGCAATGCAAAATTGACAAATTTAATATTTGTATTTGAACTTGAATTTGAATTTGAATCGAAGAAGAAGTAATTTTTTTTTTCTTAATTATTATTATTTTATTATATTAGAAATACGGCTGTGACGTAATATGTCATGGAAGCAAAACGTCTACGATTTATAATCAATGGAACTTACGAATATTTTTACAGACATGGACATCATAAACACTTTTCGCTTAAGTAAATTTCATTCTGAAAGCTTATCTAAGTCCTACGAAAATAATAGCAAGGTAAACAAAATAAATTAAACACAATAAATTTAATTACGAGTCCTTAATATTTTCATTAAAGGCATACCGAGCCTTGTAGTCAAATGCCTCGTATATGCAAAGTATATACGTTAACGCTTGTGTACAAACCGACCCTGTGATAATTAAACTCGTATATACAAATCCTTTTGATTTATAAAATCTTAATTACTTTTCCTGGACGGAAGAAACGGGAGATGTGATCAAGAAAACATGAAAATAGATGATGGATATTATATTTTGGTTTCGCGATCATTACGAACCACCGATCAACTCGATACTGGTCCGATTGGAGGAGGCCTGTGTTGCTATAAGTTGTGAACAATATGGAAAGTTGATTTGGATTCACTGTTACCCGGCTGCCGAAGAAGGAGAGTAATGTTTTTGGGTGTAAGTAGTGTGCATTATTGTGTATTCTTCGATTTTCGAATTTGTTTTCCTATTTCGGACACCTGAATGCACGTGAATGTTCTACATGCCGCATTCGTGCGATTCATATTCGTTCGGGAACATTCCCTGACGTTCGATTCGGAAGCTAGCCTGTGCGCTCGGCAGTACCGGCTCGGTTTTGTAGTGGTAGGGCTCTCTTGCAGAGTCCGCCTGGGGAAGTACCACACCTTTGCCAGCTATTCAACCGCCAAGCAATAGTGTGCAAGCATTACTGTGTTCCTGATTGAAGGGCAATGTTTCCAGCGTAATTACTTGGCATACAGAGATTTAGCATCTAACATCCAGGGTGACGAGCCGTGAATTGCCGCGCATAGTTTTGAACTGTTTAAGTTCAAAAGTCTGAGTGGCATTGAACTATTATGAGCAAGCGTGACGCTTAACATCAGGTGAGCGACTTCCTCGTCTCGTCACCGAGTAACATAAAAAAAAAAAGTGCTGAGCGGATAAAAAGTCGTTTTTCGTATTCGAAAATCGAATCAGAAAATAGAGCGTGTGCGGCTTGACCGGTTTTGAAGCTTGATGTGACGTTGGATTCCTCATTATGTCCGGAGATCTTAGATGAGGTATTTCATCCGAGCAGGAGATGGTTCGGAGTGAGATAGGCTTCATGTAACATTCGGGTATTTTATTTTTCTCGTAAAATTATTTCTTGTTGAAATAATTATTCGTTTTTTTTTTGAGAAAAATAAAAAGAGCTTGAGTATTCATCATCATCATCAGACGTCTACTGCTGAACATAGACCTCCCCCTCATAGAGGGGGAAGGTGAATAGTATTTACTAACACTAATAAACTAGTACGTATTACAGTTTTTATTTCAGAAAGGTTTGAATTATAGAACGCTATGTTACTATTAATACTTTTCAGATATAACCTTTGCATTGTACGCATGGTGATTCGGGTTGCACAATTTAGGAAGCACATGCACGTGTGTCATTCACAATCTTTAAAAATAGCCATGTCAAAGACGCAACACGCATAGATCGTAAAGTGTTTCGTTATTCATGTGCCCCTTTGATGCCACTAATGAGAACGCATTGGATCGGAAATATCTTTTGGCGCTAGCCTTCTGCTTATTTTAACCTAGATTTAAATTTTTCCTTAAATATATATGTAAAATAAATTATAAGTATGTATATATGTATGTTTTTGTTGTGTTTGTTACCTCCTCCTTTAGCCTAAACGGCTTGACGGATTTTGACGAGTGAGGTGTCGTTGGATTCCTCTTTACGTCCGGAAAGACATAGGCTACATTTTGCTGTCGGGTATTTTGTTTTTCCTTCAATAATATTACTTGTTAGATTCAATGTCTATGATTTCGTACATCCTCTCTTCGTATAAAATTATAATTAAAAGTTAATCCTCGATAAACCGGTTTATTTAACGTAGGGACGAATTGAAATTGTTTCCAATTTTATACGAAGCAATAAAATTAATTATAGACCTCTTAGACTTGGGTCGTGATCAACCAAGAAACGTTATAATTAATTTTGTACAACGTTTATAACATGGTTCGCAGCTTTATTCCGTGTTGTAATATAAGTAGGGAAAATTATATGAAGTGGAATCTTTATATATATTTTTTTTATTTTGTCCCCAACAGAAGTTACACATTACATTCACATTATGAAACATAGACTTCAAGCTGGGTGCACCCATAATTACAGGAGACCACGTCGTGCTCATGGAGGAAACAAAATATTCTCAGTTTGGTTTAATCCAGCCGAACGGATTAAACCAAACTGAGAATATTTTTTGCTGCTTATAGAGTACAAAATAGTCTAAATTGGCTATTACTTTAGGTTGACATTGGAAGTGGAAACATTTGTTTTACAATGAGAAAATGTAACTATGTATGAAGCAAGTTAAAACTAGGAAACATCAAAATAATTATATTTAATTTTGGAAAATATTACCCAACCAACGAAATACTGAAAAAAAAGGGATGTTACTTATATAATGAGAGTAATTATATATATTATTTTATCAATGAGATCAATGGATTTCTTAAATTTAGGTAGAGAATCGCTTATGTCTAAATTATTATTTTGAGCAAGACTGATTATTATTATTTTGAGACTGTTATAGTGCCTACAGAGCCCAGCCTAGACAAACCAGAGTAGAATCATGGGTTACTTCTGCAGTATGGTACCTTAAAGAAATTATAAGTTTTGTTTCTTGAATGGCGGGATGGTGCATTGATTCGGAACTCCTTCAGCAGGTGTGTACAATCGATAGTACCTTTAAAAAGTTTATGAAGGAAGCGTTGATAGCAGGCCTTACGTCTGTTTGAAAGAGGCATAATTTTATAGTGTTTAAGTGTAGTATAACTTTGATATTTTTTTGCTAGATTTTCAGCGTAAGATAGATGCTATAAGAAGCGCTGCTGTACATATATACATAGATGGCACAACAATATTTTTTATCAAAGTTTGCGTGAACTGTTATAGGCTAGTCTGACGCTTACCGATATCTCTTTTAGCGATAACGCCGCTGCTTGTGGCACTAGATTTTAGGGTTGCCCTTTTTTTTTGGGTTCATAATGTGCACAATTTTAATAGCATTCAAAAAAAAAACTTATACCGTATAAGTAAAATAAATCGTGGTTAATATAAGTTATACGAAACAACGATTAATTTTCATATTTTATCTAATTGAATATAAGGATGGTGAAGTATGGTGAAGCATGGATAAGCCATGGTAGCTCAGTGGAAGCACTGTCGCCTCACATACGTGGGGTTGTGTATTTGAACCCGGGCGGGCCCGTACCAATGAGTTATATGGAACTTAATTACGTATATACCACTAGTTTTTTGGTGAAGGAAAACCTGCATATTTCCGAGGAAGAAATTCGATGGCGTAGTGAATCCGCCAACCCGCACTGGGCCATCGTGGTGGATATAGCCTAATCATCCTTCGAGGGCAGTCCGATATCTCAGCAGTGGGATGTTTAAAGGCTGATGCAGAGAGAGAGAAGCATGGAGATCGTATTTCAGCAATTTAATAACGCATGACTATGACTTGACTGTAATATAAAATTGGATCACAATCGACTAATGCCCGTTACCGCAAAATGTGCAAAATTGTAATACGAAATTCTTATTGCAATTGAACCGATCAATCGTTTGAGCGGATTACTCAAATCACTTTTTTTTTTATCCTTAGCTATTCCTGGTTACACTGGCTTACACTGGTTTCCATTTTTTTTTTTTTTTACAATTTTTCTCCACGGACTCCGGGGTCCATGCCATTTATCAAATTTTACAAATATTTTATCTACTAAAACTGAATATAAAACTAAAGACTTTACAAAAGGAATATACTAAAAAAAAAGCTTAGTGCTATTATAGATTTGCGTATATATCTGAGCGATCCAGCTCCTGTAATTATCTAAGTGTTAAGCTGGGTTTAGTATAACGCTAACAGCAACACTGACGTTTATTGCATTGAGTAACAGAGTCATACAGCAGCGGGCAATGGAGAGAGATATGCTCAGAGCTTATTTGCGCGATGACATCGGAATGAGGATATTTATACGCCGAAGAACCAAAGTCCGACAGACTGAACTCGAGACATTATTTATTAACTAGCTGCGCCCCGCGGTTTCACCCGCTATCCTACAGGAACCGGTTAATTTTTCAGGATAAATTGTTAATCCAGTGTCCTCCATACAAGTTTCATCCCAATCCGTTCAGCCGTTACAGAGTTGAAAAGGGAACAATCACATATACTTACTTACACACAAACTTTCGCATTTATAATATTAGTGTGATACAAGTGTGATAGTATGATTACGTCCATAGAGTACAAGGTGATAAAAACTTACAACATAAAACGTACAAGGGTTCATTATTATGAAGTGACCAGTGATTATATTTTACACGATCGATCATTGTTTTGGTTTTCCAGACAAAATGGAATGTGTGTTTTTTCGGCTTGTGAATCCCATGAAAACCTCGACCTCAAACATTGCTTTGGGCCTCGGATCTCTGAACTAAGCTAAAGCTTGTGCTTCAGAGATTCGTGCTGTGTTGTGTTCGTGTGTGTGTGTGTGTTCCCCTGTTATGATGACCAGAAAGAAAATGTATGTTCTTGTGTGGGTGGGTAGTGATATATGAAAGGGTGTGAGGGTGTAAGTTGTTGTGTAACATCTCTGCAGTCGAACTGAAACCGAAAAAGCTCTCAAGGGCTTGCTAGTTGAAGTGACAATACGCAATTGCGTGAAAGAAGTGCAGGCACTTGATAGTGTGCTTAAGTATCATAATCATCATTTTCATCACGTAATCGCCCACTGATCTCCCGTAATCACCCGCCTCTCTTCTTGTCGCCATTCATGCCCTGGACCCCTATTCGGAGATATGACAAATTGATGCCGATTTCGAGATTCCAATCTCGATCGTCTCTCGTCTCGAATATCGACGCAATGTATCTCGAACGCTAGCCATCATGAATATCTCGAAAGATAGCGTTGAGAATATGAAATCTCGAAGTTCGAAATTTTTTCTCCAGATGAGATTGAATCTCAGCTTTTGAGAATTGGAGTCCTCAGCCAATATTGTCCAGGTTCGATCCGTGTTTTTTACAGCCCAACGAGCTGGACCAAAGTTTCGTTTACGAACACCGAACCGTCAATGTTTTTGTCTATCTGTAATAATTTTGCCTGGCAACGTATCCTGCTCAACTTCATTTAAGTTTCATGATAGTCGTCCCAATGTCAAGACTCTAGTGCGACGCCATCTTGTCAATTCTTTCTCGGTATTGTTGTGCTTCAGTATATTTCAATAAAATAGACGCCGGTTTCTTGAAAACACAAGACAACACTTTATTCTTAAGATTTCCGTCCCAAGCAATTTATTCGTCCTACTGACGCGAGCCTAGACGTTTACAATTACATGAATAATTTAACAGTAACTAAACACGCCGTTGAATTATTCCAGCACACTGTCTGCGAGCCAGAGTAATGAAGTACCGAGGCATTTATTACAATGTTTGCTAACAAACAAACTATGGCAATCAAATTAATTTTCCTATTTATAACTAAAAGGCCGCACCTCGCGGTTTTAACAAAAAAAACGCGTTAATAATGGATTTCCATATACCTTTTCTGCCCATTTATACTTAAGGTGCATCGTTTCGCTCAAAAAATCAAATTTCAAATTTGTTGCGTTTTTTGTCAATTACAGTTAAATTACTCATCGTAGGTCCATGAAAACTAATTTTGCGATAATAAATAGATCGTTTCAAGACATTACATCAACCAAAAATTCAATTTGAAAGCTAAGTGTAGGTACATTTTTCGCTAAACCAAAAACCAAGATGAAAATCAGCTTATTGAGATTTGTAGCTAAACCAATGTTATCTAGGTGATCATTTTACCCGTAATGTCTTAGAACAACTTATTTATTGGCGCAAAATTGGTTTCAATAAATTTACGATGAGTAATTAAGCTGCAATTGACAATAAACGCAATAAAATTTGAATTTCGCGCGATGAGTGAAACGTTGCACCTTAAACGGCAGCGCCTCGTGGTTTTCTCCGCTATGCCATAGGATGTGTAAATGTTCCTAATAAAATGTGTGGATATATTTCAATTGCAACACTGCCGATTTTAGAAGGTCGCGTCATTCTTATCCAAAGCTCGAAGCACGCGTTGTTCGAAGCGCTCCTCGTTGGAATTCAAAGTTAACTTAGTTACCTACAGTAAGCGCTTCGACCTCTGAGGACCTTAATACACTCGAGTTGAAAACTCCCCAGAATCTGATTATCTGAAATGAATTTACATACATACATAAAAACGACTTAAAACTAGTGTTACAACAGGCTACGTTGTCGCTAAAAGCGATCTCTTCTTTTAGACATTGGATAGAATTATGTAGGTTTCATCTGCGGATGTATTAAATCTATTCAAATCAAATATACAAACAAAATCGTTGACTCGTGCTGCCACCGGAAGCGAGATAACGCGCGAATGCACTGCACCGGATGTGACGAGACGGATGCATTGTGCTTGGCACCACCGGAAGTATCATACGAATTACTATTTAATAAGATGTACGAGATTGTACTATGTAGTAAAACGGGAATATTCAAGTAATAATAAGAAACTCAAAAATCGAATATTTGAGTCGGTTGTTCGGACTGCCCCCGCTCCTGCACAACAGCCGATGACATACGGTATGCGCAGTAGGTAGGTAGGTATAAGATACTTCGCGGATAACGTTGAATAAAGTCTCTCGATTTCCTCGACACTCGAAAGCAGAAGCACTGAAAATTTTAAACGACCGCAATAGTTCTTCAAATCAGGGGCTAAAATTTATCCAATCTCTACAAGGCCGATAGCGAGTCATTCAGCCAGATTTTACGACTGGCCAGTGTTGCCATCCGTCTCCGTCTCCCTTGACACTGCCGCTTTTATAGACATCTCGGGACAGTGGGAAAGGTATAATGTGTTTTGTTGAGTTTTCAAGACTTACTTTTGTTTTATAAATTAAATAAGACTTTTGGTTTGCTTTTTATATGCTCCCATAATTTAAAACATGTTTTTAATGTACAAGGATCCTTTTTTTTAGTATCTCACTTATTGTTAGTTTAACTCATTTTTTTTTTTAATTATGTCCTATTAGGTTAATTTGAGCAATATAATAAATATTTAAAATGATAATGTAGTTTGTTATCTGTGAACAGATGAAACTAATAAACCTTGCACGGATTGTTGTAGTGTCCATCTTGGAAACTAAATACTAAAAGAGTTGTAACTTGTGCAACCTTAACTATAGTGCAAATAATGTCTTCCAATCAACCTTTTATTTTCAATTAAAAAAAATGTCTTTTCCACGGCTTCCTTCGTATCTTATTTATAGACAAAACTTTACAACATTTCATATTATTTGGGATTCTGTACATTATAAGCTGTGGTAGCTCAATGGGAGCAAGCTCACCTCACATTCGTGGGGTCGTGGTTGCCAGGAAGAGATCGCTTTAAGCGATAAGGCCGCCAGTTGTTACACTAGTTTTAAGTTGTTTTTTGGTCATTTGTATTTTATTTCTGGTGTGAACAATAAAGAGTTATCTATCTATCTATCTAACCCGGTGGGGCCGTACCAATGAGTTCTTTGGAACTAACGTACGGGTATACCACTCGCTTTTCGATGAAGAAAAACATCGTGAAGAAACCTGCATATTTCCGGAAAAGTAGTTCGATGGCGTATGTGAATCCGCCAACCCGCACTGGGTCAGCGTGGTGGATATGGCCTAATCACCCTTCGATAGGGTAGGCCGATATCTCAGCAGTGTATGGGGTGTTTAAAGGCTGATGCAGGGACATTAAACTTACCTACTGTGATTTAATTTTTTTGACACATTTTTTGTCCTTTTTTTTTACCTCTTTTGTACTTACACAATACACGATAAAATTTTATTGACAAATATTAGATATTATAATTAAGAACAAGGAAATTCGAAAATTGAACTAGCACTAATCTATT
The DNA here is from genome assembly GCA_947579745.1 of Apocheima hispidaria. NCBI lineage: Eukaryota > Metazoa > Arthropoda > Insecta > Lepidoptera > Geometridae > Apocheima > Apocheima hispidaria. The sequence goes on from OX388157.1 coordinate 12,693,541, forward strand.
AGAGTTTACAATAAAGAGTTTATCTATCTAATAAACAGCTACGTGCGTTAAATTGCGATTAATTTAATTGAATTTGTCATTATTTTGTATATTTAAATACACCATAACTTAGTGCGTACAGATATAAACACGAAAATCAAACATAATGCAATGGCAACCCCGAAGACGACACCAAAGATATTAAACTAAGCAGATTTAAGTTATTCATCTTTCCTGCTTTATGCTAGTTCTCAGTGAAATGGCCTGGAAGGAGATTGTGGAACGCAAACGTGGACTAACTTTATAAAACATTTCTACAACGTGACTAGGTCTATCCTACAATTTATGTAGGAACTTACTCGTAGGTCGCAAGTCCGCACGTTCACAGGTGCCGCAGATTTTTTGTTTCCCTCTTATATTTTGGCTTCACACGTTGTGTATTTAGACAGTGTCAAGTTTTGTAATATTTGAAGTGAAGTAAAGTATTTCACAATTAAAACAAGTCTCAGTCATAGTCTAAGTCAAGTAAAGTAAGTCACGGTCAAGTCCAAGTCATACTCCAGTGAAGTGGTGGAGACTTTACTAGAGGTTTCTAAGGAGAACGTCATAAACTTTGTTGGGCTGGTGCTTACCTTGGCCAGAGAATTAGCATTCATGATCAACGAGGTACCTTCACCGGCCTTTTAGATACCTTGTCCGTAGATAGTTTATTATTACTTCAATGTAAATGTAATGATTCCTTGCTGATACATTCTTTAGCCGTATAGACAAGACAGTAACGTATACTTTATATATATGTTGTATTTTTCTGTCCTAGAATCTACATTCAGTGTTTAAAATAACGATTTTCGACTTGACTTTTTCTTTCTTCTTAAAGAAGAATCTAGCTATATGCCTAGCTATCTATACAGCTATAGTATTACTATTTGTGGTAACTTTTAATTATTTTTAAGTTAAAATATTAAACCTGTTACTGTTAGTTATCCTAAATAAATAAATAAATGTTTGTGACTCTATAGTTCAAAAAACAAATTAACCAATGACAAAACTGCTGAAACGATAAATGGCTATGACGTGCGATACACAAAATGGAGTTTCGGCGGGAACGTGAAGAAGTCATCTCGCGTCATTGTATTATTTTCCATAACTTGTGCTATTTCGAGTGTTAATGTGTAAAAATTGTGGTTTTTTATCCATTTAGTGTTCGTGAACATGCACGAGTGTTGGTGAATAGTATAATGTTATGAAATATTTGAAATATTAGAATACTTGACACTAGTTAAATGCACAACGTGTGGAGCCAAAACGTAAGAGAAATAAAAAACAAAAACCTAATTTTGATTTCCTTGACTAATCATACATACAGCCCACAGAATTCTCCTTATAAAATACAGCCTTTTTTTACATGGTGGTTTTGAAGATTTTTTTGCATGACTAAGTTAGATTTTTAAATCAAATTTCCTACAATTTAAACTAGTCCCTAAACGCTGCGGCCATGATTCTTGGAAGCCATCTCTCATGCTTCTTTATAAACACGCTAGTTGTTACCCGCGACTTCGTTCGCGTGGACTAAAAAAAAAGTCTGTGCTGTCTATGTGATATACCTACAGTAACTCCTTATCAAATTTTATCAAGATCCGTTCAGCCGTTTACCCGTGATAACGCGATAAACATCCAGACAGAGAGACACAGTTACTTCCTATAGTTTGCTAGATGGCGTTGATCCACTTTTGTGCATTTTTTGACGTTTTCTATGGACTGACAGTTGTAATGAGGGAAATTCTGAATCGCGCAAGCGAAGTTTTTCCATGAGACAAACATATACATTTTTATACCTTGAAGATTTATTGGTCCTGATACGACTGCGGCTATATTCCTCTGAATTATAATGTTAGTTGGGATTTTTTGTGTCGCTTAAATAAACAGCGTCTACGCCTAAAGCAAGACTTGGTTTATAACCCCCGAATACTGAAACGTTTATTAACTTTGACAACAGATTAATACTTCTGATACTGCCTTTGTCTGGCACTAAGCAAATGACAAAGGCAGCCATAGACTTAATCTGTCGTCAAAGTTAACAAACGTTTCAGTATTCGGGGGAAGTGTTTCTTATTTGATAAAGTACTTAGTTGAGATACAATTCACGCAACAGCCCGTCTCCATTCCACCTGGAACTTCAACGTCCAATAAGCGAGGGATATTTGTCGTTGGGAACAGCTAGCTAACTCGAGTTGAAATTGTACTGTATTTTCCACCTGCACCTGTATAATACATGTCCTCCACTGTGAAAATAAAATGGCTAACACAAACTTACTGCTAAATTTACTTTTCTTTAGAAATGAGCACGCATTCCGCACTGTTTTAATTAATATAGGGTAGTTAGTTTTATTTAATTACATTTTAACATGCAAACATGCGCACAGGAACATGCGCTTGTGCGAAACAGCAGCGGCCGTCCGACTCCGGATCCTCCCTGCGAGGTCGGGTGCTGCTCACCCTCCCCTCGTCAACGCAAGCCAGAACTCATAGTATGATTCTATCTCCTCCATTTGGACCAAACCAGCATATGGAAGCCAGGCGACCTCGTGTCTAAACAACCGAGTTCCGCATGTATCAGGCCTGGTGAGTGACTCCGCCGCACACAGCCCCAGTGTTCTATACCTCAACTGTGGTGTCGCCCATACAAAACCGCAGCCCACAGGATGTAGTGGTGCCGATACAGTGCTGCAACTTACCTAGCTTTGCTGTGAATGACCAATACAGTTTAATTTTTGCCACAGCCAAGAAATGTGGCTTCATTCGAGACCAGAAAAAAAAAATACCTGAACTCGAGAATACGAATTTGTTCCGAATTTGAATTTCGTCAGGCGTGCCATGCGACTGTTTTTCGCCGCGTATCATCATCCGCACTCACTCACACAGATCATACATTTCGTAATAAGGCGTTTTCCAAAAAAAAAAAGTTCCAAAATACTTACTAGATGGCGTAATAGTCCTATCTCTTTACCTGTCATTGTCAATTCTGTCGAAATATTTTATGTTTATTTTTTAAATCTTAAATTTTAGCTCCACTCGTTGTGTATTTAGCCAGTGTCAACTATTGTAATATTTCAAATGAAGACATAGTTACATTACTTTAAATTGTCTAAATACATATGTGGAGTCAAAAAATACGAGAAAAAAAGACACACGTACATTTTTTTGTCTTTCATGTCTTGACAGTGACAGAAAAAGTTCAAGTTACATCTAACGCCATCTATTGGGTACTTTTATTACCAGTTTTTTTTTTTTTAAATGCCTCATTCGGAGCGGCAACTACCCGCTCAGATTCGACGGCGAAGCTCGTGTTTCAAAAGGAATAAATATATATATATGCCTATGCTATGTTACATATGACTGACTGATTGAAAGACTGGAAAATTAGCCCTGTTACTACAAATCATTAGAATTGTTAATGTTTTCCACGTAATTGTGGTTAACACATGTTTTTGTAATCTTATTTGCATTTATATATCTATATGTGCGTGCGTAAATACACCTAAGGACGCAGCGGCTCTAAACGTTCGTTTCTACGGAGCACTTTGGAGTGAGCTAGATAGGCTGTGGCTGCGGTGTCGCCCATACACCATCGCATCTTACCTAGCTTTGCCGAGAATGACCAACCCACGGAAGCGCTCGGGGGATATACACTTATCCATATCTTATGTACCCAAAGTCTGTAAAATATAAAATAATTTAACTTCTAATATTTTACTTTTGTGGAAATCTAAGAACAAAAATAATACATCTAGGTCTGTAATGATATGTGACCTCCAGTATTCTGAGAAAATTGTTGCTTTTATGTCTAAACATAAAAAAGCCTTCAGCGTGTTCGTAATACTCGGTCTCAGATCTAGGCTTATTCTTTTTGTGAAACTTGTTCTCGGGATATTAAATTACAGCCTTTCTCAATTCTTGGTGAAGTGATGTATGAATATTAAAGTGTCAGATTGTCTTGAGCCTCAGTGTGAAATATCGCGCCAACTACTCTGCAAAGTGTATGTTCTGCTTTTCGTTATCTTAATACGTTGTTCCGGATTTGAAAACCTACCCAAAGAGAATATAAAAGCTATACTAGCTAGAAACCTACCTCTTAAATATTAAGCGCCTGATCACGCCCTGGCCATCTTCGCCCTGGCCATCTTCGTCCTGCCATCTTCGCTTTCATCATCATCAGCTCTTCTTTTGTTTCTAAAGCTGATACAGATACTTTCTGTTCTGAGGCAGCTATTTATGGATTTCGAGTTGAAACCTTTTTACCAAACTCCCAAGAAGGACGGTAATGTTTTTCGGGTGTATGTAAGTATGTCAGTGCATAACTCTATATGTAAAAGATTTTAAAAAAATAGAAGTCGAATTATTTCTTTTTACTTAGTAATTAAAAATCAGAAGTTTTAGTCAGTAACTATTGATTATTTGTACGACTGGTTTTTAACTTCATAGAAACGATATTGCTTGCAAATATTTCTAATACAATTATGATACGTACCTCGGGATTCTGAAAAGTTTGTCAACAGATTAATTCTAATACTGCCTTTGTCTGGCGCTAAGCAAATGACAAAGACAGGAATAAACTTACAACTTAATCTGTTGTCAATGTTAAAAAACGTTTCAGAATCCCGAGGTTAGATTTTTAATAATGTGTAAGGCTATCCAGCGATGTAGCACTATACCTAAGCAAAGCAGTACCAACATGTATTTCAACGTCCAGTAGACGCGTGCGTGCCGAGGAACTGTCTTACGTTTTGTAAGTAGCCATTTGATTCAATTTTAATTAGTTGAGGTTTATATTAAGTGACTAAAGACACTTGGTAAGTGAGTGACAGGACACAAATTAATTATAAGAAAAATTTTGTATAGAGCATTAAACATTGGTTAAGTGATTTGTGGTATTAGATCAATTGACGTCCCGATAGAGAAAGATAAGATGTCGGATCAGCATAACAAGTATTGGCGCTTGAGTAAAGCGCAAGTCTTGCACCAACGACTATTAATATTCAATACGTCACTAATAGCAATCAGACAAAACAGTGTACATTTTTTTTTTATCTCTATCGGCCTCTATAGCTATAACCGGACTTTGACGAACGCAATAAATAAATTAATACATTTGTCATTGAGTCCTAAAACTTTTTTTACGGCGCGAGGGTGACTAGCGCCAAGGCACCGAATGCGGTACGGACCGCGGCTTGGGCCGTTACCCGGGAGGGGGATATCAAGCTGGCCCTGGCACCCCGGAAGGGGTGTGCCCTGACCGGTGTGAAGTTGGCAGCCAACTCTGGCAGCCAATAATCCGACCAAATCAAGTAGGTCATTTTTATGAAGTTAGCAGCCAAGCCGTTTAGGACCTCATATACTATGTAATCATATATATATTTAGTTGCAACGGTTTGCATTATGTATAGGCTAGTAAATAAGCACGCTTGTAGAGCAACTTTAACTTCAAAACAGTCTCAAGAACACAAATAAATAAGCAAACGCAAAGCACAAAATTACGACCTGCTATAACCCTAAGTATACACTTAAACCTAATGAAACGGGAAAAAACATGTCAATACATAGAAGAGAACCTTATTTTAACCTGGCTAGACACCTGCATAGCCCTAAAATAGCAACACAAAATGTAGAATGGCACGCTGAATTTCGACCTGAAAATTGCTGAAATATTGGACAAGTGCTAAAAATTGATAGTAAAGGATACCTAAGCTACCTGAAAACAGGTGTAAAAAATTTAAAAAATAATAATTTTAGTACTGAAATGACCCGACGAAAAAAAAAGTTAATTTTTGAATTTTCGCATTTATAAATCGTTGGAAAAGTACAACTCCGACGGCTAAATGTCATATTTTCTGTAGATACAAATAAAGCTTGTTTATATAGCTATAAAATGAACACAAACTCAACGCGGCTAAAATGGTTTAACAGGGGAAAATCGACGGCTGAAATGAAAAAGATGGAAAGCTTTTTCAGCCCAAAAGTTGGCTGCTGGTGAATTTCTACCTCTTCCACCCCTAAATGTACAAGGCAATCTTTTGAAATGGCAACAATAAAGCCTACACATTCCAAAACAACCTATTTCAGCTCAGACACTCACCTCCTTAACCCTGAAATAGCATTACCAAATGTAGAGTCGATGATTTTTACCAAGTTCACGTGGTACGCTGAAATTTGACCAGAAAATTAATGAAATATTGGACAAGTGCTAGGAAGGTATAGTAGATGACACCTAAACAACCTAAAAACAGGTGTAAAAAAATTAAAAAAAAATGTTTTTAGTACTAAAAAGACCCGACGAAAAAAAAGGTAACTTTTTGAATTTTCGCATTTAAAAATCGTTGGAAAAGTACAACCCCGACGGCTAAATGTCATATTCTCTGTAAATACATGTAAAGCCTGTTGATACAGCTACAAAATGAACACAAATTCAACGCGGCTAAAATGGTTTAACAGTGGAAAATCGACGGCTGAAATGAAAAAGATGGAAACTTTTTGAATTTCCGTATTTAAAAATCGTTGGAAAAGTATAACCCCGACGGCTCAATGTCATATTCTCTGTCAATACAGCTAAAGCCTGTTAATACAGCTACAAAATGAACACAAACTCAACGCGGCTAAAATGGTTTAACAGTGGAAAATCGACGGCTGAAATGAAAAAGATGGAAACTTTTTGAATTTCCGTATTTAAACATCGTTGGAAAAGTACAACCCCGACGGCTCAATGTCATATTCTCTGTCGATACAGCAAAAGCCTGTTGATACAACTACAAAATGAACACAAACTCAACGCGGCTAAAATGGTTTAACAGTGGAAAATCGACGGCTGAAATGAAAAAGATGGAAAGCTTTTTCAGCCCAAAAGTTGGCTGCTGGTGAATTTCTACCTCTTCCACTCCTAAATGTACGAGGGAATCTTTTGAAATGGCAACAATAAAGCCTACACATTCCAAAACAACCTATTTCAGCTCAGACACTCACCTCCTTAACCCTGAAATAGCATTACCAAATGTAGAGTCGATGATTTTTACCAAGTTCACGTGGTACGCTGAAATTTGACCAGAAAATTAATGAAATATTGGACAAGTGCTAGAAAGGTATAGTAGATGACACCTAAGCAACCTAAAAACAGGTGTAAAAAAATTAAAAAAAAATGTTTTTAGTACTAAAAAGACCCGACGAAAAAAAAGGTAAATTTTTGAATTTTCGCATTTAAAAATCGTTGGAAAAGTACAATCCCGACGGCTAAATGTCATATTCTCTGTAGATACAGCTAAAGCCTGTTGATACAGCTACAAAATGAACACAAACTCAACGCGGCTAAAATGGTTTAACAGTGGAAAATCGACGGCTGAAATGAAAAAGATGGAAACTTTTTTAATTTCCGTATTTAAACATCGTTGGAAAAGTACAACCCCGACGGCTCAATGTCATATTCTCTGTCGATACAGCAAAAGCCTAATGATACAGCTACAAAATGAACACAAACTCAACGCGGCTAAAATGGTTTAACAGTGGAAAATCGACGGCTGAAATGAAAAAGATGGAAAGCTTTTTCAGCCCAAAAGTTGGCTGCTGGTGAATTTCTACCTCTTCCACCCCTAAATGTACGAGGGAATCTTTTGAAATGGCAACAATAAAGCCTATATATTCCAAAACAGCCTATTTAAGCTCGGACACACACCTCCTTAACCCTGAAATAGCATTACGAAATGTGGAGTCGATGATTTTTACCAAGTTCACATGTTACGCTAAAATTTGACCAGAAAATTAATGAAATATTGGACTTGTGCTAGGAAGGTATAGTACTTGAGACCTAAGCAACCTGAAAACAGGTGTAAAAAAATTAAAAAAAAATGTTTTTAGTACTAAAAAGACCCGACGAAAAAAAAGGTAAATTTTTGAATTTTCCCATTTAAAAATCGTTGGAAAAGTACAACCCCGACGGCTAAATGTCATATTCTCTGTAGATACAGCTAAAGCCTGTTGATACAGCTACAAAATGAACACAAACTCAACGCGGCTAAAATGGTTTAACAGTGGAAAATCGACGGCTGAAATGAAAAAGATGGAAACTTTTTTAATTTCCGTATTTAAACATCGTTGGAAAAGTACAACCCCGACGGCTCAATGTCATATTCTCTGTCGATACAGCAAAAGCCTGTTGATACAGCTACAAAATGAACACAAACTCAACGCGGCTAAAATGGTTTAACAGTGGAAAATCGACGGCTGAAATGAAAAAGATGGAAAACTTTTTCAGCCCAAAAGTTGGCTGCTGGTGAATTTCTACCTCTTCCACCCCTAAATGTACGAGGGAATCTTTTGAAATGGCAACAATAAAGCCTATATATTCCAAAACAGCCTATTTAAGCTCGGACACACACCTCCTTAACCCTGAAATAACATTACGAAATGTGGAGTCGATGATTTTTACCAAGTTCACATGGTACGCTAAAATTTGACCAGAAAATTAATGAAATATTGGACTTGTGCTAGGAAGGTATAGTACTTGAGACCTAAGCAACCTGAAAACAGGTGTAAAAAAAAGAAAAAAAAATAGTTTTAGTACTAAAAAGACCCGACGAAAAAAAAGGTAAATTTTTGAATTTTCGCATTTAAAAATCGTTGAAAAAGTACAACCCCGACGGCTAAATGTCATATTCTCTGTAGAAATATGTAAAGCCTGTTGATACAGCTACAAAATGAACACAAATTCAACGCGGCTAAAATGGTTTAACAGTGGAAAATCGACGGCTGAAATGAAAAAGATGGAAACTTTTTTAATTTCCGTATTTAAACATCGTTGGAAAAGTACAACCCCGACGGCTCAATGTCATATTCTCTGTCGATACAGCAAAAGCCTGTTGATACAACTACAAAATGAACACAAACTCAACGCGGCTAAAATGGTTTAACAGTGGAAAATCGACGGCTGAAATGAAAAAGATGGAAAGCTTTTTCAGCCCAAAAGTTGGCTGCTGGTGAATTTCTACCTCTTCCACTCCTAAATGTACAAGGGAATCTTTTGAAATGGCAACAATAAAGCCTACACATTCCAAAACAACCTATTTCAGCTCAGACACTCACCTCTTTAACCCTGAAATAGCATTACCAAATGTAGAGTCGATGATTTTTACCAAGTTCACGTGGTACGCTGAAATTTGACCAGAAAATTAATGAAATATTGGACAAGTGCTAGAAAGGTATAGTAGATGACACCTAAGCAACCTAAAAACAGGTGTAAAAAAATTAAAAAAAAATGTTTTTAGTACTAAAAAGACCCGACGAAAAAAAAGGTAAATTTTTGAATTTTCGCATTTAAAAATCGTTGGAAAAGTACAATCCCGACGGCTAAATGTCATATTCTCTGTAGATACAGCTAAAGCCTGTTGATACAGCTACAAAATGAACACAAACTCAACGCGGCTAAAATGGTTTAACAGTGGAAAATCGACGGCTGAAATGAAAAAGATGGAAACTTTTTTAATTTCCGTATTTAAACATCGTTGGAAAAGTACAACCCCGACGGCTCAATGTCGTATTCTCTGTCGATACAGCAAAAGCCTGTTGATACAGCTACAAAATGAACACAAACTCAACGCGGCTAAAATGGTTTAACAGTGGAAAATCGACGGCTGAAATGAAAAAGATGGAAAACTTTTTCAGCCCAAAAGTTGGCTGCTGGTGAATTTCTACCTCTTCCACCCCTAAATGTACGAGGGAATCTTTTGAAATGGCAACAATAAAGCCTATATATTCCAAAACAGCCTATTTAAGCTCGGACACACACCTCCTTAACCCTGAAATAGCATTACGAAATGTGGAGTCGATGATTTTTACCAAGTTCACATGGTACGCTAAAATTTGACCAGAAAATTAATGAAATATTGGACTTGTGCTAGGAAGGTATAGTACTTGAGACCTAAGCAACCTGAAAACAGGTGTAAAAAAATTAAAAAAAAATGTTTTTAGTACTAAAAAGACCCGACGAAAAAAAAGGTAAATTTTTGAATTTTCGCATTTAAAAATCGTTGGAAAAGTACAACCCCGACGGCTAAATGTCATATTCTCTGTAGATACAGCTAAAGCCTGTTGATACAGCTACAAAATGAACACAAACTCAACGCGGCTAAAATGGTTTAACAGTGGAAAATCGACGGCTGAAATGAAAAAGATGGAAACTTTTTGAATTTCCGTATTTAAACATCGTTGGAAAAGTACAACCCCGACGGCTCAATGTCATATTCTCTGTAGATACAGCTACAGCCTGTTGATACAGCTACAAAATGAACACAAACTCAACGCGGCTAAAATGGTTTAACAGTGGAAAATCGACGGCTGAAATGAAAAAGATGGAAAGCTTTTTCAGCCCAAAAGTTGGCTGCTGGTGAATTTCTACCTCTTCCACTCCTAAATGTACAAGGGAATCTTTTGAAATGGCAACAATAAAGCCTACACATTCCAAAACAACCTATTTCAGCTCAGACACTCACCTCTTTAACCCTGAAATAGCATTACCAAATGTAGAGTCGATGATTTTTACCAAGTTCACGTGGTACGCTGAAATTTGACCAGAAAATTAATGAAATATTGGACAAGTGCTAGAAAGGTATAGTAGATGACACCTAAGCAACCTAAAAACAGGTGTAAAAAAATTAAAAAAAAATGTTTTTAGTACTAAAAAGACCCGACGAAAAAAAAGGTAAATTTTTGAATTTTCGCATTTAAAAATCGTTGGAAAAGTACAATCCCGACGGCTAAATGTCATATTCTCTGTAGATACAGCTAAAGCCTGTTGATACAGCTACAAAATGAACACAAACTCAACGCGGCTAAAATGGTTTAACAGTGGAAAATCGACGGCTGAAATGAAAAAGATGGAAACTTTTTTAATTTCCGTATTTAAACATCGTTGGAAAAGTACAACCCCGACGGCTCAATGTCGTATTCTCTGTCGATACAGCAAAAGCCTGTTGATACAGCTACAAAATGAACACAAACTCAACGCGGCTAAAATGGTTTAACAGTGGAAAATCGACGGCTGAAATGAAAAAGATGGAAAACTTTTTCAGCCCAAAAGTTGGCTGCTGGTGAATTTCTACCTCTTCCACCCCTAAATGTACGAGGGAATCTTTTGAAATGGCAACAATAAAGCCTATATATTCCAAAACAGCCTATTTAAGCTCGGACACACACCTCCTTAACCCTGAAATAGCATTACGAAATGTGGAGTCGATGATTTTTACCAAGTTCACATGGTACGCTAAAATTTGACCAGAAAATTAATGAAATATTGGACTTGTGCTAGGAAGGTATAGTACTTGAGACCTAAGCAACCTGAAAACAGGTGTAAAAAAATTAAAAAAAAATGTTTTTAGTACTAAAAAGACCCGACGAAAAAAAAGGTAAATTTTTGAATTTTCGCATTTAAAAATCGTTGGAAAAGTACAACCCCGACGGCTAAATGTCATATTCTCTGTAGATACAGCTAAAGCCTGTTGATACAGCTACAAAATGAACACAAACTCAACGCGGCTAAAATGGTTTAACAGTGGAAAATCGACGGCTGAAATGAAAAAGATGGAAACTTTTTGAATTTCCGTATTTAAACATCGTTGGAAAAGTACAACCCCGACGGCTCAATGTCATATTCTCTGTGGATACAGCTACAGCCTGTTGATACAGCTACAAAATGAACACAAACTCAACGCGGCTAAAATGGTTTAACAGTGGAAAATCGACGGCTGAAATGAAAAAGATGGAAAGCTTTTTCAGCCCAAAAGTTGGCTGCTGGTGAATTTCTACCTCTTCCACTCCTAAATGTACAAGGGAATCTTTTGAAATAGCAACAATAAAGCCTAAACATTCCAAAACAACCTATTTCAGCTCAGACACTCACCTCCTTAACCCTGAAATAGCATTACCAAATGTAGAGTCGATGATTTTTACCAAGTTCACGTGGTACGCTGAAATTTGACCAGAAAATTAATGAAATATTGGACAAGTGCTAGAAAGGTATAGTAGATGACACCTAAGCAACCTAAAAACAGGTGTAAAAAAATTAAAAAAAAATGTTTTTAGTACTAAAAAGACCCGACGAAAAAAAAGGTAAATTTTTGAATTTTCCCATTTAAAAATCGTTGGAAAAGTACAACCCCGACGGCTAAATGTCATATTCTCTGTAGATACAGCTAAAGCCTGTTGATACAGCTACAAAATGAACACAAACTCAACGCGGCTAAAATGGTTTAACAGTGGAAAATCGACGGCTGAAATGAAAAAGATGGAAACTTTTTGAATTTCCGTATTTAAACATCGTTGGAAAAGTACAACCCCGACGGCTCAATGTCATATTCTCTGTCGATACAGCAAAAGCCTGTTGATACAGCTACAAAATGAACACAAACTCAACGCGGCTAAAATGGTTTAACAGTGGAAAATCGACGGCTGAAATGAAAAAGATGGAAAGCTTTTTCAGCCCAAAAGTTGGCTGCTGGTGAATTTCTACCTCTTCCACTCCTAAATGTACAAGGGAATCTTTTGAAATGGCAACAATAAAGCCTACACATTCCAAAACAACCTATTTCAGCTCAGACACTCACCTCCTTAACCCTGAAATAGCATTACCAAATGTAGAGTCGATGATTTTTACCAAGTTCACGTGGTACGCTGAAATTTGACCAGAAAATTAATGAAATATTGGACAAGTGCTAGGAAGGTATAGTAGATGACACCTAAGCAACCTAAAAACAGGTGTAAAAAAATTAAAAAAAAATGTTTTTAGTACTAAAAAGACCCGACGAAAAAAAAGGTAAATTTTTGAATTTTCCCATTTAAAAATCGTTGGAAAAGTACAACCCCGACGGCTAAATGTCATATTCTCTGTAGATACAGCTAAAGCCTGTTGATACAGCTACAAAATGAACACAAACTCAACGCGGCTAAAATGGTTTAACAGTGGAAAATCGACGGCTGAAATGAAAAAGATGGAAACTTTTTTAATTTCCGTATTTAAACATCGTTGGAAAAGTACAACCCCGACGGCTCAATGTCATATTCTCTGTCGATACAGCAAAAGCCTGTTGATACAGCTACAAAATGAACACAAACTCAACGCGGCTAAAATGGTTTAACAGTGGAAAATCGACGGCTGAAATGAAAAAGATGGAAAACTTTTTCAGCCCAAAAGTTGGCTGCTGGTGAATTTCTACCTCTTCCACCCCTAAATGTACGAGGGAATCTTTTGAAATGGCAACAATAAAGCCTATATATTCCAAAACAGCCTATTTAAGCTCGGACACACACCTCCTTAACCCTGAAATAACATTACGAAATGTGGAGTCGATGATTTTTACCAAGTTCACATGGTACGCTAAAATTTGACCAGAAAATTAATGAAATATTGGACTTGTGCTAGGAAGGTATAGTACTTGAGACCTAAGCAACCTGAAAACAGGTGTAAAAAAAAGAAAAAAAAATAGTTTTAGTACTAAAAAGACCCGACGAAAAAAAAGGTAAATTTTTGAATTTTCGCATTTAAAAATCGTTGAAAAAGTACAACCCCGACGGCTAAATGTCATATTCTCTGTAGATACAGCTAAAGCCTGTTGATACAGCTACAAAATGAACACAAACTCAACGCGGCTAAAATGGTTTAACAGTGGAAAATCGACGGCTGAAATGAAAAAGATGGAAACTTTTTTAATTTCCGTATTTAAACATCGTTGGAAAAGTACAACCCCGACGGCTCAATGTCATATTCTCTGTCGATACAGCAAAAGCCTGTTGATACAACTACAAAATGAACACAAACTCAACGCGGCTAAAATGGTTTAACAGTGGAAAATCGACGGCTGAAATGAAAAAGATGGAAAGCTTTTTCAGCCCAAAAGTTGGCTGCTGGTGAATTTCTACCTCTTCCACTCCTAAATGTACAAGGGAATCTTTTGAAATGGCAACAATAAAGCCTACACATTCCAAAACAACCTATTTCAGCTCAGACACTGACCTCTTTAACCCTGAAATAGCATTACCAAATGTAGAGTCGATGATTTTTACCAAGTTCACGTGGTACGCTGAAATTTGACCAGAAAATTAATGAAATATTGGACAAGTGCTAGAAAGGTATAGTAGATGACACCTAAGCAACCTAAAAACAGGTGTAAAAAAATTAAAAAAAAATGTTTTTAGTACTAAAAAGACCCGACGAAAAAAAAGGTAAATTTTTGAATTTTCGCATTTAAAAATCGTTGGAAAAGTACAATCCCGACGGCTAAATGTCATATTCTCTGTAGATACAGCTAAAGCCTGTTGATACAGCTACAAAATGAACACAAACTCAACGCGGCTAAAATGGTTTAACAGTGGAAAATCGACGGCTGAAATGAAAAAGATGGAAACTTTTTTAATTTCCGTATTTAAACATCGTTGGAAAAGTACAACCCCGACGGCTCAATGTCGTATTCTCTGTCAATACAGCAAAAGCCTGTTGATACAGCTACAAAATGAACACAAACTCAACGCGGCTAAAATGGTTTAACAGTGGAAAATCGACGGCTGAAATGAAAAAGATGGAAAACTTTTTCAGCCCAAAAGTTGGCTGCTGGTGAATTTCTACCTCTTCCACCCCTAAATGTACGAGGGAATCTTTTGAAATGGCAACAATAAAGCCTATATATTCCAAAACAGCCTATTTAAGCTCGGACACACACCTCCTTAACCCTGAAATAGCATTACGAAATGTGGAGTCGATGATTTTTACCAAGTTCACATGGTACGCTAAAATTTGACCAGAAAATTAATGAAATATTGGACTTGTGCTAGGAAGGTATAGTACTTGAGACCTAAGCAACCTGAAAACAGGTGTAAAAAAATTAAAAAAAAATGTTTTTAGTACTAAAAAGACCCGACGAAAAAAAAGGTAAATTTTTGAATTTTCGCATTTAAAAATCGTTGGAAAAGTACAACCCCGACGGCTAAATGTCATATTCTCTGTAGATACAGCTAAAGCCTGTTGATACAGCTACAAAATGAACACAAACTCAACGCGGCTAAAATGGTTTAACAGTGGAAAATCGACGGCTGAAATGAAAAAGATGGAAACTTTTTTAATTTCCGTATTTAAACATCGTTGGAAAAGTACAACCCCGACGGCTCAATGTCATATTCTCTGTCGATACAGCAAAAGCCTGTTGATACAGCTACAAAATGAACACAAACTCAACGCGGCTAAAATGGTTTAACAGTGGAAAATCGACGGCTGAAATGAAAAAGATGGAAAGCTTTTTCAGCCCAAAAGTTGGCTGCTGGTGAATTTCTACCTCTTCCACTCCTAAATGTACAAGGGAATCTTTTGAAATAGCAACAATAAAGCCTAAACATTCCAAAACAACCTATTTCAGCTCAGACACTCACCTCCTTAACCCTGAAATAGCATTACCAAATGTAGAGTCGATGATTTTTACCAAGTTCACGTGGTACGCTGAAATTTGACCAGAAAATTAATGAAATATTGGACAAGTGCTAGGAAGGTATAGTAGATGACACCTAAGCAACCTAAAAACAGGTGTAAAAAAATTAAAAAAAAATGTTTTTAGTACTAAAAAGACCCGACGAAAAAAAAGGTAACTTTTTGAATTTTCGCATTTAAAAATCGTTGGAAAAGTACAACCCCGACGGCTAAATGTCATATTCTCTGTAGAAATATGTAAAGCCTGTTGATACAGCTACAAAATGAACACAAACTCAACGCGGCTAAAATGGTTTAACAGTGGAAAATCGACGGCTGAAATGAAAAAGATGGAAACTTTTTTAATTTCCGTATTTAAACATCGTTGGAAAAGTACAACCCCGACGGCTCAATGTCGTATTCTCTGTCAATACAGCAAAAGCCTGTTGATACAGCTACAAAATGAACACAAACTCAACGCGGCTAAAATGGTTTAACAGTGGAAAATCGACGGCTGAAATGAAAAAGATGGAAAACTTTTTCAGCCCAAAAGTTGGCTGCTGGTGAATTTCTACCTCTTCCACCCCTAAATGTACGAGGGAATCTTTTGAAATGGCAACAATAAAGCCTATATATTCCAAAACAGCCTATTTAAGCTCGGACACACACCTCCTTAACCCTGAAATAGCATTACGAAATGTGGAGTCGATGATTTTTACCAAGTTCACATGGTACGCTAAAATTTGACCAGAAAATTAATGAAATATTGGACTTGTGCTAGGAAGGTATAGTACTTGAGACCTAAGCAACCTGAAAACAGGTGTAAAAAAATTAAAAAAAAATGTTTTTAGTACTAAAAAGACCCGACGAAAAAAAAGGTAAATTTTTGAATTTTCGCATTTAAAAATCGTTGGAAAAGTACAACCCCGACGGCTAAATGTCATATTCTCTGTAGATACAGCTAAAGCCTGTTGATACAGCTACAAAATGAACACAAACTCAACGCGGCTAAAATGGTTTAACAGTGGAAAATCGACGGCTGAAATGAAAAAGATGGAAACTTTTTTAATTTCCGTATTTAAACATCGTTGGAAAAGTACAACCCCGACGGCTCAATGTCATATTCTCTGTCGATACAGCAAAAGCCTGTTGATACAGCTACAAAATGAACACAAACTCAACGCGGCTAAAATGGTTTAACAGTGGAAAATCGACGGCTGAAATGAAAAAGATGGAAAGCTTTTTCAGCCCAAAAGTTGGCTGCTGGTGAATTTCTACCTCTTCCACTCCTAAATGTACAAGGGAATCTTTTGAAATAGCAACAATAAAGCCTAAACATTCCAAAACAACCTATTTCAGCTCAGACACTCACCTCCTTAACCCTGAAATAGCATTACCAAATGTAGAGTCGATGATTTTTACCAAGTTCACGTGGTACGCTGAAATTTGACCAGAAAATTAATGAAATATTGGACAAGTGCTAGGAAGGTATAGTAGATGACACCTAAGCAACCTAAAAACAGGTGTAAAAAAATTAAAAAAAAATGTTTTTAGTACTAAAAAGACCCGACGAAAAAAAAGGTAACTTTTTGAATTTTCGCATTTAAAAATCGTTGGAAAAGTACAACCCCGACGGCTAAATGTCATATTCTCTGTAGAAATATGTAAAGCCTGTTGATACAGCTACAAAATGAACACAAACTCAACGCGGCTAAAATGGTTTAACAGTGGAAAATCGACGGCTGAAATGAAAAAGATGGAAACTTTTTTAATTTCCGTATTTAAACATCGTTGGAAAAGTACAACCCCGACGGCTCAATGTCATATTCTCTGTCGATACAGCAAAAGCCTGTTGATACAACTACAAAATGAACACAAACTCAACGTGGCTAAAATGGTTTAACAGTGGAAAATCGACGGCTGAAATGAAAAAGATGGAAACTTTTTTAATTTCCGTATTTAAACATCGTTGGAAAAGTACAACCCCGACGGCTCAATGTCGTATTCTCTGTCAATACAGCAAAAGCCTGTTGATACAGCTACAAAATGAACACAAACTCAACGCGGCTAAAATGGTTTAACAGTGGAAAATCGACGGCTGAAATGAAAAAGATGGAAAACTTTTTCAGCCCAAAAGTTGGCTGCTGGTGAATTTCTACCTCTTCCACCCCTAAATGTACGAGGGAATCTTTTGAAATGGCAACAATAAAGCCTATATATTCCAAAACAGCCTATTTAAGCTCGGACACACACCTCCTTAACCCTGAAATAGCATTACGAAATGTGGAGTCGATGATTTTTACCAAGTTCACATGGTACGCTAAAATTTGACCAGAAAATTAATGAAATATTGGACTTGTGCTAGGAAGGTATAGTACTTGAGACCTAAGCAACCTGAAAACAGGTGTAAAAAAATTAAAAAAAAATGTTTTTAGTACTAAAAAGACCCGACGAAAAAAAAGGTAAATTTTTGAATTTTCGCATTTAAAAATCGTTGGAAAAGTACAACCCCGACGGCTAAATGTCATATTCTCTGTAGATACAGCTAAAGCCTGTTGATACAGCTACAAAATGAACACAAACTCAACGCGGCTAAAATGGTTTAACAGTGGAAAATCGACGGCTGAAATGAAAAAGATGGAAACTTTTTTAATTTCCGTATTTAAACATCGTTGGAAAAGTACAACCCCGACGGCTCAATGTCATATTCTCTGTCGATACAGCAAAAGCCTGTTGATACAGCTACAAAATGAACACAAACTCAACGCGGCTAAAATGGTTTAACAGTGGAAAATCGACGGCTGAAATGAAAAAGATGGAAAGCTTTTTCAGCCCAAAAGTTGGCTGCTGGTGAATTTCTACCTCTTCCACTCCTAAATGTACAAGGGAATCTTTTGAAATAGCAACAATAAAGCCTAAACATTCCAAAACAACCTATTTCAGCTCAGACACTCACCTCCTTAACCCTGAAATAGCATTACCAAATGTAGAGTCGATGATTTTTACCAAGTTCACGTGGTACGCTGAAATTTGACCAGAAAATTAATGAAATATTGGACAAGTGCTAGGAAGGTATAGTAGATGACACCTAAGCAACCTAAAAACAGGTGTAAAAAAATTAAAAAAAATGTTTTTAGTACTAAAAAGACCCGACGAAAAAAAAGGTAACTTTTTGAATTTTCGCATTTAAAAATCGTTGGAAAAGTACAACCCCGACGGCTAAATGTCATATTCTCTGTAGAAATATGTAAAGCCTGTTGATACAGCTACAAAATGAACACAAACTCAACGCGGCTAAAATGGTTTAACAGTGGAAAATCGACGGCTGAAATGAAAAAGATGGAAACTTTTTTAATTTCCGTATTTAAACATCGTTGGAAAAGTACAACCCCGACGGCTCAATGTCATATTCTCTGTCGATACAGCAAAAGTCTAATGATACAGCTACAAAATGAACACAAACTCAACGCGGCTAAAATGGTTTAACAGTGGAAAATCGACGGCTGAAATGAAAAAGATGGAAAGCTTTTTCAGCCCAAAAGTTGGCTGCTGATGAATTTCTACCTCTTCCACTCCTAAATGTACAAGGGAATCTTTTGAAATAGCAACAATAAAGCCTAAACATTCCAAAACAACCTATTTCAGCTCAGACACTCACCTCCTTAACCCTGAAATAGCATTACCAAATGTAGAGTCGATGATTTTTACCAAGTTCACGTGGTACGCTGAAATTTGACCAGAAAATTAATGAAATATTGGACAAGTGCTAGAAAGGTATAGTAGATGACACCTAAGCAACCTAAAAACAGGTGTAAAAAAATTAAAAAAAAATGTTTTTAGTACTAAAAAGACCCGACGAAAAAAAAGGTAACTTTTTGAATTTTCGCATTTAAAAATCGTTGGAAAAGTACAACCCCGACGGCTAAATGTCATATTCTCTGTAGAAATATGTAAAGCCTGTTGATACAGCTACAAAATGAACACAAATTCAACGCGGCTAAAATGGTTTAACAGTGGAAAATCGACGGCTGAAATGAAAAAGATGGAAACTTTTTTAATTTCCGTATTTAAACATCGTTGGAAAAGTACAACCCCGACGGCTCAATGTCATATTCTCTGTCGATACAGCAAAAGCCTGTTGATACAACTACAAAATGAACACAAACTCAACGTGGCTAAAATGGTTTAACAGTGGAAAATCGACGGCTGAAATGAAAAAGATGGAAAGCTTTTTCAGCCCAAAAGTTGGCTGCTGGTGAATTTCTACCTCTTCCACCCCTAAATGTACGAGGGAATCTTTTGAAATGGCAACAATAAAGCCTATACATTCCAAAACAGCCTATTTAAGCTCGGACACACACCTCCTTAACCCTGAAATAGCATTACGAAATGTGGAGTCGATGATTTTTACCAAGTTCACATGGTACGCTAAAATTTGACCAGAAAATTAATGAAATATTGGACATGTGCTAAGAAGGTATAGTAGTTGAGACCTAAGCAACCTGAAAACAGGTGTAAAAAAATTAAAAAAAAATGTTTTTAGTACTAAAAGACCCAACAAAAAAAAGGTAAATTTTTGAATTTTCGCATTTAAAAATCGTTGGAAAAGTACAACCCCGACGGCTAAATGTCATATTCTCTGTAGATACAGCTAAAGCCTGTTGATACAGCTACAAAATGAACACAAACTCAACGCGGCTAAAATGGTTTAACAGTGGAAAATCGACGGCTGAAATGAAAAAGATGGAAACTTTCCCCTGTTAATCCATTTTAGCCGCGTTGAGTTTGTGTTCATTTTTTAGCTATATAAACCGGCTTTAGCTGCATCTACAGAGAATATGACATTTAGCCGTCGGGGTTGTACTTTTCCAACGATTTTTAAATACGGAAATTCAAAAAGTTTCCATCTTTTTCATTTCAGCCGTCGATTTTCCACTGTTAAACCATTTTAGCCGAGTTGAGTTTGCGTTCATTTTGTAGCTGTATCAACAGGCTTTTGCTGTATCGACAGAGAATATGACATTGAGCCGTTGGGGTTGTACTTTTCCAACGATGTTTAAATACGGAAATTAAAAAAGTTTCCATCTTTTTCATTTCAGCCGTCGATTTTCCACTGTTGAACCATTTTAGCCGCGATGAGTTTGTGTTCATTTTGTAGCTGTATCAACAGGCTTTAGCTGTATCTACAGAGAATATGACATTTAGCCGTCGGGGTTGCACTTTTCCAACGATTTTTAAATGCGAAAATTCAAAAATTTACCTTTTTTTTCGTCGGGTCTTTTTAGTACTAAAAACATTTTTTTTTAATTTTTTTAAACCTGTTTTTAGGTTGCTTAGGTGTCATCTACTATACCTTTCTAGCATTTGTCCAATATTTCATTAATTTTCTGGTCAAATTTCAGCGTACCACGTGAACTTGGTAAAAATCATCGACTCTACATTTGGTAATGCTATTTCAGGGTTAAGGAGGTGAGTGTCTGAGCTGAAATAGGTTGTTTTGGAATGTGTAGGCTTTATTGTTGCCATTTCAAAAGATTCCCTTGTACGTTTAGGAGTGGAAGAGGTAGAAATTCACCAGCAGCCAACTTTTGGGCTGAAAAAGCTTTCCATCTTTTTCATTTCAGCCGTCGATTTTCCACTGTTAACCCATTTTAGCCGCGTTGAGTTTGTGTTCATTTTGTAGCTGTATCAACAGGCTTTTGCTGTATCGACAGAGAATATGACATTGAGCCGTCGGGGTTGTACTTTTCCAACGATGTTTAAATACGGAAAATCAAAAAGTTTCCATCTTTTTCATTTCAGCCGTCGATTTTCCACTGTTAAACCATTTTAGCCGCGTTGAGTTTGTGTTCATTTTGTAGCTGTATCAACAGGCTTTTGCTGTATTGACAGAGAATATGACATTGAGCCTTCGGGGTTGTACTTTTCCAACGATTTTTAAATGCGAAAATTCAAAAATTTACCTCTTTTTTCGTCGGGTTTTTTTAGTACTAAAAACATTTTTTTAAATTTTTTTACACCTGTTCTCAGGTTGCTTAGGTGTCAACTACTATACCTTCCTAGCACGTGTCCAATATTTTATTAATTTTCTGGTCAAATTTCAGCGTACCATGTGAACTTGGTAAAAATCATCGACTCCACATTTCGTAATGCTATTTCAGGGTTAAGGAGGTGTGTGTCCGAGCTGAAATAGGCTGTTTTAGAATGTATAGGCTTTACTGTTGCCATTTCAAAAGATTCTCTTGTACATTTAGGGGTGGAAGAGGTAGAAATTCACCAGCAGCCAACTTTTGGGCTGAAAAAGCTTTCCATCTTTTTCATTTCAGCCGTCGATTTTCCACTGTTAAACCATTTTAGCCGCGTTGAGTTTGTGTTCATTTTGTAGCTGTATCAACAGGCTTTAGCTGTATTGACAGAGAATCTGACATTGAGCCGTCGGGGTTATACTTTTCCAACGATTTTTAAATACGGAAATTCAAAAAGTTTCCATCTTTTTCATTTCAGCCGTCGATTTTCCACTGTTAAACCATTTTAGCCGCGTTGAGTTTGTGTTCATTTTGTAGCTGTATCAACAGGCTTTAGCTGTATCTACAGAGAATATGACATTTAGCCGTCGGGGTTGTACTTTTCCAACGATTTTTAAATGCGAAAATTCAAAAATTTACCTTTTTTTTCGTCGGGTCTTTTTAGTACTAAAAACATTTTTTTTTAATTTTTTTTACACCTGTTTTTAGGTTGCTTAGGTGTCAACTACTATACCTTCCTAGCACGTGTCCAATATTTTATTAATTTTCTGGTCAAATTTCAGCGTACCATGTGAACTTGGTAAAAATCATCGACTCCACATTTCGTAATGCTATTTCAGGGTTAAGGAGGTGTGTGTCCGAGCTGAAATAGGCTGTTTTAGAATGTATAGGCTTTACTGTTGCCATTTCAAAAGATTCTCTTGTACATTTAGGGGTGGAAGAGGTAGAAATTCACCAGCAGCCAACTTTTGGGCTGAAAAAGCTTTCCATCTTTTTCATTTCAGCCGTCGATTTTCCACTGTTAAACCATTTTAGCCGCGTTGAGTTTGTGTTCATTTTGTAGCTGTATCAACAGGCTTTAGCTGTATTGACAGAGAATCTGACATTGAGCCGTCGGGGTTATACTTTTCCAACGATTTTTAAATACGGAAATTCAAAAAGTTTCCATCTTTTTCATTTCAGCCGTCGATTTTCCACTGTTAAACCATTTTAGCCGCGTTGAGTTTGTGTTCATTTTGTAGCTGTATCAACAGGCTTTAGCTGTATCTACAGAGAATATGACATTTAGCCGTCGGGGTTGTACTTTTCCAACGATTTTTAAATGCGAAAATTCAAAAATTTACCTTTTTTTTCGTCGGGTCTTTTTAGTACTAAAAACATTTTTTTTTAATTTTTTTTACACCTGTTTTTAGGTTGCTTAGGTGTCACCTACTATACCTTTCTAGCACTTGTCCAATATTTCATTAATTTTCTGGTCAAATTTCAGCGTACCACGTGAACTTGGTAAAAATCATCGACTCTACATTTGGTAATGCTATTTCAGGGTTAAGGAGGTGTGCGTCTGAGCTGAAATAGGTTGTTTTGGAATGTGTAGGCTTTATTGTTGCCATTTCAAAAGATTCCCTTGTACATTTAGGAGTGGAAGAGGTAGAAATTCACCAGCAGCCAACTTTTGGGCTGAAAAAGCTTTCCATCTTTTTCATTTCAGCCGTCGATTTTCCACTGTTAAACCATTTTAGCCGCGTTCAGTTTGTGTTCATTTTGTAGTTGTATCAACAGGCTTTTGCTGTATCGACAGAGAATATGACATTGAGCCGTCGGGGTTGTACTTTTCCAACGATGTTTAAATACGGAAATTAAAAAAGTTTCCATCTTTTTCATTTCAGCCGTCGATTTTCCACTGTTAAATCATTTTAGCCGCGTTGAGTTTGTGTTCATTTTGTAGCTGTATCAACAGGCTTTAGCTGTATTGACAGAAAATCTGACATTGAGCCGTCGGGGTTATACTTTTCCAACGATTTTTAAATACGGAAATTAAAAAAGTTTCCATCTTTTTCATTTCAGCCGTCGATTTTCCACTGTTAAACCATTTTAGCCGCGTTGAGTTTGTGTTAATTTTGTAGCTGTATCAACAGGCTTTACATGTATCTACAGTCAATATGACATTTAGCCGTCGGGGTTGTACTTTTCCAACGATTTTTAAATGCGAAAATTCAAAAATTTACCTTTTTTTCGTCGGGTCTTTTTAGTACTAAAAACATTTTTTTTTAATTTTTTTATACCTGTTTTCAGGTTGCTTAGGTGTCATCTACTATACCCTTCTAGCACTTGTCCAATATTTCATTAATTTTCTGGTCAAATTTCAGCGTACCATGTGAACTTGGTAAAAATCATCGACTCTACATTTCGTAATGCTATTTCAGGGTTAAGGAGGTGAGTGTCTGAGCTGAAATAGGTTGTTTTGGAATGTGTAGGCTTTATTGTTGCCATTTCAAAAGATTCCCTTGTACATTTAGGAGTGGAAGAGGTAGAAATTCACCAGCAGCCAACTTTTGGGCTGAAAAAGCTTTCCATCTTTTTCATTTCAGCCGTCGATTTTCCACTGTTAAACCATTTTAGCCGCGTTGAGTTTGTGTTCATTTTGTAGCTGTATCAACAGGCTTTTGCTGTATTGACAGAGAATATGACATTGAGCCGTCGGGGTTGTACTTTTCCAACGATTTTTAAATACGGAAATTCAAAAAGTTTCCATCTTTTTCGTCGGGTCTTTTTAGTACTAAAAACTTTTTTTTTTAATTTTTTTACACCTGTTTTAAGGTTGCTTAGGTGTCATCTACTATACCTTCCTAGCACTTGTCCAATATTTCATTAATTTTCTGGTCAAATTTCAGCGTACCACGTGAACTTGGTAAAAATCATCGACTCTACATTTGGTAATGCTATTTCAGGGTTAAGGAGGTGAGTGATGGAGCTGAAATAGGTTGTTTTGGAATGTGTAGGCTTTATTGTTGCCATTTCAAAAGATTCCCTTGTACATTTAGGAGTGGAAGAGGTAGAAATTCACCAGCAGCCAACTTTTGGGCTGAAAAAGCTTTCCATCTTTTTCATTTCAGCCGTCGATTTTCCACTGTTAAACCATTTTAGCCGCGTTGAGTTTGTGTTCATTTTGTAGCTGTATCAACAGGCTGTAGCTGTATCCACAGAGAATATGACATTGAGCCGTCGGGGTTGTACTTTTCCAACGATGTTTAAATACGGAAATTCAAAAAGTTTCCATCTTTTTCATTTCAGCCGTCGATTTTCCACTGTTAAACCATTTTAGCCGCGTTGAGTTTGTGTTCATTTTGTAGCTGTATCAACAGGCTTTAGCTGTATCTACAGAGAATATGACATTTAGCCGTCGGGGTTGTACTTTTCCAACGATTTTTAAATGGGAAAATTCAAAAATTTACCTTTTTTTTCGTCGGGTCTTTTTAGTACTAAAAACATTTTTTTTTTAATTTTTTTACACCTGTTTTCAGGTTGCTTAGGTCTCAAGTACTATACCTTCCTAGCACAAGTCCAATATTTCATTAATTTTCTGGTCAAATTTTAGCGTACCATGTGAACTTGGTAAAAATCATCGACTCCACATTTCGTAATGCTATTTCAGGGTTAAGGAGGTGTATGTCCGAGCTTAAATAGGCTGTTTTGGAATGTATAGGCTTTATTGTTGCCATTTCAAAAGATTCCCTCGTACATTTAGGGGTGGAAGAGGTAGAAATTCACCAGCAGCTAACTTTTGGGCTGAAAAAGCTTTCCATCTTTTTCATTTCAGCCGTCGATTTTCCACTGTTAAACCATTTTAGCCGCGTTGAGTTTGTGTTCATTTTGTAGCTGTATCAACAGGCTTTTGCTGTATCGACAGAGAATATGACATTGAGCCGTCGGGGTTGTACTTTTCCAACGATGTTTAAATACGGAAATTAAAAAAGTTTCCATCTTTTTCATTTCAGCCGTCGATTTTCCACTGTTAAACCATTTTAGCCGCGTTGAGTTTGTGTTCATTTTGTAGCTGTATCAACAGGCTTTAGATGTATCTACAGAGAATATGACATTTAGCCGTCGGGGTTGTACTTTTTTAACGATTTTTAAATGCGAAAATTCAAAAATTTCCCTTTTTTTCGTCGGGTCTTTTTAGTACTAAAAACATTTTTTTTTAATTTTTTTACACCTGTTTTCAGGTTGCTTAGGTCTCAAGTACTATACCTTCCTAGCACATGTCCAATATTTCATTAATTTTCTGGTCAAATTTTAGCGTACCATGTGAACTTGGTAAAAATCATCGACTCCACATTTCGTAATGCTATTTCAGGGTTAAGGAGGTGTGTGACCGAGCTTAAATAGGCTGTTTTGGAATGTATAGGCTTTATTGTTGCCATTTCAAAAGATTCCCTTGTACATTTAGGAGTGGAAGAGGTAGAAATTCACCAGCAGCCAACTTTTGGGCTGAAAAAGCTTTCCATCTTTTTCATTTCAGCCGTCGATTTTCCACTGTTAAACCATTTTAGCCGCGTTGAGTTTGTGTTCATTTTGTAGCTGTATCAACAGGCTGTAGCTGTATCCACAGAGAATATGACATTGAGCCGTCGGGGTTGTACTTTTCCAACGATGTTTAAATACGGAAATTCAAAAAGTTTCCATCTTTTTCATTTCAGCCGTCGATTTTCCACTGTTAAACCATTTTAGCCGCGTTGAGTTTGTGTTCATTTTGTAGCTGTATCAACAGGCTTTAGCTGTATCTACAGAAAATATGACATTTAGCCGTCGGGGTTGTACTTTTCCAACGATTTTTAAATGGGAAAATTCAAAAAGTTACCTTTTTTTTCGTCGGGTCTTTTTAGTACTAAAAACATTTTTTTTTTATTTTTTTACACCTGTTTTTAGGTTGTTTAGGTGTCATCTACTATACCTTCCTAGCACTTGTCCAATATTTCATTAATTTTCTTGTCAAATTTCAGCGTACCACGTGAACTTGGTAAAAATCATCGACTCTACATTTGGTAATGCTATTTCAGGGTTAAGGAGGTGAGTGTCTGAGCTGAAATAGGTTGTTTTGGAATGTGTAGGCTTTATTGTTGCCATTTCAAAAGATTCCCTTGTACATTTAGGAGTGGAAGAGGTAGAAATTCACCAGCAGCCAACTTTTGGGCTGAAAAAGCTTTCCATCTTTTTCATTTCAGCCGTCGATTTTCCACTGTTAAACCATTTTAGCCGCGTTGAGTTTGTGTTCATTTTGTAGCTGTATCAACAGGCTGTAGCTGTATCTACAGAGAATATGACATTGAGCCGTCGGGGTTGTACTTTTCCAACGATGTTTAAATACGGAAATTCAAAAAGTTTCCATCTTTTTCATTTCAGCCGTCGATTTTCCACTGTTAAACCATTTTAGCCGCGTTGAGTTTGTGTTCATTTTGTAGCTGTATCAACAGGCTTTAGCTGTATCTACAGAGAATATGACATTTAGCCGTCGGGGTTGTACTTTTCCAACGATTTTTAAATGCGAAAATTCAAAAATTTACCTTTTTTTTCGTCGGGTCTTTTTAGTACTAAAAACATTTTTTTTTAATTTTTTTACACCTGTTTTCAGGTTGCTTAGGTCTCAAGTACTATACCTTCCTAGCACAAGTCCAATATTTCATTAATTTTCTGGTCAAATTTTAGCGTACCATGTGAACTTGGTAAAAATCATCGACTCCACATTTCGTAATGCTATTTCAGGGTTAAGGAGGTGTGTGTCCGAGCTTAAATAGGCTGTTTTGGAATATATAGGCTTTATTGTTGCCATTTCCAAAGATTCCCTCGTACATTTAGGGGTGGAAGAGGTAGAAATTCACCAGCAGCCAACTTTTGGGCTGAAAAAGCTTTCCATCTTTTTCATTTCAGCCGTCGATTTTCCACTGTTAAACCATTTTAGCCGCGTTGAGTTTGTGTTTATTTTGTAGTTGTATCAACAGGCTTTTGCTGTATCGACAGAGAATATGACATTGAGCCGTCGGGGTTGTACTTTTCCAACGATGTTTAAATACGGAAATTCAAAAAGTTTCCATCTTTTTCATTTCAGCCGTCGATTTTCCACTGTTAAACCATTTTAGCCGCGGTGAGTTTGTGTTCATTTTGTAGCTGTATTAACAGGCTTTAGCTGTATTGACAGAGAATATGACATTGAGCCGTCGGGGTTATACTTTTCCAACGATTTTTAAATACGGAAATTCAAAAAGTTTCCATCTTTTTCATTTCAGCCGTCGATTTTCCACTGTTAAACCATTTTAGCCGCGTTGAATTTGTGTTCATTTTGTAGCTGTATCAACAGGCTTTACATGTATCTACAGAGAATATGACATTTAGCCGTCGGGGTTGTACTTTTCCAACGATTTTTAAATGCGAAAATTCAAAAAGTTACCTTTTTTTTCGTCGGGTCTTTTTAGTACTAAAAACATTTTTTTTTAATTTTTTTACACCTGTTTTTGGTTGTTTAGGTGTCATCTACTATACCTTCCTAGCACTTGTCCAATATTTCATTAATTTTCTGGTCAAATTTCAGCGTACCACGTGAACTTGGTAAAAATCATCGACTCTACATTTGGTAATGCTATTTCAGGGTTAAGGAGGTGAGTGTCTGAGCTGAAATAGGTTGTTTTGGAATGTGTAGGCTTTATTGTTGCCATTTCAAAAGATTCCCTTGTACATTTAGGGGTGGAAGAGGTAGAAATTCACCAGCAGCCAACTTTTGGGCTGAAAAAGCTTTCCATCTTTTTCATTTCAGCCGTCGATTTTCCCCTGTTAAACCATTTTAGCCGCGTTGAGTTTGTGTTCATTTTATAGCTATATAAACAAGCTTTATCTGTATCTACAGAAAATATGACATTTAGCCGTCGGAGTTGTACTTTTCCAACGATTTATAAATGCGAAAATTCAAAAATTTACCTTTTTTTTTCGTCGGGTCATTTCAGTACTAAAATTATTATTTTTTAAATTTTTTACACCTGTTTTTAGGTAGCTTAGGTATCCTTTACTATCAATTTTTAGCACTTGTCCAATATTTCAGCAATTTTCAGGTCGAAATTCAGCGTGCCATTCTACATTTTGTGTTGCTATTTTAGGGCTATGCAGGTGTCTAGCCAGGTTAAAATAAGGTTCTCTTCTATGTATTGACATGTTTTTTCCCGTTTCATTAGGTTTAAGTGTATACTTAGGGTTATAGCAGGTCGTAATTTTGTGCTTTGCGTTTGCTTATTTATTTGTGTTCTTGAGACTGTTTTGAAGTTAAAGTTGCTCTACAAGCGTGCTTATTTACTAGCCTATACATAATGCAAACCGTTGCAACTAAATATATATATGATTACATAGTATATGCGGTCCTAAACGGCTTGGCTGCTAACTTCATAAAAATGACCTACTTTATTTGGTCGGATTATTGGCTGCTAGAGTTGGCTGCCAACTTCACACCGGTTGTGCCCTGGGGCCCTAGCGATGTGGTTTGAATCTGATTGAATCAGTGTACTATTACATTGTACAGTAGTGTATAAAATAGCGTAGCCAAGGTACACCACCCACCACCATACGATATATATATATTGGTGACTTGTTACATTTTCGACTGAAAGAACACTATCAAATAAGAAGATGACCAACCATTATTTGGTTTCCGATTTTGATTTTGATCCGGAGATGATGGCCGCGCGTCACGTGTTCGATTATCTACTGACATGGGTCTGGGGATGGTCTAAGATACAAGAAAATGAATATTACAATAAGATTAACATTGCTTTTTTTTTTCGCAACCGTTAAAAAATTATGTTGCCACTTTTGATATTTTTTCCACGAGAATTTAATGTAGACTTTGACATGCTTTGACAGAGCGGCGGACGTAGACTTGAGTGTTAGAATTCTGTTGATACGCTTTGAGTAAGGAACTCTAAAAATAGCTTACCATAACATACATTTACTTATAGCTCTTTATATATATATATATATATCTTAATCCTAACTAATATTATTAATTCAAATGTAACTCTGTCTCTCTGTCTATCTGTCTATCTGTCTCTCTATCTCTCTGTCTCGGTGTTTGTCGCGTTATCACGGCTAAACGTCATCTTTTCAACCTAAAGTTAATATCTTAGACGAAGCATCATACTGGACAGACCCATGAGACGTTGCCGCTCCGACGTTCACATTGTCATGTTTCTCTTTTTATTTCACGGGTCGTCGCATAGAGTAAGCGAGAGAGCTATTGTAAGATTGGCAACCTCGCACTCTGTGTCCATTTTGACCGACTAGTCGGTCACAACATTGCGACACGTCTTACTAAAAAGGCAAATTGGATAAAAATATCGCTGTGAATACTTAATATTGTTATACATAGTGGCATTATGGCGTGTTGTGCTGTGTATTGTGCATCGAGAACAACGAAAGGGGGAGTAAAAGATCCAGAATTATCATTTCACACGTAAGTCTTTTGTAGCGTTTTTTACCTAAAATAACCAGAATCAAAGCTAAATATTCGTTTCACTTAAAGAATATACATGTTTGAAGTCATACAACTATAACGCAGTGTTATTTAGTAATGAATTTAAGCATTAATTTAAGATAAATAAATGCATTGTTTTACGTGTTCCTGCTAGTGAAGTACCACTGCACGTTTCAAACTTTGTCGATATTTGGTCGATATTTATCTAATAATATTCTTGTAATATCCTACATATACTACATTAAGTGAAACATGAACCGTTAATTCCTTTCCGCGTTTAATCGGCTTGATACGTATTCTATCGATAATTAATTTTAATCTTTTTGAAGCTTTCGCGGCTTGAAATGTATGATAATTTGTACCAATGTTGTGTCATGGTTAAACAATTAATTAAAATAAAACATTTTGTTATAGGTTTCCAAAATGTCCGGAAATCAGAAATCAGTGGATAAAGGCTGTGAGGCGCGAAAACTGGGAGCCACCTAAATACTCTTGACTTTGTTGAAAACGTTTTGAAAAATCTAGTTTTATGACTGGGCTGTCAATTAAAAAACTAGGAAGAATAAAAGAAACTAGGAGACGGTGTAGATACTTATTAACTTTCATAGTTACTATATATACTATATATATTCGTACTATTTACATGGCAATTACGAGTTTCGATGTTCAATAAAGTACATATTTTTGCAAACATTGTGTTCTTAATTTACAAATTCTTAGTTTTGTACACTGTGTACATTTTTATCGATAGATTCTGCACTAGTTTTCACTTCCCTACTCACTAAACGTCACAACAGAAAGTGGACACGCTGCCAAAGCAATCACTCTATCCAGTGTGATACAAGATCCTTGGTTAATATAGTAGTATAGTTGACTATCATTGTGGAAATTCGAAATTCGTAACAGTGTATCTACGCGTTATACAGATTACCCCTTGATACCGCAGACAGGATGGACAAAACACACCAGACACCGGTCAATAAATAAAAGGAAAATTTGCAAAAATTTTGCGTCTCAGTGCAGTAGTTTTTTTTTTTTTTTTTTTGTTATCCTAATGTTAAGCGTCACCCTTGCCCATAACAAGTTCAGTGCCACCCAGAATTTTGAACTTCAACAGTTCAAAACTATGCGCGGCAATGCACTGCGCTCGTCACCCTGCGATGTTAGATGTAAAATCTCTGTATGCCTCTTAAATACCCTGGAAACATTGCCCTACAATCCGGAACACAGTAAGGCTTGCACACTGCTTGGTGGTTGAATAACTGGCAAAGGTGTGATACTTCCCCAGGCGGACTCTGCAAGAGAGCCCTACCACTACGTATCGTCTACTATCCAAAACCAAGAAGCTGGTACAACGTGTTCAGAATGCTTGTGCTCGCTTCTGCTTTCAAATTCCGTTGAGATCACATGTGACTCCATTTCTTAATAAAAAATCACTATTGAAAATGATGCATCGCCGTAAGCTTCACTTGGCGAGTCTTATGTTTGGTGTCATTAAATTCAAAACTCCGGCTTATCTTTACGAAAAGTTGTCATGGAAATCGAGTTGCAAGCCCGCCCGCCAATGCTCGGCGCAGCTCATGACACAGCGGCACAGTTCATCTGCCTTTAGAGGTAGTTTCCGGTACGCTGCGTCGAAGTGTTGGAATAACATTCCTCCGCCAATAAGGAACCTGCAGGGTATACACAGTTTTAGACGAAAGCTAAAGATGTTTATGTTTGGGCATCAGAAAGGCGAGGAACTCATGAGGAATGACACTAGTGTTATATGAACCATTTAGTATGAGTGTACCTGCTGCATGGATTGTGTAGCGCGGTGTCATTCTTCATATTGTTTAATGCCAATTAAATTTATGTTACCTGTCGTATAGCCTTAGGTCCAAATTACTGTTCAACTAGTTGACGCAAACTGCCGTAAGCGAGTGGGAAACATATATTACCCTTTTATATTTTTCTTTTTCCCTTTGCCGTAGCTACCTTCCTGTTTTTGTCTCACTGTTGTTGTTTATTTGTTTTTGTCTATTTTTTACAAATTTAACTGTTGTTTGGAATAATATGTAGTTTTTTATTTAATTTTTATTTAATTTTTTCGTTAAGCTCTCTTTCACGCCTCTTGATACTCTCGTGCGTGACGTCACCTGCCGGCTCCAACGGAAGACCAGCGCTGGTTGCTCACAGCCGGCATCATGCTGAGGTGGGGCCGGTTTGTGACAAAAATAAAACAAAATAGGTGTTTGTTGTTTTTTAATTGTAATTTTTATTTATCTTTTAAGTTTTGTTTATATTTTGTTTTGTTTTTGTGGCAAATAAACCATTGTCTATTGTCTATTGTCTATCGAACGACTGGTTGTTGCATGTTTGTTGCAAGCCGTAGCGGGTGCCGATTTAAGACAACTTTTAAGTGTCGCTAGTGTACGTTTTTCTTCGCGGCTTCTATCGGTAAACTCGTTTGAGAGAACTAAAATGCATGCTATCTTTTTCTTGTGTTTCTATTAGTAAAACAGCAATAGCACTAAGTTTGGTTTAGCGGGAATCGACGCCAATGGCATCCTAAAATATTTCCGTCGCCTGTCCGAACACCCAGTAAATGTCACTCGCGGTCACCTATCCAAATACTCTTGAAACATTTCCGGATCGTCCATCGCTTATATTGGAAAGTATTTCGTTGGTACGAATAACCAAGTTCAGATAGAGGAACAAGCAAAATATGAATATGAGTTCATCCAACAGGATGCAAATGCAGATGATTTCCAAAGGGAATAGTGCTCTGAGTAATAAAGCCAGCGTTAGACAATAACTACACAGAAGCAGCCGTAGATATCAGAATAGAAAAATAATAAGAGAAGAATGACCATCTCATTCAAAACAGTGAACCCCGAGAAATAAACATAAAACTAGATGGCGCTTACGTATTTAATCAGCTAATGTTCACACCGCTACAAAACCCTATGAAAATATGGTTATTATAGAAACATAGAATTAGTAGATATGTCCGCTATTTAAGGTTTAATTCAAATAAGATTGCAAAATACGGCGTAGAAAATTAAATATATTTCCAAAAATTATGTTTTCAGCGCCATCTCTTGAGAACCTAGCGTGTTTTGCAAATAAAATATAAAAGTTATAATTTAACTGATATTATTAATGTAATGGTGCAAATGGCACGTTTTCGATCGGTCTGGTGGTCACCGGGGGAGGCCTATGCTTAGCAGTGGACGTCTTCTGGCTGATGATGATGATGATTAATGTAAAAATATTCATTACTAGTCGCGTTTTTTCTCCGTACCGTTACGAATGAGCTAGCTTGCGTTCCTATTTCAAATTAAGCAGAAATTGTGACAAATATGTCGCAGGTTAAAGCATTAGCGACTTCTAACGACAACAACACACCCATCACAATATAGATAGATAGATAGAAACTATTGTGTACACCAAAATAATAATAAAACACGTACAGAACTATCTTATAAACTAGTGACGCAAGTATCGGCCTTAAAAGCTAAAAGCTAAAAGCGATCTCTCTCAGGCAACCATTGCATGGAAAGAAATTCACGTTATGTGCAGGCGGAGGTATATATGTACTAATATGTAAAAAATATGTATATTCTACCGAATTGTATTAACTGGTTTTTCGAGCCAAACTGAGATCTCGCGACCCCTATATCTTCACAATTCCCGGACCAATTCATCTAACTTAAAAAAAAAAAACTTAAAAACTGCATCGAAATGAACTACTTGCATACAAAATATCATGTAGATCGGATTAACGGTTCTTCATCTATCGTCGGACAAATATACATACAAACATGTAAACTTATATACAACTGCCGATATGCTCCCGTGGACTCTGAGACCTTCGCTTCGCTCGTTCAAATATGTATCCTCTTACGTAGGGTACCTATGTATAATAGTAATAATCTAATCTCGGAAGGCATTGGATCTCACGACACAGGACTCCTCAATGTGAGATTCAGAGTTCACCGCTATGGAAGTATTTATAACTACCCTCTAAAATAAAACAAACATAATAGACATAATTATTGAAGTACTTCTTAAGCTTTTGTAACAGCTCAAATAAACGTTATTTTATTTTATTCTTATCACGTACACATCACACTACTACGAGTACAATCGAGCTACGCATCTTTCTATGGACATTGGCATAGATTTTGCAATGAAATGAATTTTGCTTTGAATTGTGTCATAGATTGGCAATCTATGACATTCTTTCTTCTTTATATAATTTCCCTATGATTTTTCTATAATATCAGTAAAAGTCCAGGGGAATACCTTCCACACAGATCCAAGATGAAACATTTTAGGTAATTTGCCTTTTATTTAAATAAATTTTTAAAATTCGGGAACGCAGGAAAATCGCTGGTGCAGTAATAATATTTATCGGGAGGGTTCAAGGCGCAAATAACCAATAAATAACCAATAATAATATGATAATAATATGATAAATAACCATTCGCACTCATACTCTCCCCGAGGATTCCCTGTGTCATAGAACACATACAAAGTCACGGAAAGTAAGCATTCAGACTTAGCCAGTCACGTACAGAAGCATTTAACTGTGGCCCGCCTCAAATCCCAGGCGTGCATGACGCTACTGCAGCTGCTCCGACTAGTCACGGAAAATGTCTTAATACCTACCAACATTTTGACAGCATAACTCAATTATAATGGTAAAAGCTGAACTACACTATTGCCTCTGATTTTTAATTCCCTGTCAAATGATTTGGTAGATTTGCCTTTTAATAAATTTTGTGCGGAGCTACACAAGTAGTTAGAGAGCGAAAACTTTTATACAATTAAATAATTTTTGGACAAGACATCACGTCGCTTGTATGTTTATCATGCAAAATAGTAAGTTGTTGAGTTAATTTATTTTGACTTATGTATTTAAATATTTTTGGAATAGTTAATTTGCATGCCTGATCTGAGGTTGTTATTGGCTGTTAAAACATATTTTAAGATCTATGTTACCCATTAACGAGCAATTAAAGAATTGAATTGAATTGAAAAAATTAACGAGAGAGTTGAAACACAATTTATTTATGCGGGGCCTTAAACTATGTTCTGCATTTTTTGGCTTGTCACACTTTTCGCTTTGCCTATCGACCCATTCCGGCCGTCAAACAAGGTCCAGCTTTCCTTACGCTATTAGCTTACCTGCACGGCTTCGCTCGCATAGGGTTCAGTAATTTTAAAACCCAACTACACATTTTCAGGGGTTGATTTTCAAGAAATCCTGAAACATGCCTTTCATTATTTTTTACACAAACCGAGTTTCATTAACGTAGTATGAAAAAAGTTTTTATAAATTGGGGGTCTATTTTACCCCTTTAGAGGTGGAATTTTGCAAAACCCGTACTTATTGTTCACCTAGACCATCACAGGAGTATTGGGTTCAAATTGAGTATTGCGTTCGGGTTTTTGGGTTCTCTATCATAAGCAGTTTGGTATGTGCATTGATTCCTTTTAATTATTGTGATATAACATGCGCCTAGAAATATAGGCACCTACATAATTCAAAAGGTCGACACATCCAAAAGGGGTCCTAAAAGTACAACATAAACTACAGGAAATTATGTTATGGTAAACAACAGCCTGTACACTGTACAGGTTGAATATTAACTAGGGTCCGCTTTGATCCCGGCCACGTGCTACCTAACGCCTACCGAATAACTCGCTAACAAATTCCCAAGTAATGTAAGTTTATTGCTTTCTACATCAACTTTGAAAACCATTTTCTAATTTGACATTACCCTGAGTAAATACTAAACTTTAAAATTAAAAAAAAAGTAATATTATTAAAATAAACATAAAATACCCGACAAATTGTACTCTAGTACAATTTACAGTCTGGACGTGATGAGGAATTCAACTACACCTCACTCATCAAAATCGGTCAAGTCATTTAGGCTACAAGAGGTAATATAATTACATACTCACAAACACCCCAAAAACTTACTTAACCACTTTCTTGGTCAATCGAGTAATCATCGCATAATTGGACGAATTTAAAAAACTAGCCACGCCTCACGGTTTCACTCGCTATCCTACAAAAACTTGTTCTCCTGAAATAACTATAACCGACACAATTTAACGTAAATATTCTCGTTTTATTGAAATAAAATGCATTTAAAAAACAACACAACGACAGTTTTGTATTTTAATTATAGATTACTAAAATTCTAAAATTCTGATTTTCCTAATACAGGAGAGGCTTCCTGTTTTTCTTTGTTATATCTTACACGTAATAGTACATTATGATACAAGTCTGCTATGTCGGTCATAACTTTCGAGGCGTTATTATTCGATATAATATTTATAGCGATATGGGCGCCGAGAGTGTAATGATCAATGCAAACGCGTTTCATACGACGTTTTTCAACGTACTTGCGAGAAAAAAAACAAACTTGATAATTAACTTTCAAAATTTCGTAGGCCGCCAGGTATTTATCTCTCTAGATTTTGGTGGCAAAGCTATCACTCGAGTTTCGTGCCTTGATTATTAGTTCTGTCGAGGTCAAATCTACGTAATGCTCAAGGAACAATACGTAATAATAACAAATAATAATAATAATAATAAATACGTACATCACCATGCAAAAAGCAGCCATACTAAACACCTGTCGAATTGTTCGGAAGTTTCTGCAGGACGAATTAGTTGCGGAAGATAATCCTCACCATGAACTCCACTTGGCCTAGGCCCGTGGTTTTCATAAACACCGAAACTCCTATAGTTTCGAGAAAGAGAATCTTTTAAAAAAAAACATAATAATAACAATACAATGCTTACTCTTTAACGAGAGGTATTGCTCGTCTTCACTACTTGAAGTCGATTTTTTTTTTAATAATAGGGAACTACATCGTGAAAACCTTGGACGAAACATCATTGCTAAATCCATGGTGAAAACGTTAACAAATATTTATTGAAAATAACGCGCAGATTTTTTCCTGCGCCACACCAGCATTTTTAGCCGCATAAAAGCTCTTTGTTAAATATCATAAAAAAATGCCCGGTAAAAATAAAAATGCTTCGCCTACATACATATAACTTGCATTGAGGTACAAACTTAACTTAATCGGATATATCATATAACAATAGTGCGGTAATGTAAAGTAAAAAACACGCTTGTGTAATGACTTGGGTTATAAAGCCTAAAAACGATGTAATAAGATCAACTTTCCAAGCAAGTGTGATGAAAAAGATGTTACCGTATTATTGTATCGTTCAGTTAAAGTAGTGATAAAATAACCGTTATTATATATAACAGAATAAATAAAGCTACGAAAAATCAGGTGGCGACAAAAAGGCGGCACGTCGCCAGCACCTACTGCCTCTGTAATGAAAATATACGAGATATAAGTCAAACAGCGGGCGACAAAGACGCCGACGCCAGCGCGACGCCACACGCCGACGCCTCAAGTGGTGCTTCAGATCTAAACATTATTCAAATACTTCCGAATTGATAAAAAGAAAATAAAACCATGACTTCATAAAGTAACAAGTTAATTTTAATAAAAACGAACAGATGATCAGTTTTTTTGGAAAAAAAGACAAACAAAGTAAGTCACGGTGGAGTCCACGTCATGCCCCAGTAAAGTTGTGGAGACTTTACTAGAGATATCTATAAAGTTTTGGAAACAACACAAAGAGTCACGTTTCACAACATGATATACCATATTACCACCACTACTTCACGTCTTCACGTTCCCTTAAAACTCTGCACGAGTGTTGGTGAATAGTATAATAATGTGAAACGTGACTCTTCGTGTTGTTTCCAAAACTCCAAAGAAACTTCTAGTAAAGTCTCCACCACTTTACTGGATCATGACGTGGACTTGACTGTGTCTTACTTTGCTTGACTTAGACTAAGACTGAGACTTATTTTAATTGTGAAATATTTGACTTCACTTGAAATAATACAATACTTGACACTGGCTAAATACACAACGCGTGGAGCCAAAACATAAGAGAAAAAAACACTCGTTCATGACCACTTAATGGACAAAAAATACACCTTTTTTACAGATTAACAATCGAAATAACACAAGTTTTGGAAAAAAATACAATGACGCGAAATGACTTCATCACGTTCCCGCCAAAACTCGAAGAGGGTTCTACTCGTACATAATTATTATCAATCATATATTAAATACTTATATTCTTCCATACTTAATTTACTTACATATTTACACACTTACCAACTTCCGCATTTATATTATTTGTGTGATGTGATTGGTCAAGAATATTTTGTTATACGCATTCGCAGCTAACATCAATGATGGTACAATTGTTAAGGAACGATCTAGCTTTTGGTCTAAAACTGCTTCAGTTGAATCAAAGTACTAGTACGGTTCCGAACCGTACTAGTACTTTGTTTAGTAGTACTTTGTTACTAACCGTAAAACATGAACAAGAAACCCTTATAAGATCCTCACGTCCGGTCGTCCGTCCGTCCATCCCAGTTCGTCACAGGTCACTCTTGATTTATTTTTTTATTCATAAAATTTGCTGACATTATTTTTAATTTATTAAATGACATTATTTTTTAATACTGTTTTATTAAATTTAATTTTATAAAATCAATTATTACTAATTACTAATTATTTTTTGTACTGACTTTTGATTAGTACTGACTTTAATTATAATTGAAATTATGTACGAATTATGTAATTATTAACAAATAAAATATTACAAAATAAATACAAATACAGAAATATTTTTGTAAATGTGACTTTCCTAGTGTAACTTACCAATGTTATAAGGCCAATAAATAATTCTATTCTATTTTATTTCATTACATTCGAAGTTACAAGGTGACCAAAGAGCTGGCGCTTACTTCGGCCAAAGGGTGCGTTTGGCAAATTCAACGGGGTAATGTCGCCAGCTTTTTGGGCACCTTACCCGTAGACAGCGACCTAAATGCGGTTTTTTATTAGTAGAAATTTTAGATTTATTTTATTTAAGTAATTCGTTTAATTTTGTTTGTAATTTTAGTTTAGATTATAATATAGTTGTTTATTTGATATTTTTAAGTGTAGATAATATTGTAATGAAGTAGATTTGAGATTTTTTCCATTACTTCTACATTTATGTACAGATTGTTACGTAAATGGTGTCCAATACGTGAAGATGTTATTCGGTATCGATAAAAGGTAGGTATTATGTTGTGATGATACACCTCTAAAATTGAACATAATCCGATAAACTTCATTCGATCATTTTGGGAACATGTCCACGAACCCCTGTTTCGACACGCTCTCGCCATTTTACTTATCATTTTTTCTCAGGTGGTATGAAATGCTAACATACACTCTAGCCTAGTCTTTAATGATGAATGAATAATTTAATGAATAATTTGATGATGAATGCTTTGCAAACTTTATTTCGCAGGTCGTAACCACAAAGTCGTAGTGACCCTATTTATCGTAAGAGCCAACCAACCATATTTGCAGTATATCGGTCCCCAAGTAGAGCTTTAGGGATTAACAAATCTGTCTATATTAGGCCCCTTGACGAGATGAGGGAATGAGATGAACTCTCTAGGGATAGAAAACGTCATGAAATGCTTGTCTACGTTCCAATTACATTTTTCCTTACTCGGTGACCTTTTGCACGATTGGAAAAATAAGGTAGCTCATTCCAAAGCTGTAGAAGTAGATTGGTTTATTTGGATTTTTAAGTAGGAATCGACAGTTTGATAATCCCTGCTGATATTAAATCCGCAAGTTTTTGTTGGTTTGTTTGTTTCTCTTTTACGCAACAACAAAGCAACTGGTCGACGTGTTCTTGCGTGGGTAAAGTTTAAAGGCCAGAGAGAGACAAGGGTTACTTTTTAACCCGGAAAAAATACTAGTCCTAGTATTTATACTATATATTTTTTTCCACGTGGGCTATTCAGAAATATGACACCCAGCAGCTCTCAGAGTAAAAGCGATAGACTGGTCAGGATAATGTTAGTTCTCTAATTTTGCCATCGGCAGTGAAGCAACCTCCCCAATATGGAAGAGGCTTCGTCCAGCAGCGGACGTAAGAGCTGATAGTAAGTTATTTTTTTTTGTTTCTCTGTGACGAGACGAGCAATTCGCTCACCTGATGTTAAGCGTCTCGCTTGCCCATATAGCGCAAGCAATCTGTCATTTGACGGCACAAGAGTTTTGCTTGTTTGCCACTTATGGCATTAAAAAAATATTTAATTTCATATATTTTTTTTATATATATTTTTTTTGGAAATAAATAAAATAAAATCCCTGTACTTGTGCTATTGCAACTCTGTATTTAATTCACTGCGTAGCTACATCGTTATAAAATAACCTATATATGCACGTATATTGCTAAAAGCTATTACGTTCATCAACTTATAGCTCAATGATCTCACTAAATCTACTGATAGCGACGACAAGCACAGTATCGCATGTCAGATCTTGGATACAAAGTTGGCACAGTGCTTTGTACTTATTATCGTTTGATTTACATCACCTCCGCCCATCTGGTGTGAACGCTAATTCTATCACAAGCATATACGACAACTTTATGCCAAATAGAAAGTTCGTACCCCGACTAGTAATACCCTCAGAGTCAGAAAAGTAGGATTTAAAAAGAAAAAAATTACAATCAGATTGTATAATAAGCTGAAATGTGTTCTCTCTTGTCCAGAGAATGCGCAGACGTAACGTAATAGCTCGTATTTGTTTGCTTGCTTTGTACACGGAATCAGTGAGTTTTTTTTTTTTGGAAAATGCGTTCAGGTTGAAATTCTCAAAATAAAATTTGAAATTACCACTTTTGACTAGAGTATTTAAAAACTGAAGGGAGGTTTAATTAACTCTCTAAAGCCGTTAGCCCTGTTACTGGGCCGGGCCACCTTAGCAGATAGAACAGGTGAAACCAATCTTTTTATAGCATAGGTAATCAAAATCTGTGCATTATGGAAGTTACCTGTAGATTTCTAATTAACTTCATCTTTATCCGAGACTGCGTGTAATGCATGGTCGCCTTTTTCTGATTTGGTTCTCTTTCAACTAGTTTTTCGTCACAATCACAAGGTTTGATCCTCAACTATTGGACGAACTCAGTAACTTATTTAGCGAAGTTTTCGTGGGCTTTTACTAACTTAACAGAATGTTATTTGGTAGCATGAATCAATAATTTTGTCTGTGGCACGTATATTGTGATCAAAATGTTAAATTGATATTTTTTAATATTCCCTGGCAACTAAGAAACCCTTGTAATTTCGTCGTGTCCGTCTATCCGTCTGTCTTTGCATGGTGATTTTATTCAAAGTTTATTATGTATATAAAATATATATATATAAAAATATAAACTTAGTTAACTACCCGTTAACTAAGGCATCGATCACAATGCTATTGTAATCACATGGCACAAATAATTGGTTACCTATTTTTGCAAAACTTTCTTTAAAAGAATTGGAAAACTGGATTTCATTTTGCTGATTCAAACTTGTATTTTTACTTCCCGAATCTGCCAAGATCGTTTTCTTTCTGAAAATATCCTAAGTGGTTCTGAAAAGGGCAAAACATTTCGCAAAAGGATTCGACTGTGACTACATTAGGATGCTTTCAAAACTTTAGACAGGGTTGAAAACCGCTCGAGGCACCCTTTTTGTAGTGAAAGCTGAAAACGTACAAAAATCACATATCTTATATTTGCAATACCGAGAGATATATTTATAGAGCTAATAACAAAGCCTTGTTTGAATTATTAATCGTACATTTTAATTCAATGTACTTAGTTTTATCGAAAAAGACAGATTTTGGTTATTTTATCTACTAAAGTCTAAACACTAAACAAAGAAACATTTACCAAAAAAAGAAAGTCTAAAACGTAATCGGGTAATAACAATGGTTCTATAGCCGTTTATTCTTGACTGCATTTCAAATTGTATTCAATGACCAACATAGTAAATTATCACCAAATCTTAGCGAGCAAATTAATAAAGTTAACTATGAATACCTAAACAAACCACTGTGATTGCCATAAAATGTAAGCATATTACCATATTATATAACATTATAATATATTGTATTTTTTTTTAATTAAACACTAGGTTAGGTTATGTTTGAACTAAGACAAACAACGCGCGAGCATAGCGCGCGAAGTGAGCGTGCCGCGACAGCGGCCGGCAAAGCGCTAAAAAATAAGAGACATAAAAAGTAACTAAACAAACATACTATAACTAAACAATAACAAAAGTATAGGGTCAAACTTTAAGGAGTTATTTAACTGTGTTTGAGTAAACAATATTTTATCTTTTTAATTTAAGAGTAAATTACTTTTATAGGATAGCGAGATGTGAAATATACAGATGGCGTTTTAAATTAATATTTGGTTAAAATGTTGGTTGTCATTTGAGTATGATTTCAAGTTGACGTGGAGTTTTAATTTTGGTGACCATTTACTATTTTTGGCATTATAAGTTTTTTTTTGACGTAATTTTTTACTATATCTGGTGATAATTAACATAAGCCATTTTTAATCACAGGAACATGTAACTTTTGGCTTAGCTGTCATCGGTAAAATATACAACTAGAGACATCAATCTCTATTTTGAAAACTTAGTAATAGAAATATTTCAATAACCACACATTTTACAAACGATATTTTGAATATTTTCACACAAAAATCCTTACTTATTCAATAGAAATCTCGACAAAAATACCTGAGCTCGTGTGGCACGCTCGGGGAAGAATGTAAAGGACAGGCAATTTTATACCGAGCCGATTAGCGTACTATCTGCCACTGCCAACCGCGAATAAAAAACCCAAAAAATTGGTTATCCCTTTTCCGGGGAAAGCCGACTAACAATAATAAATCCGCGTAAATATTACGAGATATCACGCATTTTTGTATTAGCTATTCACAATTGTGTAAAAACCGTTGGCACGCTATCTTGCGGAAAACGTTGGAGGTTGCAAAGGTCTTTCCCGCGAGGAACAGTCAGGGAAACCCGCAGAACCTAATGTGGCGCAA
Organism: Apocheima hispidaria; assembly: GCA_947579745.1. NCBI lineage: Eukaryota > Metazoa > Arthropoda > Insecta > Lepidoptera > Geometridae > Apocheima > Apocheima hispidaria. The sequence continues at coordinate 12,736,545 of OX388157.1, forward strand.
ACAGACATATATTTTCCTTATAAAAATGCAGTGGGACGTGCGAAGAGTTCAAGAAATAATGTTCGTATGCTTAAGCTTAGGACCAACCACGAAGTTAACAAACTTGATTGAAATTACGAAGCCTTGGCATGCAGCATACATATTTTCATATTTTTTTTCCTAGTTTTGTTGAGCAACCTAAATCTTTATTATATGGCAGAAAAAAATACTCATCAATCAAACAGTCCATCGCAATAGCATCCTTTCGAAGTAATGTGTATCGCGCTAAGAAATATTAAAAATCAAAAAGAAAACATAGGCGTTGCGTACTTTCTAAGTAACGTTCATAGTAACTTTATTTATAAAGTACATCGTAATTTCAACTTCATACTTAAACAAATACAAAATCTCACCATTCATACAAAAATCGTAATTCATACTTACAGTCCAAGCTAATGCCTACATCCCTAAAGTACTTACCTATGTTCGACTTATATAGTCTCATGGAATTTGCGATTCTTTTGGGAAGTAACAAGAGTTTCATAACTTGTTATTAAAGTAACAAAATATGTCGAGACTGCAGCGCTACGTTTAAAACTCATGATTGTGAAACTTTAGTTTTTGTAAGAGAAAATACTAACTTCGTATGTAGATATTTAGAATAGTTTGATAGTAGAACGCCAAGATACATTGCCAACCTCGTTAGTGGTTACATATTTGTGCCGTTTGGAGTAGAGACGTTGGGGCTTTGGGGACCGGGAGCTCATCTTATTTTCAAAAACTTAACAGAGCGCCTGGTTGACGCGACGCGTGACCAAAATGCTGGCGTTTATTTGGCTCAACGCATAAGCATTGCCATTCAGCGTTGTAAATCCGCCAGCATGCTGGGTACGCTGCCAACTGGTAGTGGGCTTGAACATTTGGATTATCTATAGACCTTTAATGGTCCCTGGATAATCCAACTGTTATTTTTATGCAGTAGGCTAAGTATTTTAGGTGGTTGTGTTTTGCTTAATTAATAAAGGCACTTGCCCGATTAAAAAAAAACATTAACTAATATAATTAAGTTAGTTTATATCGCAATATGTCCTCCAGTTTTTGTCAGTTATAAAATATTTGCAGTATGCGAGCGGGTGCTGAAGATAGCTCCGAATTATGTTCCCTTGTCATTTCCATACCTATGCCATAAATGTATATAGGTAATATTATACTGTGATATTGTGTACCCACAATTCTACTTCAAATACCAAAAATCAGTAGATCTTTTTTTTGTAACTTTATTCCCTAAGAAAGTTTGTACGGAAGTTCGTCACTTTTACTTTGTTTTTGCAAAGAAAATCTACACGAGAAGAATAAAAACTTCATACAAAAAAAAGTGTACCCCCGAAAAATCTACTTAAAACCAGATGGCGCTTACATTCGAATTTAGTAAGTTATTGTACAAACCGCTATAAAAGCCGATGAAATAAGTCACTTTTGGTTTTTATTTCAAGTCAAGCATAAATTGTGACGAACATGTCGCAGATTAAAGTACATACAGTACTTATACTACGTACGTACGTATCAGTACTACGATCGAGCTACGTATCTTTCTAAGGGCTTTCTAAGGGGTTTGCGAAAGACCGTCAAGCTTCGTCCCAGTCCCAAGACCTGCGAGAAGGCGAGCATAACTGCATACGAACTCACGGGCATCAGCGAATAAGGAAATACATTTCAGAAATAGCAACTGTCATAAAGGATTTATTATGATCCACTCTATAGAACCACGAGGTAAGAACGAGCGCCAGTGCTTTTCCGGAACAAAAAACAAATAAAATCACACTGTGATAGGAATCGTTTCATTCTTTATCACCAATATTCTTCCCCATACAAGAATTATGGGAAAATCGTTGCTATTCGCTAAGTCAGGAATTCGCGAATGTTTCCTGAGAGCTTCTAGAGCAGAGATGTAGAGACTGCGGCCCGCGGGTCGCATGCGGCCTATTGTCGATAGCGTGCGGCCCGCAAGCTAATTAATAAATAAATATAATGTTTATTCAGCTAAGCCTTCTAGGTTTACAACAGAGATAAGACAACAAAGAAACTGGACAACAAAGTCTGTGTTTTGGGTGCCCAATTGATCCAGTTCAGCAGAAGCATGTTTCGTGCAGAACTGTACATGTTTATAAACAATTAAACGCGTACATATTTATTTCTATATTATGTTAACACTTTTTTCAATGCTACTTACTTGCCCACATTTAAGCAATGCCGATAATTTTGCATGTGCTTGTAGCTAGTCGCGTTGAAGTCGTATTTGAGTTTTCAGGATCTTTAGCTCATAATCTGCGCATGTAGCCCCTAGTACCAATAAGTTTTACACCCCTGTTCTCAAGGTAATGTTCCAGTTTGGTGTTCGTGAAGGCAATAAAACGCTGCGTGCTTGTGAAATGTGAGATTTATCGTTAGCCGATTTAGTTTACAAAATTTACAGGTCAGGGAGCTGTTTCTCATTTGCAGCAATAGGAAGGCGATTTTGTTCAAGGCTATTTTGTTCCAATTTCTGGTTTTGTCTGAGAAAGTTTGTGGTTATTACATTAAAACATTTTTGTTGGAACACGCTATAGAACATTTAACGAAAGATGATGCACTAGCTCTTTATTCTTTTAGCTTACAGAGCATTGTTTAGTCTTGTCGTTAGTTTTATAGAAGTAGGATAAGCTATACTGGTTACATATTATTTAGTTAGATTGACGGGCGGACCCAAAAAAAGGTTACTATGAAAGTGTCTAAAACCAAAGAAACTTCTAGGCTTAAAGTTAAAGAAATTACAAACACGGATTTTTGGTAATAATTTAAAAAAAAAACGCTTGACTAGGCTGTATTTTGTGGTTTGGAGTACATAGGAAAGTTTGCACTTCTTCATTGTCACGCGTGTCGTAGTTCAAAAAGATTTGGGCCTTCGAATCCAGAGTTCCGTAAATTTTCCAAGGTTTGTTCTTTGTCGGCTTTCTTTCGGAACTAAAGCGTAATATTTTATTGTAGTCCCAACAATAGGGTTACGCATACATGCATAGACCTTTATGGTTGTTCAGAATTCGCTACGAATTTTGGTAAATGTGCCATGACTGGTTAAAGTTCTTTGCCCACTGCATCGGATTCAATTATCAGATTGTCTGATATGCCAAATTTACAAAATACAATATCGTTTTTACTGTTATATATTTTTCGTTTCATTTAAATAAATAATATTCCTATCAAAAGCGAAATTTAATTTTCAACAAAGAACTTGCTTTTTTTTGCTATTATTAGAAAAATCTATTTTGCAACATTAATTTGAAAGTTTTGAAGCAAATTCATAAAGTTATAGTTAATTATTATAAAAACAAGAATTAATTAAACAGAAATCGTGAACAAAACGATATGTAATTTCGGATCGGACGTAGTGCGTATGATGTCATGTCCTTATGATTTTTATACCAAACATCCCTAACTCTCGACGAATGTCTTATGCTTATGTGAATACAGCCTATTTTTTCCTTTTTTCAATTACAACTTTAGTGTGGTACGGATAGAAATAAATGGACTCGCAATCCACAATGGGTTCATTGTGGATTATACCGCGTTCGGAATGATAAATCAGCGCAATGTTTGATCGGATCAAGTTGTTGGTTTTATTTTTGTCTATAGTGATGGTAAATTCCCTCTGTGATATCGACAGCGACAGCGACAGCGATGAAGATAATCTAAGAAATGCCTACCATAACCTGAACCCATTTGGGAATGCACCTATTAAAATCTAATAAGCTCCGTGCCTAAAGAAGAGGGATTTTTTGGGTTGTTCCGTCTTCGCCCCATTTTGTTTCGGAAAAATGAATAGCCTTAGTAAAACTCTTACCCACGACTTCGTTTTCGTGGACATAAATGTATCATATGTCCGTCTTTGTTATATACAGTAACTCGTTATCAAATTTTATTAAGATCCGTTCAGCCGCTTAATAAGCCGATAACGCGACAAACATCCAGACAGAGAGACAAAGCTAGTTCCTGTAGGTCGCTAGATGGCGTTGATACATTTTTGTGCATTTTTTACCCGACTACGAAAAAGGAGGGTTACGAGTATGTTGACGTTATGTATGGAATGACAGTGGTAATGTAGGGAATTTTCCATCGCGAAAGGAAAGTTTTTTCCTCGAGACGAACGTATTCATTTTTGTACCTCGAAGCTTTATTGGTCCTGATATGACTGCGGCTATATTCTTCTGAATTATAACTACCTATACCAGAAGTTCGCGGCGAACTGAGACTTCGCGACCCCTATATCTTTGCAACCCCTGGACCGATTCAGCTCATATTTGAACTTAAAAATTGTATTGAAATAAACTACTTGCCTAAAAAATTTCATGAAGATCGGATCAACGGTTCGCAAGTTATGATCGGACAAATATACACACAAAGATACAAGCATACATACAAAAGCCGATTTATCCCAGTAAACTCTGAGACCTTCGCTTCGGTCGGTCAAATATTAGTTAGGATTAGCATAGAACCGATGCGAACCACAGGAGGACGGGCAGCAGCGAGGTCTTATTAAGCGGTGAGCGTTCTGCGACCCCCAAGCCGCCTGTTAAGCGTGGGTATAATTGTAACCCTTCAAGGTGAGGCTTTTTACAGCAGTGGACTTCTGACCCATGATAAAATGATAGACTATTAGTACGCGACAGTCCACCGGACTTGTTGTGAATCGAAATAAGTTTACCGTGCCAAGTCGGCCAAGGTCTCTGGTGGTCGACTTCCGCCGATCTCTAATAGACTTATCAGCTAACTAGAAGTCTGTCGCCTATGTAGACGATAAAAGTTGTGACCCGTAACAAACCTAACAACCACGGACCGCAGACCGACGAGAAAAAAATAAGAGGAAAATAAATCTCTCTTTCGTTTGTTTAGACTGCGGTCGGCAGCAACCAAAATGTTACATGTCAGCTCTTTGATGATTGAGAGATCTGTCTGAATCAGAACCGTGGTAAGCAGTGAATAAACGTTTTATTCTATCTCTGAATTGACTGTGCTATCTAATAAACTTGACTTACCTACACATCGCCGAGGGTCCAGTTCGGAAGCTCTTAACCAAAGACGGGTAGAAAGGCAACTACCTACTTGTACAGTCTAATTTAGTTAACTTTAAAACGTAGCTCTTTCGTAATATTATAATTTTCTGGTTAATACCCGAGCCATTTATAATGCAGACTGTCCAGAGTGTCCCCTTTGCATTTTCTTATCCCCTCTTTAAAATGTAAAAAGACATCAGACTCGCACAGCTTCGGTTAACAAATTGATGTTTTTTGTTCCTTGCGCGTGAGTAAAATTTAAATGACGCGGTTTGCAGACTGACGGTCTAATTTACAATCTGCGATTTATTAAATAAATAAATAAAATAATAAATAAATATCTGGGACATTTTTGCACACATTTTTGGGGTCATCTGACCCCAAACTAAGTAAAGCTTGTAATATGGCTGCCATAGACTGATATACGTACATATATATTTTTAAATACATACTTATATAGATATTAACACCCAGACATGGAACAAACACAAATGTTCATCACATGAATGTTTGTCCTAGATGGAAATCGAGCCCACGCCCCCAAACACAGAAGGTAGGTTCACTACCAACTGAGCCACCGGGACAGTCAAGATAATGTTAGTGATGTCTAAATAATAAATTCGTATAGGCCGAGTGACTAGCCCTGGTGTCAGAGTTAAGACCGCCTGAAAGCTTGATGTGGCTTTGTGGGGGTTTTTATAAGACAAACAACCGATACTTTCAATTTAACGCGTCATACGACCCACGGTAGCGATCACTCGCGGTCACCCATCCGAAGACTGACCGTGTCGTCCGTTGCTTTGCACCGGAGATCGATTGTGAACACCTTCGAGCAACATAATGAACTCTAGAACAAATATCGTGATACGAAACCCAGATAAAATCAGCTTTGGATAACGGCTCATTGAGCAGTAGCGTGGACCTAGGGCGAAATATCTCATTTTTAACCGACTTCCAAAAAAGGAGGAGGTTCTCAATCCGATTGTATTTTTTTTAATGGTCCTCCGTCATTTATAAACCGATTTGGAAAATCATATTTTTATTTGAAAGGCTTTACTACCATCACAGAATTCTCCTTATAAATAAGGTCCAGAAGGGTAGTCTCCATACAAACACGATTTTGAAATGGCTTATAATTTTTGACAGTCTTTTTTGTCATGACATTTGAGGCTTTCCATTAAAAAGTGATTACCCTATTTGGTCGGGTAAATAAATTTTGATTGGAGTGATTTAGGTTGTATCACAGTGGTTCTTAAATAGGCTCTTATACTTTTTTATCATCCACATTATTGTTAAGTTAAATAATGTTAAGTTTTTATTTTCAATTTATTACGATGGAAATGGAATCCTCTAAATTTGCAAATAAACGCATACGCAACTTTCGCTTATTAGCGGATTTATCTTTTTTGAAACTGCCTGACTATTCTGCAACCTCAAGTAACACGCATGTGACGGTGAAAACCTAAGAGAATGTGCATATTACTTGCAGACCCAAAAACCCACAACCACACTAAACAAATTTACATTCTTACATTCTTAGGAAGGTACAACATTTTATTTCTAAAAAAAATGTAATACAATTGTGTCATATCGTGACACGCTCATTGTAGGCTTGTTGTTGATAATTATGCGCCGACACATATTTTAGGCAAAATTATGAAAATTATGTATTATAGGTAAATTAATATTGGCGGAAGCCTTAATAGGTTTCCGCCATTATTCATCCCTACTTTGCCGAACTATTTTTATCAAAAGATCAGCTACATATAATATATCTGAGTCTCTAGGAAACGTAAACAAAGTTGGGAAATTACAAAAAATATTTGGCAACACTATTATACATAACGTTGTCATAGTAACTATTCTGTTTACATTATTCAATAATTTTATTATTTTGATTTTTTATCCTAAAAGTATATTTTAGGACTTGTAGATGGATGTGGCAGTGGTGTTCTTTGATTCCTTGTAATTCCGGCAAGATTTTATTGCACATTATACCATCTTTTGTCTGATTATTCGGAGATTTTATCAGTATGAGATGAGAATGACAACTGTATGGAGCTCATAATTTGATTTGACAGGTACGTCAATACTGGTGTGCTTTCTTTCAGTATAGTTTGATTTGCTGATTAGGTGTCTACCCCTTTATGTCTTTGACTACCATATTGGTCCCAGTTTTATCAAAATACACTTCTGATAATGGGATCCGTAAGGAATTGAGAAGGACATTTTTTGAGAGTATTTTAATAACTCAGTTTTTTGTTTTTTAAGATAATTCAATGAAAACCATGACTAGAATTCTTCGTTATGAGATGAGAAGGAAAAACCACAAAAAAACGATCCAGCTCCGTTTTACTTAGCTTTGGTGGTTATCGGACCTAATTCCGTAATAATTTAATGTGCTATTTATTGCCCACTGTGGTAAGGTAGAGCAAATTTTAGCGGTCTGTAGATTTATCCTCTGAGAGAAGGTAGTGACAAGACAGGGTAGGTAGGTCCCTGAGGTGCCCCTTGTCAACGTAAAAGGTCAAATTGAGTTAAAACCGTCAGTTAAAAGAATCACATGTATTTCTGTCTCCTTCTACACGAAGGGACTATGCCCTTTGATACGCTGGAGAACAATACAATTGCAAAAATTAATGCGCACATTGTTTTGAACGGGTGCAGCATGGCTGTAGGACGAGTACGTCGCAAATTGAAGTTTTGGGTGGCATTGAACTGTTATGGGTAGTGTGACGCTTAACAACAGGTGAGCGACTTGTTTGTCTCGTCCGTCTGTACCATAAAAAAAAGTTGAGCAAGATGGTATATAATTCGAATACGCGGAAAAAAGTCTAATAAAAAAATTCTGTCAATTTCAGAACCACCTCCTTTTTTTTCGAAGTCGGTTGAAAGAAAATTATGACATTCCATTTTTCTTGTCTTGGTATAAAAAGTAATTGATTTATAGCAGATTTTATCACGTATTTTTTGCAATTCTGAGCAAAGTAAATAATCCCAAGCATGTATTTTATAATTTTATTTTAATTGACCGAGCGAAGCGATGGTCTCAGAGTTTACTGAGACAAAATAATCGGCATTTGTATGTATGTTTGTTTGTATATTTGTCCGATGATAATTTGCGAACCGTTGATCCGATCTTCGTGAAAATTTGTAGGCAAGTAGTTCATTTCAATACAATTTTTAAGTTCAAATATGAGCTGAATCGGTCCAGGGGTTGTGAAGATATAGGGCTCGCGAGGTTTCAATTCGGCGCGAACTACTAGTTATATTACTCGCAAGCTAGATAGTAAGCATTTCTGTCACTGTCACTCTCATTTAGATCAACATATGTATAAGGAATATGCTTGGTTGCGTTAGTTGCTTTACAAAATGCCTGCAGATGGGTAACCTAGTAGCGTCACTTCTCGAATACAATTCAGTCGTTTGTCGTGTCGTCGACTAAAAACGAGACTTCGGGACGGACAGCATGGCCAGTCATTTACATAATCTGGATTCGGAACACCTTTCACAGGCGCTAAATTGCTATTTTTATGCGAACCTTCCGACCCTTTTCAAGAATGCTTCAATTTCTACGTAAAATGTATGGACAGGTTCAAATTACAGGGCTTACATAGTCATATTGAATGACAACGTCTCAATTGAAAGGAGACTATTATAGTATAGACAAACTTCGTACTTACTACTTATACTTACTTCGTAAGTACTAGGTCCTTTGCGTTCTTATACTCGTTAATAATAATTAAAATACGTTTTTGTGGAAAAATATATTATAATTACAATTATTATTTTTCATTTTTTATTATTATTATTTGAAAAATTGTGGAATGAACTACCTTTGTAAACCAAGCGTTCACCTTCACTGGAAGTTTTTAAACGCCAAGTTAAGTTGCACTATATCTCGGGATAGTTGCTGCATCGTCATGCTCTCTCTATGATTGTAATTGTGTATATGTATGTATGTGTATTATTATTATTATTTAGGTATGTATATATTGTTGTAGTATTAGTAAGTAGTATATTTTTATTATTTTACTATATTTAAGTAGTATGTAGTCTTATTATGTAAGTATGTCTATTTGTTCTATTTGTGTGTTACATATTCCTTTATAAGGGCACACCCCGTCCCTTACCTCTTCCTTATAAATTCTCTCCATGCTAAGGTTGCCTGAAAGAGATCGCTTTAAGCGATAAGGCCGCCAATTGTTACACTATTTTTAAGTAGATTTTTGTATTATGCATGTAATTTCTGGTGTGCACAATAAAGAGTTATCTATCTATCTATAATAGAGACAATAAGTATCTAATATAACTCCGTTCCGTTTCGAAAACTATGATAAGCGATTTGTTCGTATTTTCATTTTATTAGCATCAATGACCAATAACAGTCATGCATCATGAAACATTATTTTTACGGAAACAACACTAATATTATAAATTGGAAAGTTTGTGTGTAAGAGTGGAATTATGTAAGTAGGTAAGTATGTAAGTGTTTTTGTTCCCGTTCAACTCTGTAACGGTTGAACGGATTTGGATGAAATTCTGGATTAACACATAAGCTACTTTTTGATCACGGAATAATATTCGGTTTCTGTAGAATAGCGTGTGGAACCGCGGGCGCAGCTAGTATTGACATATTTTGTTATTTTTATTTCACTGTTGTGTTAAACAATGCATGCGGAAATAATACAATCGATCTAATCTACAGTTTACAACCACTGACCATATCAATGTCTTTATCAACAATAGAGATGAGGTACTAGTCCGGATATACGGCACACGGGTAGAGTATTATTTTTAAGTTTATATGTTTTCTTGATTTCAAGTCATATATGTATATATATAGTCCTACTATTTTAAACTGTTGACGTTAATTTAATTTATGTATATAATTATAATTCCGTATAATTCCGTAGATAATACTAAATAATATAATTCCATTCCAAAACTCTTAAGCGGGAGAGTAATTTTTAAATAACTTGTCAAGAGCTAAACCTAAAACCTAAAAACTAACCTAACCTAAAAACGGCTATTTTAATGGGGCCATAATAACTGTCGAAATTCGTTGTTATTAAAGATATGAATTAGTATTGTAACAGTACCTACCTAATTAGTAGTGTATATACCATATTTTCACAAAACTTACTAAGTATACATATTTAAATAATTTTGCACGCCTGTAAATGTTAAATGGAAGGACATTTTTAGATTTAAGGACTTGTAAACCCATTATCACGCAAATAAAATTTTGATTTGAATTTGACTTTTTATTGACATAGTAATATTTTTTCCAATAAAAATACTACTCCACCATGCACTATCTCTCTGTCTAATGTAATCAATTGATAACATGCACTTTCTCCATTGTTAAAATGCTTTCAAAAACCTCAATCCACATTCAGACTTGATCAGGCGTAACAAATTCTAAACCAGTATTACCTGACCTCCGACCCCTCTCATAGCCGAACTGAAGTGTAAATAGAGAGGAAAACCTTATACAGGTGTAGAGATCGCGTTTACATGGTCGTAGGTATTTCGAAATTGAGTGCCTAATTACGTGTAGACAGTGTTAATCCTTTAATGGGTTTAAATTCAATTCCGATGTAATTACTAAGTAAGAGTAACTATTACATACTCGTATTTAGGATGAAGCCTTAGGGTATACTCACAGATCACACCCTAGATTCTACATTCAGGACGTTCGAAGCGCACTACGCATCAGTCTGAATACACTTATGAGAAATTACTCAGATTGATTGATTGATAGGCGCGAGTAGGCGTAACCTTGAGATATCCAATGAGAACGTTTGGTCGCACTCCCGCGACCCGCGCCTTCCTCAAACTTTGGTGACATTTTGTAGGAACAACGAATCTCGTAATGCGGCATCTAGTGTGATCTGTGGGTATACTAGAGCAAATTCTGTCGACATAGCCAGTTAATGATAGCAATAAAATGAAGTGGGTAGCTTAGAACAGGCCACAGAAAAAAAAACTGCCAACAGACTACACTCTTTCAAATGAGAACTTCAATTATATTCGACATCATAGTGCTTCCTTAGAATTAGGCGTTAAAATACAATTATTAAACGATATCAAATAGATGAACATTCCTTCCCACATAATTTTTTTAGTATAATTTCGAGAGCTATTTAATACAATTCCACTTTTGATTGTACTTCGTTTTATTCATTCAAATGGAACAAACCTGTAAATCAGTCCACGTTATAAACAAAACGTGGTTTATTTTGTTCAGTATGCAAGAGAAAGTAAGTACATCAAACTTAACTTAATCAGGTTAATATAATAATTATACACAGTTGATATTATTATTACAGTGCGGTAATGTAAAGTGAAAAACAAGCGTGTGAAATAACTTTGCTTTTGAGCCTAAAAACGATGAAATATATAATATCCATCGTAGGCTGCTTCCTTGTATAACATCAGACGTGATCGCGATGACGTGATCAGTCAAACGCAAGCCAAAAAAAATAATTTAAGATTACCGCTTTACGAGCAAGTGGGTTGAAAAACAATTTCTGGAATAACAATATTCAATTTGTAAATAATTATAACCTAATGTACCTAAGTACCTACGTTATTTATGTACCTAATGAAATCTAGTTTCTATCGTCATACGTAATAGGCATACAATGCAGCTGACTTAACTCGGTCACTGTGAGCGAGGTCGGCTGCGCGTGCGCCAGTGACGCTTTTCACATTGTTCACATGACCGCTGTGTAAAATGTTTTCATAGACACATTTTTTTCTCATACCAGACACAGTTTTCCTTATGGTTCATGTACAAAATCGGAAATTTTTGCGGGTGTTTGTCATGTTTCGTTTACACTGTGTCGGGAAGAGTCGTATCTTTGGTGTTAGTTTAAAAAACCTGATACTGTTTTCGAACGAGTTAATTGTGTATACTACGAGTATGTGACGACCGATGAAGTATTCAAAAGAGCCCGAAAAGAAAACTTTGTTTGGGAATGAGAATGAAAGTTGTGTTGCTGTTGTTCGCGTGCGTGCTGGTGGTTGCGTACACGCAAGACTGTAAAGTTGGTGGGAAAAGGGTAATTTTTGGTGTATTTATGTATTATTTACGTATACAGTGTAACTTTTAAAAGATTCCGGAAATTTTGTGTATTTTAAGATTGATGAAAAATATAGTATACGTATTTTTTGGTTTTAACAACGTTGGTACAAAATTATCGAAATAACTTCAAATGAAAGTATCTACAGCAGGAGCTGTAGTTATATTCGCTCTATTCGTGATTGTTGGTATATTATACGAATACCTACGATACGTGTAGGTAGTACCTACATCGCTTCTTCTCGATTGCTACAACGAGATTATTATATATTGGGGTAAGTAATTATTGTATGATAGGTTTTCCGACATTTCGTGGTCAATAAATTATTAATGGCAAAAAAATATATTTATTTATTGTTTTAATATGGTCTATTAACGATCCTGGTAGCGTGATAAAAATTTGCGCATTACATAAAAAGTTACCCTGTATATATTAGACATTTGTGGTCAAAATTAAATGGATTTAAAAACTCACTGCATGAACCTGCTATTATTCAAAGTATATAATTTTGTTAGAGTAGGACGACATATAGCTGTGTAGTAAAAAGTCGAGAAAAAGACTTTAAATTTTGCAGGAACCCCTGCTTGCTGTTTATTATCAAAGAATATAATTTTAAAAATAAAAATAAAACTTCTCTTTATTAATTTCACTTCCTTCATCCCAGCATTTTTCGCACTGTAGTATAGTGAAGTGAGAAGTTTTTCGGTAGCAAAGTTAATCTGCGTCTCGTACCTTTGAAGGTGCATCGTTACACTCATCGCGCGAAATTCAAATTTTCTTGCGTTTTTTGTCAATTACAGCTTAATTACTCGCCGTGGATTTATTGACACCAATTTTGCACCAATAAATAAGTCGTTTTATGAAATTACGGGTAAAATGATCACCTAGATAGCATTGGTTTAGCTACAAATCTCAATAAGCTGATTTTCATCTTGGTTTTTAGTTTAGTGGGAAATGTACTTATACTAGCTTTCAACTTGAATTTTTGGTTAGTGTAATTTCTTGAAACAATCTATTTATTATCGCAAAATTAGTTTTCATGAACGTACGATGAATAATTAAGCTGTAATTGACATAAAACGCAAGAAAAATTGAATTTGGCGCGCTGAGCGAAACGTTGCACCTGAAACCGCTACGCTCAGGATTTAATACAAGTACTCAGCCAAAAAGCAACTTTGCATCCTTGCATAAGAAATAACTTTAGCTCAGCTTAACTTTAGTTTAGCTTAATAATAGCTTAATATTTTTTGCCAATAATTTAGAATTTAGAAAAAAAAAATTTTTTAAAACTTCACAAAATATTTTTATATTTTTTTACAGTGCGCGGACACCGCGCAGTGCTGCGGAGGGTGTTGTATTGAAGGAGTGTGTATTGATTGTAAGTTATTTTTTGACATGCTAAACATTTGTTTCCAATCTCAGTAATGACATGATCGAAGATAGTGACCAAGTCTGGCCAGGAACGAAAATTGGCTGCAACACAAACTTAGCGACAGATAAAGGGCGAGACACACCCAGCCGAAGATTCAAAATTTTAAGATGTTTTTCGTCATCGATTCCCAAACTCATTATTGAAGTTTGATCCTGCACTCTGCAACGTGGCATCCGAATATGCTATCCTCAAAAATGTTCAGGCCAGTGCCACCCAATTTTTTTAACTTCAACAATTCAAAACCATCTGCGGCAATGCACTTCGCTCCTCACCCTGAAATATTATATGTTAAATCTCTTTGTGCCTGGTAATTTCGCAGGAACCATTTCCCTTCAAACCGGAACACAGTTATGTTAAGCACACTACTTCTTGGCGGTTGAATAACTTGCAAAGGTGCGGTAATTCCCCGGGTGGACTCTGAATAATTTTAACAAAAAACCCGACTTCAACAATATACCTACTCTGAATAAAATGCACTATCGAGATGTTCTAGGCAGCCCATTGCCACTTCAGCTTGCAAACCCTGAAAGCTATGTCGGTGACTTCAATAAGAATGAGATGAGGAATTTACTATTTGTCGTAATTATTTCAAAATAGTCAAACTTGACGAGGCTTGCGATTTTCTATACAAAATCAATGATTTTCTATCAAGGACACGGTGGACATTTTTTGTAGTCATAAAATTTCAAAAGAATACAACAAATCCCGGCCCGGCTTCTGTCGGCTCAGTCCGTACACATAAAAGCACGTCATTTGTTATGCGGGCCGACCGGCCGACCACATACATTTTCCTTGTGCGGTTTTCGAATACGTTCCCCGGACTCAGACTCTCCAAATATAAATATCCGTGTGGATTGTACCGTATGTAGCTCTTAACATACTGAACAACAACTCTTTTGTCAACAGCGACGAGGCTCTGTACGTACAGCCAGGACGTGTGCGAAGACCACAGCTGCATCGGCGAGGAGTCATGCGTCGCTTACTCACCTCCTGCATGTGGCGGCTGCGAGCCCGTCCCAGTCTGTACCCTGCTCAAGTAGAACATTACAGGACGAGGCGCTGCTGGTTCTCTTCGCATATACAATCCGGGGCTGTTCAAGAAAAGAGTGAATAGGTACTTCCTAGGCAAGCGTACTACATCTTCGGCCATATCGTCGCTTTCCATCAGGTGAGATTGTGGTCAAACGAATGCCTAGTCCGAAGTAAAAAAATAAAAAAATATGAACGGCACATAAGGCTGAGTTTTAGATCGGCGGCCACACACTACTCTACTCGCACCTGTCTACGCGCATTCATCACTTTTACATCTTTGGCCTAGCCTAGCTCTATCTCTATCTACCTCGCCGGTCCTTTGACTTGCGCTCAAAAACCAGATAAAATCGGTAAGGCGAAGAGCATGTCGAGTGGCAAGACGAGTAACGTGGCGACGTCTCTGCCTACTTCCCTCGCTACTTTTCTCGCCATTCGTCGAGTATGTGGCGGCAGCTTAACATACTGAACTAAATTGAAAGCTTTTTTGTTAATTATAATCGTTAGCGTAATTTAATAATAAGTCTGTTGTTTGTATAAAATAAATGTTGTTGAATTATACGAAATATATTGCGATATGTTTGTTTTTCTTAGCTAAGAGATTAGCTGTACCAATCTTTGCAACAAATTTAAAGACGGCTGAGCTGGACGGACAACAAACAAGTACACCTACATTGTTCGTTCTAAGGCCGAAAACGAAATGTTTTTACAATGTATTCAGTCGAACGAAAGGGAAAGAATGGAAAGGCTATTTTTTATTTGAATAAAAAGAGAGTCGCCCTCGGGTTCAAAGACATAATGAATAATGGTAAACCGTTAAACACAGGGGCGGTTTTAAAAGCAACTTCTTTTCTTTTTTTCACCTTTGCATTTGTTCAGTGTTTTTTTTTTTTTTGTTGTACTTATGGTTACAGATAGAGCTGACTTTTATACTGTTTTTTTTAGCAGACGTGTTACGGCTTTACCCCTCTGTTATATCTTTTTTTAGGATGAAAAATATTCTTCGTTTATCTTCGTTTTGCACAATAATTTGTTACCAAATTCTTTCATGTTCAATCACACGAGAAAAAAAAAACATTAATATCTTTTGAATATATGAAAGTGTTTGTGACACTGTTTGTTTGTTAAATGTCTTATCACAATTCACAGATCGAAACGATATTTTAAACTGATTTATTAATTCTATGTTTTACACGACTGCCCGAGAAGGAGGGATATGTTGTGTAGTTATGTATTTTTGGGTGTTACTATATTACCTCCTGTAGCCTAAACGGCTTGACCGATTTAGACGACTGAGGTTTCGTTGGATTTATTTTTATGTCCGGAGCTTCATAGACTACATTTTGAAGTAAGGTTTTGTGTTATTCTTTTAATAATATTACTTGTTTTTTTTCCACTTTAAGCATTTTGAACAGAAACTCTTTTGATGTTAAGTGATAGGATAGTAAACACACCTACCCTGGAATGGGAACTGGCTCTCAAGTGAGGCTACTGGTGTACACTTTTAGGTTTTTGGCGAGAGATTTTCAACTTGAGGCTGATAGCCAGCCGAGCGATAAAAAGTACCCTACCACCATATTATGGTTTCCTTTCGATGTTTTGCCGCGGGGAGCTCAATGCTCGTTGTTGGGATTTAAACCCATGCTATTCGGCATGCGAACCGATTGATAAAAGTGTATCCTTTAGCACAGATATGCCTGTAGGTTCTTCCATATACCTAGAATGTTAAAAAATGGGTTGTTCCGAGAATACAAGTTTGTATTTTAGCCAGGCACAGATCACACTAGATACCGCATTACGAGATTCGTTGTTCCTACAAAAAGTCACCAAAGTTTGAGGAAGACGCGGGTCGCGGGGAGTGCGACCAAGCGTTCTCATTGGCTATCTCAAGGTTACGCCTACTCGCGCTTTACAATCAACCAATCAGAGTAATTTCTTATAAGTGTATTTAGGCTGATGTGTGGCGCGCTTCGAGCGTGCGTTTGGATGCGAGCATATGCGCCGCGTCTCGTCTCATAAAAGTCACGGAACAAATTTGGTCGTTTAAGTCGAGGTACATAATTAAACAACTGCAATAAATCGCTGACGTCGGAAAAACTCATTATTTGCTGTACAAAAAGGTATGTTGCTTAATGACCTGTTCTGAAATACCCTATCGAAGCAATTTTCCGCGTGTCGCATTTCGTCGTTAAATTCGCATGGAATGGCGTGTGTGGCTCTCAATTGTGGCCGGGTGATTGGTTCGAGCTTTTTAATGGTTAAGGCGGTAAGCTATCGCTGTTTCGAAATTTTTGAAGTTCGATTTTTAATTTGCCGAAAACGGTTTTCGGTATCTCTGTGTTTCCGAAGGATTATCTCACTAATATTATAAATGTGAAAGTTTGTGTGTAAGTATGTAAGTGTGTTTGTTCCCGTTCATCTCTATAACGGCTGAACAGATTTGGATGAATGTAATAAGTGCCAAACCAGTTTTCGAGCATTAAAATCTAATAACCAAGGATCAAGCCCTATTTTGGTTAATTTAAAAGTAAGTGACTTCTAAATTATACAACAAAAAATATTTCCTGTAAATTTAAAAAAATAAGTAATATCGACTAAAACTTAGCAACGCCTGGACTGATTTTGCTCATAATCAAAGAAAAAAATTGAATTGATGTCAACTATTTGCCTTCAAAATTTCATGAAGATCAGATTTAATGGTTCTCAAGTTATCTTCGGAGAAACGTTTACCAGCTTCACGTCTCACACTTCACTCAACCAGCCCCTTTGTAATGGGCATCAAAATATATAACAAATTACCGAACTCAATAAAACATGAATCGCGAGATAAACATTTTTTTAAATTACTGAAACAATTTTTAATAAATAAAGTATATTACTCCATAGATGAGTATCTAACAGATAAAAACATATAGCACTGTTACATAACTAAAGTTTTGGTTACTGCTGTCCCTCTCTCTACTCTTCTACTTCTTGAGCTGGTACCCGACGGGGTCCACAATTGTGACCAAAATGTAAAACTACTAAGTACCAACATACATTGTGGAATGCTAAAATAAATATGAATATGAATATGAATATGAACGTACACACAACTGCCGATTTGATAGATTTGTAAAACGTAGAACTTCGTTCCACCTAGTCAACTATATATCTACTAGTTGTTATGTACAAATGCAACTCAAATCGTAAATTAAACAGCATGCGGCAAGCGTGGTCACGTCAAAGTGAATACGAGACGCGCGTTGAATATCAATGCTGCTATAGGTATCTGAGGTACGTATGGTTGACCGTAGAATTTGCATGAGTTATCTCCTCTATTGACACTTGTTAGCCAGTGAAACTCGCAACGTACGTTTGGCTTTTCACTTTGCAATCGTATGGACTTCACAACCTCACAGGCTCGCCAACTAGACAAAACTGAATGTATATTTGATTTGATATTTATTCAAGAAAACCTGTAGGCAAAGTACGAATGAAATACGTGCGTAGTCAAATATTGCGAATTTAATACAAATTTCACCTTCGATATTCATTTTTTGTTCGGTACACTGCTCTAACCGAAGTAGGAACTTTATGAATGTCTTTGATTTCGATTTCTGTTATCTACCTACCTACACACGACATAATCTTTTCCTAGATCTTTTCTAAAAATTACAAAGTAATTATATAAATTAAATTGAACTCTATTTATTTGGTATAAGTCCAATAGTCTTCGAAACCTTTTCGATACGGTGTCCAAAGTGTCCAACTCTACTTCAGGTTCATTTCCCAAGCGACCAGTTCAATTGAATATGCGAAAAGTGTATTAAAGTTTAAACCTTTTCAATAAAATCTTATTGTCAAGGAGAGACCATTTGGTGGCCTACATTGCCTGTACAAGAAGGTCATGCTATTCTCAAGAACTATCACTAATTCAGAGGTATCACTAATAGCCGCAGTCGTATCAGAACCAATAAAGCTTCGAGGTATCAAAATGAATACATTCGTCTCGCGGAAAAAACTTCGCTACTCAACGATCAACGATACTATCTAATATGTTTGTCGCATTATCACGGCTAAACGGCTGAACGGATCTTGATAAAATTTGATAAGGAGTTACTATTTATCCCAAAGACGGACACAGGATACTTTTTAAGTGTTTTATTCCTTCGTCGTCAAAAGCAAAAATGTTTAAACAAAAATCGCTATAAAACATTGGCAATGAGAAGATAGAGCCTTTTAAATGTAGGACTAAAAGACGATGTAGATTTAGTTTTAATTTGACACCGTTTAGGATCGGAAGCCTATAAAGTTTAAAACCCAAGGATCTGACGTGTCGTTCCTTTGGTCTATCATAAATCTATAGTTATCTTAGCTTTATTCTAAATAATTTCAGGTTGGCTTTATCAAAGTTTTTTCCTACCTGGAGGTAAAAGCAACTGTCGGTCGACATTCGAAAAGTTTCAGATTCTACCCTCAGAGCGTTTGAAACGTTGCATCGGGCAAAACACACCTATAAAGTTACACCCTCATTAGTTATTAATAGACGCGGGTAGACGTAGCCTTGAGATAACTAATTAGAAAGCTATATCTCAGTCCTTGTAAGCCGCGCTTTCCTCCAACTTTGGTGCTTTATTGTCAGAACAAAAATCTCGATATCGTATATCTATGGGTGTAATCCATGTTATTTCCTCTATACCAAGGTATCCATTTTCATACCTCGAAGCTGTATTGGTCCTTTGAATTATAATATCAGTTAGATTCTGTTTCCTAGCACGGCAATGCTCTACGCTCGTCAAACATAGAAAATGTTTGCTCACTACTGCTTGCCAGTTGAACTGGTAAGTGTGGTACTACTTCATGTGAACTCTACAAATGAGTTCTACCCACAGATACATTTTGCTTATCTTTCGTTCCACCACTACAAAAATGAAAGGGTTGTGAAGGATATATGAGAATAAGAGTCGCGAGGTCAGAACTCGGGGCGAATAACTAGTTTACACTATACTGCATCTAATGTTGCTCGATTATGTTGATTTAGGTGTTTTAGACCAAACCTCAGAAATCAATTGTACGGGTATTTTGCCGCTCCTTTCCTCTCTGCTTTCATGAATACCGAACCTTTTTAGAGCCCTACACGTGTTTCATTCGAACGCAGTGACATAGAAACTATCGTACACTAAAACTCTAAAACTCAATTTCCAGATAGTCAAAGCTTTGACTTCATAATAAAATTGTGGGAGGAGACACCGCAGGCTGTGTGCTCGCAAACAGACTGACCGCGGATAACTGGAGCGCTAGTATAAATTGTTATGTATGAACTGGACCGGCTTTTTTTTTTCTTTTTCCTCCTAAGAGGATTTTGGCGTCGCACGTCTTATGCATTTGCCAGTGTCAAGTATATTTATATATTTTCAAGTTTTGTTAAATATTATCAAACAAGTCATAGTCAAAAGCGAGCAAAGCAAGTCACGGTCAAGTCCACGTCATGCCCCAGTAAAGTGGTGGAGACTTTACATAGAGGTTTCTATGGAGTTTTGGAAACAACACTAAGAGTCACGTTCACGAACACTTAATGGATAAAAATCCAAAAATAATAGAATGACGTGACATGACTTCTTCACGTTCCCGCCAAAATTCGAATCAGATGTTAGTACTATGACGTTTAAGATTACACTAGATCTTATTAGCATTGACATTTATATTATGGATTCTGCACTATCGCACGCCAAAAAAAACCTGTTTCTACAAAAAGTTCCACCAAAAATATCAAGTGCATGTAATATTTTAGTACGTCGAGTGGCATCTTCGTTCTATTTTTTTTTTCGGTCGTTCTTCGTTCGACGGCCCTTTAATTTGTGATTCGTTTTGGATCACATAAGGGGGACTCCATAAATTACGTGAGGTGTTTTTTAAAATTTTCTGTGCTTCCCCCCCATGGTGAGATGTCGTGAGATTTTATTCAACCGCCTCCTCCATCCCCCAATCTCACGTGAGATTTTTCAAAATGTGGGTTTCTTACGTAAACGCGTTGGATTGTTATTGTAAAAGTTTCGGTCAGTGCTGAAAATCAGCGCTGCGGAGAAATCCGCAGCATTATCGCTGAGCACCGACCTTTTTTGTCGCACTAGTCACTACAGCAACAACTGAACATAATTATATATTATTCTTTCCCTTCATTATATTTAATTTATTTTGTAAAGTTAGTGTTGTAGTGTTTTGTGCGTAAAATAAATGTTTTTCTTACTTTCTTTCTAAAAAGAAAAGAAAAAAATTGATGATCTAAAGCATGTACAATCTGAATTAAATGGACCAAAATAGTATAATTTTTTTTGTTTCAATCAGAAAAAAATTGCGTGATATTTGCCGAGACCCCCCTCTCTCCAACGTAAGATTAGATGAGATTTGACTTGACCCCCTCCCCCCCTTTAACATCTTACGTATTTTATCAACGCCCCCTAATAGATCTAGAAGTAGACACTGTTTCTCTTCTGTGTTTTGAATGGTAGAATTAAAAATTTATCTATAGTATATGTTTGGCTTCACTAATACAATTCTTGTTGTTTCCAATCAGTATTTTTAATCTGTTGAGCAGTTTAATAAAAAACAAGCACAGTTTGTTTAATTTTCATTTTACCTCATGTTTTTTTTAAAGCCGGTGCTCCTGGGCCAGATTGCTTAATTGCTCCATTAAGCTAAACTTTACATTAAAATAAAGGGGAAGTTGTTTGTTAATTACGCTTTTACGAATCGGAAGCAGTTGTTACCAACTAAGTAAATTGGTTCCGAAATGTTGGTCGAAATCTCTTTTGAGGTTCTCTTCTAAGGAGAAAGTATATTGACTTTGGGGATTCCGGCCTGTTAATTTCATCTCAACTCTAATTAAAATGCAAATTTTTATTCCACCAAAATAAGGCGACGTCTACTTAATTAAGTAAGATCTCAAAAGCATCTCTAAGGTGTACCTCTACGCTTTACTGTAAGTACAATTTTTTCCCGCATTAAAAAAAAAAACGAGGTTCTATTCGACTGAATATCTATGGTTTTTTTAACCTAAAACTTGATTACTATGACGTTTTTAACAGTCTATTTTCGACGTTTAATGTATGAAGTATCGTCAAAAGCAGCTGGTTAAAAATGTAAATGCCTCGTTAAGTTTCGTGAAACTTTGGCCTTCAGTGAATTTGCTCTTGCTTATAATGCAGAGCGGTAGCGGAATGGCACCCAGAAATTTAGTATACACTTTTGAATAATATTGACGCAAAACAAGGATTATGTTTTCATTAGGTAGATTGAGCTTCTGATGATGATGTTACGTCTGTACACGCACAGACATTCAGGCAATTAGACATAATGAATTAACGAGCCTGCATAGTAGATACCTTATTTCTTTATTTGCGTCAGTATTATTCAAAAGTGTATACTAAATTTCTGGATCCCATCCCGTATCATATACAGGATTATAAGGAAAGGGTACGCTAAGCCGAAAGTGGCTAATAGTACTCATCATTGTGAACAACTTTTACTATGGGACCAAACCAGAAATCGAGAAAAAAACAGCTGTTCCATACATTTTGTGGAGTGTCATTGAACACTTGTTTTTTTTTCTCGGTTTCAGGGTTGGTCCCATACTAAAAGTTGTTCATAATGTTGAATTCTATAAGCCCTTTACTGTTTAGCATGCCCTTATAAACCTGCATAAATAGATCAAACCAGAATCATGAGACACTTAAGTTCAACTTTAATTTTAACATTTTTCATACACTAGGTAGTGTATGATGTGTATTTAACCAAAAACTTGTTACAATTAATAACCAACACGTACATGCCCACTTATAGTATTTCTGTAAAATCGAATCCTCCAAAACACCTGCAAATAAGTATCCAGTACCCGACGAAAGTACAAAGTTCAAAGCTGGCGAAATGTTTACGAAGTTCGGGGACACGTTTGTGGTCTGTGTCTTTGATAACTACTGGATTTACTTAAATATTCGGTAGTTTCAGAACTTCGAAGAATTTTGTTCTATTGGCGAGAAGAGAAGCGGAAGGAAAATTTGGTAATGCCTGCCTGCCACTACGAGATAAACAGTCCTTTTATAAAATTATAACTAGATCTATACGTATAGATTTTTTTAATTAGATATCTGCGATTGCTAGGGCAAAACAAAATCCAAGTATTTAGTCCTGTCCTCATTGGAAACTCCGGTAATAAGCTCCTATGCAATTCGCTCATTGAACTGAATAGCATCGTGTAATTTCTGTGTTCCGGATTGAAGGGCAATGTTGCTGGGAATTCCTGAGCATAAAGAGATTTAAGATCTAATATCTCAGTATAACGATGCAATAAAATGCCTACAATTTTGAACTGTTCAAGTTCAAAATTCTGAGTGACTCTAAACTATTATGAGCACGCGTGACGCTTGCCATCAGGCGAGCGACTTGCTCGTCACGTAACTTAGTATCATAAAGAACAAGAAGGTATAAAATTACGGCTCACTCCCAATGAATGCGCCTAACCCTTTTTCAGATCGTTTAAGGCACAATGTGCCACGTTCTTCTCTGCTTGATAGGGATAGAATTTAGTCCGCGTCTTGTGAATTGGCCCATTTATTGTAGCAAATTCTTAGATCAAACCTCTATTCTTCTACCTCTATTCAAGTACTGGAAACGCCGGGCCCGCAGGCCGAATGCGGCTCGCCGCAACTGTGTGATTCGGCCCGTGATTTAAAAAAAAAATGTCCTAGCAATGTCTTTAGAACACCATTGTCAATCTTTTATAACAATTTTCATGTTATTATTTTTTAATTTGGTCAATCTAAAGGCAAAAAAAAACAAAACCAATGTTTTTTTCTTTTCCTTCGCCAAAAGAAAAAGATAATTACATGTTTTTTTTTTTATAAAACATTGGCAATGGTATTCTAAAGTCAATGACAAGACATTTTTTTAATTTCTTCTTTTATTTTTATATAAAAAAATGTTGATATATTGTGAACGAGACAGCGAGAAGCAGGATATACTCCCCCTGCGTCGTACTAAAAGCTACTGCACTTAGATGTACCTGAGCTTAGCACTGACCATGGAAAGAATTAAGTGGTCCACGGTAGAAACTGTATAACTATTCAGCGAAGATTTCAACTTCATCTAATAGTAACAAGTTGTTTTCCCAATACACAAACACATCTCATATCCCTACGGCCTGCGACTTTCCAAAGGTTGGCCAAATCTGCTCTACGTAATCAAATAATCCAAGTTTCACGAGCAATTTATCTTAGTTGTCACGTATCGTTCCTGAGGATTTCTCCAGCCACACCGTCTTCACTCCAACTCCGGTCCGGATGTCGTCTCGCCCTCCGCCCGCGTCAATATGCCATGATTAACGGGCACCTCGCTCCTTCACAAGATGTTTGGAATACGGATGAAGATCTCACTGGAAAATGTAAATTGACTGTCATAAAGTCCTATTTTGACGTATAATGATTTTAGCACGACATCTATAATGCCAGTACGTATTATAATATAATAGAGGTCGATGGATTTTAGGTGACGAAAGAAAAAAGAGGACTTGTTACAAGTCACGTCATTTGCGGCAATTAAAATACACAATACGCCGTCAACTACACTCCTTTCACTAGTGATTTTTTAACACTTCAAAAACATTTGAAACGTATTAGCTTGACCGGATACAAATCACGGCCGACGTGCCGCAAGGTATTGTTTGCTCACGTCGCTTTCCCAAGCGACGTGAGCAAACAATACTTTGTGTTAAAGAGATTTAAAATCTAACAATATATCTGCAATGCATTGCCGCGCATGGTTTTGAACTCTTGAAGTTCAAAATTCTGGGTGACATTTGGGCAAGTTGCTCGTCTACTCACTCAGTACTACAGAAAAAATATACGCGTAAAAAATATAGTATTAAATAACTTGACCGTAACTGGAAGCTTTTATATAGAGATACGTTTCCATTTCCGTCGAATAGTACCAGCGTTTTTGTACTTTTATCGCCTTGTAACCGGAAGTCGCTAGGGGGCGCCACCTGGCAGCTGCGCGCCATTTTGTTTTCTTGAAATATCGAGCGCCATTTGGAATAAACATTGGCGTGAAATTTTTCGTCGAAGCAACAACTCTGTAGCAGCCTTCCTGGCCTACGTCTGTTGCGTAATTTTATTATTATTATGTGGTAATAGATATATTATTATAAAGTGATATTTATATAATGTGGTGAAATTCTTAGTAGACAAGTTATTTTCTTAAAATAACATTAGTGTAATGTATAAATAATACATCAAATTTCACGGAGTAAGTACCCACATAATATTTTAATGTTCGTGATTATAATTTAAACGGGTTTCCCGTTCGATACGAATCACTGATTCGATATTTTATTTTTTATTTTGCCCAAGGGTGTTTTAACCCATTTGTGGCTTACCAGTGTTTTTTTTTGAATAGTTTAGTTACCAGAAAATAATGTCTCGGCTTCAGAATCGTCTTGGTTTGGTTCATGCTGCCTGAACGAGGGCGTAATCTTCTATCTTTCTCATCAGCGAAAGGCGGTAGGCGTGCTAAACTTCGCTGTGACTACTTCACCCATGATTGATAAATAGGTGAGCTGAGCAACATTTTATTAGACAGGTTCCTGATGTGGCGTGACAACGTGTCAATCACTATAATTATAAACAAAGTCTTTCAACAGACTAGTTCCAAAAATGAAAAATTATTTTATTTTATTTGATACATACACCACGAACATGTTGTGTAATGTGTAACTCTTATAGTTCGACGTAAGATATAATCATGCTCCAGGTTTCACAAACCTAGAATCAAACGATGATGGGAATTTACATGACACCTTACGTAGCCTAGCATGTACGCTAAACAATCATTACAGATATAGAGATCCATTAAACTAACGTTAAATTTTTGTTTTCTATCGTATTGAAAGCAGTTAAATCTCCATGACAGAGGTACCGTTACAAGTATGCGAGAAGATCATCGTGCCTTAATTGGACGCGTCTTCTTAATAAGTATAAGTCCTGAATTCTATTCCCGGCCGGGCAGTTTAAATGGTGAATTTCAATATCTGCTCTGGATCTGGGTGTTATTTGTCAATATCTTATTTATTACTTGGCATCCCCCATATGTAGCTGTGTCTATGAAGCGTCAACATTTAAATAAAACTATACAATCTCCCTCGCGGGGTGAATTTAATGTTGCAAGTACTTCAATGTATTTCGTAAATTAAAGAAACAATCACTACAACAACACTCGCATTGTTGTAACAAACTACCCTCGCGGGATAGATATGAATATACGAACGAACATGCAATCGCATGATTGTGGCAAACCATCCTTGCGGGGTGAATGTCATATTGTAAATATTTCAATGAAATTATACTATTTTACTACCCTCCTCAAACTTATCTCAACTAATATAGTGAGAGAGTGTGGTTCGAGGCTCGAGGCCTCAGCCTGGTAACACCGGAGGCCGTGGAAGCTCTCGAGGGGCTTCCAGAGGTGGCCGTGGTTTAAAATTACTTCAATAGTTTCGGGCAGGTCAGCTAGTGCTTTATTACCGGAAGTGGTAAAAAAATGGGGACAGAAATAATTTTAAAAATTACTTTATCACCGTATACCGTATTTCTCAAAAACCCCCACTTGCTCCACATCAATAAATACAACATGCACATGCTTGCATGTTACAAAGTAACCCGGGGTTGATGTCATTTTGTAATGTAAGTTATAACAAACTGCCCTCGCAGGGTGGATGCGTTTTTACAAGCTACCCTCTTTCATTCATTGATTTTACAGCGCTATAAATTTGTACTTGAATTTTAATAAATCTTTTATTTTATTATTTTTTATAATTGTGTTAAGTTGTTTATGAAGTCGCTAAGAATATTTACTTGTACCTAAAGCCCGCAATAAATGAATTGAATCGAAGCAACGAATACAACATGCACTCGCATTGTATGTATATGAGAAACTACCCTAACGGGGTGAATACTACTTTGCCCACCGCCCCTCGCAGCAGAGAGGTGCACTAAAAACGTTTTATTTTTACAAAGGAGAACCCATCCTTGCAAAAATCTACCCTCGTGGGGTGAATATCAGTTAGCAAAATACCCTCATCATGGTCAACACCAAGAGCTCATCAAAACTAGTACAGTGATTTTGGAACTGGTTTGTAACACATCCTAGCGGCATTACGCTCCTAGAGCCCCGCAGGGTTTTTGCTCACCGCCCCTCGAAGGGGAGAAGTGCAGTGCACTCAAGCAAGTTCTTTTACCCACCGCTACATGTAGGGGAAAGGTGCAGTGAACTAAAAGTAAGTTCTACGTTCCAAGTTCGTGGAAATCAAAAATTTATGAGGTCAACTGCGTTGGTGCGGCCACATTTAGCGAATGGACAGCTAAGAATGCCGAACAGCTTATAAATATATTCTGAAGCTTATAAATATATTCTTATCGTTATAAATATATTCTAAAGCAATCTTACTGCGTGTAAGTTGCCCGCCATGAAATGGGAGAAGGCTGCTCATAAAAGATCAGTCTGTTGTTGGAAGGTCAAAGCGTCAGTAGCTTTGAAGACGTTAATCCTTTAGAGTTAGACCTCAAGCGTCAAACTCGCAAGAACCAACCAAAAAACCCTCCTATGACTACATTAGAGTTAGATCTCGAGCGTCAAAGTTGCAAGAACCAACCAAAATCCTCCTATAACTACATGTACAATAGCGCGGGTCAGTTTTATTGCACGGCATGTGACCTTGTGCAAAGACAGTTTAGATTTGCCAGCCAAATACGTGCACACGCCAGCAGGGCTTGCAAGCGCACAGCCACAAACGTATACATAGTCCTAGTCGTGTCCTGTTCATGCATAATAAAAAGATTTGTCGCGGTGCGCATGCTAGCTCTGCTGGAGGAAACCAGGGTCGCCATCGTTGGACACAACGGACGACAGTGCCTAATAAATGTTTTATTTAATTTAATCGAGCATTAATTAAACAAACTCTTATAATAAACCACCCTCGCGGGTTGAATTATGTTTTAACGACTGATGGATGAATACCACAATTGCAGTAAAATCAAGAAAGTAACAGAGATCGTGTAATATTTCGTCTCTTAGGAGAAAATTGAACGAGTTACTCATAAACGATAATTCGGTTGCAACCTCTTTGATAACCTAAAGTAACCTGTAAAGTGTTAACTGCGATTCGTTGAAAACAACCAAGCTAGAGAACCTTGCCATGTCATAGTCTTAAAATAATTTTCTACCAAATTAGGTAGCAAAAGCATGCAATTAGATTGATTCTGCACCAGCCTGTAAACATCCCACTGCTGGGATATCGGCCTACCCTTGAAGGGTGATCAAAGGTTATCTGGAATAAATCGTTTAGCCAATGGCCGCCCGGATGTCTTATTTCGGTGTGTAGCTACTTTTGTATCTATTTTATTTTGCGCGTAGCAAAGTAAGGTCCGCCCTTGGACTAACAAATAATTAATGATTAAACGAACTTACCTGTACGTGAAGTTCTATCATAATTATGTGAAGCTTCGTCCGAAGGGATTAGATAAATAACTCGTAGTACCGCCTAGTGGTACGCCGTTTCGCACTAAACTTGAGGGTATTTAAAAAAAAAACAAAACGTCAAACACCCTAGATCCGTAGCCTAACTACCCAAGCCTTCATTTAGTTTAGAGTTTAAAATATTTCACAGAATATGGGATAAACATTTTGTTATAGGGAGGGGTGGGTTTCTAATCCCTTCGGACGAAGCTTCACATAATTATGATAGAACTTCACGTACAGGTAAGTTCGTTTAATCATTAATTATGTTCGCTTCGTCCTTCGGGATTAGATAAATAACTCGTAGATGTTTAGAGAAAATAGTGAAATATTTTGATTTATTTAATTCGATGAAAATGTAGAGCAAAGTCTGATCAATCGGTAGGTCTAATTAGACAACTTATATCGACGTTATTACTCAACGTTATTACGTTATTAATCATGATAGGTTTTTATCCAAATAATTAATCACTAGCTTCATTGACAATAACTCTGGCAAAGGAATCATCACTGTCCACAGTAACATTACTTGTTCTATTATAAAACCGATAGAATGTACTGGAAGAACCGCTCCATCCAGAGGTTCTTCTTATCTGTGATGTCCTCGTACTATGAGCTAAGGATATATTAACATCGATTCTACAATCACGAAGAGTATCCTTAATCCATCGAGCCGACGGCTCTGAATGGATAGTTATTAGATATAAACTTTTGTAAAACTTGCTGACATGATTATTAATCTTATTTTATTAAATTAACTTAAAATGTACTACATTTTTTATTATTTTTACACGTTATTACTTATTTTTTGTTGTGGCTTTTGCTTAGATATCTTTAATTATATTTCACAAGATATACTAATTATGTAATTATGAACTGAACACGAATATTTTGTAAATGTGACTTGCCCAGTGTAACTACCAATGTTATAAGGCCATTAAATAATGTTGTTCTTTTCTCTATGGTTTCCTGAGACTAATTAAAAGAGTGAAAACATTATTTCGCAGAGAATCAGTTTTCTCTAAATATGCTGCTAATGCCTTACCAGGACAAATTTCCAAAAAACGGCAACACTAAAATTGGCTGCAAGGAACCCGAGTTGTTTTAAAAATCAGGGATTTTGATAGTTACTTTAGTTGTAAGCGTTTCAATATTTTTTATATTATCTTTGATAAAATCTACACTCGGTGAGCAGTTAATAAGGCAATAAGAGTAATTCGTTCTTTGAACATTTTTTTTAAGAGTTAGAGTCTCGTTAGGATTTAAGCAACTCAAATGATTTATTACAACTGGAGGATCCCATGTTACTGCATACTTGTAATGAAGGTCGTAAACGAAGTAAACCTTTAAAAAATCTTTTGACCCTGTCGTCATCTCCCAGGTTATTGTCCATCAGAAGAGCAAAAGCAGACCTGCACGTGTTTACAGTATTTACAGTGCTATATTGAGCTTCTTTTTCATAAAGCCTTGTTTAGAAAACATCAAAATTATTGTGTTCGTTACAAAAGTGGAACCAACGCTTAAAATAAAAATTATATTGTTTGATAGAATTGTAAGAGGGAAGCCATCATAACTATAATCGCAGACGAGAGTACACCTCTCCTTAACCACGCCGTATGTACCGCACAAGATCCTTGCCACCAGGATAATTTTGGTATGTATGTTTTGATTGCTGGAATGGGAGGAAGCAAATGGGTTGTAAATGGGCAAATGGTTATGTGCCTTAAAAAAGATGATTTTTGATACCAAAAGGCCCTTATAAAGTGAATACAAGGGCTGTGTAGGCCACAAAGGGTCAACCATGATACTCCTTGTTCTGTCAGTTATGATCTTTCTTAAGGTTCATAGAATAATCGAGAAAGGCGGCAACGCACAAAAATAATAACCAGTCAGTAAGCCTGTGAATGCATTTATAGACATTGCATCTGGGTACCTGTGCCAAAAGATGTTATTACAACAATACTTATTTATTCTGCTAGCAAATAAATCTACTTGAGTTTCACCGAATACTGAAATTATATCTTGGTATGGTCTGCCGTTGTGTTATCTGAAGATCTAATATAGGAAGCATGTCATGTAAACGTAATCGACGATATTCACTCCATTGCCACAATTTTTTGGTAAAATCATTGAGGAGAGGAAATGGAACACCTCCCATCCTGTGAATATAACAAATTGCCGTCGTGTTGTCAATTCTTAGTAGAATCTGACAATTAAGTATTCAAATTTACCTTTAAACCGAAAAAAGCAAAAATTTTGAATTTCTAGAAAATGAACTCTTGTGTACTCCAATGGCGACTGGCCGTCTCTTGTCCACAGACAGCACCCCACCCTGTATTTGAGGCATCCGAGAAAAAAATAATCGAACCTGTCCTTTTTTATGTTGCTGAATGGTTTTTGTATTGCGTCACACCGCTACCGTAGATCAGATTGACAAACTATATACTATAATTGATTGATAAACGGTAAATTTTTGAATTTGTCGTAATTGTCATCAGGTCGTAAATTAAGATACTTTAATCGCTCGAAAAACAACAAACAACTATTGTCAATTGCAGGACATATTTTAACTAATATCACTGGGAATTGAGCGAATTCACGAATCCTAAAAAAACTTGTACTCAAAGTTAACGCGATTAGCTTTTTCTATAGGGAAGTCAATCTGGAATTTTTCTAAATCCAATACAAATCCTAAAAATGTACATAGATTACTTGGCGTCATGCGGCTCTTCTCTTCATATAATAATGAGCTTAAAAAAGTTACTAATTTATTTGTTAAATTAGTATTTTACAGGCAGTTTTCATAAGACTGCCCCATCAGCCAGAAATCGTCCAAATAATTTGTGGAAAATTAGAAATTAGGCCGGCAGAACCTAACACACGAACTATGTAGGTTTTATTACCATAGAAAATATTAAAGGGTACTAATGTACATGTACTAATGTACTAAGACCAAATGGGAGAACTTTAAATTCATACAAATTATGTTCAAATTTGAACCTTAAAAATATTTTCTCGAATCAGGACGTACAGTAAGTATACTGATAAAATAATAAGCGTCCTTTTTTGTCATGTAATAAATTTCTAGTTATTAATGTTAATACAGTACGTAAATCTTTAACCTTGAAATGACTTGTTGTAGGTAACAATTTTGTTAAAAAATTTCCAAGTTAAAAATAAGTCTATTTTCCCCATTTGGTTTTAGCACCAAATATTTATGCTTGATATAAACTGCCATCGACAGGTTCTCATTTCGAAATGGCTCCATTTAATCTTAAGGCATCTATAGCTTCTTAAAATGAGTGTTTTTCTGTCTCTGAATATGTTTTTGCCATCGGCGACATGACAATGGTATTGTCATGTCTAGTTATCCAGACCCTGAATACATGAGAATACTACAGGATTGTTTTATTTAATGAACATTGGTCATAAAACAAAGGCAATCTGCCAGCATAATTTATCATATCTGACGGCACCCGCGCGTCTGATGTCACTGCTATGGTTTCGATGAGTTCATTCTTGGAAGCTGTTTCCGTGGTGGAAACGGGCCCTTGTAGTATACAATTTTTGGCGAGTTATTCGCTGATACCGGCTTTTTGTTCGCTGTTTGATGTGGTTTGGCACTGAAAAACTTAATTCAGCCCCTGATTTGCTAATTGCTTTTGACGACTTGAGTGTTGCACCAAGATCTTGGCCAAACAACATTCTGTCAGATTGGTGATCTGTAACTGATCTTTTATGTCCTTTTTTAGAGAACTTAGTATAAAACTTCGTTCTGTGCCCATGAGCAGAATTAAATAATCGCCGGACCAGCTTCTTTCAAGAAAAGTTTTTGTTAATTTTCCGGCCAAGACATGATAATGAGTTGCATCTTGTTTCTGCCTACATTCAATGTTCTTATCAAATTCTTGTGTATTTTCAGCCCAGTAGGAGCTTGAAATAGTAGGGTCAACGCCTAATAACTCATGAATGCTAGAACGTCTAGCATGTTATCGGCAGATTCTTCACAAGAGGTAGCGTAAGTTTTCTTTGTAAGTTCTCGGCGCTGGCGCTAGCAACTGGTATTTTATTATTATCAGCGGATGTAGCATCAGCAGCACCTTTTGCATCAGATGATTCAGCGATCGGCTCTGCAGTTGGTGCCGAAGTTTGTCGACTCAATATCGGTACGACCATTTGATTCGTCGAACAACCCATCCTCGCGGTTACCATCACCAAACTCGTAAGTCACGAACTCTAACGAGCGTTCACGTTGTGAAATCAAAATGATTTTCTATAAGTTAAGAAACAGACCAAAGAACTGTTCGCAAAACTTTTACGGGTAGTACAACTCCAAAGAGAAGTACGCAAACCCAGGTTTGACCATAACTATGTTGGTATGTTTTGTGTCTGCTTTATTAGTTAGGAAACAGTCCAGAATACTGTACGCAAACTAATATTTCGGGTAGTGACAACTCCAAAGAGAAGCACGCAAACCCAGCAGGTAATAAAATTTTAAACATAAAATGTAACAATAGCCAGGAAAACTCATATTGCAGCTAAAAAATATCAAAGTACCTACTTATCTGAGGTAAGAAATTGGTAAAACTGATCTTGAGATTCCGAGCGATTAAAATTTTCCCTGCTCGGAGATCGACTCCTTTTTTAGCAAATATTCGTAATTGTCGTCTTTCTTGCACTAAGGCATAATATAACTGTTGTGTATCACTTCACTTTATCCTAAAATAAGACACTGAAGAGAGACAAAGTGCGATCGTGGCGAGCACTAAAAAGCGAATGAAGGCTTGGGTAGTTAGGCTACGGATCTAGGGTGTTTGACGTTTTGTTTTTTTTTTAAATACCCTCAAGTTTAGTGCGAAACGGCGTACCACTAGGCGGTACTACGAGTTATTTATCTAATCCCGAAGGACGAAGCGAACATAATCACACCTTTGTAAAGTTCCGTATGATATAAAATATGTGGTTCAGTAGCTTTCGTAAAGGTAACTTGAAAATACTTGCTATAATACTATCCTTGGATAGTAGGATTATAATTGGTTGGACTTCATCATCGGCAAATATTGATTTTGAATTTTAATGTAAATACCTACAGTCATAAGGTGTATGCAACGAATTGAACTGGTGAAATCTCAACCACCGATTATATTGCCTTCAATGAACTTTCGAGTAGCTGATGCATCGGTCTCGAGGTCAAGGTCTCGACAATATATAAATTATCTATAAACTGCCTATGTAGTCGAAATTGTGTTTTTCAAAATAGTAATATTAACTACAGAGTACTCGTGTAGCTCATGTGGAATTTAGAAATAGCCTAGCACTATTTTACAACGAATTTTAATTTCAAGTAGCTCGAAACGTTGCTCACGTTCAAAAATGTTTCAAAACATCTTATTGATACGTCGACAATGTGACATGTCCATCACCGAAGGTCCAAAATATCCCTCTTAAAGTTGGGAAATGGAGAATAGACCGAAATTATAAATTGATAATAGCTAAAACTGTTTTTAAAACTTACAAGTGATAGATATACGGACTTAAAAGCCGAAACATCCTACTGGATTATTAATATTAGTAAAATTCTTAATTTTACATAAACTTGCATATTATATGCCAAGTAATTCTGACTCTTTATGTCGTTAACTTTGCATGTTCTTGTAACATAATATTCTCGAAATATATACTATGTAATTAGGTTTGTTTAATACAAATGCTCCACGGACTCCGGGGTCCGTGCCTTTTTGTCAAGTTTTACAATTATTTATCAACTAAAATTGAATGTAATTATGTTTGCATATATTGCTTCTCGGTAATATTATAATTTTATTCATTAATACAAATTAAAAAGGCTCACGAATAAGTCGTCGTAGCCTAGAAAATCATTTTAGTAACAGAGAAAAATATTTTACCTGAATTTGGGTTCGATGCAGATACTAATAGTCAGATACCGTTTTGTCGGAATTATCTTTCTAATGCACAATGATCGCAATTTAAATCCATTACGTTGGATGAACTCACTCAGTCACCCAGTCATCAAAACTGTTGCCTCGCACAGTGATAGCAGGCCTAGTAAAATCTATGATCAAAAAAGCTGACATTACAGCTTCTCCATAAAGCTATTAGTCTGGGGTGGTCTGCAAGTGTCTGCTAGATACTGTTTCGATTAGCACACTAGATAATTGAAATTGTGATCAGTAAATGTTTCTTATATTTTACAAAAGTAAAATTTTACACAATTGTGTAAACCAGTAGATCTGAGTAAATGATTGCCTTGTTTCCGTTTTGTGTAGATACATTTTTAATAAGAGGTAACGAATACTATTATGCCGTTTTTGCTAACGGCTAGTCTTTATATTCTAATGAATAGAGCCTTGTTTACATTTTTTGGATAAGAATTAGCTATCCTAGAATACTATATCAAGTTCTGAGAAATCATTTCTAAAGTTTCTTTTATTTATTTTTTATTTTTTAAAAAACGTGATTTAAGTTAATAATTATTAATATTAACTGTTCACATTGGCGTTACATTAATTGCAATTAAAAGCTCTAGGTGACGCCACCAGGCGAAAACAAACAGGATCTCTATATAAAAGCTTCCAGTTACGGTCAAGTTATTTAATAGCAGCGTTTTACCTGAAATAAAACGCATATTAAAATACTTACCTAACTGGAAGCTTTGACTTTAATTTCTGCCTGGTGGAAATTGTGAAAAATGAGCCAATTATTCCAAATGGCGCTCGATATTTCAAGAAAACAAAATGGCGCGCAGCTGCCAGGTGGCGCCCCCTAGCGACTTCCGGTTACAAGGCGATAAAAGTACAAAAACGCTGGTACTATTCGACGGAAATGGAAACGTATCTCTATATAAAAGCTTCCAGTTAGGTAAGTATTTTAATATGCGTTTTATTTCAGGTAAAACGCTGCTATTCACGATCCCTAAACTACAGACAACGTGATGTTTGTAGTTTATCATCTAGAAGGCTCCTTAAACTAATTATATTAGTCATACCTTACGTAACTGCTACAATGTAAGTACTTGATCTTATATATTTATTCAGTCAGTATGATTGATGACTTCTCTAAGCTACAGATTCAATAATAGTTTATTTATTTATTTATTTATCAGTAGTTAGTAGTTTAGTTAGTAGCTACAGTGTTACAACTGGATGCTAGTGATTCGTCTTAAGTTAATCACGTTTCTGAGCGATGTACTTGGTTATTGTACTTGCTTAGCTACGATAAGAACCTGATACTTCAGATGTTTTTCTTTTGTGTGTTTGGTACTTTGAATTTTTAACTATCATTCAACCTCAAAACTATAGATTTAACCCTAAATACTGAAACGTTTCTTAACTTTGACGACAGATTAAGTCTATTGCTGTCTTTGTCATTTGCTTAGTGTCAGACAAAGACAGTATTAGAATTAATCTGTTGTCAAAGTTAACAAACGTTTCAGTATTCGGGGGTAAATCTATAGTTTTGAAGTTGAGTGATAGTTAAAAACTCAAAGTACCAAACAAATCTTAAAACAATCGAGCTACCGTATTTTTTATGACACGATTAAGTCTAGCGTTTGTCGTATAAACTGATTTTTAAATGTTTGACAGGCTAGCGATCAAATTCACATGCAGGGCCCGTACCGTGAGGTGCTTATTGCGATGATTATTAGGCTCAGCCGAGAACGCTGCGCGACCATACTCCTTATCACGCGGCGATACGGTTCGCGGTCGCGCAGTGTCATCCGCTGAACCTAACAATCATCGCAATAAGCACCTCACGGTACGGGCCCTGGTGTTTTAAATCTTAAGTTATGATTTGACTAGTATTTCTGTATACGTTTCTCAAGGATCTCAGGGTCTCAGAAGTTTGACGCGAACGTATATATTGAATTGATGTTTCAGTTTTCGGGTCTAAGAGGCTAGACATTAGAAACAAAATCACCAAAACGACACCGTTTCCTCACGAATTCACAGCATGGCCTAAAAATTCTAACACTAGAATTAGGCTTTAGCAGCCTATATTGCTATGCAAACTTTCTCAGAGATAAATCCACCCATTTATTTCGGAATTCGTCTGAATATTATTTTATTCGGTGGGCGCAATGCAGTTTGCACCACGACTGATTGCTTTTGAATTATTTATGCTACAGCAATCTGAATCTGGGAGTTATATAAAGCCGGATTCCGGGAGTACCAATACTTTTTATTTCTTTATTTATTTGCTAGTAGCTGCGCCCCGCGGCTTCATCCGCTATTGAAAAGATGATACTAAAATAAAAAAGTCCTGTTTTCCTTTAATATTTTTATTGTAGAATCAAAACAAAACTCAATAACATTATGTTTTGAAAAAACATGACAATGAAACAGCACGCGGCAGAATGAGTAATGGGTAAAAAACGATGACAAATTACAGGCGGGACGTGTAATTTATAGGAAAGCGCATAATTCCGTAACAGCCGGCGCCGTTTAATTAGCTGAGTAACGAACGGCAGACAATCGAGAGGGAAAACACGAAGAATGACGAATAAATCCTAGCAGCGTGATTGCGAATACTGTCAAAGTTCAATCACATTCACATCAATCACATTGATAAAGAACATTACATTACATTATCAGCCAGAAGACGTCCATTGCTGAACATAGGCCTCCCCCTTAGACCGCCACACCGACCGACAATGTGCCACTTGCATCCACTGGTTACCCGCGACTTTCACAATGTCGTCGGTCCATCTAGTGGGAAGCCTACCTACGCTTCGTCTTCCAGTTCGTGGTCGCCACTCAAGAACCTTTCTTCCCCATCGGCTATCGGTTCTTCGAGTGATGTGGCCTGCCCATTGCCACTTCAGCTTGCAAACTCTGAGAGCTAAATCGGTATTGACTGGGCTATGGATATTCAATTGAAGTGGCAACTTTTAAGTAAATTAAAAAATGAATACGGCATTTTCTGAAAAAGTGTGGTATAAACAAACACATATATGAAAGAGAGTTAATAAAAACGTGGTGAAATCAACGGGTTCCTATTCAGGCTATAAATATAAAGTTCAAGACGTCTGGATAGATCCTACCTTGAATTTCAATCAGGTATCCAGTATCAGATTCAAATATCTATTACCGATAACTTGAGACAGTTAATCAATTCAATTACGTAGTTCCGTTAACTTTAGCTCTATTTTCAAAGAAAGATATTATTCCCAATTACTATAACCTACTTTTCACAAGTGATATTAAGTACAGAGTAGAAATTGGAATGGCTAGCTATTATTGAAACTACTGTTACTTTGAATTGCTAAAGAGTATTATAATAATAATAATTTTATTACCAGAAAACTTACATTATACAATATATATTTTACCAGCGATCCCCAAACTTTCATAAACTGCATTCAAGTTCTAAGGTTTTATAAATTTAACCTATTTTCTACGTACTGAGTCTAACGACACGCTATAAGTAGCTATGCTCGGATCATTTCCGTCTCGCTTACACGAATATTCTAGCGTATCATTCTATCATTTTTACACGTCAAGTGTCCAGCCAGCCTGAGTCCAACCAGAGTATTCGGAAATATGACAAATTGATGTTGATTTCGAGATTTCATTCTCGACTGTCTATCGTCTCGATTCCTTCCGACCACTCGTTGTATCTCGCGATCTAGCCAATATCGAAATATAGCGTTGAGAATAAAAAATCTCGAAGTTCGACATTTTTTTCGAGACCAGATTGAAACTCAGTTTTTGAGAATAGGGGTCCAGAGCATACTTTCTCCTGAATGAATTTGAACGACATTATACAGAAACATGATAAATATAAAACCCTAGCCTCCTCCTTTTTGTAACTACAAAATAACATAATGAAACAAGATAGTACTCGCGTAAATCTTAACTTCTAAGACAAGTCAACATCATATTTAGCTTCAGGGGGATCAAGAAACTTTGCCTATTCATAATACTTAGTAGTTAAGGCCTCAGCAGACTAAGCTATATAGTTACTAGTTAGTTGGATCTGTGGACGGACTGATTGTATCAAATAGCAATCGTCCTCCCACGGATCCGTGAAGCAGTGCATATAGAGATGCAATACAATGACGCTTTTCGCATCCTTATGAGGAAAGCACATCGTCCTTCCACGGATCCGTGAAGCAGTGCATATAAAAATGCAATACAATGACGCTTTTCGCATCCTTATGAGGAAAGCACATCGTCCTTCCACGGATCCGTGAAGCAGTGCATATAGAGGTGCAAAACAAAAACGCTTTTCGCATCCTTATAAGGAAAGCACATTGTCCTCCCACGGATCCGTGAAGCAGTGCATATAGAGGTGCAATACAATGACGCTTGTCGCATCCTTATGAGGAAAGCACATCGTCCTTCCACGGATCCGTGAAGCAGTGCATATAGAAGTGCAAAACAAAGACGCTTTTCGCATCCTTATAAGGAAAGCACATTGTCCTCCCACGGAT
This sequence comes from Apocheima hispidaria, assembly GCA_947579745.1. Classification (NCBI taxonomy): domain Eukaryota; kingdom Metazoa; phylum Arthropoda; class Insecta; order Lepidoptera; family Geometridae; genus Apocheima; species Apocheima hispidaria. The sequence goes on from OX388157.1 coordinate 12,775,161, forward strand.
CCGTGAAGCAGTGCATATAGAGGTACAATACAATGACGCTTTTCGCATCCTTATGAGGAAAGCACATCGTCCTTCCACGGATCCGTGAAGCAGTGCATATAGAGGTGCAAAACAAAGACGCTTTTCGCATCCTAATAAGGAAAGCATATTGTCCTCCCACGGATCCGTAAGAAGCAGTGCATATAGAGATGCAATACAATGACGCTTTTCGCATCCTTATGAGGAAAGCAAATCGTCCTTCCACGGATCCGTGAAGCAGTGCATATAGAGGTGCAAAACAAAGACGCTTTTCACATCCTAATAAGGAAAGCACATTATCCTCCCACGGATCCGTGAAGCAGTGCATATAGAGGTGCAATACAATGACGCTTTTCGCATCCCTATGAGGAACGCACGCTACTGTAGCGCGTCGGGCATGTTTGCGGATGCACGGGTTCCGGATTTCTATGCCGTCGGCAGATCCAGAGTGGCTTCTTGCTGGGCTGGGTTGAGAAGTTTAAAAAACGGAATACTGAACGGTCTGAACGAATACCTGACGAGACCTATTTTTTAATCGTGGAAGGAAGTGCACCAGAGGGCGAATAGGAAGGAGGCCGTCTTGATATAGGTCATTGTAATTGTAACTAATTAATTGTTTTTTAGTATTATGAGTGTTAAGCCTGAAATAAACATTATTATTATTATAGAAACTTTTGTTCTCCATTTTTGAATCTTGTTGTGTATAACAATTTAAAAAATATGCGAATAATACAACATTGAAACAAAAAGACTAAGCTATATTATTTCGCTTTGTTGCTTTATCCGTATGCTTTCCAGCTTCCAGCAATACAGTACAGCAATATGAACGGTTTCTTGTGCAAATACAAAAATTCTTGATTTAATGGTTGCAACATACGTGTCAAAGGGCCCTAGCTATAATAAGTTTGTCCTCATACGAAGCACCGCGATCAGTCGTCGCTCAGCTATTGTTTGTCACTCACCACAATTAACAAAGTCTGAAGAGACCTTTACTTAGCTTTACATAAACAGAAGAGGCCTTAGATAACACGATCAATTCCGGTGTATTTCCCCACAACATTGGGAATCTACCCACGATCTACATAAATTTGATTACCTACTACGTTGTACCACAAGGTTGTCAACTCAATAATTCCTATCTGATATTATTAATTAATTAAGGCAATTAATGAGTGACTTCGCTAAGTGGCTGCTATGCTTCCCGTAAGTGAAATAACTATAACTACAACAGATCAATACTTTAAGAGTAAAATCTGAATTTTAGGACACAGTTTTTTTTAACATTAGATAGATAGATAGATAGATAAACTCTTTATTGATCACACCGATTGCACATAGCCAGGACAGAAAACAAAATTTTTAACTACTATAACAAATGGCGGCCTTATCGCTAATAACGATCTCTTCCAGGCAACCTTGGGATGGAGAGGATCATAGAGGACGTAAAATCATAGAGGATCATAGATGTAAAAGACGGAGTGTGCAAAAATGAAAATTATGTGACGTGACAATTATAACTCTAAACTACACTAAATACTTGTATAGACATATTAAAAAGTAAAACATACTAAATACATAAACACATATCACTTACTATAATACCTACATAACATTAATGTTATCAGTGTGTTACCTTCGATAACTTTGGCCAATCATTTCCCCGAACTACTCTGAAAGTTCTCAAAATGTATAAAATACGCATTACCTCCAACCTGTGCACCAGTAAAAGACCCCAGGCATGTTTTCAGAGAGCTAAGTAGATATTAAAATGCAAGTTTAATATGATTGCATATTCACAGCCCGCAGCTCGGCTTCCCACAAAATTGAATTCTACGTTTCAAATGTGGCAAGATTATGCTGCAAAATTGTATTAGGTATTATTATACTTGTTATCTACTAATATTAGTATAGTTTCGCAACTCTACTTTGCCACAGAGCGCAATGTGATTTTAGAAATTATAAGTTCTGTTGTACATTGAATTGAGTCGGCTTTGTTGTCTCGGAATAGGAAACTAGTAAAGGGAATTTCTCAATCTGATTTCAAAGACAAGTACTAATCTGACGAGTGTACTAATCTGTGTATTTACGTCTAGAAACACTAGTAGAAAATGTTTTTTATTAACTAGTATGACGACTGATATGGCTCAGTGCTAGCGAGTCTGCCTTGTGAGCTAGAAATCCCGGGTTCGTTTAATCCCGAATAGATTTTTGAATGATAGACATAAATATCTGTTCTAGATCTGGGTGTGTTTGTTGTCCGTGTCCTTGTGTGTTCCATGGACACAGAAAGACCTCGTGGAGACCAGATTCCACCCCCCCGTCTCTCCTTATAACCGATAATAATGGATATTAGTTATAAGAGTAAAAAGTTTAAAAAATAACGATATTTTCATTTAAGCAATTTTATAACTTACCTAAATTATTAATTAGGAGTTCAAAACACCGCGTGGCATTGCGCTCGTCACTCTGAGATATTAGATGTTAATCTGGACCGCAGTAATGTTTGCAGAATACTGCTTGGCGGTTGAATACCGAAATCTGTAAAAGAGTCCTACCACTACAAAAATACATCGTGAAAATGCGCAAGCGAGTAAACTGTGAATCACACGACTAAGAGCGTTAAAAGATAATTAAATACATTTTTGTACTTTGTGTAAGACTATTTTGGTAGCAATAAGGCTATCGCCCATTATAGATCCATGGTGTTAACAAACCACGCCATGACCACGCGTGGTGCTCTCAATATTCGTTACTTGAAACTTTACGACACACACTACAGAGCTCACATTCGGATGTTTTGATTTTAGCCAGGCCAGTGCCGAGTGAGTCTAATATATTCACTACTAACGGGACGAAATAAAGTAATAGAAAGGCCATTATGTAAAAATTTTACCAAACTTTTGTTATTTTCAAAATCTTTTTTTTAAAATCTTATTTGTTTTTGACTTTATCCTGCATGATGTCATGCATAGCTTTTGTTCTTTCGTGAATAATGTTAGATTATTATCCATTAAATGTTTGTTAATAATAACGAAAAAAGCATAAGACATAAGCATAGTCATTTTGTTTTAATAAAACGGGAATACTCACGTTAAATTGAGTCGGTTATTCCGACTATAGTTTCGATCACATTCGGTGACCTTTATCAAGGAACGCTAAGCTTGACATGCGCGCGACCTCGTCTTGCCTTGCACCGTTTTACTAAAGCAAAATGTGTCAAAACCACGTCAGTTTTCATCCTAAAAAGTATAGGCATATCGTATAAAGTGGTGGAACGTGTCTTATCCTTAGTTTCTAGAAGCTTCAGTAAAGCTTCTAGATACTGATACTGATACATGACTAGGGTTAGACCGTTTATATACTGATTAAATGATTAACTTAGACTATGACTAACACCCATTTTTAACAGACTTCCGAAAAAAAGTAGAAAAAAAAAAGGATTCTCAACTTTTTATTTTTGGTCCCATTTATATTCATGATAATGGATCCCTTCGACCTAAGTAAAATGAATGAACTAACCTAACCTAACCACACAACTTCCTTAAAATTAACAAGTCAAAACAATCGAACTTAGGCTTCCATAAGTAGTTAAAAGTATTTCTATTATATTTGTCACAAAAATATATCATATCATCAAAAATATATAGCGAATATAATATCTACGAGAGAAAAAGGGATGTATTTATCAGTTACTCACAAACCGGTTGACATTCGAACGTACGTCCGAATCACGTGCTCCGCGCTAACTTTAATGTCTTCAAAGTTTCTTCTTTTCTTATACTTTTTTTTCTTTCCATTCATTTTACTTTGGTCGAAGATGGCATCCATGAGGAGTTGAGCGAATAAAGTTCCCTTAAAACCTGATGTTTAATCCAATTAAAAACCAATAGAAAACAAAATACAGACAGGGTAGAAAAGGTTCTTCAATATATTTCAAAAGCTGATCGATTTGCGTAATCCTGTTAGGACTGCTAGAGCGGTCAAAAAGTAAATTGACATCTTTTTAATATTCTAGACACGTTTTACTCGAAAGGCCTCTACGGATTACTGTAATGGTTACGGGAAGCACCTTTTAAGGTAAGCTTTCACACCTTTAGCAGTTTTTTTTAAACCAGTTTTGTTACAAATGATGTCGTAATCATATTTTATTTTCAGGAAGTTTTTGTAATTTGATACAGCATGGTGACCTCGGTGCATTTTCGAACTTAGTAAAAAAAAAAAAGTAAATAAAAATCTATTTATATGTATATAAAAGTGACCATGAATAAAATAATGATATGCTATACCACAATATTAATCTTTTATTAGACCTAATTTCAGTTAAATTAAAGTTAAAGTTAATTTCAGTTTTTGATAATAGGGAGTTTTTTCTAAGCGGCAAACCTGACACAAAAAGACGTTTTCACGCCAAAAAAAATACGGTAGTGTACCCCGATTTTTTCTATCCTCTTTTAGACCACTGCTGGACGAAGCCTCCCCCAAATTGCAGGGGGGGGGGCTTCCAAAATCCCCAGCTGAAATTTGTGGATACCGCGACAAACTTACTGTAGTTTTGCGGTGCTCCATTTCTTAAAAATAAAATGTAACTGTAATGAATAATAAAAAAAAAAAAAAAAAAAAAAAAATGAGTTATCGCAGAATTTTCACCATTTCCCAAGAGGACGTTGTTGCCCATCCCGTCCTATATTATTGTATATTATATTACGTCATTCCAAATATTTATCCAGCATATTGTAGTTAAACTCTGTTGCTTGTCGCGTAACTAAGTTGCGCAACGCCTCGCGGTCTCACTAACTTTGTAACGTGGATTAACGTAGTTGTTTCGAACTGCCTCCACGGCAATTATAAATGCCAGACGTTTATTGTAGAACAGAGAAACAGTGACCCAATGATTGGCTCACTTCCGCTGAAGCTTTACGCGAAATAAATAAAAACAGCGCCTTTTATTATAAGCTCTTATTTAACTATGTATGTAATATGTTGTATGCTTCGACGAAAGTAAAATGAATGGACACACTAACTACACAATTTCCTTAAAAATAACAACTCAAAACAATCGAACCTAGGCTTCAATACGTAATTAAAAGTATGTCTATTATATTAAATTATATATTATATATATTATAAAATTATAATACTTAGGTCTGTACAATATTGTACGACATTTTGAATGACATGTAACTAAACGTTATCAATAAATTGATTATCATTATTATGATTATATTTGTCACAAAAAAGAGATGGAGTTTGGACTCATTTTGATCAGCGTACAGAATACCAATAACGGATTTTATAAAAGCTTGTCTGGAAAAAAAATATTTTCAACTTATTTAATTACTTTTCATTAAATAGTTGTTACCCGCGACTTCGTCCGCGTGGACCTACAAGAAAAATATATCTATACAAAAATTCAGGTCGATCCGATCAGCCGTTTAGCCGTCATACCAGACCAAACACCCAGACAGAGAGACAGACAGACAGAGACACAGAGTTACATTCGCATTTATAATATTAGGTAGCATAACGATGATTCGACGAGAATTATTAAATGAAATAAAATAGCCTTTTAATTTCCTTCCCTTACAAAACATAAACTTCATTATATTAATATTAATTTATAATTTTACACATATTTTAATTTTTTTTTATGCTAACAATAATTTAATCTTATTTAGTATTATTAATTCTTAGTAGTTAAGTTTATTACAAACTAAACTACTAAAAGAAATAAAAACCGACTGCAAAATAAAGTCTATGACACACCGGATATAAACTGGAATCCAACGACATTTCACTCGTTGTAATTGGCCAAGAGGGTTGCTTTAAGCTACAGAAATTAATATAGGAACACACAAACATACATGCTTAAAACTTACATAGATACTTAATTACTTATACACACACCTTAAAAACTTTACCCTACTTCTTGGGCAGTTGGATCAATTCAATTCAATTCATATTTATTTCCAAATAGGTATTAAAAATACTCTTATCATCATTGAGTCATGACATCATTGACTCATGATCAATTTTTTAAAATCAAATCCCTTGTACACGCGTCTAATGTGTGTACTGTGCATGTATGTGTAGGTAATGTTGATGAGTGTTCCAGCAACCCGACTTGACTGCTAGTTTTAAAATATGGTAGGCATGTTCGACGGCACTGCACTTCTCAGGTAGTTCTAAAATGTAATGCTCATTCGGTAGATATTGTTAAACGAATACATCTTGTAGTACAATCCTTAAACAAAGCAAAAAGATATAATGTCTGAGATAGACGACGCTAAAGCATTCTTGCAGCGCCGCTTGCTTGGAAGCTAGGGCGCGGAAGACACGTACTGATGTTGCTTTAAACACAAAATAGTTGTAATGAAATAATAAATATCAAGTTTGAACTCTATTTTCTACGCCACAATATTAAAATTCCTTGCAATTACCGAAACGCGCGGCCGCCGCGCGGCAGGTAAGTTTTTACCAGGGTCTACGCAAGTCTACAACACAGATCATTATAACTTCTACGCGGACTATATCTACGCGGGTACTACGTCGTAGACCCCCTTTACCTCAAAATGTTTCATAACACTTTCCTTTTCTTTTCTTTCCTGCTAACCTGTGATGTGCAACTGCTACGCAAAGGCCTTCCCTCGGATTTTCCAATTTTGTAGGATTTTAGAGCTGACTCCTGTCAAAGGTGATAAGTTCGTCGCACCATCTCGTAGGGGCCGACCATGGAGCCGCGCCAATTTTCGCCACTTCTAGCACTAGATTCAAACTCAATAATTTTATTTTATTTATTTTGGGAATCTTACAGCTAGGCAAAAAAAAGTTTAAATAATTGTATATAAACCGACGGCCACTTAAAAGATTCCACATATAAAAAAAATATAAAAAATAACCAGTGTTAACTACTAGACAAAAGATTTTAAACAAAAAATGCACTCGCTAACAACCGACCGACGTGTTAAATAAGTCAACGTCGTTTTGAGAGGCTACGTTATTGAAACTACGTCTTGTTTTGAACATGTAACTGTTATTTCTGTAGTTCGTGTTTACTAAGGGGGTAAAAAGTGAGCAAGGTCTTCTTTATGTTTGTAGTTAACGACTTTTGTCCATTTTATCTGTATCTCGTTGCGATTTATGCCTATGGAATCTAATTGCAGACCTTTTAGTTGAAGAATCATAGATTTTTTCTTTGTATCGAAATCCTCATTATCTCCTTTGAACTGTGACTGATGGAATATTCAATGAGCCCTCTAGGGACGGAATTACAGATACTGAGAGATTGCTGTTTGACGAATCGCGGACGTAGTAACTGCTTACTAACCTGTAACTGGCTATTTTAGTTCTACGTTGTAACTGCTAACTAAGCTGGGTTGATCTGTTGATCGTTATTCAGGGGGGATAATATATGGAGGTCAAATAACTTTGATCTTTTAGTGAAAGTGACCAAAAATCAAAGATTTAATAAGGAGAATTCTGTGGCAAAAATAAATAGATGGTTTTAAAAGTTTAGATCAGAAAAAATATAGTCCCTACCAACGTCCCCGCCATCTAGTGGAGGCGTTGGGAAATATCCTTATTCGAAAGAATATGCATGCGTACGAGACAGCGATGTTCCGTGGGTCGTATACGTTATGTATACGTTTGTCTCATTTTCTCACGACATACAGAGAAGAAAGATTTTGTCGTGGCGCATGCTAGACCTGCTTGGAGAAAAATCACGTTAACGCGTCATCCAGAAAAGATACCATAACATACTAACCAATATTGTAAATTCAAAACAAAACTTCTGTTCTAAGATAGAAAAAGGTCAATGACACTCGACAAAATGTTTTTTTTTCTCGATTTCAGAGTTGGTCCCAGCCATGAAAATTCACAATGATGACTACTATGAGCTCTTTTCGGCATAGCATACCCTTTCCTTATAACCCTATATACAGATTTTTTTTTTTAATGGGACAGTATGAAGAAACCCAAAACCATGGTAGTTACAAGGAACCTGTCTAAGAAACCATTAGGTATTTTTTTTGTAAAAACCATTTAAATTCTTCTTGCAATTTTTTTCTTAAATCAGCCTTTATCAATTTTATTTTACTAAAGATAGGTTTTTACCTTAAAATGGCGCTCTGAATTCGGCTCCGCTGCAGTCTGTTTACAGCCGCCAATAAGTGCGAATGAAGATGTGAAAAGTTAGAGAGTGAAAGAGATAGCTAACGCTATAATGAAATCTGTACGAAAGGACAGATTTGCGGCGTCATTTTAAGGGCGCTAAATTCGTATATCTAGTTAAATATCATTGCCCTGTATGCTACCCGTGTACTAACTTTTGATCACGTTATTTTGTGTGTCAGGCTAATTGAAGTGGTTATGCTGAACATGCAGTCTCGATAAAATCTATCAAGTTAATTTAACCCGAGGGAAATCTAGTTTCTGGGACGTACACGAACATTTTTCATATCACTCGAAATGGTTAGCTATCTACGTACACGTGTATCGTACTAAAATAAAAATGAAATTATCAGACATCGTCCTAATACAAAGCGATTACGCGATCATCGCTAGTTCACGCAAACTTTGATCGTAAGAACACCACAAACAAACATACTGATGTCGAACAGATTTCCTAATTCAAATTTTAGTCGTTGCTTAAATTCGGACTATATATGTCCGAATTTGCGCGAACTAGCGATGATTGCGCGTAATCACTTTGATTAGGACGACCGACGCCTCATGCTGTTCACATGATTTTATTATTATTACATTTTTTTTTAAGTATTTTCGATTCCCGTTCTGATTTCTCGTCATTTTCGTTAAAAGAATTAAGAGATCGTTATGACATTTGGTCGTGAACTCATGACCCATGACTAGGGTCTGGAATTTTCGTAGCACTTTTAATTTGACAAAGGGATTGCGTTTATCGACTTCCGATTGACGATTAATTAAACCTCAAATAGTTACATGTAGCTCTTACGTATGTAGCTGATAAAATGTACAAATAGTTTTCATCCCCGCAAAATGGGAAGAAAAAGTGTTATTTCTTCTTTAATTCCTGGCTTACTCCGCGGCCCAGAAAACCCGGGTTCTCGTCAAAGTTCCTTTTTCTTTGTGATATACAAGATATTGTGGTTTGCGAGGATCTCACATTGTAGACAGACAATGGATGCAAATGTAACTTTCGAGATTTTTTATTAGGTCTTAGAAGTGTTTTAGGGTTCCTACAACACGGAACTCTTATGAGATAGTCGTGTCTAGTCCGGCCCTTGTTACCAAAATCCTTTATCGCTGTCCCTCACTCTTCTACTAACTATGCCCAATAATTACTCGTTAATCGGTTACGAAGGAACTGTAATAAAATATTCAGTAATATTGACATTTTCCAGACCAGCAAATTTTGTTTGAAACGGGAGGCTCTCAAAGTCCTTAATGAGGAAAAGTGTGGAAGCAAAGCCGGGACGAAACCAAACATACACGCAAACCCACTCAGCCACAAACACACATCCTTACACTCACACTCACCCTCTCTTACACCCTAACACATAGTACGTATGTAAACACACTACACAAAAGTAAAAAATGAGTAGTTATAAATAAATAAAAAATACTTGTTACTTGTTACTATTTTAAGGATATTTAGGTGACGGGCGGACAAACAGACAGATACCTACATTACCTACCATAGTCCCACCCATAGACATTTATAAAAGTACGCCGGTGTTCTTATAAAAAAAAAAAACTCTTCTGTAGGTCCAAGATCCTTGTGTAGGTCCCACCGTAAGTTTTTTTTCTACCATTTTGGCTTGACACCCTCAATGATTTATATTTTGCTAGTGTTTGTAGGTTTTAAATATAATAAATAGGAAACACTTCATTATTCTATTCAATCAAATAACCTTATAAGATAGGCTTACAAGCTAAAACGTTTGCTTTGATTTCAAAGAGTATCTATTTATACAAGTAGGTAATAACACAACGAAGAGGTAAGTATGACGTTACTATTTTAGTCTGAGTAATTGTTTAAGCATTTGTGTAATAAGTGGCAGTGTAATAATAAACTATTTCTAGAAGCAAAGCTTTCTGTAAGCTTTTATTTTTCATAAACGCCCTTAGATATTATGTAGACATGTAAATTTGTGAACGTACGCACAAATTTCTACAAAATAATTTTTGCCCGACATTTTTGCTATCAAGCTCGCTTATTGCTTTGATTACTGTTTTGCAGTTTCATCTGCTGTTATTTGAAGAAAAAAACATACCTGCAGTTTTTAATATCACACAATTGTCACGCTATTGCACACGCGGCTGGTATTGCATGGAACATTGCGAACTCGAAACGCAAACAATAGGAAAGTGGCTACGCTATTTCCAGTTCACCGGGCAAAGCAATATAAGCAAGGGGATTGGTAACAGAAGAGCAAACGTTAAGAAACGAAGAAAATAAATCGGTGCAACAGAAAATAATTATTTTAACGTAGATACATCGATAGTCGTACTTTCGTGGTTAAATTGGAAAAGATTTTATTAGGAACTCAGAATAGAGTATACCGCTGATTCGATTCAATTCAATTCTTGTTTTATGGCTTCTGCGAGAGTGTGCGTAGTCTGATACCCACCCTTACTATGTTTTTTTTAAATGTTAAATACTCCATGGAAACATATGCATTTTTTATTTCACAATATCTTCGTTGTTATAGGCCAATGATATATTTTATTATGATGTTTTTTTTAAATGTTATCTGTACCGTGGAAAGACATTATTGTATGTTTGTTTGTTTTTTTTAATTTCGCAGTATCTTCGTTGTTATAGACCAATGATATTTTACTAGAGATAAAAAAAAAAAAAACTTAAAATGAATCTAGCTAATTTGGCTGAAGAAAAGGCCAAAAAAAAAACAAAATAAATGTTTTTTTGTTATCCTCCGCCAAAAGAAAAAGATAATAACATGAAAATTGTTATAAAACATAGACAGTGGTATTCTTAAGTCAATTACCAGACATTTTTTTTAATTTCTTCTCTGTTTAAACAAACGAAACCGAAAGAGACGGCGAGAACTAGAGTATACTCCCCCGAGCATTGAATTAATTTGAGCATGAATTTGAATATCTGTTCTGGGTCTGGATGTTTGTTGCTTGCGACATTGTTTGTGTTTCAGGTCGTGTACCTGTGCCCGTACCGTGATGTCCTTTGGGTTTATCCCGTAACTCTGAAAGCGGTAGCGAGAGTTGCGCGAGCGGGACCGCGCATAGTGCGACTAATTTGGTACGAGCGAGATGGCATGCTCTCGCAATCAGAATCACGAACGTTTCAAAGTTAGAGGATAAGCCCGCTTATTGCATTGATAGGTTCAACCGTCGGCGCTGCGCGACCGTGAACCTTAAAGCAACACAAGCCTCCGGCCGACCCGGAGCGTTCGGGCCGGTACCGAGTTGCTCAATGCCGTGAACCTTATCACGCGGTGACAAGATGCGTGGCCGCGCAGCGTCGGAGTTCAACCTAACAATATTCACAATAAGCGCGTCACGTTACGGCCCCAGTAAATCCTAGCAACGAGAGTAACGCGTTATAAAAATAGCAATTGTGTTAATACAAGTTCTGTTTCATCCCTCACACTCACGCGTATTCCGCATTTACCTCTCCGTTGCTATCCTTTTTACACCTAGTAGGCATATGACAGACTAAAACAGCAACTTCTCCGCTCAACCGCAGAATCAAGAGAGACAAATGACCCAGAATATTGTCTCTTCGAGGAAAATAACTCCACGTCTCGTCGACGGCTTATCAGAACCAGAATGAGGAGATAAATTTGAACACACTTTATTTCAGCCGGCGACAGTTACTAACATCAGTTTGCTTTTTGTGGCAACACCACAGAGTACGAAAATGTGGCCGTCAAATAATTGATTGAATTAATCACACTAATCATATAAATACGAAAGTTTGTGTGTAAGTAGGTAAGTATGTAAGTGTGTTTGTTCCCGTTCAACTCTGTAACGGCTAAGCGGATTTGAATGAAATCTGGTATGGTGGTAGCTTATATCCTGGATTAACACATTTTCTCCCGGAAAAATATTCGGTTTCTGTAGAATAGCGGGTAAAACCGCGGGACGCAGCTAGTGTAACTATAAAAATGTAAATTTGTTGGCTTCTGCTTGTAAACTGCCTGTGCAGCTTGGCTGAATTTTATGAAAACACTACATAAATCTATGTTTCGTTATGAGTATTAAAAAAACAGGCATATCTTTGCAGTTCTAAATATTAACAAATATACGTACTCGTTTAAAATACGGCTTTGAATAAGTGTTAACATAGAAAAATTAAACGAGAAGAATGATAATCTCAAACATAAAAGGCCCGAAAAACAATTTAATAGTAGATGGCGCTTACGTATTTAGTCAGTTAATGTTCATACCGCTATAAAAGTCAATGAAAGTATGGTACAGAAACAAAGTATTGGTATATTTTATATCCGCAATATAAGGTTTAGTTCAATTTAGATTTCAAAAGACGACGTATAAAATCGCCATCTCTTGAGAAACCTAGCGTGTTTTACAAATGAAATATTAAATGAATAATTTTACTGATATATCAAATTCAAGAATATTTAAAAAAAGTTGAACGAATGGGTTAGCTTGGGTTTCTATTTCACGTCAAGCAGAAATTGTGTCCACCATGTCGCAATTCGAAGCACTTACGTCCTCTTTATTTACTACAATAGGGTTACGCATCTTTCTTTGGTTATTAGCACTAATCTTTAAATAATTTCTCTATTATATTAGTAATTAAACGTATTATCAAATTATTGAAAACGCCATAAAAACCTTTTCTTTTTATACCATAGCTGAATAAGTATAAGTGTATAGTTGCGCGCGCCAAAATCCAGCAGGCCTAACACGGGCGCCGGGATAAAGCTATGTCCACCCGTTTTGTCTTCGCGTCAACGTGACAAAGCTAGAATATGGATACATCCGTCTCGTTCTCGCGGGATAAATATGGTGGACTAAATTTTATCCCGGTGCCCGTGCTAGGCTTGCTGACGTGGTACCTCTACCAAATGAAATTTTCTGAAATAAAAAATTGCTTTTTATCCGTTTTCGTGATGCTCGGTATTTTCTTAGCAAACATCAAAATAACCTGTTAACCTCATCTCAACTTTCGTATTTGCTATATAGAGAGCGTAGATAAACTACTTAATTAGCGGTTTCTTTTAAATAAGTACACATTTTCTTGTATGTAAACAAGTTTTGTATCCCAGTTTCTATCACAATATTACCGAGACTCTTGGTACGTTAATTCAACAGATTTTCATGGAGAAATGTTTACGATAGACATAACTCGCTGTTTGTAACCAAGCTACGGCAAAATGATCCGCAGCCAATCAAACAATGCTAATCTACGGTACCTGCTGTTCTTTATTCGACGGCTTATAGGATTGGCTGGATTGACGCGAAATCACCAATTTAGCGGTTAATCCGATTAAACAGTTCCGAAGCTACGGACTTGGGAATTTTTAGGGTGAAAATATGGATTTACGATACATCTCCTTGCATTCCATTGCGTCGGTGTCGATAGAGCTGTTTTTTTTTTTTTATACAACTCCATTAGCCATGAACTTTCAATTCCTTTCTACTCCTAAAATTTGATAGTATCTTTCCGGTTTTCCTGCGCTTTTTACAGGTACCTACAATTCTACAATTATGTCACTTTCTTAACAAATTTGTTGGATTGTAACTTTAACTCCAGCTGCATACATTTCTGAATGTTTGTACAAAAATACAGGTTTAAAGTTTGGTCTGGCAGGGTTTACATGCGTTACAAATTACAAAGAAGTAGCAGTGATACTTTAACAGTTTGTAGATTGGTTAAACGGTTTTTTAAAAGCACAAAATTGATGATTCCAGTGCTTTCTGCGAGAGCATGAACATTTAAGTGAACGAGCGACATTATGGGACTGCCTTATAGGCGAAGAGCGACGTGATGGGAAGCATTGTATAAGAGTTATGGCGCGCGGCGTAGTGGGACTGATATATAGGCGCAGAGCGACATCATGGGAAGCGACGTAGAGAGAACAATTCGTACAATTCTACAATATGTTATTTTTATACAATTTTTTCGGACCTTAACTTTGGTTAAACAGGGCCCTTATCTCTACTAAGACCCTAAAATTAGAAAAAATAAAAGAAAAAAGCAGAAAACCGCAAAATCAAATTCTTGTCAAAACAGAATAAGTCGAGGGAATAGGAGGCATACGCATTAACGGGAGATTGCTGGACAGACGATAGAGAGTGCGAGGAAAGTTGTGAAGCCATATGATATGATATATCATAGCGTAATACAAAGCGACTTGTGTTCACTTTTGAGCAAACAGCCTTTTGCTTTTAAATTCTAACGTGTTTGGAATCCAAGCACATGCACAACAGCAATGGCAGCTTTCCAAATCGGAGAATCAAACTAACTAATACAAGTTTCCATGATATCCATGATTATAGTTTTAAGAAGAAATATTTTTGTAACGAGATTTTTTTTAAATGACTTTTTGCGTGGATATTTAAAAAACCGACTTAAAATTGAATAGTAAGAATAAAAAAAAATAAAAAAAATAAGTATTTACAAATAAATAAATTTTATAAAAAACTTCTTAAATTCCACTTTTGCTACAGTTTGCTATCTATTTCACCGATACATTGTATATTCACAATGCTCAAAATCTCATAAAACATTTATAAGCAGAAGCAGACAGCTCAATCAGCTACACTACTCAGTCTGACGGACAATGGGCACGTCTTCACCAGACGGGAGATGTGACAGGCCGACAGATTGGGGTCGACATTATTCCTTTTGCTGGCCTATTTAACTCACCAGTGGTTTGGAAATAAATCGGACACATTACCCCCTGACCTTTCGCTATTAGTTATATTTAGAGATAGGCTAGTTTTGATTGCCAAACGCCTAATGTGTTATTGTTACCGATAGATACACGACAGTCCCGCCTTTTGTCAAGTTTCGTTTTGTAAGTTTCTGCGTGGGTTCCTATTCTAAATGCATGTCGTTGTAGCTGACGCTCGCCTCTTATTCGCGGAGTCAAATATGAGAAAAATCGAACAAGATAGTAAAATATCATGATAAGTTATCTTTCTCACTTGAATTAGGTAATTATTACAAAACTTGACACTGGTTAAATACACTACGTGTGGAGCCAAATTTTAATAAACAAAAAAAAATACGTAACACCCTACCTTTATAAAATGTCTTACTAAGTACAAATCAAAATAAACGGAGTCTTGGCGGGAACGTGAAGAATTCATGTCGCGTCATTTTATTATTTTCCAAAACTTGTGTTATTTCGAGTGTTAATGTATAAAAACGGTGAATTTTTACCCGTTAAGTGTTCGTGTACATGCACGAGTGTTGGTGAATGGTATGATGTCGTGAATCGTGAATTTTCGTGTTGTTTCCAAAACTCCATAGAAGGCTCTAGTAAAGTTTTCACCACTTTACTGGGGCATGACTTGGACTTGACCGTGACTTGCTTTGCTTGACTTTGATCGTGACTATGACTTGTTTGATAATATCTAGCAAAAATTGAGAATATATATGTACACTTGACACTGGCAAATGCATAAGACGTGCGACGCCAAAATCCTCTTAGAGGAAAAAAAAAAAAAAAAAAAAAAAAAAAATCAAAATAAACGAAACCGGTGTTACCACACTTTGAATACAATTAATAAAATTGGTATAACTTGCGCACATCTGAATGAATAGAAACAAACGATGCTTTCCATCAATCAAACTGTATTGTAAATATATGATACTTAAAGATATAAGGTCGTGAGGTCTCAGTTCGCGACATCGAACTGAAACCTCACGACCTTAGTAATGTTTCTGTCAAATATTATCAAAATCGGCTGGCAAATCAAACGGCGCCGCAGCAAACCTTTTTGAAGGAAATACCCAAGATCCCAATCAAAAATCAAATATCGCCGACGACGAAAAACTCTACGAAATTGTAGAATTGAAGTTCTGCAAAAAAGTTTGTGCTCGCGCGGTCTACCTTTTACGCAGAACTGTCGATTTTTTTTATTTATTAACTTGTACATGGTACCTACTAGAGATGTTTTTACCTGAAACAAGAAATTAAATTAAACGCCACACTAATATTTCAAATGCGATAGAAAGCCTTTCTGTCCATTTTTGATTGTTCCTTTTGACGACCTAAATTTAAACGAATCTTGAAGAATCATATCGTCAGGGCTGACTTTGGTAATTGCCCGAAAAATGCTTAAAAAAACATTTTATGGATTTTTCGGGACCTGCGTTTGTCATGTTAGGCATTTGAACTCTGATTAATTGACTGTGTGATAATTGCAGATTGTACCATTTTTCCAATAGGTAATTGCAACCCTGTCTGCTCTAAGTAAAAAACTACTCGTAGGTAAGTTCTCACTTAATTTCGGAAAAGCGAATTCAAGCTGCAACGCGCAATTTTGTAATCGACATCTGGAACGCAGCCAAAACGCCGTAAGTATCGTAACATACTGACTCTATCGCTGTATTTTGTATGTAAAACACGTGCCTTAAACTCAATTCTAAATAGGGCCTTTGAAACTACTGAAACGTTACCTTATCTCGCCGCAAATGTTGTCAATAACTAAGTTCGTTTATTTTTTGCTTGTTCAGCACCGGTGACAGAATTTTGACGTGTTATGTTATGGTCTTCAACCAAAGTAAAATTAATGGACGGGCCGAAATATGAGAATAATGAAGACTTAAAAGTGAGTGCCGCCGCTCCCCTTGCTGCAGTCGCTCTCAGTCTGTGAAAAGTGCCAGACGTACGTTCGTCAATACATGCGATCCAAATATCCGCATAAATATGCGCTTTTTTCTTTTCATTGTCACCTTGCTGCAGGCCTTTTAGTTGGAAAAAGTAAAGAAACCTAATTATATAGAGCTCAAAAAATAACACAGTAAAATTTAGTTAGAGCAGTTCAACGTACTCAAAATAGGCTCACGTACAGAGTCGGAAAAGAGATATTGTCAAAAAACTGTTTTGGGCGCCATTTTTCCAATATGGCGGCGTGAGCGGCAAAGATACGTCGTCGCAAAGTGGAAATTCGGAAAGAGCACGTTCGGAAATCTAATTTTCGAAACTCCGGAAAACTTTTCAGGTAAAACTTTCAAAAATGACTGGACTATTATAAGGATAAGCGCTCGGGTGGTGAGCAAGTGGTGAGTCATTTAGTAGGTAACTAACTACGAGCTTCGACCAAAATAAAATGAAGAGACTGGCCCAAGTAAGAGAATTTTGAAGACTGCTCACCTCGCTTGAGTCGCTCTCAGTCTGTGAAAAGTGCGAGAAGTCACGTTCGTCAATACGTGCGATCCAAATGTCGCTAAAAATATGCGTTGATATTATATTCGCTATCACTTTTTTGTCACTAATGTACTATACATACTTGTAATTACGTATTGATCGATTGTTTCGACTTGTTATTTTTTAGGAAGTTGTATAGCCAGTTGTATGGACTTTCATCTTCATGCCATTCATCTTACTTTGGTCGAAGGTACACTTATCGAGGGACACTTATCGACTGTTCAGCATTGTCAAAACTTCGGGAGCGTATGTTCCGACAGACCCTATAAACGCTTGTTACTAAAAACATCTGGTGAGGCTAGGATGCTCTATCAGTCGGCCTGTAGGCTCTTTAAAACTAGTCTCTCTTTAAAATTATTTTGTATTTTGTATTTATTTTGTATTATTTTGTAACTATGGGACTGACATAGTCAAAATGTCCCTAAATAAAAGAATAAAAAAATAAAAATAAAAACTTTTCTGAAAAGTATTTTTTCCCCATAAACCACTTTAAAAAGCTAACCTTGTAACCTACCCGATCAAAAGAAGTACCTAATTAGCCATAATTCCTAGGAGAAAATCGATTTACTCGTACCATCCCGTATTAGCCCGAGGTGTAGGTAGTACATATACAGGATAATGCTTTCAGACTTGCTATGTATGAAACGTATTAATATACTGTGAGTACTAAATGAACAACTTGAAAAGTACATCTGTATACAAAAGTACAAGACTGCCCCGGTGGCTCAGTTGGTAGTTGGTGGTCTTCTGTGTTTTGGGGCGTGGGTTAGATTCCCATCTAGGACAAACATTCTTGTGATGAATATTTGTGTTTGTTCTATATCTGGGTGTTAATATCTAAATAAGTATGTATTTAAAAATATCTATGTACGTATATCAGTCTCTGGCAGCCATATTACAAGCTTTGCTTAGTTTGGGGTCAGATGACCGTGTGTGCAAAAATGTCCCAGAAAATTTATCATTATTAATATCTAGTCTACAGCTTAATAAGAGGACATCGAATACAATCATTTAAGTACCAAGACACAGTAGGAAAGGTCTTTAAAACTAGATTTTAAAAGTTGTTGTTTTTGTGCGGGAAACACGCTATTAGTCAGTGAATAATGGTTGGTTGGTTATTGTAACGGTCGTGTAATTAAAAAACGTTGCCATAATTTTAGTGAGTACAGTTTTATTGTTAATATTGTATAGATAGTTGCACTGCAGCTTATACAAATGTCCCCCATCGGCAAGTAACCACCCGAAAAGGGCTTATAGTACTCATCATTATGAACAACTTTTACTATGGGACCAACCCTGAAACCGAGAAAAAAATGTCATTGACATTTTTCTGTGGAACAGCAGATGTTTTTCTCGATCACTTGCCGATGGGCGACATTATAGATAGATACTTATCTATTGTATATTCCTAGAATAATTTATCTGGTTAGTGATAGTTTTTATTAGTCGATTAGATACCATTGGCTGAATAGCTGTAGTCATCAATTTGGGTGATTTATGGTGATTCGTTTTAAAATTCGTCGCCGTTCCTCATATATTAGTTTCGTTTCTGTTTTGTTATTCTCTAAATTAAAATGAATTTGACAAATCTATAAGACTGTTGGCATCCTTTTCTCATATTATAGTAGTGTAGTAAGTAGTACCTATTCATAGAAATGAGGCCGACGCGGTGAAAATGCCTTCTTTGTGCACTCGCGCAAGTGCAAGAGGGCAGACCTTAATTTGTATCTAGCTTTTTATCAAGTCAAATTTTATCATATTTTTTTTTATTGGTAGCAGCCAATCATATATATATATTATTTGCTCAGTTTGTCCCAAATTGTCGAATTCAGTTGATTTACTGGATTTATATGCATAAGGGTCATTTTCTTTATTAAACCGGCATATAAATTATATCGGAAGTTGTCAAATACCACCCACATTCGGCCTTTGGGCGAAAACAGGACAATACTTTTTATGCTGTTGTTAAAGACAATGTTCTCTCAAAATTAAAATAGTTGTTTACATGGCTCTCTTTGAAATAGATATTCGGGGAATTTGGCGAACGACCCAAAAAGAAGTCCGACTTTTTAAAATATATAAATAGCCCGTTTGCTTTTTGTATATTATGAGGCCCTTAGTAATTTTTATACAAGTAAAAACGTACCTACTATAGATAGTTTTTTTTTTAATTATTAGTGGACGTTTTTCACACGCAGCGCCATCTAGCCCCAAACAATACATATAAATAGATAGAAACACCCAGACAAACAACAAACATCCATGTTCATCACACAAACGTTTGTGCTAGGTGAGGATCGAACCCACAACCTCAGCTCTGAATGCGAAAATCCTCTCACTAAGCCACAAGGCTAGTCAAATAGGCCATATAATATAACTCTATATTAGCTCAAAAGGAGCAGTTCAAAATTCTGGGTGGCACTGTATTGTTAAGGACAAGCGTGACGCTTAACATCGGGTGAGCGATTTGCTCCTTTCGTATAAATAAAACACAATTAATTCTTATGAAACGCGCATTGCCGCTAAAATCTAACCGGCCAGTAACATACATTATGCGTTCGATCTCAAACTAGTCAACGAAGAGTTGGTATTATAAAACAAACTCGTTTCTAACCAATCACAGCACGAACGCGGACCAATCAGAAGAGAGAAAATCAAACTCCCATGGAAAAAAAAAATGTACTTTGCTCCCGCTATCCTCTACGGGCAATTGTCGTTTTTAAAACAGGTATGTTTTTAAAACTATATTTTTTCTTTTGAAAATAGACCTTAGTTTGCCACTTTCGCCTGATGAGGAGACTGTGTGGTATGTGGCTATCGGTTGTATGGAATTTAGTGCTCGGAGATCTCGCTATGCAGCCTGGCTTACCTGGCATGCAGAACATGCTCTAATTGGCGCTAATATAGCTCGATTTGAGATGTCTACAACGCGGAAGATTTACCGTAATACAATATAATAAAATAACACCAGAAAAATTGACACCAGAAAAGGACAAAAAAACATTAGAGATAGGTACAACAAGGTTTTCTTATGGCTAAAAGCGATCTTTTTCAGACAACATCCGGATGAGTAAACATAAATTACGTGATGGAGTAAGGACGAGGGCGCAATTAAATGAATACTTAAATTTATTACATGAACAAAACAAAATTTTGACTTTATCTTAACCTTGACTTTGACAAAATTAATTACCATAATATACAAAAATGTAATGATCTGAGAGACTAACAAGCATCTATAAAATCCAAAAGGGTCAAACTACTAATTTGTTTAAAAAGTTAAGGGAAGTGGAACTATAGTGGCGCCCATTGACCTATTATGTACTACGTACTGGAGACAACATCACGCACCACATTACGATGTCCTATTTAATTGTGGTCACTTTGCCAAACTTTAGTAACAAAAACAACCTTTATGTATTCATACAAAAATAAAACTTAGATATTCATATGCCCTTTCATATTCATATTCATTGTGAAAGTCGTAGGCAACCGGTGTATGCAAGTGGCACATTGTCGGTCGTTGTGGCGGTCTAAGGGGGAGACCTATGTTCAGCAGTCGACGTCTTCTGGCTGATAACGTATATGCCCGAGGTGTCTCGAAGTATAGCTACCTATATATATATGATAAGAATTTCTAATCTAATTTTATTTATAAGAAGTTTTAAACATAGACAGACATTATTCTCTCAGGTCTCGGGTGGATAAAATAATTTGCTAAAATTAATTATCAGTGTGTATTTTTAACTATCTCTTCAGAAAATAATAATATCAGCGAATAACGTTTCGTCTACTTCACGCAGTTACATATTCTGAACATAAATACAGTGCAAGCGAAAAATCGGCCATTTTGCCGAGCAGTTTCTTGGAAAGTGTGGAATTATGCGGACTCACTACCTAAGTACGTCTGCGCATGAATATGTATGGACGACCTTTGAGATGACGAAGGCAATCAATAATACGTGATGATAATAGCTTTGGAGATGTATTCAGAACGTTTACGGACATATCTTATTGAGTTGACATATCTTTGAAAAGTTTTTTAGGCAAGATGCCGCTTCGTCACAAACGTAATGTTAATCTATTAACATCTAATTTTGACAGCTTATGTACCTATAGCCATTTATAGCTTACTAGCTGTTACCCGCGACTTCGTTCGCGTGGACCAACAAAAAAAGGAGCCTATGTCCGTGTCCAACCCTTAAGCTATACAATTTTTTGGGCGGTCACCTGTATATATGTAAAAATTCAGGTCGATCCGTTCAGCCGTCGCGACAAACACGCAGGCAGATAGACAATTAGGTACTTTCGCATTTATAATATTAGTTAGCATGTTCGCGGGTCGAAACCTGTCGACTAGGGTGGCACAGGGCCGATGCAAATGGCATTACAAGGAGATCATGATGATGGTAGTGTCAAAGAGCCCGGTTCCGTCACACAGTCCCAGACTCTAGTCACAGATATAATCCGGGGCTGTTCAAGAAAAAAGTAAATAGGTACCTCCTAGGCAAGCGTGCTACATCTTCGGCTACATCGTCGCTTTCCATCAAGTGAGATTGTGGTCAAACGCTTGAATAGTTCGAAAAATAAATGTAGCAGTGCAGTTAAGAGGATAGTCCTTCCGTGAGGGTTTGGCTCATTCGATATAATTGACCGAGCGAACCGAAGGTCTCAGAGTTTACTGGGACAATTCGGCATTTGTATGTATGTTTATATGTTTGTGTGTATATTTGTCCGATGATAACTTGCAAACCGCTGATCCGATCTTCATGAAATTTCAAAGGCAAGTAGTTAATTTCAATACAATTTTTAAGTTCGAATATGAGCTGAATCGGTCCAGGGGTTGTGAAGATATAGGGCTCGAGGTCTCAGTTCGGCGCGAACTACTAGTTATTAATATAATAAAGTAAGCCACAATGAACTGATTGAACCCTTTCATACTCCGGTACTAAACAATGGCGAATAAATCAGCCGGTTCTTTTGTTCAAATATCACCCAATTTTCATCGACGAGGTGTAACAAAATCACTGCCTAATTTTTACGTTCGGATGAATGATTTTCAATAAAGAGCAACGTAATCGTATTGTTCAAAAGCGTTTAGTTGGAGCTTGATTACTGCTTGCCATCCACATCAACGGAACGCGGTTGAACGGATAATAAGGCGTTTTCAAAAAATAAATAAAAATCCTGGTAATAAAAGTACCCAATAGATGGCGTTAGATGTACCTTGAGGTTTTTCTGTCACTGTCAAAACATGAAAGACAAAAAAATTAAATATTGAAAAAAAAAAAAAAAACAATTTCGGCGGACAGCATCAATTTAAAAGAACTAAACATGTTGGGACGCAATCTTCGGATAACTGCTTCTAGATATTTAGATCATGTCTAACAGGCTAAACTTAGCCAAATAATATGCGAAATTAAACATGAATTTCAATATGTTTCTCGCTAGCCATTCTACATGCAACTAGGCTAAGTGAAATTGGAGGGTTTGAACCACAGAAAAGAGAAAGATATAAAAAATAATCTCTTCTGTGGTTTGAACTGAGGTTACGAAATATAAAAATAAAGGGAAACAAAACTCAAGTCAAACATTTTAGGGGGATTTGGAGCTTACTTTTTTATCGGAATATTGTCAAAACGCGACCTTCAATTTCAACGGTTCTCTGGTGATTTAGAGGGGCGGGGGAGGAGCATCATTTAAATATTATTGACTAGCTGCGCCCCGCGGTTTCAACCGCTCTTCTACAGGAACGGTTAACTTTTTCGGGATAAAAATGTTGCCTTTGTGTTAATTCAGTGTAGACGCTACCTCCTTACCAAATTTCATTGAAATCCGTTCAGCCGTTACATAGTTGAACGGGAACAAACACACTTACATACTTACACACTTAGACACAAACTTTCGCATTTATAATATTATAAGTTTGATGTGATTAGTGTGTAGGTTGTGTGTTATCTTTGGAGTTAGTTTGTACACCGGGTACCCCATCTTACCTCACTACCCCGTCTTGTCCCACTCTCCCCCACCTAGTGTTAAAGGCCTCGCTACATTACCCGACCCAACATCCTGTGAAAGAGAAGGCTATAGGTATATGAGTTTCTGGGCTATACCCTAGTATGTATCTAATTTGTTTCTTTTGCTCCCGTGAAATTCAAGTCTAGCTGTCCCTTTCGCGCGATGTCAGGTCGGGTAATGTAGCGAGGTACTTGAGCCTGCAGATCCCTACCTATAGGTATCTATCTATTGCAATTTTATTAACCTGTAATATAACTTCCATTACAGCCGCGCAATAATAAAGTTAAAAGCAATTTTAGTGAAAACCATACCGCGTAAAATCTCCTTTTATGTTTGCAGTAAGCCACAACAAAATGCCAAAGGCTATTTACTGAATCTATTTTAACTTTAGTCTTGTGTTTATGACGTTAATGGAGATTATTATGGGGTGCTTAAGGAAGGGAAAGTACTTACCTACCTAATATTAATGTAAGAACTCTTCCATCAAAATCATAGTCAACAATCTTTATTCCATAGACATTTACATTCGCTTGGACACATCTTAATATTAGATATAATATATTATTATCTACATTTACATTTCAGCTGTACCTGTTTGTATGGGTAGGTTCCAGACTTGTGTCGTTCAGATAATCACCTACTTAGGTACTTTATAATATGCGCCTTGATATTGTATCTTGTAACTTTCTTAAATTAAAAAAAAAAAGTCTTTCTTAAAAAAGACAGACTTATTTTAATGAGGCGTATTCAAAAAAAAAAAAAAGAGTAGTTCTAAAATCCTTACTAGATGGCGTAACAGACCTATCGTTTTACCTGTCATTGTCATTTCTGTCGAAATATTTTATGTTTATTTTTTAAATCGTAATTTTTGGCTCCACACGTTGTGTATTTAGCCAGTGTCAACTATTGTAAGATTTCAAATGAAGTCAAATACATAGTTACGTTACTTGAAATTGTCTAAATACACATGTCGAGCCAAAAAACACGACAAAAAAAAAGGCACACGTACATTTTTTTGTCTTTCTTGTCTTGACAGTGACAGAAAAAACTCAAGGTACATCTAACGCCATCTATTGAGTACTTTTATAACCAGGACATCTTTTTTTTTGGAAAACGCCTTATTGTGAAATATTTTACTTTACCTGAAATATTACAATACTTGATACTGGCTAAATACACAACGTGTGAAGTCAAAAATTAAGAGGGAGAAAAAAAGGTTCAGGAACTGACGCTTAGAGTTTTTGGCGGGAATGTGAAGAAGTGTCACGTCATTGTATTATTTTCCAAAACTTGTGTTATTTCGAGTATTAATGTGTAAAAATGGTGGGTTTTTATTCATTATGGTGTGTGTGAATGTGCACAAGTGTTGGTGAATAGTATTATGTTGTGAAACGTGACTCTTCGCTTTGTTTCCAAAACTCCATAGAAACCTCTAGAAGTCTCCACCGCTTCACCGGGGCATGACCTGGACCTAACCGTAACTTAAATTTCTTTACTTAGACTATGCCTGAAACTTTTTTAAATTCTGAAATATTTGCTTGACACTGGCTAAATACACAACGTGTGGAGCGAAAACATAAGAGAAAGTAAAAATACGCAATTTTATTTTGACACTGACAGTTGATTTTATTTCAGTATTGACAGGAACAGACTCAGTGTTGTTCTCCATACGGCAATTGCCGTATTTTACGGCTTTTAATCACGCTGCGCTTCAAATATACGGCATACGGCAGCACTTTCAAAGTGGTATAATATTTATATGAAATATACGGCAATCCACGGAAGAGTTATCAAAAACTGCCAATAATAATTTTTCGTGTAACGTAAGGCACCGACTTCCTGGAATTCCCCGTTGAAAATAAACCACTAATAAGTGGTTTGTGTTTACTGACTTATTGACTGAGCTTAGAGAAGGTGTTACGATGAGTGAGGGATGATACCTCAGAAAAATAGAAAATCATACTGAGGAAGATAAGAAAAGAAGAGACCATTTCCAAGTGAAAATGAGACATAACTTCTAACCACAATTTCAAATCTATATGGAGACCAGTAAAAAAAAGCTAAGAATCATAATCTTGTTGACAAGTTAATGAAAAATTAGAACATACGGCATTTTTTTAATTTTGTCCCAATATACGGCAATTTTGAGGTATACGGTATACGGCAGCCCCAAAATCGACTTGGAACAACACTGAACAGACTTCCTCTCTTGAGTCTTGGCTGCGTGCACCTTGCGTTTACGTTGTAAAATTTTTGCATATAATCGTCATACCTCGTCGTAAGAGACGTAAATTACTCTAAACAAGATGGTAGCGCGAGTGGCGGGCGTTTTCGATGAGAAATTAACGGAGGCTATTGCTAATTCCAAAATATTAGTGGTCGGTGCCGGCGGCATTGGTTGTGAAATTCTGAAGAATCTCGTACTTACCGGCTTTCCTTTCATTGAAATCGTAAGTTATCACTATTTATCCTTACTTCGCACTATTTTCTTCGTATGCGTCATAATCTTACGTTGCGTACTTGCCCTCGGAACTGTGTTCGATCGTTTGCCAACCAGCGATAGTTGTGTGACCCCATGAAATTGGTACGATAGAGTATTGCTTTCAAGATCTACTGCCCTTTCCTAAACTAGCCTAAGTTGTGATACCAATCTTAACACGTTTTCTGTAGTTAATGTTAGTTTGTTGGATCAAAGGCCAATGACCTAAAGCCATTGCTATGCTGTTTGGTTTCATACACAGATCACACCCTAGATTCTGCATTCAGGACGCTCGAAGCGCACCATGCTTCAGTCTAAATACACTTATAAGTAATTACTGTGATTGGTTGATTGTTAGGCGCGAGTAGGCATGACCTTGACATAGCCAGTTAGAGCGCTCGGTCGCACTCCCTGCGACCCGCGCCTTCCTCAAACTTTGGTGACTTTTTGTAGGAACAACGAATCTCGTAATGCGGTATCTAGTGTGATCTGTGGTTTCATAGCTTGTGCATTTTATGGTGATATTGAGAGTTGTTGTTAAATGGAGAAAAGAAATTCTCTTACTCGCCATGTTTACAGTTTCAAAGTTTGTGAGCAACTAAGAATTTGATAACGTATACATAATGCATAACAACCTAACAGTCTAGCAGCCGAGGTAAACACGTGCAATATAATCACAATAAACAAAATAATTAATTTCTTAGAATCTTCGGTATTTATGATGCCGACAGTCGAACTAAATACAGGCTACAAAAGAATGCACACTTCTGCAGTTCTTATTAATTTAGGCAACTTAGAAAGTACTGTATTGTTGTCATTATTTAGAGTGGGTATGATGCTACTTAGAGTATACCAATGTATGGAGAACAAGGTAGAACCAACCAGAGTCAAGTAATTTCGAAGTTTAAGGGAGTTTCTCTTTAGATGGAGTAGTTTTAAATGGAGTTTACACTGTATTTTAATTGACTGTTTCGTGAAACGATTGGTAGTTTGATTGATGGATTTACTTTGTTTCAGATTGATCTGGACACAATAGATGTGAGCAACTTGAATCGTCAGTTCTTATTCCACAAGGAACATGTCGGCAAGTCTAAAGCTCAGGTGGCGAAGGAAAGTGCTCTCAGCTTCAATCCTAATGTCAAGATCATTGCCCATCATGATAGTGTCATTAGGTAAGTCAATGAATTCTGAACTTTTTCAACAATTAGAATTTCAGAAATGAAAGGTCTTTTCATACTGTACTTGTACAGTACTTGGTGTTTGGTGAGCGGTGGGTACATATAGTCTGTTCATCCTTACCTAAAAAAAAGGTAAACATACAAAACCATAGACAAGATTGGTGAGATTCTATGGAATGAACAACAAGGAGATATAAAGTGAATGAACAAGTTAATCCATTCTATTTTTCATAACTGCCCAAAAAGAGGGTTATATAAGTAAATAAGTTGTGCTATGAAATAAAGGTCTGGTTTGAAATAATACAAGCAATTTTTATATCAAATATATTTTTCCACATATCTGTCAAAATTCGTATGTATGTACGGTCTGCTCATGATGCTTCTAATTCGATTCTAAAAACATTTTCCTAGTATTTTTGGCATACCTTGTTGCACCTCTCAGTAACGTATATCTGTGATGTATATCACAGTTTCTCTCTACTGTTCTCAGCCCATCATAACAAAGAAAATTATTTTTATCTGACTGCTCAAGATAGGAGGCTATTTATTTCTAGCAGTATTTATTTTCCTATGGGACCTCCTATAGCTTAAACGCCTTAACCAATTTTCTGCTTAGTATGAATGTCTATGAAGCCCTGACAAATGGGAGCAACAGTGTTTCTTGACTAGTATTAGTCAGCCTAACTTTACACGACCAAATTTAGTTAACTAATCTAGCAAAAGTAACTTAGATCTCCAAAGTACTGTTGATCATTAAAAGCAAACCTTTGGATGACAGTAATCTATAAAATGTATCCTTATTTGTATGTCTCCCTATTGTGTTGATATCTTTCAGCAACGACTATGGTGTGAGCTATTTCAAAGAGTTCAACATTGTGATGAACGCTCTGGACAACCGCGTGGCTCGCAACCATGTGAACAGGATGTGCCTCGCTGCTAATGTGCCACTCGTGGAGACCGGCACTGCAGGGTACGCTGGCCAGGTAATAAGACTGAATGCTTGGCTACATTAAATCCAGCTAAAGTCAATGTCTGTTGCGGGAGCAGTAAATGGGACCAGTAATGTAAATTTTTTTTTTTTTTTTATGGTATACAGGTGGCTGCAATGTGCAATTGCGCATGGACTGCATGCAGTGCTACTCTTTCATAGATTTCCATCCGCACATAACTAGTACATAATTATATACTGCACCCGCAACGGAGATCGATAGTAATGGGAATTAATGCAGTACTTCTTAACATTGTTAAAAATATGTCCAGCTGTTTAAAATTTATGAGCTCTTTTCCGCATTGACTAGCCTTGTGGCTCAGTGGGGGATTTCCGTCTTCTGAGCTATAGGCTGTGGGTTCGATTCCCACCCAGGACAAACATTTTTGTGATGAACATGGATATTTGTTCATTGTCTGGGTGTTTCTATGTATTCTATAAATGTATATACAGAAAAAAAGTATCTATGTGTTCTATCAGTTATCTGCTTGCTTAGTTTGGGGCTAGATGGCACTGTGTGAAAAACGTCCACTAATGTTTATTTATTTAATGATCTGGGATGTTTGCACAATGCCTAGAGCAGACAATGTAACACCATATAGCTACGATTGTTTTACAAATCTATTAACGCTCTAAAGAAACATTTTATGTATCTGTCAATTTATTGACCGAGCGAAGCGAAGGTCTCAGAGTTTACTGGGACAAATCGGCTTTTGTATGTATGTTTGTGTGTATATTTCTCCGATGATAACTTGCGAACTGTTGATCCGATCTTCATGAAATTTTGTAGGCAAGTAGTTCATTTCAATACAATTTTTAAGTTCAAATCTGAATCGGTCCAGGGGTTATGAAGATATAGGGGTCGCGAGGTCTCAGTTCGCCGCGAACTACTAGTTTATTTATAGGCAAGCAGCACAGGCTGATGTGCCTATATCCCACAGTGTTGAAACTTAACTGTCCGTCCTCCTCTATCCTCCTAACTAACTGTCTGTCAAGATTATCTCCTCCTTAATGATCTAGCTTTATTTTGATGAGACCACCTCAACTAGTAACCTGTATCAATTGAACGACACACAATACTTTAATTTGCAATTTTCAGGTGGAGCTGATCAAAAAAGGTCTTACGCAATGCTACGAGTGCCAGCCTAAAGCTCCCCAGAAGACATTCCCTGGCTGCACCATCCGTAACACTCCATCTGAGCCCATCCACTGCATCGTGTGGGCCAAGCACCTGTTTAACCAGCTCTTTGGGGAAGAGGATCCCGACCAAGATGTTAGCCCAGACACGGCAGATCCCGAGGCGCAGGGGGATTCTGCTTTGAATACGGGGGTGAATACCGAGACTGAAGCAGGTAAGTTTGTAATTAAAATAAACAAGTATTACTGTTAAAAGAAAAACAAAAAACCCGACTACAATGTTGCCTATGACACTCCGGACATAAATACCTCACTTGTCAAAATCGGTCAAGGCACTTAGGCTACAGGGGGTAAAAAGGAACACACAAACACACATAATAACATAAAAATATTTTTTTCATCGTATTATTCTATTTTGACATTTGATATGGCCCCATCACCCTTCGAGGGTTGGCTGATATCCCAGCAGTGGGATGTTTAAAAGCTGATCCAGACTGAAAATTTATACGGTGTTTTCGCAACGACCCAACACGTTTTACCACTTTATATGACAAGCTCATCCAAATGTCAATCCAAACCCACCCACCATTATTGACCAAGCGAAACGAAGGTCACAGAGTTTACTGGGACAAATCGGCATTTGTATGTATGTTTGTCCGATGATAACTTGCGAACCGTTGATCCGATCTTCATGAAAATTTGTAGGCAAGTAGTTCATTTCAATACAATTTTTAAGTTCGAATATGAGCTGAATCGGTCCAGGGGCTGTGAAGATATAGGGCTCGAGGTCTCAGTTCGGCGCGTACTACTAGTTATACATTGACACATGATTCCATGCTAGCGGCAAAACTCATTTGGTAATTTCTAGGCAACATAACGCGCCAGAGCACGCGAGCGTGGGCCGCCAGCACAGACTACGACCCAATCAAAATTTTCGAAAAGCTGTTCAACACCGACATCCACTACCTCCGCACGATGGACAACCTGTGGAAGAGCCGCCGCCAGCCCGAGCCGCTGCGCCACGACGACCTCCCGGGGAAGAACGGCGCCGTCATACACCACTCGGGGCTGCCGGACCAGAGGACTTGGTCGGCGCACGAGTGTGCACATGTAACTACTTTTGTCTTTCGCTACATTGTCCGCACGGCTTCGCTCGCCTTGGCTACCAAACTGAAAAAATAGGAAACACCCTATTTTACCTCTTTAGGGATTGATTTGAAGAGTGATAATAATATGCAGTCCTGTAGCTCGAACTGTAATTTGTGGTTAAAAATAGACATAACCGCGATTTTAAAAATTGGAGTGGGTACTATCGCTACAGTACCGTGCGTTTTAACGTGAAATTCTTTTGAAAAGTGCTCCCATACAGCCCAAAAAAAAATATCTCTGGTGACTCCAGGGTTATACCGTCAACACAGATCACACTAGATACCGCGTTACGAGATTCGTTGTTCCTACATAAAGTCACGCCAGTGTGAGGCGCGGCGCGGGGCGCGGGGAGTGCGACCGAGCGTTCTCATTGGCTATCTCAAGGTTACGCCTACTCGCGCCTAACAATCAACCAATCAGAGTCATTTCTTATAAGTGTATTTAGACTGATGCGTAGTGCGCTTCGAGCGTCCTGAATGCAGAATCTAGGGTGTGATCTGTGACCGTCAAGTGTTGTATATATTCTTAAAAAAGATCACTGAACTGTGGCCGTTAATACAATTACGTCAACGTGCGTCTGCATCATTGGACATGAAGGAAAAAGAGACTAGAAATTCCCTCTGCGTGATCAAGGAAACAGTCATAACTCCGTAACGGAAAGAGTAACATGACTTATTTGTACGTCGTCGTGGCGCAGCGTAGGCAGGCCTCCCACTATGTGGACCGACGACATTGTGAAAGTGGCGGGCAACCGGTGGATGCAAGTGGCACGCTGTCGGTCGGTGTGGCGGTCTAAGGGGGAGGCCTATGTTCAGCAGTGGACGTCTTCTGGATGATGACGACGATGTCTTCATGTAGGCACTGTACAACCCTAGAGTCACGAGATATATAAAAAAAAGCGGCGACAACAAAAGCGTTTCACCTCCAACTCTGGCGGGAAATGTACGGGTGTTTTTTTAAAAACGTTTTCACGTTAAAATAACTAGTTAAGAGCATGTTGGGCCATGCTTAGTACGGTTCCGTAGGTGCGTAGGACGTTTGAAGTATTTATCCGTTATTACCGCATATCTCAAAAAGTAGTTATCACATGTTGCCCAAAATAATTTTAAAATAAAGTTTTTACTAAGGTCTATCAACATGGAAGATTACAAGTTTATGAAATGCATAGTTTAGAAATGGCGTGGGGGGGAATATTGCAAGCAACTTTGTCGGCCCATAGCAATATGGTACTACATGTGGTAATATACAAGGTGGTATGTATCATTATGCAAAATTTAATGCATGTAAGTTTATTACTTTGGAAGTTATAAGGCTGTAAAGGATTCAGACAGACAAACAGACGGACATGACGAACTTATAAGGGTTCCTTGTAGTACTACGGAACCCTAAAAAGTATAGATTGGAGAAAGTTAGTACGTGTGTCCGTGTGTCAGGTGTTCACGGGCACGGTGAGGGCCCTGTCGGCGGAGTACAAGGCGCGCGCCGCCGGCGACCACCTCGTGTGGGACAAGGACGACAAGAACGCCATGGACTTCGTGACCGCGTGCGCTAACCTTCGCGCCACGATCTTCAACATACCTCTCAAGTCGCGGTTCGAGATCAAATGTGAGTATTGTTTGTTAATGCCCTGCCCAAGAAGAAGGCATTACTTTGTATACACCATCTGCACGAACATGGAATATTATGGATCATACACACCTCATCTGAAGTAAGAATGAATGAATGAATGAATATTCTTTATTGTCATACAGTTGCGTTCCTAACAATTACAAAATATTAAAAAGTTAAGAATGCTTCCTTTATGGACTCGTCAACTTGCTACAATTTTTAACAATGTTATTATTATATTATTTATATTATTACATCACTGTGTAATTTTCGTCAGTCATTTACGCCCTGCTGTTTAGCCGGGCGATAATATTGTACTGGATTTTATTTTTGCCCGCTGCGTTTTTTTTTAATGTTCGTATTTGGTCATTCTTAGCAATATCATTATGCATGCCAGCACCACCTGAGCACATAAAGCTATACGAACGCACACTATATAAATGCCTCCCATTTTATTTTATTTGTGTATATTAATTAAAACGGTACAAAACACCAATTACATTAATTAATTAAAGGAATAATTTAATTTATAGTTGATTACATTCAAGTCAAAGTTCAATTCTAGTCAAGTCCCATGAAGTTATGGATGCCTCCCGCTTCTAATAAGCTTAGAAAAAAAATAAAAAATTGATACTGAAATATGAGATTTGAGGTATGAAATTTAAGAAACGAGATATGAGATATTTGAAATTGAAATAAAATAACTGATTACGTAAATTTATTATTAATAGCCTTGGTTTTATTATCGCGGGAGGTGTATAAAGTAGAGTTTACTCCGCGGGGATAAAGCTGCCTTCGTCCTGGGCGACCTTGCACCCCTCGCTGCACTCAGGATTTAACTCTAGAATCCTTAGTTTCGCTCGGGATTCAATATGTCGCCCGTGACATAAGACACTGCTTTATATTCTTGGTAATAATGCTACACACTCCTGTGTCCCTGCCAGACGTTTAAATTCATAATTAACAATTTCAAGTATCTTCCCAGCTGGGATCACAACCCGGAGCTCCAGCTCATAATGAGGACGCTGAGCTAGCTAACCTACCAACTAAGCCAGGAAGGGGTAATTTTCAAGGCCTGGCGTTATTGAGACAAGGGAAATGTAATTCGTATCACCCAAAAGATGTCCAATGCTGACCAAAAGAAAGAGGTGAGGTATCTTGAATTGGCGGGAGACGGGCAGTGGCCAAAGTCAAAGTTCTAATCTGTGGGCCGGTCTGTATGTACCACTAATATAGTATTCTTTGGTAGTAGTGTACCCTGTCTTTTCACCCACATGTACATGTTGATTTCCCTTCCAGCGATGGCGGGTAATATAATCCCTGCAATAGCTACAGCCAACGCCATCGTGGCAGGGCTCGCTGTGCTCCGGGCTCAGGGCATCTTGAAGGGAGAGATAGATAACAGTACCAGCGTGTATCTAAGGCCGAAGGTCAACCACCGTGGACAACTGTTTGTGCCGGAGAAAAGTAAGTCTTCATTCCTTAACGACATGGCATTTTTTGAAAAACATCTGCCATCTTTGTTAGTTTAGCGCTGCTCGATATCAACTCAAGTTATTTTGAAGGATGAGAGAAATTAAAGGGATATATTTTATAAATGATGATAAATTCTGATAATGGGATCCATGAGGAATTGAGGGAACTCCTCAAATATTATAGGCATATATAGAGCGTTTTTGGTATTTTCATCAACAAGTCAAGCATTTGCATTCAGAAAGTATCATCCGGTAAAGTGGAACACGATGACCACAGATGGCCATCGGAATTCCACAATGATAAATAAAGGTATGTCACGGGGTGGCACCAAGAACATCTCAAACTAGTCCATTTTTTCAGAGCATTTTGTTGAAGTCGGTTAATTTTGTTAAAATTATATTGGAAATGTTGAATAACTAAACTGATAATAGACAACAGCAGTAACAATGCACAAACATTATTTACATCTGTTTCTGCATCAGCACTTAAACATCCCACTGGTGAGGCATCGGCCTGCCCTCGAATAGTGATTGGGCCATATCCACCACGCTGGCCCAGTGCAGTTGGGCGGATTTACATACACCATCGAACTTCTTCTCCGGAAATCTGCAGGTTTCCTCACCATGTTTTACATACAACCCTCTAATAACATATTATTTGTATGGTTTGTCAGCATTAACTCCACCGAACCCGAAATGCTACGTGTGCGCTCCGAAGCCAGAAGTGGCCCTCGCTTGCAACATCAAACAACTCACCCTCAAGGACCTCACCGCGGCCTTCAAGGAAGGCCTCAACATGCAGGCGCCGGACGCCACGGTCGAGGGCAAGGGCCTCGTCGTCCTGTCCTCGGAGCCCGGAGAAACCGATCACAACAACGAGAAGACTCTGGAAGAAATCGGACTCAACGACGGCTGCGCTTTAATGGTCGACGATTTCCTGCAAAACTACGAAGTCAGAGTGCGTTTACAACAAGAGGACGGAGAGAAATCCTGGCGTATAGTGACGGACGCCGACGCCCCCGCTCTGGGTCCGAAGGAGGACCCCAAGAATGGGGAGAATGGAGAGCCCAAACCGGGCCCTTCGAAGCCTAAAGAAGACAGTGACAGTGATATGGAAATAGTGGAGGAGGACGACGACGCGCCGGTGAGGCCACCGAAGCGCAGGCGCACTGACATTAGTGATGAGATCGTTGAAATTAGCTAGGTTTTCGTGTAATTTGGTTCTCGCCGAAGTTTTTGACTACTCTGACTTTGAATCAACAATTCGTCGTGACATTTATAAGATACCTTGAAATATTTTTGTGCCGTTCATTCATTAAATTCGGATAATATTTTATTAAATGCTGCCCGTGTGTGTAGCAACACAGCTTTATGTATGTGT
This sequence comes from Apocheima hispidaria, assembly GCA_947579745.1. Classification (NCBI taxonomy): domain Eukaryota; kingdom Metazoa; phylum Arthropoda; class Insecta; order Lepidoptera; family Geometridae; genus Apocheima; species Apocheima hispidaria. The sequence goes on from OX388157.1 coordinate 12,809,958, forward strand.
GTCTGGCCTTAGGTTTGTCAGGTGAGGCCGGGAGTGGATCTTCGGCTTTGCAAATACAAAGTTTTAACTCTAAATAGTAAAGCGCACATGCATACAAATTAGGTAAAGAAACTGTTTTTTTTTTTTTTAATAAATTGGTCTAAAAGAAACCCTTATTAGTTCGTCATGTCAGTCTTCCTGTGTGTCTGACCGTCTGTCTGTATGTCTGAATCCTTTAAAGCCTTATAACTTCCAAAGTTATAAACTTACATGCATGAAATTTTGCATAACGATAGATACCATTTATTTACCAAACGTACCACTTCCAAAATTATAAACGTACATGTATGAAATTTTGCACAAAGTTTTTTTTTTATGTTGTAGGTCCCATACATTTTTCTCCGTACCATTACGAATGAGCTATCTTGGGTTTCTATTGCAAGTCAAGCAGAAATTGTGATGATTATGTCGCAGTTTAATGCACTAGCGACATCTTACGGCATTATCAGTTACTACATTTTTTCTATAGAAATTGGCACTTTTCTTTATATAATATCTCTACGGCTAAAGTGATGTAAGGTGCTACACCCATTGCCTTTACAAGGACAATGACAAGTCCGTAACAAGAACCTCCGCAGACTTCTAAAATTTGCTATTGCAGAAGTTGCGACGCGTTCTGTGACTAGGTTCAGAGTGTTCTTCTACTTTGGCGCGGAGTATCTTTCGATATCGGTTGTAATGTGTATGAAGTTAGCCAGTTATGGACCTCAAGCATTTTTCACTTGTGGCTAACTTACAGACTATCTTTCAAAATATTTTTTTAGATATAAATAGTTTTACTAGAGATTCTATTTCCCTAGTTTTTTCTTAGTGTTTTAGAGAATTTATCTTTAAATTAAATGTATCCAAGTTTTTTAGAATGTCTGAACGGACCGTTCAAGTATTACGTAAGCTGAATTTTAATAATTTTAAATTCTTCTTTCCCATGTCAGCGAAAGTGAGGGGAGGGGGTGCTCCTCCTCCTGTACTTATACTACATACACTACTTAACTTACTATAATATTACTTATATTAAATATAGGTTTTTTTTTTTTTTACAAAATTGTTCAATTTATTTTGTATTATTTTTCAGCAACTACCTATTATAGTTATGAAGTCTATGACAATGAAATAAGCAATTTGGCTTACATATAATTAAGTATGTGTTCAAATAAGAGTACTAAATATTGAGAAAAAAAAACAGAAAAAAAAATTTGACGTAATCGTAAAATGTCATCAAAATTAAATAAACAAAAGATATTCCATCCTTCATGTTGCTTACGTAATACTTAAACGGGCCAAATGAGTAAACTGCCGCGAGATTTATTATTGTCACAGAAACAGTTGTTTAAAATCTCATGAACCTGTGAAGTTTAGTATTCAGCTAGTTCCGTGTCTTGGGACAGTATTTATAAGAATAATATAGTAAGCGTAATGTATCTTAAGTGCTATGCCACTAATAAAATATATTGATAAGAAATTTTGCATTTATTTTCTCCTTATACATATTTCCAATGTTCATATGATATGTACTGCAAATGTGATCCAAATGGAAGGTAGTTCACCCGGTGATCTTTTTCAGGGAAGCCTAAACGGCTTGTCCGATTTTGACTAGTGCAGTGTTGGATTCTTCTTTGTCTGAACGACAAGCTACATTTTGCTCTCGGTTTTTTTTTTAAATTTTAATAATAATACTTGCTACACATACACACACGCACCCATACACATAGATCATTATACTACTGTATTTAGTAGTTTCGTAATAACATGGAAATCCGTAATTGGCTGTTAGTTAAATCAAAAATAAAATCCCAAAAGGGCGATCTATATACTGGGTCCTAAAAGCCTAAAACATCCCTAGTAGGCACATTTAGAAATATAAAAAGAAAACTGTATGAAAAAACTTAAACCAAGTGATTTGCACTGATATAACACACACAATAAAACCAAGCTAAATGTTCTAAGATTTAGATTACAAAAAAGTCGTAGCTCGTTCACGAGTGTGTTCTGTGTATAATGAAATCCTCCAATTCAAGAATGTCAACTGAAAAGGCGTACTATGGTTATAATCATTATATTGACGTCAGGGACGTGTGGATATTGGGGCTCTTAGGGAGAGGCCTATGTACAGCAGTGGACGTCTTATGGCTGATGATGATGATGATGACGTGTGGATATCAGCCTCTGTAACATAATATAGTAATTAAATCAATTGAAACCGATGTTTCTAAGTGCATGTATAAGTCTACATAAAAAAAAAACATTAATGAAAGTACTTACGTTATGCAGTACAAAAAAAAACAGGCCGGCTAAATAAAGGTTACCGTTATTTCGCTGGGCAAATGAGAAACCGTAACAGTCGTGTACCTCGATGATAACGAAGGGAAATTTCGAGATTTATGGTCCGTCACATCGATAAAGTAGCCTTTCTCTTTATAGGCAACGAGAGGTGAAAGTTGCGTCCCATAGACCCATGAGAAATTATAAGCATTGTCTTAGTTTATTGTATGACTGAAAGGAACTATCACGAGCAAGGTTAGCGCTTGCCAGCAGGCAGACTTGGTTCGTTTCGTCACACAGATTGCGCAAACAGATGTTGCTACGGAGAGTCTAGTACACAGAATAAATACGCAACTCATAGCCCAGGGGCGCTAGTCTCGACTTTTCGCTACAGCACTTTGCGACCGAATTCGGTCGCTATGACGCAAAAATTCGACTTTGAACACGAATTGCTAACGAAAAATCGCAAACATAGCGTTGAATGTTGCGGCATAGCGACCGAATGCGGTAGCAAAGTGCATAGCGAAAAGTCGAGACTAGCGCCCCAGCTCAGCACTTTCAGTTCGATATATTTTTTCACTAGTATGGTCGAGAGTCAAATTCTAAGACTGGTACGTACAATGCGTCTAAATATTTCATGATAACATAGTTAGGTTTTTCAAACTCTGTCTTATCAAACATTAGTCACAAATTGATAGTAACATACCTATCTGTAAAAAAACATAAGTGCACTTAGCTTAGGATATCCAGCCAAATGTTGGAACGTCCTCCTGGCGGAGTGTTATATCTCAAACATGGCTGGACACACAAATTTGAAATTACCATACACATTTACACGACGTCATACTAAAAATCTACTCCACTCACATCTTGAAATTGGACACCTTGTCCGCCAGGAGTACGCACACCATGATGGGCACAGAAAATTTTGTAGTGGTATAGGACTCTTTTGCAGTCTGCCTGGGGAAGTACCACACCTTTGCCAGTTATTCAACCGCCTAGGATAGAAGTGTGCAAGCAAAACTGTGTTTATGTGTTCCGGATTGAAGGGCAATGTTTCCAGCGAAATTAATAGGCGCTTATCCCAGGGTGACAAGCGCAGTGCGTTGCCGAGCAGGGTTTTGAACTGACGAAGTTCAAAAATCTTGGGTGGCACTGAACTGTTATGGGCTGGTGAGCAACTTGCTCGCCTCATTACTCAGCATCTACCAAAAATATTAAAAAAAAAAGTATCGACGCCCCTACCAAAGGCCCAATTATTTGAACAGAGAATTGTAAGACATGGAATGTCCTGCACATTTCAATTTTGATAATTGTATAGAATTCGATACGTAGGTAAATATAATTATTCTACTTCGCACGAGGTCTTGCGCCGAAAATGTCTGTCCGTTAGTGTAAATCAGCTTTGTCTAAAATAGCAGATACATAATCGGCTTATATTTGTCTTCTAAACCTACATAGTCCTCATATACTTACATTACATACATCATCAGCCAGAAGACGTCCACTGCTGAACATAGGCCTCCGCCTTATACCGCCACACCGACAATGTGCCACTTGCATCCACCGGTCGCCCGCGACTTTCACAATGTCGTCGGTCCACCTAGTGGGAGGCCTGCCTACGCTTCGTCTTCCGATTCGTGGTCGCCACTCAAGAACCTGTCCATCGGTTATTGATTCTTCGAGTGATGTGGCCTGCCCATTGGCATTTCAGCTGCAAACTCTGAGAGCTATATCGGTGACTGGTTCTTCGGCGAATATCCTCGTTACGGATTTTATCGCGCAAAGAAACTCCGAGCATAGCTCTCTCCATTGCCCGCTGTACATATACTTATGTATATATTATTCTTTGTTATTGTAAATCATTTAAAATTTCCGGCTATAATATGGTAGTAAAAAAACCCACACCAATCATTATTATGCAAATATCAAATTAACACGGTGGTCTAGCTGTCACTCAACAAGTATATCTATGAACAATGAACACATTAAAACAACCATAACTTAGCGATTTAAATATTAGTCACATTTATTCCATAAATACAACACAATGGACTTTTACAAAATGGTACATTAGTAATATTTAAAGTCGGAAAAAGTACTCTGAAAATAAGCACCACTAAAATGTTCAGACTTTTGATATTATCGTGAGGAACGCAATAAATTTATTGAACTTGTTTAATGAGGAAAGCTAAATTTCCCTTCAAATGTATCAATAGTATACCGAAACATTAATTGCCTATGAAGGAGGGTAATGTTTTTGGGGTGTAGGTAAGTATGTATATTCATGTTTCCCCTTATTACCTTCTGTAGCCTAAATGGCTTGACCAATTTCGATGAGTGAGGTGTCGTTAGATTCTTCTTTACGACCAGTGTCTTATATTTTGCAGGTGTTTTGTTGTTCATTTAATAATACTTGTTTGATATGTGATTATGTATATCAATAAAATTATCACTTAACACATATAGCGCAGACATGACAAAATAAATTAGGTAGTAACTTAATTACAGCAGAGCCTCCATACGCCTCTATAACCGAAACGCAACGTACCCCCGTACCTATCTACAGGAGATTCGAACCCGGCTCGTCGGGTCACAGCCGCACGCGTTGTACTGTTGAGCCAAAGAGCCGATCCGGTGCGTTCCCTTGGAGATCCCGGAGCCCTCGGTCCAGCACTAAGGCAGACCACCGGGGGGTTTTAGTGGGTATAATCCCACATAACCCGGCTGCACCCCAAAGCAGTCGGGTACCTTGAGATTTCCTAATCGCAAAAAAAAAACCCCGTACCTATTTCAGTGTTCCCCGTGCCCGCGCCCGCGCACCACTCTCCATTTGCTTGTCGCGCCTTATGTTACTGCACGTTTGTTCGACTCGGAAATTGTAATAAATTACGTCGTGATTTTCAAATACACTCCAAATTACGCAAAACCTTTGTTTATTTCAAAAATGCCTTATAGATTCTCCATACTATACAAACGCTCCAAGGATCCGAACGGGGATAATTTTTCAGTCTTCGGATTAATGAGGCTCTGCTGTACTTAAGTTAAATCAAAATTATGTTTTTCCTTAACTAGCACAAAAATGCAGACAGGTACTTAATAGGTAAGGTAGGTAGTACTTAAAATTTAATAGAATGCAGGTACTAAGAAATACAATAAAGAAATGTATTGACCATCAGGAATATGATAAATGCCTGATGTCATCATCATCAGCCAGAAGATGTCTACTGAACAAGCGCCTTTAGACCACGAGAGAATGCCAGATGTACATTACATTTTGAGTGCGGTTTAAAATGTGCACATAGTTACCATTTGCACTGTCAGCGTGCAAACAGTCGGTTTAAGATGCGCATTTATAGGCTCCTGTCAGCCACATGACGTCATGAGTGACGTCATTATAGCGTGCTCACGGTGCTCACAACAATGAGGTAGTGCACTGTGTGCGCTAATGTCAAATTCAAATTGTCATCTGTGAATTCCGTTATTATCTGTTTTTTTTCTAGAAAAAAATGGATTTAATGCAGGCCAAAGTCTTCTGTGAAGATAGAAATTAAACTGTACTATCAAATTATTAGACGCTGAGACAAGTAACCTGAAAAATGAAACTGACATAAGCACGCCAATGATCGGTTTAATTTGTTGGCGCGCTGTGAGCGTACTAACAATTTAAACCGATTGTTAGCAGTGTATGTGGTGTTTGCACTGTGAGCTCATTTTAAACCGTACTCATTGTCTATGAAAAAAATTTGTTATTGAATATTTTTAATATTGTTATCTGGCTTTACATACAAAGTAACAAAATGTTATTAGGTGTACATTCCTAACAGCTAAAAGTAACTAGCTAAGTACTTATAGAAGTTAGCAAGAAAATAAGGAAGGAAAATAGGTCATAATTATTCATGAACTAGATTATTCAATATTCATAACACATTATGAAGTTAATTATTTTACTCTAGCTTATTTACACTAATAAGGCTGATCTAAAACTACTACAGACAAATTAATATGTTAGACACTGACTTTTTTTACCTGGTATGCAGCTTTTTTAACTGCTGTGTAACTTTTTACCTGATTTATAACTTTTTACCTGTTGCACAACTTTTTACCCAGTGTGAAACTATTTTGCCTGTGCCGTGTTCAGTGATTGTTCGATACGCTCCATGATATTACAAGTATGCTGCAAATGTCATCGAGCGTCGTCGCACCTTACTGAATACGGCCCGGGTGTGTAACTCTTGTGACAAAAGTTAAAAAGTTAGCAAAATATCATAGGGTTCAAGGTTATTCAAATCTTAACATAGCCATATCTCAAACAGAGATCCTTCTTTGTAAAAACCTTCATACACCCGAGCCAAACTTTTACAATGTTATTGCCGCAGTTAGAACTATCTTAATGTGGCTCGATTTAAGTAGAGTATAATAATTTAGACACAAATATTAAAATTACTTAAATCTACTTTTCAGGCAACATCCCAAACTCTATCAAGAAACGCTCTACATCCGTAGCAAAGAAATCATTGCCTAGTTCAGTGGCCAACTGCACAAAGTTGCCGATAACTTGGCCAGCCTTGTAGACAAGTATTGCAGGCACTCCTTCGACTCGAAAATGTCGACTCATCCCGGTAACATCAGCTGCAATCTTACAGAACTTTATGGCTGGGTAATCTCCAGCCAAAACTTCTAAACAACCATTCATAGTCTCACAGGCGTGGGATGACTGATTGTAAATGTGAATCATTACAGTCACTTTTGGATCTTCTTTATCAATGGCGTTCAAAAACTCGTCTTTGGTCGTGAGAGCAACCACTGTTCCAAATTTAGGCGCTTTCTGCAACTGCGTCATCAATTCTTGCATGCGTTTTTTCTGGTACTCCATCAAGAATTCTTCATCGATGAGTTCGTTTAGTTCGTCTTCGATTTCTTCAATCTTTTTGTCCTGTTCCGCTTCTCGGTCAGGTTTGACGCTCAGAGTGAGCTTCTTGGCCAGTGCAATGCGCTCTTTTTCCAATTCCGCGCGGTTTTCCGCTTCTAGCTGCTTGAATCGGCGCCAATCTTCAAGCACGCCTTTAGGGCCCGTGTTGCTCGCTGAACCATTCCAGCTGTTTACGGGCGGTAGCTCCGCTTTAGCTTCTTCGGCTCTAATTGGATTTCCTTCTTCGTCACCGCTTCGTTCGTCGTCAGAACCGCCGTCTTCGTCTTCACTACTGCTGCAGTAATTATGAACTTTCTCACCCAATATTTTGTCATCTAGAGTAGTCATGGTGTGATATCAAAAAGAAACCAAAATTCTAGTATGTACTCTGAAGTGAGTAAGTATTTAATTAAGAAAAAAATTAAAAACAAAGCACTTCTATGCGTCCACCCGACGATTTTTGATTTGAATTAATGTTGAAGTTTTTTTTTCCCGACTTGTCAATGCCAGAAATAGACGTAGTTTTTTTTTCTCTTTCCTCCTAAGAGGATTTCGGCGTCGCAAGTCTTATGCATTTGCCAGTGTCAAGTATACTTGTATATTTTCAAGTTTTGTTAAATATTATCAAGCAACTCCAATCACATTCCAGTCCAACCAAGATCCATGAGTCCAACGGTACAGGTTTTTGCTAAATTTGTTAGTTCGATTAATAAATCAGTGCATTAATACGTGTACAGTGTAGTGACTATGAACCTCTGTTGGAGTTTTGACGGGAAGGTGAAGAAGTCAGTTCGCGTTATTGTATTATTTTACAAAACTCGTGTTATTTCAAGTTTGACTTTATCTAAGACTGATTTTTATTGTAAAATGTTAAGATTTACTTGAAATATTATGAAACGTCATAATAGCTCATCTTAATAGCTAAATACAGAGTAGAGACAAAATTAAAGAAAAAAAAATAGCTGTATGTCATACTGTACCATTGTCAGTTGTCAACTTGTAATATGTCACTGTCAAAGTCATATTCATTTTCATTTCTTCTCGCAATTGTGCGACGAACTCGTGGTTTTGTTTACTAATTTTGTTAATATAAAACTATTACAAAATAATCAATTATCAAAGAAAAGATCACAAAAAAAAAATGAGTAAGTAAACTACCATTAAACTTTAAACAAATTATGCTTATACTACAACCAGTATAATTTTTACATATGTTTGTGTAAAACTTTCAGGTCAGTTTTTGAAGAGGGTTCGCGAGGTTGATCCAAACGATAGCGAGGCGGTGAAAGAAGCTCTAACTGCTTTCTTCCAAAACCTACTCAAACATAAAGATGTTGATTGCAATCGTTGGTTGCGTACGCTGGAAAATGTTATCATCCGGTATGTAAAGTAACCTAAAAAGTTTCGCAAAAAGGACAAAAAATAACGCTTACGCTCAACGCTTAATCGTGTTCACTAAATAGCTCCTATAGGAGTAACTATTTTTCCGATTTCGTCCGTCCATCTATCCCCATCACAGATTGTTGTTTACTTGAGTTTCCTTATGTCACTTTTATAATATATTATTATGATGGATGGGTACAATTCAAGAAACTATACATATATTGGTTATAATATAATTTGAGCCAAGATATTCTGTCACGAGAAAATTTCATGAAGGGTTTCTTTTTTAGCTTCCCTAAATACTGCGGTCAACATCGAGTTACGATAGAGAACTATTTGTGCCATTTTTTGGATTCCAATAATTACTACAATGTTATAGAGGCAGCTAAATGTGCCCATGCAGTACAGCAGGTAATTTGCAATGAATTAAGTAATTGAAGTTAAATTGATTATATTTATTATTATTTATATCATGAAGGTTTATCTTCTAAAGATTGTGCCATATTTTATGATGGCTTTGAACTTTGTTATCAGCAGTTGCAAGTGCTTGCAAACAGTGCAATAGTACAATCATTATATTTGAAATCATAATTGAAAAATTACTAGCACTGGTAACCCTCATGTAACCAAGAGTATTTTTCATGCCAGAAAATGCAAGAAAACTAAAGTTTCCTTCCTTACATCATTTGTGAAAATGCAGAACATAGCAACAAAATATGGGCTGAAGCATACTAGCGACATTTAGTACCAGTGGTTTTGTTTGGTTTTGGACGGTTCCTATCCGCACACATAAAAAGGTCATAAGTGGCAATCGAGTCGCTTTCTGGAAGCTCGATTCAGCAAACTCTAAGCTCAACATACATTTAGATGCCAGTTGCAGCAATTTAGTGAGGCTGCGATATCTGCGGAACATCTGATAAAGCATCTTAAACATCACTAAAATGCCCTTATTTTGTTACAGCAATTGCTTGTTACAGTCGCAAAATCACAGATGCTAAAACTAGCTAGTCTGCTTTTTATAAAAAAACTTTACACTTAGCAATTTTAAAACTTATTAGTTTTAGCAAAAAGTTTCAACATTAATGTCCATATTACCAGGTGAGGCCCCAGCAAGAAAGGACAGCGTCAGCTAAGTCCTGCTGGAGAGATCAGATGAGCTCACTGTGTGATGCGGCACACACACTCATCGATGCACTGTTCACCAAAAGTGCAAACATTTACAACAAAAATGGAAAGACGGAGGTAAGTTACTGAACCCTATCAATAAAAATAACCAGATTAAATTTATAAATAATTAATCAAATTAATTTATTAATTATTCATTGATTTAAATAATTCATTATTTTCTGATTACTTCCCTGTTCTCTGATCCTTTTTTTTTTTTGTACTGGAAACTGTGTGGTACCATCTAGTCTGATGATTTAGTAGCGGTACCTAGTTTATATTGTCGCAATAAGATGCATTACAAAAACACAACAAAATTTAAACCCTATATTGTGTTATATAAGGATCCTGCCCATATTATCCATGAGACTAAGCTTCTGAAATCTGAAATTCTATTGGTGACACAATGCAAGGTTTAATTTTAATTATTATTTTTGCCATGCTATGGGCTCTTTTTACTGCGTTGGATAAAGGTAATGTTTTCAGTGAAAGAAATTTAACATCTAATATATCAGAGTAAAGCATACAATGCGTTGCTGAGCAAGATTATGGATTTTGTTGAGAGTGACGCTTTTATTATTGCTTACGCTGATTATCATCAGTTGACCGACTTGCTAAAGTTAAGTTGCTTAAAAAAGAACTGATAGCGATATGGTTAAAGATTTTTGAGTGTTGCCTTTTAAACATTATATATTTAATTGCATTTGAGCTAATTCTAAATTTTCTTCTTCAGAAAAACAATACTGAATCATTAATTTCACCACTACAAGTGACATTGGTGAAAATTGGTATTTTGACCAAGTCTAATGATAATGCTAACAAGGTTGCCATTCTTTGCACACGGCTAAGAAATGTGCTGGTATTCATTCAGGCTATGCTCGTGTAAGTATTCGCCATTCTAAGTTCTTTGCCGTATTGACACTGTGAGGAAAATAAGTCTACTGATTTTTCAAAATCTTTCAAAATTAAGAAATTATTTGTTTACATATATTGATTTGGGAATCTACCTTTTGCGGAAGAAACATTGGATCCTTGGGGTCCAAGGGAATCGATAGCATCGCTATTCAATGCCAGCCTTTTGGGTGCCCTGCCCAAGGATAGTGACCTGAGCTCTGATTTTTATCTTTAATAGTTTATAATTATTTCAATTATTTATTTAAGGTACAAATAAAATGTTTAAAAAATTAACACAAATAAAATAGAATAACATCTCACAATAATATTGAGCGAGTAATTATAATTATATGAGTCATGAAACTAAAAGTAATAAAGTATAATTAAAAATGATTAAATACAATTTCGAACTAATACGAACGTAGACATTTTATTAGATGACTTTACATCTATTTTTTTATTAAATTAATAATGAATGTGTTGATTAGTAAATAATATCTTAGGTTTATTAACTAAATTTACATTATTTACAGGGAAATTTACCCTGTGGCCAAGCCCGTCCGTCCTCAATTGATACTAGAAGTAATACTGCACGCGTTAAGTGCTTCGGGGAATGGAAACTCAACTGAAGTCACAACAGTGAAAGTTCAGGCGTTGAAGACACTAGACGCCATTGTAGCTTGGTATGTTTGTTATTTGCCTAATTAATTATCATAAGCCCTAGAAAAACTACTATTGGACATAGGTCTTCCTTCCTTCTGCTATTGTCTGGAAAAAAATTCACAAAAAATTACTCATACCTTCTCAAAAAAAAAAATACTGCCAACTACTTGTAGATAAATATCTTCATCATCATCGGCAGCTTATTCAGCCCTCTGCAGAGCATAAGCCTCCTCCCTCTTTCACCAATCTACCCTGTTTTGTGCCAATCTCGTCCAGGTGTTGCCGCAAAACTTTTGGATGTCGTCACGCAATCGCTGTATCGGTCTACGCTGTATCGGTGTATGGTGTCGTGGCCACCATTCCGTCAGAAACCTACTCCACCTACCGTCACCACATCTAGCCAAGTGTCCTGCCCACCGCCACTTGAGTTTTATTATACGGGATTCAATATCTTCCACATTGGTCCTTCTTCGGATCTCCGTATTTCGAATTCGGTCGCGTAACGTGATGCCTAACATAGTACGCTCCATGGCCGGTTGTGCGACTCGCATTTTGTGCAGTCTCTTTGGTGACCATGTGTCGGCACCATACGTAGATAAATATAGCATTACTAATAAAAAATATAATTTTCAGCTTAGGGTCAAATCTGATTCCGTTTTCGGCGCTCGTATTCAGATTTGTGATGCAGACATTAAGATGGAACCCTGAGCAAGTCAATGAAGAAACCAGGTAATTAAATTATATTATTCCATATTGAAATAGTTTTTTATGGTCAAGAGGCGTTGAACCACATCTTAAAATAATTAAGTGTGAGTGTGATCGAAGATGGTTAGCTCACATAGCCTGTGAGGCTGCCGGAATAAAAGGTCACTTGCCAGAGCCGGGAATCGAACCCGACAAATGTAGAAAATAAACATACTGTATTATTATGATACCGATCGATAGAGTCAATCATAAGGAACAAATCTCTCTAATAAACATGGCCTCTAAAATTTGAGGAAGACCATCCAATTGCAAAGAAAAACTAATCCAGTTTATTTACTTCTAATTAGTGAACTGTAGGAGTGATTTAAAATAAAACTTTTAATGCAGTTATTTTGTATTTAAAAAAGTAAAGAAATGTTTCCTTTGAGTAGATTTGCTAACTTCAATGTTTAGGGTACTTTCCCTCCAAGGGGCATTGGTTTGGTCCATACTGTATACAAGCTAAGAATCAAAGCTCAGAACAAACCACTTATGATAGAGACGTGGAATTTGAACCCATTACTCCTCAAATGGTCTAGCTAGGTTAACAATAAGAACGGATTTTGGGTAATTCTACCTCAGAACGGGGTATATTCCATTCTGCCCCCCTGACTTAGCATAAAAATAAAGAAAGGTATGTCTCAGAATTTGTCGAGAATCAACCCCCTGAAAAGGTGAAAAGGGGTTTTGAAATTAAGCCGTTCAGGCAAACTAGTATAGTATAGAACTTTAAAAGAGTACATGAACGTAGTGCATTTTTGTCAGAAAAGTCCGATGTGCAGCGTACCGCAGCCTCACTGTGTGGCTGAGCACGCTGCACGTGCACCGCGACGCCGGCGACAGCGCGCGCTCGTGGGACGCGGAACTGACGTCACACGTCGTCGCCGACGTCACGCCGCCCAGGCACGTCATGCAACTCACTGTAAGAACAATAACACTATTGTTTTTAGCTCTATCTACTGTAGAAAGAGTAGCCTTTCAAGTGGCTTAGTACTCTGCACGCGAATCGCGACACCGGCGACAATGCTCGCTCATGAGAATCGGAAATGACAGTACGCCGCCACTCAGACACTGTAAGAACTATTCTACTATGTTTTTCTAACTCTCTCTACTGTTGCAAGAGTGAGCAAGCGTTACTAAGTGGCTAATAACTCAGCATACACTTGCAAATCACTGTAAGAACTATTCTACTATGTTTTTCTAACTCTCTCTGCAGTAACTGTGGAAAGAGTGAGAAAGCCTTACAAAGTGGCTGAGAACTCGGCTCGCATCGCGAGAAACCTGGTTTTCGAATTGAATTGATGAATCTCTTGATGTTTTCGAATGTCAAGTATCATATTCTCATCGAACAAACAATGTCAATCCGTATCTCAGTGTTACGTAAAAGATGAGCAAACACGCATAAACATAAAGTCAAAAAGCAGTTATAAAAATGTTCATTTATTTGCAGCCAAATGCTCAGCCAATGAAAAATCTGAGCAAAAAGGCGAGAAAAAAATTAGCAAACTCCCTACTGATGCAGAGCAATATATCCTCACATATGCCCGGGGAGAAAAATAAAATCAGCATGTAAGTAAACATTGGTACATAATAACTGCGAATAACATTGGTACATAAATTCGGCGGAAACGTGAAGAAGTCATGTCACGTCTTTGTATTATTTTCCAAAACTTGTCGTTGTTGGGATTTGAACCCACGCCCTGAGGCATGCGATCCTAACGCGCTAACCTCTCAGCTATCATTAATAAATTGTTGGTTTTGAACAAAGTTTTTAGTATCTGTAGTAATAGTAGTAAATAAAAATGAATCCTTATTTCCCTTGGTCACGCCATAACCTGAGAACGGCTGGACGGATTTTGATGATTTCGTTTTTGTTTTGTTCGTAATTGTCAGGACAAGGTTTGTATGAAGAGTTTAGCGAGGCCGAAAGGCGAGCTTCGTCGCGTACGAAGTCGCGGGCATCAGCTAGTACCCAATAATTATAATGATTTTTATTTGGGAATAAAAAAAGGTTAAGATATTTAAAGTTTGACGAATTATTTTTCTAATATTAATTGTATTAATTTTAATATTAATTAACTTTATATAATATAATTAACTAATTAATTATTAATTAATTAATATAATGTGTATATTATAGTTTCAAGTTAATAATCATTATCTTTTGGGAATATATACATAATTAAGTATCAACTTTCTCATAGGAGTGAAGAATCGAATGACGAATTGGCGATGGCTGCTTTGGAGTGTGCTGAAGCATTCATAACGACTTGCGGAGTATTTCTGAAGCCTACAATACACAAAGTAATATTAACATACGGTATTATTTATTTTCCTTTCAGTTTTACACAACTAATAATTCCGATCGGCAGTTCTCGTTTGCGAAGCCGAACGTTTAAATGATTATTTACACATATTGGACTTTATTTGCAACCGCAAATGGCAGAGTATTGCTTGCTATGCATTCTTAGATATGTCCCGCTTACACTTTCGGACCAAGATGGCGCACGGGCGGCGCGATTTTGCCGCGAAATCGATTGACCAATAACAGCGCAAGATTTTATCGCGCGTACTACTCTACTTTGCCATTGGTAGATCGAAGTTTCCTGCGCTACTAATATTGGTCTACTGCGCAGGTACATCGGGACGAATTATTAGTAGTGTAAAATTGTATGTTTGTTAGTAATTTTTTTCACATGGTTCCCTGTCGTATCGTTAGACCAAATAAGCATTCGGGTGGCAAAAAAAAAACGCATCTCTATATTTTTTTCTTTTTCTCTTTCACCACCAAGCAAAACATTTATATTAGTCATCATCATTAAACAAACAAAAAACAAAAATATTTATTTCGACATCAATTCAGTGTTTTTCCGCCTATCATGTTCCCACTGCTGGGACAAGGGCCTTCTCTCGGAGAGAGAGGAATGGCCCCAATCCGCCATGCTGGCCCAGTGCATGTTAGTGAATCACACTAATATTATAAATGCGAAATTTTGTGTGTTCATGTAAGTGTGTTTGTTCCCGTTCAACTCAGTAACTGCTGAACAGATTTGAATGAAATTTGGTATGGAGGTAGCTTACACCCTGGATTAACACATAGACTGCTTTTTATCCCGGAAAGAAATCAATTTCTGTAGAATAGCGGGTGAAACCGCGGGCCACAGCTAGTGGAATATATATTTGAACTTTTTGAGGTTGTTGGTTTCCTTCACCGTTTTTGAGCGACATCATTTATATAAATACCGGGTGCCGTTAGATTGTGCTACCGCTCGGCCACCATCGTTTAATATTAGTCATCATCATCAGCCGGAAGACGTCCACTGCTGGACGAAGACCTCCCGGGACATTAGAGCGCCACCGAACGACAATTCGCCATTTGCATCCACCGGTAGCCCGCGACTTTCACAATGTAGTCAGTCCACCTAGTCCATGCCAACGCTGCGTCTTCCGGTTCGTGGTTGCCTCTCTAGAACCTTCCTCCGCCATCGGTTAAACTCTTCGGGCGAAATTCCACTTCCAATGGGGTAAATTAGACCCCCAAAGTTTATATGGAAATAAAAACATTTTTCTTGCCAATGAAACTCATTCGTGTCATAAACATAAACAAAAAAAGAAAATCATGTCTAAGGTTTTTGCGTTTTTTCGAGCAGGGAATCTAGTATTGTAATATCCGCGATGCGTTTACAGCAATTCCAAGAGTTGCTAGTCCGCGAGTGCTACAACCTCGACCGGTACAGCGGCGAGCGCGGCGCGGCGCTGCTCCGCGCGCTGGAAGCCTGCCGGCGGAGCGCGGGCCGCGCGCCGCCGCCCACGCAGTACTGCCTGCAGCTCTACAGCGAGCTCGGGAACAACTCGCGCCCTGAGGTCGGCCCTGGGGCCTTACCCCGTAACTCTGGTGGAGATGGTCTCCGTTTGCTATCCTGCTCACTCGCATGGTGCGAGTAAGTTGGCGCGAGTGGGACGGCTCGCGATGACCATTGCCACCAGAGTTACGGGATAAGGCCCCAGGGCCGGCTTCCCTGATACTCGCTATCTCCTTCGCACTTCATCAACTTTCAACATCAAGGGATTTATTTATCAATTCTTTTCCATTGGGTGGGCATTACAAGTTACCCCAATTCGCCCACCCATGGACCATATTCTAAGGTTAAAAAACTAACTTTAAAAAATAAACTGAAGTATGTGATCCCTTATGTAATTTATGGTTTTTTGGTGAAAATAGGCATCAGTATTTTTTTATATAAAAATTATACTGATGTCTGTTTTCTTTAACGAACCCTAACTTTAAGGGATCATCTAAAATTCCTGAGACCACATAAATATTTTTTACAAAAATTTACTGATGCCCGTTTTCTTCAACGAATCCTATCTTTAGGGATTCCTAAGACTCCTAGTTTTTTCAGTTTTCATAATATCTTTATTTAATAATAATAATATAATAGTAAATACCAGTGTGAGTTGAATCCTAGTAATACAATAACTTAGAATTAGATCACCTCATTTTTTTAATATAAAAATTACTGATGCCTGTTTTCTTTAACGAGTCCTAACTTTAAGGGATCACCTAAGGAACTTTAGGGGTTAGTTTCGTTCTCACCTGATGGTGAGCTCAAATCAGCTGTTTCGTAAAAAAAAATATGACACGACAAAATGTATGGAGCAACTGTATTTTTTTCGCGATTTCTGTGTTGGTCCTATATAAAAAGTTGTTCATAATGATGAGTACATAACATCTTTCAATATTTTTGCAGCTTTCAGTAACATTCTGTATATTTTTTTTCTAAATCACACCCATGCGAAGACGGGGGCGGTCGCTAGTAAAGTTATACTGTATTGTATTCAGATATCAAAGTTGGCGTCGCAAGCCTTGCTCGACATCCGGCTCCACCTGCACTGCTCGCCGCCCTCGCTGCACTTCGCCCTCGAGGAACTGCCCGAGAGGAGAACTAGAGACGAGAAGAGGAAACGGGTCTCCGAGAGGAACAGAGCCGTGCTGGAGTCCTTGTTGGGGCAAGAGAGGTGAATATTCAATTCAATTCTTTATTAGCTCCTCAGAATAGCGTGCAAATTAATTATTTAAATACATTATTACGAAAGAAATTAACTACTCAATGTAATATTTTGCGTGATAAACTTACAAGCCACGTGATGTCTTGTCCAAAAATTCTTTAATTCTGTAAAAACTCGCTCACTAGCTACTTTTATAGCTCTGTACAAAATTTATTAAAAGTGGTACAACAGAATCAACGCCACTACATTTTATATTAAAATAAAATAATAATAACAAAGTGGCTAAAATCATATTGTTTGTTCGCAGGATGCCGTCAGAAGACTTAGCCGATGAAGAAGTAATATCAATACCAGACGAACCGACCAGCAAAAGGCCGCGAATAGACGAAGAGGCCGACAAGATCAGCCTCAGCAGCGAATCCGCGGCTTCCGTCGAAATCACCGACAGCTCGTCCGTAGAAGAAATCGAGGAACTAGACGATTCCACGGATTACATCATTGAACCCAACACGGACTTTGAGAAAGATTTAGATCAAGATAAGGAACAAAACAGTCAAGACTCAATACATAATGTAGAAGAACATGAAGAAAATAATGCGGCTGTTCAACAAATAGACGAAACTGATGGAAAAATAAACGAAGATGATGACGCAGATACTATAAAACTAACACAAGGAGAACCAACAACACCAGAAACACAAGAAAACATATTCGATGCTAAGACTCAATTACCAAACGCCTCTGATTCAAACGAAGGTAATCGCTCGCCTACAAAAAGCCCTCTTTCCATAGAAGTCGCCTACGACTATCCCAATACTGGTCAAGAAAAAGTCACTGTACTGGAGAAAATGGACGAAGACAATTTGCCAAGTACAAACGATACGGATGACGTGCAAATAACTTGTGGACAAACTGTAAAAAGCTCACAAGACGAAGCAAAAGACACGGAAATTAACGAAGTGCCAAAAGAAAATGGTGTGGGAAAATCGCCCGAAAGAGTCTTGGAGAATGGTGAAGCTACGAGTGTTGAGATTGAGGGCGTTTCAAACAAAAGTGTACCTAATGAAGGGGCTGTTACAGTCGAAGATATGTTGGCAGATTTCGTGGATGAGGTCAATGATGAGAGTCAAACTCAAATCCCTTTAGGGGCATCTATTAATTCCCTTGTGCAGTAAAGACGAGACAAGTCACGCTAAAACCACGCCTCGGACACTTAACAATATGAAAGCTAGCACCACATACATGCGCAAGCTTACGTCTGTATAAGAACGTGAGTTTACGTACACGTAAACGTACACATGTGTATGCCTCCCAAGCAGTATTTTTTCTAATATTTTGGCTCCACAAGTTGTGTAAAGTCAGTGTCAAGAATTGCAATAGAAGTCAAGTGAAGTCAAATATTTCACAATTAAAATAAAGCTCAGCCATAGTCCAAGTCAAGCAAAGCAAGTCACTGTCAAATCCACGTCATGTCACTGTCAAATCCACGTCATGCCCCAGTAAAGCGGTGGAGTCTTTACTAGAGGTTTCTATGGAGTTTTGGAAACAACACGAAGTGTCACGTTTCACAACATCATACTATTCACCAACACTCGTGCACGTTCACGAACACTTAATGGATAAAAATACACTATACACATTAACACTCGAAATTTTGGAAAATAATACAATGACGCGACATGACTTCTTCACGTTCCCGCCAAAACTCCCGTGCAGTTGTGGATGCCCGCTTCTAATGCCGAGTGGGTTCCACGCATTTATCAGAGATGGCGTTAGCTTAACGTACTTGACTGGCGATAGACAATTTTGTGAAATGTTTTGTCTTGGAGGAATGAAAAGTGTTTTGTGGTTTGGGTCGGCGACGTGCATTCGCTGCCCCTGGTGTTACAGGCATCTGCAGGCGACAGTGATCACTTACCATCAGGCGTCCCGTTTGCTTCTTCGCTTATGGTAACAAAACAGTGCGTCGTTTGTGGTGGCTAATATCTAGATAATTTGTAACTTTGCTATTATATATTTTCTAAAAAAAAAAGCCAAAACTTGTGATCATTATTATAAAATAAAACCAGACTTTTATTAATCTCAAGTGTTTTATTACAAAAGTGTTAGTAAATACAACTTTATGAAAGTTGTTACATTTAATTCACATCAAAAATAATAAGTTTTATTCTATTCATAATTTCATTGTTATATTTTTTTGTCAATAAAGCTTTTAACGGCTACATTATAATAATTATATAAATTGGCATATATTTAAGGCACATCTATTAGTTTTTTAGCTTTCTACAGGGTGCTTTCAATTATCGCAAAACCATTCGTTTACATCATTATAATAATGTTCCCAGTTCCTACTGCTGGGACCACGGTCCTTCTCTCAGAGAGAGGGATGGGCCCTGGTCACAGATCACTCTAGATACCGCATTACGAGATTCGTTGTTCCTACAAAAAGTCACGTCAGTGTGAGGCGCGGCGCGCGCGGGGAGTGCGACCGAGCGTTCTCATTGGCTATTTCAAGGTTACGCCTACTCGCGCCTAACAATCAACCAATCAGAGACATTTCTTATAATTGTATTTAGACTGATGCTTGGTGCGCTTCGAGCGTCCTGAATGCAGAATCTAGGGTGTGATCTGTGGCCCTGGTCCACCATGCTGGCATGTTGGTGAATGGCATATAAATCTTTGAACTTTGAGGTTCTTTGACGTACTGGCTTCCTCACTATGTTTTCCTTCACCGTTTTTGAGCGATGGCATCGAAAACTGCACATCATTTATTTAAGTACTAAATAAGGCTTTGGTGCAGGGCCGAGGGTCGAACCGGGCGCCGCTAGATTATAAAGCGCACATGCTACCGCTCGACCACCATCGCTTACATCATATTTAACAATTTTTCCATGAGTTTTTTTTTTTTTTACCTCTATACATAAACAAAATGTTTTACATCAGAGTTTTAAATGACAATTACTTTAAGCAACCAGGGCCCAGCAGTAGTAGCATGCCCACCGCGACAAAATCTCTTCGTGCGTAAATGAGACAAACGTATACATAATCGTAGCCGTGTCCTTGTCTTTGCAAGACAAAACGAGTAGATTTCATTGCGGTGCGCGTGGGAGGCCTGCAGGCCGACGCTTAGGAGTTGACATTTGCTCGTAAAAACATTAATAATAAAATAAATAAAAATTGTAACGAATTAGGCATGCGTTTGACTACAATCTCGCCTGATGGAAAGCGACGATGTGGCCGAAGATGTAGCACGCTTGCCTAGGAGTTACCAATTCACTTATTGACCGAGCGAAGCGAAGGTCTCAGAGTTTACTGGGACAAATCGGCATTTGTATGTATGTTTGTGTGTATATTTGTCCGATGATAACTTGCGAACCGTTGATCCGATCTTCATGAAATTTTGTAGGCTCATGTTCATTTCAATACAATTTTTAAGTTCGAATATGAGCTGAATCGGTCCAGGGGTTGTGAAGATATAGGGATCGCGAGGTCTCAGTTCGCCGCGAACTACTAGTTAAATATATAATTTTGTGAATAGTCATGAACAAAAGTTGTCAAATATCCTCTTTAGCGTCCGTCAACGGAAGCAGCCTGCGAGTCTGCGTTAATAAAAAAAAAACACATTGAAAAAATACGATTATTTCATTCTAATACTAATGGCACTTTCTAAAAGCAGCATAATTATATTATGTACTTATTCAAATAAGTATTTATATTTCAAAACAGGAATTTAAAAAAAATTAAAAAAAAAAACTTTTAATAATACAAAGATAATATAACCAGTAGATCATCATCATCATCCATAAGACGTCCACTGCTGAACATAGGCCTTCCCCTTAAGATCAGATCCCAGTATCCCAGTAGATCGCGCATAAAGAATTATTATCTTTAAAATAAATGTCACGGCTTCAGGCGCGGGACGAGCTAATAAATAGCGCTTACGATTGGAAGGTACAAAATTTATTCGTGCAATCCGTGCCTATGATTGGCCATACATTATGCTATCCAATTGACGTTTTAAGTTCAACGTATTATTTTCGCGGGAATGGATATGATTTGTCTACTGGGTATATGATCTGTGAAATCATAGCATAAAAGCTTTACCATACATTTAATTTCTTTATTTTTCTATGTCACTGCTTTGGCGCCTACAAAAATATTGATTACATTTATACATACATACATAGTTTAAAATATACCAAGAAGCGCCCCACTCTTGATCCCAATCGATTCATAAGTTACTTCTACCGTATTCACTAATTTATCATTGTGGTCGCACGCATAGTCGCAAACACAAATAAATTGGCTACTAAGTAACATGGTTCCAAAAAAGGACGTCGGGTGTCAACAGGCTTTTACTAACTGATTTTTTTTGAGTAAAAATACAGGGTTATAAGGAAAGGGTATGCTAGCCCGAAAGGGACTCATAGTAACCATGATTGTGAACAAATTTTACTATGGGACCAAACCTGAAATCGAGAAAAAAATATCAGCTGTTCCATACATTTATCGAGTGTTATTGAGATTTTTCAATGGTGATTTTTTTTTCTCGGATTCAGGTTTGGTCCCATAATAAAAATTGTTCATAATCATGAGTACTATGAGCCTTTTGCGGCTTAGCATACCCTTTCCTTATAACCCTGTATATACTTTACAAATAATATTGGTTGATCAAACCTGTGAGAAAATTATGCCCTATGAGAAACGCAAGGGGCGCGTCTCCGTATATTGAACTATTTGTAGTTAATATTAATTTAAGTTGTACTATTTTTACAAACACAAGTTGTTAATCTCAACCTTAAAATTGCACTTTAGAGATTCTATTACGTTTTCTAAATTACATCATTTTATTACACTATGTATGCTAAGTGTTTTAGCACCAATAGCCAAGTTAGTGGTTTAAATAAGTCCACAAAATAAAGAACACAACCTAAATATTAAACAACAATAAGAATAATTAATGGCAGTAGAAATAAGGTCGAAAAAATAATTTAATCTGGTTTCGAATATCGTTTTTTTTTCTAATTTATAGAACATTTATGAAAAAATTGTTAACTGCTGCACCGTATAGCGGTGTTATGCCGATTTTTCCGATGTGTTATGATGATTCGATTTATTCGAAAGACCTTACCGAACACGAACAACGCGTGCTTCGAGCCCTTCATAAGATTAGCGCGAGTTTCTTGAATCAACATGTAGGCCACAAAACGGTGCAGGCTTAAGGAAATAGTATCTCCAGGGATACATCGAAAGGTTTTAGTAGCTGAGTGTACTATTCGTTAGACCACTCTGAAATCGCGAAAATAAGCTCACATACTAAAATACATATGTGAATGTAATTTTTCTATGGAACAACCACAGATTATATACAGTTATAAGAAAAGGCTGGACTAAGCCGAAAAGGACTCATAGTACTCATCGTTATGAACAACTTTTATTTTGAGACCAACCATGAAATTGCGAAAAAATTATCAGCTGTTACATATATTTTGTTAAGTGTCATTGACATCTTTCTATGACATTTTTTATATATATTTGTTTATAAACCCATATAGATGCCACTTTACAAGGTCGTCGTACAAAATTTCACCACAGTTTGAAGAAAGCGAGGGTTGCGGGGACTACGACAAGCGTTCTCATTGGTCCAATACAATGAGCTCCTTTTGGCTAAGTACTATAGTTCTGTGTATCTCTGTAAATAGACTATGGTAACATATAGTTAGCCGCTGTTTATAATGTTCAAGTAAATAAATTGAAGGCTGTGCCTCCGCTGTCGGAGCCGGCAACGATGTTACCATGGAACGGTAGCCGGAGGTACGACCAACCTACTGTCATCAGACTCAAATCTGACACGGGAAGGGTTTCCGGATTGTTATAAAAAAAACCTGAACCTAATAGGGTAAAAAACTGACTTTCGCTCACTTCAGGTGGCAGCACTGTTGGATGTTCCATAAATTTGACAGATATCTGTCATTCTCCATAGTAATTTTGTAAACAAATAAAAAGAACTGAATTTATTTCATTAATATGACGTTGTGTTCAGGTCTGGATTGAAAAAAAACGGGAATCCATGTATTTCCTAAAGATATCAAAAGAAGAAAACATTGGACAAAAGTTTTACGAAGAAAAAATTGGGAACCGAAAAAATATTCGAGGTTCATAACTGCATAACACTCCATGTCGAATACATTTTCGTAGTATTCTATTCAAATTCGCTCGTAAATTCGTAA
The DNA here is from genome assembly GCA_947579745.1 of Apocheima hispidaria. NCBI lineage: Eukaryota > Metazoa > Arthropoda > Insecta > Lepidoptera > Geometridae > Apocheima > Apocheima hispidaria. The sequence goes on from OX388157.1 coordinate 12,833,256, forward strand.
AAACTCAATATGGCGGCGATTAGGATCAATCAACAGTGGCGCCACCACAATTAGCTTTGAGTTTTTAACCCCATTTTATCCGATACGTTTCTGTAAGAAAAGATTTTTGTACTTTTTCCTTTAAATTTGACAATGTTTTGATTTACAAAAAAATGGGACATTTTTTAATTAATATTTTGTGTGACATCTTTTTTTTAATTAATTTCTTAAACCTACCATTATCTGAATCAATTGTATCACACCAGAACGGTTTCCTGGTATAAAACAAATAATAGCTTAATCTACAGTTATCGGACACGGAAATACATTTTTAGCTTTTCGCTCGTCCTACTCCGGCAACTGTCCCAGTTGAACAATGGAGTAAAGCATAATAAATAAACCTACCTGTCATATATTTTTTTTTATTATTAATTAGTTTGCCTAATTTAACTCTAAACATAGTTTAAGTTGTAAAAGTGACTTGCCATATATGCAATGTTATTTATGGCCAATATTTCTGATTTCTGATTGCCGGCTCCGGCTGCGGGGACACTTCCGAAGATAAATCGTATAAAAGTTTGATGAACATTGACTTCATTATTATTTTTAGAACAGATTGGCTCTATTATAACCCTTTACCTGCAGATGGGGGTAATGACTGTTTAGAAAATTAAAATTTATATTCAGTAAAAGTCTCACGGTGTTCGAGCTATCGAAGATTTTCGAAATAGTTTACAACGGGTACCTAAAATTACTAAAAACTCGAAAAGTATACAATTGTTCAGGACATTTTTATTTTCTGTGTTGTCATAGTGTTCCCCACCCGCAGGTTATGGGTTAATGATATTTGTGAACTAGCGGTGGAATCTGTGAAACAGAATATTTTCTTGCAAACCTCAACGCTTCATCTTCTCCAATATCGGCAGCACCATGTCGAAGGAGGGCCGTTTCCCGGGGTCCTCGTTCATGCAGATCTTGATGAGCTTGGCGATGTGCGGGGAGACCCCCGGGGGGATCGCGATGCGGAGCCCCTCCAGGGCTATCTTCATGCCGCACTCCATCGGGGAGAGGTCGGCGAACGGCACCTGGAGATATTACACTGGTCAATATTGGTTCATCTTATCTTAGCTAATATTATAAATTTCGAATGTAACTCTGTCTCTCTGTCTGGGTGTTTGTCGTGTTATCACGGCTAAGCTGCTGAACGGATTTTCTTTAATTGCGTATGTTATAAATTATGTGCATATTTTTTTTTTAAACCACGCTTTTAACGGTGAATGTCGGTTTAACGGTTTTAAGTCGTTGACTGTTACTATTTAAGTAAAACTCGCTTCTTAATTTCATGTAGTCTGCACCTATAATTGTGGTGACGTTTAGCCTGTTTCCATTGCTTGCCTCCTTTTTTGTTATAATGACGTACATCATGTTGATGTCTATTAAATAAATAAATAAATGTTGTAAACACCTGTTACTGGTATACATATCAGAACTGTATCCGATTTAAAGTTACCCCATAGTTAATAATTAATATGTATACAGTTGGTGTTTCTTAAAAAAAAAAAAAAATTTACTGATCAAGCTGTTTTTTTTTTTTGTAGATCCACGCGATCGGAATCGCGGGGGACAACTAGTATCGATGATAAATGTCGGTTAATCATTTAAGACGCAGTCCGATCACGATTTGAAATGAACTTTGCATCCCCTCAAAGTTTGAAATCGCATATCATGCTCAAATGCACTGAGCAACTAGGTGGTGTATAGTGTATGTGTACAGGGTACAGGGTACAGGCCGACCTCCCTGGTGGCGAGCTCCCACAGCAGCACGGCGAAGCTCCACATGTCGGCGGCCTCCCAGTTGCGCCTGGCGGCCGGCTTCAGCAGCGCCTCGGGCGCCATCCACGCCGGCGCGTAGGCGCGCCCCTTCTCCTGGAACGACAGCTTGGAGTCCGCCATGTTGATGCGCGCCGTCAGGTCCTCGTCGATCTGGTACATTACATCACATTACATTGCATTGCATTACATTACATTACATTGCATTACATTGCATTACATTGCATTACATTGCATTACATTGCATTACATTGCATTACATTGCATTACATTGCATTACATTGCATTACATTGCATTACATTGCATTACATTGCATTACATTGCATTACATTGCATTACATTGCATTACATTGCATTACATTGCATTACATTGCATTACATTGCATTACATTACGTCATTATTACACTTTCACTGATGTCTATATTACTATTACTATTAGATTCAGATTTTTATTGATAACAAAATAAGTTACATGTCATATTACAGAAAATTCAATAATAAAAAAAATAAAAATTACAAAAAAAAAGAGTAAAAAAAAAAAGAATTACAATTACATTTATAAATTCGTCATTTTGTACTTGAGGTACAGAGTAACCAATACAGATTCAGATCATCTCACCTTAATCTTTAACTAGTAGTTCGCGTCGAACTGAGACCTCGCGACCCCTATATCTTCACAACCGCTCGATTCGATTCAGCTCATATTCGAACTTAAAAATTGTATTGAAATGAACTACTTGCCTACAAAATTTCATGAAGATCGGATCAACGGTTCGCAAGTTATAGCCAGATAAATATACACACAAACATACAAAAGCCGATTTGTCCCAGTAAACTCTGAGACCTTCGCTTCGATCGGTCAAATATACAAGAACAAAATTAAAATTTTTAGTTATAAGTCGTATAAGTTTTCTGTATTATTCTGTATTTCTATATTTATTAATAGGTAGTTTTACTTTTTTAGTATGTAGGCAACAATACTGTTTGCAACACCCTATAACAGAGTATAATGTGTAATTTAGTACATTCTGAAAAATGTTACCATTACGCATTATGTGGCAATGTTTACTTAAATCAAAGACATAAAGGGGTAGACACCTAATCAGCAAATCAAACTATCTTGAAATAAAGTACACCAGATTGACGTACCTGTCAAATCAAATTAAGAGCTCCATACAGTTGTCATTCTCATCTCATACTGATAAAATCTCATAATAATGAGACAAAAAATGGTAAATTATACAAAAATATCATGCCAAAATTACAAGGATTCACAGGAATCAAAGAACACCACTGCCACATCCATCTTTAAGTCCTGAAATATACTTTAATAGGATATAAAATTATTGAATAATGTAAACAGAATAGTCGCTATGACAACGTTTAGGGATGTCAATCGAATTTCGGTTAGTCCAAAAATCGATTATTAAATGAAAAATATTTTTTTGATATATCATGATTGAGGATTGTTTCTTGTACTGTAAAGAAGACCGGCGACGGTCATTGACGCAGCCCTTTGATAATTTTATTCGTCGATTAGCAATTGACAATCACTTCAATCGGATTAAAACACGATTAATTGGCTGCATCATCATTATCAGCCAAATAAGACATCCACTGCTGGACAAAGGCATCCCCTTAGAAAGGTACGATCAAACACGTAAATATTGAGAATGCTCCATCGCCTCTAGTTTTTCTTTTAAGAGTCTGAACAATAAGGAATTCACGTGGAATTTATTTGACTATATACTTTATCCAAAAATAATCAACGGTTTAATCGAAGTTCGTTTTTTTTTGTCCGATTGAAGAATCTAATACGAGATCGGTTCGAATCGGTTCGTATACGATTTTTTTCTGCAAGAATTGATATCCCTAAGACAAAATGAACTGTAGTATTGCCAGATATTTTTGTAATTTCCCAACTTTGTTTAGGTTTCCTAGAGACTCAGATATATGTAGCTGATCTTTTGATAAAAATAGTTCGGCAAAGTAGAGATGAATATTGGCGGGAACCTATTAAAGTTTCCACCAATATTAATTTGCTTATAATACATAATTTTCATAATTTTGCCTACAAAACGTGTCGGCGCATAATTATCAACAACAAATAGAAATGTTTCACCAATCCCTATCCAACAACTTAACTTAAAACCCTACGGAAGCCTACAATGAGCGTGTCACGTTACGACACAATTGTATTGCAATTTTATTAGAAATAAAATTTTGTACCATCCTAAGAATGTAAGAATGTAAATTTGTCTAGTGTGGTTGTGGGTTTTTGGGTCTGCAAGTAATATGCACATTCTCTTAGGTTTTCACCGTCACATGCGTGTTACTTGAGGTTGCAGAATAGTCAGGCAGTTTCAAAAAAGATAAATCCGCTAATAAGCGAAAGTTGCGTATGCGTTTATTTGCAAATTTAGAGGATTCCATTTCCATCGTAATAAATTGAAAATAAAAACTTAACATTACTTAACTTAACAATAATGTGGATGATAAAAAAAAAAGTATAAGAGCCTATTTAAGAACCACTGTGATACACTGTGATCACTCCAATCAAAATTTATTTACCCGACCAAATAGGGTAATCACTTTTTAATGGCAAGCCTCAAATGTCATGACAAACAAGACTGTCAAAAATTATAAGCCATTTCAAAATCGTGTTTGTATGGAGACTATCCTTCTGGACCTTATTTATAAGGAGAATTCTGTGACTTAAATAAATAAATTAGAGAAGTTTGTGTTGTTGCTCGGTAACCATGGCAAAAAAGAATATGAATTGTCACGTCACACAATCTCCATTATTGCACACCTTGCCATCTTTTGCATCTTCTATTATCCTCTCCATTCCAAGGTTGCCTGGAAGAGTGTTTTGCCAATTGTTACACTCGGTTTTTTTTTCTCCTGTCCTACCTATGTACAATCTGGTGTGAACAATAAAGAGTTTATCTATCTATCTATTTATTTATTTATTTAAAACCAACAGCACAATAATACAAATTAATGTACATAGATACATTTTATAAAACAGCCAATTATAGGTCTATTATATTTTAAGTAATATAAACAATTAACTTTATATAATATAATATCGCTTTTTAATCACTACTAACAAAATAACATACAAAGTGCTCCAATCTACTATCTACTGTCTTCTACACGAGTGTGTGTTCTGCGAGTGTTACATGTGTGCATGTGTGTGTTATGAAGTTACCATAATATGCTTGCTGTTGAGATGGAAGGTGGGCAGTATCTTGTCCCGCGGCAGCGAGTGCAGGTAGGCCATGCCCTGCGCCACGTCGTGCGCGAGGCGCAGCGCCGCCGCCGCGTCGATCACCACTCGGCCTCCGCCCCCGTGCAGCAGCGAGTACAGGGAGCCCCACGACATGTACTGCGATATCACGACGAGGGACGGCGGCGACACGCAGCACCCCACCTGACAGAGGACAAAGGTCTCAGTGACGACTCTCGAGGTATATATATATGTCTTCAAGTCTAAGAGTAAACAGGTACCTTCTAGACCGTTCTAGACGTTTCATTGGTCACCCACGACAGGCAGTGTTTCCTAGTTTACTGACCATGGGAAGTATGTTTTATCATTTATCAACTACATGCAGTATGTTTCATAATTTACTCACTACGGGCAATATGTTTTATTGTTTACCAACCACATGCAGTATGTTTCATAATTTACTCTCTACGGGCAGTATGTTTTATTGTTTACCAACCACGTGCAGTATGTTTCATAGCCTACTCACCACATGATATATGTTTCATTACCTAGTGAACACTGGCAGTATGTTTCATTGTTTACCAACCACATGCAGTATGTTTCAAGCCTACTCACCATGTGCTATATGTTTCATTACCTAGTCAACACTGGCAGTATGTTTCATTGTTTACTCACCACGGGCAGTATGTTTTATTGTTTACCAACCACGTACAGTATGTTTCATAATTTACTCACTACAGGCAGTATGTTTTATTGTTTACCAACCACATGCAGTATGTTTCATAGCCTTCTCACCACGTGCTATATGTTTCATTACCTAGTCAACACGGGCAGTATGTTTCATTGTTTACTCACCACGGGCAGTATGTTTTATTGTTTACCAACCACGTACAGTATGTTTCATAATTTACTCACTACAGGCAATATGTTTTATTGTTTACCAACCACATGCAGTATGTTTCATAGCCTTCTCACCACGTGCAATATGTTTCATTACCTAGTCAACACGGGCAGTATGTTTCATTGTTTACTCACCACGAGCAGTATGTTTTATTGTTTACCAACCACGTACAGTATGTTTCATAATTTACTCACTACAGGCAGTATGTTTTATTGTTTACCAACCACATGCAGTATGTTTCATAGCCTTCTCACCACGTGCTATATGTTTCATTACTTAGTCAACACTGGCAGTATGTTTCATTGTTTACTCACCACGGGCAGTATGTTGGGGTGCGAGAAAATCCTTAATTTGGGGAATTCCTCGTTGAAGTCGCGCTGCACGCGCGGCGTGCACTCGCGCACGGCGAGGATCTTGGCGACTATATCGTTCTTCTGCCAGCGGCCGCGCCACGTCTCGCCTGACAACAAAACATTTTTAGTCGAAGTTTTCAAAGCTTTTTATCAATTTTAACTTTGTTTACAGATTTTTTTGGGACTCAATTCTCTCTAACTTGGCAGGCGGCAACGTCGTATGCATTTAGCATCTTATATCTCAGGATGACGAGCGCAGTGCATCGTCGCGCATTAGTTTAAATTGACGAACTTCAAAATTCTGCTTGTCACTGAACTGTTATGGACAAGCGTGACGGTTACCATCAGATGAGCGTCTTGCTCGTCTCGTCACTCAGTTGCAACAAAACCTTTAACAGTAACTTACCGGAAGGTGTAACAGCGATCCTGGTATGGAGCGCCAGCTCGTTGATATTGATGCCCTTATGCCTCGAGAGCGTCGCGTCGCGGCTGCGAGTCTTGAGACCGAGCCACGATTGATCCTTGAACTGGATCTTCTTTAAATCTTGCCCTTGGTTCACCGCCATTTCGTGCAGCCTGGTAACCGCAGAATACGTAAGAACAAGTAAAACTCGAGCAATTTTTTTTTGGCCGAACCAAACCTTGCTTCAATTTTGCTGGTGAGGTAGGGCTCTACTGCAGAAACACCTCGGGAAGTTTGCCAGGTACCGGCAAGCAGTAGGGTGCAAACATTACTGTGTTCCGGATTAAAGGGCAATGTTTCCAGCGCAATAGCTGGACATAAAGAGATTTAACATCTAACATCTCAAGGTGACTCATGGTTTTGAACTGTTGACGTTCAGCATTCTGGCACTGTTATGGGCAAGCGTGACGCTTAACATCAGGTGAGCGATTAGCTCGTCCCGACATCAAGTTCTATTAAAAACAAAAACCTTGTCACGCAAGGACCTAACATTTGCTATTACGATACGGTGACGCGAAATTTAGTGCAGATTTTTAGTTATTTAGTACAGAAGGCACAATCCGAAATCATATTCAAACAAGAGGACTCTCGCTACACTGTTATTATAGTTAACTAGTTGTTACCCGCGACTTTGTTCGCGTGGACATAACAAAAGTATCCTATGTCCAATATACAGTAATTCCTTATCAAATTTTATCAAGATCCGTTCAGCCGTTTAGCCGTGATAACACGACAAACATCCAGACAGAGACAAAATTACTTGATTCGCTAGATGGCGTTGATCAATTTTTGTGCATTTTTTGACATTTCGTATGGACTGACAGTTATGAATGTAGGGAGTTCTAAGACGCGCAAGCGACGTTTCGTCCTCGAGACGAACGTATTCATTTTCATACTTCATAGCTTTATTGGTCCTGATAAATAACCACCTATTTTTAATTATTACAGAGTAAGTGTCGGATATCTCTATTAGACTAGAATAGAGACGTGTTAGAGTGGTACCCAAGAGAGGGGAAAAGAAACAAAGGAAGACAACGTATAAGATGGGAGGATGAAATAAAGAAAGTAGCTGGAACACAGTGGAAACAATTGACCCAAAAGAGAAAAGAGTGGAAGTCCCAGGAAGAGGCCTATGCCGGAAGGCAAGCTGGGGAAGTGGATTAAGAAATGGAGCCGATGTCAAATAACAATTATAAATTGATAATGAAATAATAATAATACGGAAATAATATTTAATACGAATAAATATAATTAATTGGACAAAAAGGAAAACTTGACATCATTGAATAATGAAAAATATATATATCTAAATGACCAGCACAGAAGGCTATAAAATAAAAAATAAAATAAAGTGTCGAATAACTCTGACGGCACATAGAAGTATAGTTTTAATTTACCTCTGTACAAGCTGTCCTCTAGTTTTATCCAATGGCGTGTCCCCATCTTTGTTCGCAAGCGACACTAGTGCCCCGGCCATGACTAGCTCCTCAGCGATCGCGCTGTACCCCCAGAAGCAAGCATAGTGGAGTGGAGAGTTGCCATGCTCGTTTGTGAAGTTCACGTCTACTCTGTTTTGTAGAAGCTGCAGAATATCATTTTACTTGGTTGAAATTACATTGTTAAATTCGGAGAACGAACCTAGACCAAATTATCAAAGGACTGAAGTAGAAGGTCTTCACGAGCCCAACTCATTCGAGATTGGTGCTACGTGAACCTTCCGCACTTCTTAATATTGCTGATCTTTGTTTTGTTAAGTGTAGTCCGACATTTTGTACTTTTCTCTAGCGTAAAACTGGTCTTCACATTACAGGGAATCCTAGTGTGGAGACCAGGGTTTAACTAACTAAATTAAATTTTTAACTTCATACATAAAAGATTAATCTCAGTTTAGATTTAGTTTAGATCATAAGTAACAAGATGGCAAGATACGAGATAGGTTGTTTTTCATTGTTGAGATGGCATTCTACCGATTTTGAGTGTCGTGGTCGAGGTTGATAAATATAGCCTGCATTCGGTACACAAGTGAGGCAGCCCAAACTCATTATTAGGAGCTTGGCAACTAATTTTCAACTTGAGCAATGATGGTAATGGGTAGTAAAGCAAGGGTGATGCAAATGCTTTTCGGAATTAGCAAGATGCAACTTTTCTTGGACGACCATCTCTTACTGCAACGTAAGACGTTCATCTAATTCATGTCATTAATCAACTTACCAATTGTACAATAGGTCTGTGGCCGTGTGCAGCAGCCAAGTGCAACGGAGTGTCATCACCCATGTTGGTAACATTGACGCGTGCACCTCGTCTGATCAACATCTCCACTATCTTCAGATGGCCTTCTTTACACGCCCAGTGAAGAGGGCTGAAGCCGTGATCATCTCTGTGAAAGATTTAAATGACAAAATAAATATTAAACATATTATACAGTAACGTCAGTAGAGCCTGAATTTTTCAACCTTTTTTTGCATCACCCTGTTAAAAACCCCACTGCTGAGACATCTCACTGCTGAGAAATCCCACTGCTGTGCTTCGAGGCTGGATTGGAATATACTCTGGAAATATGTAGATTTCCTCACAATGTTTTAGCTCCACCTCAAAGCAAGTGTATATCCATACGTAAGTTCCAAAGAACTCATTGATATAGGCCCACCCGGGTTCAAACCTACGACCCCGTGAGCTACCATGACTTCACGTGAAGTTTTCTTAGTCCACTTCTCTAAATCTTATCTTATCTTTAGTACCTGTATTATTTATAGGCGAACAGCATAGGCCATATCAAACAATATTGAAACTTAAACTGTTTGTCAAGCTTATCTTCTCCTTAACTATCCAACTGTCTAGCTTGTTTTTAAATGTATTTATAGATTTTGATTGGCCTCAGGCAACCTGTTCCAATTGTGAACGACTCTATTGCAGAGGATATTATGTTTCCTTTCAGGCAACATTTGTAAAATAACAGCAACACCTCAGAAGCAACTAAAATGCACGGTTCCAAGTATTATTATTAAAAGAAAGAAAGAAAAAACGACTGCAAAATATAGCCGATGACAATAGGATGTTAAGAAGAATCTCACTTGTCAAAATCGGAAAAAACATGGACAACTAACACCCAAACCCAAAGCAGATTTAAATTCATCATTCAAAAATCTGCCTGGCTGGAAATGGAACGCAGGATATCTTACTCATAAGGCAGACGTTCTACCATTGAGCCAAACCGGTTTAATAATCATATAGTTATATATTAATAGCTGCGCCCGCGGTTTCACCCGCTATTCTACAGAAACTGAATATTGTGTTATTTTTAATTATTATAATTAGTTAAGTCATACATAAGGCCTACATACCAAATTTCAATAATTAGTTAAGGCATACATACCAAATTTCATTCAAATCAGTTCAGCCGCTACAGATTTTAATGGGAACAAACACACTTACATACAAAGTATCGCATTTATAATATTATGATCTTAAAGTTATCTAGAAGTTAGGAAGTTTCCAGATATTATATTTTTTGAGAGGTATTAATGTTTATCCTGTTGAATTTAGGTAGCAGGAAAATCCTGTACAATCATCGCTTGGTTTACAGGAAAAAAAATATTTTTATGTAGGTTCACAATTTTAAGAAACAAAATGCTTGTAATGAGGCCACTGATTTTTGGGCAAACCTGAACAAGCATAAGTTGTTGCAACATAAGACAAGGATGAAGCTGTGAATTCGTGTACCTACTTACGCTATTATTATTTTGACCATAGCTGACGCATAATCTAGCCATGACAACATTGTGGGCGTGCCTATACCATTGCTATTTACAGAACATCTGGCGGTTCCATATGGCTAATTATGTGATTATTATGATAATAACAGGCTGATCTTACCCCTGGTTCATGTCATGTTCGGTATCATCAAGCCAAACTCTCACTTGTAGGGCATTTCCTTCCCTACACCACTGAAATATATCTTCCATGTTTTCCGATTAGATTCTTCTCTTTGAAATAACTTAACTTATTTGGACACACAGTTTCGGAGTTGCGCTTCCAATTGACCCACAAAACCGAGCAGATTAACAGCAAATAAACAATTACTCGTAAATTAAACGAGAAATTACAAAAATAATCATTTCAATTACAAGAACTTTGACAGTTTCGCAATCACCAAAAATAATGTTTACATCGGCCAAATTAAATAATTAAACCCACAAACAAATCATCTTATCTCTCTGTTTAATATGTATATATTATAATGCTTTATCTCTTTCATCAGCAACTAGAGCTGAATTTTAATCTAGCAGAATAATAATTATAATAAATGTTGCAATTCCTACGGCAAAATTCTACCGACCGTCGTATCCCACTGTTGTGTGGCCAGTGTGCCTGGAAAGAAACTACCGTTAGAGAGTACTCTGTTCCATGGTCCCATAAAATTATAGGGCCGCGCATTAAATGAGCGTAGACTGTGAAAACTACGAAATATTTCATAATATTATACTTGAAACCCAAGCTTTCGTCTCCGGCGTGAAACGCGGTAGCAACATACTTCCAACTCGCGCGACGTTGCGGCCGCGCTTTTTCGCATCGCACTTTCCAATACTAATCTGCATAAGACTAGCCTCAGTCAAATATCAGTATCTTTTGCTCACACGTAGGTAAACATCACTTAGCCGGCGAATCTTGGCTTAGTACCAAGCCATGGACTTATATCGGTACTTGTACCAATCTTACCCTGCGGACATATATTATGTTAAGCGTCTCGAGTTGCCGCGAATATTCGCGGTAACGCGGCCGGCCACACACTGCTCTACTCATCCCTTTTACGCTTGGAGGAATGAAGTTTGGCCTTGCCATCTACCCAGGGCCCCTTTTCGGAGAAATGACATTTTATCTCGGTCACTCTCACTCCTATTAAATTCTAAATTAGAGGGACAGTGACCGAGATAATCTCGAGCGCATAGGAATAGGGTCCCTGATCATTCTCGTTAGATCCAGTGCTAAAAAGTGGATATCATCGAGAAAGAGATGGCTATATATGAGTTTCTGGGGAAGCGAAAGGGAGAATCTATAACCTTAGTAGTTTGTTTATTTTGCTCCCGAGAAATACAAGTCTAGCTGTCCCTTTCGCACGATGTCGGGTCAGGTAACGTAGCGAGGCCTTAAGACCCATAATGTCTCGCCAGGGACCCTATTCCTGTGCGCTCGAGATTATCTCGGTCACTGTCTCTCTAATTTAGAATTTAATGGGAGTGAGTGACCGAGATAAAATGTCATTTCTCCGAATAAGGGCCCAGTCCTTTTATTCCCGCTCAAATAATAGACAAAATCGGAAGCGGCGGGCGAGGCTGACGTCTCTGCCTACTTCCCTCGCCACTAGTCGAGTATGAGGCCACAAATTAGAATAAAATATTAGAATTGGACTGGCAAAGCCATATAGTATTAAAAAAGCATTGCATTCTTACGCACACTGACCAGAATATGACCAGAATGCCTTGTGTTATGGAAGCCACATACATGATTTCAGGGATCAAGGAAATAAAAAATGTTTTCAGAACTTAGTCTAGTCACAGCCGTAGGTCGAGAGCTGTTCTAGCGAAGTGCAATGCTGAAAACAGTTCTCAAAGTCTTATACTTTATTAGTAAATAGGTAAGATTAAAATGCACTGCATTATTTCTTCGCGAATGTTATCTTCATTGCGTGTGTTGGAGTGATCTTGAACCCTTGTAGCGCTTCCTTGGCGGCCGCCGATTGCATTTCATTTGCAAATTCGACGAAAGCGATATCATGTCGGTTTGGCACCAGACGCACTTCTTTAAAGCCAGGGAATCTGTAAAAAATAAAATATTAGTATAATTTTTGTAACTTGTAACTTTAGTAGTTTTGCCAGGGTACTCCTTACTACTATTATGGTAGTTTTTGTTAGTAAAAAGCAACTTACTGGTTGAACAACATGGATAACATCATCTCATTGGTCTCATCGGGTAGGTTGGTCAAGAACAGGATCTGGTTCGGAGGTTGTTCAACATTAACATTGTTGAGTAAACCAGGCGCTCCCATGTGCATAACTCCGGGGCGGTTAGCATCCTTACTCTTCTTCTTCTTTCCGTCTTCCAAGCTTTTAGGAAGCTTGGGGCGTTTAGGCCTCTCTTGGAAGGTACCTTTACTCTTTGCTATGACGTCACTGTCTGTTTTTGAGTACTGGATTCTCTGTAAACAGTCAAGGTGGAGTTTTATTAGGACTACAAGGGCAGTAACCTTAACTGTTTTAGCTGTATAAAAACGGGCTTAAAATCCATTTTTTTCTTTACTTGTTAATATTAACTTTAAAAAAACTAGGAAAGTTTAGTCAACTGGAAACATTGACAACATGGGACCAACATCGGTGTTAGACTATTAGAAAATAACTTCAGAAATTGCAAAACACAAAATTCTGTGAGAAAATAATAATTAGAACAACAAAGGAGACTGACCACTAATAATTATCAAAGAAACTTATTTAATTACTACTAATTTAATGCATATAATTCTTAAATTTACATTCAAACTAGTTTTTACCCGCAACTTCATTCATATGGAAGTAAAAAAAGTATCCTACTATATCCGTCTTTATGATATATAGTAACTCCTTATCAAATTTTATCAAGATCCGTTCAGCCGTTTAGCTGCGATAGCGCAAAAATATTTACTAAAACTTGAAAATATTTATACACTTGTCACTGGCAAATGCAGAAGACGTTTAAAAGATCTTTGCTTATAAATTATATGCTTACCATAGGTTTGTCATAAAACGGGAATCCTTGCATACTCCTCAATGCAACAGTAGCACTGGAAATCTCTTTAAATATGACGAAGGCTTGTCCTCTCATTTTCAAGGTTTTAAGGGCAACAATGTCCAAGATTTGTCCGAATTGAGAGAAGATAGCGTATAGAGACTTTTTAAGTTCTTCTTTTTTGATTTTCTCATTTAGATTGTTTATGTAGATTGTATGGTTCGGGCGAATATCCATGGCTGAAACAGGATTTCAACATTTAAATTAGTACATATTTATCATAATTTTTGTTAATTACAAATATTATGTTTCTGTTAGTTTTGTATCTTTTTTTTTTTAGTTTTGCTCTACAAGTTTTTTAATTAGAGTGACATATTCGCGTGGGCAAAAAAGCTCTTTAAATGAGAATAAAAAATAAATAAAAAGATTAATACTTTTTTTTTATTTAATTACCCGAGTTTTTTATTTTTCACATTTTCTGGGATTCATAATTATTGTATATCCTACAATATGATGCACAAAAGAACAAACTATATACATCTATATGATATGATGAAGGTGCAAATCTATCCATATATTCTCCGGACTGCCAGGATAGAGTATGTAATAAAAGTCTAGAATCCCGGTGATCACCATATTATTTCACATATACAGATAAATACATAAAATCCACAATGGCTGAAACTATGCTATGCATATTGTGGGCGAGTGTAACCTAGCGCGGCTAAGGACCAATGCTTATAAATGCGCCTTCAGTTAAACTTATACAATGACCAGCAAAACCATAAAAATCGAATTATACTATGAGTGGTAATCAGAGGTACTGTTTTGATATGAAAAGAGGGTAATTAACACACTTTTGGGACAACAATACAAACATTACGTTTCTATAAAATTGACAATTGTCAGAAAGACATTATGAAACAGTAATATGAGAACTGGAAGATCTGTAAGCTGGCGAGAATATGGATCCCAAAGAATAAAAATAATTCTTCAATTTAATAAATATAACCTTAAATAAAGTGAGGTTATGTTCCCATTTTATTTTGAGGTCTCGAACCAGTGTAATACAGCGGATGCATTACCTACGTTAAAGATGTAAAATGTTTCAACAATTTCAATACATATAGGACCATTTCTATTATAATACAACTACAATATAACTTACTCATTGTGATGTTTGCTGTTTGGGTTTAATGGTGATCACTATTAATGTATTTTAGATTGATTCGAGATATAGCTGTGTTGATTCTTTGTTTAACTTAGTAAAAATCAATTATTCTTCGAAAAAGTAGCACAAAAATCAAAATAATCTTAGTCTTGGCTAGCTTCGTTCTTTGATTTTTCTGAATCTTCGGTTCACAAAATCTACTATAATTTTCTACCAAACTACCAAGACCAAGCCAAGCCAACATTGGAGGGGAAAAAAAAGCCAACCGATTCCAAGATGCCAGAAAAAATCTGTCAAACAAACAGTTTGTGTCTATGATACAGCATAGACAACTAGGCTATATAGGCCTCGCTACATGGCCTGACCTGCCATCGTTTTAATGAGATGGCTATATATATTTTTCTGGGGGAGCTTAAGGGAGAAGCTATAACCTTAATAGTTTGTTTCTTTAGCTCGCGTGAAATTCAAATCTAGTTGTCCCTTTCACATGATGTCAGGTCTAGACTTGAACTTCACGGGAGCTCATAGCTTCTCCCTTTCGCTCCCCAAGAAACTTATGTATAGCCATCTCTTTCACACGCTGTCAGGTCAGGCCATGAATAGCCAATGTCAGCCTCAGGCTGTTAAAAAAAAATCGCTTCATGGCAGCTCCTCTTTTCGCGCGCTGTCAGATTGAGTAAAAAACGATAACATTATATGTTTGAGATTTTTCTTTTGTATTTTAATTGTTCCATATCATAAAATTTGGGAGGCTGTAATAAATTCCTGCAAGTTACGTTTAAAACTTAATGTCTTACTGAAGTTTTCAAACTGCTACAAAAAATGCATGACCTGATGATTGATTTCCAAACGGTTACTCCAGATTTATGGTCCGCAAACGAGCAAGCATGGAAGGAAAGGCTTTTAAAATTGCCAAATTGGTATCAGGTAAATAGCAGTCACTTCATGGTAATAGAGCAAACAGTCTTGTATATTTTGACCTTAGTATAACCTCTAACTTTTTTTTGCCTAAATTATGTTAAGCAGGTATGATCACAAATCAAAGAACTCTCTCTATTATTTCGTTGGGTGAGATTGATAGTTTGTAGTTAGTATTTTAAAAAATGGACAACAATAGTGCTGCTCAACATGCACTTACACAACACAACACACTACTTTTTATTTGGTGTTCACTGCTCTGGCCACCACTGAAATAAACAAAGTAAACGCATAAATCAAATTTTAAAAAAAACCCGACCCATTCGTGAAAGAGGTCATAAGTTTTTAACTGCTGGACCAGTTTTCAGTAAGCAGAACCCTCTGAGGCTCTAAAAAAAACTCATCAACATTGCCTTATTGGAATATAATGGTAACACACATACAAACAAAGACTTACCTTACCCGAAATACATGTTGTGGTCTTTTGTGGGTAAAAAAGACATAAATAGAGAACTGTCATTAGTCCAGAATAACTAGATTACCAAAATGTTTCTATTTCAGATACCTCTAATTAACTCAAATGCTTCTCACAACCTGCCCGATAGCACATTAGTACGATTCCGGGGAATGATTCAAGACATGCACAATCCAGAGTTCTATTTCGAAAAGTTTGAAGTGTACAACACAGTAACCAATGAAATTAAAAATAAAACTGGAAAATATAAGGATACAGCTAATGTTATGGTAAGCTTTGTGGACTGGACTTTTTGGGACTAGGCTTCTTAATCCGGATTTTTACTTAGATGGAAAAATAATGCATATAATTAAAGTATGTTTTTATATTGAGACTAAAATAAATTTGAAATGACTTGAATCCAAACTATTCAAATTTCGAATTGGTAATCCTAGTCACTAATGAGTGTACCGTTATAAGTAGATGCAAACTTTATGGTGGCTGTGAAGTGAGCCTCAAGCAAAGCTCAGACCAATCGGCTTCTATGACGCCTGTGCACAATTACTTCTTTGCTAATGCTCTTTCAGTTTCATGCGAATTTCAGTGTCTCTCTAATTTCACAACCATCATAAAGTATGAATCTAAATATAGTAGCCGTTGAGTTGGCTCGTCAAGGAAAGAATACTCAGATAATTTTGTTTTTGTATAGCCCACTTGTAATATTCTTGTAATATTCTTTGTTTTGATCGTCAAATTACGCTTAAAAGGAGTTAACATATTTCTTTTGGCAAACTTATGCCAAATACTCTGCTTAACATAAAAGACTAGCGACCCCCCCCCCCCCCCAAGCTTCGCACGGATGTAGAATATAGTTTAGTTTTTTTTTTTTTTTTTAAAGTAAACAACAGTAGAAAAATCTCATGCAACAAAAACAAAGTTCGATTTTGTTTTCCTGTGTAATGTATAGAAGAATGGCAGACCAAGATGCAGGTATCATCTACCTACTGGGTAAATAACCACTACAGGCAACGACTTTTGCCTATTTTACAAAGCAACCAAGAAGACAAGTTGATGTAGATTTTTAATTGAAACAATTACAGGAAAATGAGAAAATCAATTACACAGAAAACCTTATAAGTGGTCAACGTCAAACATTAGTTGTTGTCTCAATCCCAGGTCTCAATGACTGGGCGCAACAAGTAGAGGACAAACAAAATCACTTAACACATTTGGAAGACCAACCAAACACTTCAAAGCGTTTAAACTCCAATCTCAAGTTAAAACGGAGTTATGATGAGGCAGATGAAGACTCGGATTCAATGGAAGTTGTGGAGAATGACGCCAATAAAGAGCCAAAGATCGCAGAAAATATTAATGTACCAGCTAAAGTCCAGAGAGTGTCCAGAGAGCATTTGTTGAATTTCCCATTACCTGATGTGGCAAGCAAGTCATGTATTGTTAAGGTGAGGGTATACCGTAGTTTTTTGTAATGTTTGTGCTATAATATGACAAATTTTTGTTTTTCATTTGTTACTTCAGTGTCAAACTGCTTTACACACTTTTACCAAATAATTGGGGTGGATAGAAGTCAGGCCTCCACCCGTAGTTTCTGATATTCATTCTATGGCGAAAAGAAACTCAAAACATCAATCTCAGACAGAGAATATCAGTACTGTGTTGCGCCCCTACATGGACCTATTTTATTTATGCTGGCACTGAGATGCCCGTTACGGCGATATAAGAACTATTTTCGTAACTCAAATAACCTCCATGCTATAACATTACCAAGGTACATACATTTTGTCCTAATATCGTTTCTGACATGAGACCCCTTGCCAGAGCGGTTAGAAGTTCATTGAATTCACGTCAAAGAAAAAAAAAACTTATTGCTATTTCATTGCCCTTAGTAAAAAAAAAACATAATTTTGAGTTCAATAAGTTTCTTTTCGCTAAGTATGGCATTCCAAGTATGTGCTGGAATCGCACGGGTAGTTTGGTACCTGGTTTGCACAGGATCAAGTTCACAAAATTAAATTAAAATTGTTCCACCCGTTTTGGAGTATATAGGGAACATATAAAAATTAAGATATGCATCTATAAATTAAATTAAAAATCATTTATTTTGGAATCAGTCCATAGTCATGGGCACATTACTTAAAATCAAATTAAATAAAAGCCATTATAATAAAAAGGCATTAATATAAAGGCTGTTAAAATAATAATAATATAATATATTAAAATAATAAGTTTGATAACAGAACCCTAAAAAAAATCACTAACTTGCATTCTTTACCACAGATATATGACGAAAGCGACAACCTAAAACTGAACGAGATGGTGGAAGTAGTCGGCTTCCTGTCAGTAGACCCGGCTCTTTCTGGCGAGTTCCAACCAGAGAAGAACTCCCTGGTGGAGCCCGTGGACGAGACGGACGTGGAGACGATCACCCACAACCCCCCGCCCAGCCTCGTGCCGAGGGTGCACGCGGTCTATGTGAAGAGGTTGGAGCATTGCAACCCCTTGGTTAAGGATGGTTTTAATCAAGGTATGATCTACTATTTAGCCCGCACGGCTTCGCTGGCCAGTATGATACAAATGATACAAAAACAAAACAAAAAAAAATATATGAATGGGTAAATGGTACACCAATTTCACGTCTTTAGAGGTTGATTTTCGAAAAATTTCGAGACATTTTTTTTTTATGGTTTGTGCAAACAGAGTTTATGAAATTGGCCTAGCATGAAAAAATATTTTATTTTCATACAGACTTTGGGGCCCGTTCTTCTTGTTCACCTAGACCATTTGAAGAGTATTTGTCTCGAACACGTCTCTATCATAAGCGGTTTGGTCTGTGCGTTGATTCCTAGAAAAAAGGCTTGTGCTTTTATATAAAAACAGACTAGCTAGCTAGCTTATCCGGGATGTAAGCTACCTCCATACCAAATTTAATTCAAAACCGTTTAGCCGTTAGCACGGAATTGACTTCTACAGGAATCCCCTCCCTATTTAAAAAAGGGCTACTCTAGCGCTTACGTGATGTGTTAATATAATTACAAATATTGTTTGTATTGTGATCTTGCAGAGTTGAACCGGAACAAACACACTTACCCCCGAATACTGAAACGTTTGTTCAGTTTGACAACAGATTAATTCTAAGACTGCCTTTGTCTGACACTAAGCAAATGACAAAGGCAGCAATAGACTATCTGTCGTCAAAGTTAACAAACGTTACAGTATTCGGGGGCTACACACAAACTTTCGCATTTATAATATTAGTGTGATAGATAAAATCCCCGGCCCGACTCACCAAATTTCCCTAAGCTTCTTGCACCATGCACTAACTCATCTGAGTTCAGCAGTTTTTAGTCGCGACAAGTCAAAGTCCAAGTCAAAAATCTTTATTCCATAGGATTTTACATTAAATGTTTAATTAAATTCATTCAATCAATCATCGTAATAGAGATTGAAACAGTTACTATCGTATTTATAAGGCTGGCAGGCGTGATTCATGTAGAGAGGATCTCTTGCATCCCACTGAAAATAATGTGAAACAATGAATGATTGTGTGACTTGGAAGTGAAGAGAACACATTGTTCATCATCATCAACCTGAAGACTGCTCAACAAAGTCCTCCCCCTCAGCAGTGCATCTTTTAGACGACGAACTAAATGAACGCGGTCATCGCTAGTTCGCGAATTTTGACGTACATTGACACGACATACATTGATGTTCAATATAGTTGTCCTAATTGACGTTTTAGTCATCGAGCGTATGTAACGCGCAAGCAATATCGTTAGAAGAAAAACACAATATCCGACTGCAAAAGCCTATGACACTGCCGTCGGAAAGAGGAATCCACCGACACCTCGTTTGACAAAATCGGTCAAGCCGTTTAGGCTACAGGACGTCGCCTCGTATAGGAACACAAACGTACTTACATACACCCCAAAGACATTACCCTCCTTCTTGAGCAATCGGGTAAAAATTCGCGCGAACTGGCGATGGTCGCATAAACGCGTTCAATTATGACGACACCTTAAAAACCTGGGGCTCCATTTTTAAGCGCTCGCACAATATTTCGCACGAAAAGACAGATTTTCAAAAAAATCCCAAACAAAAGTTCATTTTTTTTAAATAATCATATCACTCGCTAACGCAACGAGTTGTTTACTTCTATCGAATATGCTTCTATCAATAGTTTTTTTTTCATTGCGTGATATTTTCGATATAATATCATACGAGCGATTCAAAAATGGGGACCTGTAACGTGACGTCCTTAGCGTGATAATAATCAGGTTTGAGGCTCATATACATGGCCTGATCTGACATCGTGTGAAAGAGATGGCTATATATAAGCTTCTGGAAGAGCGAAAGGGAGAAGCTATAACCTTAATAGTTTGTTTCTTTTGCTCCCGTGAAATTCACGTCTAGCTGTTCCTTGCACACGATGTCATGCCAGGCCATGTAGCGAGGCCTTTAGTCGCCAAACGATTTTGGCGTTGTAAGTATTTTCATGCCATTTTTTTTTTTAGCTGCAATATTGCATGGAGCGAACCAAGCTAGGGAGCACCTTCTGAAGGCCCTGACCGAGTTGCT
Organism: Apocheima hispidaria; assembly: GCA_947579745.1. Taxonomy (NCBI): domain Eukaryota; kingdom Metazoa; phylum Arthropoda; class Insecta; order Lepidoptera; family Geometridae; genus Apocheima; species Apocheima hispidaria. The sequence continues at coordinate 12,853,911 of OX388157.1, forward strand.
GCTCGGTGATCACTTGGCTGCTGAATATTTGATTTGCCACCTCATCGCTTGTGTGTGAGTATAATACTTTACTATAAACTTTGGCTTTCTTCTTCCCATTAATTTTTTATGATATTTTTAGGGTTCAGTAAGTGCCAATAGGTAGCTTTTTTGCTTTGACTTGCTGTGTCTCCATAAGTCCGGGTGTTCACAGTGGCAGATTTACATATTTTCCAAGACCATAGAAAAATAATACGAGAAGGACCATACAAAAAAGTGAACCTAAAAAAACAGTATAAAACTAAATACGCTAACGTATTTTATCAGCTTATGTTTAAACCGCTATAAAAGCCGAGGAAAATATGATTAATATAGAAATATAGTATTAGTTTATGTCTGCTATATAAGGTTTAGTACATATAAGATTGCAATATACGACGAAAAAATAATGTTTTTAACGCCATCTCTTACATAGCGAGCTTTGCATATAAAATTAATATTTTTACTGATATTAATGCAAAAATATTCATAACAAGTCGCGTTTTTTTCCCGTATCATTACGAATTCTCGGAATTTATCGGCTTGGGTTTCTATTTCGAGTGAAGCTGAAATTGTGACGATCATGGCCCCTATTCGGAGACATGACATTTTATCTCGGTCACTGTCTGTCTAATTTAGAATTTAATGGGAGTGAGAGTGACCGAGATAAAATGTCATATCTCCGAATAGGGTCCCATGTCGCAGAAGCACTAGCGACATCTTACGTCCTTATCAGTACTACAATCGGGCTACACATCGTTCTATGGATATCAGCACTCTTAGCACAGACTTTTAGTATAAATTCTCTATGCTTGTTCGTTTTCTGCAAAATCCTTGCTGTCGCTTTTTTTTCTCTCTGTCCTTGTCAAGCTCGTAAACGGAAATCTCAGTGTGCGAGTCTGATATGCATTATTTAATGAGGCGTTTTCAAAAAAAAAAAACCTGGTTATAAAAGTACCCAATAGATGGCGTTAGATGTACCTTGAGTTTTTTCTGTCACTGTCAAGACATGAAAGAAAAAAAATGTACGTGTGCCTTTTTTTTTCTCGTGTTTTTTGGCTCGACATGTGTATTTAGACAATTTCAAGTAACGTAACTATGTATTTGACTTCATTTGAAATATTACAATAGTTGACACTGGCTAAATACACAACGTGTGGAGCCATAATTTACGATTTAAAAAATAAACATAAAATATTTCGACAGAAATGACAATGACATGTAAAACGATAGGTCTGTTACGCCATCTAGTAAGTATTTTAGAACTACTTTATTTTTTTGAACGCCTCGTTGTTTTAATATTTTTTCGTTCAGGGTCATTTAATGTTTGTCCACAGCTACCAACGCCAAGACACCCTGGCGCTCGGCCAGTGTTGCCTGAACTTGTCAAATCTACCGATAGATAAGTACCCGGAGTACGCGCGACAGTTGTACGACATCATCAAACAGTTCGTTACTAAAAGCTACTACTTACCGCTGACCATCGATAATATGAACACACTCACTTTGCTGCCCAAGTAAGTATTTATTTATTTATTTATTTAAGACCAACAGCACAATAATACAAAATAAAGAACATAGATACATTATATAAAACAGCCAATTATAGGTCTATTCTATTTTAAGTAGTATAAACAATATCGCTTTAAAAAACACCACTAACAAAGTAACATACAAAGTGCTCCAATAAATAAAATAAAAAACAACAAGCGGCAGTTAGAGTGGCTATTTTTATTTATAAACAAGTTAAAAAAAATCGACTGCAAAATGTAGCCCTAAATCACTCCGGATTTAAAGAGGAATCCACCGACGCTTCACTTAATAAAATCGGTCAAGCCGTTTTAGGAACGTACAAACATACTTACATACAACCTGTTTAGAGTACAGGAGATATAGCAGCACACAAACATGTTATGTACATACTGACTTGCATACACCCCAATCACATTATTGATATGAATTGAATCTTAATATTTGTGCTTTAAAGTAGGAATTTAGATAATTATCATTATTTTGTGTCATAAATGTAAATGTATAATCGTTTTTATGTCAATAAATAATTTGAATTTGAATTACCTTTCTTCTTGGGCAGTCGGGTAATGATCCACCGTTATAAACATTAAAACTTGAAATAACAGTCTTTTGAAAGTAATAAAAAAAATATATATTAAACTGTTTATTACTATGATTATTACAAAAAATCTGTACAATACAATGTCGCTGCGATATTACTTCTTCAGGTTCCCGCGAAATTTCTATTCTACAATAATTTTTTTATTCAGTTTTAATATTTTCCAGAAAAGACTATGAGTGCAACCGGCTCACCAGCGGCGTCCTCCAGCTGTCGAAGCACACACACCTCGTGCTGGACGAGACTCGACTGGAACAAGGCCGCCTGGACGCCGCCGGAGTCGGCAACGTGGCGGCTCTGGGACACACGATACAGTTTCAGAAAGTGGAATATGATTTCAAATACTACAAGATGGAGTTCGACTCTGATATCTCGGTGCTGATATTGTCGGAAGGAAAGAGCTTGTTGCCGGTGAGTTTTATAACTATAGTCTGTCGGAGAAAGTTTATTTAGGGCATTCTCTCTTTATTATAATAATAAATATCTGGGACATTTTTTGTACACACGGTCATCTGACCCCAAACTAAGCAAAGCTTGTAATATGGCTGCCAGAGACTGATATACGTACATAGATATTTTTAAATAACTAACTGACACTAAGCAAATGACAAAAACAGCAATAGCCTTAATCTGTCGTCAAAGTTAACAAACATTTCAGTATTCGGAGGTTACATTTATACCACCACTCAGTTTTCCTCGGTGGTTAAAAAAAACATTACAGCATTAAGGTAGCTGTCCATTGATACGGCCAATGTCACTATTTCATTAAAATAATAATAAATGTATTTAACAGTGCTAATAAATCTGTGGATTTGGATCCGCGGACCGCCGCCGTCAAATCAACGAAAAAGTAACATAATACATGTTCCTATTATTTCCACTCGCTGATCTGTGATTTTCAGGTGTTAAAGCTGTTATATTGTAAATTCCAGAGTGACTACCACCTGCCACTGAGGCCCGAAGAGTCGTCCCTGCAGATATTCGACGCCATTGTCGAGGCGGCGACCTACTACTTGAAGGAAGACATCATTAACATCATCAGGACGTACCTGACGCATCTCAAACTCGTCAAGTACACTATTAGCGATAATTTACAGGTAAATTATAAAAATAATTTCATATAATATAATTTACTAGCTGTTACCAGTGCATCTCATTCGCGTAGACCACAGATCATACCCTAGATTTTGCATTCAGAACGCTCGAGGCGCTGACCATGGTTCAAGCTATCTCATTAGACCTTTATCAAAATTTTTAATATAAAAACAACAGACAAAATTAAAAAAAAACTTATTGTTGTCGTTTTTGTTGTTACTCATCTTTAGAATAATATTGCCAATGTTTTATAGCAATTTTCTTCCATCTAGTGGAAAAATTGCTAAAACTCACGCCTTGCTATAGTAATTTTATTAATAGGCGTCTATTGATGTGTTTTTTTATGAAACTTATCGAAACAATGTCTTTATTTTACAGTTCGTGGAAGATGATTTCATAGAAATGCGAAGCAGATCAGATGCAGAGAACCCAGTGACGGCTGACGATTTACATCGGCTGCTGGTGCTAGCCCGTCTGGTCAGCCTGGCCAGGGGCTTTGATACCCTCAACCACGAGTGCTGGGACATCACTAAAAACATGGAAGCTGAGAGGCTACGGCGCGTCAAGAATCGAGTGGCTCCTACCTTATAAGCCGCAACCTTTTTTATTAAACTTTTTTTATTTTGAGCGATTGTGTTATTTGATATTTTTTCGTACGATAGATTTTAGACTGAAGGTGTCTCCACTCGGGCTCGATCTGATTTTTGTGAAGATGATAGCTAGAAGCAAATGAAACAAACTACCACGGTTATAGGTTGCTTCTTTTACCCACGTGAAATTCAAGTTTAGCTATCCTTTTCGATGAAATCAGATAATGCCTGTGGGATAACACATCGACATCAATCGACATGCAAACACGTAGTGATTACTTGATTACTTACTCCAGATCCAGACTTAGACTCGTGTAGAAACTGAATCAACATAGGGGTCTCAATATTGTAAATACAGATTTAAAATTTGAGAGTCAGAAGGGGCTGATTTGCACTCCTTTGTACTCTGTTTTTACGGCAAGTAACAAGAAGAATGAATCGTTTTCTACGCCGTTTCCTGGAACAGATTTTTACAAGTAATAGCTGATTGAAGTTAAATAAAAAAATTGCTTTTATTTCAAAAGGGAGGAAAACTCATCTTTTGTTATAGTCTTATTTATATTTTAGGTAGATTTTTAAATTTTGTGAAATGGCAGTACCGAAAGTTTACATGACGTACGTAAGTAACAAATGTCACTGTCAGAATGACGTGTACGTTTACGAGATTTATTGATCAAATCTAGATCAATTTTATGAATTAAAAATTAAATAATTTAATAGAAATAGCTTGTAAATAGTTATGTCTAATAAAATTAAGTCTGCAGATCACGCCGCTAAAGGCAAGGCAAATGAATCTGTGTGGAAAAAAGCTATAACAGGAAACGCAGAATGGCCGGACAAGGTTAGTTTTCGTATCACGAGACTTTAAATGAAATTATTGTAATAGTGTGTCAATGATGAATGTTTATTGTTCTAGGACGAATTTCTAGACGTTATTTATTGGATGAGACAAGTACTGGGCATTTTTTTGGGACTGGGCTGGGGTTTGCTACCACTCAAAGGATTTATAGGGGTTTTGATGTAAGAAAGCATTTCGTTTGGTATTATTTAATTTACTACTCGTTTCATTTTTATTTGCCTTTACTTACTATAATCATATGCTACTAATACTGTAGATTTCTGTGTTTAGTTATTTTCATATCGTTCCAGATTTGTGCTAGTAAATGCCGGACTAATATACTTTTATGTATTGAATTTCCAAAATATTGATGAGGAAGAATATGGAGGAATGTGGGAGATAACTAAAGAAGGATTTATGACTTCATTTGCTGGGTTCTTGGTAAGATATTTTGTAATATTTTTTGCCCGCTTCAAGTTAAGTAAGTTCAAGTTAAAAGTGTACAGCCTAAAATTGAGAACACTCTGCTTTACTGAGAAATGTCATTTAAATTACGTACAGTACAAAAAAAACTGTGCAATACAAAAAATTACGTGTGCAATACTGCCGTGCTAAGAAGAAAAGGCACATCTAATTTTTTTTTCAAAATTGTGTTAAATACATATTCTGAATTACGAAGACTTTGTGATTCAGAATGTGTATATAACTCAATTTAAAAAAAAATTTAGATGTGCCTTTTCTTATTAGGATGGCAGAATAATTACGTCCCTTAACTTTGTCAAGCTTTTATAAGTAATAATGTTTACAAAAGTCTGTAATTTTTTCTTTCAGGTTACTTGGATCATAGTGTACACAGGATTGCACGGATCAGACTTATGAGAATCAAAGCGTTGAGTGTGGACTAACTTATTAAAGTTGAGCCAAAAGGAGTCCTAAGTACAAATAATGTACAGATGTGACTGCATCAGTTTTTGAAGATTGTTTTACTCGTCCATTACCCAGAATCAAATTAAACTGGCAAAATTAATGATAAAAAGTGTGACTAGCTTATAATGAATATTATTGATAAGGGCGCTGATGGAGTGCTGGTACCAAGTTTGGCTCTCTGTAACACTGATCAGAGACAGAGTTGACAGCTGTAGTTCCACTTGTTCAATATGACTCGCTTTACAGTGTACACAATACATCATTATCATCAGCTCTAAATAAACCACTGCTCGGCATTAAGCCCATTATCAGCAGCCATAAGTAACCCACTGCTGGGCATAATGTCCATTCTGTTCTGCATCAGCCTTTAAACATCCCACTGCTGAGATGTCAGCCTACCCTTGAAGGGTGATTAGGCGTTATCCACCATGCTGGCTCAGAGTGGGTTGTCATTATGTCCCTTATCAGCCCTAAATAATATACTGCTTGGCATTATGTTAATTATCAGCCCTAAATAACCCACTGCATTATGCCTTCCTTTGTATCTCCCATCCATGGTCTCTTGCTAGTTGCAATAAGAGCGAGAATCCACTGCAGATGTGTGGAGCAACGCCCAGTTGATATCTTAAATTTTTCCAAGTAAATTCAAATTATACAAAACATTCAAACTCAAGGGGACTCATCCGTGTGCTGATGAATATGGATTGTGCAGCGTGCACTAATCAATAAATTAAATAATGTTGTGTAATTTACAAGTAAACTAGAAAACCTATCAAAACTCTATACTAAGCTATCCGAGTTATTATAGTTACCACAATATCAGAGTAATAATATACACTAGAGGTTCAAAGATGTGTGTAAATCTTTTTCTTTTTTACCTTGTCTAGCTCAGTGGAATCCCACCCTAAGAGTCAGCTTAGACTTAAAATTTTTAAATATTTTTATTGTCCATAAAACTAGAAGAGCACAACACAAACTACCACTAGCAAGGGACCTAATATCTATGTAATTTTTGTATACTTACCAAGTAATTAAGTATGTAAGACTGCCTAGTCCATAAAGGATCTTACTTATAAACCCCTTTCAAACTTGTGACATAAGTCCTGCCATGCTAATAAGAAAAGGCACACCTAACATTTTTATCAAAATTGAGTTAAGTTAATTGAGGTAAATACATATTCTGAATCACAAAGACTTCGTGATTTAGAATATGTATAAAAATCAATTTTGAAAAAAAAATTTGATGTGCCTTTTCTTCTTAGCACGGCAGAGTAAGTAATGCGCATTTCATTTTTGTACTGCGCAGAACTATATATTGTCAATTTAAGAGGAGTTTCTAAGTAAGGCACTTAATTTTAAAAGTGGGATAAATGGTGTTTGTATAAGCTGTTATCAAAGTATGATAATAGAAAAATTCATGGCAGACAAGGATAGCTTGGCATTTGCTACAATTTAATAATACCTCACGAATACTTAAATTTCAAATTCGAAAAAATATGTGAGTTTTTCAAGGTGTGGTGAGAATTTTGGTTTTTGCTTTCTTACGTTTTGAATGTTTTTTATTTGATTAATTGTGTTACTACAGAAATCCTATCAGATTTAATTTATAATACAGGTTATACCATACTTGTGCCAAGAAAAGCGAGAATGAGAATATGAATGTATAACTATTTCTGTAGGATAGGATATAAAGACAGACATGTATGGCATATATCAATGTAAAAAGATTACTATGCAGAAATAATTCTAGAATAAGAATAATTAGGGTTTAAGGCCGCTTTGACACAATACGCCCTTTCTCACTTGCATTTTTTTTTGTTTACTAGCCGTTTCCCGCGACTTCGTTCGCGTGGACCTACAGAAAAAAAGTAGCTTATGTCAGTCTCCCACCCTTAAGCTATATATATGCAACAATTCAGCTCGATCCGTTCAGACGTGATAACTGGACAAACACCCAGACAGAGATACAGTTACTTTCAAATTATTAGTTATGGATTACTGAGGGTGATATTGAATTCAATATTTTTTTGCGATACTTTGCTACGCAATTTAACTTGTTTTGGATACATTTTCAATTTCATTTATGCATATAATAAATTATATTATAATAACTGAGCAATAAAAAAACATCTTGTCGTTCATTGAATAAAATTAAAACTAGCATGGACAACATGGTACGATACCTGAAATATAGAAAAAAATGCTGCAAAAAAAAACCCATTTCAATTATTTTATGTCATATAATATTTAAATGTCTAAGCGAGAAAGAACGAACATCGGGATCCTGCTCTTAACAGTCAAATAAAATTAAAAGCTCAATAAAATCAATAGGTTATGTACAAAAAAAATATTATGTAAAAAACACTTGAAATGATTTTACATTTAATTGTCTTGTAATCTGTATTCATATTATTGCTTGTTAAGTTTAGCATGAATTATTTTTAAGAATTGTTCATTGAGAGAATAGATGTGATACAAAATCTATTCAATTATGTTTCTAGACAGAAAAAACATGGTTACTTGATTGGCGTCGTGAAACAAACGAGATAAACATATTTTCCTATTTTCTCTCGTTGGTCTGCCGTTCTTTTAGCTACCTAATAAAACGAATGCAAATAATTATTTATCTAGACAGAAAAACTTAATAGAATAATACTAATGTAAAATAAATGAATGCAATAATTATTTATAATTATATTGTTTGTAATGTTATTTGTTATGTGTTTATGGCCCTATGGTTTGCAGTGATATCTTTATTTTGAACAAAAAATATATGGTTGGATTAGAACAGTATTTTTTCTTATTAAGGCTTTACCTCGCCGGGATGTGCCTGTAATGTAACAATCAAGATTCGATTTTGAGCATTACATTACAATAGGCTACTGTTTCATTATTTGCGAATGCTCCCGGTGTCGGAACGCCTTTACACTAAATAACACTGGGCGTAGTAGGGTTCGGGGTTGAAACTCTGCCTTCGCCCTCTAAAAGTTTGTATTCTCGATATAAACAAAAATTGCGTAAACCCTTGGGCGAGATTGCCAAAAGGGCGAGGAGGCTTAGGCACTTGTCTCACTGCCGACGCGAAAGCGACGAAATATCGACTATTTCCTGGCTCAAGAAACGTGATGCAGATCCCGTGTGAATAAGAGACATAATTATATTAATAGTTGCTGACTGTTCACACCACTAGCGACAACTCTCTACATTAGTTTGTCGAAGAGCTATCTAATAACTTGATGAGCGATGCTCGCTTGGCGGACAGAACACTCGCCGAGAGACCTCAGCGGTCATTCCCTTTTTTCCATCCCATTCCACTTCACTCGCTATAGACCAGCAACAAAAATGTCGGAACAAGGTTTCATTCGTGACCGATTAACACTGCTGTCACACCGTCACATTTCGTCACTGTCGTATTAAGGATAGATGAAGAAGTTATGTCGCGTCATTGTATTGTTTTTCACAACTTCTGTTAGTGTGTTACGATGTGTTAAAAATGATGGATTTTTATTCATTAAGTGTTCGTGAACTTGCACGAGTGTTGGTGAATGGTATGTTGTGAAACGAGACAGGCACCAGACCAAAAAAAACAACATTTAAATATTCCCAGTTTAATCATCTCTCCAAGTGACCAACACATCGTCGGTCCTGTATCTCTGGGTGATGGTAGCGTCACTGAAGTCCATGCGAGTGCCGGCCGCGAAGGCGAGCGCCCCCGCGTGCGCTATCATAACTCCGTTGTCGATGCAGAATCGCTCGTCCGTGGCGAATATCTTCGAGCCTCGTTCCTCGCACATGACAGCCATCATCTCTTGCAGGCGCTCGTTGCAGCCCACCCCACCCACTATCAGCACCTACAATGTGATGTGATTTTTATAATCTGGGTGTCTTCAAGTCGCGAGTGAATCGGTTTCTTCTAGGCAAGCGTGCTCCATCGTAGGCTGCATCCTCGTTTACCATCAGGCGTGATGGCAGTCAAACGCAAGCCTATAAATAATAAAAAAAAAAAAAAAAAAAAAACCTACGATGTGATTTTTTGTAAAATATATACATAGAATACTTAGAAACACCCAGACAAAGAACAGACATCCATGTTCGTTACACACACAGATCACACTAGATGCCGCATTACGAGATTCGTTGTTCCTACAAAAAGTCTCGTCAGTTTGAGGCGCGGCGCGGGGCGCGGGGAGTGCGGCCCGGGAGTGGGTCTCAAGGTCACGCCTACTCGCGCCTAACAATCAACCAGAGTCATTTCTTATAAGTGTATTTAGACTGATGCGTGATGCGCTTCGAGAGTCCTGAACGCAGTATCTAGGGTGTGATCTGTGGTTACACACATATTTGTTCTTGGTGGGAATCGAACCTACAACTACAGCTCAGAAGGTGGAAATCCTCCCACCGAGCCACAAGGCTAGTCAAAGTATCTCTCTCTCTCTGTCGACGTGCCAACTAAAAAACTATGCTGTACATAGTTCTCTCTCTCTCTCTCTTACCTCATCAGATTCACAGTGCGCCATGGCCCGTTCAGTGATCTCCACCAGCATGGCGAACACGGTCTCCTGTAATGAGTAGCACAAGTCCTCCGGCGTGTACTCCTTCAGTAGATCGTCTATCTTGTCCTCCATGTACGAGAGAATGCCGGAGAAGCTTACATCCATGCCTGGGGAAAATATAATTAATGGTTTTTAACTGTGGCAGCCCGAAGCAGAAAAAGATTTCGTCACCTGATAAACAAACGGTCCCGCAGTTGCACCCGCTATTCTACATGAATGGGTAAATTTTTCGGGATCAAAAAGCCTATGTGTTAATCCAGAGAATAAGCTACCTCCATACCAAATTTCATCCAAATCCGTCCAGTCATTACTGAGTTGAACGGGAACAAACATACTTACGGACTTACATAGAAACTTTGGCATTTATAATATTAGTTTGACCTTTGGATCTGTGGGAGGACAGATTGTATCAAATAGCAATCTCTTATGCCTCTCATAGCTTGAACCATGAAAATATTTGGAACATAAAAAAACCGAATAAAATAACAATATATTGCTGCCCCGGTGGCTCAGTTGGTAGTGAACCTACCTTCTGTGTTTGGGGGCATGGGTTCTAATCCCACCTAGGACAAACATTCATGTGATGAATATTTGTGTTTGTTCTATGTCTGGATGTTATGTTATAAGTATGTATTTAAAAATATCTATGTACGTATATCAGTCTCTGGCAGCCATATTACAAGCTTTGCTAAGTTTGGGGTCAGATGACCGTGTGTGCAAAAATGTCCAAGATATTTATTTATTTTATTTATAAGAAACATACGGTGAGATGGGGTCAAACGCCTGGCCTGACAACGATAAAAACAGATTAAAGCTGTAGTTCCACTACTGACAATTCAAATTTGTGGGATTGATTACCTTACCTTTCACAGCATAAGGCAAATGTAGATATTTCTTTCCCTTTTTGGCAGCTTGTTCAATGTTGTATCCGGGGCTTGGTGCATTGGACAACTTCAGTACTCTGGCAAATCTGAAACGAATGCTCCAAGTGAGTCAATAAAATGAGTCGATAAAATCTGAAGCGAGGGTATTCACCAAAGAACCAAATTCACCGATATATCTTTCAGAGTTTGCAAGCTGAAGTGGCAATGGGCAGGCCACATCACTCGAAGAACCCATAACCGATGGGGAAGAAATGATCTTGAGTGGTGACCATGAACCGGAAGACGAAGTATGGGCAGGTCTCCCACTAGGTGGACCGATGACATTGTGACAACCGGTGGATGCAAGTGGCAAGTTATCGGTCGATGTGGCGCTCTAATGGGGAGGCCTTTGAACAGCAGTGGACGTCTTTGGCTGATAATTTTATGTATTTAATGAGTCAATATAATTCCCGGGACCAGGTAAGTCCTAAACTAGCGACAAGAACCACCAAAGGACGGGCAGCAGCATCCTCTAATATATTTAATAAAAAAAGAGTTTTCATTCATCATTGTACGAACTGATCATTTGTGTAAATAGAGAATTGTACAAAGTGAGAATTTGTACCGATCGCGATGCTTTCCTCTTAGAATAAGCGTTCTGCGTTCCCCAAGCTGCCTGCCAAGAATAGGGATTATGGCATCCGCCGCTCAGTGCGCATGTAGCCTCAGAGTTCAGAGTGTTAATACAATTAATTGTAAATTATTTCTACCATTTCAGTTATTACCATTTTTCAGCTGTTTAGATAAACAGCAAACAATCAGAAATTTGGCAAGATATTGTGTATATGTATATAGTTATTTTACTCACCTATCCAGACAGTTGCCAACAGCTATGTCAATGGTTTCCCCAAATATCCTGTACCTCTTCCTAGAGTAAGCTATGATCTGTGTGTTGCCACCGCTGACATATAATACTGTTGGGTTGTTTGCCTTTGTTATCAGTCTACCCATTTCTATGTCTGTGCTTAGTGTTGAGGAAAGTGAAGATGGATAAAATTTTGACAAGAGTTAATATTAAGAATAAATTATACTGCCGTCTTGACTATACAAAAAGCACCAACTGTTTCCCACACCTAAATATTATCCAATATTGATGTTTTTTTTTTTATGTTATACTGTTGTTATGTCTTAAAATGAGGGTAGTTCCGGAAAAACTAGTCTTCGACTGCCAATCTAACCAGTGAGTGTGCTCTGCTATTTTATGGAAATTGGTGCATATTTAATAATGGTGACGTGAGAAACTGTGAAAAAGTGCAAAATAGTTCTGTGTAACTGCGATTTTTCAAATGATTTTAGTCTGACTGATAATGCATTGCACATAAAGTGACTAATAAAAGTATATATATTTATGAGAAATTACAAAAGGATACGTCCAATACAATGGTTCACTCCCAATATCGGTTTGTTCCACAGCTTCGCACAAGTCCTGGCCACGATGGCACACACCATCAGCGGTGGTGCCATGCCCGGTCCTTTTGTATAACATACTACATCAATATCTTTTGGTTTGATGCCGGACTGATTTAGAGCCTCCTGTAATACCTCGTGAATATGTTGCTGGTGGTGTTCTGCCGTTTCGCGGGGCTGGAAACCTGAAAATTGGTGTGGCGTGTATGTGAAATTCATGAATTCGGATTTCTTAAGGTCGCATTGAATGGAAATCCTATTATAACAGCTTAATAGGTCAGAATGAAGATTTATAGTGCAAGAATTTAAAGTTTAGAGCGAATCAATAAGAAAAAACTAAGCTAACCTTCACCCGGCGGAGTGATATAAGTTCTCCTGCAGTTTGCTAGGATCTCACCATCTTTCACGATACCGATACCGAGTTTATTTGCACTCCCTTCAAAACCAATTGCTATAACCATGATAAGTATGGGAAGAAAGTTTTTAACTCTCTTTTTTAACGTGTTTACAAGAAATCAAACAAAAATCATCCAATCAAAACATTAAAAAAATCTTGACAACTTTGTCAATTTTTTTTTCTTTTTCGCCCAGTAGGCAGGCTACAGCCATTAATGCCATCCTCCGTTTTTTTATTTTTATATTTTGTTTGTCTGAATAAAGTGGTAGAGACTTTACTAAAAGCTCCTATGGAGTTTTGGAAACATCACGAAAAGTCACGTTTCACGACATTATACAATTCACCAACACAAAACTTGTACCCTTGCACGAACTTGATACTGGCTAAATACACAACGTGTGGAGCAAAACATAAGGGAAAAAATACCCGTATGAGTTGTCAACTGTACTGTCACAATTTAATGTCTATTCTGGACCCCTATTCGAAGAAATGACATTTTTATCTCTTTCTCACTCACTCCTATTAAATTTTAAATTAGAGAGACAGTCACCGAGATAATCTCGAGCGCACAGGAATAGGGTCCCTGTTTGCTGTTGTAAGTCGGTCGGTGCATCCCTTCCTACAAAAAAAAATTTAATTCTCCGAAAATCCACTAAAATCCATAGCTAAAATCGTACTAAAAATGTATTTACGAACAGTTCAATTTGCTTGAATAGCGTAATACAAAATGGATCAAAAAAACACTCAAGTAGGCGTTCTACCAAAGATAGTGGACGTCGAATGGAAATTGGAAGTAGTGACTAAAACACCTGGAACCGGTTCTGATAACTTACTGTACACAGTGGTATTGAAGACAGACCACGGCGAGGACATCAGGTTCACTTGTGGGAGTCAGCAGCTGCAAGATCTAGTGTATAAATTGAAGCACTTAGTCAGGCATTGCGAAAACGTGAAAACAGACATTTCGCACATCTCGTGATACCGATGCGATATTTATTATTGTAAGAGTATGCCTGGGAATTCTAAATAAAATCATAATATAAATAGCACCAATCACATTTTAGTTTTTCTCATATTTTTTAACATCACCTCCTAATTATCGTTACATGGAACAGTGTAATAAGCTGAATAGTGCTCATTGTAATCTTCGACCAAAGTAAAATAAATGGACGGGGCCTAAACACAAATACCTTAAAAATAACAAGTCAAAACAATTGAACTTAGGCTTCAATATGTATACTACATTTGTCATAAAAAAGAGATGGCAAATATAATATCATAATAAATAATATCAATGCAGATCTTTGCGGATATTTGGATTTGACAAACGTAGATCTCACATTTTTCATAGACTGAGAACGACTAAAGCAAAGCGAGCGCCGTCCATTCATTTTACTTTGGTCGATGGTAGTACTTCTAATTCTATTCATTGTGAACAACATTTATACTGAAACAACCCTTAGATATAGTTGCATAATTATTGTTGCCATTCCGTGTAATGAAACCCCATAGTTCTTCATGATAAGTACAAGTACAATGCATATTTTTGACCATAGTCTCTTGCAGTGCTTAACTCTATTTATGCCTCAGTATTAAGGATCTATTCCTCAGGAACTAGAAATAAATTTAAAAAAAATCTTGTAATTGAAAAACATAACAAACTGTAAATTCAAAATAAGTTTATTCCGAAATATCATTACAAGATACAATATAGAACACAAGACAGAAAACAATTCCTTCACGCAAAAATCACAGGATAACTATAAGTGCATGCATGGCACCCTCAGATGCTTGCACGGCACCCTCGCATGCATGCATGGCACCCTCAGATGCATGCACTATTGAATAATTATAATTACTTAAATTAATAGGTAAGTCGCGTTCTACTTCACTACATAATATAGGTATGTTAGCATCTTGGGACTAAACATTCATTATAATGTTACCTTAAAATATCACAATATCAACAACTACAGTATCTACCTTCAAAGGTACTGATCTCACATCAGAAAACAAGGGATGTGTTTTTCGATAAAGGTCACACTTAGAATATGTCCTTATTCTAATTCGGCGTAACCTTGAGATAGGCAATGATAACGCTTGGTCGAAGTCCCCGCAACCCGCGCTTTCCTCGAACTTTAGCGTGTTTTTGTCGGAACTTTCGCACCTGCCAAATCTCCCTTGCTGCCTGACCTGAGGTATTGAATTCATAAGAAACAAAACTTAGTCGGCATTCTCTAAAATGTTATGTTGGAGCAGTATTTGCTGCTACTGAGTACCTACTATTTTTCGCATTTCCTTTGTAAAGCTGTGTACATATGATTTGTAATGCATAAATTACAATGACCTTGTTGACCTTTATGACCTTATTATATTCACGTCGCGCATTACATGGACCGCTCGACGAACCAACGTCTCCATCGTAAAGCCGGGTTCCCACACAACTCCGTTAGTCTCAGAATAAATCACCTACACATTAGCCATGCGACTTCACACTGCTCGCAAAAAACAGCGGGGACCTTGAAAAAGTGATAGTAGCAAGAAAGCTTTTAAAAAAAAAAACCGGCGATTACTTAGAAGAATTTGAATTTTACATCTTTCCCGATCAGCTTGTTGCGTAGAAAAAATCCTGAGATTATCATTTCGCAATCACGTTCAAATTACGAATGTCCTAGGGTCGAGAATTAAAATAAGTCCCTCAGGTTCATTTGTACACAGCTTTAACTTAAGGTCACAAAATACACGCAAGGCCGTGACTTGCTTAATGCGATATTTAGGTTCAGCCGCCGACGCTGCGCGACCGTGAATCGTATCGCCGCGCGATAAGGTTCACGACTTCACATTAAGGGCCCAGTTCTAATTTTTGCGAAAAGGATTTCTAGACATCAATGTTATTGGAATAAATGAGACTAAGTCATAGTTTTTTTTCTCCCATGTTAGGGTGCCTATACATGACCTGACCTGACATCGTGCGAAAGGGACAGCTAGACTTGAATTTCACGGGAGCAAAAGAAACAAACTATTAAGGTTATATAGCCTTATAGCTTCTCCCTGTCGCTCCCCCAGAAATTTATATAGCCATCTCTTTCACACGATGTCAGGTCAGGCCACGTATAGCCACCCTAATTTATGTCTATTCCTTTCGAGAAAATTATATTAGACTAGTGTATTGTTCAATTATTATTCAACAGTAAAAATGAGTTGTATTTCCAAAAATCATAAGCTTTTTTTTCTTAGAATTAATGTGACGGATTAACAAAGTTAGATTAATAAACAATTTTAGGCCTAAATAATACTTATATATGTTTGAATCAAGCCTTACGTCCTAATAAGTCTAGTAACAGTATTTTTGTAGTAAAATATTGCTTCTCTTAATTATAGCTGCTTTAAATTCTAGAACTTGTTGATTTTTTAATATTATACATATTTTTTCTTTCTAGGTACACTAAAATACATTTTTTAATTAAAATTTCTTTCGATGAAAAGACGCCTTTTGCTTTTAGTAATTTTCTTAAATGCAGACAAAATTCAAATGTCATGGTTAATGGTTAATCTTTACGACTGATTTTTAAGAACTTTTTTTTGGGTAGTCTTAATCACAGCATACTTTATTATTAATTAAGCCCAAAAATATTAATACAGGGTTGTTTTTAATTGATCAAGGCAGGCAAAAAATAATCCTTTTTAATGTTTGTACGGATTTTTTTGATGACGCACTCAGGTTCTATGCTAAGCTCCACCTGGGCGCTTTCATTTTCATTTAAAACTGCGCGATATTATTGTTATAAATGATAAAGGCACTTTAAGAGTCCAAATTTAAGTGTTTATAGTAAGGATGATTTTTTTATTTATTTATTGACACGGTACTAAAGTGGTTGAGATAATGTAGGGAAGCTGTTTGCAAGAAGTTTTAGATTAATTAAAAATAGCCCTGTACATTTAAAAGCAGCGCAAAAGTTTATAATAGCATAAATATAACTTAATTTTAACAACAAACAAAACAATAGCAACTGGACATCAATTGCAACACAATTCAGTTTTGGGTATATCACATAAATGAGTTTTGTATAACTTAGAAACGTTGTATCTATAGCTTTAGTGCAAACAAAAAACTTATAGTGCTAACGCATCAGCGGCCAATCAATGTACACGCGGACATGTGCAACAAACAAGAAAGAATGAGCGAGAAATATATTTCTATCTCATTTCCTCTCATAATGAAAATTTGGTATAATTTTAACAAATTTTATTAACTTTTGATTTGTTTCAAAAATCTTCACTTGTAATATGTATTTTAACTAAATAAATTTAAAACGTGGGGAAAAAAACACACAAAAATATTGCTACGTGATTTTACAACGCCATTTTTCTTAAACACTGTTTTAGACTTTCGTGGTTGTTTACAACATTACTATTAGTACTCATGGGATATTTACCACGGTTATTGTTTTTGTTGAGTTCCCGATATCGGATCGGATATAATATCGGGAACTCAACAAAAACAATAACCGTGGTAAATATCCCGTGAGTACTAATAGTAATGCCATTTTTCTTCTTTCAGTTTTTGTCCGCGGCCACACGTAAACAGACTCACCTGTACGTAAGCGACGATGTGGTCGAAGATGAAGCACGAAGACCTTGAAGATACCCATTCACTCTGGCCTTGTAAAGCCCTAGATAAAATTTAAATATAGGAGCACATTCTACCTTTTTGTCCATACCAACGTTTTCTCCTGTTTCCTCCCTGAATAATGACAACAGAATTATTTTTTTGCCATAAAATTTGTATCTACCACTGCCATTTCATTAATAATGACTTTTATTATGAAAACTGACGTGGTTTTGACACATTTTGTTTTAATAAAACGGGAATACTCACGTTAAATTGAGTCGGTTATTCCGACTATAGTTTCGATCACATTCGGTGACCTTTATCAAGAAATTCTAAGCGTGATACGCGCGCTACCTCGTCTTGCCTTGCACTCCACTATAGTCGGAATAACCGACTCAATTTAACGTGAGTATTCTAGTTTTATTAAAACAATGACTTTCATTTTTTTTTAAATACACAGGAGCCTAGAGCATGACGGTGCAAGCCAAGTGACCGAGTAAGTCAGGTTATAGGATAAGTGAATTTTATTTTTCGTGCCGATTACTGTATAGAAATATCAAAATACAGAGTGATAAAAATAGGCTGTAGTTATCCCTTCTTTCAAAAATTTATCCTTTCAAAATCGATATTTTTAACTGTTGTCTGCAGAAATAGGGAGAAAAATGCACAATATCTTAAGGCCTCGCTACATGGCCTGATCCGATATTGTTTGAAAGAGATGGCTTTATATAAGTTTCTGGGGGAGCGAAAGGGAGAAGCTATAACCTTAATAGTTTGTTTCTTTTGCTCCCGTGAAATTCAAATCTAGCTGTCCCTTTCACAAGATGTCAGGTCAGGCCATGTGTAGACACCCTTAATTTACCAAATCACTTGTGCGTTCACTCAGCTGCCAGAATAAACCAGCAGAATATTTGTCACTGATTAGCTCTCATAGGATAAAAATCACTTTATTAGGCCAACCTGCCTGAGATCGTCCATTGTCAGTCATTTCCCAAACTCCTTCAGATACGGCTTAAAATAAATAATGAGATAGCTAAAAACTACTGCTGCATTGATTTCGTATGTAAGCTATAATGTAACTGAAAAGTTGCAAATTTTAGGCGATGATATTTAAAAGCAGTTTTTAGCTGTCGCAAACTCAACTTAATTATCAACCAAAGTTTGGTTTCGTTCTGCATAACTGCACTATTGCACATTCTAATACCATAATTTTACAATCCAAAAAATACCTTCCTGTATTATCCAATCAGCTCGTTGCGTAGGAAAGGAGCTGAGATTATCATATCTCAATCACATCCAAATTAAGAATGTCCTCGGGTCGAGAACTAGAATAAATCCCTCAAGTTGAGAACTAAAACATGTCCTAAGATTGAGAACTAAAACAAGTCCTCAGTTGAGAATTAAAATATGTCCTCAGGTTGAGAGAAAAAAAAAATGAGAAAAATTATCCACCGATTGAGAACCACTTCTCATAATCTAACTCAGGTTGAAAACATGTCATGGCTCTAAAATCATGAGATTGCTTACATACACCGATCCAGATGGTTCTAAGCTAAGATTACACCTTAAGCTCCGGGGTTTCTCAATGTTAAATTATCCCATATACTAGGTTGAGAAAATTCTCGTACGAAACATTAGTCCTCAGGTTGAGATAATCCGCGGTGTGGAATAAACTTCAAATTTTATTTCACGTTAAAAAACAGCTCGCGTTGAATAAATTGGATTCCAATTTAGACAATCCTCGGGTTGAGAATCCTCGGGTTGAAATCCTGTATTGCATAATCCACCGAGATTTTCCAAGATTGATGACGTTCTTAATGAGAAAAGTAGGAGTCGCCTGGGTTGTGTAGTTAAAGCGAGAAAAACTTGAGGAAGGCTGCTGGAGGCACCGGGTAGGGCGGGAGCGGGCCCCCCGCCTCTTTCAGGCGCTCGCGATACTCGGGGCACTAGAAAAAATGGATAATTTTAAATCTCACATTAATTAATTGTTCTCCCCGAACAATTCTTGCAAACGTTTACTTCTACATCTTCAGTTCTTCACAACCCAGAGAATGATTTTGCTCATATTCAAACTTGACAATCCTATTTCCATAAAGTACTTGCCTGCAATATTTCATGATAATCGGATCAACATCACGCAAGTTATCGCCGGACATACAGACCTAGATGCCCCGCATTCTTTTTATTGTATTAACAATGCCTAATGTGTGCAACAATCAGGTAAGTTTTAGCTAATAGGGTTTTGGTCTGCCTTTAGTGGAATTTAATGGACAATATTGAATGCTGATCCGAAATCAATTAGTAAAGTTATGGGCGCTAGTAATAATTTAACACTTTGACCGGCACTGCATAAATGCATCGCCTTTTACATTGTACACCAAGCCACTTATAAATACATCCAAAAACAACAGAGATTCCAAAACCATCGCGCCGGACAGAGAGCTCTCCCAATAACGCAATCCCTGGACAAATTTTGCTAATATTGTGCTGAAACAAACTATTTGCCTACAAAATTTCATTAAAATCATCAACTGTACGCGAGTTATCGTCGGACAAACTACATACAAATACTGATTTATTCCCGCAGACTGGGATCTCCGTTTCACTCTCAATGCTATTCGCTTTTAATGTATTTATTCGAGTTTTTACCCGACTGACCAAGACGGAGGGTGATGTTTTTGAGGTGTATGTGAGAATCTGAGTGTTTGTGTGTTCCTATATTACCTCCTGTAGCCTAAGCAGTTTGACTGATTTTGACGAGTGAGTTGTCGTTGGATTCCTCTTTACGCCCTGATTGAGATAGGCTATTTTACAGTATTTTGTTTTTCTTTTAATCATTTTACTATTCTGCATTTACACTGCATTTTTTACTGCATTTTTTTGCACATTGCATTTTTTATACTGTCAAATATTGACGTCCCCGCTAACGTTTGCCGAGTATAGATGAGTGTGGCGGTGATTGTGTTAAAGCTGCTCACCTGATCAGCTATACAGGGGTGGCCGAGAGAGCGCCAGAACAGACACTTGCAGTGCCGGCACAGAGACAACGTCTCAGTGCACTGCGCGTCCTCCCGGAGACCGTACATCCTACGAAATACAAGCTTTAGTGTAATACGCCAGGAATACACATGCCTGCAACTGGAACACTTGCATACCAGCTACTTTTATGTGTATACGTTAACTGGCATGCCAGTATCTGGCAAGCAAGTAGATGGCACAACATTTGACTGGCATGCAATATGAGGGAGGGGACGCTGGAGGCCTCAGAACCGGCAACTTACAGGCATGCAAGGAAGCAAATTGTATGGAAGTTTACTCGCAAATGTATCGACAGTTTGCTATTTACTTGCACATGCCGTTACTAGTAAGCAAGCTACTGCTACACCCTATAAGTTTCCCAGCCCTTCCCCCCCTACAATAGTCTTATGGTAAGCGCCTAGCCCGCCGTTAACATATGCAGTACTAGCTGTTGCCCGGGCCTTCGTTCACTTGGACCCACAAAAAAAAAAGTAGCCTATGTTCGTTTACGACTCTTAAGCAATATCTATGCAAAAAATCAATTTGATCCGTTCAGCCGTTTAGCCGTGAAAACGCGACAAACACCCAGATAGAGAGACAGAGTTACATTCAAATTTATAATATTAGTTAGGATTAGGATTACAACATTTCAAAATTCAAAATAAGCGGCAGTGAACCTCTTGAGGTTTTCGCTGTTAAATCTCGTTACACCCCGTAAATTAAGTTCGTAAATATAGACCTGCAAGTCGGAACAATAGCGTTATCAAATTTGTTTCCCTTTATATAACAGGCTTACTTTCTTGTTGGTAACTAACCTAAACCTAGTCTGGTGTCAGACTAGACCACCCCTCTGGTACCTCTGACTTGCTCCACGCAAGACTCCGTTAGGGCCACTCTGGCGCAATCAAAAGCCCCACTGACGCCTTCACAAGCCACACCGACACCATCTCAGACCACAATGACGCAATCAAAAGCCCCACTGAAACTATCACGGACCACACTGATGCAATCAAAAGCCACACTGACGCCATCACGGGCCACACTGAAGCTACCGCTCGCTCGCAGGCGTGCAGGCTAGAGCTGAAGTAAGACTACTAACTTCCTAAGCTGGTGGAAGAGGCTCTTCCAGTCGACATCCTCGTCCTTGCGCTTGGCCATTGCGGCGTCGAGCTGCTGCTGTGTGAAGTGGAAGTGGACCAACTCGCGCCACGTGCGCTGCTCGCCGCACACTGACGCCATCACCGGCCACGCTGACGACGCAGCCTGCAGATAATTACAATACCACACTTTTGGCTACAAGTCTAAAAAAGTTGTAATGGCATTTTTATTTCAGCATTTCAAATGGTAAGAAGTCCAGAGTCGCTCGATAGATTATCGTAGATAGCTCTTATCCACAAAGTATAGAAAAACAGATACTGTGAGTAGTATTATCGACTAGGGTTCTAATTGGCGGCCTTATCGCTTAAAGCTATCCCTTCCAAGCAACTATGAGATATGCTAGATAGCACTGCGTTAGGACTTGTATGTAACTTTTGATAACAGTGCCATTTAGGAACCAAGAGTATAGAACCAATATCAAAAGGTATTTTACATTTACAATACATTTGTGTATTGAATTGTGCAAGTGTGAGATTTGAATAGGCAATAGTAGTGAGGGAGATATGAGTAAATAACGAAAAGTTTCACTTACATCTAAATCCCTGTGATCCGATATCCTCAACAATATTTCTCTGATACATTCCTCGGGCAAGTCGTGAAGTTTCGGCATTACTTCTGGTCCAGGCTAAAAAAATAAAAAATATAAAAGTCCAGTAAAAAAAACCCTAAAAAGTATGGTAAGTTCGATAAAATGTCTGGTGATGTTGCGCGCATGCATGTATACACGTTTTATGTCACTGTTTTCTGCATATTCAACCATGAAAAAATGTAACAAAACTTGGAGAAGAGTTTGGTAAGGTAACTTAGCAAGACGGGCACTAGAAAAAGTCCCAACACTTCCACTAGTTATGGTTTCCTTACGATTATTGGAAACTCAAGCTCATAACTTTTGTTGGGATCCCCTCATCCTGGATCTTAGCGTCCGACCGCACCAATAACAGTTATCTCACTCCTTGTTTACGTGGTAATAACGCGGTTTTTCCGTATTTTGTTCGCTGTCGAAAAAACAGCGAAGGCGAACTTCTAGTGGGTCTGTACCCACTAGAAGCGATTGATGAAAACTGACGTCACATCAATTTGTTAAACGCAACCTGAGCTACTTGTCTCTTATCTTTGCTTGTACGAACAGTGTAATAACGATCCAATTAATGGGTAATTCCCAAAAAGAACATCGTTCGTAAAGTCTACTTCTCCAAATGACTGATGATGAAGAATTCAAAATTGTTAATTTCATCGAAACAGATCAATAATGCAGTAGCGTCATTCCTCAAACTTGGTTCAAGTAAGTACCCATATCTTGGGGATTAGGGCTTCGGGCCTTCCTGTCATTTAATCTAATTGTCATTTATGGAACTACAGAGACAGCTACTTAGAAAAGAGCGCGAGAGAATCGCGCAGAATCGACAGAGCGCAACAAAATCAGAGATGTTACTTTTGGACACCCTTACCTCTTGTATACGAATAGCGTTTGCGATTCGGTTAATCCTGGCGATAGCGTGGTCGTGGTGTCCCCAAAGAGCGCGGGAGCCGAGCGGCCGGCCCCAGCACGCGCCGCGCTCCGCCTCGCGCAGTGTCGACAGCGCCACAAGGAGCGCTCGAAGAGCGTTCAGGTTTTGTTTTGATGTCGCTACTGCAATATATCCGGTCATGCTATAACTTATAAGAGTAACGAAATATATTACTAATGAATTTGGAGTTTGATATCATCATCGTCATCAGCCAGAAGACGCCCACTGTTGATCATAGGCCTCCCCCTTAGAGCGCCACACCGACCGACAACCCACGACTTTCACAATGTCGTCGGTCCACCTAGTGAGAAGCCTGTCTACGCTGCGTCTTCCGGTTCGTGGTAGCCACTCAATAACCTTTCTTCCCAATCGGTTATCGGTTCTTAGAGTGACGTGGCCTGCCCTGTGCAACTTCAGGTTGGAAACTCTGAAACTAGATATCGGAATGTTCAGTTTTTTACGTAAGGTTTTTAATCGATGGATCCTCTTTTAACTACACATTTCTAGGACAGTTTCTAGTTCACATTTCTAAGATGTCTTCGAGTGGCCCGAAACTCTGATACAGCGGTAAAACTCTAAGGGTACTAAGAAGGACAGAATGATCAATCTACCAAATAATCCCATTCCCACTGACCCTGATCAGCCAGCTGCTCCAGCATAGACAGCAGTAGTTTCTGCGCAGCCCCTGGCAGGTGCGTGAGCCTCTGCCCGCCGAGGAGTAGCTCCAGCAGTGCGCATATGTAGTTGAACCGTCTTACGTCACGAACGGCGGAGGAAAAGTCCAGGCGGCGAACAGCTTCTGATAGGCCATTAAAGCCTGCAATCTAGTGGACAGACGGGCAAATATTTGAAGTTTATAGCGTAACAATTTCAACGAGCGAGCAAGAGCCTTTCACAGTAGCGATTTGCATTCGTGTTTCTAGTAGCTCTCAGCTGTTTGTGGGTTATGAGCTCGCCACTTCGGGTTTATCGTACCACCATGACCAAACCAAAATAGGCTACGTGAAGGAAAGTCAAGATTAAACTACGAGTAAGTGAGTAAGTTTACGGTCAATCCTCAAGTAACGAGCTCGTCGCGACGACAGAAATTGGCTTCGCAAAATGCCAATATTAAAGGAGAAATGAAATCAAAAGACCTCGGCAAGCAGTTTCTACTATATTCTAAACCTTAGAGAATTTACAATATTCTTTATTATAAAAACTCGATAGCCAGTCGTTGCAAGTACAATCCGCGACCGTTTCATTGGCACGTCGACAATATTCCAGTGATATCAAGATACTCTTTTGATTGCTTCCGAGGAGCCAAGCAAACAGCAGGGAAGTGTACACGTACATAGTCGAAATGATTATGACATACTGAAAATGTATTCAATTTATGTACTTACTTCTCTTGTGCATTTGATTGTGATGTGACAGTGGGGCGGTATTCTAGAGTCATTTGCGTTTTTCTCGGCATCCACAGTTTCGGAAGACCTGTAAAAGAATTAGACGACCTCTTATTTAAAATTGGAGCTGACAAATAATCATAACAAAATTCCTCTGGTGAAATATAAAAAGCCGAGGGTAAAATATTTCATCGCCGCAAAATTATTAAACGCCTCTAACCCGCTAACCTTTTCAATAGAAAAGGGTTGGGTCGCAAAGTCACCCTCATTCGAAGATATTTCATACAAATCGAGAACACGCCTTCAACATTTTCAATATCGCAGTATTGAGAAAACCAAATTGTCCATGTCCTCGATATAGGTCTTTTGATTTATTCGTTACGCGTGACCCAAATCGGGTAACCAGGGTGGATAGACGAGCGCTTAGAGATAATGCGTTAGTTTCGGAGGTCTAGATCGCTGTCAATTGCGGTAAGCTGATGGGTCGATTCTTGTAGTTAAGTAGTTGTTTCTTGTTGATAATATTAAGTGTTGTTTATAATGCGAATATGACCGTATAACCGAATATAACCTGCATATGATAACGAGATAATTATCTCGTTATCATATGCAGGTTATCCAAATTAGACGCTAATAGCGATTAAATAGACGGATTTCAGACGATACCTATGCCACACCTCCAACTATTATATACTAGTTGTTACCCGCGACTTCGTTCGTGTGGACCTAAAAAATAATATCCTATATCCGTCTTTGTGATATACAGTGACTCAATTAAGTATATATTGTAACTATAATTTTATCAAGATCCGTTTAGCCGTGATAACGCAACAAATATCCAGGAAGAGAGACAAAATTACTTCATATAGTTCGGTACATGGCATTTATCAATTTTTGTGCATTTTTTGACGTTCTGTATAGACTGATAGTTGTAATGTAGGAAGTTCTGAATCGCTCAAGCGAAGATTTTTCCACGAGACGGACGTATCCATTTTTATATCTCGAAGCTTTATTGGTCCTGAAACGACTGCGGCTATATTCCTCTGAATTATAATATTAGTTAGGATGTCCTAGATGTCTTATTGTAGTCGGTAGATTCTATCGATAACTGACCAATTTCGCTGCGAAACTGATTGCGAGACAATTAACCTTGATTGGATAATTGTTTCAATAGAATGGCTTTATTCAATGGTGAGCAGAAAACAACAACCCAATCGACCTCCGCGGGTAGGCCGATATCCCAGCAGTGGGTTATAAGGCTAATGCAGAGAGGATAACAACAGTGGACACGAAATTCACTGCGTGTTGAAGCCACGAAATGCTGCTTATTTTTAAGGGGTAACGTAAAACCCGTCTGAGGAACATCATCGTAAGTATTTACCACAAGTTTGCTGAATTGGCGGGCATATGGTGGGCAATCGGCATACCATCTTAGTCCCTTCCGGATTACTATTTCCCCATGTATTTTATAGGATTTTCCCTCTATGTCAAAAGGCAGATAGATAGGGAGATAGATGGGACAGACTAAATTGGCGAATATCCTATCAATTCCTAAAGAAATAAGAGATGAGGACAGAAATGGCCCGTTCCATCTATTAATGTCTGGACGACGGCACTTTGTGGGATATAATCAAAGTTAGGTAAAAGTAGTTAATGGTATGGTTATACAAATGGAAAATCTTTATCTGAAAGAGTGGATCATACCAACATTCAACACAACCTCGGACGAGAAAATGACATAATAAGTGTCTTGTTATGTCACGGATCATTATGGTTATATCACCAAAGGTTCAACAACCTAAAGCGCCATCAAATAGCATATCCCTCGATTTAAATACGCCAATTGCTGTTCTTTTTATAGAGATCTACAATTAAGGAATCTTGTTGTTATTATAATTGCATTTGGAACAATATAGTTCGAGCTATTAGAAAGTTATTTCGTGACGAAATGGCATTGAAGAATTACGTAAGGTAATTGATATGTGGCACAATGTTCTACATCATCTTAGCCCTAATCGATCCACGGCCAAACATAAACTTCATCTAGATATGTCACAGCGTTATTTACAGTCCTTCGGCGATCTCAACCACTTCTTGCCCCTGACGACATTTATCATCTATCAGGCCCGTGGTCTGCCTGTTGTTGCTTTCGCTTTTCTCGATCTCTGAGTTTACGGTAGTTCGTCTTGAAATTTGCCTTGTCTTAGTCCAATGAATCAATTTAGAAAAGCCACGAATTGTTAAGTTCTGTCTAAACTTGATTTTTTTATTCATGGGCATTGCTTAAACCAGTGAACCTAACTTTAAAACTTTTATATAAGACTAAAATAATGACGTAAGAAGTTTTTCAGAGAAAGAGCGCGTTTGGATTACACTGGTCGGTGGTAAATGGCTGCAATAGAATGGTCGTTGACTCTAGCTTCTGTACAAGAGGTTTTGAAATAATTCGATACTTAGTAAGTTTATGAAAAGCAGTCAAAATAACTAATACTTGATGTCTTCTTGATTAAAAGTTAAAAATGTAAACGTTAAATGTCACTCTGCCTTTAAACATCTCACTGCTGGTATATCAGTCTACCCTCGAAGGGTGATTAGTCCATATCCACCACGCTGGCCCAGTGCGGGTTGGCGGATTCCCATACGCCATCGAATTTCTTCTCCGGAAATAAGCAGGTTTCCTCACGATGTTTTCCTTCACAGAAAAGCCAGTGGTATAGCCGTACGTAAGTTCCAAATAACACATTGATACGGGTTCCAAACCACTACTCCACGAATGTGAGAACAGCGTGCTCCTGAGCTACCACGACTTGCTCCACACTATGCTCCTATATTCGCGGTAACACGAGGAACGCGGCCACACCCTGCTCTATTCACGTCTATCTTCCTGCCATTTATTCCATTGGCCTTTCTATCGCTCTATCTCTATTTATATCGCTCGCGCTCAAGAAACCGACGACATCGAGAGCGGCGGGCAAGGCGAGGAGCATGTTGAGAAGTAGAACGAGTACTCTGCCTACTTCCCTCTGGCCCCAGTGAATGGCAGTGACTACCGTACCGTATGCAGTTGCAATTCGTGTCCGTTGCGGGTGCAGTACACGTCTATCTACTGATAAAGTATTGATCTCTATGAAAGATATCATACTGCATGCAGTACGCGTGCAGCCCGTGTGCTTTGTGTCGTAACGCATGCAGTGTGGCTTTTTCATAGAATTTTATACCTTACTACTCCACATGTACTGCAACCTGCAACAGACACGGCTTGCAACTGGATTCGGTGTTGTTTGCCTCAAAGGTGAGGCTAGGGTTGAGTGATGAGCCTTTTAGAGGCCTGTGATCAGCAATTAATTAACGATGATGAAGACAGCAGCGAGATGATTGATGATAAAGTTATGACCGCGGCATGAACCTGAACCCAATTAGTCCTGAACTGACGCTAATGGCTATAACACCCAGTCGAAGAATAAGCTGTTAATGATGACGCTAAAGAAGATTACAAAAGTGGTAAGCAACATCACCCACCACCTGCTGGTATAATTATGTATTCGCAACAGTTAGCATACACTGTTACAACTCGAGGTTGAAACCATAAAAATTACAAAGAAAACAGGAAAAGTGTTTCCTCATTTTCAAGACGCCGAAGACGTTTCCTACGCCTAATGACTAATCATTCACTAAGTTCGCCACGTGTGAAAGTGAAAAGGATTTCGCTATTACCGACGTACTATTTTTGTAATCACGTACTACAAACACTACAAACGAGCGACACGTCTGACGCTTATTAAAAACGAAAGTAATTATCGATTACGAAACTGTTAACAAAGAAAATGAAGAAAGAGTATAACGGGACAAGAAAATTGCTGATTTATCGTAACCAATTGAGATCAGATAGGTCAGATCTGACAGCTGTATGGGTGTTTTGTTTGTTCGCTATTGTCAGGAATCATAGATTTTACAAAGAAAAAATAACATTCGATGGTTCCGATGATAATATCATATTTATTATTAGTAGTAATCAACTGCTTTACGTAAGTTTGATGCAGATCTTTAATAACGAGAATGATTGCCAAATTCCAAATGGCAAGAAGGCATAAGGTTTACGATCCATAAGTACTATGAGGTAAATGCCATGCAGTCCAGACAAATGTTAACATAATAAAGTAACCAACACTGGCTGCGATTAATTTCAAATTAAGAAACATTCCAAATATCGAGAACGTTTCGAAAATAGAACGAAATTATGTTGATAACCATTTATGAAGATCTCCAAGTGTCTCCAGGGTTGTTTTTGTAAATGACCGTTTAGAGCTCAGTTTAGACTGGTGTTATTTAAACCAGTTCCCGCTGAAACGATTCCGGGTCGGCGTGGCGTGTGCGCAACATGACAGCGCTCTCATGTAGCGAATGCAAGTAATTTAGCTCTATCATTCACTGCACTGTTTTCGTTCTTCGTACGCTCTCATTTTCGTCTTGGGAATGTTGAAATGAATCATGACTCAGACTCTTTGAATCTTATTGCTTAGATTAGTTAGATTAGTGAGAATCCTAACTAATATTATAAATGCGAATGTAACTCTGTCTTAGTCTCTCTGTCTGGGTGTTTGTCGCGTTATCACGGCTAAACGGCAGAACAGTTCGACCTGAATTTTTGTATAGATATAGCTTAAGGGTAGGAGACGGACATAGGCTACTTTTTTTTATTGCTCCACGCGAACGAAGTTGCGGGTAACAGCTAGTTAATTATAAAACCAAACATACGACACTTATAAATTAAAAAGAGCGGCAAAGGAACCTTTTCAATTTAAGCTAAGGTCTATAGTTCAAACCTGTAAGATATTCAAGTCTACTTCTAATTACGTTAAAGCTTCTACAAACCACAATAAGCATCAAAATAAGATAATATGTATCTAAAATTCATAAATGCATCGATTAACAGACTCCGCCTGCATCAGGACCTGCATTATCCATAACTCAACATAACTTAGAGAAATGCGGAACCTTTTATACCATGTAATTTAATATGATAGGGAAAAACACGAGTAAAATTATAGAGGATAAGAAAATATTTGAATTTTTCTTTATGACAAAAAAAATAATCTTCAAAGTATGCATTTACTTAAAGAGAATAATGATCCAAGAAACTTGACATACAAGTAGCAAAAATTTACAAAAAAATAATAGGATCATTCTCGTTAGATCCAGTGCTAAAAGCCTCGCTACATGGCCTGACCTGACATCGTTTGAAAGAGATGACTATATATATGTTTCTGGGGGAGCGAAAGGGAGAAGCTATAACCTTAATAGTTTGTTTCTTTTGCTCCCGTGAAATTCAAATCTAGCTGTCCCTTTCACACGATGTCAGGTCCCTCAGACTGAGATTTGGATCTATCCTTTTTTTTTCCTCATTAGATCCCATTACCGAAACTACGACTGCACGTCGCTTTTGAATTTGTTAGGTCTTTTGAACTCTTTCTCATGTTGTGGGTATCATTACATTCAGGTGTTTACTTCTTTTTTTTTACTACCTGCATTAAATGTATATAAACACACATAAGTCTAACAGTTATAAATACATTGACTTACTTAGTTTTTTATATGTTTTGGCGTCGCATGTCTTGTGCTTTTTATGTTGTCAGTGTCAAGTATTACAATATTCAAAAAAAGTCACAGTCAAAATGAACCAAAATAAGTCACGGTCAAGTCCAAGATATGCACTAGTAAAGTGATGAAGAGAGTTAGAGCTAACGATTTTCATAATTAGCTATAAGTTTGCCGTTAACTATATTTATATATGTATTATATGGGTTTAGTTGCTTATTAACTTCAATCTGCCAAGGTATATGCTCTCTACCTTTCTAAAGTAACATTAGTAATGGCCTTTTAAGCGGTGACATACTAATGAAACCTGCCCCTGACCTTGCGTAGCAGTTGAACGCGGATAGACCTATGCAAGTTCAATTTTATTATTATTGATATGGCCCCGCACTGACGCCTATGCAGTTAGTTCTGGTGATTAATTCAATGGAAAGTAAACATGTTTTTCATAATAAAAGAGCTACCTATGTGGTCTCCGCACTAACGAATGTAGACGACCATGCGCAATAGATCTCGTAATAAAACCTAATTAATCATGAAGGCGTTAAAAAAAATGGGTATTTTGTAAACCTGCACAGGACCGAGGCATGTGGCTTAGATAGAATGGCCTACAAACACCTACACAGCCGTGAGATAAAAATATAATATATAGCTTAGCTTTAAGCCTGTGACCCAGGCGTGATGATAAATCATCATCAAAGCCCTGTGATGATGAATTATCGTCACGGACGTTCGTTCGTTCAGAAATCGGTCGGACCGGGGTATGCCCTAAAACGTCGACCATACTCACCGGGGAGAGATGGCAGCAGCGTCCTCTTATATTGTGCGGGTGATAAATGGGCTTTTACTGGACTGCGCCCAACCCACCGCACAATTAAGTGTGTGAATATTTAGTTATGCAATATAAAGAAATTCTTTTAAATTTACAAAAATATACTGTCTTGTGCTGTGGGGAGTCCGCAATTCAGAAAAAATCCCATGTGTCATCCGCACCATGCTATGTGGAATGGACTATGGCTATAGTAACCGGCGAGCGTTCTCCGATTCCTAAGCCGTCTAACAGGCGTGGGGATTATATCAGTCCCCCTCAAATGGGAGACTTTTGTTCAGTAGTAGACGATGATGATGATGATGATTTGTCAACTTTAGACAGACTCGTTTTTTTTTTGTCACAGAGTAACGAAATAGAAACTTAAAAAAAAAAATATTACCACTTTCCATAATAATACTGTAACATAAGCCACCCAGATAATACTGCGTCAAAAAACATTACATAACAGTGAATGGAACGCGTGAAGGAATAAGCCAATTTTTCTATTTTTACACGTACCTTTTACAGGAGAATTAAACCGGGTACAGCTCCAAATAAATACAAGAAACAATAGCGTAGAAATACCTTTTTTTTAAATGTTTTACTCGGTGACGAGTCGAGCAAGTCGCTCATCTGATGTTAAGCGTCACGCTTGCCCATAACAGTACAGTTGTGGGCAAGCATAACAGTGCAGTGCCACCCAGAATTTTGAACTTCAACAGTTCAAAACTATGCGCGCCAATGCACTGCGCTCGTCACCCTGAGATGTTAGATGTTAAATCTCTGTATGCCTAACACATTAATAGTCTCTAGAGTATTCAATTTACTACCCAAGAGTGTTTTGGACGTAATATCACTTCGTGACGATTAGACAGGCACGATATTGAGAAAATTTCTAAACAAAACCGATTTGTTTTTATGCGGATGACATTTCACGAATATGTCGTTGCTCTGCGTAGCAGGGGAAGTGCAACTCATACGCCGTATTGCTTCAGTTTACTTTTAAATTTGGTAAAAGAATTGCCATCGTAGTGTTGAGAATTGTTCTTTATTTTTTTATAAGTAGCAGGCTATAATTTGAACCGCATCACATCTGATGTGACGATGTTAACAATTTTGACCCCCGAATACTGAAACGTTTGTTAACTTTGACAACAGATTAATTCTAATGCCTTTGTCTGGCACTAAGCAAATTATTAAGTGTATATATTAAAAGCTATAATTAAACAATACCATTATTACTTTGTTATTATTTATTACCATTTATTTTATGTTTGTTTTATATTTATGTTTATTATGCATCATCTATTAATCATATCAATAGTCTAATCACATCTTGCCATGATATTCAGTAGTTATCTTAATTGTACTAAATTAATTTGTAATAGTTTTGTTTATCATTAATATTCATGGCACATCAACGACAATCTTGGTATCAACTCAACTGAAACCCTAAACTCACAATCAACTAAATAAAAAATTACTTAACTGTCCAAATTGCGTCCAAGCTCCGTCACTACTGTCTCGTATCTGGCTCAATCTCCTTCGACCCAGCCTGTACCCGTGTCTCCATGTCACCTTCACACGTACAGGCTGTTTTTCAATTCATTTAGTCAACCTGTAGCACCGAGTTGCCAGTAGTATAATGTTTTAAATAATCACAAGCGAGATAATTATCAGTATTACAGATTAATAAAATGAATTATATATGACAATAACTATAGTAAATTGATCTTATATGATGCTAGATATAACAGTTCGTCCATCCTGACAAAATTTGATACCACGCAAATTGAATTCTGAACACCTACTCTGATTTAGTTATTACAGTAATTATTATTAACATAATAATTTTAATAATTATTATTCATGAACTAAAATTTAAAAAAATATGTAACAATTATTATTAAAATTATAAATATTACATTTTTCCTTCTCTATATTAATTATCTATTATATAATTATTATTATTAACATAACTCATTTTGTGTTCTTGTTCTTCATCTTATCTGTACCTTGATAACGTAATTGATCCATGGCAAATTTAGAACCAGCTATCTTGAGCTTAGCCGTCACTTAATCTGTAAAATAGAAGTTAAACCTTTATCTTAGTACATAATATATCATATGCTTTAACAGAGTTTTATTTGTTCATGTAAATTATCATTATAGTACCAAGTAGTAATAATCGTGTTATTCTCATTGTATCATGCATTTGAATTTCATATCAGCATGTAATTAGTAACATTTGTACAATTTTGATTAGTCTCAACAAAATAATCATTTATTTAATCTAATTGTTTGTTTTATATTAATCATAAAATAGAGTAAATTATTTTATTATTTTAGTTGTTTATTTCATCGTCCAGTAAGACGGCCCGTATAATCATTTATTTAATCTAATTGTTTGTTTAATATTAATCATGAAATAGAGTAAATTATTTTATTATTTTAGTTGTTTATTTCATCGTCCAGTAAGACGGCCCGTATAATCATTTATTTAATCTAATTGTTTGTTAATCATGAAATAGAGTAAATTATTTTATTATTTTAGTTGTTTATTTCATCGTCCAGTAGGACGGCCCTTTATCCCCCCTTTCTTCATAATGACCCGAGTTTATTTAATTTTAAATTTTGTGCTCAACAATCGACACGGTGATCCCTTGTTTATTTCATCGCTTATAAGGCGGCCATCTTCACCATGGTTTCCGAGGTGTGCTTGTTTATTTCATCGCCCATAAGGCGGCCCATCATCACCACGATTTCCGAGGTGGCCCTTGTTTATTTCATCGCCCATGAGGCGGCCCACCATCACCACGACTTTCGTCGTGGTCCTTGTTTATTTCATCGCCCATGAGGCGGCCCACCATCACCACGACTTTCGTCGTGGTCCTTGTTTATTTCATCGCCCATGAGGCGGCCCATCATCACCACGATTTCCGTAGTGGCCCTTATTTATTTCATCGCCCGTCGGGCGGCCCATCATCACTACGATTTCCGTAGTGGCCCTTATTTATTTCATCGCCCGTTGGGCGGCCCATCATCACTACGATTTCCGTAGTGGCCCTTATTTATTTCATCACCCGTCGGGTGGCCCATCATCACCACGGCTTCCGTGATGGCCCTTGTTTATCTCATCGCCCTTCAGGCGGCCCATCATCGCAATGAGTCCTGTCGCGATCCTACTTGTACCATAATTAAGTGCATTAACTTATTTTCAGCCTCCTTACCCCTTATCCTTCTAGTAATTCTACTAGTTCTTCTGTACAGTCAACTTGCGATTCCTCATCGCTTGTACTCATTTCGTTATCATTATCTACCAACTTTCTCAATGAATCAGACGAAACCGTTGCTTTATAATTCTTATACCCTTTAGTCCCCTTTATAGAAGAAATGATGTATCTATCATTACCGAGAACTTTTTTAACCTTGTATGTACAACTATATTTTCTTTAAGTTTGCGAACAGTTTCTTTTGTAGATTTGCAGAAAATATTAATGGCGAAATATAGATTTTGACATGACATTTGACTTAAAATGTCATTGACTTTATAATAATCGAAACACAATGATGTTTTTTTTTTTTTTTTTTGTAATATTTTAATAATGGAATAGACTTACTTATCTGCTACTATTTTTATTTTAAGTATTATTATTACTATTGACATTTATTTTAAGCCTACAAATGTTTGTAGTGCTCATAATTTTTGTTGTGATTTGTGACGTTTTGTTTATTTAACTTAGTTATATCTAATGATGACTATCCATAAGAGTATTTTTAATACCTATTTGGAAATAAAAAGAATTGATTGAATTGAGCCCCATCGATGAAGCATGCTGGTATAGTATATTCTTTGCCTATATAAGTTCTCTTACACGACTCGATGAAAAGAGATTCTTTTAGCTGACCATCTGATATTACATTTATTAACATAATATGTTTCCGAGGTACTATTAGGTCTTTCGCGCAACGTATCTTCATTTTGACATTCTCTTCAGGTATAGTATTTATTCTTAAAATATCACAATCAGGATGCTTCTTTCTTTGCATCGTGAAGTCGGTTCCAGAAATAGTGATGATGTAATCATTGTGATTAATTATAGGCTGTCCCAGAATCATGTCCATTTTGCCCATTTGGCAGTCTGTTATGAGAAACTCAGTTTCAAAACATTATCTTCCACCTGAACATCAATTTTTAGTGCACCTTAAGCAATAATTGGGCTACCCCCAAATCCCCCAATCACGGTATCACAATTATTCATGGGTAAGTCGAGTTTTCGAAAAATATTTTGATTCATTACGTTTACTTTTGCTCCCGAATCAAAATAATCTAATCCACAGACGCTATTTATGTTGACGCGTTTAAAATAAATATCGTTTAAAATAATATTACCTCTGCTATCATGTTGACTTCTTCCTTGAGTGACGCTACCGGCACCACGGACGTGCTTGGTTTAAAGTAGGGTTTGAAAAAATCCGATTTTTATAATAAACATCAAAAATCCGATTTTTTTATATGTATCCGATATATATCCAGGCTAAGAAAAAGAAGCAAATTTTCCCAAGAAAGTGAAAATTATTAACGCTTGGAGCACCAGGGAATTTCCCTTTTTTTATTAAATAAATAAATAAATAAAAATTATCTGGGACATTTATTGCACACACGGTTATCTGACCCCAAACTAAGCAAAGCTTGTAATATGGCTGCCAGAGACTGATATACGTACATAGATATTTTTAAATACATACTTATATAGATATTAACACCCAGACATAGAACAAACACAAATATTCATCACATGAATGTTTGTCCTAGATGGGGATCGAACCCACGCCCCCAAACACAAAAACCTCATAAAATAAACCTTATGTGGTATGAAGTTAAGTTTTGAATTTCAATAAAAAGCTAGCCGTACTGGTAAGTTAAAGTAAAGGGGATTTCCCCAACTTTAAATGAGGTTGCCATTTTGGGAACAAATCAAAATTATTCTGAATTGTAGTTTTTCGCTACGTGTTGCCAGGGTAAACATTAATCTCCAAAATTTTTAGTTCAGAAGACAGAAAAAATCAATTGATATATATATCGGCGAGCCCTGGTTTAAAGTAACATTTTTCCGATAAGTGGCCACTTTTCCCACAGGGGGCACAATTTGGTCTGTTGTTATGCGTGTTTTTTTTTTTTTTGGGCAACGTCGTGCAGTGTTCATTATTTATAATATAAGGAACGGGCTCACCAAAATGCTCCCTCCTGCGACGCTCGTGGAACTCTTCGTCTGTATCTGGATACTCCTGCTCGGCTGTGTTCTCTCACGGTCTGCTCGGTCTCCATCGTTTCCTAGCGTACAGTGAGTCTGGACTCTCAGATCGATCTCGTTGGCGCCGAGTTGCTTCTCTCGTACGTTTGGGCATGGTTATCCCACTTCTGAAACTATTAAGTGTATATATTAAAAGCTATAATTAAACAATACCATTATTACTTTGTTATTATTTATTACCATTTATTTTATGTTTGTTTTATATTTATGTTTATTATGCATCATCTATTAATCATATCAATAGTCTAATCACATCTTGCCATGATATTCAGTAGTTATCTTAATTGTACTAAATTAATTTGTAATAGTTTTGTTTATCATTAATATTCATGGCACATCAACGACAATCTTGGTATCAACTCAACTGAAACCCTAAACTCACAATCAACTAAATAAAAAATTACTTAACTGTCCAAATTGCGTCCAAGCTCCGTCACTACTGTCTCGTATCTGGCTCAATCTCCTTCGACCCAGCCTGTACCCGTGTCTCCATGTCACCTTCACACGTACAGGCTGTTTTTCAATTCATTTAGTCAACCTGTAGCACCGAGTTGCCAGTAGTATAATGTTTTAAATAATCACAAGCGAGATAATTATCAGTATTACAGATTAATAAAATGAATTATATATGACAATAACTATAGTAAATTGATCTTATATGATGCTAGATATAACAAAATGACAAAGACAGTAATAGACTTAATCTGTCGTCAAAGTTAACAAACGTTTCAGTATTCGGTGTGAGTGTGTTCAACAGTGGTAAGCACACCAAGCCAGGCTGCCGGAACAGATGCTTGGCGAAGTGGCGACTGATTTTCGACGTGAAGTTGGTAGCTAGCTGGCCGAATACAAAATTCCAGAAAAGACCTTGCTATGGTTTTCATTTATTTTTCCTTCACTAAAAGGTCAAAATTATAGAAGAGAAAGAAAAACATCACCACAAGAATAAAAAGTTCTTCCAACTCTTATGAAACGAGATAGAATAGAATACTCATAAATTAAATCTATAAGCTCAATAATAATATAATAATAATAATAATTATCTATAAGCATAGTAAGTAAGTCATCCTAACTAATATTATACATTCGAAAGTAACTCTGTCTCTCTGTCTGGGAGTTTGTCGTGTTATCACGGCTAAACGGCTTAACGGATCGAGCTGAATTTTTGCATGGGTCGGAGAAGAAGGCTACTTTTTTTTATAGGTTTAAGCGAACGAAGACGCGGATAGCAGCTAGTACTCGATAGATTCATAAATCATGACGGAAAAACAGTCCCAAACGCCAACATTTGATTCGATGTCCAAAAGAGATTGTGCTCATACAAGTATAGTTCGCCTATTTCAGCCAAGAAAGGCGACAGTTTGGATAACAGCCAATGATTCTCGGCCGACGACCAACCTTTAGCCTCACCCCTGTAAGAGCACTCCACTAGTCCCCATTTAGCCACAGCTTTACTACTCATGTAGTAACGGCTAATGTCACAAATGCTCGGGACGAGCAATAATTGCGACGCAGAACTCGTATGTGTTATACGCTCTTGAATATATATGGGTAACTACAGATTAGCTTAAGAGCTTTTCCATGTTGTGGAATCTGAGAATGATAGTGAAAAAGGTTCGGGATTGCGGCGGTTTTATTCGATGCATATATAGGTACTATAGATTGTAGACCAATAGAAAACGCATCAACGCAGTTCCCTGAGATTTCTATTACAACAATTTTGAATGCAATATGGGTTATAAACAAACCAGCATATGTTTAACTAGTTGTATAGTTATCTTTAATCTGACTTATTGAAGACGATGTTATCCAACTGAGTTCTTTTCGCACGCTGATTTGAAAAGAGTTGTTTCAAAACAAGGGCTCCGAGGTCATCGAGCCAGATCGCGATTGCTGATTAATTCGTAACTTTTAAGCGATTCTAAGCGTATGGCAACATTGGCAACGGATTAAATTAGGTTAAATTTAATTCAACGGCGAACCTCGTTAAGAATTATCTAATTATGTTGGTGTTGTACTTACAATGTGTCTACACGTTTTTTTAAGATTTATGGAACTCCCGTCCCGACTAGAAAAGAGCCGATGATCTTGACCAAGTCACCATTTCAAACAAAAAAAACTATATCAAAATCGGATCATCCGTTTAGGAGATACGATGCCACACATTAAAAAAAAATATATATACATAAAACCGCCAAGCAGTAGTGTGCTTGCTTAGTAGTCGTTTTCCTTCCTTCAGCCATCATAATCGCTATTTTGGTCTACCATTAGTCTTCCTGTTTTTATGAAAAAATTATTGCCAAATACTGCCTGCCTGAGGACCAAGTAAATAGCTAAAATAGCGATCGTTACATTATTTACATAATAACTCTGCTTTCACCGGGTACGCTGGCAATTTCCTCTTCATTTTCAATTACATGGCATTGTCAATTTTCCATTGTGTCGCCAAAAAGCCGAAACTATGACGCGACGTGAATGACAAATTACCAAGCAAATATAACCAAAAAGTCGTTACTGGTTAGTTTGTAAAAGCTTTTAAATATATGTTGGTTTTTGACGAGACAAGGTTGGGGTAAAAACTAGGTATGCTATTTTAAAAATAATAAACAATCAAAAACGTAATGTCAAAAAGTAAAAGGAAATTACATCAGATGAACGTATGACCGAGGTGAGAGAAAGAGCTGATTGAAATAAAATATGATGTCTACCAGGAACTAGATTGGTGGGAGAAATACAGCTCATAACAGTTTAAAAGATCTTCACTAATGGTCATAGATAATCTCATAAATTACTCTATTTATAACCTCTTGCAGTTCAAAAATAAACAGGAGCACTCGGAGGACTTTCACTCGTTGACTGATCCGACTTCATTTCAAACTATAACGTAACAAGATAAAGTCAGCTTTTGTATGACTACCCTCATAGAAGCGTGCTTTGGTGAATGAGCTCGGTCATGATTCTGGTATAATTTCACTGCATCAGAAGTCGTCCAAACTTGGTTGTTTACAGCTGATTGTTAAATTATGGCGGATTGTTATTTCCGTTACTTAGCCGTGGACGTTGTGTTTTGACCGGTAACTAGTCGAAGTAATCGAATAACTTGTGATGTCATTCAGTGTAGTGTAGAGCATTATGCAAAGAATCTGTTCCTTGACTCACAAAGGCATAGAAATAAATATCTTTAGGATTCTTTGGAGCTGGACGTTAGGTTCGTTCTATTACTTCTACTGAACTTGATATTCAGTTCTGAATCAGTTACAGTTTTCAGTTCAAAATAAACTGAATGGGAATTTAGTTTATTTTTCGTAGCTACGATGGGCGTTCTTTACAAGGTCCTCCTTATTTTTCCATTATCCCTGCTGAGCTAAAGTTTCGATCCGAGGTCGACGCGCCACCCTCTCGAAGGCCGACCTTGAGTCTTCGACTGTTTTGGAACACCCACTCCCAAACTTTGCTCACCTCGCCGGGTGCATTCGTAATTTTTTAAGTAATACAATTCGTTATCAAGTATATAACCGTACTATTAATGAAACATCGAATCATAGACCACATCCGTTTTTTGCGATAATCGATACGTCCTGCCGAATGCAGACCATGACCTAAATTCCACAGTTAATAATAATTATAATTAGATACGTATTAAACGATATGGTAAAGTCGAAAGGAATACTGAGCTAACAAATCGTCTTTACAGTTGGGTGGAGACAAGTCGAGAGCATAATAAATTATAATCGCATTTTCTGAAGAAGAAATGACTTTTAAGCTGACGGCCTCTAACGACAGCCATCGCATATATATTGTTATTCAGAAAAACAACTCATAATGCTGTACAGCCGAAACCAAGACTATATCATCGCGGTCGCGAAACGTTTGACCTTGAAAGCCGCTGACGAGGCCCATTTTACTAACGACCTAATGAGTGCGAAAGGGACAGCAATCGCTCACGCCTTATCACACCCGCGCGCGTTTTTTTTTCGGCGTTAGTAGTGGATGTGTTCTCTCTTCTCATGTGTACATACTAGGTACGCTTGGCTGCGCGCGCAAAAATTTACTTTATTGTGACGAGATAGCGAGAAGAGAGATGTATTTATTAAATTGTCATCTCGGAATGAGTCTTCGACTTCTACTATTACTTATCCAAAAACTAAAAACATCTTCATCTTCATCATCATCAGCCAGAAGACGTCCACTGCTGAACACAGACGTCCCTCTTAGAGCACCACACCGACCACCAACGTGCCACTTGCATCCATCGGTTGGGGGTCAAAAGATTCTCTGTTCAAATTGGAACCCTGCTATCACGAGCGATAAATCGTATAAAACCACACTGAACGAAACTCAAATCAACATTCATTTTAAAAAAAATGCAGATTGCATGTCGTCAAAGACTACGACCGTTCTGATGGGCGTTTCCACTTTACCTGATAGACGTAGTAGACAAGGTGTGGTCAGAGACATGCTGTTCCCTAATAGCTAAGTCTTCATTCGGTAATCTTCATAAACCTTTGGGAAAGGGCAAAGGAACGATACTGAAGGTGGTTTCGACATTTATAAGGTCTGTGAACTTTACAAGTTGGAAGGTGTGTTGAGTTTAAAATATGGCTTACAATCAATTTTGACACCAACAGCACTCGGTTTGTCTATATCTATTAGTGGACTGAGAAAACTTGTTAGCTTTTGTGAATCATCAATAGTAAAGCACGGCCTTGAGTACAACTCGAAGACACAGGAGGGAAGTTATGGTGTTTAGCGCAGAGAACAGGGCGCCTGATTATGTTCCTTCTGTATTAATGAATGGAATTGCTCATTGTATAGAAAGCAAATATTGTAACACATGTCTCAAGGACGACAACGCCATAGAGAGGGAACGGAGAATGTTAGCTGTGAAAGGCAACATGATAGATGATGATGGCTCATAGATTTGCTCGGCGGTCTATTCCGGGATAACACTTTTTAAAACATAGTGCTTTTACAGGAGCAACTTATGGGTTAGATACACGCATAAGTCGCTTAACGGTCTCCGTGTCCAAAACAGGGCTACCTCGGCACCGTAGTGCATATTATTATCATTATTATAAAAGGACGGGTAGGCCTTACAGCTGTATTAACACTGACTTTGTCTGATGGGAGTGGCTTCGAAAATATTTGGTGGCACAAAGAAAAACATAGATCTGACTGCGAAAACGAAAATTTTACTAAGAGTATAAAAATGGAATCATTAATATCATACCCTGCTATATCTCCTATATTAATCGATATCGGTAATAGGTAGGTAATAAAATTCTATTCAATTTTTCGTTCCAGCAAGCTCGACTAAAGAACGCAATACAGATCCTTAGCTACAAAGGGATAAATTATGTACCACCCAGTGGACAATTTATTTATCCATTTCTATTTGGGACCGAGGTTCTACTATACCAAGGTCCACGAAGGCTGTACAAATGCATTAGAACTAAGCACATCACTAACGTATCTGTACAATTGAATAGGGTAGCTGTGGGTAGCTATAATCGTACTTTCTTCATGAAACTGACAGCATATTTGGATGATAAAGTGGTCGAGCTGACTCTAACGGCAAACAGGATGCAAGAACAAAAACGCGATCTATGGTTGACATCCTTATCCTTATCCTGAAATCCGTTGACGTTCCACAGTGCCTGAAAACACGCCTTTATAACCAGTGTGTCCTGCCTACCATGACATATGGTGCCTAGACGTGGACGCTTACACATGAGGCTGTGCACAAAATACAAGTAGCACAGAGAGCCATGGAGCGAGCCATGCTCGGCATCAAATTACAAGACCGAGTGAGTAATATTGAAATCAGGCGTCGCACTAACGTTCGTGACATTGCAACGGCAATCACGAAACTCAAATGGAGTTGGGCAGGACACTTTGCCAGGCAAAGTGATGGCAGGTGAACTAAAACGTTGACGGATTGGTGGCCGCGTACCGGTAAAAGAGGCATTGCTCGCCCTCCAGCATGACGATATTGTGAAAATCGCGGGTCGAACCTGGACAAGATTGGCACAGGACCGGGATGAGTGGCGTACAAGAAGAGGGGCCTATGCTCAGCAGTGGGCGATTACGGGCTGAAAATGATAATGATGATGGTTGACATATGGGTACATCTTATGATTGTGATGCAATTATGTTTGCATTATGTTATGTTAGTTATGATATAGTCGTTAAATTTTTTTTTTATTGCACAGGCAGATACAGCAAATGGGTTCCTATGACAGAAAATATAGATGCAGACCAAGAGTACGGTTTAAAATGCGCTCCAAGTGCAAAAACAAAAAAACTGTTATCGATCGGTTTAAATTGCTGGTACGCTAATAGTGCGCCAACAAATTAAACCGTTCAATAGCGTGGTTATTGTCAGATAGGTTTCATTCTTCAGGTTATCTGTCTCAGTGTCTCATAATTTGATAGCCACAGTTTCATTTCTGTGTCCAATGAAGACTGTGGATATTTTTTTTTGGATAAAAAACACAGAATGACGGAATTAACACATGTCAATTTGAATTTGACGTTTGCGCATACCGTGCCTTACCTCAATTTGCCTCACCGAGTGCACGCTAAATGAATGTGCGCATTTCAAACCGTACTCAAGGTAGCAACTCTATCTCTTTTGTAGTGTATCAGATATTTGCTAAAAATATTTATTTCTGGCGTTTATTTTTGCATGGTTTTTGGTCACTGATTAACCAATACTATACCAATAACTAATATTATAAATTCGAATGTAGCTCTGTCTCACTGGGACCCTATTCGGAGAAATGACATTTTATCTCGGTCACTCTCACTCCCATTAAATTCTAAATTAGAGAGACAGGGACCGAGATAAAATGTCATTTCTCCGAATAGGGTCCTTGTCTGGGTGTTTGTCGCGTTATCACGGCTAAACGGCTGAACGGATCGAGCTGAATTTTTGCATACGGACATAGGCAATTTTTTTTGTAGATCCACGCCTGTGGTCCACGCGAAAGAAGTCGGCGGTCACAACTAATTATTTATAAAAGTGTTAGTAACACAGTCTAGAGATCAACGCCCACTTCATCGCGTCGTAGCAGCGGCGTGCCGAGGCGTAGAAGCAGCGTGGACAAGTCAACCTTTATCGGTTTACAATAGGTTCAAAATTGTCCCGCCGCGCCTCCGCCGCCTCTGTCCTAAGCTCGAGGTACAATTTTGAACCTACGAGGCTAGTTATTTTCTATGGTGGGCGTTTGCCCGTTTGTAACTGCCGCAATTTGTGGCGCAGAAAACAAAACCTCGGAGTACTATTACTTCTTCTGTGACAAACAGAACCGACTTCGTTAGTCACAGGTGAACGGACGGAGAAACACAGCTATACTTACCTAAACCAATACGTACAACGATCCAAATGAAGCATTTTAATCAGACTGCTTTTAGGCTGTAAGAAAACAGACGTAAGAAACGGAATAAAGCAGAAAGTTGGTTCTTATTCATGAAATACTGCCGAACAGAGCTCAGCTGACATAGGTACAGTCATCGATATATATACTAGTTGTTATGCGCGTCTTCGTTCGAGTGGACAAAAAAGTATACTATGTCCGTATTTGTGATATATACAGTAACTACTTATCAAATTTAATCAATATGTGTTCGACCGTTTAGCTGTGATATCGCGACAAACATCCAGACAGAGAGACTAAGTTACTACCTCTAGATCGGTAGATGGCGTTGAACCATTTTTGTGCATTTTTTGACGTTTTTTATGGTCTGACAGTTGTATTGTAGGGAGCTCTGAATCGCGCAAGCAAAGTTTTTTCCTCTAGACGAACGTATTCATTTTTATACCTCCAAGCTTTATTGGTCCTGATACGACTGCGGCTATATTCCTCTAAATTATAATATTAGTTAGGATGTCAATGGGAAGAAAATGAGACGATGCCTTCGAACAGGGATCCTATTCCTGTACGCTAGAGATTATCTCGGTCACTCTCACTCCCATTAAATTCTAAATGAGAGAGATAGTGATCGAGATAATCTCGAGCGCACAGGAATAGGGTCCCTGCAGTGGAGAGGTGATGTATCTGCTATCTAGTAGATAAGCCCTGTATTCTCAGCTCAAACGGAAAGTTTCGTTTCAAGATCGATATAATATTTGTCAAAAGTTCAAAACTTTTGAAAACTAAGAATCTCGTCGCTATGCAGAACACAAAATGCACGATTATTTAAAGAAATTTAGGTCAACGTTTTCTTTAAGACTTCTTATCTTTCAGTGTTATGCTTGATGCATCGTCTGGAAGGCTGCCAGATATCTTGGACTCGGTTGAGTTGACTGGACTCGACTTAATTTGTTACCCGAGCGAAGCGAATGTGTTTCCGCATCCCCATGATGCATTCTATTTCATTACCACATTACCACTAGATCGGTGCAGCCGTTCAGTTGTGAAAAGGTAAACAGTCAAAGTAGCAAACTGAGGATAGTTTTATCCCTAAATTGCAGTAAAATTAGAGAGGTCGGGTAGGTAGCAGAAAAGTAGTGAACGAAAATAACAGCATTAGAATGTTGTATTTGTCAGATCGTAAGATCTTCATGAAATGTTGAAGTCAAGTGCCTAACTACC
The DNA here is from genome assembly GCA_947579745.1 of Apocheima hispidaria. Classification (NCBI taxonomy): domain Eukaryota; kingdom Metazoa; phylum Arthropoda; class Insecta; order Lepidoptera; family Geometridae; genus Apocheima; species Apocheima hispidaria. Next base: position 12,898,786 of record OX388157.1, read on the forward strand.
CAGTTGCCTAGTTCGAAAATCGGTCAAAGATTTTTAAAAGGCTATTTCGAGAAAAATATTTTGTAATGCCTGTCGCACTCTTGTAGGCCGGATACCGAATATTCGTGCAACGAGGCGATATCCGCCCATCAGAGACGAGTATACGCGTCTCTGATGATGGCGGACATCGCCTCGTCTCGCGATAATTTGGGGCGATAGACGCTAGTCTGGGAGAGGAATTACTCTTTCGCGCGCAGATGAAAAGTGAAGTTATAGCGCGCGGTAGTCAACAAAATCAGATAATTGCTACTTAATTACAAATCAACCACAAAAGCAATTAAAATTCTGTTCTATGCCATTCTAGATATTATTATTACCTCACTATTAGAGTAATAATAACTTGAATATCCACTAGGGGTTCGGAGAGGTAGCTAAAAATGTGTGTAAATCGAAATCTTTTATATGTATTTTTTTTTATCGAGAAATTGTCATGTAATCATGTTTTCCCTCTTAGCTATGGTAGACGATAGAACCAAATACATAATTATTATATTATCTCAATAACTATTGATGTGCATTGAATAGTATTATTTTTTCAAATTAGCTTCATATGAATAGAGTATACCGCCGTCTTGCTCTTGTCCATACGAAAAAGCGCCAACTGATTCCAACTCCTAAATGTTAGGGTGTCTATACATGGCCTGAACCTGACATCATGTGAAAGGGACAGCTAGATTTGAATTTCACGGGAGCAAAAGAAACAAACTATTAAGGTTATAGCTTCTCCCTTTCGCTCCCCTAGAAACTTATACATAGCCATCTCTTTCAAACGATGTCAGGTCAGGCCATGTAGCGATGTTATAAGATTTCATTTTTTTATTATGTTATCTACACCGTGAAAAGCAACAGATCTCGTGATATCTACATGGAAAAGCGGCCGAAGCGAGTAGAAATCATGTAATGACAGCTCAGTGCGATCTAAAAGCATGACTGCAGTGCGATTATCGTGTGCACTTTCTAAAGCCTGGCCGTGGAAATGGAGCTGACAGGAACGTCTATCGTGGATAATTTTCGTGGTTTTTTTTTTTTAATTTTTCTACTGTGGATCGCCCAATTTCATCTGCTTTTTTTTCAATTTAGGTAGGTATATTATCAGCTGGGAGGCGTAACCACTTCGTTGGGGGTGTGCCACAGATGAATAGAACTAGATACCTAGTCTAGGACGAGCCTAGCGCGCAACACATAAGTTTTATAAGACTTATATAAGACGCCGCCCCAAACATTGAACCTCAGTTCCGACCAAGTGCCAGAGCTGTGCGTGCGTGCGTGCGGCTTACAAAATAAAACTGTTGTTTTATTTTCCTGACAACCAACAGTAAATAAAAATGACTATCTGTGCAGTGAAATTGTGTGGAAAGTCATCCGCGCACTCAAACTACAAAAAAGACGAAATAACTTTTCATCGGTAAGTAAAATAATTCAGTTTTACAAGACAGCAGAGCTCAGCGTATAATGGACACGTCGTCACTTATCCCTTTTCCTCATTGCGAGTATCCTATGCAGTTGTCCCTTTCTGGCGAACGCACGTATAAAGTAGTGTTGTGACTCATTAAACAAAACGCAGACTTGCGTTTTCGATTTTCACCATACCGTAAAGGGATTCGAACACTGATGAATTCTAACTAACTAACTAACTAACTAAACTGTGCACTCGGGACCTTCTGCTTGGACTAAACGCGTGAGACTGTGGTGAGACTAGAGAAAAAAATCGGAAGCAGGGCTGGATTTAGGTACGTTGAAAACGAAAGCACAAAAATTTTAAAAGGAAAGTATTTACAAAAAAATATAGTATGCTTTATTATTTTTAACCTATTTCCAAAAAAAGAAGGAGGTTCTCAAGTAGTAGTTTTTTTTATTTTATTTTTGTTTTCGGAACTCCGTCGTTTATGAACCGATTTAAAAAATTATTTGTTAATCCTCAATGATGCATATTTCACTAAAATGCATAAATACGCATCATTGCATTTCATCAATTCCCGTGGCCGTCTGTAGCCTTCTTCATCCTTTGATTATTTTTATGATTTTTCATCAGTTCCACTTCACCAAATTATACCTACTTTCTGTGGACTACTTTCTGTTACAATGCTGGACTTTTTGATGAAAATACCAAAATCGCTATATGTGTGCCTATCATATTTGAGGAATGTCCTCAATTCCAAATGAATCCCATTAATAGAACTGGATTTTGATGAAAATCAAATTTGGAAGTATCTCTTTAAAATTAAAAAAATAAAATTCCAAATCGGTTCATAAATGACGAAGTTCTAAGTTGAGGAAAAAAAAAAAAAAAAAAACATTCTACTTGAGAACCTTTCCGTTTTTTTGGAAATAGGTTAAAAATAATGAAGCGTAAGTATTATATTTTTTTGTAAATAATATCCTTTTATAATTTTTGTGCTATGGTTTTCAACGTACCTAAATCCAACCCTGGTGATATTGCCGAAAGGGTTCTTTGTTCTTTGACAAAAAGCCGCGGCGCGGTCGCCGAAAGGCGATGCATCTTTTGATGCCGCGCGCTGCGTAGTAATTATTATCTAGTCTGTGATCCGCGGGGCTCCCGAAGGGATGCGAGTTTATGATTTTTTTAGTCGCACGCGCTTGCTTGATGCTTCCGGTCGTTACCGTTGCAGTTAAATACTAGGAATTTTACAACAATGTTGCGTCAATAGAAACTAATAGTAGATAATTTTGTTATGCAGCGTGTAGGAAATATGATTCTCAGTTTTCAATCCCATCTTGAATTAGATGTACGTACGGTGACAATACACATGATTCAGGAAATCCGCGAGTGCACGACACTGAGGAAGAATTAGTACTTTAATCGGGTTGTGTAGTAATGTTATGTTAGTGAGTTGAGATTCGAGTGAGTGCGATTACTATGGCAGAGCGGCAGTCAACCCAAGTGTTCGCTACGTAGATCCGTTCGCTGTACCGATTAATAATGTTGCCCTACTGCCACAGCCTACTGCTTATCCCATCACTACGGAACGTACTAACTCGGTACAGTGGTGGGCGTAACCTTGATGATAGCCAATGGGAAAAATTTGTTACGCTCCGCGCACCCCGTGCTTTCCTCAAACTGTGGTGACTTTTGATCGGACCAAAACCCGCGCGACGAGGTATCTGGTTCATCTGTGGGGTGTGCACAACGCGGTAGTCAGCGATTTGAAGACTAGTTAAACTAGTATATATATGCTATCATACTCCTTGTTTCATTGTGTGAAAGCTTGGAAAATGTAGATGTAGAAAATATGTGGCTCCAAACGATCAAACGATAGTTTTGGCGGGAACGTGAAGAAGCCAGGAAATTTTGATGCAAACCTAGATAATATTATTACCTCACTAGTAATATTAGTATTCAATATTTAGGTTTAATAAACATTTATTCTCATAAAGATAAAATTATCACTTACATGAGAATCAGTTACATAGAAAAATTATATTGTAAGTCGTTCTAGTTAAGGTAGGTACACAATTAACGCATTGTTAGATAAATAGATATATAGAATAGTTAGTTCATTAATAAACATTTATTATATGATGAGCAAGTTTCGTTTTAAATACGTGAAGAGAGTTTATGTTTTTTAAATCGGAGGGTAGTTTATTATATAGCTGTGCGCCTTCGTAACTTATTGTTTTTATTCCGTAGTTCGTACGACACTTGGGTAAGATAAGAAAGCTAGCGCGACGCGTGTTTCGCTTTGTTTTAGTGAACGTTAGATTAGTATGGATCGATTTCGTAAGGATTTTTCGCACGAGAATGCATGTGTTATAAATGAATAACTGTTTTAAGTTCATAATTTTGGTTTCTTTGTAAATTAATTTAGTTGATGTTAAATATGGATAGTTAAATAATAATTTGATAATTTTGTTTTGAAGGATTTGTAGTTCGGTTAATTTAGTTTTTGTGGCGTTGCCCCAAATTTCTATTAAGTATAGCAGATGCGGTTTTACGAGTGAATTGTAAATGGTGTAGCGTAATCGACGTGGAACACACCGGACAATGTTACGTAGAGAGCCAATTCGTGATGAGAGTTTAGTTTTAATATGTATACAATTCTGTATACCACATATGTAATAAATTAAATACATAATAGTAACTACAAGCCTACCGTACCGTAAATACCTATGTACCTAGGTAGGCGCATAATGAGGTTACAGCGTAGATACCTACCTAGTACAACAGAGGGGTAATCTGTGTACTCTGTGTACAACAGTAAGAAATAGTCTTAAAATAACTTATATTCTAAGACACAGTAGACACAGTAGTGAGAGATTATTATAATAGGTACATAATTATTGTGAAGGACACACGCAAAAAATCAATAATACAAAAATTGATTTCCATTTCACAACACACAACAGCTGATCTCTGATCAGAAAGGCAGCACTTACCACGAGTTTTGCTGCTCGTCAGTGTTATTAAAGTTAGTTAGAGCGGGATATCTGGAATAAAAATATAAAAAGCACTTATACATTTACGGTTAACGCGAATCCAGGCCGTTATATTAGTCCAAAACATTAGTAATCAGCGTAGTAAATGGCCCGTGTTATTTCAGTGTTGCGCTACGAACAAAGAACTCGTGTTTATTTTGCAACGCAACTCACCTTTGCGATGTGCACTCCAAAACCTTTTTCTTCTCCCAACCTTCTTGTGTTTTCACCCACTCCTCGCCGGGAGAACGCCAATCTTTAGATATAAAAGGCATTTTTATCACACAAAAACAACAAAGTTAACGCGAATGGTGTGCAGGAAAAATGACGCACATGCAACCACTTCGGGTGCAAATCGAAAATTGAGCAAAGCAAGCTCGGAACAAAATTGAGGAACTCGGTTCGGTGGAGTGGAGTTGCGACTTACGACGTTGCCAGCTCGTTTCTTGAATAAAGGTGAGATAAAAGATGCATACTGCATGAGTGCGACAAGGTAATCTTCTTTTGACAGGACAGCCTACAGCTGTGCGCTGTGCGCATGGCAATTTGTTTATGTTATTATGAATCAGCTGTTTTTATTATTGTTTTCATTGGAAAATAAAATATGAATATATGCTTTTCTATTGATTTTACTTATGCGACGTATAACTAAACTGTTATTTGTGTTGAGTTTTATGGAAAAATTAATACTTAAATTAATCTTTTTTTTTTGCGTACTTACCGTATTATATAGTATTATTACTCTGTGGCCTCTATGGTATATAATTTGAAAAACTGTCGTTTGTTTATTTCTTGTCACAATTCCGTGAATTGGAACGTAATTTGATCTCATCTGTGGCTGTGGGATGTCATTCATTTTGTCTATGCTTTCGTTGTTTCGTTCACAAATCATTCAATTGTTCATTCACTGTAGACGATTTTCTTCAATATAATAATTTTGAGGTTATAATTATTATAAGCTATTTCGTAATGGGAGACAAAGATTTCACGCCGAAAATCAGCGGCACGAAACAAGATCCTGTGCTCAAAGACGCTGAAATCGCTTACATGAAGCTGATCGAACAAAAGAACAAAGAGCGAGTTCAAAAACTGCAGGTGATCGCCAAGAGAAATAGGCTCACAGGTCTAACGATTGGCGCCGGAGTATTTGGTGTTTATTTGTATTCGATATTCGCCGTGAAGCAGGAGACTTTCCTAGACGACTTCAACGAACCCGTTAAAGTACAGCAGTAGTCGATATAAAATGGCCGTTGCTAAGAAAGCATTACATGTACGGTTGCCTCCTCTACCCAGCATAAAAGATGTCATCAGATTGTACAAATTGCGTGCCCTTCGAGAGCTGTCGCAAAATTTCCTTATGGAGCCGAGATTGATAGATAAAATAGTACGCGCTGCTGGTAATATCACTAATAACGTCATCTGCGAAGTAGGACCTGGACCCGGCGGAATAACGCGCTCAATTATTCAACAAGCGCCTCGAAAAGTCATCTTAATTGAGAAAGATCCTCGCTTCATACCATCACTAGAACTCCTAGCTGACGCATGTAAAAACAAAGTTGATGTTGACATTATTACTGGAGACATACTGAAGACTGATCTTACAAACTACATGCCTGATGATGTTAAAACAGACTGGATGGATCCACCTCCACCTATTAACCTTATCGGTAATTTACCTTTCAGTGTGTCTACAATATTAATTATCAGGTGGCTGGAGATGATATCAAAACAGGAAGGTCCCTGGGCATATGGTCGCACAAGAATGACGTTAACATTTCAAAAGGAAGTAGCTGAAAGAATGGCCGCTCGCATATTAGACAAACAACGATGTAGATTATCTGTAATGTGTCAAACTTGGTGCAACATTAACTATAAGTTTGACATACCTGGTGCAGCATTCTTACCTAAGCCAGATGTAGACGTTGGAGTTGTTACATTAACACCTTTGAAACAACCGTTAATGAAACAACCTTTTAAAATGGTAGAGAAAGTTGTTAGACAAATATTTTCTATGCGACAGAAATATTCTATCAGAGGAGCGCAAACATTGTTCCCGGAAGATGTAAGGGAGGAAATGGCACTTAAAATGTACGGATTAGCAGATATTGACCCCGTTACGAGACCATTCCAGATAGCCAACATGGAATTTGCTAGGCTTTGTGAGGCTTACAGTGAAATCATCAAAAAATACCCGGAATTTGAACACTATGATAACAGAGCACCAAAAAACAAAAATAATGTTAAAGTTGTAGTAGAAGAGGAATTTTGATTTTCGTTTGTAAATATTATGTTGTAGTTATTATCGAAATAAAATTGAATAATTTATATGAAATCAGTCTGAATTTTAATTCGCTGTTATTGTAGGCTGGCTGGCTTGGTAGTATTGTATTTTATATGATGACCGTTTCTTGTCCTGACAATTACAAACAACAAAAAATAAATCAGCCAAATCGGTCAAGCCATTTTCAAGTGATGCTCTGCTCAGTCATACATTTTTATATATATGTATAGATTTGAATGCCAAGGGCCAAAGGCTCTCTACATATTTATGCCAAACAATTATGAGAAAACATTTTTCGAATTCTGAAATCATATGCCCAGGCTAAATAATAAATAGACTGCTATGACAGTTAAAATGCTATTATTGCTTTCTTATAGACATGCACAAAATACCCTTAGCGGGACGTCAGTGCAGGTCTTATCACCCCCAGTTAGAATTATAGACATCTTGTAAGCAATTTTAAAAAGTTGTGTCGTATACTTGTCATTGGCGTTCTGGGCAGTTTTTTTTTTGTTGCTTGTATGGAATGTTCAAGAAAAATCTAAATTCGAGAACCGCATTTTTATTTGCTAAAGTAGGTACATTACATAGTAATAAAATGTGACTTTAATGACTACGCATCCTTTTCTTCATTTGGGTGGTATATGGGTGTAACAATATCTAATGCTTCTTTTTTTTTATTCTGTTGCTCCTGCATTATTTTCTTCTTATTCAGCACTTTCATATGGCGATGAGATTTCAGGTGTATAGCGTAAACATTGTCTCCAATGAATACTCTTTCACAAACATCACAATAGTTGTGTGAGTTTCCATCACAACCCAATTTTTCCTCAGTCAAATTTGAATTTAGAGGTTCATAAACGCAGGTTGTTCCGTTTAAAAAGCAGCTAACGATGTCAATAGCTTTATTTTTCACATTTTCATCCCATTTTGCAACATCTGTAGTATCCAATGTGTAAATCGGAGGCACCTGGAAATCAAAGAAACGAAACATTCAAAAAGTTTGTTTATAAACTAGTTATATGCACGTAATGCCATCTATCAGCATGTTAAAAGGATAAAGTGCATTTGCTGGTCTCCACTAGGTGGCGAGAGTAATTTTACGTTTAGAGGTTTTCGAACCCGAAGCGGAAAGGTACGGTTTTGGTGAGTTTTCAGTTTTATTCACTGTCATTTTAGTTTCGCTACTTGCCGCTAGATGCCGTCGTCAGTACTTTTTTTTAATAGTATTTGCTTCAGAAGGAAGACTCGGGTCCCCAGTATTCACTATTTCTCAGATTAAATTTTTATTTTACCATTATCTTTATACAAAAATGCGTTGAAATCCGTGAGGAAAATTAACTTAAACGTTTAATAACAGAGTAGTCGCTCGTAAAAATACTTTTATTACTTCAAGCAAGACGTAAAATATGCGCAATAAAAATAATAACACGCAATACTTAGATACCGCGCTTTGATCTATCGAGTGTTTGTATTTAGGACGGGGAAAGTTATGTGACATTTTTTATTATATGGATTGTTCTTTTGTCTTTATATTTTGGTAGCAATCGTTTATAGAGTACAATACAAAAACATTTATTTATTTCCAACATTGACATTAAAAATATCTGTGGGCTTCGGATCTCTGAACTAAGCTAAAGTTTGTATTTCAAAAATTCGTGCTCCGTGTTATGATGACTAAAAATAAATGTGACAATGAATCTAGATAAAATAAAATTAAATTTTGAAAGCTTCTTGTGTGGGTGTGTAGTGATTTAAAAAAATGAGGGAGAGTAATGTTGAACTCACTTCCTTTCAGTGGCCTTAATCATATCAGTTTAAGAGTAAGTCCACTGAAAGGAAGATCTTTTTTTTTTTCTATTATTTTTTGGCTCCACACATTGTGTATTTAGCCAGTGTCAAGTATTGTAATAGTTCAAGTGATATTAAATAATTCACTATTAAAATAAGTCTCAGTCATAGTCTAAATCAAGCAAAGCAAGTCACGGTCAAGTCCAAGTCATGCCCCAGTAAAGTGGTGAAAACTTTACTAGAACCTTCTATGGAGTTTTGGAAACAACACGAAAAGTCACGTTTCACGACATTATACTATTCACCAACACTCATGCACGATCACGAATACTTAATGAATAAAAATCCACCATTTTTACACATTAACACTCGAAATAACACAAGTTTTGAAAAATAGTTTAATGACGCGACATGACTTCTTCACGTTCCCGCCAAAACTCTCAAGAAGATCATTCTTTAACTTTCATCTTTATTTTTTTTGTCTTTCCTCCTAAGACGGTTTTGGCGTCGCACGTCTTATGCATTTGCCAGTGTCAAGTATACATATATATTTTCAAGTTTTATTATTAATATTAAATATTATCAAACGAGTCATAGACACAGTCAAAGGTGAGCAAAGCAAGTCACGGTCAAGTTCAAGTCATGCCCCAGTAAAGTGGTGAAAACTTTACTAGAGCCTTCTATGGAGTTTTGGAAACAACACGAAAATTCACGTTTCATACCATTCACGAACACTTAACGAGTAAAAATTCACCATTTTTACACATTAACACTCGAAATAACACAAGTTTTGAGAAATAATAAAATGACGCGACATGAATTCTTCACGTTCCCGCCAAAACTCCCAACTTTCATCTTGTAACGAACCAGAAACAGTAGTCGTACGTATTAAAAAGCGTTATATATAGCGTTATAAATGAATACCAAATGTTTAATACATTTTCTATCAAGTGCATAACGAAATTTTGTTCGATTATACCTAGTTAGGCTAGGGTTACATTACAGCTTTTTTATGCTTCTGAGTGACGAAACGATCAGGTAGCTCGCCCGATGGTAAACGTCACGGTCGCCCATAATAGTTCAGTACCACCTAGAACTTTGAACTTGAGGGCCCGCTCCACTGATTCTCGCTATCTTTTTTGCACTTTTTCAACATTTTTTAATAAGCTAACGTTTTCTATCAATTTTTATGTTATTATTTTTTATTTTGGCGGAGAAGGAAAATCTCTCGGAAAAGTTTTTGTTTTTCCTTCATCTACATCAAAATCGAAAATGTTTACATATAACATTGGAAATTGTAAAGGCAAATTAAAGTTTTTTTTTTTTAATTTCCAGTAATCTCAGTAAAAGTATATTAAACAAATGTTAAAAAGTTTACGAGCGAGATAGCTAAATCACGAGCCGGCCCTTAAACAGTTCAAATCAAAACCCTGCGCGGCAATGCACTCCGGTCACCCTTAGATATTAGATGCTAAATCTCTTTATGCCTAGTAATTTCGCTGCAAACATTGCCGTTCAATCCGCAACACAGTATGTGCACACTACTGCGGTACTACTGCGGCTTGGCGGTTGAATAGCTGACAAAGTTGACTTCTCCGGCAGGACTGCAAAAAAGTCCGATCGCTGACTGTTGATGATGTGCAGCACTCACTTCTCTCCTGGGGTGCTCCAAGAACCGTCCCCTGACCATCTTGTTCTGCCTCCTCGCGTATCTCCTCGTGCCCCGCTTCATATTCTCTATGCTTTCTTCCAGAAGCTTCTTCCCCTCTCCGCTGCTTCTCTGTTCTTCTGACAGCATCAGGTACTCGTGGAACTCCTTGAAGCCCAGGGTTTGGAACACACCTTTTGTGTAGTCTGGTGGGCTGAAAAATAATAAACGAAGTTTCAATTTATTTCAGACTAGCTTGCCCGCACGGCTTCTCCCGCCTAGGCTACCGTTTCAACACCCCATTTCACCCTTTAGGGGTTTATTTTATAAAAATCCTGAGACAAGCATTTCTTTATTTTGTATGCTTATGACACGAGTCTAGTTTAATTGGCTTAGCATTAAGAAATATTTTATTTCCGTACAAACTTTGGGGGTCCATTTTACCTTTTTCGAAGTGGAATTTCGCAAAATTCGTTCTTATTGTTTACTTAGACTCTAAGTGACTCAAAGAACTCAGATGGTCTAAAACTGTAACCCCCGAATACTGAAACGTTTGTTAACTATGACAACAGATTAATTCTAATACTGCCTTTGTCTGGCACTAAGCAAATGACAAAGGCAGCAATAGACTTAATCTGTCGTCAAAGTTAACAAACGTTTCAGTATTCGGGGGTTAGTCTTAGAATCTTAGACCATTTGAGTATTGGGTTCAAATTTCATGTCTCTATAATAAACGTTTTGGTCTGTGCTTTGATTCTTAGAAAAGGGCTTGTTCTTTTAGAGAGATTATAAAGAGGTTAACTTTGTAATTGTGTATGTGTGTTGGGGTAAGCTCCAGAACTACTTGTGAACTATCAGAGTTGTTACACTAGTTTTTAAGCCTCTTTTTAAATGTATAATAAAAATAAATGTATAATAAATGAAAATTTTTGTCTGAACAATAAAGAAATATCTATCTATCTACTTGTCTGATTTTATAAATTCTTTCACTAGTAGAAAGCTACACTATCACTGAGTGCTAACAAAACGTATCTTAGTTTTGTTTAACGCGGAAGCCGCGGTCAAAAGCTAGTATACCTAGGTAATAGAGTCTTATAGCGAAGTCGAAATACGATATGTGCCAAGCGAGACGTGATGCAACTATTTAAAAACCGGGCGCAGTGGCCAACATTAGGCAAAGCCAAGTCCAGCAGTGGGCAAACATAAGCCAAAGTCTCGTCCAGCAGCGAATAAACATAGGCCACAGAAGTGCTTTCAGAAATATTCTTTTATTTTAACAATCCCAAAGAGAATATCATCACTACGTTTACTACGTTTAAGAGACAAAGAGAAAAAAAAAAATATGGCGATTGTATGAAACATGTACTAGAACTAAATACCGATAGAGATAGTGCGATACAGGCAAGAGGTCGATAGAACAAGACAGCGGATAGACGCCATTATTTCAAGTAAGTACACGTTTCATAAATGTTGAAATCTCTTTTTTATTAAGAACTAGAAATGCTTTAGACGTTCGCGGATGTTTACCAAATATCCCGTTTCTTAAAAAATATTTTCATTATAAATAATATCTTTGTTTTCATAAAGGAAACTAAACAAAACCACCGTTAATTAAAGGTTAATGGAAGGGAACCCACCCCATTCTAATTATTTTAATAAAGTAACACTAAAGACGTTTCACGCCTAAAAGGTGTTCTGGGTGTCGATTCCAGGATTGTATTACAGCCAGTTACAGCTGTGGTAATGCGGTTACACCTGGCCCTGCCTTATGAAAGGTACGAAAACTTTCCAAAAAGTATTCTTACAAAGAAACTTCTCGTGAAAATATAAAAAAAAAAGTTTTTTACAAAAGACCTGTTGATATAGTCCTAAATTTAAGATTGGCAACGTATCTGTGATGCCTCTGTTGTGTAGTCGACGGTGACATCTTAGTTTCAGGAGGCCCGTCTGCCTGTTTGCCACCTTTGATAAGATAATATAATATGATAAGCCGGACTGTTACCAAATAAATAAACATATTAAAAAAATATAAAAATCTATATCATATATTATCTTTAATATATGCTATATCTTTAAAATCCATGGGAAGAGTTCTGACTGAAAACACTATAAAAAGATAATTCCAGTTAGCTCTATATCCTGTACCTACGTACATAAAACGTAAGTAAGTAAATAAATAAATAAAATAAATAAATATCTGGGACATTATTGCACACACGGTCATCTGACCCCAAACTAAGCAAACCTTGTAATATGGCTGCCAGAGACTGATATACGTACATAGATATTTTTAAATACATACTTATATAGATATTAACACCCAGACAGAACAAACACAAATATTCATCACATAAATGTTTGTCCTAGATGGGAATCGAACCCACGCCCCCAAACACAGAAGGTAGGTTCACAACCAACTGAGACACCGGGGCAGTGCATCCTTACTAATGTTATAAATGCGAATACGTAACACTCACTGTCTCTGTCAATCTGTCTATGTCACTCTGTCTCTCTCTCTCTGTCTGGGTGTTTGTCGCGTTATCACGGCTACACGGCTGAACAGATCGACCTGAATTTTTGGATGTAAATAGCTAAAGAGTAGAAGACGGACTTTTTTTTATTGGTCCACGCGAATAAAGTCGCGGGTAACAGCTAGTAATTATATAAAACGAAAATCATCTAACCTATAATCAAATTAAAGTTCTGATTCTGCATTGGAGAATTCGCACAAATAAAATATACCAAACACATTTTAGTAGCAATCAATATACTGAGAGGTAAATACCAAAATAAAAACAAACTTAAATTGCAAAATCCATTTCGACCGCACTTAATCGGCTGTCAGATAAATGGGAATCGATTTTAATTTGAATTATTTAAAAGTATTAGCGATATCAGAGCACCAGACTTTTTGTAAGTTTTGCTTGGTCAAATAAATCCATGGGACACGAAAACCTTCACGTTAGACTAACATTATTTACGGCTCCCCTGATTCAGGCTAGAATCACGGAATATCTTAAGAATACCATTGCTAATATTTTAAAGCAATTTTCATGTTATTAAATCTTATTTTGGCGAAGGAGAAGGAAATTTACTCGAAAAACTTGTGGTTTTTCTTTCTTCTTCGCGAAAATAAGAAATAATAATATGAAAATTGCTTTAAAATATTGGCAATGGTATTCTTAAGATATTCCGTGATACGTTTTTTTATATCTTTTCTGTAATATAATACTTAACAGATGGTTCAAAAGTGCGAACGAGAAAACTGAATCTGGCGAGCCGGCTCTGTACTGAAAATCCTAGGCCTCGGCTCCCATGGTTAAAGTTCTCTGTTCAAGTCGTGGCAGGCGGGGCAGATCCGAGATCGGCCAAGCATTGTACATTTATTAATGTACAATAAATTACCTAATTCTATAACCGATCTAAATCATAGCAAATTTAAACAGATTCTTAAGCATTTTTTTTTAATAATCCGTTCTACAAATTAAGTGAATATATGTGAATGAAATTCTCGGAATCCTCATTTTTGTGTAATGAACAAACGGAGTAAAGCATAATAAATACCTACTTGTCATACTATTATTCAATTATTTAAATTATTGATTAGTTTGTCTAATTTAACTCTAAACATAGTTTAATTTGTAAGAGTGACTTGCCTGTAATATTCAATGTTATTTATGGCCAATATATATTTCTGATTTCTGATTTTGGAGTAACTGATTTTTGTTGAATATTTAGCTTAACCTAGATTGGGTAGAGCCAATTTTTTTAACTCTATTCACTTAATTTTAAGTAGTTACTTATCTACAAAAGCGGTCTCATTTTCAGGGATGGTCCGTGCTCGTCCGTGTCTCTACCGAGCTATGCAAAAACCGAGGCTAGTGACACGTCCCTCTGATTTATTGGTCCTGGGCACTTTTTGTCGCCTCAATTATTTGCGAAGACTCGACGTTACGTAATTTTAGCATTACGAATGGGTTTTTTGTATCGTTCGTTCACCCCTCGATCACCTTTGTGCAAATACTCGAAAAACCAATGAATATGCAGCAAAATGTTTATTTATAAAGTCTAGACTAAGAAGTATGTGGTCTAGTGTAAATTACTTGTGACGTTCTTCCTAGAGTCCGTTAGTCACAGATCATACTAGATACCGCATTACGAGATTAGTTGTTCCTACAAAAAGTCACCAAAGTTTGAGGAAGCCGCGGGTCGCGGGGAATGCGATCGAGCGTTCTCATTGGCTATCTCAAGGTTACGCCGACTCACGCCTAACAATCAACCAATCAGTTTATTTTTATAAGTGTATTTAGACTGATGCGTGGTGCGCTTCGAGCGCCCTGAATGCAGAATCTAGGGTGTGATCTGTGCCGTCAGTTTAAAGTGGACGGATACAAATCTCCGTACACCGGTCATTACCTATACACTATTACTAAGCTACGACCAAAGTAAAATGAATGGACAGGCCGTTACCACACAAATTCATTAAAAATAACAAGTCAAAACAATCGAACTTAGGCATCAATACGTAATTAAAAGTATGTGTACATTTGTCACAAAAAAGAGATAGCGAATATAATATCTGCGATAAAAAAAGGCCTAGGTAGGGTAAGGCTTTGGAAGGGGATTAGTTGCTCTCGAACCGTTTCACATCTGAACGTACGTCTCGCACTTTTCAAAGACTGAAGCAAAATGAGCGCCGGCACTCACATAAAGGCTTCAAAATTCTCTTACTAGGGCCCGTCCATTCATTTTACTTTGGTCGAAGGTACTAAGTAGTAAAATTGTCGGGAAGCTCCGATTTCGATGAATAGTAACTACTAACCACGATTTTTTTATTTTTGAGTTCCCGATAAGTTTAGAACGTTTTTTGTTATCCACCCGCATTCTTCAGGCTACCCGTGAACATGGCGCATGTAACTGCCGAAATATCGAGAACTCATAAATATATTTTTTTTTAATTATTTATAGGCTTGCGTTTGACTGCCATCACGTCTTTTCACG
Organism: Apocheima hispidaria; assembly: GCA_947579745.1. NCBI lineage: Eukaryota > Metazoa > Arthropoda > Insecta > Lepidoptera > Geometridae > Apocheima > Apocheima hispidaria. Next base: position 12,913,980 of record OX388157.1, read on the forward strand.
TTTTTTTTTTCTTTTTTCCTCCTAAGAGGATTTTGGCGTCGACGTCTTATGCATTTGCCAGTGTCAATTATACAAATATATTCTCAAGTTAGATATTATCAAACAAGTCATAGTCACGGTCAGAGTCGAGCATAGCAAGTCACGGTCAAGCCTAAGTCATGCCACAGTAAAGTGGTGAGAACTTTACTAGAGCCTTCTATGGAGTTTTGGAAACAACACGAAAATTCACGTTTCACGACATTGTACCATTCACAAACACTCATGCATGTACACGAACACTTAACGGGTAGAAATTCACCGTTTTTACACATTAACACTCGAAATTACACAAGTTTTGAAAAATAATAAAAATGACGCGACATGAATTCTTCACGTTCCCGCCAAAACTCCACGTCTGATGTTAAATGACTGCTTCACGTTCCCGCCAAAACTTCTAGTGATGATATTCTATGTTCAATATTGTCACATCCAGTAATAGTGTCGTGAGTGGTAAGCCTTCCCCTCAAGGGCTCATTTTGTCACCGCTACCAGTTCATTATGTACAAAACACGTTACACGTTCACAACTAAGTTACATAACTATACGAAGTGTTGAGTAAAAGTGACTACTAAGTTAAGTTATATGGATTTACATTGTGAAATAATGAGTTTACGTTCAAGGTTGCTGGTTCACGGGCAAACAGTCGAGTTTATATGGCCTTCTTATTTTACTTATATCTATGTATATTGAAACTCTTTTTTTCTCTCTTATGTTTTGGCTCCACACAGTGTAATTAGCCAGTGTCAATTTTTGTAATATATCAAGTGAAGTTAAGTATTTCACAATTAAAACAATTCTTAGTCTAAGTCAAGCAAAAAAAATCCACGCCATGCCCCAGTAAAGTGATGGACACTTTATTAGAGGTTCTTATGGAGTTTTAGAAAAAATACGAAAAGTCACGTTTCACGATATTATACTATTCACCAACACTCGTGCACTGGGACTAGTAGTTATCGTAAAATATTTTACTTTATTTGCAATATTACAAAACTAACAACCGGCTAAATACACTATGTATGGAGCCAAAACGGAAGAGGGAAAAAAATAAAACATCAAACAGTTTTTTGGCGTTCAGAAAATCACGTTACATGTTTTTCCATACTATTTCGAGATTTTTTCTTTTATACATAACAAGAAGCATAAACGCTACATAATTTTCATAATTTCTATCTATTATCATTTTTCTATTATTGACCGAGCGAAGCGAAGGTCTCAGAGTTTACTGGGACAAATCGGCATATGTATGTATGTATGTATGTTTGTATGTATATTTGTCCGATGATAACTTGCGAACCGTTGATCCGAACTTCATGAAAATTTGTAGGCAAGTAGTTCATTTCAATACAATTTTCAAGTTCGAATATGAGCTGAATCGGTCCAGTGGTTGTGCAGATATAGGGGTCACGAGGTCTCAGTTCGCCGCGAACTACTAGTTTATTTAAAAACGAAAATGACAAAGTGAATAGGACCATAATTGGAACAAACCATAAATGAAAAAAAATATATAGCAAACGTGTTACACAATATTATACAATCGCCTACGTCCGTCGAAATAAAAGCAAGAACAGTAAGTGTACAAAAACAAAGGTTCTCTGACTTCAGGTGCACTTTTTATGAATGACTAGACTAGAGCGGTAGAGCTATAGCTATACCTATTAAGTACCTACTTACATTAAAGGCCTCGCTCGCTACATGGCCTGACCCAAGGATCTTGTATCACACTGGATAGAGTGATTGCTTTGGCAGCGTGTCCACTTTCTGTTGGCGCGTTTAGTGAGTAGGGAAGTGAAAACTAGTGCAGAATCTATCGATAAAAATGTACACAGTGTACAAAACTAAGAATTTGTAAATTAAGAACACAATGTTTGCAAAAATATGTACTTTATTTAACATCGAAACTCGTAATTGCCATGTAAATAGTACGAATATATATAGTATATATAGTAACTATGAAAGTTAATAAGTATCTACACCGTCTCCTAGTTTCTTTTATTCTTCCTAGTTTTTTAATTGACAGCCCAGTCATAAAACTAGATTTTTCAAAATGTTTTCAACAAAGTCGAGAGTATTTTGGTGGCTCCCAGTTTTCGCGCCTCACAGCCTTTATCCACTGGTTTCTGATTTCCGGACATTTTGGAAACCTATAACAAAATGTTTTATTTTAATTAATTGTTTAACCATGACACAACATTGGTACAAATTATCATACATTTCAAGCCGCGAAAGCTTTAAAAAGATTAAAATTAATTTATCGATAGAATACGTATCAAGCCGATTAAACGCGGATAGGAATTAACGGTTCATGTTTCACTTAATGTAGTATATGTAGGATATTACAAGAATATTATTAGATAAATATCGACCAAATATCGACAAAGTTTGAAACGTGCAGTGGTACTTCACTAGTAGGAACACGTAAAACAATGCATTTATTTATCTTAAATTAATGCTTAAATTCATTGCTTAATAACACTGCGTGATAGTTGTATGACTTCAAACATGTATATTCTTTAAGTGAAACGAATATTTAGCTTTGATTCTGGTTATTTTAGGTAAAAAACGCTACAAAAGACTTACGTGTGAAATGATAATTCTGGATCTTTTACTCCCCCTTTCGTTGTTCTCGATGCACAATACACAGCACAACACGCCATAATGCCACTATGTATAACAATATTAAGTATTCACAGCGATATTTTGATCCAATTTGCTTTTTTAGTAAGACTGGTCGCAATGTTGTGACCGACTAGTCGGTCAAAATGGACACAGAGTGCGAGGTTGCCAATCTTATAATAGCTCTCTCGCTTACTCTACGCGACGACCCGTGAAATAAAAAGAGAAACATGACAATGTAAACGTCGGAGCGGCAACGTCTCATGGGTCTGTCCAGTATGATGCTTCGTCTAAGGCCTGACCTGACACCGTGTGAAAGGGACAGCTAGACTTGAATTTCACGGGAGCAAAAGAAACAAACCATTAAGGTTATAGCTTCTCCCTTTCGCTCTCCCAGAAACTTATATATAGCCATCTCTATCACACGATATCGGGTCAGGCCATGTGTAAACACCCTAAGTATGAGTATATTGACCGCACTTCGTTGAGCGTTTTTTTTTTAAATATATAATTGGCAAACAATAGTGACTTGCCTCCTGATTTCCATCAAAGAGAATATCATCACTACGTTTACTACGTTTATGAGACGGGAGTTCCAAATAGAAAAATGAAAAAGGCCATTGTTTGAAACATGTACTAGAATACCGATGGAGATAGTGCGATAGAGTCAAGCTATCGATAAAGCAAGACAGCGATAGCCGCCATTATTTCTAGTACGCGTTTCATACATGTTCAAGTCCCCTTTTTTTACTAGGCACTTGCGCCAGACTGATCTCCATCTCCTATCCTATGGACAACTCCGATACCCGGCGCATTGTTTTTCTTTTCTGATGTATTTGGCTCCACACATATAGTGCATTTAGCAAGTGTCTAGTTTTGTAATATTACTTATAATTTACTATATTTATATTTTTTAAATATTTCATAATGAATACAAAGTCTAAGTCAAGCAAAGAAACTCACGGTATAGTCTTAGTCGTGCTCATGCCCCAGTTGAGGCAGAGGCAAGAGGTGGAGATTTTACTAGAGGTATCTATGGTTTTTTTTTGGAAACATCATGAAAAGTCACGTTTCACGACATTATACTATTCACCAACACCCTTGCACGTTCACGAACACCTAATGAAGAATAATACAATGAAGTGCCGTGAGTTCCTTACGTTTCCGCCAAAACACCCGGGGCATTGTCACGGCCTACCTTTGAGGACCCCGTTCACCATTCGTTTGAAGCAATCTAGATTATGAACAAGTACTTAAGAACTTAACATGAATTTAAAAAAAACACAATTCCTGAGTGCAAATTGTATCCTGTGTCACTCCGGTCGTAAAGAGGAATCGAAAGACACCTTACTCATCAAAATCGGTCAAGCCGTTTATGCTACAGGAGGGCCACACACAAACTTACTTACAGACGCCCAGACGCAGAATTGTTAAAAAAACATTATTTTTTTGGTTAGTGTAATTTTTGAAACAATCTATTTATTATCGCAAAATTAGTTGAATTTGAGTAATTAGGCTGTAATTGACAAAAAACGCAAGAAAATTTGAATTTCGCGCGCTGAGCGAAATGTTGCACCTTAAAACGAAAGCGCCACAAATGCGCTGGAAATCGGCTAACCTTAAAATGCGTAGCAAATACCTAATTAAATATCTATCCGTCTAATCAAAACCCAATCAACTCATTGCATTTTCTAATCTAACATTTTATTGTTTTTAAGATGTCAGGGCGTTTCGGCCTAGTGAAAATAGAACGACCGTGTAGCTTCTAGCTAAGAAGCACAGATCACACTAGATACCGCATTACGAGTTTTGTTGTTCCTACAAGTCACCAAAATCTCAAGGTTACGCCTACTCGCGCCTAACAATCTGAGTGATTTCTTATAAGTGTATTTAGACTGACGCGTGTTGCGCTTCGGGCGTGCTGAATGCAGAATCTAGGTTGTGATCTCTGGCTAGAAGTAAGAGTCAAGTAAGAAAAAGATAATGATGGTCGTTTTCATCAACCACGAACAAGGCGACGTCTATTTAAGGAACTCCTTTTCTAAGCAAAGTCCTAAGCATGCGTGGATCCACCGTTGTTGGCACGATGGGTACGCCCACAACCCTAATAGACTTGTGACCTAGTAGAGCCTGTGACACTGTGAAACTCTGATGTGCAAACAAACACACATTTACTTTTGTAATTTTCCTGAGCGAACAAACTAACATTTTACAGTTTATTAATTTACTAGTGTTCGCCCCACGGCTTTATTTAAAAAAAAAATTATATATATAGCCATCTCTTTCACACGATGTCAGGTCAGGCCATGTATAGGCACTCTTAGCACAGTCACTCCGAATCGGTGTCGTAACTTTAGGTGACACCTAACGCTACTAGTTTTCACCTAAAGTGTGCTGAAACGTTTTTTTGCCATAAGCAACTCCTTATATCCTCCTATAGTTTGTAATATAATTATGACCACATTAGCACATAACACAATAGTTAAGGACGCTTTCAAACTACCGTCCTAGCACTATTCCGTCCCGAATTATACGAGTCAATAAATAAGTACACGTAAAGCTCCATTGATCATTACAATACTAACAGAAAACAACGATTTAACGTTACGCGGCATTGGTGCACAAACTAAAAAAGTACAGATTGACTACTCTGATTTTAAGGATACCTTGGCTTACTTGAGCACCCTTGCTCCTTGCACACATTAACAAACAATTAGGACAAAAACAAAAAATAATAATATAGGAATGGTAAAAAAGACACTATGTAGTATAATATTATATAATATTTATGTTAGGTTAAAAACAATTGTTCATTATTCCTATTGTTATTGTTATTGTTGGACGCGACGTTGCAGCGGAAAGACACTACATATTGGTCATTTTTGATACAGTTTGAAAATGAGCTTCCGCAAAGTTACGCCTCAATCAATCAACTGTTATTATATAATATTAAATAATATATATAATATAATAGTATCCCTAAAATATTGTAATTTATGATATTTACTGTTTATTAATTTAGGGTTCCTATTTTTAGCAATAGTAATACTCGAAAAAATCATTTCACCGTTTTGTATTTCAAAAACTTGCGTTCTTTCATGGTGGAATATTATTAATTATTGGTATGGCGTGTCGTTTCGAGTTGTTATCAAAACTCCGCAAAAACTTCCAATAATGCGCCCACACAGACGCATGACTTGAACTCTACTTTGACTTAGGCTTTAATTGAGTGGGATTTTAAAAATAACAATATTATACTTTACTTAGAATACATGATGCTTTTTAATACATTTTCAAAGGTCTTAGTAATAAATTGTTCGTTATAGATAGATAGATAGATTAACTCTTTATTGTTCACACAAATTTTACATAATTTATAAACAGACTTTAAAAAGTAGTGTAACAACTGGCGGCCTTATCGCTGAAAGATTATCTTGTATACAACATCCTTACAACCTAGCCTAGCCGATTAAAAAGCACAATACATAACTAAACAACACACTGGCTAAATACATTACGAGTGGAGCTAAAATAGAAGACAAAAAAGTAAAAACTAATATTTATCTAGCTTTACTAAGCGGTTAGGTTTTTACAGCTTTTTTTCGTTTTTCCTCAACGTCGTGGTGGTCGCGTCGCATCCCCGAGATGTACTCGGCGACGGAACATTTTGCGAACGTTTTAATTTCACGGATAATTTGTGTGGATCGAATGCCCTTTGTTTCGTTTAAATTAACTATCGATCGTGCGCCATCTTGGTTTTTACAGAGATTTAAGCGCGTGCTTGAACATCTTTTAGCGTATTTTTGTATTTTACGCTACGTAGTATAATTACCATGCACTTATAATTAGAATCAACTAATGTATTTACTACAAAAAAAAAAAAAAAGTACTTTTGTTATACGTAATAATAGTATGTATAAAAGAACAAGCTCTTTTCTAGAAATAAACGCTCAGACCAAACCGCTTATAATAGAGACGTGAAATTTGAACACAATTACTCCACAAATTAATTGTAGGTTAACGATAACTGAATTTTGCGAATTTCCACCTTTACAGGGGTAAAATGGACCCCCAAAGTGCGAATGAAAAAAGAAAAACTACGACAATGAAATTCGGTTTTTTGTACTAAGCTTAAAAAATAAAGAAAGGCATGTCTCAGGATTTTTTGAAAATTAACCCTTAAGGAGGTGAAATGGGGTGTTGATTTACTGTAACCAATGCGATCGAAGCCGTGCGGGCAAGCTAGTATTAAAATAAGAAGAAAAAGTTATTAATTAATTTAAAATCTCTATGTTACCTATTGACCCGGGTATGTCCTAAAACTGCGACCAGAACCGCCAGAGGATGGGTAGCAGTGTCCTCTTAGTAAACGGTGAACTATATTATATATTTTTTCTGTCCTAGCTATGTACAATCTGGTGTGAACAACAAAGAGTTTATCTATCTATCTATATATTATCAGGTGTATTTTTCAACTAACTTTTGCCCAAGTTATTATCCGCGTTGTGACAAAAACATAAGCCCTAGTCACTCAGAGATAGTGTAACTTTCAACAACAACAGTGAAGGAATTCTCAGAATCTGTTCAATAGTTTAAATTTAGAGATTAGTCCCTGAAACAAACAAAATTACAAAGTTTTTTTTTATTTTGGCGTCGCTCGTCTTATGCATTTGCCAGTGTCAGGTATACATATATATTATCAAGTTTTGTTATATATTTTACTATGAAAACTGACGTGGTTTTGATACATTTTGTTTTAATAAAACGGGAATACTCACGTTAAATTGAGTCGGTTATTCCGACTATAGTTTCGATCACATTCCTTGATAAAGATCAAGGAATGCTAAGCGTGGCACGCGCGCGACCTCGTCTTGCCTTGCACTACTACTTGTCTTTGTTATATATTATCAAACAAGTCATAGTCACAGTCAAAGGCGAGCAAAGAAAGTCACGGTCAAGTCCAAGTCATGCCCCAGTAAAGTGGTGAATACTTTACTAGAGCCTTCTGTGGAGTTTTGGAAACAACACGAAAATTCACGTTTCACGACATTATACCATTCACCAACACTCGTGCATGTACACGAACACTTAACGGGTAGAAATTCACCGGTTTGCACATTAACACTCGAAATAACACAAGTTTTGGAAAATAATAAAATGACGCGACATGAATTATTCACGTTCCCGCCAATACTCTCAAACAAGTACAAAGTTTATCTCTATATTAGTATAGACGCAACCCGTGAAATACATATCATTGAGGAGGTCCGGTGGGCATCAGTTTCACTACACCAAATTATATTTTCTGAATGCAAATGGTTTGACTTTTTGACGAAAATACCTAAATCGCTTTATATATATTTGAGGAGTTTCCTCCATTCCTCCTTCCCATTACCAGAACTGGATTTTTATAAAAAAATAGGACCAATCTGGAAGTGCCTACATCCAAATTAAAAAATAATTTTCAAAACTATCGAATTTTCTTGGCGCCATCCGTGAAATACTTTATCTTTGTGGATTTCCGATGGCTATCTCTGGTCTTCTTCATCAGTTCCACTTCACCAAATGAAACTTTCAATTCATTTCTTCAATCAATGTGTGTTGCCAGTGATGACATATGGAACTGAAACGTGGTCCTTGACTACTGGCCTTTTGGAAAAACTCAGAGTCGCACAGCGGGCAATGGAGAGAGCTATGCTCGGAGTTTCTTTGCGCGATAAAATCCGGAACGAGGATATTCGTCGAAGAACCAAAGTTGCCGACATAGCTTTCAGAGTTTGCAAGCTGAAGTGGCAATGGGCGGGCCATATCACTCGAGGAACCGATAACCGGTGGGGAAGAAAGGTTCTTGAGTGGCGACCACGAACCGGAAGACGCAGCGTAGGTAGGCCTCCCACTAGGTGGACCGACGACATTGTGAAAGTCGCGGGCAACCGGTGGATGCAAGTGGGCCGTTGTCGGTCGGTGTGGCGCTCTAAGGGGGAGGCCTATGTTCAGCAGTGGACGTCTTATGGCTGATGATGATGATGATGATGAAATGAAACTTTCTGAATGCAAATGCTTGACTTGTTGACGAAAATACCAAAATCGCTATATGTATGCTTTTAATATTCCTAATAATAAATATATTAATTAAATATATTTAATATGAGTTCCCTCAATTCATCACGGATCTCATTATCAGAACTGGATTATAATAAAAATGGGACCAATCTGGAAGCATCGCCTTTCAAATACAAAAAAAAAAAACTAAATCGGTTTATAAATGACGGAGTTAAGGCCTCGATACATGGCCTGACCTGACATCGTTTGTAAGAGATGGCTATATATAAGTTTCTGGGGGAGCGAAAGGGAGAAGCTATAACCTTAATAATTTGTTTCTTTTGCTCCCGTGAAATTCAAATGTAGCTGTCCCTTTCAGACGATGTCAGGTCAGGCCATGTGTAGACACCCTTATTCTCTATCTGAGGTAACAAATAGAAGTAGACAAAAAAAATTGAATTGAGAACCTCTTTTTTAAAAAAAGCGAACTTGGTTTTTGGTACACTTTTAGTTCAAATAGAGTGCGCATCGATAATTCTGATAATTCATACACTGATTTAGAGATGACGATGATTTATTGGTCTACGAGAGTCTTTAAACAAACAAGTGATTTGACATTTTGCCTTTTGAAATTAATATTAATAGAGCCTGTACCGGGTATCGCATGAGATCACGGCTGATACTTTGCAATTTAATCTCAGTAAATAAAACGGGAAATCTTTTTATTTTTTTGTCCTTCAGGACTTTGATGCATTTGCCAGTGTCAGTTTTTTTTGTATATAAAAACGGGGAAACCTATTGGAATTGAAAAATGTTTTACAATCGTGGGAGGAGTGGATATGGTCAGAGGAGAAGGAGAAAAAGAATAAAAAAGAGATAAGGATATACTTGAAGGAAATGTATATTTTACTACTATGAAAACTGACGTGGTTTTGACACATTTTGTTTTAATAAAACAGGAATACTCACGTTAAATTGAGTCGTTTATTCCGACTATAGTTTCGATCACATTCGGTGATCTTTATCAAGGAATGCTAAGCGTGGCACGCGCGCGACCTCGTCAAAGACCTCGTCGTGCAAGGCAAGACGAGGTCGCGCGCGTGTTACCCTTAGCATTCGATTCAAAGGCCTCAAATATTTTTTATAATTACCTGTGTAAATAAATGAATAAGAAACTGGATACTTACTTTCCATCGTGTATTCTGTGCTTGTTATGTCTCGCGTGAAAGTCTAGAAGCTCATCAATCAGGCCCTCTTCTACCATCTTGTCTACGCGACCGTCTAGTCGCTCGCCGTGGACGGTCTGTAACAAAAAGGTTGCATATTTGACGTGTTTTCAAATTCGAATTCAAAACTTTAGTTAATTCGGACTAAAAAGGTCCATATTACACTTAAAAATTCATTCAAATTACAAAATAAACACAAAGGAGTTTTGGCGGGAACGTGAAGAATTCATGTCGCGTCATTTAATTATTTTCCAAAACTTGTGTTATTTCGAGTGTTAATGTGTAAAAACAGTCAATTTTATCCGTTAAGTGTTCGTGGGTGAATGGTATAATGCCGCGAAACGTGAATTTTCGGTTTTGATTTAAAAAAAGTTCCCGTTTGTTTTCGTACATCGTACTTCTCCCGGAATCCGTACGGTTGAGAACCCTAATTCGATCTCGCATTATGTTCCCGATGTGTATGTCACAGCCTCACGGCACAGAATACATAATAGTAGCACCATGACACAGATACACAATGTTGCACCCAGTTGGAATGCATGACTGGAGCAGGAACTGAGACCGCGCCCTTCTGCTCTAGTATTTATTTGGACTCCACTCGTGATGCAAATATGACATCACGACATGGTCCACGTCGACGCAGTCTCTATTCTCTACATATTATAAAATAAAGTCACTCTGCGCATCTGTCTGTATATCCGCTAAGTCCTCCTAAACCATGGATTTTGATGCGGTTTTCACCATCAGTTAGATAATTTTTCACGGACGGGATTTTGCAGGATTATAGGTTTTTTTTATAGGATTATATATATAGGAAAAATAATACAAGGTTGCGACATGATTTCTTCTCGATCCCGCCAAAACTCAACACCGCAAGTTGTTTGACGCGAGCGATTTATAGTTGGCTACTTCCATCATGCACCCACAGCGGCGCGTTCAGTAAGATCGTCTGACGACGCTCTATGACGTTACAAGTATGCTGCAAATGTCATCGAGCGTCGTCGGAGACCTTACTGAACGCAGCCCAGTGTGACGATCTTGGACCGTCGCTCTTGGCCCAAAGCACACACATTTATTATTTTTCGCATAAAACTATTCCAATCAATATGACATATAAGTAATTAACCTTACAGAAGGTAACAGTAGATCGTGGAATAAGCATTATCAACTATTTATACGCGCATGCGCGACGTCGTGACCGGTCGGTCATGACCTGCAGTCCTGATTACCTGTATCTGGCAGCTGGGTGACGATGACACAGTATATATTAATTAGGTAAAGTACTAACTTTACCCTATACCTACCCATTACCTTTACCCCCTTATTAATATACGCGGAGCAGTTACTCAGTCTCTTTTTTTCTCTTATGGTTTGGCTTCACACGTTGTGCATTTAGCCAGTGTCAAGTATTGTAATATTTCAAGTGAAGTCAACTATTTCACAATTAAAATAAGTCTTAGTCATAGTAACTCACGGTCAAGCTCACGTCATGCCCCAGTAAACTGGTGGAGACTTTACTAGAGGTTTCTAAGCCGTTTTGGAAACAGCACGAGAAGTCACGTTTCACGACATTATACTATTCACCAACACTCGTGCACGGTAAAGAACACTTAATGAAAATAAAAAAACATTTTTACACATGAACACTCGAAATAGCACGTGTAAATTTTGGAAAATAATATAATGACGCGACATGAGTTCTTCACGTTCCCGCCAAAACTCCTACTCAGTCTTCTGTCTTTTTCAATCGAGTTCTAATTTCAAAAAGAGCGAAAAGGACTAAACATATGGTAACTAATCTAAGGGCACTCCACGTTTATTAATACTGGGGTTATAGTTTACTAGCTCGTTTTTTCAGCGCGTCGGGCATATCATGTCGGGCTTTTACGTCAACTGGACTCGGCAACTGGACCCGCGGGATGAGTTGACAAACTCATTAATTTGTTATTTTTCTTTTATCAAATGGTGCTTAAAACCAAGTGTACAAAATTTCTCATATTTTCCGAATTACTTTGCCGTTATCAGAGTCACTCGCTTCCTTCTGGGGCTCTATTTTTGAATCGCGCGCTTGATTGTTTCATGCGAAATTTCCGACGCTGCGCGACCGTAAGCCTGATCGGTTAGCGCAGCGTTAGTAATTTTGCGATTCGAAAATAAACCCCCTGATCTCGCTTGGAGAATTCAAATAACAGCGTTAGTAATTTTGCGATTCGAAAATAGACCCCCTGATCTCGCTTGGAGAATTCAAATAACAGCATATTGAAGTGACTTGGTGGTAGTGACTTGACCTTGGCAGACTGATTTTTAAATCGTGAGTGACAGTGCACCAGATTTTTAACCGACGAAGAAAGAGTCTTATCTCAACGCTAGCCATTTGGCACAGATAAATCGAATAGATACTATCTATGCCACTAGCTTGCCGACGAAATTGCTTAAGTTGCCGGCCAGAATTGGCTTTCACTTGCGAAAGATCGGGAAGCATGGCTTGAAATGGAGGAGGCCTTTACCCAAAGCCTTTTATATATTTTTCTTTATTAAAATCAACTAAATATTTTTTTTTAATCATGGTATTGTAGTTTACGAGAACATACTAGCTACAACTTTGACAAGCACAGTCTCAAATGGCGGGAACGTGAAGAATTCATGTCGCGTCATTTTATTATTTTCCAAAACTTGTGTTATTTCGAGTGTTAATGTGTAGAAACGGTGAATTTTTACCCGTTAAGTGTTCGTGAACATGCATGAGTGTATTTGAATGGTACAATGACGTGAAATGTGAGTTTTCGTTGGTTTCCAAAACTCCATAGAAGGCTCCAGTAAAGTTTTCACCAGTTTACTGGGGCATGACTTGGACTTGACCGTGACTTGCTTTGCTCGCCCTTGTCTGTGACTTTGACTGGTTTGATAATATCTAACAAAACTTGAGAATATAATTGTATACTTGACACTGGCAAATGCATAAGACGTGCGACGCCAAAATCCTCTTGGGAGGAAAGAAAAAAAAAAACTCAAATCCTCAGATTACCAGTAGTCTAGTAGTACATTTGATGACCATAATTGTTACATCGTCGGTAATAACCCAAAATTATGAAGGCATGTAGTTACAAAGTTTCAACGGCAGCTAAGGAATAATAACAAGCTAGTAAGGATATTAAAATGCAGATAACGCCCGCCTCAGGCATGTCCGCTGAGCATATACTTCAGGGGTATATAGTCGTTTTAAAGCCATCTCACTCGCATTTGCACACTACTAGACGAATTTTTTAAGGATAATTTGGACGACATCCAAACTGTTCCTAAACCCTATTAAGATCATATGTATTACTAAGCTCAAAACAGACTTGCTTATAGCCACATATGTCGCAATAAATGATTGAGTATTTATTTGTAGATAAAGTTTGAATTTCCAAAATGTCGATCACTACAGAAACATTTTAAACTAGCAGTCGCGCCGAACTAGACCTTGCGACCCCTATAACTTCACAACCCCTCGATCGATTCAGCTCATATTAACTTTAACTTAAAACTTATATTGAAATGAACTACTTGTCATGAAGATCGGATTAACGGTTCTCAAGGTATAGTCGGACTTACAAACATATAAACATACTTACAGCTCCCGTAGTCACTGAGACCTTCGCTTCGCGCGGTCGGTAAATTTTCGTTTTGATACCTTTTAATTTGTCGGATAAAGATCGAAAACACCTTTCTTTATTACCCGGCTGCACAAGAGAAATGGTAATGTTTTTGCTGTATCAGGGGTGTATGTATTTAAGGATTCCTTCATTTATACCTCTTTATTCCTGGAAAGACTTATGCAACATTTAAAATACAAAAGAACGAACACATCAACCATTTGATGGACATAGGCCTCTGTCAAAGCATTCCGCTCGGTTCAAATTTAACCTATAGGTACGCTTTTAGTTACTCCTAACTGCTTTACGATACCTATTAGTTCAATGGCCTTACGGTATGCACATCGTCGCCCTACGCATCGCTAGCCGATACGCGATCTCGGGTTCACTTCAGAACTGACAGTCCCACTGGCACTTCTACATTAAAACTGAAACCAGAACTTGCGACACAGTGAACTTTGCCCCGGAAAACTACATCTTATTATGATCTTGCAGTAAACGGACTTCCTAATCACTATTATTGGGGTTACTCCGGATTGTCCGGATACACCTCTGCACAACACGCGACACCCACAGCCCGCGGCGAGTTACGATCGAGTCCCATTGAGTACACGCCCAGCGGTTAGGGTTGTCAGTTACATATCGTCTTGATTTATTCTAGATCTTGAAGCTTGAAAATCTAGATCTACATGTTGCGTCGTCTGCCATACCGTCGCTGCTTATGAGGCTGGTTGGCGGTTAGCTTTGACCCTGCCGGCTCAGTAAGTACTTATTCCTCTTCCTATTCACTCATTCAGCCGCCATTTCTGCATATGCAATGTATGAGAGGATACACACATATCTTGTTTTACATTGCCTATCCACACACTCTTAGGTTGCCTCTTTTATTGCGATCGCTCATCACGAATAACGCCATCATTATGAGTAATCAGTGAGCAGCACCACCATTATCTAAAATAGAAAGGCGCCACCTGCATTCGCGTGGCAGCCCTATCGCTGCACCCACTGAATGGATGACATAATTGACGTGAGTCAGACGGAGTGCAATCGTCGATTGTGTAGTAAAGTACTCGGTACGAGGTCCAGTGAGTAATCGGACCTGACACGGCACGCTACGAGTAGCTAGGTACTTGGTGCAACTAAATAGGCTGTTCTCGATTGTTGCAATAGAGTTTTTTTTTTAAATCTTGTTTTATTCGCTTATTTTTTTGTTAAACAAAAAAAAACGTAGTTTAACATTTTTTAATTATTGGTACCGTAACATCGCTCAATGATTCGTCTTGGCGCTAGGTCTTCTAACAATGAACGTCGTCAGTTTTGGGTTTTGAGAGATGAACGCGCTGTAAAAAGAGCTTGTCGTGTTCTTTGATTTCCCTTTTATCAATGCAGGCAGATGTGGTCAATCGCAAACTTATTCATACAAACTATTATTATAATTCTGAGGAATATAGCCGCAGTCGTATGCGGACCAATAAAGCTTCGCTTGCGCGATTCAGAACTCCCTACATTACAACTGTCAGTCTATACAAAACGTCAAAAAAAGAAACAAAAATGGATCAACGCCGTCTAACTATACGCAGTAAGCTAGTCTCTCTGTCTGGATGTTTGTCGCGTTATCACGGCTAAACGGCCGAACCGATATTGAAAACATTTGTAAAGGAGTTACTGTATATCACAAAGACGAACATAGAATACTTTTGTTATGTACGAGAGAGAGAGACATAGTTACTTCCTATAGTTCGCTAGGTGGCGTTGATCCATTTTTGTGCATTTTTTTGACGTTTTGTATGGACTGACAGTTACAATGAAGGGTGTATTTTTCTTTTTTCTCTTTCCTCCTAAGAGGATTTTGGCGTCGCACGTCTTATGCATTTGCCAGTGTCAAGTATACATAATATATTCTCAAGTTTTGTTAGATATAATCAAACAAGTCATAGTCACGGTCAAAGTCAAGCAAAGAAAGTCACGGTCAAGTCATTCCCCAGTAAAGTGGTGAAAACTTTACTAGAGCCTTCTATGGAGTTTTGGAAACAACACGAAAATTCACGTTTCACGACATTATACCATTCACCAGCACTCGTGCATGTTCACGAACACTTAACGGGTAAAAATTCACCATTTTTACACATTAACACTCGAAATAACACAAGTTTTGGAAAATAATAAAAAGACGCGACATGATTTCTTCACGTTCCCGCCAAAACTCCATGAAGGTGTTCTAAATTGCGCAAGCGAAGTTTTTTCCTCGATAGCTTTATTGGTCCTGATACGACTGCGGCTATATTCCTCTAAATTATAATATTAGTTAGGATAATTAAACAAACTATTTATCTCTTCCGTTAGTCTTAATTTATTGACATCTTATTCGAAAACTGTTATCGTATCCACTTGACTGTTGTCAATTAACATAATGTTGAGCATTAGAACTAGTTTTTGTCCTCAGTTTTGTATAAAAAATCAATTAAACAGGTACTCTCTTTCGTTGAGTCAGCGGTAAATAGACAATTTAGAAGCAATTTACAGGTACAACTTGGAACCAGCATTGCCAGACTGAGATATTTTTTTCGCGATTTTGATAAAAATTTAGCGTTTCGTTTTTTTTTAAAGTCTGTATTTGATTATAGTTTAGCTGATTTTAAGTCATGGTGTGTTTAAAATACAGGATAAATATTGTTATTGGGGAAAATATTCCTCTTAGTAAAGTTATTATTGTAAAATAAAGGTTTTAATATCTATATAAGTATGTATTTAAAAAATATCTATGTACGTATATCAGTCTCTGGCAGCCATATTACGAGCTTTGCTTAGTTTGGGGTCAGGTGACGATGTGTGCAAAAATGTCCCAGATATTTATTATTATTATTATATTTGTATAGACTTGTTGATTCTCTGTCAGTTTGATTGGTCCTCGTTATAACTCGATATCTATGGACCCTGTCAATCTTATTTTTTTTTAACAATTTGATAGTAATTACTAATCATATCATTGAAAATAACATAATTATGAATAAAATTATTTTAATATTTTATAAATTTTTAATAACCAAGAAATCGTGGGTTTTTTCTTGAAAGTGACATAATGGGACAAACTTTGGGCCGTTTCTAATAATTTTACGGAGTGGTTCTACCAGTAAGACTAATACACATTTTCTTATAGTGTTTCTCATAGTAATACTTCGTTAATCTTATTTTGCGTCATTAGTCTCCCTAGAAAAGTTCCCAAAATATGGGAAACTTGTGAATCACATTAGGCAAACTTCCTTGAAGCACCGGGGCCCTGATTCTGCAAGCTAAGTGAACGCGCAAGTGAGGTGAAAGGCTAAGTGTTATACATATTTCTTTCCCAGTACTGCAGAGAAATGTCAATTCTTAAGGTGCAACGTTTCACTCAGGGCGCGAAATTCAAATTTTCTTGCTTTTTATGTGATATCCACGATGAGTAATTAAGCTGTAATTGACAAAAAACGCAAGAAAATTTGAATTTCGCGCGATGAGTGAAACGATGCACCTTGAGAATTGACATTTCTCTGCAGTACTGGGAAAGAAATATGTATAACACTTAGCCTTTCACCTCACTTAGGTGATTTGGCATACACATTTAGTACTTGATTCTAAATAAGAATTTTGAATATGAGCAAAATCGGTCAAGAGGTTGTCAAGATCATGAGTTCTCGGTTCAATGTACCGAACTAAAAACCTCACGACCTTATATCTTAACAACCTCTTCACCGATTTTGCTCATATTCAAAATTCTTATTTAGAATCAAGTACTAAATGTGTATGCCAAATCACGTTTTTTTTTGGGAATTTCTCCCCCTCCAAATTTTAGAAACTGTATACCAAGTTTCGTCAAGATTGGTTGAAAAATACGACCTGTACGCCAGTACCAACATACGGAGAGATGAAAGCAATTTTTTACAGTTAAAACGGATACCTTTCGTTCGCTTCGCTCACTCGGTCAAGAAGGAACTACAGCCAAAGAAAAGAAAATGCAAAACTGAAGCTATGTTCACTAAAGTGAACGCGCAAGTGAGGTGAGAGAGTTATTTTGTCGTTTTTCAACAGTAATCGGCAAGATAAACGTAAGTTCACACAGCGCCTCACTTCACTTGCGCGGGCACGTAGCGTGTAGAATACCCATACAGGCGCGGGAAAATATACAGGGTTCTAAGGAAAGAGTATGCTAAGCCAAAAGCTAAGCTAAGCTCATAGTACTCATGATTGTAAACAGCTTTTAGTATGGGACCAACAATGAAATCGAGAATAAAATGTCAGCTGTTCCATACACTTTGTCGAGTGTCAATGACATTTTTCTATGGAACAACAGATATTTTTTTCTCGATTTCAGGGCTGGTCCTATAGTAAAAGTTTTTCATAATGATGAGACGATCCTTTCTCGGCTTAACATAGCCTTTCCTTAAAACCCTGTATTGGGTTTCTGGATTTCATGGAGTTTGGATAATAACATTAGCAAGTAAATTGTCTCATTTCGTAATCAACGTTTTGAATTTAATTAGTATTTTTTATTTAGTTTTCAAGGTCTTATACACATACATACAGGCGTGGAAACATATATGATGCTTTTGGATTTCATGGAGCTTGGATAATATAACATTAGCATGTAAATTGTCTCATTTGCTAATCAACGTTTTTTTTTAATTTTTAGTTTTTGAGTCTTTTTTAATTAGTTTTTTTTTGCGGTATTATAACATAAGCAAAGTTTTTATAATTTATACGGATTTTCGGTTACTTTAGTCAAAGAAAGAGTGTTACATTATGGTAAACTAGCTGCATCCTGCAGTTTTGGCCTCGATTTACAAGTTTTCGCGCATTCCATGACATGACAATGGCCAAAAGAGAACAACAAAATAAATGGAAATTGGACGACAGATGGTTTTCCTCAAATTCATCATTATCATATCAGTTATGCTGTATCGAAAAGGAAAAGACTGAAAAAAAAAAAAAAGCATTGAGGTATATGGACATACTATTATAATTATAATGTGTCCAGCAATTTCACGTTTGGGTCATATTTCACGTTTGGGTCATATCATAACGCATGCTGTTTGACATGTTTCATAGAATTCCATACATTATAGGACCCCTATTCTCAAAAGCTGAGATTCAATCTCGTCTCGACAAAAATATCGAACTTCGAAATTTCTTATTCTCAACTAGATATTCACGATGGCTAGCGTGCGAGATACATCGAGTGGTCAGAAGGTCGGAGGCAATCGAGATCAATTTCTCATATCTCCGAATAGGGGCCCTGGTTCACATGTACTGCACCAGCACCTTTGATAAGTTTTTGGTTAACTTCTCAAAGCCCGCAACGGTCATTCTGCATCTGGAGTTGGTGTGGCTGAGTCCTCAGGCTCTACAATTTATTACTATCGTCTTTGCAAGACTACTCAGAGTACTTAGATGCTTGTATTATGTGGCTTCCGTAGGACCTGGCTTACCAAATTGGGGCAAAACTGGGGTTTTCATACAGAGATGATAAAAAATTTGATATGGCACGTATAATAACAAGTCACAAATGTCACAATACATTATTATTACATTTATTTTGTGACTTTGCAAAACCTAAATAGCGTTCTCTAATTTACAATTTTGCTACACAAATAATGCTTAACATAGTCAAAAACAAAAACCCCATAAAAACACACAAAGCGATGAAACACAAAAAGGCACCGACAACCAGTACACAGTATTGCATTACAATAATTCTTATTCTTATTCTTAACTAACACCCAGACCGTATAAACCGATAGTAAATATTACAATTCATCCTTAAAATACCACCTCTAAAGGGGTAAAATGTACCCCCAATGCATTTGCTTAGCATGTTTTTCATGCTAAGCAAATGGTTTATGTACTAATCATAAACAATAAAGTAAGGCATGTCTCGCAAAGCAAGTCATGGCGTTTGGGTGTGTGGGTGGTGTTGGAGTGCATGTGGCATGTGTGTGTGAATAATCTACCTATAAAGAGGTGAAATTTACTGTAGCTTATGCGAGCGAAGGCGTGCGGGCAAGCTAGTTTAAAAAAAAATGCCATATCTACCACGATCCTACTCCGATATCATCCAAAATTCGCTCGCCCAGTGGGCGTCTGACTAAGATCAGCGGAATGCGACTCCGAAACAGATCTCTATGGTCAGTGCATTGAACTGCAACGCTCATAGCATACAAATAGAACAATTAAACGGATTAAAAAATCGCAGACCCAACTACAAGATTTTAAATAAAGAACAGGCCAACTTACGTCTTTTTTCGATTGTTACAGACGTTCTAAATGTTTGGTGGACAAAAGATGTAAGTGCGTTCACAAACAGGTAAGTTGCGACGTTTTATGAATTTCTGTTGTGTTTATGCGAGCGTTCAACCTGGTTTTAGCCATAGCGATTGTGTCTGTTATTCAAGGTCAAGCCTGGTTTCCAAAATTTTAATTATTGATTTTTGATTAACTACGATAAGATTACCTGTGGCCGATGGGATCAGACGCGACATTTTTAACAGACAACGGCGAACGCAAAAGCATATGTAGATCGTTCAGGCGTAACTTTGCGGTACTTTATCTCAAATCTGTATTTATAATTAATCTTTAAACCAATTTTAACGAAACCAGAAACATTTTTTTTTTAAAAAAAACGAGCAATAGTGTAATAGTGAGCGTCTAATATGCATATATATTTGTTTGTTACCGATGTGACCACCTAAGTACAGCCTCAACGCTTTAACCGATTTCGATAGTGAGGTGTCAATAGATTTGTGTAGGACCAAGGGCCGTTACAGGGTAAAAGACATCATCCCACATAGAATATGGCGAATGGCTTAAGGACCATTTACCTAGGGATGTAAAAAAATAGGAGTGCATTGTATTTATTTATTTTAATGAACTGTAATACCATGACTATGACTAGACTGGTGGTTGAATCGATCTTTAAAATTGAAAGTGAGGTTTGATAAATTTGATAAAAACGGGAATACTCACGTTTAATTCAGTCGGTTATTCCGACAATAGTTTCGATCACATTCCGTGACCTTTATCAAGGAATGCTAAGCGTGACACGCGACCTCGAGATTTCGGAGTCTGTCTGACTTCAACAGTTGATTATAGCAGAAATTATAAAAGCTAGCAATTTGAAATTTGGCATAGACTCGGACGTTTGCCACATAATTACAAAAAAATAATGTTATATCTGTCTTTTGCTGCAAATAGGTCGAGGAATATAAGATAACATTTTTAAAGCTACGCAATTTGGTCAAGCTTTTGACACCTTGACGGAAACATAAAAATAAGTTAAAAAATAGGTAACACTCAGATCAAAGAATTTTATTACGACCATTTATTGAAATCGAGAATTTAAACGCGCCATGAATAGGATAGTTTGCACAAGTGTAAATGTCATTATGTAAAGAAACGAAATTGAAACTGCTTTTAACCCAGTGAGGGGCAAAATGTAGGTTTCTTGTTATTCTATGTAAATTAGCGAATGTTCACAATTACTATCATAATATTAGGTACGAGATAGTTTCTATTGTCTTTGCATACGTTATCAGAAGAAGAAGGCATCTACCGAATTTTTCAAAAACATAATATCGAATAATTCAATTCAACGATTATTCGATATTGCGACGTTAATAATCGGTAAGAAAAACGCAGGCTAGACTCGGGCCCGCAGGCCTAATATATGAGCATGAGACAAAATATTGTCTATTATTTGTGTCGTGCGAAAATGAGAATAGTATATATAAGGTACATAATCGTAACCGTGTCAATCGACAAAAATAGTAAAGAATATTAACGTTGCATGGTTACGGTTTCTGCGAACAGGTTCCCTACCTAGACCAAAATTTCATAAGTGTAAAAGAAACAAAGTATAAATGATTACTTTTATTTGTTTTTTTCTTCTATTTTGTTTCACTTACTCCAATGTATAGCTAATAACGCTAGAATAACGCTGCACACTCTTAGCTCCCCTCTTGTTTTCCCTATATCGGGGATGCCATGGAACAGACACAAGAACATGGACAACTAACACCCAGACCCAGAGCAGATATTTAAATTCATCATTCAAACATCCACCCGGCCGTGAATCTAAGCCGGGACCTCTTGCTTACAAAAAAGACGCGCTACCAACTTAGCCAGGAGGCGCGTCAGCTAGCTAGCTAGCTTTTCGCATCTGATTACACAGCCCTAGAACTAGCATTGAAGTCTTTCTTATTCTGTCACGCTACCGTTCTTCCTCCGTCTCGCTTCAACCTTTCCCAGTCCTGCGAGGAGTTCAATACCACCCCTTCAATGACAAAGTCACATAATCTATTCGCAAGAGGCTCTCATTCTTTCATTAATTCATTCATTCAGACTAGCCTTGTGGCTCAGTGGGTGGATTTCCGCTTTCTGAGCTGTGGGTTGTGGGTTCGATTCCCACCCAGGACAAACATTTTTGTGTGATGAACATGGATGTTTGTTCTTTGTCTGGGTTTTTCTATGTATGTATTTACAAAAAAAAAAAAGTATTTATGTATTCTATCAGTTATCTGGTTCCCATAGTACAAGCTTGCTTAGTTTGGGGCTAGATGGCGCTGTGTGTAAATAACGTCCACCAATAATTATTTATTTATTTAATTGTTTTGATTCTGCCGTCTTCTAAGTTTTATTTTGAAAAGTGTTAGAACTGACTCTTATCTACTTTTTGAAGCGTTTTTATGAATCCGACGTTTCTCCGTCACGGTTTATAAACCGCCTTAAATATTGAAATGAATGCAGATTGGGTGTTTTTGAAGTTCAAGCGCCACGTAGCGTCTGACCTTGGTGGGTACAGTTTTTAGAGTTATTTCACTACAGTAGATTACTTATACTACAAGTTACGATAAGTAGTTATTTTAAATAAATTAAGTGGATACGCGCGTTACCTGATGACTCCGTCCACTGAACAATAACTACCCCAATTGAAAAGGGGTGGATTGCTAATCTCCAAGCTTGGCAGGCGGCTTGGGATCACAGAATGCTCACAGATTACTAAAAGTACGCTGCTGCCCGTGAATATTATATCTACGAGAGAAGAGGGACACTTGTGTTTATCAGTTGCTCTCGAACCGTTTGACATCCGAACGTACGTCTCGCACTGTTCACAGACTGAGAGCGAGTGTAACAAGGTAAGAGCCGGCGTTCACTTTAAAGTCTTCAAAATTATCTCACTTCAGCACGTCCATTCATTTTACTTTGGGCGAAGACACCAAGCTATGGATAGCATAGCTAAATAGTCATTTATACTAAAGCTAAGAGTCACGTGTCATTGTTTCTAATTAAATTGCGTGTCTGTTACCAAATTACTTAATTTATGTAAAACAAATTCATTCTAACACTAACCCGTCATCGCTAAGTCGATAACGAACGTTTTAAATTAATTATTTGACACACTGGCTAAATAAACTATTCGTGCAGAGTCAAAATAAAATGTATTTAAAAAGATGCGTTCTAAATGAGCTGTCAAATTGGAAATAGAACAGAGTAGCAATGCAGCGAATGCATCGTAGCCATGGATCTTGTATAAGATCGTAGCATTGTAGCGCAGTGGCGTGCGTCGTGTGACAGTTTAGTTTTTTTTTTAAATCTGTGGTAGGAAAGAAAGATTTTGCTAGATGCGTCATTGTTCGTGGAATAATATCATCCTGCAAATATCTGACTTTCATTACTATTTTAGAAAGGAAAGGAAAAAAAAAGGGACCCGTATAGGATCACTTCGTTGTCCGTCTATTTTAGTGACTTAGGTTTATAAAAACAAATCGGTTTGCGCTATACCCGTGTTTGTACTAATACTGCGACCAGAGCCACCAGAGGACGGGCAGCAGCGTCCTCTTAGCAAACGGTGAACACCTGCGATCTCCAAGCCGCCTGCCAAGCATGGGGATAATGCAAGTATGGCGGTGGCTTCGTCATAGGTTATATCAAGAAATTACACCAACCACAAAATCAAGGTGAAGCCAGTATAAGTACAATTGTCACTAAATCTAAAACCAAGATGAAAGGTTATCGACATTTGTAGCTAAGCCAATGTTATTATAGGTGATCATTTTATTATTATTATTATATAATGTATTGCAGAAAAAATATCCATATTTGTTGATTGATAGATTAGAACATAATTACATAACATTTTCATTAATTACATATCATTTAAAAATTACAAATGTCCGCTAAATTATTCTAACATTCTTTTAGCTTGTATTAGCCTGTTTTAATTCTTGTATTACTATCCAACCCATTTATTAGCGCAAATTGGTTTGAATAAATCCACGACGAGTAGCACAATTAAGTTACACAAATTGGCAAAAAACGCAAGAAAATTTGAATTTTGCGCGCTGAGCGCAACGTTGCACTTCAAACGCCGCGCGCCGCTAGAGCAGAAAGCTCCAAGAGAATTATCAAAAAGAAGGTAGACAAAATCATGAAACATTTTACACAAAAAATGTATATCTATTTCAAGATCGACAATTCAGATAAAAAAAAAAAAAAAAAAACTATCGTAGCGGACCAAGACTGTAATAGAGCTCTCTACTGAGGCGTAAACAATTTTTAATAATGAAAATCTCTTCAAGATAACGTTGCCAAAATAGCTCTGAAAATTTTCCATTAACTATTTATTTATAAATCTTTAAAAAAAGCTAAAGGGAAAAAGAAGAAGCACTTCCATTTAAACAAGCCATTGTTTTGTGCCACCCAATTTAAACAATTCGATATTTCTATATTTAGATCCCTCTTTTAAGAGTATCTCAGTTTCTTAATATAGTCTGCGATTTAATTGAAAATATCTGTACAAGTCAAAGACTATTTGATAACTGCTGTTTAGTGACGGCACTTCAGTTAATGCAAACATGAAGTGTGAATGCGAGGCGAGACCTCCAGCACAGGATGACATTCGTGCGGGTTGCGCGCCTTCTTCCTGTATCTGACCCTGATGGTACTTTCTTTCAAATCAACCTCCTGTAGCAAGTTTCTGTTCTGCGCCAGGAGGTTCTCCACTATCTCCGAGTCCTTGTGGTAGGACAGGAGTAGAGCTTTATACGGTACCGTGTAAATATAGTAAAAATATCACCCTTAGTAATTTTACTTGATTGACTTATAAAAATGAAAATGAAAATGACAGCAAGAACTTGACTTAAAGAACATAAGTTCAAAGCAACATTAAAAAATCTTTTGTTGGAAAAAGCGTACGAGTTAAATCTTTTTATAAAGGTTGGAAAGGCATGGCGAAGTATAGATATTGACAAGACATTGACTTTATATAATCGGACAGAATGACATGCATTATTTGTAATATTATTATTTGTTAATTTTAATATTGGACTAGACTTACTTATCTAATACTTTTATTATTACTTGATGATTGTTAATATTTAATTTGAGCCTACAAATGTTTGTAGTGCTGATAATTATGTTGTGCTTTTGTGACGTTTTTTTATATCTAGTGATGAGAGTATTATACCAAATTGGAAATAAAGATGAATTGAATTGAAATTGAATTACATCATTAAAAAAATATGTTGACTGTGCGACGAGTGAGCGTGTTTGTGAAACTAGCCTTAAGTGTTCACCCATCACGCATTTACTTGGTTATTTATGATCCGCGTAGCAACGGCGATGTGCGCGTGCGACCTCGAGCGAACTCGTAAAACTGGCGAATCGGCGTTTCGCAATCCTAATGCCATTCATCAGGAAGCCGCCGGTGACCGCCCTTGACTTACTAACAATTAGGCTAGACTGTACAAGGCTAGACTAGATAATAGTTTGGAATGCTTCCGCTGAAAAAGAAGGCAAGACAGGGTATAACATCTCCGTCAACATCAACAACATCATATCGATCGCATTCTTCTTTTGTTCGGCTTCAGTCGGAAGCCGTTTTCTGACTTGTCTTCCCCACGGTATAGTTGTGTAGTCATAGACTATATGGCTCGATCTCGTGTCCTCTCTTCAGACATGGAAAGCATGGCTGCGTTGGCCAGCCGCGAGGTGTAGCCTCTGGGGCCTTTATGGCAACCTCCTCGTTAAGGACCTTTGTTCAGCAGTGGACGTCTTTTGGCTGACGATGATGATGAATCGATTTGCGAAGAATATCGTCCAACCTTCTCATAAGACCTTCCTGTAGCCTTTCTTCTTCGCCTTATATCATAGGAAATTCCTGGTCGCGACATTTAAATAGGGGCCAGTTGTTATGTAAATGATCCTTAATTCGTCCCGCCATCGTCATCATGTGATTGGCTAAAGGTTGTTCTACATGTGACAGAAGTTCTACAAACCAGAATCAGCGATTGAAGCACCATTAATGACGGATGCTGGCGATCCAATTAAAAAACAATCAGAAGGTGTTAATTCCGTCAAAAAGTAAAAGTGTTCCGGGCCGGTAGTGAACGTTGACGAATGTCTTCATGACGCGTGACAAACCAGAAGCCTAAGCAGAGTGCACATCGAATGTTCAAATACGATTATTTTACAATTCGATTATCCAGCCAGATCTTAGGTGATGGACGCATGGAGAAAAAAAAGAAATAAAAAAAATAATTTAAAAAAAAGTAAACGAAGAAAAAGAAAAAATAAAGGGACCGTTTTACACTAAATGAAGAAAAATATAGCGTTATACACCTTCGTGTACAGATAAAAAAGAGGTGGATTTGCCACTCTAGCCAAAACATCAGATTATCGCTAATGACAATTAGGCCGGGAAATCAATTGACATACTAAGCTATACTAGAAATTAAAATTGCTCATTATTTGAGTAATAATCACTTAAAAATACACTAGGGGCTCGGAAATCAGACGAAATTTCCCCTTTATGAGAAATTTCTTTTACTCCCATGAAAATCAAATCTAACTACGCAAGATATTTTTTGCGAAATATCATACGAGCGATTCAAAAATGAAGCTCCTGATTTGATATTAGGTGAAAGGGATAGGTCGATATGAATTTTATGGGAGCATAGGGGTAAATGAAGACCTCATTCTTTATGTTTTTTACACCCATTAAATTCAAGTTTAGCTATCCTTTACGCACAAATCAAACCTGCGGATTTGATCGGCGCGGGTCGCCATCTTACAAACGAGGGAAAAATATAATGTTCTCTTATTTCCTCTAGTTGGTCTTTTGATCGTGGTTGATAATAACTAGTTCGCTCATTTAACAGTGTGCACCATTCTTAATGTTAGCGAATCATCTAACACGCAATATATCGCATTTATAGATATGTTAATTGAATCTGTATATTAAATAGGCTTTTTGCGTGAGCCCCGATTTGCGTAATGATAAAGCAAAGTTTAGAGTAGCAACAAAACTTGCGTGTTGGACTTCTGCAAGTTCCACGCAAACAATACCAATAAGCTCACTTCTGATATCTGTTGTATTGCTGTGTAGCAATGGCACTTGGAAGTAGAAAATTGCGGAAAGTTCTTGCATACAAAAAAGTAAGCTGGCCGCTTAAATAACTAATATACAGGGTTATACGGGAAGGTATGCAACGCCGAAAGAGCCTCATAGTAGTCACGATTGTAAACTATTTTTACTATGGGATATTGTGTGCCCCGGCTATGCTAACACCCAGTTTTTGCTTCGGGACCACTGCACTAATGTAGATACTACAAATACAAAACCTATCTGATAGACCTTGCTGTATCATCATCATTTGTATCTTTTTACATTCAATTTATATTGCGTATCGAAATAGTTACTTACGAATAGAGTATACCGCCATCTCGTCCGTGCAAAAAGCGTAGTCTGATACCCACCCCTAAACGTTATCTGATTTCGTTTTTTTTTATAATTATGTACGTTTGATTTATTTTTAATTTCTCAATATTTTCGTTGTTGGCACTTAAAGTGACATTTTTTTGCGTCGAAAATACGCCGAAGAAAACTAGTTTTTGCTAGAATACCATAAACATTTTTTGAAAAAAGAAAACAGCGGCATCGTCTATAGTTTATCCAAGCCAATTGACACCAAAAACAAAAGATTTTGTTAAGATTTAGGGGGTGATAACAGACTGACCCTGAAACGCTAATTTCATCAAGAAGTTAGGTAAATTAACTAACTCTTTCGCAAGCACGAGAAACAGAGCGACAGCTATAAAATTTCAAATATCGAATGCGACAAAACCTCGCGGAAGGTCTATCCTCTTAAGTACGTAAGCGATGTTGCAAAAACCATTATTTTTTCTTGTAGTAAATGTATAATGTCGGTGCCCATAGCAGCTGCACATAAAAAGCCGCACCACGACCGACTAGTTAACATCATATATTTACACATCAAGCTTATTTTTTATTTAGTGTAAGTCACTTTTTTCAATTTGAATAAGCGGTCAACAATTTTAATATATCGAAACTTAGCACTCGCAGGGTTAGCACCCGCTCGCCAAGAACCAAGTTACCGCTTACCAAGTTAGGTTGCCAGTTGTTAGTACTGGTTTGTTGCCACTGGTGATGATTGGGTGTTTTTTTACCTGCTCGATCATGACGGGGTCTGATCATGACTTGAAATTAGTTTGCACACGCTCAAAGCTCTTGGTTTAAAGTTGAAAATCCCATTTCGAGAATATGGGAAATTATTTTTATATTTTGTCGATTATCCGAAATATACTTGAAAAAAAAAAAAAAAACTAGTTGGTTCGCCGTATAAAGCACTAAGCCTGAATATTTAATTTGTTAAAATAAATGTATTACCGTTGAAAATTCAGAGTATATATATATTCATTTCAAAAGCTTTTTCATGGGTCATTTTGCGATTTTTTAGTTTTGTAATTCAGACATTTTTCGAAATTTTATTCGGTCACACGTATTTCCAGTTTTATTTTCTACCTGCAATATTTATTGACTTCACTCCGAACTAGGCGCTAAAAATACTACGTTTTGTTGTTTTTGTGATAAGACCGCGCCTTAAAAGCTCGCTGTCCGAATTAAGATATCTCACACAAAAAAAAAAAAAAACAATGAGAGGACTAAAAAAACAAGTCAATCTTAAGAAAGATATTGGCATCGTTGTACAAAATTATGTTTGTCCAGAACCCTCGGTGCGCGCGTCTGAATCACACTTGTCCGGTCAAAACCGTTCATAACGAGCACAATGAGGTCCTTTCAGGTTAGTGTCACCGTTACCGTGAGTTTCATTATTCAGGGAGGAAACAGGAGGACACGTTTGTATGGAATAGACGGCCGCATAGTTGTTTTTTAAATTTTAAATTTTGTTTTCTCCATAATTAAACACGCATACCAGTTTTTTTTCTAATTCTGCCAAACTGCATAGCAGTTTGTAGGCAAAGTGTAACTCTCAACGTATTATGTACGCGTAGGTAAATTAAGTAATTATAACTAAGCAGTAGGTATATTATTATCTAGATTTCCTAATATTCATGACATGTTCATGTCATTAAAATATTGGAATATTTACGAAAATAGAACGACATACTGTAATGATCAGTAGGTACTGTCGTGCCACTCTCGCAAAAATTCTTAACTAGCTGTGCCCCGCGGTTCCACCCTCTATTCTACAGAAACCGAATATTTTTCCGGGATAAAAAGTAGCCTATGTGTTAATCCAGAGTGTAACCTACCTACATACCAAATTTCATTCAAATCTGTTCAGCCGTTACAGAGTTGAACGGGAACAAACATAATTACATACTTACAAACTTTCGCATTTATAATATTAGTGTGATTACTTTATTCTGTCTAACATTAATTTCTTTTAAGCTTCCTTATATGTCATAGTATTTTTAGTTACCTCTTAAGTACATAATTTATGAGTACTTTTCAAACGTCTGTTCCTGGAAGACAACCCTACACTCTGGCTAATAAATAATTTCACGTGCATTCATCGCCTCTCGATCATTACGCGTCAAAATCATCAATACAGAGTGTACATCAAAGCGCCGACTGAGGTGTAGCTCGTTCGGTATGTGGGCAGACACAGGGCCGTACTTTAGTACCTACGGGGCGAATCATGAAGAGGGTCACTATTGTCACGAAATCACCATTACAGATTACGTTAAAGCACCGCCCGATGTGTAAACTCGTTTGGTATTCAGTGTATGATCAGGTGCAGGGCTGTACTTTTGTAGGGGGCGAATCATGAAGAGGGGCACTTATTGTCACGAAATTACCAATACAGAGTGTACGTCAAAGCATCGCCTGATATAAGGCTCGTTCGGGACGAAGGAGAGGGCAAACTATGAGAAGGCCACGTCTATCCACAAAAATCAATAGGTAAAAACTTTCGCAAAATATTGCAAAGTATGTATGTGGGACTATTGGTGTTTCGGCGTCATCCCGGTTTCGTTCGTTTAACTTACTTTAAAAAAAAAAAAAAACATGTAGTCAAGTAGATATAATTATGTGTATGGTGATGGATAAGCGTGTCGCTTACCATCCCGCGAGAGAATCATCGGGCTCAGACAGACGAAGCGAAAACTTTCTTGCGGAATCCGCGT
This sequence comes from Apocheima hispidaria, assembly GCA_947579745.1. Taxonomy (NCBI): domain Eukaryota; kingdom Metazoa; phylum Arthropoda; class Insecta; order Lepidoptera; family Geometridae; genus Apocheima; species Apocheima hispidaria. The sequence continues at coordinate 12,944,014 of OX388157.1, forward strand.
AATGATGTTAATTAAATACCAAGTTTGAACTCTATTTCAAATTCCTTGTAATAACCGAACGATATGTCTTACACTTATACGATATAACTAATTCGTCTTGACATTATCTTTTTTTTAATAACGTACAATATACTTAATTTACTGCATAAAAAACCCATAGAGATAATAGCGGCTAATGGCGCTACTCTCACCATTTATGAAGTGACGAAAAAATTAATATTCTGTATAGAGCGTACGCAGTTTAGCGACCGCGCCCCCTACACATACACAGCCTTGTAATCGTAAAATTAACATTAATTTTGTTTCCCTCCATGACGTGTCAGGAGTACCCCCACAGGCCGTTCTTAGTACGCCGCTGAGGCCTAGCTCGCTCGCTCAGCACCAGCAGACTCCCACGAGTCTGCGAGCACAGAGCCTGGAGAGGGTCACTCACCTTCAAAAAAAGTGAGCGTGACTCGATCAACATAACACAAAAACGCTGCCGCTATTTTTATGTCAAACTTTTAGTTTAATCTGTAGTTTGAGCTAAAGCAGGCGAATGATTCATTTGTGACTGACGCGAGCGACATATAAACGGTCAAAGAACCAAGAAACAAAGAGAAACAGTGGCTTTTTACATCGAATAGAAAGTTAAAAAAATAAATAAAGAACAGTAAGTAGTACGCTATGAACAGATTAATTAAACTGCTTTAGTCTTGACATGATGGACGCGCTGCGCCCTCTACGCGTATGTAGGTACTATCATTACTCATTGGTGTTGCCAGGTCTTACTATGCCTGTTATCGAAGATGGCGTTGTCATAAATTTATTGATAAATTATAGATGTTTTGGGAAATTGCGTGATATCTTCTCGTCCAAAATCCCGCAGTGCCTGAAGACAAGGGTCTTCAACCAATTTGTGCTGCAAGTGATGACATATGGAACTGAAACGTGGTCCTTGACCGCTGGCATTTTGGAGCAATTAGGAGTCGCACATCGGGCAATAGAGAGAGCTATGCTCGGAGTTTCTTTGCGCGATAATATCCGGAACGAGGATATTATTCGAAGAACCAAAGTCACCGATATAGCTTTCAGAGTTTGCAAGCTAAAGTAGCAATGGGCAGGCCAAATCACTCGAGGAACCGATAACCGGTTGGGAAGAAAAGTTCTTGAGTGGCCACCACGAACCGGAAGACGCAGCGTAGGCACGCCTTCCAGTAGGTGGACCGACGACACTGTGAATGTCGCGGGCAACCGGTGGATGCAAGTGATACGTTATCGGTCGGTGTGGCGCTCTATGTTCAGAAGTGGACGGCTTCTGGCTGGTAATGTAATGTAGCGTAATGTGTGTATTCAAACTTCGAAGGTATCCCTAATACAGGGAATTTCAGTGCGGAACTATAAGTATAGCGGGCTTATTCAATACTCGATGATTACCAGGCGGTAGCCTATATCTCCCATTGTCTTTGTTGATAGTGAAAAATTCAAGCTTCCTTTTTACATGACTGTCCGAAAAGTATTGCAATGTTTTTGGGGTGTATGTAAGTACGTGAGTATGTAAGAATGTACGTTTGTGTGTTCTTATATTACCCCCTGTAACCTAAATGGCATGACCATTTTTAATGTGTGAGGTGTCGTTGGATTCCTCTTGACAACCCGAGTGACATAGGCTACATTTTACTGGCGGGTATTTAGAAGATCAAAATCTCATTAAACCGAAATTACAAACAACTTGTAGTTAATCCACATTTAATTTATACTTACAATGTAAGATATGTAAGTCTTAAATTACTGTCAACATATTTTACCCGCTATTATACATATAATTGAGCAATTTACTGCACTCCATAAAGAACTCTGGAATTCGCACACTACATTGTTCCGGATGTGAAAAAAAGCGACTAAAGGTTAAAATTGTGATGTCAAAATGACCTACCATAATACAACTCTGGTTATTACGCTTAGGGTTAAAAGCATAGGAAACAAAGAAGAAAAAAAATTATAAATAAAAACGGGAAACGGCAGGTGCAGCGCATGCTTGCATACAGGCTGTGTCGTAACCTCGTAACATTGTTGTTTTCGTTTTGGATATGGAATATAAGGATAGCAAATGTTTGCATAATATAAATAATCGTGAATAATGTAAATACAGATTTACAGAAATTCCGGAAATTTTATTTACCTATGACAAAAATACAGGTACACAAAAATACATATTATATTATTAATACTTATTATGTTTAACGGCCTATTTTGATAAAAAATAGATTTTTCTATTTAGTGCCCTTTATTAGATGTAGATTAAAAATCTTATTTTGGGATATATGCTTTTTGGTTCTGTCATCTAGGTTTCCATCGCAGAATCCAGGACATTACATCTAAACCAGGAAATCAATCGAAATTCTGAGCGATGCAAGCCTAGATATTATTAATATCTCAGTATTAGTGTAATATTCACTTGACACTAGGGGTTCCGAGCGACAGCGAAAAATATGTGTAAAACAAGGTCATTTCAATTATTTTTTAATCGAGAAAATGTCATGTGATCATGTTTTCTCCCTTAGCTATACTTAGACAATAGAACCAAAAAACATATAATTCAGCTTTTTGCTATCTCTAACAGCCTGTATTCCCTATTAGGGTGCATACACAACAGGTGGGTGACACCCGCGCGGTGCACGCGTCGCATTGCTCGCGTGCCTCCTCCGGACAAAACAACCCGATTTCGTAGACCTACCTTAAACGCTCGTTTAATGACCTCTTTTCTGTAGCAGGTGGAAAGTATAATGAACGATGTAGAGTAGGACAGATGACAAGAAGAAGAAGCTTTCATGCAAGAAAGAGGCACGAGAAAGACAGGAATACGAGCGGACTGGTTATATTGTGAGCTGATCTGATAATAGATAAATTTCCAAACCTGTAACCATAAATATAGATAAGTAAATACAATCATTCTGACAATACTGATTAGTTAGTAGTGCAAAGTTCCTTACGAAACAAAGCCGTTCTACAGCCACCTCTACAAATATGTTATTCTTTAAAGAATTTTTCAACTTCCAATTTTGTCAAATGCCCATTTATAGAACGTTCGCAAATTGTCACCCTATCTCAAAATCTCTGTCTCATTTTTTTTCACTTGCATAATGTCACACTCGTATAATGTCAAACTCGCACGAGCCAATCTTACACAATGTTATACTCACACAATGTCACACTCACACAATGTCATACTTACACAATATTGGTTTAAATTGATTTACTTAAAGGAAATACATCATGCAAACGTGAAAATCTACAATTAGTGTATTTTAATGAGTGCCTTGTGTTCATTGTTCATTGGTAACTATAACTGTAACCTAGGTGAACGAAGCCGAGCGATGCACGGTCGGGGGGTACGGTGGTGCCATGTGTGCGTGTGTGATGTGGTGTTTTATTTATGAAACGCACCATTTCTCCTCTTAAGGGGTTGATTTTCGAAAAATCCAGAGTTATGCCTTTCTTTATTTTTTATGTTTATTACACAACCCGAGTTTTATTGGCTTAATTAGCATGATTGGTGATGAAAAATGATTTTATTTCCATACAAACTTTGGGCGTCCTTTTTTTTTCGTAAAAGCCGGTCTTATTGTTCACTACGACCATTTTGAGGATCTATTGGATTCAAATTTCACGTCTCTATCACAAGAGGCTTGGTCTGTAGAAAAGGGCTTGTCATTTTATTATACAGGGTTATAAGGAAAGGGTATGCTGAGCCGAAAGGGGCTCATATTACTCATGATTGTGAATAACTTTTACTATGGGACCAACCCTGAAATCGAGAAAAAAATATCAGCTTATTATTTTGTCGAGTGTCGTTGACATTTTTCTATGGAACAGCTGATTTTTTTTTCTCGATTTCAGGGTTGGTCCCATAGTAAAAGTTCTTCATAATGATGAGCAATATGAGCCCTTTTCGGCTTAGCATACCCTGTCCTTATAGCCCTGTAAATATATATATTTTATCTGTTTTTACTTTTTGTACATTAAACACTTGTCTACAAACATGTGATAGCGCCTAATATAGAAATCAATAATATTTTTTTTATTCTATCAGCAGATGTTCATTATAATCATGCATAAGTATTTAGTTAGAAATTACATACTCGTATTTTGTAAAGAGATGTGATAAATAATTTGCCGGATAGCCGGATACATTTTGTTGGTAACCGGATGTAGGATGTGTCGTGTATTTTCCTAACCTTAATAGTCGCGTCCATAGCTCACATCATTGAAGATAAAAAAAAAAACACTAGATTTCCGAGAAGTGTGTTTTGTAAGTTAACTAACGATTTTAGTAGTGGTAGGGTAGTAGGTAGTAGGTGCAGAGTCCACCTGGGGATGTACCACACCTTTGGCAGTTATTCAACCGCCAAGCAGTAGTGTGCAAACAATACTGTGTTCCGGATTTAAGGGCAATGTTTATTAATTAATTATAATGGTTTTTCGCGCATGATTTTTGAACTGTTGAATTTCAAAATTCTTGGTGGCACTGAACTGCATGCGTGAAGTTTAACATCATGTGAGCCGTCAACGAATTCCACAAAAAAAAGGTTAAATTCTGGTTTCATATCTTTTAATTTGACGAAGATGATCGAAAACACGATCGATCGTTCGATGAACAACGCTAGCCTGGAATGGAAAATGCCTCTCAAATAAGACAGCCGAAAAACATCGTTAGGTGCTTGGCGATAGATGTTCAACTGGAAGGCCAGAAAACTCTAGAAACTCTGGAAGCTCTAGAAAGCATCCTACCACCATGCTATGGTTTTATCATCGTGTTTTCTTTCACCGGTAGCTCAAGCAAATTTTTGGGTTTTGAACCCGCGCCCTATGCGCGATCCCAACTGCTTACCACTGAGCTATCATCTCTACAAACAAGTTAAGAATTAGTGTCTGGTGTGAATAAATTTCACATTAATTACCGATAAACGTATTTTTGGCGGATAAAAATAAATGTGTCTCTGTACCACCCCTAATTAGAACAGAACAGGTGTATTGGATATACTCGCATAATCAGTTCTTTACTGGTTCTATAAGACAGGCATTAGGCCCAGACTCCACCGAAGGGGAGATGTGCGGCGATGTGCGTAGTGGATAAGAGATAAGATGCGGTGCTAAAGATAAACTAATATTTATTTCCATAAACATAGGTTACTAGAAAGAAAGAAAGAAGGAGAAAGAAATAAAAACATTTATTTTACGCACAAAACACTACAACACTAACTTCACAAAATAAATTAAATACTACTTAAATTATTAATCCTACTTCCTTTGATATAAACAATTATGTGAACATGCTATTAATTGTATGTATCTACATAGTCTGTAGTGCGGGTTGGGGATTCACATTCGCTATCGAATTTCATCGGAAATATGCAGATTTCCTCACGATGTTTTCCTTAACCGAAAAGCCAGTGGTATATCCGTAAGTTCCAAAGAACTCATTGGTATGGGCCCGCCCGGGTTCGAATCCACGACACCACGAAAGCGAGGCGAGCGTGCTACCATTGAGCTACCACGGCCCGATCACCCTTCGAGGGCAGGCTGATATCTCAGCAGTGCGATGTTTAAAGGCTGAAGCAGAGAGTATGTGGTGCTAATGGGTCCCAAACTGAGGCAATATATGCATAATAGCTAAACCAGCACAGAGATGTGTACTACCTAGACCGTAGTTGAGCTGCGCGCGGCCCTGTACTGGCGAGAGTTGAGAGGCACGGACGCGGCGGGTGGCTTTCGCGACGCGGGGAAAACACATCTCTGTTTTGTTCTCGCTAAAAAAATATGAGACAGCTCCTCTCTGTTCCGCTCAAGCGTCTCCACCAAAGCTAAGCGGAGACGAAACGAAATCTACTCATTGTTTCTAACAAATCTCTTCGCTCGTCTCGTATCCGCTTTGGTGGAGGCTGGGCCTAATGATCGGTCGACTTGGTCGGCCAGGAGTGGTTTTTAATAAGTGCATTAATTCTTAATAAGCTACATGCAATTAGTAATTAACGACCTCGCGGAGGTAAGGTGTCAGGTTGTAGACTCGATAAAAATAATTGTTACGTATTTATTATTTTAAATGACATATATATTTCATATTATACTGGCTGTTACACGCGACTTCGTTCGCGTGGACCTACAAAAAAAAAATACATTATTTTTCCCGTGACAAAAAAACTGCCTATGTCCGTCTCCGACCCTTAAGCTATATCTATGCAAAAAATCATGTCGATCGTTTAAGCCGTATAGCTGTGATAACGCGACAAGCACCCAGAGATACATTCGCTTTTGTATAATTGGTTAGGATTAGGATTTCCTGTTTATTTTATTCCTATTAGTACCATGACATATGTCAAAATCGTCGTTCGGGGCAATTGGTAATTATTTTAAATTAGGTAGGTTATTGATAAATATTTTGGACAAATAAGCGGATTATCTTTATTCTTCAATATTATCATGCATCATTATTATATTATGATAGTATTATGAGCTAAATGTATAAAATGTGTCACTCCAAAAAGTTTTTTTGACGCACAAAACAGAAAAGATAATAATATATTAATATATTTATTGTATTAAAACAAAATGTAACAATATACATATATTTGAAATGTGCTAATTAAGCCCTTTCATTTGATAACCAAGATGGCATCATTAAAAATATCTTTAGTTCATGACTTTGTCCTATAGTAGGCGCTAAATTCAATTTAATGTGACGTTGCATAGCTTATAACCAGCGGGTGATCAAGCTTCCAACGATATTTTTTTTTGTCAAATTATGATGGTAGTTTAGAAGTTTTGAGAGTGCACATACATACATACATACCGGCTAAAATCATAACCCTCCTTTTTGCTTCGCTGAGATTACATAAAGAAATATAAACTTTAACTAATATACATGTTTTTAATTTATTTCAAAGGTTGGTTTAGAAATTATAACTCTTATCGGGATTATGAGAAACGCGGTAACCTCGCGTGATAGGGTATGCTGACCATTCGTTGATAAAACGATAAAAGCTGCAGTGAAGTCAGGTAGGCAACAAATGGGCGGCGATTCAAGTTTATGTGTTACTACAAGCTGCGGTTTTATCCGCTATCACATTAGAGCATTTTTTTCTGTAAAATAATTAGCCTTAGATATGAAAAAAAAATTGTATCGTCGTTTTTTTTATATTTGGTCACCTAGTAAATGACTGTGCGGTCGAACATTGTTTAATGTTCGACATACCTTGGAACGAGAACTGTGTCTCAATTGAGGCTGCGGAACACGCAATTAGGTGCTTGGCCACAGATTTTCAACACCAGGGTGGTAGGAATTGAACCCACACCCTGCGGAGTGCGATCCGAACGGAGCTAACATCTCTACCTAAGTAAGTTAATAAGTCTTCGGAACAAGTTCAGATACAATTAATGGAGATAATTAATAAGCAGCAAACATAAACCACAACAAAAATAGCTTTAAAAATAGCACGCCTGTTTCATGGATTGGCTTTGAAGATGAACTATCCTTTATCTATATCTAAACTAATAATATTCTGTAGTAAAGGTGATAACTTTTTGATCTGCAGTACAGTTAGAAATATTACTTACACATTTAATTAAAGAACCCTACAGCCGTCATATAGAAATTCCCGCCATCTAGTATAAAAAAACATAAACAACGTAGCACCTGCGCGCGTCGTGATTGGCAGGTGGCTCACATGCGCACATCTGCGCACGAGACTCCATTCGACTAGGGATGTAAAATGTATCGATTCTAGTACCGATTATAATAGAATCGATTCTTGTTTTATCATAAAAACGGAACGCGAACATACGTATTTTTTTTAATGATTTCAATAAACATCATTATTTTATTTTGTGAAACATTCAAGATAGGTAAGATAGGTTATACCTTTGTTATTCATCCCAGAAATGATAAGCCTAAGGACAAAAACTACTCAAAGTAGTGAAACAACAATCAGTAGTGAACAGCGATCTTATCACTAAAAGCGATCTCGTCTAGGCAACCTTACTATGGAGAGGATATAATATGAAAGAGCTAAGGCACGGGGTGTGCTATTGTGAGGCAAGATAAAGGTTAAGTAACTAAAAGAATCGATTAAAATATCGATCTGCTAATTTGTAGCGTCGAGTAAATATACAGTGTTTAAAGGCACTGGACCAGTAAATACAAGAATGACGCCAACCATCAGGCGAGCGACTTGCTCGTATCGTCACTCAGGTGCATTCAAAAAGACAGAAAAGATATTAAAGTAACACAAACCAGTAACAAGCCATTTCAATATTTGGGCTTGTCGACATATCGATATTTCATCGAGACATCGTAGCATCCCTACAAAAGCGCCACAGGGTTTTAGTCCTTAACCCTTACTTTGGATGCAACCAAGTAGTAGTAGTGTTCTATAAATTTAAAAATGTATTTCTGTATTTCTATATATTACCCTACTGGCCAAGAAAGAGGGTAATGTTGTTGAGGTGGAGTAAGTAAGTATTATATGTTTGTGTATTCTTATACAAGGTTATAAGGATAGGGTATGCTAACTCGGAAGGGGCCCATAGTACTCATCATTATGAACAACTTTTGGTATGGAACGAACAGTGAAAACGATTTTGACGAGTGATGTGTCACTTTAAGTTTTTTTTTTACTGCTTGTGCTATTATGACTTCCTCATGATAAATTTAATATACACATAGTTTTCACACGCATTTCGGTAAGCGCAAAGGATAACTAAGTAACCTGTTAATAAAGATTCGGTAGATACTATTATTAATATTGCTTTGGTCATTGAATTAACGGTTAACGGTCTAGTACTACGTACTAGAGGAGACATTGCAGTGTTCCATATGATCACATGTGACCTATTTGCCATACTTCATTCAAACACTCTCTAGAAAACTTCATGAACATAAAAATATATCCTGGATATCTCGATCATTATCAACACGTGATGACACAGCAAGCTCTAACGAGTAACTGAGTGAAATGTGGCAAAGTGACCACTATTTAATGGGACATCGCAATTTACTGCGGTGTCACCTAGTTATTCAATGGCTTCAGTCTAGATTTAAAAAGACCATATACATCACGATCCTGTCATTTCAATTTAGGCTTCAAGAAACGCTGTTAAATTTTTCAAACATCTTTTTTTTTCTCTTTCCTCCTAAGAGGATTTTGGCGTCGCAAGTCTTATGCATTTGCCAGTGTCAAGTATACTTATATATTTTCAAGTTTTGTTAAATATTATCAAACAAGTCATAGTCACAGTCAAAGGCGAGCAAAGCAAGTCTCGGTCAAGTCCAAGTCGTGCCCCTGTAAAGTAGTGAAAACTTTACTAGAGCCTTCTATGGGGTTTTGGAAACAACACGAAAATTCACGTTACATGACATTAAACCAATCACTAACACTCGTGTATGTTCACAAACACTTAACGGGTAAAAATTCACCGTTTTTACACATTAACACTCGAAATAACACAAGTTTTGGAAAATAATAAAATGACGCGACACGAATTCTTCACGTTCCCGCCAAAACTCTTCAAACATTTGCTGTTGAGTAAGAACGAAAGTTTTTTTTGTAGTTTATACTGGGGGCACCGATCCAGTGCGGTTGCCTACCTGATCACATTGAAGCCAGAGCATGATGGTGGCTCCAGGTTTACGGAGCTCGCCTTCTGTCTTCTTCTGTTGGGCCAGGACCTCGCTGTGACGCCGACCGGACTTTATCCACACTTCGATTGACCTGGTGACAAAAAAAACAAATGCTAAAGCTAAATAGTAGCCGAAATTATGCGTCTAATATCGCCCAGAGGGGTTGGCTAAATTGTACAACTCCTGCGGCATGGGATGTACTTAATTGAGCCAAACATTGAGTGATGGTGTAAAAGTTGTTTTTACAATGACAATGTCTTGATCTACAAAATGACATGACCTATGTAAATCTATGGCTATGAAGAGCGAGGTTACTAATACTACAAAACGCGTGATCACAGAGCGAGCTCAAGCGAGTGACTGAAATTGAGCAAAGTGACCACAAATACGGCATCGTAATGTAATGCGATGTCATCTCTAGTACGTAATACATAATGTTCAATGTATAATCCTCGTTTTAAGGATACTTACAACATAAAATTGCATAAAACCAGGCCTCGGCGAGAGAAAATATAAATTACCCCAAAGTCGGAAGTCAACAACCTGGGAAAGTGAACGCAAAAATAAGCAGTTTTTTGTCAAATCACACTAATATTATAAATGCGAATGTTTGTGTGTAAGTATGTAAGTGTGTCTGTTCCCGTTCAAATCTGTAACGGCTCAGCGGATTTGAATGATATTTCGTATGGAGGTAGCTTACACCGTGGATTAACACATGGGCTACATACTTCAGTTTCTGTAGAATAGCGGGTGAAAACGCGGGGCGCAGCTAGTCATCCATAATAACGATACCAAGATCATCATCTTTCCTTTCGAAATCACAACATTATTTTTGTATTATTGTTTGATTGTCACAGGAGATGGTGATGAAACTTTCCCACGACGGCGACGTGTAGGTCGGGTCATTCCGGTTGATGTCCGTTTACTTACATTTTTATACAATTGAGTGATGAAACGAGCAAATCGCTCACCTGATTGTAAACGCAAGCGCTGCTCTGCTTTTGCCTGCTTTGAATAATACTAAGAAATAATGTCCTTCTAGGCAATAATTTGATGACCTCCTAGCGCGGCAAAATCCTTTTTTTTTTTTTGCGTTTTTTGTCAATTACAACTTAATTACTGATCGTGGGTACATGAAAATGAATTTTGCGACAGTAAAAAGGTTGTATCAAGAAATTACACCAACCCAACAAAATCAAGGTGAAACTAGTATAATTACACTTCTCACTAAACCAAAAACCAATATAAAAATCAGCTTATTGAGATTCGTAGCTAAACCAATATTATCTAGGTGATCATTTTAGCCGTCATTTCTTGATGCGACCTATTTATTGTCGCAAAAATCGTGTTCATAAGCCCACGATGAGTAATTGAGCTGTAATTGACAAAAAACGCAAGAAAATTTGAATTTGCCGCGCTGAGCGAAACGTCGCCCTAAGAGTGAAGCGTATAAAAAAAGTGGATAGAATTATTTAGACGTCAGTTTTTATTGGAATCTATCAGCACTAACGATAAATGGTAAAAATTGGGAGCAACAATTAATTAAATTGTTCTGTAGTGTGATATGGTAGCGATAGTAGTGAGAGAGGTCGACGATCCTGGCAAATTTTTGGAACAAATCGGGATCCAATAAGCACAGCCCCCGTATTCTGCAAACTAACCCCGGGATTCTGAAACGTTTGTTAACTTTGACGATAGATTATTTCTATGGCTGCCTTTGTCATTTGCTTAGTGCCAGACAAAGACAGCACACCCTTAGCCCTTAGACCGCCACACTGACCGACAGGGTGCCACTTGCATTATGCTATTCTATTATGTTATTATTGTGTTATTATAATGTTATTCTGGTCCTAATTTATTTTCTGTTGCCCTCATTCAAGACAAATTATTACCTACCTAATATAAACAATATTATTTCGTGTGACATGAGCCATAATAGAGATCTAATAGTAGTTGTCATGCCGGTAACTATCAGGTTACAAGACACGAGGAAAAAATGAACTGGCACCACATCCTCCCGACATTTCATACTTTAGTGATGGCTCGAGTCAGTTTACAGATGGTCGAGTCACTGGAGTAATGGTGTTAATACACAACTGCACTACAAAAGTTCGACACTTCAATTTTCAGGACTTTTTTTTATTTTTTATTTATTTATTCCAATATTGCTCCACGGACTCCGGGATCCGTGCCTTTTATCAAATTTTACAATTACTTTTCTTAACTAACACTGAATATAAAAACTAAAGACTTTACAAAAGGAGTATGTATATCAACGAATCTTTATACTATTACAGAGCTAAGTGTTATTATAGATTTGCGTATATACTTCGAGCAACTTTGAAGTGAACTTTTTACTTTGAAGTACGATATTTTTATTTTACCTGCGGACCGCCGCCTAACAAACGAGAGAGAAAGATATTTTCCTCTTATTCTTTCTCGCTGGTCTGTGGTCCGCGGTTTTCAGGTGTGGTAGCACTACAAGATCGACGTACGCTAAAATGTTTCAATAAAGTTTCCATGTGCGGAGCTCGTCAATTGTCATGTCTTTTGTCCCTAAGCGCAGCCAAAATTTCAGCAGTTCATGATTCATGAAGCTCTCATGCCGACTTTTATCCCAGATGGCGGTGGGGTCAGGTTTCCTTACTTTTCTCCTCCGCTTCGTTCTATCCTCGACATCGTCTTTGGAAACCTTACACGTCATGTTGTTTAGCACTACATCCTTCCTGCTTGTCTTGGGTTGTCTGCCTCTAGATCTTCGACCGGGACTGGAATGTTGTAATATTAAGCAGTTCATAAAAGTGCGTCACTCAAAATATTGTTGATAGCTATTCGTTTTATGTTCGTATATGACGTTGCATCTAACAAGTCCAGAGCACTGGATCGTGCAAATGCAGCACGACAATTACCGCGTACTAAGCCGAAGCCTCAGCATAAAGACATTAAGTTAGGCCTTCTATCGTCATAACGGCCACTTAAAAACTCATAAAAGTGAACTCTTAACTCTGTCCACCGTCGGTGATCTTAGAGAGATCAACCTATTAGATTGTACGTGGTGTTCGGGCAAGTTCGCTACAGTATTGCTGTTGGACCAGTAGCAATGATAGAGCAGTATCACCATGTGGCAGGGGATATCTGAAGAACCCTATCCATGACGTGCGACCGATACCTTATTTTACTGCTTCTGCAATACTGCAGGCAAAGGAGCCTGTAGGCCTAGGCCCAAAGCGGTCTCTGACCATCAACACTAACGAGCCTAAAGAGGAAGATATCGCAACGTTTTCGAGAGGCTAGGAGGGTTCCTAGCGTATTGGCCTCGTGGCTCACGCAGAAACCCTCCTGAGTGTTCCTCTGGAGATTCCGGTATCTTTCGTTAGGGCCGAAGAACATCAACCGGGGGAATCAAGTGGGTCCAATTCTACCCGAGTATTTAGGGTAGATGTTCTTCATATTCAGATTCAGATTCGCTATTCTTCTTATCTCTGATCTGACATTATTGACCAGGTTGATGTTTAATTCAATCTAAATCACTGTTTCCCACTTACATCGTAGAACACAATGGAACAAGACGCAGTTTTTTATGACACTTGTGCGAGCTTATCACAATCTACTGCGGGATGTTGTAAAGAATGGGGATTAATTCTTTGAAAGTGAAGTGGGACATTGTAGGAGTGCTCTTGTCAAAATATATAAATTATGATGGGACATAGGTCCAATTATTGTCTTATCAGTGGAACAATGTTTTTTTAATATCTCAGGGTGTCGAGCGCAGGGAATAGCCCCTTTGGTAGCAGTAGTTTGGTTGTTAGTCCTAGCCGCGCATGGTACTGAACTGTTCAAAATTCCGAATGACTCTGAACTGTTATGGGCAAGCGTGACGCATACCATCGTGAAAGCGAGCGAGTTGTACGTGTCATCACTCAGTTGCATAATAAAAGAGAAAAGTGGCGAAAGTAGAAGGAAGCTTTTGCCCTGCAGCGGGCTGAACAATCTGCCAATAATGAAACGAATAATATTGATTGATTAGTTGTACAGCAAGGTGTTCAAAGTACCATACGAAGCACGGTTGCATTCAGTTGTAAACTATGTCACTCGCAGTCGACCCAGCTGATCAGTCCAAATCATATCCTATGTGTTAAAGTTAGTTTGTATGTTAATTATTTTTTTAATTACTGTCTATTTTACTTGAAGGCAGAGTTTGATTTCAGAAATCTTAGAGAAATGTAAAATAAAACGCGAACAACCGCGATGCGTGCCTTCACAGTTGTTCGACAAAGTAATGCATATAGTATTTATTTATTTATTTAAAGAAACACCAACAGTATACATATTAATTATCATCTATAGGGTAACACTTTTTAAATTAGATACAGTTCTGATATGTACACCAGTATAGTATAGTATAGTATATAAGTACTCGGAGAAACTAACTCATATTGTGTTCTGAAGTGCCAAATCCCACGGAAGTTTTCCAAGTCGCTTACATCACTTCTGCCCGTAATCTAAGCGACAGAGCTCATTCACCGTAAACCTTACCTTTCCATCATCTCGCAAACTTTGTTCCCCTAAATCTTTGTACTAAAACTAAGGTATACATAAAACTGTGTCGCAGTCAGAAATACTGCCAAGGCATTTCAAACGTACTAAGTTGCGGGATCGGTTATTGTGACAAAGTAGTAAGTCGTTTGCTTATTTTGATGTTCTGTTTTTCTAACAAATCTTTTAGGATCAACTATCGGTATCGTTTCACCACATATTTTTCTTAGTATTTAAGAATCTGGATCTTATTAGTAGAAGTTTATAAAGCTTATTCCATCCTCTTGATGCATAACGAAATTTCAAAGTGTGGTAGGTTTGCGTTCTCAAGCTTTTATTATCGTCATCATCGGAAAGAAGAAGTCCAATGCCGAAAAAAGGATTCCCCATTAATACAAGGGGGGGATGCCATATTCACCACGCTTGACAGAACACATAAATTTACAACAGTTACAAACTTTTAGAGTAGCGTATTTCGGAACGGCATACTTTCGAAGCGTATTCGACGAAGTTTTGAATTTCTGTTTTCCGCCGTAGATTCAGTATGTTGATTTTTCTTTGAACCTCTTTTTTTTTGTTTTTTTGAAGGATGTCCACACCTCCTATCGTAATGCCCGTCTGCACTAAGCTGTGACGGCTCCTAAGTTCATAATTAACTCTCTAGTACGTACCTAACAAAGAAAAAGGTGATGCACCAAACTTAGGATGTTTGGGTTGCGTAAGACATGTCCTTTCCATTGACATGCATACGTTCCACTTAGTTTAAGTGATGCTTAGTTACGTTTTATCTTTGTTGACTTTAGTGCAAATGGGAATAAGTCTTTAAACCAATCGATTGATTGCCACAATACGTCATGTTATGTTTATCGGTATTCTGGCAGAGTGATTTACACGTGCAGCCGGCGCGCGATTCGAAAGCTTTTGGAGGGCCCCGGCTGCATTCAGCTCGCCCACGAACTATACAAGTATCGATAAGCATTCGTGAGTGTAAGTAAGCAAGTACTCTAATTTTAACAAGTCTTTACCTGTCGTGGCTCCACTCAATGGACTAAAAAAAAACCGTCTGCACGAGAACTCATCAAGGCATTACTTAAAGCGCTTTAACGTAGTTTTTGTCTACATCACGTGGAGGTCGACGCCCCAACACCTGTTGCTTACGTTTTTTCGGGTTCCGTTGTGAAAAAACGGGTGAAGAAAAATTGGTTACCTGGGTCGAACTACTGGAGGTAAGGCATGGATCGTCCCTAAGTTATGATTCGCCTTTGGAGCGGGAGGCTTGACTTCATGACTGTAAGGAGTATTGGTTCAAGTATCTAGCATAGTATCAATCTAGGCCTTTTCAAGGTCAAAGTCTTCTCTAGGTCTCTAGAGTTTTCTAGTTCTGCGTGCTGGATCTTCGACCACATCGTCACGTACCAACAAGCGAGGGTGATAAAACCCGTTTGCAAAATGTAACTTATATCACTCCGGGCATAAAGGGGAATCCAACAACACGTCGGTCGTCACATTCTGTCAAGATGCATAGGCTACAGAAGTCAATATAGAAACACACAAACATACATACACATACACTCCAAAAACATCACCCTCCTTCTTGGGCAGTGGGGTAAAAATCTTAAACCTATCTACCTAGTTACCTGTAGATCATTATGAGCGCGTTGCAATTCCTACACCTAAACAGGCGTCATCTGGGTCTCAATTTTTCTATGAATAAACTTTAACACTTGGTAACAATTTTATTTATAAAAACACTGGAAGCCAACACTCGCTCTTAACTAAATTCATAAAGCAGACGCGCTACCAGCTAAGTCAGGAGGGAGATTTTCTTGACTATTGCAAGACTGCCCAAGAAGGAGGTTAATGTTTTTGAGGTAAATGTAAACGTATGTCAGTATGTATATATTTGTGTTCCTATATTACTTCCGGCTTGACCAATTTTGTCCTTGTATTGATTCCTCTTTATGTCCGGAGTGTCATACCCCCGAATACTGAAACGTTTGTTAACTTTGACAACAGATTAATTCTAATACTGCCTTTGTCTGGCACTAAGCAAATGACAAAGGCAGCAATAGACTTAATCTGTCGTCAAAGTTAACAAACGTTTCAGTATTCGGCGGATAGGCTACATTCTGTAGTCTGTTTTTATTTTTAAATATTTGTATCTATCAAAATGATTGCCTAACCTATCCGGAACCAATTAGACGGTAGGCAGTACTAACTTAACCTACTTTTTTTAGTAAAACACGGCTGAACTGAGAGCAGACACTCGCACTAGTTTTTGCAGCCATTCCGTCTGCCATATTGATTTATATAAGAGAGGCCGATCGGGGATTTTACCATTCAAGATTGAATGCGATAACTTTTCAACGGGGCTTATATTGACCGCAAGCATATCGCAACTGTGAACTGTATTTTCAATGACGTATGAAAGTTTTGGGTTTATTCCATTACATGCACTTAGGGTGCAAAATTATGGTGATGTTTTCATATTAAAATCCCTTATATAATTCTTAAGGGGAGTGATAAGGCTTGCACTGTCTTGGAGTTTATTGTGCATTTGACTGACACCAGACCTGAATGAGTCTTGTGGCTCAGTGGGAGGATTTCCGCCTTCTGAGCTGTAGGTCGTGGGGTCGACTCACACCCAGGATAAACATTTGTGTGATGAACATGGATATTTGTTCTTTGTCTGGGTGTTTCTATGTATTCTATATATACTTGTATATATTTACAAAAAAAGCTTAGTTTGGGGCTAGTTGGCGCTGTGTGTGGAAAACGTCCACAAATAAATTATTTATTAATCCTTCTGCCAGCCTATCCAAACCAGCCAAGCTCCTTAAAAAAATCGGAGCGCGGGTCGTTATCATACCTGTTCCAACAGTATTGTTGATGTTGTTGATATCTTGGTATAATAATGATAGATCGTCAATCGCGTGTAAAATAGGATAAACGAAGCATAACATCGCCACTTGGATCGCCTACGATTGGGGCTTGTGAAAAAACTAATATCGATACTAATCGTGCGGACGAAACACAGATCATACCCTAGATTCTGCATTCAGGACGCTCGAAGCGCACCACGCATCTGTCTAAATACACTTATAAAAAATGACTCTGATTGGTAGATTGTTAGGCGCGAGTAGGCGTAACCTTGAGATAGACAATGAGAACGCTCGGTCGCACTCCCCGCGATCCGTGCCTTCCTCAACCTTTGGTGACTTTTTATAGGAATAACGAATCTCGTAATGCGGTATCTAGTGTGATCTGTGGGACGAAATAACGAGAATCAGGGCGGCAGGCTCTTAAAATATTTGCTCAATAGTAATTTTCTAATATAATTTGATTTATAGCTTAACTTTTGAAAGTGCTGAGTACTTATCCAGAAGTTTATTAGCAATTTTCTTCACGTTTAATCGCAGGAAAGTGAGAGTGAGAATAATCGAAAATACAGTGCGATTCTCGGTAAAGTGAAATTTTTTAGAGCGGAAACTTTTTGAACAAGCTTACCATCGCGCCAACCTTGAAATCGCAAATTCTAATGTCGCGTTGAAAACTTAAGATAATTTCGGGTCAGCGCTGAAAAACATCTGAACTAGATGTAGATAAAATCATAGTAACTATTTTAGTAAACTTTACCAATTTATTTGCTTATATAGTCTATAGGTGTTGCAGGCAAATTTCGTTATTGTCATGACGGCACAGGGCTCAAATTAGTTTGTCGCTATTTCTAAAATGTAACTAATTTGTACAAAAAAACACAGGTATTTTTTTGACAATTTCGTACTAGGCCCAGGCTACTACAGAATGTTTTAATTTTTACAGCGTTTAGGGGTTTCTTTGTTCCTCTTTTTGATGTCAGTCATAATGATAATTGTATAATTCCCTTTACACTACCGAGAATCACACTGTATGTTCGATAATTCTATAGGTAATTGCTACTTTCAAGATGACAGCAGTTTAATTTTTTGATTAAGATTTAAGAGACTTTAATTATGAATAGATACCTAGATTATATGTATGTATACATAAAATAATATACATAATGGTTGCCTGGAAGAGATCGCTTTTAGCGATAAGGCCGCCACTTGTGGCACTAGCTTAAGTATAAGATAGTTCTGTACATGTGTTCTTTTTATTTTTGGTGTACACAATAAAGAGTTTCTATCTATCTATCTATCTATCTAAAATAAACTTATTTTTTTACATGAAAATTACAAAGCTTACTTACATGCTCACACGTCTTATTTACGATACATTGGCGACTAAGTTACAAATCGCTTCTGTAACTTACTCTAATCGGGAGTTCATCGTCACTTGCGATTCGCGACTAATTAGTAAACCCTTTTGCCCTCAATTCGCTCTTGAGATAGCGCTGACGTTGTCCATATGTCCTGTACGGGGACGGACTTAAAGCTTGTATATAATGGGGGTATATGAGCTAACAGCTACTTTTAACTTACTTCATATATTGCTACATTTTCTCATTGTATAATTAAGAGTAGTAAGTAAATTTGTCCACTTCCAATGTAACCTAAATTTAACCATTTTAGTTTAGTCTAGTCGAACTTCCATGAGCACGACGTGGTCTCCTGTAATTGGGGGTGCACACAGCTTGATGCCTATGTTTCATAATGTGAATGTAATGTGTAAATTTTGTTGGGAATCCATATTCTATAAAATAAAATAAATAAACAGGTGTTGATACGAGTCTAGTGTATCGTACGATATGGAAATGAGCTTGATCGAAGTTGAATTGACGAAAATAAATTAAAAACAACCTATTCAAAATAAGCGGACAGACTTTAATTTGGGTGTGTTTTTTTTGGTTTCTGGTTTTTAACCAGTCTATTACCAGGACTGGTGATAATTATGTATAAGGTATTATTTATCTCAAGCTCGACTTTGAAATACGCCGCGATACGATTAAGTTACAGAATGTGTTTATTTTTAATATTGATTAGAAAGAGCAGTAATACATACCAGTATTCTAATCCTGAACGGGAACTTATGCTCTCGACACAAGCAAGATAAGTGGTATCCTCCTATGTGTAAAATGCACTCTTAAGTGTGTGCACTGTGCGCGTAGATTTACTGTCAAAATTGGCCTTAGTAGCGATATCAGGACATGTACACTAAGCTCCACTAATTAGAACGCAGAAGCATTCGCCGTAGTTGAAACCGACATCGATGACATTATTCTAATCCTCATATTTGTTTAAGAACAATTTTCAAGCGCCCCGCGCTCTCGGATCTAAGTCCATCTCTGTCCCGAATTCATTGATTAAGGCAGGAAACTGTTTGTTAGTGAAGACAGTCGATGATTTCATTGCGCTTTTTGTATTAATACTTAGGGACAACAAACAACATTAAATAGTAGATTAGTAATTCATTGAATACCTTTTTTTTTCCTTTTCTTTTAGCAATATTTTGCAGTCTTTCAGAGTAACCAAAAAGTATTTTATCCCACGTTTAATGCCACTCCTTTCTTGAGCTTTTCAACCTTTTCGACTGGACTCATTTTTAGGGTTCCGTAGTTAAAGGAGCCCTTATAAGTTCGTCATGTCCGTCTGTCTGTCTGAATCTTTACAGCCTTATAACTTCCAAAGTTATAAGCGTACATATATGAAATTTTGCACAACGATAGTTTAAGTATAGACCTCAAGTATCGAAAAATTAAAATGCAGTTTGTTTGTAAAATAGGGGTATAATAGCTCCGATACATACTCCTATATTTTTATCAGATTACCGCTTGCGTTGCTTGCAATGTGCCCTCTGCCATTTCTAAGCTATGCATCTCAGAAACTTGTTATCTTCCATGTTGACAGATCTTAGTAAAAAACTTTCTTTTAAAATTATATTGGGCAACATTTGATAATTACTTTTTGAGATAAGCGGTAAAAACGGATATATACTTCAAACGTCCTACGTGCCTACGGAACTACTAAGCATGGCCCGACATGCTCTTAGCAAGTTATTTTAAAATAACTACGAGTATTTATTTTATTGTGTCGCTCTAAAATACTCATTTGTGATACGTTTTTTTTTGCAAATTCCTGCCTGTCCGAGATCTCTATCTATATACATGGTGTTTTTAATCGGCTGGCTACGGAGCGGTTTTGAGGATGTTGTATACAAGATAATGAACTACTACGAATTCACGGGGAAAAATCAGCTTTTTCATGGTTGGTTATGGAACCAACCATGAAATATGAAAAAAAACAGATGTTTCATACATTTTGTCGAGTGTCATTGACATTTTTCTAAGGAACAACTGTTTTTTTTGCAATTTTAGTGTTGATCGCATATTAATAGCTATTTATAATGATGAGTAGGTACATACATATCTTTCATTATTATTGCACCTTTCAGTAACACCTTGTATAAAAGAACAAGCCCTTTTTTAGGAATCAACGCACAGACCAAACCGCTTATGATAGAGATGTGAAATTTTACCCCATTATTCTTCAAATAGTCTAAACGAACAATAACAACGAATTTTGCGAAATTCCACTTCTAAAGGTGTAAAATGGACCCCCAAAGTTTGTATGTAAATAAAATATTTTTTCATGCTAAGACAATGCAACTCGGGGCATAAAAATAAAGAAAGGCATGTCTCAGGATTTTTCGAAAATCAACCCCTTAAGAGGTGAAATGGGGTGTTTCATTTACTGTAGCCTAGGCGAGCTCACGAAGCACTGCCAGTAAGCTAGTTAGCGATAAGGCTACCTGTTTTAGCACTAGTTTTTTTCCCCCGCTTGTAATTTTTGGTCTCAACAAAAATGAACAATCTATGAAATTGTCTTGAGTAGACCTAAAGTTTTAACAGAGAATCTTTTTCTTCGTCTTTAGTTCTATCCGGATTTTCTTGAGTGATTTTTACAATATCCTAGACCTCGATAAAGAGCTCCCGTACTATTAGCGGCCACCAATTCGTCAACAATTTAATCATATACTACAAATCCATTAATAGAATAACTCCATTCAAAGCTCGGCAACAGTAAATAAAGCTTCGTGGTATGGCTAGGGTTACCATTTCGGACACAGAAAAATCCGGCCAAAAAACCTGACTTTCGATTAGGGGTCCCGCCGATTTAAAAACGGTTGCATAAGAAAGCCCAACTTTTTTGAATCGGCAGAATAGGCCACAAACGAAGGCGAATAGTGTACTCAACATTGCGTTGCATCACATGTCATGACATAAGCCGAAAATACGTCAGATTATAATGGGATTGGATGAAACATGTATCACAAATGAATCCTGATTTTCTGACCGATCGAAGAGCCAAAACAGTCACACATTGGATGTTCTGAAGAACGACACAGTCGAGTAAGGCATCTTGAGGATCTTGAGAGAACTGTGAGAGAAATGGGGAAGATCCCTCGTTTTGCTTTTAATAAGACAGTTTGGTTGGCAGAACTAAACTCAGTAAAGTATTGCTATCTCTATCTAGGTTGCCTGCGGGACTAGCACGGGTGCTGGGATAAAGTTATGTCCACCCGTTTTGTCTTCGCGTCAACGTGACAAAGCTAGAATATGGATACATCCCTCTCGTTCTCGCGGGATAAATATGGTGTACAACATTTTATCCCGGCGCCCGTGCTAGGCCTGCTGGTGGTAAACAGCACATCACAGTGATATTTTAATTGATTGAATTCTGTCAACTAAAGCCTTCAAATCGGCTAGAGAATTAGGTTAATTCTTTATCCTAATTCTCTAGCTATTCTAAATAGAATTATTCAATATAAATGAATTATTTATTCATATTTCAAATGTCAACAACAAATACACACAATGTTCAGTCAACAATAAATTAAACACAACATAAAAGTTCACTCAAGTAACCCACCTCTTGCTTGTGCTCTTATATTTAAGTTGTTTTTTTCCTATAAGACGATATTAGATATATACGATATACTATTCCAAATAGTTTGCAAGTCCGGGTAGATCCAGAGGGGTGGTAACCCTAGCGGCTGCGTCACTGCGGTCACTCGGCTCCCATGGCGCGGCGCGTACGTGGCGGAATGCGATCTCGGTACGGTTTATTTGTTTCTCGACTCTACCCAATTCAGACGTTGCGTTTTAGCGAGCAAACCAAGTTTATGATCTTTTAAAACGAGCGACCGCGAAACACAGATCACACCTGGATTCCGCACTCAGTACTGAGAATTTAAATAGTCAATTAAGGACCGTAAGAATAAAGTGAAAGGATTTCCATTGAATAAAACGTTTCGACATTCGGGGAATGCGGACAAATAAGATTCACTTTATAACCTTGTCAAAATCAAGATAAAAACAAGAGAAAATAATTTTGCGACAAAAATATACAGAAATAAGGAAAATTTTATTTATGACAAAAATACATATTAAAATATTAAAAAAATAAAAACACACAGTATAAAGAATTTACCCTATTTTTGTCACAAACCCGATCCCATCTCAGCATAAATATAGTTAAATATAATTGATTAAATTGTGTTTTGTTAATAAATATATAATCGATTGCTCACAATTGTCAGGATAGCAGTTCTTTGCACCCAAATGGCAACATATCGAGAAAAATATCTAAACTTTTTAACTTTTTTCTGGTTGGTTACATTTGAACACAAACTTACCTGAAGATGAAGTGGTAAGGAGGGATTAGTTAGAGCATACTGCCTACTTGTCCATACAAAAAGCACCAATTGTTTCCACCCCTAAATATTTTCCGATTTCGATGCTTTAATATCGCAATATCTTCGCAGTTATAGGCGAATTTTTTGAGTTGAAATTATGACAAAAAAATATTTTTATTGATTTATTTATACCTAAAGCCGTTAAGGTCCTTCGTTTGAGTCCGCTAGGTAGGTAGGCGCCAAGAGATGGCGCTGTCGTTGAAAACTCAATTGAGGTAATCTGCCCCAGTTTTAATTCACTTTGCGACCTCTTACTATTGTTATAAACACATCTCAAAAATAATAGAGCCCATTAATAGCTGCACTCGACTGAAAATTCAAATAATGTTCAACGCCTGTATGCACGCATGAACATTACGCACACATGCGAATTCAAAACGGTTACAAGCAAATACGAAATTTCGTTGCTCTGTATATCGTCTCGGTGGCCGAAGTCATCAGTTTGATTAGGTCGCGCTCGTGAGGTTCTGGGTTCGAACCCCTAAAATTAGGTAGTATTATTTTTTATAATTTAATTTCGAGAATACTATTTATTTTAATTTTTGCTGTGGGTTTCTTGACAAACTTATTCAAAATTAGTAACGAAACTTATAAAAGTATATATCTACATAAACCTAATATTGTCGCATAAATATTTAAAATGCGAAAGTTCGTGTGTAAGTGTGTAAGCATGTAAGTTTTTTTTTTTGTTATTTGGTGGCGAGACGAGCAAGTTACTCAGCTGATGTTAAGCTTCACGCTTGCTCATAACAGTTCAGTGCCACCCAGAATTTTGAACCTCAACAGTTCAAAACCATGCGCGGCAATGCACTGCGCTCATTACTCTGAGATATTAGATGTTAAATCTCTGTGCCCAATAATTACGCTGGAAACATTGCCCTTCAATCCGGAACACAGTGATGTTTTGCACACTACTGCTTGACGATTGAATAACTGGGTCCCTGGAATAACCCCATATCGGGGGTTCTAAAGGCACCGAGTCTGGTACCTTCCGAACAAATTTTCCACTTTTTTTCGTTTTTTTTCAAATTAATTTCGAATTTTACATACCTAATACCTAATGAAATGAACCTAATGAAATATGCAATACCCAAAAATGTTGTGTTTTCCGCGTCGATAGACATTATTCTGCGACTAAAAATATGGATTTTAGACCCGGGTTAGATTAATTTAGTCCATAGTAGGTACTGTTGTTTGTTATTTGTTATTTACAACACACAAAACTAACTTATAGGTAGGTATGTAGTTCATCTGTGGTATGTAGGTAGGTAGGTTGGTTGCTTGGTTGGTGGCTAGGTAGGTATTATTAGTATAATGTGCATATTTTGATCGCGCAGCACGAAATATTCAAGATTTTCATATACCTCTATTTACCACCTTACCACCTACCTATATAGGTACCATACCTATAGGCACCTTTTACAAAAAATCTATTATTTCACTAAGAAGGAAGTTTTTCAGAATTTTTTCAATATTTTTCCCGGGATCAGTGAGCGTGCGCGCAACGAGATCATACATAAAAATGCAAAAACCACATTCATCATCATTATTGAGGTGAATTTTTTTCCAGAAATTTTGCATTATTTTTCCTGGCAGCACTGATGGAGCGCGCACCGAGCCCCATACTCAGAAATGCCGAATTCCAACAAATTTTAGATATGGGGTTATTACTTAGTCACACCAAAATGCGAAAGTTTGTGTGTATGTAAGTAGGTATGTTAGTATGTAAGTGTGTTTGTTCCCGTTCAAATCTGTAACAGCTGCATGGATTTTAATGTAATTTGGTATGGAGGTAGCCAAATTTAGGTATGGTAGCCTCCATTCCAAATTTCATCCAAATCCGTTCAGCCGTTACAGAGTTTATACCGCGGGTGAAACCGCGGGGCGCATCTAGTATCCTATAAATTTTGAAAGTAGCTCTGTCTTTCTGTTTGTTATCTGTTCACGATAAAACGGCTGGACCGACCTTTACGAATTTTGGCAAAGGTATTCTAGTAAAATAAAATATTTTTTAATATAATCATTTTATGTATTTTTTAAGAAATCTCGTTACGTTAGGGAGAAGGCTGATGATGATGATGGAAAATTTTAAATCGATGACCGCAAATGTAAAACGCAGTCGGACGGGTAGAAATCCCCCCATTGCTATGAAAATGGGTAAGAAATCTCGGTACGATAGGGAACAGGCGGATGATGATGATAATGATCCTTAAAATCTATGACCGATAAACGACGAAGGTCTGTGACGAAGGTCACAGTTGGACGGGTACCAATCCCCCCATCGCCATGAAAATGGGTAAGAAATCTCGGTACGATAGGGAACAGGCTAATGATGATGATGATGATATTTAAATCTGTGACCACAAATGAAATTCGCAGTTGGACGGGTAGAAATCCCCCCCATCGCCATGAAAATGGGCAAGAAATCTCTGTACGCTATCAACAGGCTGATGATGATGATGAATTTTAAATCTATGCCCGAAAATTAAAATCGCAGTTGGACGGGTAGAAATCCCCCATCGCCATGAAAATGGGCAAGAAATCTCTGTACGTTATCAACAGCCTGATGATGATGATGATGAATTTTAAATCTATGACCGCAAATGAAATTCGCAGCTGGACGGGTAGAAATCTCCCCATTGCTATGAAAAATGGGTAAGAAATCTCGGTACGATATGGAACAGGCTGATGATGATGATGATGAATTTT
Source organism: Apocheima hispidaria (assembly GCA_947579745.1). Classification (NCBI taxonomy): domain Eukaryota; kingdom Metazoa; phylum Arthropoda; class Insecta; order Lepidoptera; family Geometridae; genus Apocheima; species Apocheima hispidaria. The sequence goes on from OX388157.1 coordinate 12,969,587, forward strand.
AAATCTATGACCGAATCACATGCGAATTCAAAACGGTTACAAGCAAATACGAAATTGAGTACCCGATTTTCGGCGTTCCACCTATCAGTTCGACTGGCCGAGCGGTCGAGTGGACGGATTTTCATTATGCTTCGTTTTGTAGTGTGTCAATGAGACGAAGGATCAATCCTCATTTGAAAATTACTGTTTTTGTAGATTTTTGTTCTTTTTGTGCTATTTTTTTACAAAATAAGTTATCAAACAACACAACAAACACCACACACAAAACTAACTAACTAATAGGTAGGTAGGTAGGTAGGTAGGTAGGTTGGTTGGTTTGTTGGTAGGTAGGTAAGTATTATTAGTATTATGCACATATTTCAATCGCGCAGCACGAAATATCCAATATTTTCATATACCTCTATCTACCACCTTACCACCTACCTATATAGGTACCTATACCTATATAGGCACCCTTTACAAAAAAACTATTATTTCACTAAGAAGGAAGTTTTTCAGAATTTTTTCAATATTTTTCCCGGGATCAGTGAGCGTGCGCGCAACGAGATCATACATAAAAATGCAAAAACCACATTCATCATCATTATTGAGGTGAATTTTTTTTCCCGTAATTTTGCATTATTTTTCCTGGCACTGATGGAGCGCGCACCGAGCCCCATACTCAGAAATGCCGAATTCCAACAAATTTTAGATATGGGGTTATTACTTAGTCACACCAAAATGCGAAAGTTTGTGTGTATGTAAGTAGGTATGTTAGTATGTAAGTGTGTTTGTTCCCGTTCAAATCTGTAACAGCTGCATGGATTTTAATGTAATTTGGTATGGAGGTAGCCAAATTTAGGTATGGTAGCCTCCATACCAAATTTCATCCAAATCCGTTCAGCCATTACAGAGTTTATACCGCGGGTGAAACCGCGGGGCGCATCTAGTATCCTATAAATTTTGAAAGTAGCTCTGTCTTTCTGTTTGTTATCTGTTCACGATAAAACGGCTGGACCGACCTTTACGAATTTTGGCAAAGGTATTCTAGTAAAATAAAATATTTTTTAATTTAATCATTTTATGTATTTTTTAAGAAATCTCGTTACGTTAGGGAGAAGGCTGATGATGATGATGGAAAATTTTAAATCTATGACCGCAAATGTAAAACGCAGTCGGACGGGTAGAAATCCCCCCATTGCTATGAAAATGGGTAAGAAATCTCGGTACGATAGGGAACAGGCGGATGATGATGATAATGATCCTTAAAATCTATGACCGATAAACGACGAAGGTCTGTGACGAAGGTCACAGTTGGACGGGTACCAATCCCCCATCGCCATGAAAATGGGTAAGAAATCTCGGTACGATAGGGAACAGGCTAATGATGATGATGATGATATTTAAATCTGTGACCACAAATGAAAATCGCAGTTGGACGGGTAGAAATCCCCCCCATCGCCATGAAAATGGGCAAGAAATCTCTGTACGCTATCAACAGGCTGATGATGATGATGAATTTTAAATCTATGCCCGAAAATTAAAATCGCAGTTGGACGGGTAGAAATCCCCCATCGCCATGAAAATGGGCAAGAAATCTCTGTACGTTATCAACAGCCTGATGATGATGATGATGAATTTTAAATCTATGACCGCAAATGAAATTCGCAGCTGGACGGGTAGAAATCTCCCCATTGCTATGAAAAATGGGTAAGAAATCTCGGTACGATATGGAACAGGCTGATGATGATGATGATGAATTTTAAATCTATGACCGAATCACATGCGAATTCAAAACGGTTACAAGCAAATACGAAATTGAGTACCCGATTTTCGGCGTTCCACCTATCAGTTCGACTGGCCGAGCGGTCGAGTGGACGGATTTTCATTATGCTTCGTTTTGTAGTGTGTCAATGAGACGAAGGATCAATCCTCATTTGAAAATTACTGTTTTTGTAGATTTTTGTTCTTTTTGTGCTATTTTTTTACAAAATAAGTTATCAAACAACACAACAAACACCACACACAAAACTAACTAACTAATAGGTAGGTAGGTAGGTAGGTAGGTTGGTTGGTTGGTTTGTTGGTAGGTAGGTAGGTATTATTAGTATTATGCACATATTTCAATCGCGCAGCACGAAATATCCAATATTTTCATATACCTCTATCTACCACCTTACCACCTACCTATATAGGCACCTTTTACAAAAAATCTATTATTTCACTAAGAAGGAAGTTTTTCAGAATTTTTTCAATATTTTTCCCGGGATCAGTGAGCGTGCGCGCAACGAGATCATACATAAAAATGCAAAAACCACATTCATCATCATTATTGAGGTGAATTTTTTTCCCCGTAATTTTGAATTATTTTTCCTGGCACTGATGGAGCGCGCACCGAGCCCCATACTCAGAAATGCCGAATTCCAACAAATTTTAGATATGGGGTTATTAGTTAGTCACACCAAAAATAAATATTATAAAGAGGAAAGATTTGATTGTTTGTTTGTTTGCATTGAATAGGCTCCGAAACTACTGAACCGATTTGAAAAATTCTTTCGCTGTTGGGAAGCTTTTTAGCTTTCTTTATATATATATTTTTTTTGTAACTTGACGCAAATAGAAGGGTTTTGTGTGTGTATTATAATTTTTATTTTTTTGTTATATACACGTGCGAAGCCGGTGCGGGCTGTAAAGGATTCAAACAGACAGACGGACAGACAGACAGACAGTCGGACATGACAAACTTATAAGGGTTCCTTGTAGTACTACGGAACCCTAAAAATTTATAAATGGTTACCTATGTCAAAGTCCTCAAAATACAAGAATAGGGGTTCATTTTTATACATATAAACTAGTATTTCGCGAGGCTGCACGGGCCGCGTGCGGGCCCGCGGGGCGGTCCTGCAATTGGGTATGGCTGGATCGTTTAGGTCGACTTGTAAAGTTAAAAAAAAAGGAGGAGCATGATGAAAACGGGTAAGCTACCCAACAGCGAAATAATTTTTCAAATCCGTTCAGTAGTTTCGGAGCCTATTCAATGCAAATAAACAAACAAACAAACAAAGAATCAAATCTTTCCTCTTTATAATATTGGTATAGATAGATTATTCTATCATCATCAATAGTTGTCGCAACGCACGCGATGTAAAGGATATTTTAGGTATTTTTTTTTACATCTTGGGTTACATTATTCGAGTTTTAGTAAGGATCCCAAATTTTTTAAAAATATAATATAATATAGTATAGGGATAGTGTAGCTTCCCAACAGTGAAAGAATTTTTCAAATCGGTTCAGTAGTTTCGGAGCCTATTCAATGCAAACAAACAAACAATCAAATTTTTCCTCTTTATTATATTGGTATAGACTATTCTTTCATCATCAATAGTTTCCGCAGTGCACGCGAAATACATCATCTTGGTTTACATTATTGGAGTTTTAGTAAGGATCCCTATTTTTTTTGAAAATATAATATAACCTATGTCACCCGGGGATAGTGAAGCTTCCCAACAGCGAAAGAATTTTTCAAATCGGTTCAGTAGTTTCGGAGCCTATTCAATGCAAACAAACAATGAAATAAATAAACAATCAAATCTTTCCTCTTTATAATATTGGTATAGATAGATTAGGTAACCAAATCAAACACTGCACTGCACACCGATACCGAATCTCGCAACGTCGCAATTATCGAAGGCCGCCCGCGGACTAAGCCGCGATGCAAGGATACCTAGTCTCGCTCACACACGCTCCGACAAGCTGGCAACGTCGCGTAAACCGCGTGACGCGCGCGCGGCACAACCAGTGTACACGATTTTTGCAAGATGCACCCACACATCAATATTTCACGCACACCATGATCGCATGATTCGCATGTAAAGAACACACCACTACATTCGTAAAATTTGTCGTAATTATTGGGTTGAAAAATGGTATTTCCTAGCCATGAACATTTTAAATTATCGACTTTGCGATACTTAGAGGCCAAATTAGACCTATGTTAAGTCATGCCCAGTTCAAAATCGTAGTAGGACGCCTAAAAAGGCGTCGATAGTTTTGTATGAAAGTCGAAGGACCTTAACCCCTTTTCGCTTAGCACGGTTGCCAAACTTCACAGGATCACTTCACAGGAAATTTCACCAAAATCGGCCCAGCCGTTTTGGAGTCTATAAACATGCGTACATACACCGTCTTTTACATATTAAAACCAACAATTTTTTTTTTTTATATTATTTACTTTTACAATGAATAGGTCTTTTAAAATAAAGTTAAGGTTTCCTACACTACATTTTTATCAGACGCTTGCGAAATATGGGCCAACAAAGTTTTTTGCAATATCGGGGGACATTGCCATTTCTAAACTATGCATCTCAGAAACTTGTTATCTTCCATGTTGATCTTATTAAAAACTTTCCTTTAAAACTATTTCGGGTAGCATGTGATAATGACTTTTTGAAATAAGCGGTAAAAACTGATGAATACTTCATATTCATATTTATTTTAGCATTTCACAATGTATGTTGGTACTTAGTAGTTTTACATTTTGGTCACAATTGTGGACCCCGTCGGGTACCAGCTCAAGAAGTAGAAGAGTAGAGAGAGGGACAGCAGTAACTATAACTATAAACTTCAAAGGGGTTTTGGCGGGAACGTGAAGAAGTCATGTCGCGTCATTATATTGTTTTCTAAAACTTGTGTTATTTCGAGTGTTAATGTGTAAAAATGGTGGATTTTTATTCATTAAGTGTTCCTGACCGTGCATGAGTGTTGGTGAATAGTATAATGTCGTGAAACGTGACATTTCGTGTTGTTTCCAAAACTCCATAGAAACCTTTAGTAAAGTCTCCACCACTTTACTGGGGTATGACTTGGACTTGACCGTGAGTTTCATTACTTGACTTACACTATGACTGAGACTTGTTGTAATTGTGAAATACTTTACTTCACTTAAAATATTACAAAACTTGACACTGGCTAAATACACAACGTGTGAAGCCAAAATTTAAGAGAAAGAAAATAAACTTCAAACGTCCTACGCGCATACGGAACCATACTGAGCATGGTCCGACATGTTCTCTAGTTATTTCTGTGTCGGTTCACCAAAACATTGTAGGTTGGTTGGTTCGATGGTAAAAGTCGTTAAATAGTGATGAGTCTAATAAGCTTCTTTCGGATTTGTACAACTTTTTTGTGTAACAGTGCATTATTTCTCTGCGAGCGTGAAAGCTCAATGTCTCTAAAAGATCAAGATTATGCAATGAAATTATTTTACTACCGTAACCTTTCGTATCTCCAGCTCGCCTCGTTTTAATAAAAATGTTTGTGTTTTTCCTTTTCAATGCATTTACAGAGTATCATGCGTACAATGTTGCAGAAAACTTGCAAGAGCGCTTTAGTACTTTGTCACTTAAACTATTTTTTAAATTCTTTGAAAGTTATAGGGGACACGAATTATATTTATTTTGAAAGGGGTTTTGTTTAGTGTTCTAATTGTCTTAAGATGTACGTATCTGGGATCAATAATATGCAAAGATCACCTGTTTTTGATTAACATTTACTGTGGTCCGTTAAGTTGCATTAAATTTTAATGATAAGGTGTTTTAAAACATTAGCTGTCATTGTAGCTATTATGGGCTGTAAGCTTTTATTAGTCCCTGTAACTAATGTTGAATATTCTCGCGGGTAACTACGGAGTATATTTTTTGTTCTTGGTGCACTACGGAGTTTGAAGCGTTGTTGGATTTGAATCAAAGCAGTCTGGTGACGCTGACATAACAAAACATTACCCTCCTTCGTCTGCAGTCAGGTAAAAAACGCGAAGAACTGATCTTAATCACACTAATACTATATATGTGAAAGTTTGTGTGTAAGTGTGTTTGTTCTCGTTCAACTCTGTAATTTGGTTAGAAGGATTACAACCTGGATTAGCACATAGACTACTTTTTATCCCGGAAAATTATTAGGTTTCTGTAGAATAGCGGGTGAAACCGCGGGGCGCAGGTAGTCATACAATAAAACAGACAGACAATGTTATACAATTACAATACATTACAATTATGCGGTCATTGACCGCATGGCCTACCGTTTCACAACAAAAACTAAAGTATACATAAACTAACATTAAATGTGGCTTATTACCAGGTACTAGGGTTGTGAATAGTTGGTTTTTTCGGCTGTCAAGTTGTCACACGTGGCCTGTCAAAGTCGAGGCAGGGGATAATAGATGGTCTGTCAGTCTGTCAACCACCTGATGGTAGCCGCGCGATGATAGCTAAGTATGTATACATTAGTTTTATTGTTGTCGAAATAGCTCCTTTTGGAAATAATCTGGGGTTCCATTTTTGAATCGCTCATATGATATTTCGCACAAAAATATCATGCTTAATGAAAGATTTTCTATTAAAAGCCCGCTTCCCTAATTAGTTAATTAATTTGTACTTCGCGACCCCTATATCTTCACAACCGTTTGACCGATTCAGCTCATATTCGAACTTAAAAGTTGTATTGAAATGAACTACTTGCCTACAAATGAAGATCGGATCAACGGTTCGCAAGTTATCATCGGACAAATATACAAACAAATACCGATTTGTCCCAGTAAGCTCTGAAACCTTCGCTTCGCTCGGTTAATAATAATAATAAACACTCAGTTTCTTTAGATAAATAAAGTCAATGTTTTAAAGCTATTTTTATGTTAACATTTTCTGTTTTGACGAAGAAGAAGGAACCAAAAGTAAGTATGTAACTGTGTTTGTTCCCGTTCATCTCTGTAACGGCTGAACGGATTTGAATGAAATTTGGTATGGAGCTTATACACTGGATTAACACACGGGCTACTTTTTATTCATGAAAAATATACGGCTTCTGTAGAATAGCGGGTGAAAATGGAAAATTAAAATATATTTTTTATACGTAGTTTCCATTTTGATTCATAATTAATCAACACGATGTATAGTCAAATAGAATTAAAGGCAAATTTTGTCATCGTTACTCTTGTAAGTAGACACACGATTTGTGTAGCGCTTCCCGAAACCGAGTTACAACGACGCCCGCCCACAACTTCAGAGTTTTTATGAAAGTTCAACGAAAGCTACAAAGTACTTGTAAGTCTGTTTACAAATACGAACTTAATAAACTTAAATCAACAGGCGTGCGTTCAACGTTCTCCTAATGTCACAGCTAGCACTGAGTAGAATATCAACAGAGGTGAGTACAGCTCAAGCGTAAAGCGACCAATATGAAAAAGACCAGTGCCCTTATTATGAACGTTCGGGATTCTGATTGTGATAGCATGCCATCCCGCTCATTCCAGCATACTCGGACTATGCGAGGTCCAGCTCGCGCATTATCACTATCACGATCAGGAACATCCATGATAAGAGTGCTGATTAAATTCATGTTGTTTCTTGACAGGAAAGTGTAAAGACTAGGAAGAAAGTGGTATTTTAAATAAACAACAAGATAACACAACAAGAGAACAATAACAAGATTATATATAGATACCGCATTATGAGATCGTTGTTCCGACAAAAACTTAACAAAGTTGGAAGAAAGCACGGGTTGCGGGGACTGCGACTAAGTTTTAATATTAGAGGTTTCAAGGTTGCGAGTACTCGCGCCTAGCAATTAACTGTTAAAAATTAAGTGTAAGTTTTTATAGGTGTATTTTGACCGATGCGCAATGTGCTCAGATCGTCTTGAGTGCTGAATCTAGCGGTGATCTGTGATTATAGTAAAATATAGAATATAGAAAAATATAGTTTCCTCTTATTTTCGCTGTCTTTACTTCGCTGTTGGTCCGCCGTACGATATCCATGCGTCTGTTTTTTTTTCCGGCTTAGTATTGAAGGCTGACATTGTGCACTGGACTTGACTTGAATTTTTATTTATTTAATTGTGATTACAAACTTACATTTGTAGTTGGCGAATGACCGTGACGTAAGTCGATGTATGGGAGAAAAAAAAACAACTACAAGTTAAGTTTGTCCATCAATCCGACTATCTCTTCGTCAGAGCAATGTCTTCGGCTTTCATAGTTATATAATTTTACGTAAAAAAAAAAAGTTGTACGGAAGCGACTCACCCTCAAATGCTGAAACGCTTGTTAACTTTGAGAACAGATTAATTATAATGCTGCCTTTGTCTGGCACTAAGCAAATGACAAATGAAGCAATAGACTTAATCTGTCGTCAAAGTTAACAAACGTTTCAGTATTCGGGGGTCAGAGTCGCACTTCTTCGGTTACAGCATCAATTGAATAAGGCGTATTCCAAAAAAAAAAAAAAATTGTTCTAAAATACTAGATGGCGTAATAGTCCTATGTGTTTACCTGTCATTGTCAATGCTGTCGAAATATTTTATGTTTATTTTTAAAATCTTAAATTTTGGCTCCACACGTTGTGTATTTAGCCAGTGTCAACTATTGTAATATTTCAAATACACAGTTACATTACCTGAAATTGTCTAAATACACATGTGCAGCCAAAAAATACGAGAAATAAAAGGCACACGTACATTTTTTTGTCTTTCATGTCTTCACAGTGACAGAAAAAGTTCAAGTTACACCTAACGCCATCTATTGGGTACTTTTATTACCAGGTATTTTTTTTGGAAAACGCCTCATTATCTTATTAGCGAGCTGTATCTCTGCTTTCCACGCAGCGCTGCTAGTAAAAACAGCATCGACCGTATTCGGAGAGCGTTCGGAATGAGTACCGCAGTCGGACACAATTCGGAATGGAATGCCTTTCCGGCGCTGCATTCCGCGAATACTTAGCTTGAGAGCTTTGAGGTCAGATAGAACTTGAGAAATAAAATTAGTGTCATATTTTTTACTAGCGACCCGCACCGGCTTCGCATGGGTGTAATTTATAAAAATGATATAATATTAGTAGTTCGCGCCGAACTGACACCTCGCGACCCCTATAACTTCACAAACCCTTTACCGATTCAACTGATATTCAAACTTAAAAATTGTATTGAAATGAACTACTTGCCTACAATATTTTATGAAGATCGGATAAACGGTTCGCAAGTTATCGTCGGACAAATATACACACAAACATACAAACATATATACAAATGCCGTTTCGTCCCTGTAAAGTCTGAGATCTTCGCTTCGCTTGGTCAATAAACCTTCCGTGAAAAATTATTTAACTGATGGTGTAAACCGCATCAAAATCAGTTGCGTGGTTTAGTATTTAGCTGGTATTTGGGGAAGCGAAAATGCTGTTAAAATTATATAAGCGTGTATTATAAGTATTGGTTTATGTATATGTTCCTTTGTCTGTTACGGGCGTGGCATAGGCACTAAGTGCTAAAAATAAATTAAAAAAAAAAGATTTAAAAAACCATCTACTATGTAAAGATGACTATGAAGAGAACAAAGACTATTTGTAGAGATAACTAGTGTACATGAGAAACTATTAGACCGCAAGTCTGTCGTCGATGGGTACTTATGATTGATTTGTATTTGGATTCATCAATAGAGGATCCAAGTGGAGGGAGCGATGATAGCTTATTTCCAGTAAAATTAAAAGGCATGGAGACCGGCGATCGCTATGGAGTGAACTGTTGAAGCAATACTCTGGGTTACCACTGAGACAAATTGAATAGTACACGTTACTAAGCTTTTTTATGGCAGTTACGAGGTGAGCAAGTCGTTCGCCTGATAGTAAGCGTCACGCTTGCCCATAACAGTTGATTATCGCCCAGAATTTTCAATAAAGAGTGACAATGTAGCCATAGATGGAACATGCTTGGCTTGCTCCTGGGAAGAGAGCCGGCCACAGGCGGAGCTATGGCCGTAAATCTACTTAAGGCGAGGACTGATCGTGATTTAAAATTAGTATTGTGCCGCTCAAATCTCTAAGGTTTAAAGTTGAAAATCGCATATCATACTTGATCAGAAAACGGTAAACTGTAGTTTTTCATTGCTTTTTTGCCGATTATCGGAAATATACAAGTCAAATAAAAAAACTACCTGGTTCTCCGTATAAACCACTAGCTTGGATATTCAATTTGTAAAAGATAATTTGTAGTTACCGCTGAAAATTCAGAGAATTTGTTTTCAGAAGGGTTTTTCAGGGGGTCATTTTGCGATTTTTTATTTTGTAACTAAGACAGATTTTCGAAATTTTCTTCGGTTAAATGTAATTTCAGTTTTATTTTCTATCTGCAGTATTTGTTGCACTAGAATAAGTAATCTCGTCACTTCAACAAAGCGCTGAAAAATGCTACTACTCGTTGTTTTGCGATTTGACCTCGCCTTAATGATAAATTACTCGCATGTGAATAAGTAAATTAATTCAAGCGTTTTAACATTTAAACTAGACGTCGTAATTAACTCTCCGTATTTCGGCCATGTACCTATTTTTTGCGAGCTTAACGGAGTCGAGTCAGCACGAAGTTCAGTAACCAATTGATCAATCTCGTTCTCTTTTACGCTTTTCGTTGACTGCTCTGCTAATAAGCTATGACAGTTTATTTTGTTAGTAAAAACAGGAGGAAAGTACTCAAAAGAGTCTTCAGACTATGTTATAATATATATCATCAAAGCTTTCCCCGAAATGCCTAAAATGTCCGCGAGCTGCTCCGCAATATAAAAATAAGATTTATGGCTTTCATACATTTTGTATGGACAAGTTTAAGCTAAGCGATACACTGAGAGACAGCGGGGAGTCTAGGAATGTCACCCGCGTCGTATCCGAATTATGACCATTTTCAGGATAATTCTCAGATAACTAATAGCCCGAGGACGTCATTGTACTTACTAATTGCAAGTCAAAATTAGCTGATCCATATTTTCTTCACGATTTCAGCGTTGCTGCCATTGCACGGTTACAGGACTTGTATGGAGGACCCGGACGTAATTCATAACATAAATATCAAATTGTGATTGGTATAATTTGCTGACTTAGAATTAATATCAAATTAAATTAAACGGTCTGTAGGTACGGGACATAGAAAAATCATTTATTTATTTATTTAGTTTATTGGCACACAAAACAGAATACAGTCAAATAAATACAAAAACAGGATAGGATTTACAGTTTCGATCTGGACTATATCCCTTAAGTATGTGTACACAACACGATCTAAACTTAAAAAGCAGAATAAAAGAATTTAATTTAAAATAAACATATTGAACATGCTAATTAAATTTACGTCTTATACTGGGCCGAAACATGGGCCGTGAAAATAATATTCCTGACGTCTTAAACAGCGGTAGTTTTTTATTAAACTTATTTATTTATTTTATTATAAATATATTATATAATTTTTTTATTTATGTTTGAGCAGTAATACATTATCGTCGCCGCAGAGCTGCCGATCTTAATATGATAGTCATCTGTAAGAGACTCTAACCGAGCGCAAATAGAGACGATATTAGAAATTGTAAATTTGAGTCTGTTCCGTATACGCATTTAGTATAATTATTGTATATAAATATGAGAGGTTGGTTTCACAATTATGTACTTTAAAAAAAACTTGTTATTAATTACTACCGAGTCAAACGCTACATTGATAGGGCTATAGTGCGACTAGTGTGCGGCAGTGCAATAGATTAGAGTCATCCAAATAAATATAGCTAAATATAATGCGGGTTGGGGGGGTCCAAATCCCTGAAAGCCGCAGTTACGTTGTCTCAGTTCATCATAAAGATAAATACAATTTCCATTGTTGTGTTTTTCCTTTACGGAAAACCATCTTATGGCATAGTCTGAAGAGGTATTTGGAGTGTGCTGGAATGTTGAGAGGTAAGTTTTTTCGACATACCTTTACATGTGGTCAGTTTTTTTGTATACCTAATTTTTTCAGAAAGATGATATCATAAAATATACTGCCCGGTGACCTGATAAAAAGCGGTCATGTTTTACGATGATCTGTCTGAATTAGTATTTGTTTACGCGTCACTGCGTAGAAGGAACGTGCGTTTTTTTTTTTAATATGGCGACTTGTATTCTCGTTATCTTGTTAGGCAATCTTAGGCTTGAATCGTACGGTACGTTATTTCCAATACATACGAGTATCACTCTGTTTGTTGCCTTTCACTACTAAATAGATTAGGTAGTGGTAGGGCTCTCTTGCAGACTCCGCCTGGGGAAGTACCACACCTTTGCAGATATTCAACCGTCAAGCAGTAGTGTGCAAGCATTACTATGTTCCGGATTGAAGGGCAATGTTTCCAGCGTAATTTCTGGGCATACAGAGATTTAACATCTAACATCTCAGGGTGATGAGCGCAGTGCATTGCCGCGTATAGTTTTGAACTGTTGAAGTTCAAAATTCTGGGTGGCACTGAACTGTTATGGGCAAGCGTGACGCTTAACATCTGGTTAGCGACTGGCTCGTCTCGACACCAAGAAAAAAAAAACTTGAAAGAAAAATGGCGAACTCCACATAGTTTTTGTCAGTAAAATACACGGCGTCTTTAGATCAAAAACACAAACAAACACTACTTATGAAAAATATTACTAATCGCCGATATGTTTTTATCGCGCTTCTGCCAATAGTCCGACCACATTATATTAGCACGGCCTAGAGTGAAAGAAAAAAGTTATTTTATAATTATTTTTATTTTTTTCACTTCTACTAGCATACATGTTTATAAAAATATTTACCATACATTGTCTAAAAATGATATTTCAAGACGCTGCAAGATTTAGGACATACAATTTCGCCATTGTTCTTTGGGAATGACATAGTGCATCATAATCATGAGGCATTTACCTCAGAAAACGATGGAAAAAAAAAGGACGCAGCTGGTCTAGAATAAAGCCCCTTATTAAGAATAGAATATAACGCCGTCAAAAAGCGTAGTCTGATACCCACCCCTAAATGTTATCCGATTTTGGTGATTTTTTTAAAATGTTATCTACAACGTGGAAAACCATGCTTGTATGTTTTTTTTTCTCAAATGTCGTATTATCTTCGTTGTTATAGCACTTCAAGTAAAATTTGTTTGCGTCGAAAATACGACGAAGAAAAGTCATTGAATACTAGAATACCATAAACATTTTTTGAAACAACAAAACATAACGGCATAGATCATTGTTTATCCAAGCTGTTGACACCAAAAACAAAAGATATTGCTTAGATTTAGGGGCTGATAACAGACTACCTCCGAAACGCTAATTTCATCAAAAAGTTAGGAAAATTCTCTAACTCTCTCTATCGCACGCACGAAAAGCAGAGCGACAGCTATACAATTTTAAATATCGAATGCGCCAAAACCTCGCGGCAGGACTATCCTAGTCCTACTTAAAAGTTACGACTCATATTAATTGTGACACCTCCATAATAACACAATTTGTAAAATGAACTAAACACGTCCATAAATAAACAACAATTTCGATATTAATAAACTAATCGAACTTGTTTAAAACGATCGCTAAATTGATATCATCATTGATTGATATTGTTGAAATAACACAGCAACTCTTCGAAACCAACTTACACTTGCCTAAGCCTATTTTAAAGACAATGCAAATCTTTCCTAACCACGAAGGCATAAGAGCTAAATTAAACGCGTAATTATTTCGTAAGTGTTGTTACATTTTTGTCGTTATTAATGATTATGCTAAGCGACCAATTCAAAGTATAACATTAATAATGATAATTAATTATGCATTAGTACCGTCCGTGTGGCCGCGTAGATTCTAATAAGAGATTTGTCAACGAAATACGTGTGCGTTTCCATTGGATGTATTGTGAAGGGTTAGTGATACGTCAAATGTGATCGAAACTACGTAAAGGTTTTTTTTTACCGGCTGCCCTCAGGAGGCGGGTGATGTTTTTCGGGTGCTTGCCTATGTGACGTCCTACCACAAAAGCCGTTATTTGGAATTCTGAAGCGGTATCTGGGGCTTGATTATTGTATCGCTCGTATGATATTTAGAATGAAAATGTCACGCGAAATCACTTAATTTCGAACGAAATCCAAAAAAAAATAGAATTCTTGAAATAATCATATCACTCGCTAACGCAACATGTGGTTTACTTTCTATCAATAGAAAATCTTTAATGTCGCATAATATTTACGTGCGAAATCATATGAGCGACTCTAAAATAGAGCCCCTGGGGTGTTATGCTACATTTTGTAGACGGGTTTTTATTTTTTCTTTTAATACTTGATTGTGTTTTGAGATAAAAATTATAAGTATATAAAAAAAATAAAAAAAAACTTGGACCAGTTGGTTTACCCGCACTTTTAAAGTATTTTCACACTTTTCAATAAATAGTAAGTATTTAATATCCTTCCTTATAACTTACAGTTCCCTCAGTCTCGCTAAACACAAAATGACGAGTTTCTTTACTAAATTACTGCTGTCAATAATAACTGAGAAATAAAGATAACAACTTGTCGTTCATTAATATTAATGAAAACTTTTAATGGAACAATATGGTATTTAGTTAAAAAATATTATTATATTGTAACAAAAACTTTTTTCAACTTCAACCTTAGTATTTCATTTTCATTTTAATATTAACTATTCGTGAGACAGATTTAAATTACTTCTCATTTTATACTTTAAAAAATCGTTTCGTGCACGTCAACGCGACCAAACTCCCAGCGGAAGCGTCCCCATGTGTTTCACAGCATGTGACGACATCGCAGGTGGCTGCCATACATCTATAATAACCTATCATCGACCAGTGGGTCTAGCCAGAATAGTACCAGCACCACGGATAACCTACTTTTGGTCAGGCTTCAATGAGATTTTGGCCAATTAAGTAACTATTACTGGATTCAAGCGGGAGAGTACGCGGAGTTCATTGAGGGAATGCTTACCTAAATTAGGACTGAACTGTCCAATTTATTTTTGGGATAAAAGCTGGTGGCATAATGTAAATTGAAAGCAACGATTTCAACCATATTGACCTAACAAAGTGATGGTCTACGACTATATCGAAGCAAATCGACAGTTCTATTTATGTTTTTCCGATGATAAGTTGACGACTAAAACGACAAGGACAGGCGGCAGCGTCCTCTCAGTAAACGGTGAGCTTGCGATCCCCAAGCCGCCTACCAAGCGTGGGGATTAAGCCCACCCCCTGAGGGGAGACCTTTTCTAGCAGTGGACATCTTGTGGCTGATGATGATCTGATTGATCTTGAATCTGTACCGTTGAATCAATCTTCGTGAAATTAAAATTTAATTTCGAATATGAGCAAAATCAGCCCAGGGCTTGTGTATTTATAGGCCGTGAGGTCTTAGTTCGAGGACCAATATTTTTAAAAAGCAGGGGTGAAGGAGGTTACACTCCATTTAGGCTGCTCGAAAGCCTCTGACAAGGTCTAGCGCTTGTTTTTGTTTACGATTTCGAAGTCAAAAAGACTTCGTATGAAGTCTCCGCTCGCTGTGCTCGAAGACAAGCGTCACCTTCACATATGGCTCTAATTTGAGCCCCAAATTAAGTGATATCACCATTATATCACCGATTCATGTGATTGGTTCCGCCGACGCCTCGGGGTCACGGCCAGGCCTTTGGCGGCGAGACGAGACCAATACGACATGCTAACGATTAATTGTTTCCCTATAAACTATGAATCTACGTGAGCTCAATAGTATGCGAGCTACGGGTAAAATAAGTTATAAAAAAAGTTACGGTTCTCAATATTTGGTAACTTGTAATTGACCGCGCAAAGCCAAGGTCCAAGTGTCTACGATAGACAATCAGCATTGTATGTACGTTTATGTGTATATTTTTGTACAACGATAATTTGCTTGCCGTTGATCCATGAAACTATCAGGCAAGTAGTTCATTTCAATACATTTTATTTATGTTTTTCCTGCGTCAGCCTTCTAACACCCCACTGCTGGGATATCGGTCTATTTTCGAAGCGTGATTGGACCATATCCACCACGCTGACCCAGTGCGGGCCGGATTCATATTCGCCGTTGAATTTCTTCTCCGGAAAAAATCAGGTTTTCTCACGATGATTTCCTTTATCGAAAAGCCAATGGTATATCCGAACGTAAGTTCCAAAGAACTTATTGCCATGGGCCCGCCCTTAATTCCTTCGCTTCTCTTCGTGCTTGGTGTGAGGTAAGCTCTGAATATACACTAATCTTTTACCCGACAATCATTTCAGAAGTCGCGGTCTCCCCGCCTACAGAGGTACATCGTTATACCTTCACGGCGTTTACCGATGAGGGCGCGAGCCGTGAAGCGCGGAACCAATCGCGCTGGCGTTTATTTCATAAAAATCACACCATACCTGCGTTGTTATAGCAACAGCTTGATTTGAACCTCTTCACATCTCCAACTTCACCCGAGTAATTGGACCAAACGTGCCCGCGACTCAGGATGATCTACATTCTAAGTAAACCAGGGGTGCTAGTCTCGACTTTTCGCTACAGCATTTTGCGACCGAATTCGGTCGCTATGACGCGAAATACAACGCTATGTTTGCGTTTCTTCGTTAACAATTCGTGTTCGTTGTCGAATTTTCGCGTCATAGCGACCGAATTCGGTCGCAAAGTGCTGTAGCGAAAAGTCGAGACTAGCACCCCTGTACCAAATGTGGCAGTGACTCGTAGCAACGTTCCGAGCTAGGATACTCTATGTAGACTAGCGTTTTGCCCAACAAAGGTTTAATTAACATACAAAGTCAAAGATAAGCTATACAACGCTTACGCCAACATTAATTGACAATTCGACTTTAAATAGAATAAAAAAGTATTTAGTAGTTAATTGAATCAGGCGTTTACTTTGCGGAAGTCCATCTTCAAATTGTATATTTAACAAATCTTTAGTCTATTTCCGCTACAATATTGCGCCTTTGTTATTCAATCACAAATAGATTAGGTACCTATAGCTTTAACTACGTAATGAGGCGTTTTCCAAAAAAATATAAATAGTTCTAAAATACTTACTAGATGGCGTAATAGTCCTATCGTTTTACGTGTCATTGTCATTTCTGTCGAAATATTTTATGCTTATTATTTAAATCGTAAATTTTGGCTCCACACTTTGCGAATTTAGCCAGTGTCAACTATTGTAATATTTCAAATGAAGTCAAATACATAGTAACATTACTTGAAATTGTCTAAATACACATGTGGAGCCAAAAAATACGAGAAAAGAAAAGGCATACGTACATTTTTTTGTCTTTCATGTCTTGACAGTGACAGAAAAACCTCAAGGTACATTAACGCCTTCTATTGGGTAATTTTATTACCAGGATTTTATTTTTTTTGGAAAACGCCTCATTATTATATATTTATATTTGACAATACGACTTTACTATTTTACGACTTACGCACCCATAAACTATCACAAGTTTTGCGTGAAAATAATAGTTTGGGATAAAAACTGAATACTCTACGGTCGTTAGTCGTTACACAGCAAAAGAAACATTTTCTGTCCAAACTTCAACACCAAAACTAACTCTAAGTTATAACAAACCGACATGAGTCAGTTGACATCAATGAGAAAGAGAAATCAAAAGGATAAGAATCCAGAATAAAGCACTAAATTGTTAGAAGCGCAGATGTTAGTTTCTTAGAAGTAGAATAGAGTGTTCGTGAAGAGCCAATGCAGACGGCTAGTAAAAAAAAGGTAAAACCACTACGATCTTCGGTGTCCACCACATAGGTCATTGTTCTGTGCACTCGCAGAAAAAAATACAATGATTAATTAGAGGTGAAGTTGACAGAACAGAACACACGCGTTGCTCAAAAATGCCTGCCTTCACAGAGGCATGTGTGTTGAGGTGAGTAAACTGTTACTGAACTATAATTATTTATTATTAATTGTTAATCGCGACTTCGTTCGCGTGAACCTACAAAAAAAAAACTCCGATCCTTAAACTATATACATATATGCACAAAATCAGGTCGATCCGATTAGCCGTTAAAACGCGACAAACACCCAGAGTTAAGCAAGAGTTGTGCAAGGCAAGACGAGGTCGCGCGCGTGTCACGCTTAGCATTCCTTGATAAAGGTCACCTAATTTTTATTGAAACTATAGTCGGAATAACCGACTCAATTTATCGTGAATATTTCTGCATTCTCAGCATTTGTCTAATTGATAAACAAAAGCTTAACAAATTAGGTACTTTATTTTATTTTTGTGACATAAAAATATTGTCTTTTTGCAATAATCAGTTATTTTTTCCTTTTTAATTTGTTAAGTTTGTGTAACGCTGGTGTTTATATTTAAGTTGTTTTAATTTTTAAGTACCTAGTTATAGTTCATATTTTATTGTAATTTTTAATGTTTCTCTGTGACGAGACGAGCAAGTCGCTCAAGCTTAAGCGTCACGCTTGCCCATAACAGTTCAGAATCACAATTAAGTGGGATATCGCACAATGTGATAGTTTAATGTGAAATACGATAGAAGAAATAAATTCCTTATTTAAATCATCTATTCTGCTCTACACAATCCTTGCCCAGAGGTCCTTTCTCTTTAACCCGCATGCAGTGTTCAATTTCAATTACCCCTGCACCTTGAAGTACTGTAATAGACAGAGACAGCAATGCTAATTAACTTCAAGAGGGAATGAGACAGCGATATAAACAAATCGTAGGTCCGTAAAAGTTGCCATATGTCTTGGTATGACAGATGGCCAACCGCGAGGTTGATGGTTGATTTACTTTAAAGTCGAGTTTTTACGCTTTTTTTTTGTTGCTAGGTTCTATCCGGACAAAGAGATTTTTTAAGTCTAATACACGGCGGAAGAGAAGTTTTTTGACAAAGTCTTTAACAACATTTTTAAAATATTCAAATCAAGCTTTTGGGGCATTTTGCATCTTTTATAAACTGTAAGTGAAAATTAAAAAAAAAACCTAACTAATTCAATACGACTAATGAAAAACAATGAGAACATTACACGATGTAAGCGCTAAATAATTGACCGAGCGAAGCGAAGGTCTGAGGGTCTACGGAAACAAGTATGTTTGTACGTACATAATTATGTTTATAGGATTGTATGTATATTTGTCCGACGATAACTTGCGAACCGTCGTTCCGATCTTCATGAAATTTTGTAGGCTATCAAGAGCTTGTCAAGATTACAAGGTCGTGAGGTCTCATTTCGACCTTATATATCTTGACCACCTCTTGATCGATTTTTCTCATATTCAAAATTCTTGTTTAGAATTGAGTACAAAATGCCAATGCAAAATATTTTCAAATCAGCCGGTATATGGCGCCGCAGCAAAAATCCCCCCTTTTTTTGGGAGGAAATACCCCACCAATCAAAAATCGCCAACGACTCAAAAAAACAAAAAAATCTTAGAAGCTGTATACCAAGCTTCGTGAATTGGTTGAAAAATACGACCTGTACGCGAGTACCAACATACGGATAGATGAAACCAAAATTTTCTAGTTAAACTGAGACCTTTCGTTACAATTACTAAAGCCCCATAAATATGTTATGCAGCGCCACATTTAGAGCAACGCGCATATCTAAAGAGGGATCTCCACTTACCTACGCTACGCCCTTCGAAACGCTGGACACTACAACTACATACGACTAAGCCTTCGAGAAGTTACCCAAAAGACTAACCCCCGAATACTGAAACGTTTGTTAACTGTGACGACAGATTAAGTGTATTGCTGTCTTTGTCATTTGCTTAGTGTCAGATAACGTTTGTTAACTTTGACAACAGATTAATTCTAAAACGGCCTAGTATAAGAATTAATCTGTTGTCAAAATTAACAAACGTTTCAGTATTCGGGGGTAAGCCGACCGACGCGATGACCTAGGAGCTTTTGTGTTTTTTCCATAAACCGACAAGGACAAGATGTGTCTGCGTCCTTCGACCAAACTAAAATGAACGGACTGGCCCAAGTAAGAGAATTTTGAAGGCTTTAAAGTGAGCGCCGGCGCTCACCTTGCTTCAGTCGATCTCAGTCTGTGAAAAGTGCGAGACGTACGTTCAATACATGCGATCCAATATCCGCAAAAACATGCCTTGATATTATATTCGCTAACTCTTTTTTGTGACAAATGTTCTATACATACTTTTAATTACTTATTGAAGCCGAAGTTCGAAGTTTTCACTTGTTATTTTTAAGTAAGTGGTGTACTTTGGTCGAAGCCCACGTACGTATTTTTTTTTTGTTTTTTATGTATGTCTGTGCGCACAGAAGAGGAAAATATTTTACTTCTTTCTTTCTCTTTTCTGCGAATGTGCTGTTGGCCTCTACCGGCTTCTAAAGCTTTACCGGACTTTGGCGAACGCAGATGGCATTAGGCCCTAAATGGGCGACGACCGCAAGGGCTCAGCTACGGTATAAATTCTCGGTAAAGGGGCATCAGATTTGCCCTGACACCCCAGAACAGGTGAGCCCTGGGCCCTGCAGCTTTAGTGTGTTGGGAGAAAACTGGTTGCAGCCCGGGATTTCAACAGTGACTTTCTGTTTATTCCGCTTTTTTATTCGGAATAGACGATTGGTTGTTGGCGGTGGTGACATAAAGTAGTGTGTATCGTGTGTTCCTTGCCCAATCCTAACTAATATTATAAATAAATAAATATCTGGGACATTATTGCACATACGGTCATCTGACCCCAAACTAAGCAAAGCTTGTAATATGGCTGCCAGAGACTGATATACGTACATAGATATTTTTTAAATACATACTTATATAGATATTAACACCCAGACATAGAACAAACACAAATATTCATCACATAAATGTTTGTCCTAGATGGGAATCGAACCCACGCCCCCAAGCACAGAACGTAGGTTCACTACCAACTGAGCCACCGGGGCAGTCAGTTCACTACCAACTGAGCCACCGGGGCAGTGAAATGCGAATGAACTATGTCTCTCTGTCTCTCTGCCTGGATGTTTGTCGCGTTATCACGGCTAAACAGCTGAACGGATCGACCTGAATGTTTGCATAGATATAGCTTAAGGGTAGGAGATGGACATAGGCTACTTATAGATATAGGTTTTTATTGGTCCACGCGAATCAAGTCGCGGGTAACAGCTAGTTCCCTAGTAGTTTAGTCGCAAAAAAATTGACAAGGAGGCAAAGGATAACACTTTCGCATGCTCAAAATGTGATTTGTAATGTTGCATTGCACGTAGCATCGTAGCTGCGATGCAGAATGTCTGCACCGAGCTTTATGAACAAGCTCTCTCAATAACGAAAGAGTATCTATCTACTCGTACAAATATAAATATGGTTATCTCATTACACTTAGCAAGTTTTATGGTACCCAATTGTAGTAATACCAAGAGAGAGGATTTTAACGTTCATATTTCACTGAGATAATGCTCGACCGAAATTGGATGGGTATTAAATGATGCCTTATAGATGCTTGTGCAAATAATGCTTTGGTTCAATGAAGATTTAAGTGTGATGAAATATACCGCAAGATAGGTATTTCAGTATTTTTTCTAAAAACTTCATGTATATTTTGATCCATTGTTACTACGTAACGAAATGCTTACGCAAATGTACTGTCGTGATTATTAAGTAGGTATGCATCATTTACATGATTAAATATTTCAGGCACAGAATTCTCCTTATTAAAAAGATTTCAGGTGAATCGTTACTAAAAAATCTTTTAAACTGTAATGGAGCTGATTTGAGTACACGAGTGAAATAAATAAAACGTAATTTTACTAAAACCACACTAATATTATACAAGCGCAAATTTGTGTGTTTGTTCCCACTTAACTCCATAACGGCTAAACGGATGACGATGAAGTTTGGTATGCAAATAGGCTATTTTTATCCCGAAAAAATAATAATTACAATTTATGTACAAAACAGTGGGGCGCTGCTAGTTAAAAAATAAACATGTATGAAACATGATTAACTGGAGTAAATTTCGATCATGCTGCTCAGCCAAAAAGCAAAAGTGGAGATTCTTTAAGATTCACTCCCCGGACAGACAACACTTTCGCAAGAAAAAATATATGTTTTTAAGGTGTTCGGTACAGCTGCAGCCCTCCGCAGTTATACCGAAGTCCTCCTACCAAGTTAATTAAACTAAATGTAACAAGAAGTTAACTTGAGCGTTAATACATTTTATTACACATAATAATGGTCGAGGACGTCATAACAGAGGTAACTATTATAAAGTGTGAACTAGTACACAGATATAAATATTTAATAAGTCAGAATCAGTGAATGGGTTATTCTAATTAATATTTTAATGTATTTTTTTCAGGTCGGTGAACTTATGGTGTACAATACAGTACGTAATTAGATGGAGATTTGTGAATAAATAGCATTAAGAGCATATGTACTATGCAATGGTTTACTGTTCCCCGTTTCCTTCCTGAATAATGACACTACAAAAAAAAAACATATTTTTTTATCTATCTCTCTCTACGCTCGGCGTTCAACTCGCGCGCGGACCGTAGCTTTGCCACGCTCCTATGTTTAGTTTTTTTAATAAAGTTAAATTTAATATTATTAATTAAACTAAAATCATTAAACAAACAAAATTTTGTCGTGTAAAAACAAGACGTGGCTACGATTTTGTTTACGTTCGTCTCATTTTAGTTTCCGCGGTAAAATCTTCTCTGCTCTTTATTTCGTAACGAGCAGAGAAGAACTTATCTCCAGAATCCAAGCGGTCAAAAAAAACGGTGGTAATTTTATTCAGAAACTAGACAAAAGAGTTGTCGAAACGAAAATCATTACTAACTTTCTCGACGAATATTTTCCTGCAAAGTGGCCACTCAGGACTCTGGACCGCTCGCTATGGGGCAGCATGGTCTTTTTTCTTAACTAGCTTACCCTCACGGCTTCGCTTGCCTAAGTTACAATAAATGAAACACTCCATTTCACCTCTACAGGGGTTGATTTTAGAAAAATCCTGAGATATGCCTTTCTTTATTCTTTGTGCTTAGTACACAAATGTGCTTAGCATGTCAAAATATTTTATTTTTATAAAACCTTCAGAATTACGCAAAATCCGTTCTTATTGTTCATCTAGACCAGGGGTAGCCAACAGGTGGATTGCGATCGTATGGTCGATCGCGGCTATTAGTTCGGTCGATCGTGGTAAGGCAAAAACCACAATATAAGTTTAATATACTTAATAATAATATTTATTTGTAAAAAAATACGTAAAACAACTGACGCAGCGTAAGTACTAACTACTGTACGCACCATTTTGTATCAGTTTTCTATCGCCACTCCATCACGTTATTTGTCCTCTTTTGCACGCAGTAGCTCTTTGTTAAGAATAACTTGCAATTTTATGTTGTCCCTTTTAATAACATAAAAATAATACATTATTGTATACAAAACTATACTGTTTCATTTAAATTTCAAGAAATATGTATTTGGTAGATCGTACAGGGTTTTGTCAGCAAAGATCATGGGATAAATCAGGTTGGATACCCCTGATCTAGACCATTTGTGGAGTATTGGGTTCAAATTTGACGCTATACGCGTCATGAGGAGAGCGTCTGAGCGTCGATTCCTTTAATATACATATAGCATTTGTATGATCTATATGTGATCAAGTCCGAGTTAAGCTAATTTTGTGCCTTAGTGTACCTACATGCGTTAAACAAAAGAAACAATTAAATTATTTGACTGCAAATCATGCCGTGGTCTTCAGATAATGATCAATGTTTATTTAGCAGTATAATTTTATTATTAGTTCCCCTACTTGTAATTAAAAGTAATAAATCAATACAGCCACCAAATTTTAATAGTTTTAAACTGGTTTAATTGTGGTACTAATTGGGCAGTTTTTGTCTAAAAAAGTTTGAATTAACAATTTACAATTTAATAATTATATTAATTAACAAAGTTTATGAATAACGTCTTCATTATATTTATTATTTCCGGTCACGGTAAGCATTTAGACAGTGTCACGTTTCATAATATTTCAAGTGTATCGTAATCATCACTCACATCATCACATCATATTCAGCCAATGCACTGAATAGTGTAAGCCTCCCCCTCTTTCGTCAGTCTTCCCTATTTTGTGTCAATCTCATCCAGGTGTTGCCGCAATTTTTTTTTGCTATGTTTTTGGTCGAATGAATAATCGTAATATATTATACCAAATGAAAAAAAAAACAGTCTGACATTAAGTCAACTATTTCAGTCCATGTCAAGCTCCAGTAAAGTGGTGGAAGCTTTATTTGAAATAAAAGCACATTTTACCACTAAGTATGAAAGTTTTTCCCACACAAACAAACACTAATGGTTAATATTACGGTACTAATAGACAGTAACATGATTTCTTCCTTTTGGCACCAAAAACCCCTACTAGATATATTAAGTGACAATCATTTTTGACTTCATACTCCGTCTTTCCTTTCACGAAACCTTTTGAAGAGTTTCCGAATATTCCTACCTACCTGCGTAACTTTTCATGTAAATGTCGTTTGAAAATTGGAGGACCGTTTTAGGACGTGAAACTAAATCTGTCAAATGACTAGCGTTACGTTACGCATTCTTTTTAGATCTTTTCGATTTCGTACTTTCCCCTTGTCCTAAGCCTGGGCAGTACTTCACTGCTGTGAGCGAAATCCACATCTAGATCATTCCAGTTTTGACAGCCTTGTGTTTTTACCGCTAAGTTAATTATCGATCTTTATATTATGTCTTCTATTTCCTCTACACTGACACCAACACATGAATTCGCGAAGCCCCCATGCTCGGCGCATTTACATTAACATCCGCCTAATTAAACGGGAATACATGCAAATAATGCATTTCACTTCTGTACTGTTAGATATTGCATTATTCAGTTCTAAAGCTAATAGGGTTACCATAAAAGATGACTGTTTTTGTCACAATCATAGTTATTTTTATGAATTAGTTAATTCGTTTAAAATTTTTGGCATATTTTTTTATTATGTGACGTAATTATACAATACAATATAACTTTATTAAACACCGAAAATACAATTAAAATTAAAATTAAACCATAATGGTAATTATGTGATTACTGAGTACTCAACTTTACTATCAGGTAAAATATAAACGAACAATACCGAAATATCAGAAGCCAATAAGAACACTAACTAAGGTGGTCCTGTATTGTTATAAAATTAGATAAAATGTATTTTCTACAAATTTTACAATTCCGAAGTAAGATAGAAGTTATAATCAGCAACTATAATTATCATTTGAATTTCTTAGTGCTATTTATTTTTGTTTGTGTTACTGCACCTCTAGCAAATTTATCTATTTGTAGAAACCTATACAAGATACGTATAATGTCGTAACTTAGTTCGATGTATCGAACTGAGACCTCAGGACCTTATATCTTGACAACCTCTTCATCGCTTTGCTCATATTCAAAAATCTTGTTCAGAATCGAGTACCAGATGTTTACGCCAAATATTATCAAAATCAGCCGGTAAAAGGTGCCGCAGCACATTTCCCCGTTTTTGGAGGAAATACCCGACCAATCAAAAATCACCGACTTAAAAATTCTATAAAATTGTAGAACCAACCAAGTTTCATCAAGATTGGTTAAAAATATGACCTGGGCCCGTACCGTGAGGTGCTTATTGCGATGATTGTTAGGCTCAGCCGAGAACGCTGCGCGACTATACACCTTATCGCGCCTTGATACGGTTCGCGGTCGTGCAGCGTCGTCGACTGACTTAACAATCATCGCAATAAGGACCTCACGGTACGGGCCCTGTACACGAGTACCAATTGTACGCGCGATTCAGAACTTCCTACATTACAACTGTCAGTCAAACAAAACATCAAAAAATTCACAAAAATGGATCAACGCCATCTAGCGAACTATAGAAAGTTTGTCTCTCTGTCTGGATGTTTGTGCGTTAACACGGCTAAACGGCTGAACGGATCTTGATAATGAGTTACTATATATCACAAAAACGGACATAGGATACTTTTTATGTCCACGCGAACGAAGTCACGGGTAACAACTAGCCGAATATAAGTTTCGAATTTTTTAATTTACTAGGAATTCGATAGTGAAGAGTGGAGCGAGTGTACCCACGCAAAGATTAACATTTAAAATTTACTAGGAATTCGATAGTAATTACCCACGCAAAGGTTAGTACTTCGACCGTCGGTCTAGTAATGTTCTCATTGAAAGTATGGCAACAGTAGCCCAGTATAATGCGCTGATAAAGAGGTTATTTATGTCTGTCGCTGTAGATGTAGCTTGATAACGAACACTCCGTGCCCGAGCAGGAAAGATCGCTGATTATGATTTATCAAACACATAGCGCCATCTATTATGTTTACCAACTATGAATTCGGATTTAGTATCATCGTCATTATCATCAGCCATAAGACGTCCACTGTTGAACGTAGGCCTCCCCCTTAGAGCGCCACACCGACCGACCGGCCATTTGCATCCACCGGTTGCCCGCGACTTTCACAATGTCGTCGGTCCACCTAGTGGGAGGCCTACCTACACTACGTCTTCCGGTTCGTGGTCACCACTCAAGACCTTTCTTCCCCACCGTTTATCGGTTCCTCGAGTGATGTGGCCTGCCTATTGCCACATTTAGCATATCGCACTAATATTATAAATGCGAAAGTTTGTGTGTAAGTAGATAAGTATGTAAGTGTGTTTGCTCCCGTTCAAACTCAGTAACGGCTGAACAGATTTGGATGAAATTTGGTATGAAGGCAGCTTATACACTGGATTAACACATAGGCTACTTTGTACCCCGTAAAAATATTCGTAGAATAGAATAGCGGGTGAAACCGCGGGACGGATAACGGAATTAACGGATATAATTCTGATGCTCGTTTTAAAAGGTTTTAAAGGAATACTAATACAACAAGGAATAGGATCAGTGGGCTTATCCCGTAACTCTGAAAGCGATAACGAGAGTTGCGCGAGTGGGACCGCGCATAGTGCGACTCAGTTGGTACGAACGAGATGGCATGCTCTCCCAATCAGAATCGCGAACGTTTCAAAGTTAGAGGATAAGCCCGCAGATTTGCTTTGATCATGAGCGTCTCACAGAGATTTAACATCTAACTTCTCAGGGTGACGAGCGCAGTGCATTGTCACGCATAATTTTGAACTGCTGAAGTTCAAAATTCTGGGTGGCACTGAGCTGTTATGGGCAAACGTGACGCTTAACATCAGGTGAGCGACTTGCTCGTCTCGTCACAGTTACATAAAAAACGCACTTGCAAAGATTTCAATTTAAAATTATTCTTGTGATTATTACGAGGATAGTCCTTCCGCGAGGTTTTGACTCATTCGATATTTGAAATTGTATAGCTGTCGCTGTGTTTTTCGAGCGTGCAATAGGGAGAGAGTTAGTGAATTTTCCTAACTTTTTGATGAAATTAATTGATGAATTTTCGGGGTAGTCTGTTATCACCCCCTAAATCTTAACAAAATCTTTTGTTTTTGGTGTACGCTTTTTGTATGGACGAGACGGCGATATGCTCTATTCTTATATAACAAAAGATCTGAAACTTACGAGAAAATTATAATAAGTATGAATATTATTAGACTCAAAAATAAAATAAAAATTAATGACGGTCCCAGAATGTACTAGGTTTATGAGTTTAGCGAAGCGAACCGCGGAATCCTTTTTGCACCTCAAGTGGAGTAATATTAGTCCGCATGACCATCTTAGGGCTATGCTATGCGAGGCTTACAAAAATCTATATCAATTTTATTTCGACCAGACTATGATCATGAGGAAATAAAGAAGTAAATGTCGCAAAAATCGAATCCTAATCCTAATCTTAACTAATCCTATGTTTAACAGTGGACGTCTTCTGGCTGATGATGTAATGTAAAATTGTAATATATCTATCTCTTTTATTGTAATAAGTGTGAAAGCGATAGCCTAATTATTTTATATATAGCCTTTTGTCTTAAAGTACGAAAGGACCGAAAGTCTTCCTTTGCAGGTACCTAGAGATCACCTGTGCTAACTAATTTTGACAACGTTTTATTACGCCACATATGACATATTTAACCAACTTTTTACATCAAATTACAATTATGAATATATTTGTTAACTTAAATCAGTTGAAGACGAACTTGTTCATTTCGACTATCCAAGAAAGCATATCGTGGCATAACGGGACTTTTCGGTAAGTAAAAATTGACTGTGGCATAGCGGGACTGTGGCATACGAGGATTAACCCTATTATAAATGCGAATGTAACTCTGTCTCTCTATCTCTCTCTGTCTCTGTGTGTCTCTGTGAGTCTCTGTCGCTTTGGCTGGGTGTTTGTTTGTGGCGTTGTTACGGCTAAACGGCTGAACCGATCTGAATTCTTGCATAGATATAGCGGCACATAACATATAATAATACGTAGGAGACGGACATAGTCTACTTTTTTTTTATTGGTCCACGCGAATGAAGGGTATCAGCTAGTAATGTATAAAACATAATTAAAATCAATACAAATATACAGCATATAGGTAAATTGTACCGTCCGGGTATCCGGTATTGTGCTTTATTTTAAACTAGCAGCGCCTCGCGGTTTCGGCAGCTGTACTACACGAGCTTATATATTTTCTCGACAAAAAAATGTAGCCTGTAATTAAAGGATAAAAGCTACCACCATACTATATTTCATCCAAATCCATCAAGCCGTTACGGAGTTGAGTCTGTAGAGTCTGTACAAACACACACAGACTTTTGCATAAGTAATATTAGTGTTATAGCTTCAACTTGTTTCAGATTACCTTATTTTATTTATTTTCGATTTTCCGGTGAGATTTTCACTATTTAGCGGAATAAGGAACATTCAATTTCCATCTTCATTATCCTAACTAATATTATAATTCAGAGGAATATGGCCCTGCAGTCTAATCAGATTCAATAAAGCTTCGAGGTAAAAAAAAAAGTTCATCTCGAGGAATACACTTCATTTGCGCGATTCAAAACTCCCTATTACAGCTGTCAGTCCACACAAAAATTTTAAAAATGCCCAAAAATAGATCAACGCCATCTAGCGAACTATACGAAGTAGCTTTGTCTCTCTGGATGGATGTTTGTCGAGTTATCTCGGCTAAACGGCTGAATAGATCTTGATAAAATTTGATAAGGAATTGCTGTACATCACAAAGACGGCTATAGGATACTTTTTTTAGGTCCACGCGAACGGAGTCGCAGGTAACAACTAGTAGTGTATACCTTGCTAAATGTTATCAACATTGGCTGAGGCGTTTAGACAAAAATAGGATGCGACTAGTTTTTCTGTAATAGTTTGCCAAATAAGAAAATTAAAATTTACTACGGAAGGTAAATTAAAATTTACGTTTTTTTATGATGGCTTCCACCATTTCACTCTCCAGATACGATTGACAGTTCTCTGCCTCGCATCTCCTAGCCAGTACTCGAGGGCCGCCCTAAGTTTTTGGTTTCTGTGTCGCACAGTATAGGGGCTTCTTAATCCTTTGTGGTAAATTAAGTACTCCACGCTTATACTGATTTAACGCGGTAATGCTATTGGCACTCTAGCATAACGCCTTCGTGTTGCTTCGTGTTTGTTTTCCAGAAAGCGCATATTTTTCAACTTTTAACAAAATCACAAAACATTGTAAAAGCGAAAGCTTCTATATACTGGCTGGGGAGCAGTGACGTAGCTTGCCATAGAAGGGCCTCGTATCAAAATTTGTTCGGGGCACAAATTAAGGGTCACTATTTTTCAAAGAAACAACGTTCGGGACCCCTGGGGCCCGTATCATTGATAGCGGCGGTAGCTACGCCCCTGCTGGAGATTTACTTGTTTTGCTTGTGTCCCTCTGTTTGTTTGTTTGTCATCTTTTCAGATCAACGGCTGAATCGATTTAATCCACTAATTCGATTACTGAGCAATGGACGAAATTTTGAAGCTACTCAACCTAAGAAACTGAAATTTAGCACCTAGATTATTTATGGGGCGTAGGCGTCAGCTAACAAAGGATTTTGTGTTGGAGCCGAATATTTGCAATGGTGTTGAAAGTTTATGTGAAAATCTTTTTTTTTGGACACGCTAATAAAACAATAGCAGATTATGCACCAAGGGGATAGAGCATTGTCTTATGTCACGGGCGACACATTGTATCCCTAGGGAAAAGAAGGAATCTAGAGTTCTAGAACTCAAATCTTGAATATCTAATCTCTAATATCATATTTCAATATCAATTGTAATTGTATCTATGCTTATTAGAAGCGGGAGGCATCCATAACCTCATGGAAGGCGTTCTTAGTGTGCGTTCGCATACAGATGTAAGTTAGCTTTAGGTACTCAGGTGGTGATAGCATGCATAATGATATTGCCACGCAATACCAAATACGAACATTAAAAAAAACGCAGTGGGCAATAATGAAATTCAGTACAATATTATAGACCTGCGCAGAGGGTAATAATGAAATCCAGTACAATATTATTGACCGACTCAACAGCATGGCGTAAATGACATACTTTAGACGAGGTTTGCATGATAAATAATTGGCCTTTTTCGAGCAGGTGGTGTATAAATACTGTTTTATGATTATTACGAAAAAGGATTTATTTAGCGAAACAAAAGAACTGGGAGCTACATTTTGGTAGTGGTCAATGTGTGAAGTGGACATTTTTAGAAGTGATCGTTGTGGGACGATCTGTTTCAGGTCTTTACATAAAAACACAAGAAGAAGATGAAATCGGTGGTTGGAAACACGAAAGTTATAGTGCACGACAGTTCTGTGTTTTTCGTTACATTCGTTAAAGTTTTTTCAAGTTTTTCAAGTTCATATATACTCCTGCTAAAATTTATTAGTACATATATTAGTCAAACATAGTTGGTGATACAAAGTGACAAAAACCAAATCTTAAGTTCATTAACACACTTTTTCTACGCCAACATTCAGAAATCAATACCTCGACAAAGAATAGTTAAAAATACCTATCGTACTTACTTACTTATCGTTTATATGTATCTGTAGCTGGATAACAGACCAGTAAAAAGTATAAGAAGAAACACAACACCTCCGTCGGCAAACATTAGCCGTATTATTTTACACGGAACGTTTGTAGTTTGGCTGTATTTAATGTTTCCCACGGGTCTCTTCACACCTGTCTGGTGTCGCTGTCGGCTAGAGCTATCTCTTTTGCACAATTAATTGAGCAAAAAAAAAACATCTTTAGTAAACCAATTAAAAAAAATTGATATTGATATTTTCTATTTTTGCGAAGGAAATAAAATAAATAGTTTTTTTCCCTTCTCTTTATAATTGTTGAAAATGATCTGGGCCCCTGTTCGGAGAAATGACATTTTTATCTCTCTCTCACTCACTCCCATTAAATTTTAAATTAGAGAGACAGTCACCGAGATAATCTCGAGCGCACAGGAATAGGGTACTTGAACGAGAGTGCTGCCGTGGTTCAAATTAAAAGTTAAAGTGTAGGTGTTGTAGGTACCTGTTTTTAATTCTAGAATAATATCTACTTCTAGTTTTATTTTTTTGGGCTACTAGTATATAGGACTCTTTTGCAGAGTCTGCATGGCGAAGTACCACACCTTTTCCAGTTACAATACCTCCAATCAGTAGTGTGCAAACATTACTGTGTTTTTGATTGAAAGACAATGTTTCCAGCGTAGTTACTGAGCATAAAGAGATTTAACATCTAATACCTCAGAGTGACGAACGCAAGACAACGCCATGCAGTGTTTTGGACTGCTTTCAAAATTCTGGGTGACATCGATCTGTTGTAGGCAAGCGTGACGCTTACCATCAGGCGAGCGACTACCTCGTCTCATCAATCAGTATAAAAAAAAAAAAATGGTGGCAAAGGCAGGGGCCTCCTGTTGGTAAGTGGTCCCCGCCGCGTATAAATGGACACCTCCAATACCAGGGGCATTCTCAGAGCATTGCCTACCTTTAAAGACTCTGTTCACCCTCCAATTCAAAGCTTCGAGTACCTTGTGAAGATCAATTTTTATATTATAATTTTTACATTGGCTTTGTCTAGCAGTGAGGACAGGGAAAAAAACTAAGGAAAACACGTAACACAGGCATACAAAAATATACCTACTAACTATGCAATTAATAAACCAACAGGAAGGAAAAGTAACTAACCTATTTTTAAACGATTAAAATGCGTCATTTTACAAAGTTTTCTCATTTTAAAACATAATAAGAAATCAAATTTGTTTTGATATTTTCATCAAAACAAACATTAGGACGCCGAAAGAAATGTTTGAATACAAATAAACATTCTGAATTTAAAAAATCGCTGATAGAAAAGCTAAGACCTCGCTCGCTAAAACTTTTTGCTGTAAAGGTGGGTTTTGACTGAGCATGGTTACTGGTTTGCATGTAACGTTACATGGTAACATTCAATAACGAATGTCAATAATTCGTTTCAAAAAACATGTCAAGAGCGTATCAGGCCATGCTTAGTAGGGTTCCTTAGACGCGTAGGACTCTTGGAGTATTTAACAGGTTTTTCCGCTTATCTCAATGTTTGATAACACACGTTGCCCAAAAATAATTTTAAAATAATTTTACTAAAATCTAACAACTTAAAACTTTATGGATGTAGGTTTATAACTTTGGAAGGTATAAGACTGTAATGGATTCAGGCAGACAGACGGTCTTGACGAGCTTATAAGGGTTCCTCGTAGTACTACGGAACCCTAAAAAAGGTTGTTAGGGTTAAAAAGTAGGGTGACATAAAAGCATATTGGAGTTTTGGCGGGAACGTGAAGAAATCATGTCGCGTCATTAATTATTTTCCATTACTTGTGTTATTTCGAGTGTTAATGTGTAAAAACTGTGAATTTTTACCCGTTAAGTGTTCGTGAACATGCACGAGTGTTGGTGAATGGTATAATGTCGTGAAACGTGAATTTTCGTGTTGTTTCCAAAACTCCATAGAAGGCTCTAGTAAAGTTTTCACCACTTTACTGGGGCATGACTAGGACTTGACCATGACTTGCTTTGCTCTACTTTGACAGTGACTATGACTTGTTTGATTATATCTAACTAAACTTGAGAATAAATATGTATACTTTACACTGGCAAATGCATAAGACGTGCGACGCCAAAACCCTCTTAGGAGGAAAAAGAAAAAAAAAATGCATATTTTTGGCAAAATTTACTAACGTAAACGCCAGTCGCATTATCAACATAAAACTCTTTAATTTAATACATAGATAAATAGAATTTAATAGCAATTCGTCACACGATGAATGCCAACGTTCCTTGAACGTTGAATACGGCGTGAAAATCTTTAGGTCATCTCAGAGTTTTTTGGATTCTGAAACACCGAAGCGCAACGAAAGCTCGGGTTCGTGGTACACTTTTCTTTAACTGACTCTCATAAAACTGTAATCCTCTCAACCAACACACACCTTAAAGAAAGCAACTAAAATAGATATATAGGAGGAAAACCCATGAAAAAACCAAGCAGTAACATTTGACCCAGATTGCAACTGTTTTTAAATTTAGACAAATGCAGCGGAAAAATACGAAAGCTGTGTGACCAGACATCGTATTTCAGCCTCCTTCATCAATTGCAAAGAAAACGAACGTATGACGAGGAACAAAGGAAGAGTTATTACGATCACTTTTCAGTGACTTTCGGGAGCGTGAGAATTAAGTCACTGAATCAAGTTAACTTCGAGCAATTATGCAAAATGTTGTAAGAAAGTGTAACTGTTTTATTTCATGTGGTTTTTAGTGTTCCGCAGTACTACAAGGAACCCTTATAAGTTCGTCATGTCCGTCTGTCTGTCTGTCTGAATCCTTTACAGCCTTATAACTTCCAAAGTTATAAGCGTACACGCATGAAATTTTGCACAACGATAGTCTAAGTATAAAGACCTACAGTTTCAAAACATGAACATACTTTTTTTTTGTATAATAAGGGTATAACATGTAAAGAAAAAAAAATCGCTTTATCCCATCATGTGGGTTGTCACTGAATATGTCTTTCAATGTTAACAATATTGAAAGAATAAAAAATCATAAGTTTATATTTATGGGATAGCGCCATACATGTATAGTGGAGATTAAAAAAAAACGCCTGTCCCACATATGTGGGGTATCACTGAATAGGTATTTTCAAATGAAGTTAAGGCTTCCTACACCGTTTTTTTATCAGATGTACCACTTGCGAAATATTTGCCGACAAAGTTGCTTCCAAAGTTGCTTAATTCCCGCCATTTCTAAACTGTGCATCTCAGAAACTTGTTTTTTCATGTTGATAGATCATAGTAAACATTTTCTTTTAAAATTATTTCAGGAAATATGTGATAGCGACTTTTTGACATAAGCGGAAAAAACTGATAAATACTTCAAACGTCCTATGGAGCCCTACTAAGCATGGCCTTACATGCTCTTAAAAATTAAAAATTCTGGCTGATACTGAACTGCTACACGGGCATGCGACACGCCTTATTGTCAGTTCATAAAATTAGTTGTTTATAAAACTAAACAATACATATCAGATATAGGTCAACATTTCAGGCATTTTAAGAAATATACTAACATTTATTATCTGTGCCCTTTTCCTAAACCAAGGGACGAGTGGCGACCTTTCGTCAACCACTAACACTCAGATATCGTCAATGTCGCGACACAGATTAAAGAAGGTTAGTCACAGCCAGTTTGTGTCAATAAATCATAGTTTCAGCCACCCGGGATACCCCGGGTGAAACGTGGCAGGTACTAGTGCGTTATCAATGGCCCAGCCCTCTATTGCCCGTCTGAGACTGAAGCTATAGTTTAATCTGTGGTCGAGCCGGGCGAAGAGACCCGGCAGAAACTATTGAAACTGTGGTGATTGTTGCCCAAAAGCCCTAATGGCCTCGTTTCGGACTTTGCGATTATAAGGTACACTACAATATCCCTTGCGTATGTTTTGTATGAACCAGTACGTAACGATGCACCAAAAGCGCTATTTATTTATGAAAAACATATTCGTTGGACACTTTTTTTTTTATCTTTGACATTCTAGGTATTTAACCATAAATTCAAAAGTCGTAGTAGCTCAGTGGGACGCTTCGTGGGGTCGTGGGTCGTGGAACTTACGTACAGATATAACACTGGCATTTCGGTAAAGGAAAACATCGTGAGGAAACCTGCATATTTCCAGAGAAGAAATTCGATGGCGTATGTGAATCCGTCAACCCGTATCGGGCCAACGTGGTAGATTCACCCGAAGGGTTTCGAGTGTAGGCCGATGTCCCAGCAGTGGGCTATTAAAAGGCTGGTGTAGTAGACCATAAATACACCAGATGCTAAGTGACGTAGTGGCAGAGCCTGGGTAGAGCATAGTAAACACACCAAGGCCCGTTCCATGAGGTGCTTGTTGCGGAGATTGTTAGGTTCAGCCAACGACGCTGCGCGACCACGAACCGTGTCGCCGCGCGACAAGGTGTACAGACGCGCCGCGTCATCGTCTGAGGCTTACAATCATCGCAATAAGAACCTCACGGTACAGGCCCTGGTCTGAAATAAGAAACTATAGCTCTCAAGTGGCGACAGATATATAGGACATGGCGTAACATCATCCGTTACGAACCTATACTGTATTATAGCCTAGTCTGGAGAGGCCCTAAGAGACCCGGGTGTAGGTAGTATGTAATCTATGACGCAGCCCTCAGCCGCTGAGGACGAAAGGGCGTCCGGGAGCGCTCGGTGCGCGCGTACGCGGCTAGACGGCGCACAAAGAATACTTACACCAGAATGATATTCTGTGATGTGGTAAATAGATTGGACCGGACGGGACACCCTTTGTAGAGTAAACTGCGTGAAATAACTGGGATTGTGGAGTGCTGAGTGCCGATTTAGCTATAATAACTACACTCATACTCATTTATTAATAAATAATCATTGATCTCACGTCAGGTTCCATTATATTTATAGCAAAATTTAAATTATATGGCTATATTATTGTTATTTTTATTATATGGCTATATATTAATCGCGGTAGCTCATAGTGTGTGCGCGTGTGCGTGTGATTTTGTGCGTGATTGTGCGAGTCTGAGTTTGTGTGTGTGTATTTGCGTATTATGCTATACTTCAAAACTGTGTATTACCAAGACAATCAGGATTTACCTCATTGTCTTGGTAAAGACAAGGATAGAAGCCATTCAATACATTTCAATTTACATATATATGAGGGGAGCGAGTAAATACATACTTATTTATTAAATTTATTATATAATAAAGAGCTGACAGCATGATAAGCTTGTAATTCTTGTATGCATAAAAATGTAGTCTGAAGAAGGATATGCGTAATGAAGAAAAGCAAAATAAGTTAAACAAAATAGTTCATGATACAATACAAATACAAATAGTACAAATTGTACAAATACAAATACATCGCATCGCAGTACAGTAGTATCGCTTCTAGTGGAATAAGGAAAAAGATTTTAATTAATATCTCTCAATTTATGAGAAGGTATCCCTGAATATACTCGTAAAGGATACTCGTAGCTATTGCCATTAAGCGTGGTAATGCAGCCAGCGTTAGAATAGAATATAATGGAATGGAATGGAATGGAACGGAACGGAATGGAATGGAATGGAATGGAAGAGAACAGAACAGCACAGAATAGAATAGAATCGCTTATTGGCCTTATAACATTGGTAGTTACACTGGGCAAGTCACATTCACAAAATATTCAGTTCATAATTACATAATACGTACATAATTTCAAATATCTAATCAAAAGCCCCAACAAAAAATAAGTACTAATAATAAATAATTTAGTTTAATTTAATAAATAGGTAATTAATTAATTATTAAATATATACATAAATATTAATTTAATTATGGGCACTTTTATTATTTATTCTTTCTTTATTGCATATATGTACAAATTCTTTCCATATCCTTTGCACCGGGTACAGGAAAGGACTGGTTATTTAATTTAAGAAGTGACACTGACATTATAAATATGAATGCTTTTGTCCTTTTGTGCCTGAAATAAAGATTTTTATTATTATTTATTATTAATAATTGTTAACCGTGACTTCATTCGCGTCGACATAAAAAGAGTATTTTATGCCCGTCTTTGTGATATAAAGTAACTCTTTATCAAATTATATTAAGATCCGGTCAGCCGCTTAGCCATGATAACGCGACAAACATCCAGACAAATAGACAAAGTTTTGCTATATGGCACTGATCCATTTTTGTGCATTTTTGGCGTTCTGTATGACAATTGTAATGTAGGGAGTTCTGAATCGCGCAATCTAAGTTTTTTCCTCGAGACGAACGTATTCATTTTTATACCTCGAAGCTTTATTGGTCCTGATACGACTGCGGCCATATTCTTCTGTATATTAGTTAGGATTTTTTATTTTTTATTTAAATTGTTGGCGTTCATTTAACTTGTTAAATATTGGGGCGCCAAAACATCAATTTATAATTACACTAGCTGCGCCC
This sequence comes from Apocheima hispidaria, assembly GCA_947579745.1. Lineage (NCBI taxonomy): Eukaryota > Metazoa > Arthropoda > Insecta > Lepidoptera > Geometridae > Apocheima > Apocheima hispidaria. The sequence goes on from OX388157.1 coordinate 13,006,849, forward strand.
CGCGGTTTCACTCGCTATTCTACAGAAACCGAATATTTGTACCTTTACATTCAAATCCGTTCAGCCGTTACAGAGTTGAATGGGAACAAACACACTTACATACCTACACCTTACACACTTACACACAAAGTTTCGCATTTATAATAATATAAATATTGTGATACAACAGTTATAAAAAATATATATTTGCAAACAACTAAACAAAACATATTTAAACAAAAACGAATTTAACCAAGAAAAAAAAACGATCGATAAATTAGACATTCGCCGTCGACAAAATCAGTTTTATCGATTCTAATATTTGGCATTTTTATCGACAATGACGAGTTTCGACAATTCTAAATGTTAACTACCATACCATAGAACTAAACATGAGAGTAAGATGAGTACTGAGCTTGATGGAGCGACTGATTGATTTCAGTCCGGTTTCACCACGTTATCCTCACAGCATCCCTCTTCAAGTGTCTCATCTATCACATCCTGCTGTTGATCTGTGCCAAAGGGCAAAGGGCGCGTAGGGCAGACGAGAGGCGTCTCATTTACTATTCTAATCTATCGCAACTGCGTAGAAGGAAAGGAATTAAAGGGATTTTAAATGTTTTTATTGGGGTTTGAGTTTGTAGAATTTAATTGGGAACAGTGACGCGGTCAAACAAGTCAACACACACAGTCTTACCACAAAAGATTTAAGCACTCTTTAGACATGTGTTGAACAGATGTTACACAAATTTCGTACCACAAGTCTGCGTTTAGCACTCGTCTAAGATTAAGGCATAGCCATTATTTAAATTAAAACAGCCCCAAACCCTTGTTAGAAAAGAGAAATAAAACATCTAAAATCAAAATATTTAACTTTAAGCCAATGTCTAGCTAAGCAGGTTTCTAAGCGTTGTTTTTTGTAGTAAGACGGATAGTATTTGTGATTAAATGTATTCTATTATATACATAAAAGTGTTAACTGACTCGTTGTCTGTTTTTAGGAACTATTCAACGGCCAAGCGGTAGTGTGCAAACATTAATGTGTTCCGGATTGAAGGGCAACGTTTCCATCGGAATCTCGAGCGCAGTATATTGCCGGGCAGGGTTTTGAACTGTTATAAGTTAACAAGATACAGGTCGAAAAACTAAAATCCGACTACGTCCTTACGTGAGCTTTCATTTTATCAGGTATATGCAAGCAAACCGCGAGCAACAGCTAACAATATATATATGTTTGGAATGTGCTAATGAAGCCCTGTCATTTGATATCCAACAGGGCATCATTAAAACCATTTTTATTTAGTCCATGACTTTATGTCCTCTAGAGGGCGCAATATTCAATTTAATGTGACGTCACATAGCCTATAACTAGCGGACGATGAAGACGCTTCCAACGGTACCTCATTTTTGGGAGTTTAGTTTAGAAGTTATGAGGGAACAGATGAACATACATACATAACGGTCAAAATTATATACACCCGATTTGTTTCGCGTAGTCGGGTAAAAATGCTGTTTTTCATAACTGTTATGGGGAAAGGTGATGCTTACCATCAGGCGAGCGAATAGCTTGTGTCATCAATCAGTTGCAGAAAACACGTCCATCTCTTTCCAGTTCATGCGCCGTGTTAAGGGACTGTTACTTTTGGAGTTTCTATTAAAATAACATAGTTATAAGTGAAGCGAGTATACTTTTCACCGTAAATGCTATACCAGTTTTTTAATTTTTTATTGTTTCTCCGTGACGATACGAGCAAGTCGCTCACCTGATGTTAAGCGTCACGCTTGAAAATAACAGTTCAGTGCCACCCGGAATTTTGAACTTCAACAGTTCAACACTATGCGCGGCAATGCACTGCTCTCGTCACCCAGAGATGTTAGATGCTAACCCCCGAATAATGAAACGTTTGTTAACTTTGAAAACAGATTAATTCTAATACTGCCTTTGTCTGGCCCTAAGCAAATGACAAAGGCAGCAATAGACTTAAACTGTCGTCAAAGTTAACAAACGTTTCAGTATTCGGGGGTAAATCTCTGTATGCCCAGTAATTAAGCTGGAAACATTGCCCTTCAATCCGGAACACAGTAATGCTTGCACACTATTGCTTGGCGGTTGAATAACTGGCAAAGGTGTGGTACTTCCCCAGGCGGACTCTGCAAGAGAGCCCTACCACTACAACAAAAAATTGTTATTTGCAGCAGAAACTTCAGGCTGTGCTAGTACAGACAACAAAGAGGAGGGTGCAGTGGGATCGGTGGTGGGGTCAATGACCGTCTGGGTTTTATCCTAACTAATATTATAATTCAGAGGAATATAGCAGTCGTATCAGGACATAAACCTTCGAGGCATGAAAATGAATACGTTCGTCTCGAGGAAAAAATTTCACTTGCGCGATTCAGAACTCCCTACATTGCAACTGTCAGTCCATACAACACGTTAAAAAAATTCACAAAAATGGGAGGCCCATGCCCAGCAATGGACGAATTCTGGTTGATGATATAACATTTAAAAAATACCTGTTATTGAAAGTTTTATGATACGGCTTCAAACATATTTATATTGTTATTGCGAAAAGGGACACCGCGGTTTCCATCTATCGCTAAAACCTACGTTATCTACACTAATTTTCGACGAGACGAGCAAGTCGCTCACCTGATGTTAAGCTTCACACTTGCTCATAACAGTTCAGTGCCACCCAGAATTTTGAATCTCAACAGTTCAGAACCATGCGCGGCAATGCACGCGCTCGTCGCTCGTTCGCGTGTTGAATCTCTGTGCCCAGTAATTACGCTGGAAACATTACCCTTCAATCCGGAACACAGTAATGTTTGCAAACTACTGCTTGACTGTTGAATAACTGGCAAAGGTGTGGTACTTCCCCAGGCGGACTCTGCAGAAGAGCCCTACACTACGAAAACCACTTACTTTATCAAGCCTGCAAATAAAATTGCAAATAGCAAGTCTATCTTAATTTACTGGCTGTAGAAATAGCAAAGACAACAATCGTATGCTAGGAAGTAGTAGCCCCAAACTACTGTTTCTATATTCGATGTCGTAAATTAAGATATTATAAAAACCTTGTTCCCTACGGAGCTATGTTATAATCCGCAATAAATACGAGTTATAATGTTATTCGCGGCGTGTCCTCAAGGGCCGCCGATTTATGAGCAGATCGATTCCGTATTCAGGTGGGGCCAGAAGCCACGCGAGTTGTCAAGGGCGGAGTGGTAGGGGGTAGCGAGTTGTACAGCGCCATGAATCAAAGCGTAGCCCGTTCTGGATATCTGCGTGCCTAAAATCAGAACAATGTTTGTTGCGTCCTAGTGTTGTCTCGATTGCTCAGTTTCACATTTTTTGTTATAAAATACTAAGTGGGAATTTCGAAAAATATTATCCTATTATGCATATATTTATTATAAAATTACAAATGTTTTAAAAACACTTCCATTTTTATATTTTTTAATTTGATGGAAGAGAGATAGAAAATATAACCCAAAAAAAATATTTTTTCGATTACCAAACGTCGTATAATATGAAAACGAAAGTTTCCTTAGAATAGATGTGATGAACAGACACAACATACGGTTTTCGAAAATTTACTTCATTGCAACAATTTACATCTACAAAAAAATTGTAAATGTAAATTGTTGCAATATTTTGTTGAATAATACGCGACTAGGGCTGTCCGTCGCGTACATAGTTATGTAAACTCAAATTCGCAATCGCAGTTTTGGTCCTTCAGTGACTATCGGCTTATTATTTCACAAGAGGAGATGCATTCAATCGGTCGCTAAATAAAACCATCACTTGTATGTATTGCAAGGCCAATAATGATGATAATGAATTCGGATTTTGGTAATCTGAATTTGAGACCGTTGTGAAGTCAAGTCAGTCAGGAGTATTGACTGACTAGCTTTACTAAAGACACAACTCGCGAGATCGTAGTTCGAACAGCGAATACCCCAAATACGCCGATTTCATGGCCAATCGCGTGAACATCTCCACGGCGCGCGGATTAGGGCCCGCAAGCACGTGGGCGGCGGAAAAACCGCGGGGTGTCACAGCGTAGAGCTATTGCCGTCTGTGTGACGGGCATTTTAAATAGCACTGGTTAATAGCGAATTGAGGGTATTTTATGTAGATTACAAGGATGTCATGAATTGTTCAATCCATGAAGACGCGCCCTTATTTCCTAATAAATATACTAGTACCTACACTACACTATACCTGCGACTTCGTTCGCGTGGACATTAAAAAGTATCCTATGTCCGTGTTTGTGATATACAGTAACTCTTTATTAAATTTTATCAAGATCTGTTCAGCCGTTTAGCCGTGATAACGCGATAAACATCCAGACAGAGAGACAAATCTACTTCCTAGAGTTCGCTAGATGGCTTTGATCCATTTTTGTGATTTTTTTGAAGTTTTGTATGGACCGGCAGTTGTATTGTAGGGTGTTCTGAATCGCACAAGCGAAGTTTTTCCCTCGAGATGAACGTATTCATTTTTTTAGTTCGCAGCTTTATTGATCCTGGTACGACTGCGGATATATTCCTCTGAATTATAATATTAGTTAGGACTCAAACAGACGTTATTAAAAAAGTTCTATGTCTGTGGTTTTCTTCATCAGTTCCACTTCACCAAATGAATGCAAATGCTTGAATTGTTTATGAAGATACCAAAATCACTGTATGTATTCCAATAATATTTGAACAGTTCCGTCAATTCCTCATGGATCCCATGATCAAAACTGGATTTTCATAAAAATGGGACCAATCTGGAAGTATATCCTTTCAAATAAAAAAATATTTTACAAATCGGTTATTAAATGACGGAATTACCAATGAAGAAATCATTTCAAAGTCATTTTTTTGAAGTCGGTTGAAAATAATCGGGAATACCTCATTGACGTTGGACATCGAAGGAGAAAACGTTTAATTAAACCTTCGGTAGGGCGCCAGTAGGGCACCGGAAGACACAGCGTAGGTAGGCCTCCCTCTAGGTGGACCGACGACATTGTGAAAGTCGCGGTGGATACAAGTGGCCCATTGTCGGCCGGTGTGGCGCTCTAAGAGGGAGCAGCATATGCCTATGCATATGCAGCATATGTCGGCCTATGTTCAGCAGTGGACGTCTTATGGCTGATGATGATGAGGGCGCCGAAATGTGACTTGGGCATTTATTCAGCCTGCAGTGGACATCTTGTGGATTATGATGATGATAATGACATACAAATTCAGACTTGTTCCAGAATGAGACCTTCGCTTCGCTCACTCAAAAAAGTAGTTCCCACTCAAAAGATTTTTTCAATTTAATTTTATTTTACCTGAGTATTTAATTTGCAAATAGTGCGTAGGTATAGACTCCGGCATTTTATTCCAGTTTGAGGGTTTGATATTTCTATTAATTACAAAACCACTCGAGGTATTTAAAACAGCATTTCGAAACAAACGAGAGATTTATTTTACGGCTACAACTAAACCTGCGCAAAACGACATTTTAGAAGCCAAAAATTAACTATTTTATTGATCCGCTATTCCGTCTAATTCACAAATGTAGCGGATTTTTAAGATAATTAATTTAAGTCAATCATACAAATGACCGCGCCTTCTAATTCTACGATTGTGAAGAAATATTATTCGAATTGAAAATCGAAGTCACTCGAATAAAACTCCATTGCAAGTATTGAACTTAAACAAAAACATTAAGATTAATAATTTAGTCAAAATAAACAAACAAGACAGATAAACCCAGTCTGAAAAAATATACTAAGACGACCCCAGAAACAGAATATTAACATCACTCAAATGTCGAATTTTTCTTCAACTTGTAATAAGAGATCCAGATGGATGGGTTATTATAAAAAAATTATAATAAACATAATTCCCCGTCTCCATGAAAATACAACACGAAAAAAATCTATAAATAAATTACTCGATTCCAATTGAGTAAATTATTTTTAGATGATCACTCGATCTCGAATAATATTAAGTTTCTAAACAATCGAACATTCTATTGTACCTCTAGTATCCTAAATGGAATGTGATAAAATACCGGTGCAACAGGTGAATGAAGCGAGTGCTATATGTCACAGATTAAGTATAAAACCCGATGCCCATATAGATGGCGTGATAAATGATCTGAAAAGGTTCCGTTTAGCGCGTAACCTGCCACACGACACAACATTCAAAGCTAGCATATTTTAGGTCGAACCTAAGCCCTATACCGACCAGCAAGCAGGTCCAGCACACGCGTCGAAACAAAATCTTCTTCACTCTTTTTGTCGTGCAAAAACATGACACGGCTACGATTATACATACTTTTATCTCATTTTCGCACACCGTAAAGAGTAGAAAATTTTGCGGATCTGTTGAAAGTAAAATACCAGATTGCACGCTATGCTGTGTTGCTGAGATGGTCACCGCGCCTAATACTTACAGTAATGTGACTGTGATAATATATTTTACGACGAAATCATGCAAATCTCTTCCTGTTCTAGTGACATTTTGGCCCGTATTTCGCGACTCGTCGAGTATGTAACTACGCCCCCAATATCACGTCATAGTTGTGTTGCGGAATAGGTCGTGTTCTGGGTCACCTATCTATGGATAAATTGGCAAGGTCATGTAATATTTGTAATCGTGTAAGTATTGCATTATTTGTGTGATTTGCTTATTCTAGTTTGTTTGAGGTAATATCTTAATTAAGCCAATAAATTTAAGAAAAAATACATGTGTGTGTGTGTGTATGACACACACACATGTGACAATGTGTGACTCTGAGTTTCTTTGATAGAGCCAGTATTCAAGGTCGAGGCTCCACCAAACGTAGGCAGTGGCGATCCTTGTCACTTGTAGGATGGAGCAGTAATGTATGAAGTTCTATGAAAGACGTCCCACTACATGCGATAAGACGAAACGCACAAGGACTGCACGAGAACTACATGCAGTATAATTTAATGTTTCTTATCAGGACTTAACCACGCCAAAAAAGCGTTTTAACATTAAATTATGTGTTCAAATCGCGAAAGTTTAAAAGAGGCGTGACATTTTTCATAGAATTTTATATGTTACTTTAGTACTCCCATGCACTGCGTCTGCAACTAAAAAGGCTTGCTTCTTGTATTTGATGTTGTAGGGTTTTTCTACAACCCAACTACAATTCTTTTATAGAATTCCGTACATTACTAATAGACATGTATCGCATTCGAAACGGACATGGATCGCAAATCTATTTGTGTGACCGAACCTTGAAGTTTATGGTCCCATTTTACATGATTACGTTACTCTATTATCGAATATTATATGTTGGTACTACTTCTTAGCCATGATAAAATATGATTATTCAGTTTACAATTCGTCAATAGCCTTAATCGGTAAAGGACTGGATATATCATCAGCTGCTCGTCACTTCAAAACCTCAATAAATATGTAAATCTGACTTCCTGATGCTCGATAAGGCGATTAACTGATATAGAACGCCCAACTCATTCGTAGAAGTGGACAAACGAGAGAACTACGAGTAGCTGAGTTTTATTCGGAAATTATAGTGGTGGCTCCCCCAATTAACTTTACAGTTCAGTTGGTCGTACTACTCTCTGCGACGCCCACAATTTTGCGTCGGAAAAGAATAGACGAGTTTCATTGTAGTGATATGATATGTGCTTTTTTTTTACTCCTCTGCCCAGGAAAAAGGGTTATGTTATTGGAGTGTATGTAAGTGTTTTATTATATTACTTCCTGTGGCCTAAACGACTTGATCGATTTTGTCGTGTGAATTGATTTTTCTTTGTTTTCGGAGTGTTTTAGGCTTGTCTTAGGCTACATTTCGCAATCAGATTTTATGTTTTTTTCTAATAACTAGTTGTTAGCGCCGAACTGAGACCTCGCGACCCCTATATTTTCACAATCCCTGTGCCGATTCAGCTCATATTCGAACTTTAAAATTGTATTGAAATGAACTACTTGCCTACAAAATTTCATGAAGATCGGATCAACGGTTCGCAAGTTATCATCGGATAAATATACACACAAACATACAAACATGCAAACATACAAACATACATGCCAAATGCTGATTTGTCCCAGTGAACTCCTCAGTTCAGTTCAGTTCAGTGATTTGTCAGTGTCCTTCGCTTCGCTCGGTCAATAATACTTGTTCAAAGTATGACGGCAGTTTGATGGTCATTAGTTGGTAGATGTTTAAACTCTCTAGATTTTTGTGTGAACCGAAACTCAGAACAACGAGCTACAAATTCACTTTTAGAAATCGAATTTCGAGGATTTGAAACGATTTTAGAGATGACACAGAGTCACACAGGCGTAGACAAAGCGATAAAAATAGACGTGTTAAATCGCCGATAAAATAGAACCCTTTCATTTCGACTTTAGTGATAGACGAGTTGTTTTCAAAGGATTTGTCTACTATATAAGAAATATTTTTATAACAACGATAGAGTAGAATCCTTTCATTTCGACTTTAGTGATAGACGAGTTGTTTTCAAAGGATTTGCGTACTATATAAGAAATAGACGTTTTATAACAACAACAAAATAGAAACCTTTTATTTCGACTTTAGTGATAGATGAGTTGTTTTCTTAGGATTAATCTGGTCTACCTGACTTGTAGAGCTCGTGACCAAAGCTGAAAAAGATACGTTTCTCTCTTTGTCTTCCACGCGATAAGGTTCAATTTTGGTTACTAAAAATTTGTTATTTAGCAAGTTTCGGAAATCCATGAAATATTATAGATAAATAAATGTCTAATAATTTCAATAAATTACGCAATTTTATGTCTTAGTTTTATTTATCTTAGTTATATTTACTTTTCGAGCAAATTTATTGAAATCATCATCATCATCAGCCAGAAGACGTCCACTGACACACCGACCGACAACGTGCCACTTCCATCCACCGGTTGCCCGCGACTTTTACAATGTCGTCGGTCCACCTAGTGGGAGGCCTGCCTGCACTGCATCTTCCGGTGCGTGGTCGCCACTCAAGAATCTTTCTTCCCCACCGGTTATCGGTTCCACGAATGATGTGGCCAGCCCATTACCACTTCAGCTTGCAAACTCTGAGAGCTATATCGGTATATTAAAATATAGGTGGTGTATTGAAATACTTAAACGATTATTAGATTATTTAAGCTTCAATAAAAACGCAAGTTTAGAAGGTGAACAATAAAGCAAATCGTGATATAAATACAAATGAAGTATGTAATCGTTTTTGTGTAAATCCTACGCCAGAAATCCAAAACTTTTAAATATTTTGAACATCAATTCAATAAAATATAGAAGTGTAGGTCAATCGCGGCATATCAAGGCATTAGCCTAGTTAGCCGCGTAGCAACAGCGGCGGTGGCGTAGCGCCCAAATTTATATTCTTGCCTGGCAACTGAGAAGCGAAAGTTAGCCTTCGACTATGATGGGCTATTTTATAGATTAGTGACGATTTTTACAAGCGATTATATCGCTGGCGATTATCTTACGTAAAAAAAAAAAACCTTCGTATTTTGTATCAGGAGTTTTGTCGATACGACCAAGCAAGATATAAAAACACACTTAAATGCACAAATATATATATGTAGCCATGGTTTAAATGATATTTATGTTCATACTTAACCGAGTAACTTATGAAATAAAGAAAATAGAAATATTATATTTTTTACGTTTTGTATTTTCAGGACTTTTGTCGATACACGACCAAAAAAAAATAATCTTTTGGTTGCCATGGTTTCAGTGATATATGTGTACATACTTAGCCTAGTAATTTATGATATAAAGTACAGTTAATAATTTAAAAAAAAAGCTAATCAGAACATGTACTATATTATTATAATAAAAACAAAATACCCGACTGCAATATGTAGCCTATGTCACTCCGGAAGTAAAGTGGAAACCAATGTCATCTGACTCGTCAATATCGGTCAAGACGTTAAGGCTACAGGGCCACAAAAACATACTTACATACATCCCAAAAACATTACTTTCCTTCTTGGATAAAAAGACCTTCTGGTGGCCTCATAACTTACCTAGAGAAGACGTACCACGCGCACCATATTTAACCTTAAACATGCTTCCTGTGATAAGACAATGGTCTTATCTTATATCTTGGTATATAATGATATACCAAATTAGCCCATTTGACAATATGAGCAGTTTACATAATAAGCACGCGAGAAAAAAAACTACCGGTGAACAGGTTCCAGGGTTTAAAAAAAACTGTCAACTTGAGAACCTCCTTTTTTTGGAAGACCAAAAATGAAATAAATACCACTATTTCTATATTACTAGACGCGATATTATAGCGGAAAAACACTAGAGATTTGTTGAACATACAGTTTAAATAATAATTTTAAATAAATAAAAAATGACTTTATCAGAACCATATATTTAAATTTGCTCCGTCATAGTCGCTTAACTATCATATTCGAGATTATCTTGGCTCTAACCTTGAAATACGCACCATCGAGGAGTTCCGGAATTTCGGAGCTATCTGTGGTCTTCATCAGTTCCACTTCACCAAATGATACTTTCTGAATGCAAATGCTAGACTTGTTGATGAAAATACCAAAATCGCTATATGTAATATAGCCTATAATATTATAATATATTTGCCTATAATATAGCCTATAATATTTGAGGAGTTCCCTCAATACCTCATGGATCCCATTATCAGGTTCGGATTTTGATAAAAATGAGACCAATCTGGTAGAATCTCCTTTCAAATTAAAAAATATGTTTCCCAATTGTTTCATAAACGACGGAGTTCTGAGGTAAAAAACTTAAAAATATAAATAAAACAGTCGACTAGAGAAACTTCCCCTTTTTTTTGGAAGTCGGTTAAAAACCCAACAACGGTGTTAATTTTTTTTATTTCCATATTATTTTCTTATAATTCTGAGTGCCGAGTGCGAGTTTTTGTAATTGCGTTTACCTATTCGCTCGCATTTACGTTAACTATGATTTGTATGAAGTAAGAGCACTGCCACCTTGATGACGCCAGATGGCGCTCATACAAATTATAGTTAAAGTTAACGTCATCGAGTAAGTAAAACGCATTTGGAAAAACTCGCACTAAGCACTCGTTGACAAGTTCATGATATCGAATAGTTTAAAAAACGATAGGACGGGTATAACTTTTCTCTTTTAATTTTAATTGTTACTTTATTCATTTTTATTATTATTTCATTAAATTATTTATAGTTTCATTTTTTTTTTATTCGGGTAAAATAAAATTTAGACAAAATGAGCGTTAGGCTAAATTAAGAATCAATTGGGCAAAATAAGACAGACTTAACAATTGTCAATATATTTAATATAATTATAGATCAATAGTCGTATCGTAGGCCCGTAAGCTCGTAGGGTCAGCCAACTCAAACGTCCGACAAAACTTTACGATTCAACAGGTGACAGTTATTGTCAAACAAACTTCGCTAGTGCCAAAAAAACAATAATATCACGGGCAATTAACCCACATCCGCGGAACACGATTCACTATTCGAATCGGTAGAATAGTCGTGTGGGCCGCTCGAGTGCTGCACAGAAGTATGAGCAGACTTTTACGCTTTATTCAGCTAAAACTCTTTTGTTTTATTATGTTATAAAATATGTTTTCAAATTAACAAAATAGAACTTGAAAAAGATTGTCAGGCAGACCAACGACCAGTTATAAAAGTCGGATGACATTGTGCTCGTAAGGGTGGAAGAAATACAGTAGACGAGGCTGGCACATAACTAGGATAGATGAATCAGTCAAGCAGACAACAATACAAAGCAGCGCGTTGATAATAGTAGATGATAATGATGTACAGTGAATTGAAGAACTTGACTGACAATAGACTGGAAGAGAAATATACGCATAGAAATTTAAGTGGGTAGTATTGTTATGAAAATTAACGTTGTACGTGAGTTTCAATCATAATTACAAACAAAAAAGGTATAAAATCAAAAATTAAAAATCCAAATGTATTTATTTACGGACAAAAAAGTCCATTGCAAAGTCAAAATTAACATCTTTTAAAATTTACATAAAAAGTAAATAATAATGAAAATAAATACATAGCCAATTAATACTTTTTATTTAATTTCAATCTCTTTAAAAAAAATAAAAAAATAAGATACAAGATTTAATTTTAGTAATAGTAAAGTCAATGGCGTTTAAGTTTACAGAGTCCAGAGATTAAACTGATAAAATCAGACATTTTAGGTTAGGCTTTTTCAGCGTACTCTGATGTTCTGCGGCCGATCCCATGGAAACAGGGGCCCACTCTGTGAAATTTATACCCTCGTCTATATGAAGTTATTTCAGACACGTATTCACGCTGGCGCAATCCATTCAATGGGTCAGAAGCCAGAGCCGGATTTTGGGTGGGCAGGTGGGGCAATCACTTTGGAGAAAAATTTCAAAAGAATAATTACCACGCGAGTGACAATATTAGGATGAGGGTGAGCATACACCACAGCTTTGTGGAGTTAGAATGGGTAGAAATCTCTATTTTTTTCTAAGGAAAAAAAAAACAGATTATGAACGAAACAATGAAACTTAATTTAATAGAAAAAAATACACATTTCAACCCAGCTTAGCTTCACACGGCTTCAGTGGATTATTCCATTGTAATTAGTGTAGGTTTGTATCTGCCCTTTGGAGCATACAGATGTAGCAGGAATAGTGAAAAACTCTAGATTACTGAACTTGTCAGATTATCGAAGACTGGATTAAGTATCAAAATTGAGCAAATGTTCATGTTTTATTTAATTTTTAGTAGCTTGCAATGTTGCAACTTGCAATTTTGTATGTATGTATGTATGTATGCATGCATCTTGCGACTGAATTTTAGACCAATCCCCCTTGTTCAATTGAGTTGAAATTTTGTATGCCTGTCAAGTTCCGATGACAATACAATATTATGAGCTGATCTGATGATGGATACGGAAGGTGGAAATCGGAACTCCTCAGTAACTAACAGTAGATTGATGGACTCATTTTGATCAGCGTACAGTACCAATAACGGATTTTATAAAAAATTGTCTGGAAAAATATTATTTTCCTCAAAAACAGTTTCATTATTTTGTATTTGTATGTTTTAGGAATGTTCGTTTAATTTTTTCAATCTTATAACCATATATATATATATATATATATATCTTTCCCCTACCCCCAATTAGAACGTCCTAACTATGTCCACGCAGACAGAATTTCCCAAACCATTGACAAGCTACTGAAATAGACATGAAAGGCGGGGCTCCACAAGAATAGCCGTGAGCTTAAACACGGTTCGCGGACTACTACGCATTCATCATGATTGACTAACTGTTCCCTGTGGCTTCGCTCGCGCGGACTTTATGACTGACACCCCGAACGCTTATTAAGAGCTCGCACCCCACATGAGGCTATCACGTTCGTAATTTTTATTGACTATTTATGTATATAATATTGACCATCTTCTTATTCTATTTCTTAAATTTCGATAGTGGATTCAGAACTCGCAATCTCGATTTTAAGTCATGCAGTACTCAGTTTCCTAAAAAAAACAATACATCATATTACAGTTTTCAGTAGAAAGCAAAGATATTGTTATCTTTGATCAGGGACCCTAATCCTGTGGGCTCGAGATTATCTCGGTCACTCTCACTCCCATTAAATTCTAAATTAGAGAGACAGTGACCGAGATAATCTCGAGCGCACAGGAATAGGGTCCCAGAAGTTGTATCGGTTCCAAAATCAACTCGTACTTACTACCAAAACTATACTGTTTTAAATATAAATTCCGCTATTGATAATATCATTATGAAAAAATAATTTAAAAAACAACATTTCTAACAATTGTTTCTATTTAAATAAAATTATTTGTTAAATTGTATGATAGTTATACCTGTTTACAATATTTCAATACGTTCTTGAGATTCTATACTAATTTCGCTAACCTAATAATATCGTATTAGGCACATACTACCTTTGGAAAGTAGTTTGGATGTTACCATATTTGAACTTTCTCTTTAGCCATGTCTTTGTTACTTTCTGCTGTTTGTGCTATGAAATAACTAGTAGTTCACGCCGAACTGAGACCTCGCGACCCCTATATCTTCACAACCCCTGGACCGATTCAGCTCATACTCGAACTTAAAAATTGTATTGAAATGAACTACTTGCCCACAAAATTTCATGAAGATCGGATCAGCGGTTCGCAAGTGATCATCGGACAAATATACACACAAACATACAAACATACAAAAACATACAAATGCCGATTTGTCCCAGTAAACTCTGAGACCTTCGCTTCGCTCGGTCAACAAAAAATAAAAAATAAAACAGACGCAAAATTAAAAAAAAAAAAACTGTCTTTAGAACTTTATATTTTGGAAACTATGGAGAGGAACTCGAAAAAAACTTGTTTTTCCCATTTTTAGGGTTCCGTAGTTTCGTTTATATGGTTGCGATAAATTTTCTCTATAGTACAACACTTTCAGTCCTTTTAAATTTAAACTTCGGTTAAATGGATTATACAACTCAAGAAGTCAGACACAGCTTTGGAACCTGCCAATCATATGAGTGCTGACAGCTGTATCACTACTTTTGGTAACGGTTGGTCCCTAGTGGCGCTAGCGCCTTCTTTGCTTTTCCCTTTGCAATTTTTAGAGACTTGCATAGGTTTTAATTATAGCAGTAACGAACGGTAGCGAGCGTGACTAACCGTGATGTGGGCGCCGTCACTTTTTTAAAACCTTCCGTTTCATTTATAAATGCGAAAGTGTTTGTTCTTTTTTCACGCGGCAACATAGCAATGGATCAACCTGGATTAATTTTAGGGGTATAGTGAGATAGGCTTTCTATCCCGGATAAATATACGATTTCTAAGGATTTAAAATATTTGTATTGTATTTGTATAGTTCCGCGCGGGCTAAACCATGGGGCGTAGCTGTTTAATCTATAATTCTAAGACAGACTGAAATTGCCGTTTTATCTTTTTTTTATCATCTCCAGGTAAAGTCCCAAGTAAGCTACTCACCGGCTAAAGTGGCAAATAACTGTAGTACTAGTTTTAAAACGTCAAAGTAGCGCTAACTGCTATAAACACCAAAATCAAAGTTTTTTCGGACATTTATTCGCTAATAAGCTCTATTCGGAAAGTACCTAATTAACTATTTATTTTAAAATTATGACAAAGGCCTTTAGTGGTATAGGTTAGATAATAAATACTAGCTGCTACCCGCGACTATATATAGGTATGCAAAAATTCAGCTCGATCCGATCAGCCATTTACCCGTGATAACGTGACAAACTCCCAGACAGAGAGACAGAGATAGAGTTACTTTGGCATTAATAATATTAGTTAGGTTTTTTTATATAATATTAGTTAGGTCTGTCGCTTTGCTCGGCACTCTACCTAACAGTCGTTAGTTAGTCAGGGTTTTATAATGTACTTTTATCAAATTATACATCACGCAACGTGCGCAGAATTATTAAATTACTACTAAACATGTGACATTGAATACGCTATAACCATTATTCAACATTGTAATCACCATTGGCGCCACCTTTGTTAAAACAATCTATACATACAAACAAAAGAACAAGCCTTTTTCTAGAAATCAACGGATAGACTAAATCACTCATGATAGAGACGTGAAATTTGTACCCAATACTCTTCAAAGGCCGCCACTTGTGGCTCTAGCTTATAAGATAGTTCTGTATGTGTTTTATTATTATTTTGGTGCACACAATATGGTTTCTATCTGTCTATCAAATGGTCTAGCTAGACAGATTTTGCAAAATGCCTTATGTAACGAGGCGAAATGATTCCAAAGTTTGCATGGAAATTTAAAAAAAAGTACATCCTACGCCAATTGAACTCGGTTCGTGTCCTGAGCCCAAAAAATAAAGAAAGGCGTGGCTCAAAGTGAAAAACAATAAACGATCTGAATCGGAGAGAAAATAAGATGATAGAAAAAGATGTAGATGTATGTAGGTATTTAAACAGAAAAAGATACCTATACCTTGCCAAATAATTCCAATTCAGAGCAAACTGACACAGAAATTATCTCTCTCTTTCCTTAGCAACCAACGAACAATGCCTTGGAATGGTACATTTTTCATTAATTAATTTAAATTTGAGTCGCAAGTGGAAAAAATAATTAAGAATACGATAACCATTGTTTAAATTTGTCGTCATTAAGCCCTACATTATGTGGCCAATTTAATGTACTGAATTAGGGCTGCCACTGTTCAGTTCAAATAAATAATTAAAAATACATTTGACCTTATACGAGAACTAATAGAGCCTTAAATAGTAATACGATACAATAAGCACTTTATTGGCACCTCAGACAGACAATACAAGAGTAATACATTAAGGATCAAATATCAAGGCAGAAAAAAGCGATCTCTTCCTGACAACCTTCGTATGAAGAAGACAAGCCGGGCGCATGTTCGCTTTGCTCGGCCGTTCGTTACAAATATACCTACAAACATACTTACCAACTGCCAATTGGCTCCAGTGTACCCGTAGACCTTCGCTTCTCTCGGTCAAATATTTATGGCGTAACTTACATCTAACACCTCTTACCGCATCACCACTTACTCGTACCTATAGGTAAAATAAATACAAATATAAATACAAAATGTAATCTGTATATATATATAAAAGAAAATGCCCTTTACTAGGAATCAGCGCACAGACCAAACCGCTTATGATAGAGACGTGAAATTTGAACCCAATCCTCTTCAAATGTTGGAGAATTAGAACGGATTTTGAGAAAATACACTTCTAAAGTGGTAAAATGGACCCCCAAAATGTGTACGTAAATGAAAGCCAATGACGAGTGTCATTGGCTTAGCATGAAAAAATATTTCATTTATATTTATAATATTTTGTGTAATAAGCATCAAAAATATTGCTTTAGGAAATTTGGCTGTATTTACTACGACATAGGGTTGACACTTGGCACGCCGCTGCCTCACCGTACCTTCAGCTTTCAGCGGGCCGTACTATAGGAAGGATTAAGTCTTATCACAGTTAAAAAGCTGGTAACGAATCAGTCCACGATCTCTCAAAGCATTTAAACGAGAGCTACGATGCAAGCTACGCAGACCGCTACGAAAATGCAGGCCTACGATTCTACGCGAGTAAATGTCAACACACTTGCAGTGTAACATTTCAATTGCAAACGAGCTATAACCAAACTAATATTATAATTCAGAGGAAGCCGCAGTCGTATCAGGACCAATATAGCTTCGAGGTATGAAAATGAATACGTTCGTCTCGAGGAAAAAACTTCGCTGGCGCGATTCAGAACTCCCAAGATTACAACTGTCAGTCCATACATAACGTCAAAAAATGTACAAAAATTGATGAACGCCATCTAGCGAACTATGGGAAGTAGCTTTGTCTTTGTCTGGAATTCTGGATGTTTCGCGCTATCAAGGCTAAACGGCTGAACGCATCTTGATAAGGAGTTTGTATATCACCAAGACTGGATTGGATTATTCACCAACACTTGTGCACGTTCAAGAACACTTAATGGATAAAAATCCACCATTTTTACACATTAACACTCGAAATAACACAAGTTTTCGAAAATAATACAATGACGCGTCATGATTGCGTTTGAAGAGCAGAAGAGAGAACTAGAGGTAAAAAAAAATCCTCTTCTGTGGTTTGATGCGTTGCTTCTCCACATTCCCGCCAAAACTCCCAACGAACGTCATCAATTACACTAACAGCTAATTAAACACTGAACAAAACTACTCATTGAAAAATACATTTTTAAAACACGTAAAAATACACGAAGTTATGGACATACTCATCAAAAAATACATTATCAAAATGCACTACACAATACACAATGAAGTGTTCAACTTCGACACTTTTTCGAGTGTTTATGTGTAATAATGGTTGATTATTTACTATGTAAGATATCCCAATAAGTTTTATAGACAAGCGCGACGCTTAAGATCAGGTGCGCACGTGCTAACTCGTCATTCTGTATTTTTTTAAAAAACTAATATTATCCTAATCGGCGGGCACCGGGCGCCGCAGCAAAAATCCCCTCTTTTTTGGGAAAAATACCCCAGCAATCTAAAACCCCCGACAATTAAAAAATTCTATGACATTGTAGAATTGCGATTGTTCCAAAAACTTTGAGCTCGCGAGGTCTACTGGTTAATATAACTAATAGTTATATTAATATTTCAGTAAGTCTACAAGTTTTACGTGTTTACAATACAGGAAAATTTATCAAATGTAGGAAGTGTCTTCAAGGTGATTGTCACAATCATACGCCTCTATTTTACAGAAATACTGTTAAAAAATCACCTTTATTTTTTAAACGATAAGGTCTATATCTAATGACGGACTTACATAAACATTCACTGATAATTTGCTAAAATAATCACGTGATATTTTATGGCTCTGACATCTAGAACGAGCATTTTTTTTGCTAATTTTAAAAAAAATTAACGAGACAAGCAAGTGATTCGTCTGATGGTAAGCACAACGTTCATAAAGTTTAGTTTGAAATGTTATTATGCTACTGCTTATTTCGTTTATCTTGCATACAATGCTATCTTGGTATGATTTGGACAAACATTTTTGACGAAGAAATGTATACAGTATTTTTTCTCTTCTGTTTTGGCTCCACACCTGGGTATTGTATTTATTTTAGCCAGTTAATCTATCATTTTATTTCAAGTGAAGTATAATAACAAATCTGCAATTTATTTAATTTGGCGCAAAAAGTCAACTAAGGAAATTTCAATTCTGTTTATTATCTATAATAAATTTATAATAATTTTGGTTGTAATTTTAGCTCTTTTATTTAAGTTCAGATCGTATTTAGAATAGTCTTAGTATAAAGTGTTTGTGTTTCGTTAGATAATAAAGTATTTTATTGTCAAAAAAAAAATACTAAGGAAAAAGTGGTAGGTACGTTTACAGTACCAAAGAGTATGAGTTTTTTTTAAATTCGTTTTAAAGTTGGATTACATTAAATCGTCTTCTGAACCCGTTTGAATATCCTCAAAGCTCTAATGATCATTTACCACCCACCAGCTATCGTCAAGCTGATAACTCTACATCGCAGACTAGGAACAATTTAAAGAGCCCTTTACGCGATTTATGAACGATTAAACACACGATTAATACGCGTATAATTTGTCAGCTTTACACGTTGAGATAACATCTTTCTATATTCAGGTCAACGGGAAATAGTTATTTGTGTAACAAGGGGCCAAAGAAATATTTTGTTCCCTGAGGGCGTTATTTTGAATTCAGAGCGAAGCGAAGGATTCTAGAGTAGAATCCTGAGCGTATCGAGGAATTCAATATACGCCGCCTGGGAATAAAACATTTTGGCCCCGAGTGACACACACTATTTTTCATCATTACCTATTACAAAAAGAAAGAGCTACCTCTCGGATCTCGTATGTACACTTTGCGTCCCTAGGGAGGTAATAGAACTAGTCCCATATCAAAAAATACCATTGGGCTTACTATTTGCTTTTAGTAAAACCAAAAAAATACTTATAAATAACAACAATATATACACCCACGCACACACTAACCGCACACAGAAACACACACACACGCATTGCACTCATAGACAGTAGACAGACACACGACCCACACAAACAAAAATCGGAAATCAAAATCTCTCTCATTCTTACTACAACTTTTTTTTGTCTTATCTTACACTAGTGATGTAAAGTAGATTATTTACACTCGCGAGTAGGTGATCTTTTACACCCTCAAACTATAAGCAAAAATATCTCTTATGTAACAAAAGCTCACTACATCCCTTGTGTAACAATCTACTGTTAATGGGTGTGATTCATTTTTATTATGTACACGGTCTACATTTGTTTTTGCGATCGCCTCTGGTTAAAAGCGCATTACTTAAGCCTCATTGCTTCTTTCACTCATAATTCATTCACTCATTCGATGTTCCTATCATTCGCGAAGAAGGCTGGGACATTTTGATCATTCCATGTACCTCATCATTTTGGTAGTGGTAGGGCTCTCTTGCAGAGTCCGCCTGGGGAAGCACCACACCTTAGCCAGTTTTTTAACCACCAAGCAGTAGTGTGCAAGCATTACTGTGTTCCGGATTGAAGGGAAATATTTCCAGCGAAATTACTGGGCATACAGAGATTTAACATCTAACATCTCAGGGTGACAAGCGCAGTGCATTGCCGCGCATAGTTTTAAACTGTTGAAGTTTAAAATACTGAATTGTTATGGGCAAGCGTGACGCTTAAAATCAGGTGAGCGACTTTCTAGTCTCGTCAACGAGTAAAAAAAAAAACCCTTCCAATTTGATCCGAATTGGTTACGGAAATAAAGATTTACACAACAAATAATTTTAATCCGATCGGTAGTTTTACCGGTCCGAAAGTATCAGAACGTGTAAATAATCGATACTGAACTTTATTTAGAAGCATAATACCACTTAGTGCATAGTTATAGATCTTGAAAAAAATGTGCAAAGGCGCGAGGAAGACCTGGACGCGGGCTAAGGGCCTTAAATGTTAAATTATCATAAACAACTGTATAATATTGGAGTTTTGGCGGGAACGTGAAGAAGACATATTTTTTTTTTGTTTATCAGTCGTGTCATTGTATTATTTTCCATAACTTGTATTATTTCGAGTGTTATGGTGTAAAAATTGTGGTTTTTATCCATTTAGTGTTCGTGAACGTGCACGAGTGTTGGAGAATAGTATAATGTTGTGAAATGTGACTCTTCGTGCTGTTTCCAAAACTTGATAGCAACCTCTAGTCTCCATCACATTACTGGGGAATGACGTGGACTTGACTGTGACTTAGAGTATGACTGAGACTTATTTTAATTGAGAAATATTTGACTGCACTTGAAATATTACAATACTTGACACTGGCACACAACGTGTGAAGCCAAAACATAAGGGGAGAAAAATATACTGTACAAAAATTCTGCTACATAAATAATACGTAAGTACATTGTATTTTCCACCTCCGCATGTAAGGAGGTCTCAGATGGTGCTAATTCTATTTTTGTTCCTCCCTTTTGAGGGAAGAGATTTGAATAAAATTAAATTTATTTGTGTTTTAAATATACAAGTGGGATATTTTGGGGCAAAGCGGTGTTGGTCTTTGGTCCTTTATTTTGTGAGTGTGTAACGTGTGTGTAATTAAAATAATAATAAAAATAATAAAAATATAGATCGATTGTACATAGCGATATGTCGTAAGAAAAATCTTTAAGTTTTGGAGACCGATTTTTTGTTTTTCTCTTAAATGCTTCTCTCTCTGTCTTCCTGACTATTTATACAATATGGTGACGGTAAAATATTTTTCTACGCCGTAGAAGAAAAAAACAAAAAACCCGTCTGCAAAATGGACATTTTAATTGTCAATATCGGTCAAGGCGTCTATGCGGTAGGTCAACTAGTGACGTCGATTCTCTTGTACCATTCTCTAAACTAAGCTAGATTTGACAGCTCTATAATTATTGGTGTCCTTTTCACACATATTGAAAAGAAAGGTGACACTGAACATTTTAGTCCTCATAGACTGGTTTAGTGAGTGGTACAACAGAATCGACGCCAGTAAGAGACAAACATACGTAAATACATACACTCAAAAAACGTTACCGTCCTTTGTAATCTGGTAAAAATTGTATTGTCATAAACTAAGTTAAAAAAAAATATATTATTAAATTAAATTATTTAAGTTTTTTTTTTTAGGAAATTACAGTAAGTTGTTCACTATTGCCTTAAAACCTATATTAGGTTTATCTAAACAATTAGTTCTCAAAAATATTAAAACAAAAAACAATAATAGTTATTAAACCACTTAGTACTTTCACTTACTTGCCTACAATATTGCATGAAGATTGGATCAACCATACGCAAGTTATCCTCGAACAATTATACATGCAAGTGGCAATTTGTTCTCCTGTACTCAAACTTCGCTTCGCTCTGTCAATTACTCAACATTCACATCATTTCATAATACCTATAAATAAGTAAATCGATTTCGGTGTGTATCAAAAGCGAGAGATTAACAGAACGGTGCCCAAGGTAACCTAGTAACCGGTAATCGTCTAATTTAGACTCAAGGCTGCGAAATATTCAGACTACGCAGATTAGTACAATAAAACACCTAAATAAACCGACACGGACCAATTAACCGGTTGACAGCTTTTACCTATCCCTCATTCCGCTACAGAGACGTCAATGGCGTAACTCTGTCTATAGAACAACTGCTATGAAGAAAAGCGACAACAACATCTGGAAGCAAAGAACCTTGTCGTTAAACATTTATCATTACCTTATTTTCGTGGAAGCTTACACGAACCCGGTGCTGTGGATTTTGGCGCTAAGTACCAGCACAACGACGACAGACGTGCTAAATAATAATGTTTTGCGCGTTTATGTCATTATTTGTATTTGATATGGGCCATGTTGCCAGGAAATAAAGAATTCTTGTATTATTATTTAATGCGTTAAGCCTTCCCATACCTACACCAACAATCTCAAGAGTCAGTTATATTTGGAAGCCGTGCAACAGCGCATGGCGTCCTTATTGCTATGATCACTAGGTTCAGCTGCCGATGTTGCGCGACTGCGAATCGTATTGCCGCGCGATAAGGGGTCACCTTACGCGATGCGTCGGCGGTTTTGAGCCTAACTTCATCGTAATAAGGACTTCATGGTACGGGCCTAGGTATTTTAAAACTAAATAAAAATCGCTAATTAATTACTCATGCTCATGACGGAAGCTAGCCGGGTTCGCCATTGACGGATACGTCTAGGAGGACGACATAAGTGTATAAATATTAAGCGCAAAATAGCATATTCTCGTTAATTATAGATCGATGATTGGATCGTTCTTCGGGCAAGCCAATCATAGGCGATAATTGCATGAATAAATTTTGAGCCATCAAATCGTAAGCACGCTTAATTGCCTCGTCCCGGCATGGTGAGTTGTATTTTAAAAAGAATTTGCCTATACGGACAATCCACTGGTTTCATTGTCTTTGACTGACATATTCATAGACAAAGTTTTTTTTTAACTAGGTCTTTTAAATATATGTTTCCTAGGTAAATGCAAAGATACATTGTTTTGCGGCACGCCACATTTGTTGTGCTGACTATTAAAATATTTGCACATAACGAAGCGTTTTCACGGGCTTTTTATAAACGTGGAGAGCGTTAAGATTAATAGAGTTACGCGAAATAAATAAAAGAGCTGTTTCTGCCACAGAATACCTAATAGTTTAATCCTAATTAATCGGCCAGTAAATGTCGCGATTTGGCGATGGTTTCTATTCAATACGCTTTGACTTCTTATTACTATACTTTTAAATTTATATTTTTGACCGAGCGAAGCGTAGGTCTCAGAGTTTACTGGGACAAATCGGCATTTGTATGTATGTTTGTATGTTTGTGTGTATATTTGTCCGATGGTAACTTGCAAACCGTTGATCCGATCTTCATGAAATTTTGTAGGCAAGTAGTTCATTTCAATACAATTTTTGAGTTCGAATATGAGCTGAATCGGTCTAGGGGTTGTGAAGATATAGGGGTCGCGATGTCCCAGTTCACCACGAACTACTAGTTTAGATTGATTGACAAAAACAGATTGATGTTACCAGCTTCACGTCTCACACTTCACTCAACCAGCCCCTTTGTAATGGGCATCAAAATATATAACAAATTACCGAACTCAATAAAACATGAATCGCGAGATAAACATTTTTTTAAATTACTGAAACAATTTTTAATAAATAAAGTATATTACTCCATAGATGAGTATCTAACAGATAAAAACATATAGCACTGTTACATAACTAAAGTTACGGTTACTGCTGTCCCTCTCTCTACTCTTCTACTTCTTTAGCTGGTACCCGACGGGGTCCACAATTGTGACCAAAATGTAAAACTACTAAGTACCAACATACATTGTGGAATGCTAAAATAAATATGAATATGAATATG
The DNA here is from genome assembly GCA_947579745.1 of Apocheima hispidaria. Taxonomy (NCBI): domain Eukaryota; kingdom Metazoa; phylum Arthropoda; class Insecta; order Lepidoptera; family Geometridae; genus Apocheima; species Apocheima hispidaria. The sequence continues at coordinate 13,030,803 of OX388157.1, forward strand.
AAGATTATTCTTTGCTCAGCGCGGACGTGGCAGAGGCCCCGAGTGAACAGATGGTGGCAGTGACTAGCGCTGAAAACTGTTCACACGGAGCCACTACCACGACAGGGCCATCGCGGCAGCGATTTACCTTGGTTGATACAGTACTTCGCGGATGTCCATCTTCAAATCGTATCTTGAACAAATCTCTAGTACTTTTCTATATGCAACAACGCGGCCAGACAACAGGAATAAATGTTTTTGACCGAGCGAAGCGAAGGTCTCAGAGTCTACGGGAGCAAATCGGCAGTTGTATGTATGTTTGTATGTATATTTGTCCGACGATAACTTAAGAACCAGTAATCTGATCTTTATTAAATTTTGTGGGCAAGTAGTTCATTTCAATAGAATTTTTAAGTTCGTGTATGAGCTTAATCGGTCCAGGTGTGAAGTTATAGAGGTCGCGAGGTCTCAGTTCGGCGGGAACTAAAAGTTATTCCCTGCATAAAAAAACATAAATAACACGTAGTTTTGAAAAACTGTGACACACATCATACCAAAATTTAATGTTTGTTCTCAGGACTCCACTACGTTTAAGACTATTTCATATAATAACATGGCCGAAACGCCGAGGTAAATAATAATAATATATAATATTGTTGGACGTTTTTCACACAGCGCCATCTAGCCCCAAACTAAGCAAGCTTGTACTATGGGAACCAGATGGCTGATAGAATACATAAATACTTTATATATGAAATAAAATAAATGAAATAGTTTTTAGCGTGGTTAAGTCCTGACAATAAACATCTCATTATGTGTTCGAATCGCGAAAGTTTCAAAGCAATATAACACACAGTCAAAAAAAAAAAACTGATGGCGAATGCTTGTTTTTTGATAAATCGGTTCTGACGACTTTTTTCCATGTAAAACCACGCGATTTTCTAACTTTTTTCCTATTGCGTAGTTTAAACAGTTATTCTTACAACTTCTGTATTCTATTCACGGACGTCTAATCCCACCTGTTCTCACTGTAATAACATGAAACAGTAAAACTGCTATTTCGTCATTAAATCCAAGTTCCTTGGACACCCGCGGCCCACGTACCAGGAAGCTTTTTATTAACATGATATATTTTAGACGCTCAGACAGATTAATTGTATTTTTTTAATAATATTTAGTCGTGAGAATTCGTCAGATGTTGAAGCGAGGTTGGTTTGTGTCTAAAAATATGAAACTTGTGTCGCTGACTGACTGACTGACAATCGACCCATAGCCTAAACCAGAGGTGATAGAGACATGATATTTTAAGTATCCCTAAAATATGGCAATGCACAAAAAAGGGTTTTTCGAAAATCCCTAAGCGTGTGAAACCGCGGGGCGCAGCTAGTGTAAAATAATTTGATTAATACGATCAAAGTGAATAGGTTCTCCTAAGTGCGCATGTTTGTCTTACAACATATCGTCGCTTACAAACAGGCGAGATGGTGGTCAAAGGCGGTTTAAAAAACCAGTTTTTTGCGAAAACGTGCAAAGAATTTTGTATTTTTTTAATATTTGCTGCTTTTAGCATAGCAACAATGCATGAAATCAATACTAATAACAATCATAGTCTAATTTCATAAGTTATAAACTATACGTTACTAGCTTGCCAGCACGGGTTCGCTCGCATAGGCTACTACAGTAAATTTCACCTCTCTAGGGGTTGATTTACAAAAAATCTTGAGACATAACTTTCTTTATTTACTAGCGACCCACCCCAGCTTCGCACAGGTGTAATTTTGAAAAATGATATATATTAACATTTTTCCTATATATAGATTACTATGTGATATTGCAATTATTATTGATATGATCAAGCGACCAACATACCTCTCAATTTTTTTGTTGAAACGTAAACATCTTCGAATTACTAAAATTATATCAAACATTTTTAGGTTAATTTTTTTTAAAGTTTAATGTTTATAATCTCAAGTTGATAATCTGCCACCAAGCACCTAAGGGGGTCCGACAGATTTATTTAACATTCCTCATTCCCATTCTAGGTTTTGTGTTTACCATCTTCGACCACACAGTCAATTAACATCAGGCGAGCTTATGGACATAGCCAAACAAAAATAACTTGTTAAGAGCCTGTCGGGACATGCCTAGTGGGGTTCCATAGGCGTGGAGGACGTTTAAAGTATTTTTCAGTTTTTTCCACTTATCTCGAAAAGTCATTACCACAAGTTATTCAAAATAATTTTAAAAGTTTTTACTAAGATCTAACAAGTTTCTGAGATGCATAGTTTAGAAATGGCAGGGCAACTTTGTCGGCCCATATTTCGCAAGCGGTACATATGATTAAAAAATGGTGTCGTAAACCTTAACTTCATTTTAGAAGACCTATTCAATGATACCCCACATGTGGGTGACACGCGTACATTTTCTATTTTATCCCCACTTTACATGTATGACAGCCACCACATGATTACAAAATTATGATTTTGTTATTCTTTCAAAATTGTTAAGTTTAAATGACCTGTTCAATGACATCCCACATGATGGGGTACAGCGTTTTTTTTTTCATATTTTCTTTACATGTATACCATCGTTACCCAAAAAAATAATATTTTTATATTTCGAAATTAGAGGTCTATACTTGGACTATCGTTATGTAAAATTTCATGGATTTATGTTTATAACTTTGTAAGTTATAAGGCTGTAAAGGATTCAGACAGAAAGAGAGACAGACTAATCAAACCAAAGAATGGCAACTATTTATCCATTACTCCCAGCGGCAGCGAGCCCACAAACGGGCAGATAAGTGCCCCTTTATTTTTTTTGGCGGAAGTTGTTTCTTTTTTACACAGGTCCCCGTCCTTCGCCTAGCAAACAAGCTGCGCATTAGTAACCAGAGTGGCAGCCGTCCGGTTAAACTTGGCAATGCTATTAGCATACTTGCGCGGGCGCGGGCTTTGTTACGCTTTTTCGGCGCAGTAGCTTTCGCAAGCGGGTTTGTCTTCAATCTCGTGCGACATAGAACGGCTATAATTATATGCAATAGTTATGAAATCATAAAACAACAAGACAACAACTTGCTGACCGAGCTAAGCGAAGGCTACAGAGTATGGGAGCAAGTCGGCGTTTGTATGTGTGTTCGTGATTGCATATTCATTTGTATGTTTGCGAGTTTGTGTGTCCGGCGATAACTTGCTAAACCTTTAATCCGATCTTCATAAAATTTTGTAAGCAAGTGTTTCATAGTGAGCAAAATCGAGGGGTTGTGAAGTTACAAGGTCGCAAGTTCTTAGTTTGGGCCGAACTATGAGTTAATGTTAGTATGAGTTATGTGAAATATCAATTGATCGTCATTCGTTTTTCAGATTAACGATATATTATGAACTCTCGCGTGATTCGGGTGCTTCCGTATTTTGGACAGTTTAAAAACTGTCCCTTTGTTTTCTTATTTACTTACAGTTTGCAGAAATGTCATAAGTTCAATGGCCGCAATTCCACCATGCACTCACTAAACGCAATTAAGCTATCGCTGTCTTTTACTAAATAGAAACACAGGATAGAGATGGCATGAATTATAGTGCTGTCAAATTAGTCAGATCTTAGTTCTCCATACAAAGTTAGACGAGACCGTAGCGGGTGCCGATTTAAAACAAGTTTTAAGTGTCGCTAGTGTACGTTTTTCTTCGCGGCTTTAATATGTAAACTCGTTTGACAGAACTAATGCTATCTTTTTCTTGTGTTTCTATTAGTAAAAGACAGCAATATCACTAAGACGACGCTAATCGCGGTATAAAAGTTAAAGGTACGTAGGACCTCTCTACTCACAGTTCATAGCTAAGAGAAAAGCTAGAACAACCCAACATCTAGGGGATTACAGACTCGGAACTCCTAGATGTGTGTAGATGTAAATGTGACTGTGATATCCAGTGAATCGGCTAGTCCACTAGGATGGGATCCTAAAGTCCACTAGGACTTTAGGATTCCTGATCAATTCACCGAACGAAGCTGGAAGATCTGGCTAAATTTATTCCATATTCGATGTTTACTCCCAGTCGCGTAGGAAATTGTGTTTACGTCCAGTTACTAACTTATTGTGACAATTATACCTTCAAGCAAACCTTCTCTAGTTTATATTGTACCTAGTATAGCTACCAGTTAAAAGATGAACTGGCTAATATTCCGTATATCATAATATATTCTATCTTGGTCTGCATAAGGTCAATACAGTTAACATGCTTAAAGAGGTCATCAGACAATGCCCCGATGAATAATTAAATCGAATCGTGGTCCTGAATAAAAAACCTTTGAAACTTACAAGGTTTCTTAGATAACCTGATACAAAAATGATAGTTTGTCCGCGTGAAAACAAATTTATTTTTCGTAGGTTCGACATCTAATTAAAATAGGAAGGAATTGCATTAGAAAGTATTAATAATAGTTATTAATTTTTAAATTTTGATTTGTGTCATTTCCAGTGTCAAGTTTTGTAATATTTCAAGAGAAATATGATAAAAATAAATTCACAGTCAAAGTCTTAGTCAAGAGTTTCAATCACGGTCCAGTCTAAGTCACGAGTTTGTAAAGCCTTTGCTTTTGAAAGTTTGAAATTTGTTTGCATGAAAGTTTCCGATCGAATTCGGGCAGTGATTGGATGCAGAACCTGAAGATCGAGCTCAGGATGCTCCTATATTGCAGCCCATATATTTTGTCCAAAAGTGGACAAATATATGCTGATGATGAGTTATTGACCACATTATTCAAGACAAAAACACTTGCTATCACCAAACCTCATAGCGCTAACGCTAACAGACCTGGGGCGCTAGTCTCAACTTTTCGCTACAGCACTTTGCGACCGAATTCGGTCGCTATGACGTAAAAATTCGACAACGAACACGAATTGTTAACGAAAAAACAGAAACAGCGTTGAATTTTCGCAAAATAAAAATTCAACGCTATGTTTGTGTTTTTTCGTTAACAATTCGTGTTCAAAGTCGAATTTTTGTTTGTTACGACTAGGTCCGCCGTCTAACAAACGAGAAAGAAAGAGAACATCACATATTATATCACTAACTTTTTTAGCCTCTTCTTCACATTTATGTTTTTTTTGTTTAGTTTGTCTATCTGTCTATTTGGAAAAAAATTGTACTTAAAACGACGCCACAATCGCAACTAGTTCAAATAATCTTTGGGTGCCCACCACACAGCGAGAGCTTAGCTTTCAGAGTTCTACGTTCACTGTAATGTACGCAATGCCTTGCATATTTACACTCAGGACAGTCACTACCCTGACGGTAAAGATCTAAGCCGACAGCGACGACGGTCTAAAAACTACAGAAGAACTCGGAACCGAGAACTCCAGACCGCTCGCTATGCGGCCAGCGCTTTATGCAAAAGTACGAATCCAAAGTCGGAAATCTACTCCGTATTATAAAATGGGTCACGTATTTGTACCAGATGGGGACACGAGTGTTACCAACCGAGGGTTAGGAAACCTTTGAAAGCCATAACCCAATAAAATTATAATAATACATGCTAACAACATGTGGGCGCTTTTTTGAGGATAAAAGTTTTGTCGCTCAGAAGTTGGCGCAATGCAGATGATTGGATTTTTGTCTCAGATTTTGCCGTTGCCATTTAGGTTTATTATTGACACCAGGGCCCGTACCGTGGGTTGGCTATTACGATAATGATTAGGCTCGTACCTCTGTGCGATCATACATCTTATCGCGCGGCAATACGGTTCGTGGTCGCGCAGCATCGTCGGGTGAACCTAACAATCATCGCAATAACACATCATGGTACGGCCCCAGGGGCCGTATCTACCGTGAGGTGCTTATTGCGATGATTGTTAGGTTCAGCCGACAAAGCTGCGACCTTATCGCGTGGCGTTACGGTTCATGGTCGCGCAGCGTCAGCGGCTGAACTAACAAGCATCGCAATGAGCACCTAAATGTACGGCCCCAGTTTGCTGTAGTGGTTTGCTCTTTGGCAGAGTCCACCTGGCGGAATACCCACATCTTTGCCAATTATTGGACTACCAAGTAGTAGTGTGCAAACATTACTGTGTTCCGGATTACAGGGCAATGTTTCCGGTAAAATTACTGAGCATGAATAGATTTAGCATCGAATATCTGTCAAAACTCTGAGAGAGAAATGTAAGAGCTGAGGGAGAAGAATTCTGCGTTAGTGAGAGTGAGAATGAGAATCCTCCGCTAGAAAAAAGTATGGGGCATATTCGCTACTTCCAGAAGTATATAAATCTGTTTTAAAAGATATTATGGTAGATGACTAATAGTAAAAAAATATTAAAAAATATTTTTTTTGAATCGGCTAATAAACTTCTGAGATTCATCAGAGAAAGCGTTTAAAGTTTTTCGTGGGGCTGGAGAGGGGATGCTATGTCTCTTTCCTCTTTCTTTTTTGTTTAGAATTTGTAGGGCGGACGTGGACTGTGACGTCATGGTTCAATATAGTGCGCTCTCTGTCTGGCATGAAATTAAAACGCAAGTACAACTTTTTTTATGGAACAATATAAATTCCTATTTGACACACGTGAGAAACCGAAGCAGCTTACCAGTCATGTGACACCCGAATTAATAATGACTGAACTAATCTGAAATTCAAAGCTTCACAGAACCTTTTAACTGCCGAAATATACATAAAAACGTAATAAAATTAATTAGCACAATAAATATTCCTTACAATAACTCCAGCCAAGGTCCTTACAAGTTTCATCTTTATTACCAACCCTGAAAGTGTAGCCTTGCGAAATCTGAATTAACAACATACATATGTATAGATACATAGTTAAAATTCATAGTATGGTTGGTGTGAGGCCATGAATGAGTAGCCGAACTGATCGGTAACATGAATGGATGTAGCTGGGACACGTAAAAGCTATTCGTAAAGGTGCTGTTCCAGTTACATTGCGAGAAACGCGATGGATGGAAAATATAGAATGTACCAAAAAGGTTTCTTTATAAACAAGTAATATTATTAAATGAAAACGAAATACCTGACTGCAAAATGTAGCTTATGTCCTTCCGGACGTAAAGAGGAATCCAACGACACTCGTCAAAATCGGTCAAGCCGCTTAGGCTATAAGAAGTAATTGACCGAGTGAGCGAAGCGAACAGCAGCAAATTTTACGCCTTTTTGGGAAAAATACCCCACCAATCAAAAATAGCTGACGACAAAAAAATCTATAAAATTGTACAACCTGTATAATAAGTTTCGTCGATAGGTTGAAAACTACGACCTATACGCGAGTACCAACATACAGACAGATGAAAGTAATACCCCACAAATCAAAACTCGCCGACGACTAAAAAATTCTAAAAAATCGTAGAAGTTAAAAATGAGACCTTCCGTTCGCTTCGCCCACTCGGCCTGTTCTCGCCTATTGCTACGTCCATCTTTGCTGATCTGTCTCTATTTTTAACCGACTGCCTAGAAGTCGGGTAGACATACTTTTATAGTTTTTGGGTGACTATAAAAGTATGTATATTTGTCTGTTCCTATGTGAAACTCTACATCCTAACAATTTCAAAATGCGAGATGTTATTAGATTCGTTTGCATGTCGGGAGTGTGACGGATACATGCTGTCGGGTTTTAAAAGCTTTTAACTAATTTTCAATGTTTGTATGTCAAATCTTGAAAACGAATTATAGACCAGTTCCCCCTTGTTCAATTGAGTTGAAATTTTGCATGCCTGTCTAGTTCCGATGACAATACAATATTATGACAGCGAGCGGATCTGACGATCGATACGGACCTCCTCAGTTACTTACTGTCAGTCAGTCAGTCAGTATATTGGTATAGTTTGGTTCAGTTCAATCAGCTTACAGTACCAATGACGGATTTTATAAAAGCTGGTCTGGTTTTTTTTTGCTTTTCCACAAAAAAACTTATCTTTGTTTGCAAAATGTTATAGTTCTACGATTATGGAAACAAGCTTGCTTATCGCTAATCCCTCGCGTAGCGCCCCATGAAGACTCAGCCTTATTTAAAGCAATAAAATATCTATGACCGACCTATTTGTATACTCTTGAATGTACGTCTTTATATCCTTTATAGATAAACTATAGTGATAAGGCTGTATAGGAGTTAGGAAACAGTTCTTATAGGGTCGGTTTCGAATACTAATTCATAAAGGAAAGCGAATACAACGAACAAAGAAGTACGTGGGCTAAAGAAGTAGGGTACAAAATATATTCTATTTTTTTTTTATTGTCTAAATTTTATATTGTTGATTTTCTGTTTTTATTTAAAATGTTTTTAGTAAGTTTATATGTAGAGTAAGTAACGTTTTGGTGTAAATTAAACTGTAAAGTTGCTTATTTTGTAAATAAATAATAAATAAATATTCGTATAAAGTTCAAATATTTTAAGCTAGTAAATGTTGAATTATTGAGCAATGAACGGTTTTTCGTAAGTTACATAATTTCGAGTGACAAAAAGCTATAGATAGAAGATGTAGGTCCAAAAACTGAGCTATAGTATTATCGGGTGCATGCAAGCAAAGCCGCGAGCAACAGCTAACAATATATATATGTTTGAAATGTGCTAATTAACCCCTTCATTTGATACCCAACACGGCATCATTAAAACAATTAACTTTTTTAGTACATGACTATGTCTTCTAGAGGGCGCCATATACAATTTAATGTGACGTCACGGCCTATAACCAGCGGACGATGAAGACGCTTCCAACGATACGTTATTCGTTAAACTATGATAATTAGTTTAGAAGTTATGAGATAACAGATAAACATACATACCTACATAACGGTCAAAATCATAACCTTCCTTTTTGCCTTGTGTAGTCGCGTAAAAATAATCAGACTTAAGCGGAAAAATACTAGATATTTGTAGAAGATACATTTCAATGAGTTTTAATGGTATAGGAGTAAGAATTCTGTGGTATAAGAATAAAATAGTAGCACAAACATTATTATTACTATGGAGTACTCGAATTCCCTACAGGTTTAATCGTAAGAATGTGTAAAGCAATTACAAGGATTTCAAATAAAATTCGTCCTTAATATTTCAAGTATATATTTTTACAGCTTTATATAGGTGCATTCATAAATTACACAATATAAAATATTAAGAATGCTTCTATTATGGACTCGTCAAATTGCTACAATCGGTTACAAAAAAAATACAAATGAATCTGCGACCAGCCCATTGATTTACGTAAGTCTTCACGTAAGTGTTAAATTGTGACCCAGATAAAATAAATTTCAAAATACAAATTGAGCTACATATTAGCAAACTATAAGTAATTAAGTAAGCCACCCAACAAACGAGCCGCCCAACTCAATTGTTCCAAACATTCACCCGAATCGAGTAAATTAAAATCCATTATCTAATTATTCCGACACCAACTAACGCCTGTATTATCAGTTGAAACGCGAAACAGGCGGCGTTCGTGAAAATTCAGCGAGGCCTTGAACTAGTGATGCGAATGTTTATCGACAAATACCGAGGTTATCGATAGACCGGCCGAGCGATAAATCGAATACGCCCTAAATATTTCCAACGAGACTAATAACATAATTTTGTTGGCAGTAAGGGGAGAGAGTAAAAATTCAATTTGTAACTATATTCAATTTGTTGCCGAGCACCATGATTAATTTATGTGTAGAATCAACGAGTGGGTATTATCGGTCGACTGCAACAACAATAATCACGGTTTTAGCTGGTTTTAGATATATGACACAAGAAAAATAATACATTTTCTGTCAATTCGGTAATCAACATGACACACTGAAAATACAGCTTGTATTTTAGTTTTTGGAGTCAAATCTAACTATAGCTCTAAACATTATGAATTAGGGACCTAATACTGTAATAAAAAAAAAACACTGATTCGGACAAAATACAGATATTAGTTTTATTTCAAAATTAAAATGTTAATTGGGCCAAGGCTATAATAAGAGCAAGTGAGAGAAAGCGATTTTATTGTATATTTGATGAACTTCGTAACTTCATGCTTATAATGCCATGGAATGTGATTTTCAAATTTCGGTTTTTCATATAAAAGGCATTTTGACAGTAACATAATATTTATGTCACTCAAAATAGATTTTGCAAGGCATTTTGACAGCGACATATGTCATTCAAAATGCCGTCACTCTTGGGAGTTGCGTTCACATTCCATCAAAAATGCAATTTATGCATGCAATTCTAATTAGGTATGCCTTTACTTTATAGGCCCGCCAACTACCAACTCAAAAATGACAAACGAAACAATGTATTGAGTTTAAAAAAAAAAAATATATATATTCAAACTAGTTAATGATAAAATAAATATAACATACGCGAATTAAAGGTATCAAACAATCTCACGTGTCCTTACTGCGTACATAATGTGCCAGCGATAGGTCTTTATGAGTTTCGTCTACAACTGAGCCATGATCAAAATTTAAACGTTCTATTTCAATTCAACAGCGTCTAGTCGCTTTAATGACCGTTCACAGTACCTTGTTTTATTTAAAAATAGGTTATCGTAAATTAGTTTTACGGGACATCATAAAACAATGACGAAAATTATCAAGTTTCATATTTTATTACTGACGCTGATACGAGCTAATGCGCGTTGTCATTAAAACTGCTGCTGGTTATCTATTGTATATTTTAATTCAATTTACATATTAAAATATGATTACATAACGTAGATATATTATAAAAGAAATTTCACGAAAATCGGATTAGAATTCTCTGAGTTATACGCGTTTAATGAAAGTCTATGCTCCGTGATGGTTGGTACATTTTCAGGATTTAATCACAAAAATGTAGGTAGACATTCATTGCCTGTAAGTAGGACGGATGGCTATAAAATGTTGAAAATAGGAACGCGAGTGGGCAGGTACGTGTCTTTGTTGATTTGAGACTCGTCTGAATAAATGACAAGGCTGAATAAATGATATGTGAGCCGGTGTTGCTACGTTTGAAGTTTTTCCGAATTTTGGGGATATTGGTAACTTGTTCTACAACTCTAGATCGGAAAGACAGTGATCTTTGTGCAACATATTTATTGCTCTATTTATCTTACGAGTACATACTTATAGATCAAGTTTCGTAATTAAGCTGCATATTTGTAATTTATCATATTCTCGCAAAAAATATTGGCGTAATTTTTCTGACAATACTGGTAAACAATCTATAAAATTGCTTGTTTTTTATTTATTTTACCTGTGGTCGTAACAGATGCCTCACTCAAATCAGTCGCAAATAAAGTATACGCTTAACTTTTCATACGTGCTCGTCTTATTTGACGTGACACTTGTCAAACATAAAAAAAAAATGGGAAATTTTGCTAACTAACTTAGCAACAATGAGTCAGAATCTAAAAGTAGCTGTAAAACATACAACCTTGAACCCCGAGATTCAAACCATCAGACCGATTCGATAAATTATTGATAGATCTGACATTATATATTGACTGGTTATAAATTATGCTATTTGTTAAATAATAATAAACGAGTGCGGTGATAACGATGTGTTTAGATTCATTTGACACGCCAATTACATATGCATTGAGCATTGTCAATAATATTTATGTTAACAATTAAGGATCTAAATCATATTCATTCATAATTACGGAGGCGAGTAATAGATACATAGAGAGTAAAGGAGACGGAACTAGCAAAGCGAATGATAATTTAGCCACAAAAAATACATCATTGAAATATAAAATGATGATTTACAGCGTTACAGCTATGGTCTATGTATTCTAAGGCTACCTTCGAAATGTATATTTTGATCCAGTTTTGTTGATTTGTTCCCGAAGGCCGTAAACCCAAATGTATTATCTGTCTTCTTTTTGGATTTTTTTACATCAAAAATGACAAAAGACGAAGTAAGTATTCTCCAGAGCTTCGTCAAGGACTCGGCCTAGAATATTTTTTATTACGATTTTGCTATATTTTATTCGATTCTGATGAAATGGGGATTGACAACACGGAGTAGCGACGCAGTATTAGTATTTGTAGTTTATCGATAAAATGATCAAGACGTCACGTCTCTAAAAATTGCGTACACTTGAAAAGGTGCGCTATAATGACGTTTTATGACTTGTCACGCCTTCAATAAATATAAGTAGGCTAATGCCCGTCTGCACTAAAGTCAAAGATAAAACATAGCTAATAATCACCTAAACTAAGTCGGACTTAGGCATGTCAAAGGAAACGACATGTCTTACTCATTTAGGCAACCTCCTAAGTTTGGTGCAACCCAAATTTTATTGTTAGGTACGATACTTACCTAGATACTTAATTAAGTATTAACTTAGGAGCTGTCAAAGTTTAGTGCAGATGGGCATTATTGTTACTGGACTCACTGTAGGTAAGGCTTTGCGCTATTTTAGTTGTTTTTAGGGTATATAATCAAAAGAGGTTGTCAACAGGACGCTATTACTAAGGGCATGTACACATGTCGCCGCGGCGGCATGAGTGCACGCCCTAACTCTACGACGCCTTTGCGTCCGTCCGTACTACTTTTAAAAGGCTCTATCTTTGAACCGTAATAGGTTAGCCTCTTGAAATATTCACAGAATATAATGTGTTATAAAAAAAGTACAAAATGAATTGGGCGACGGCCAAATCCAACTCGCACTGGGCCGGTTTTTATACATACAATCAAGTTCAGGTTTACGAGGTTGTTTCTAAGACAAAGACGACTAAGACGTATTCTTTCATGATACTTTTTGAAAAAGGGTTTTAGACGTCCTAGAGGGGGGGACTTGAGATAGTGGGGACTTTCTATCTTAAGCACACTAACTAATCACTGTAAGTCAATAATTTTATTGCTAACATCTTTAGTAAAACAGTTTATAATACTTTTTTTCATTGATTAGCTCTATTGATTCTCAGCTATTTATGAATGAGGCAATCCTAACTTTCAGAGGAATGTAGCCGCAGTCGTAGGACCAATAAAGAGGTATGAACATTTATACGTTCGTCTCGAGGTAAAAACTTGGTTAGCGCGATTCAGAACTGCATTACAACTGTCAGTCCATACAAAACGTCAAAAAATGCTCATAAATGGATCAACGCCATCTAGCGAACTATAGGAAGTAACTTTGTCTCTCTGTCTGGATGTTTGTCGCGGATCTTGATAAAATTTGATAAGGAGTTACTGTACTTCACAAAGACGGACAAAGTTGCGGGTAACAACTACTACTACTATAACAGCCTTTAAACATCCCACTGCTGGGATATCAGCCTACCCTCGAAGGGTGATTAGGCCATATCCACCACGCTGGCCCAGTGCGGGTTGGCGGATTCACATACGCCATCGAATTTCTTCTCCGGAAATATGCAGGTTTCCTCACGATGTTTTCCTTCACCGTAAAGCCAATCCGTACGTAAGTTACAAAGAACTCATTGGTGCGGGCCCGCCCGGGTTCGAACCCGCTACCTCACGATAAGAGGCAAGCGTAACAACTAGTAAGATATAATCAGCCATCTTGCCTATTAGAAACGCAAGCAAAGCTTGTAGATTACAGTACAGAATACGTGGCGGCTTTACTATGAAGCCACGTACTCACGAGATCTTTGGCGTATTGGCTCCGAGCCTCTGACGTGGCCCCCGCGTTTTTACAAGCTTGACGTAAACATCGATTGTTACACTAGCTGCCTGTTAACTCACTTGTAATTGGGTATGCAAAAGGAATAATTACAACCGCAGTTGTGGAGATACTGACAAAAACTCCGGAATAATTGGAATTAGAAATGTATTTTTTTTTCAACACACTTGCTCGTGAAGTGGATCTTATAACATTGCTTTTACCCCCGAATACTGAAACGTTTGTTAACTTTGACTACAGATTTATTCTAATACTGCCTTTGTCTGGCGCTAAGCAAAGACAGCAATAGACTTAATCTGTCGTCAAAGTTAACAAACGTTTCGGTATTAGACTCATAATCAAAGATTATTAAATACGCGTTTTTTTTTTACTTTACCTTACCCCAATCGTGTTGAATGTTGTTCCTCGCTAAATTTCTTCGAGACTTAAGGCTCATCAGCACCGTGTACAAAGTCACGAGCATCAGCTAAGATATTTTATTGATCATCCAAAATACCTAAAGGGCCAGCTTCCTTGATTAGCGTTATCTCGTTCGCACTTTTTAATTTTTTTTAAATAAAAATTACATAGGGGAAGTTAAGCGAAAATGATCATCGAATTTCTTCAGAATACCATCACTAATGTAGCTTCATGTTAATATTTTGTATTTTGGTGAGGGATAAGAAAAGAAACACACAAAAAAGTCTTTCCTTGATTCTTCTCGATAATCCACTTAGGTACTCCATTTCTTTAAAACTAAAATGTAACAGTGTAATGAATAAAAGAAAAAAAAAATTGATAGCAAAAATAACTAAGTAGGTACTAAGAACAATTAATTTTGTGTTAAAATAACCTAAAAAGGTTACATACGTAAACTCTAAGGTCAACTGTTAATTTTCAATAATATTAAGGAAAATCCGCCATTAAATAATTAGTTTGATAACATAAGGTCGATTGATAACATAGGCTATTGAGTATTAAAATTGTGTAATAAAATAGGCATGTAATGTAAGAATGTACCGAAACATCAGTTCTCTGGGGCTTCCCAAACATTTACGTCATTAAAAAATATTTCGTAAAAATGTGACTTATTTGGTGCTAGCCGCCCCTCGCGGTTTCACCCGTTATCCGACGGAATCCGTACATTTTGGCTAAAACAGTAGATTATGTGTTAATGTAGGGCAATCTCCATACCATATCGCCTCGCGGTTTCACCCGTTATCCGATGGGATCCGTACTTTTTCGGTTATATTATATTATGTTTGGGGTGTTGCTACGTTTTTTAATTGACTCCCGTAGAAAAAAAAAACAGTGAAACTCCTCCTTTTTTTTGGAAGTCGGTTAAAAGTAAACTGAAAACACAAGCCATACATTCCAACATATATTAAAAAAAAGTAGAAAGGGTTTAACTGTAACAAAATCGACTCTGCCACTTCTGAACCATGACCCAACTAATCTACCCACTATGTCATGTCACTCAATTAATCGGCCTGTCTTCAAGCACGACCGAAATATCGCGATCGCTGAGCCATACAACCTTATATTCTCATGTTAATTAAATAAACAAAAAAAAATAATTAATTTAAGTATACAAATAATAAACAAGCAATAATTTTGTGGGTTCGTGGAACGAGCCAGCGTGACGAGGCCCCTGGTTTAGGCAAAAGCTAGGGGTGGTGGAGGTCAGGTTTGGCCGGACGCGATAAAAGTTTAGACTTCCTCAAAGATGAATCGCGCTTCTGTTGCAAGCTTATGGTAGGGCGACAATGTTGTTTGACTTTTAGCGACAAAACTCGGGTAGTATAATACCTTTATAAAGATACTAGCAGCGCCCTGCGGTTTCACCCACTATACCTTAGGAATAGTATCAGGACAAAATCTTTTTGTTATGTAAGAACAGGACACGGCTACGATTATGTATACGTTTGTCTCATTTTTCACGACATGAAGAGTAGACAAGATTTTGTCGCGATGCGCATGCTAGCCCGGCTGTATAATAAGTAGTATATCGGTTAATCCGTTTGAGAACAAACACACTTACATACTCACGCAAAAACTTTCGCATTTATTATGTTAGTGTGATACATTATAGTTACTTATTTACATCTATGGGGCAGTAAAAGGTTCTTGAGTGTCGACCACGAGCTGGAAGGTGCAGCAAAGGTAGGCCTCTCACTAGGTGAACTAATGACATTGTGAAAGTCGCGGACAACCTAGTGATGCAAATCGCAGATTGTCGTTCAGTGTGGCACTCTAAGGTGTAGGAGGACGAGCAGCAGCGTCCTCTTAGTAAACGGTAGACATTCTGGGATATCCAAGCCGCCTGCCAAGCGAGGAAATTATGGCACCCCCGAATACCGAATAATAATTCAGGGCCGATTATGTCCCCGAATATGGGGGATGCTTCGTCTAGTAGTGGAGAGCTGATAAGAAAAATATTGTAAAAAGTCCCACAAACAATAATTTGGATAATGGTCACCGCGCACCTGTCTGTCCCGAGCACTTGTCTGCTACTTAGTGCGGAACTTTTAAAAGGTGCTTCTGACTCGCGCATTATTGCTTATAACCATACATAAATATAATTATTGTAACCAGAAATCATTATAATGTTTGTAGCCATTTAAAAATATAATGACTAATAATTAATAGATAACGCTGAACAACCGGTGGGTCTAGAAGCATAAAGTTTTGCTCAAGAGCTCAAGAGTACCTTATTTTCCTATTTGCTGCAAGATGATTATGGGAGCTGCTGATTCAATTCATCTGCACGATTTACTCTGCATAGTGTTCGTCCCGGGTTTCCTACTGGTAGGCGTAGTCGGCAGGATAACTTGTACCAAGATGATTAAAATCGCACGATGCCGACACTTTCAATGCACTCCTTGCCGTCAACTCTGATTTTGACATTTGGAACAACTGGAAACCTTATTATGACATTTTTTTGGACATATTCTGACAATCTAACTGACCAACGGGACAGGGGCAATAAAGCCTCGATTTGACATTTAATAAATTATTGTATAATTATTATTTCAACCCGTCATTATTTATTTGGGTACTTTCTATGTTATTTTTTTTTTTGTTAGTATTATTTTTCCTTTCATATTGTGACATAAGTGTTATTGATTAATGTACTAGTAAGCATCAGTCAACATGCTGATAAATTTCTATTAAAAAAAAAAGTTGCTAAGTAAACAATCCCTCTCTTTCCACATTACACTAATCGTGCATAATAAAGAAGTGCAATCGCCAGAATGTTTGAAGTAACTAGTTAACGTAAATTTTGTCACCCTTGCAAGAGGCGCCGTGGCTTAGTTGGTTAAAGCGCCTGTCTAGTAAACAGGAGATCACGAGTTCGAATCTCGTCGGGGCCTACCAGTGTATTCATTTTTGGGAGTTGTAGATGATCTAAACATATTATTTTTTCGAAGGATAAATCGGAAACTAAAATCTAAGAGAAACAAAACATGAAATATCAAAACAACCGAAACTACATAAATATTTAAAACTTATCTCTCCGCGTTAAAAGTCTTATCAACATCTATTTTAAAGTAATTCTGTATTTACAAGGCAGTACGCAAAGATATTAACTATTAAAAATATTTGAATGAATGAATATTCTTTATTGTCATACAGTTGCGTTCTTAACAATTACATAATATAAAAAAAGTTAAGAATGCTTCCATTATGGACTCGTCAACTTGCTACAATTTTTAACAATATTATTATATCACTGTATAATTGTATTATGTATTTGTTGTATCCCTCAAAAAACGACAATCTTAGGAGGATTTATCAATTTTATTTTTGAGAAAAGTTAAATTCAGTTACTGAGATATCACGTCAGCTGTATAGAGATTTCGTCAAAAAAGTCAAAAAATAAAATAAAAATGTAAACAATAAAATTAATAACAACACTAATCCATTCAAATTATATAAAATAGTAAAATTATTGCAAAAATTAATTACTCAAAAGTTAAGAATAACCTTCCAAAACTACTGTAGTAACTAAACTTTGAAGTCTATATAGTTATTATCCAAAAATTCAGATATTTCGTATATTGTTTTTGATAGAATAGAATAGAATTTTTGGGATCTCCCATACGTTCACAAATCTATGTTTTCTGAGCTGGGTTCTTGCAGATCGCAGATCCACTCACCCTTGGCGCTAACGTTACGTTTTAGGACGCTATTGCCCGTCCTCCGTTCATTCTGGCCGCAGTTTAGGACATACTCGTGTCGAAATACAATTACATGGCAACAAAGCGGTGCCGTGTCTACATAATAAATCAATGCACACCATTATCGGCAGATCCACTGCAGAGAATGCGCCCTTACCTGTTTTGTGACAATGCAAAGCATGTATATCCTATAAAATACTAGCTGTAAACCGCGACTTCGCACGAAAAAAAAAAAAACCTACAACTAGTAGTTCGCGGCGAACTGAGACCTCGCGACCTCTATATCTTCACAACCGCTCGACCGATTCACCTCTTATTCGAACTTAAAAATTGTATTGAAATGAACTACTTGCCTACAAAATTTTATGAAGATCGGATCAACGGTTCGCAAGTTATCGTCGGACAAATATACACACAAACATACATACAAATGCCGATTTGTCCCAGTAAACTCTGAGACCTTCGCTACGCTCGGTCAAAAAAAAAGTAGCCTATGTCCTTCTCCGATCCTTATGCAATATCTGTGCAAATCAGGTCGATCCGTTCAGCCGCATAACGCGACAAACACCCAGAACGAGAGACGAGGGAATGAGTTACGTTGGCATTTATAATATTAGTAAAGATAACACATAAAAGACCCACAAAATCATTCGCCTCCAACGATTAACCAAAACATTACACAACATTTCATAACATTGTTCTCGTCAGTTCTGAGAAACGTATAATTTGCGAACCATGGCATTGGTGTTAAAATACACTGACCTGTAACGGTTACCTAAATACCTATTCAGTGGGCTAAATGTTTAAATAACATGCGTCTTTGGCTGATTTATTCGAACTAGCAACATTTTGCTGCTTTAAAATTTATTTTATTTCCTCAAATAACTCTTCTCACTGATAGCACTTCTGCTGTTTAAATATAAATTAGCTAAATAGAACGTTCATATAACTAGGTTAATGCATACTGACTAGCATACTTTATGCCAAATATTAATAATAAGAATATTAAATAAAAAATAATAAAAGTTAAATATAACGAGTAGATCGTGCACACAGAAAAATCGGATTAGTCCCATCGAGTAGTAAAGAAAAAAGAGATAAAAAAAAAGGAAGGAAATATATTTTTATCCGCAGTTTTTTTAAACGATATTTGTTTTAAATGTTCCCGATATTATGTAATGACATACAACATTTTTTTTAAATTTATACTCTGTCTACAACAAGTATTATTATTTAAAGAAAAACCAAAGATCCAACTGGAAAATGTAGTATATGTCATACCGGACATAAAAATAAATCCAACAACACCTCACTCGTCAAAATCGGCTAAGCCGTTTAGAACACAGGGGGTAATAATACCCTCTAGGAACATACAAACTTAGATACTCACATATGTACTTAAATGCACCCCAAAAATATTACCCTCCTTCTTGGGAAGTCGGGTTAAAACAAACGACTCTATACCACATCTCTACTAGTTAGCAACAGTGGTATTTAAAATGATTTAACGCCGTACGACACGTGGTGTCCCTTCAAAACGATCCGCGAAAGGAAGTGTCGAAGGTTGTCTCTATGTGATACTGCCTAAACGTTCAAACGGGGTCGCGAGTATGCCCAACGAGGTCATTGAGACTCGAGCGATGATAAAATGTGTCTTCGTTAATGGGGTAATATGAATATTGAGGACGATTCTACTTCGTAAAATTCTAACAACTGACCTTCGACCAAAGTTAAATGAATGTACGGGCCCTACCCACACAACTTCCTTAAACAATATCAAGTCAAAACAATCGAACTTAAGCGTAATTGAAAGTATGTGTACATTTGTCACAAAAAGAGATAGCGAATATAATATCAAGGCATATTTTTGCGGATATTTGGATCGCATATATTGAAGAACGTACGTCTCGC
The DNA here is from genome assembly GCA_947579745.1 of Apocheima hispidaria. Lineage (NCBI taxonomy): Eukaryota > Metazoa > Arthropoda > Insecta > Lepidoptera > Geometridae > Apocheima > Apocheima hispidaria. Next base: position 13,050,445 of record OX388157.1, read on the forward strand.
ACTTTTCACAGACTGAGAGCGACTGAAGCAAGGTGAGCGCCGGCGCTCACTTTAAAGTCTTCAAAATTCTTTTACTTGGGCCCGTACATTCATTTTACTTTGGTCGAAGCAACTGTCTGGTAGTTAACGCGCAGCCTGAACCGATGAGTATAGAAGCGTCAAATTTTGTACAGAATTCCGAAATTTTACGTGGACAAAATGCACTCAGCACTTAACAAGAATTTTTGAAATATTTTTTTAATGGGTGATGAATTTTAGATAAGTTAAAGGTGCATTAAGGCCACCAGAGATATGCTACGCTGTGTAGCTACAGATGTGTTTGACATCCACCAATAATGAACCATTATTTTCATAACTTAGTTCAGCACTGGTGAAAACTGGTTCAACGAAGCTATAGTAGCTACGGGTGGAAGCTGCAGATGGGAGATAGGGATGGGAGCTAGGGATGGGAGCGGCGGATGTGAGCTAGGGATGCGAGTGGTGTAGCTATCATACAGAGCAGAGTACACGAAGTACTACGTAGTTATTGCGCGTTTTTCATTGACCGCATTTAACTCGAGCAGCGCATCTTCATGGCGCATCTCGTTCGGACCACTATACAAGTTGTTTTTGTGTTAAATATTGAAAGATATGTATGTACTCATCATTATGAATAACGTTTACTAAGGGACCAACCCTGAAATCGCGGAAAATAACGGCTGTTCCATACATTTTGTCGATTGTCATTGACATCTTTCTATGCAAAAGCAAATATTTTTTTCGAGATTTCAGTTTAGTAAAAGTTGTTCATAATGATCAGTACATACATTCCTTTCAGTATTACTACACCTAAAGGTGTAGAATAAACACACAAACAGAAAGAATAAACACTTATATAACTCTTAGCATTCATGGAAACGGTTACATAATTCCGTAGCTTAGCTTTACCTCGTTTATGGCTTAGCTACATAGCATACACCACAAAAACATTAAACGAAGGAGTAGAGTTAATCACCAATAAATTACAGAATATTTGGAAGCCCTTGTCGACATTATGTGCCCTTGGATGCGAGTATTCGACAATTGTCTGTCCGTACAATAATGTACCATTTAAGTACCATCTTTATGTTTCCGCCGCAGATCGTGAGACTTTTATTAGTGCGGATAAGGACTCGTACTTTAGTTATGTACCTATATAAAGTAGTATAGGACTTAGTTATCTGCCAAATGAAGGCAAATAGATGTACCAAGGACTCACTCGACGTGGTATCTATTATATCGTAGTATTTACATGAAGGCTTCGCAGCCTTCATATAACTACAAAATAATTATTTCTTAGAATTTTGCAAGGTTTAGATAAGTTTTTGTAATTTGTTAACAATAATATCCACGAATTCGCATCTAGTGTAGTATCATATGAGCATAACGCTAACTTTTAAACGTGATAACGCGAAAACGCAAAAACGTAGTTAAAATCTTAGCTGCCATGCTTCTCCAAACAGGACGCGTATCTGGCGTGGAGCCGGGCGTGTGCACCACGAGTCAGGCGGCGGGCGTCCTACCTAGGCGATTTAAAGCGAACGCTGTGAAGCGATCCGATGCGATGACACGCGAATTCAATGCAATGCGGTAGCTTTGTCCTATGTGCGTCACGTGCGTACGAATCGTCCTTTAACACCGCCGCCACCGTATACAGTTCGCACGAAAATATGACGCCAACTGATCGCGTTCGCTTCATTTCATGCCACTCGAGCCGCACCGCATAGCGTGCGTTCATTACGTAGGCCACTTCAAAAGGTATCGACTGTTTTGTTTTTTTTTTGCGCCGCGCCGGAGTAGCGCGTGAGCAACGCGTGGTAGCGTGAAACTGGGCGCAAGTAACACGTGTCAGTCGCAGAGCAGGGCATGAGCAACGCGTCTCAGGCGTGACGCAGGGCGTGAGTGGGGCGTGCGTTTTGTTATTTGTAATACAAGAAACTGTATGAACCTATATGAACCACACCAAATATGAGACTATTAATATTTTATTCTTTTATTTTTCTCAATAACGTAAAGAAAGAAAAACATAGGAGCATGGCAGTGCTAGATATATTTTTTATGGCAAAAATATATTTTCTGTAGTGTCATTATTCAGCTATGAAACAGGAGAATACGTTTGAATAGACGGTCGTATAGACAACTCTTAAAATCTTATTTAGCTTGTAGTTAGACTTATTTTCTACCTCACTAGATGTTTTTAGGTTTATCCTCGGTGGTTGTCGAGTGAACTAACAGCGTTATCCGCACAAGGAACCTGCTTTAGCCTAATTAAAAGATCTTAGTAGCTTGTACCTACATTTTAATGATACCCAAAATGTATTTTAACCGTACTTTTGTATCGTTCCGGTTCGAAGGACAGAACGGCTGAAAAAAACAGCACAAATTGTCTAATAAATAACTTTAAAGCAAATAAATAATTGCAGGCATAAATCTTCGTAATCCAAAGTAATTTTTTTTAGATGTAGTAGTCAAGCCGCCCACCTTCAATATCCTCAATGCCTAATCTTTACTTAAACGTAGCATGGAAATAGCCCAATATCCATAGATATTTTGAAAATGTTATATTTCAATTGCATGTCTCTCTCTCTCTTTACTCTTATTATAAAAAATGATCTTGAGATCTATACTTAGACTATAGTTGTGCAAAATTTCATTATTTGGTTTATAACTTTGGAAGTTATAATACTATAAAGGATACAGACAGTCAGACATGACGAACTTATAAGGGTTATTTGTACTACAGAACCCTAAAAATTAAAAGAAAAATAAAAAACGTGTAAGTACATGTAACCTTGGAACAGCCTTTATCAAATAGTGATAATAAATATGTTATTTTTGTCATTTACTTCGCAAACAAGCTAAAAAAATAACTAAGTAGTTATACATATACATCTCTACGCTTTCCGTGTCTGTCGGTATATCCGCTAACTCCGCCTAAACCACACAATGGATTTTGATGCGGTTTTCACCATCATTTAGATAATTTTTCACGGAAGGCTTATATTCCTATTTTTTCTAAATTACACTCGTGCCACAGAACATATGATGATCTCGTGCGAAGCCGGGGCGGTATAGGTACATTAAATAGTTTTATTCCACATTAAATTAAAATAAATTAAACTAGTTTTAATACAACTCACAAAAATTCCTACAAAATTAAACGTAGAGACATATTTTAAGTACCTATTAAGCATAAGTTTGAAATAACTCCTTCTTCTATATTATACCTATCTGCGTGATAATCTTAATTCGAGTAATTTTAAAGTTTTTTTTGTGTGACTTAAGTGGGTAGAATACTTTATGAATGAGAGTCTCGGCATGAATGACTGCCGGATGTGACGCGACTCGGCGCCGTGTGGCGCCACAGATTATATAGCACTTTTATGAGTAAGGTTGCCCACCATGTGTTGAGAATTATTTGCAATTTGTATTTTAAATTGCTGCTGTCCCATGCCTATTAAAGAAGTTATACAAGCTCATAATACAAAGAAGTTAGATGACACACTAAATAATTGAGTGAACCAAGCGAAGGTCAGATCGAGTCTATAGAAGCAAATCGTCGTTCGTGTGTATGTTAGTATTTGTTTCTTTTAATAATACGGGAATACCAAAGTTAAATTGAGTTGGTTGTTCCTTGACAAAGATCACCAGATCGAAATAACCGACTTGAAAAGAAAATGTGTCAAAATCACGTTATTAACTGTGTGTATAATTTGTCTGACTAGTCTTGTGGCTCAGTGGAAGGATGTCCGCCTTCTGAGCTGTAGCTTGTGGGTTCGATTCCCACCCAGGAGAAACATTTGCGTGATGAACACAAAACTTGACACTGGCTAAAAACACAAAATGTGAACCCAACATTTAAGAAAAAAAACGTTGGAGAAAAAATATATGTAACAACACGAATAAAATGCAACAACCCTACCAAGTGCCACTATCAATATTTCACTCACAAAGCCTCATTTTAGTATTGTTGAAGCATTTTTAAAGCGAAAATCTCACGCGAGTTGAATCAATACAAGTATTTTTATTGCAAAGTTGAATCATGCACCCACACATGTGCATTCATTCAAGTCGACAATACGCGTTTATTTATGTACGACGCGTTTTCATGACATGTTTTATGTGGGGTCAACAAGTGTCATGAAATGGTCATAATGAAAAAAAATATTGTACTTTTTTAATTTTAATAATACGGGAACACTGATAATTATATTGATAATAAATTCGATCAATCGGTGATATTTTTCTAGGAATGCAATAAAATGTGTAAAAACCACCTAAGCTTTTTATGGTTAATAATTGATTTGTTTTCATTGTCACTCACAGTTTTTTGAATGGTTGAAGTTTAAAATTCTCGGTGGCACTAAACTGGTATGGGCTTGCCTGACGCTTACTATCAGGCAAGAGACTTGCTGGTCCCGTCACTAAGTTGCATAAAATAATTGTAATAAAAGAACAATAATGCCATATATGGACCCGGGTATGTCCATAAACACGAACTGGAAGACGCAGCGCAGGCAGGCCTCCCACAAGGTGGACCGACGAGGCTTACTCCAGAAATCCCTATAGACAATCCCCTGCGAACGGGATTTTTTGGACTTTTTTTCCAAAAGTCCTCTTACCATCAGAGGGTGAAGGGGATTATTGGACAAAAAATCCAGAAATACCCTGAACCATTTATTTTATTTTGCGGAAGGGTATTATTAGACAAAAAGTCTAGAAATCCCCTTAAACGACATCGTGAAAGTCGCGGGCAACCGGTGGATGCAAGTGGCAAGTTGACGGTGGTTGTGGCGGTCCAAGGGGGAGGCCTATGTTTAGCAGTGGATTTCTTCCGGCTGATGATGACGATAATGTCCTTGAACTGCGACCAGAACAACCGGAGCACAGGCAGCAGCGTCCTGTAAACGGTGAGCGTTCTGCGATCCCCAAGCAGCCTGCAAGCGTGGGGATTATGGAACATACCGAGCGAGGCCTTTGTTCAGCAGGTGACGTCTTCTGGCTGATCAGCCAGAAGACGTCTAATAGAAATATTATTTTATATAAAAATTATAATTATACATTATAACAGAATAACTATAATGCCATCTAATTTCATATTTATAGCCTTGTCCTGTAAAGTCCTGTAGGATTCCGGCGAGTCGCCAGCGCGCGCCCGGCGGGTGACGCAAGCATTACAATAAGGAAGTGTGTTCAATTGTCCATGCGTGCGCCGGCGCCGGCCTATTCTGATTACCTCTCATCATCATCATCATCAGGCAGAAGACGTCCACTGCTGAAAACAGCCTCCCCCTTAAAGCGCCACACCGACCGACAACGTGCCACTTGCATCCATCGGTTGCCCGTGACGCTTAACGATAATTACTTCTGATACGCACTAAATGACCCGATTACTCTATTTGATATATTTTTGTTCGGTCAGAAAACAAAAATTTGTCTTCGCCTTCGACAATAAAAGCCTCCATCCGCTTCCGGAGATCTTTCAGTATTATTGATTCCATTATGTAATTTCAACTGTCTCTGGCAGTAGTATGGGAGCCCTTTTTATGATGGAACAATTACCTTCCATCCATTCTATTTCACTCTCCTCATTCTTGCGTTATGGTGTGTCAGTCTGTTATATCAGCTCATCCTGTCATCTTGTGCCAGTCTGCCACATGATTGTTTGACATTGTCCGAGGGTTATTTTGATCGTGGTTCTTGCACACAGCTGGACATCCACGCGTCGAACGTTCAACCAGTCCACTCCTAATTCAAGTTGTAAGAAAGGTTTCACCAACAAGTAAAACTTTCAGTTTGGCTCTATCCCCCCAAAAAATTACGGTTTTTATGATAGATGAATGATGATAGATAGATGAAGCGGATGATAGAGAGTCAAAAGTTTTATTTGCTGTAAAACCTTATGTTTATACAATTTATACGGGTGGAGATAGAGACAAACTGATAGTTTAATTTCACCTCACACACAAAACATATTCAATTGTAAGGTTGACAGCAAGTAAAACTTTAATCTTGGCCTTATCCTCACACACAAAAATTATTCAAATGTAAGGTTTAAGAGAAAGTATAAACTAAGTCGTGGTAGCTCAGTGGGAGAACGCTCGCCTCACATTCCTGAGGTAGCGGGTTCGAACCCGGGCGTCCCGTACTAATGAGTTCTTTGAAACTTACGTACGGATATACTACTGGCTTTACGGTGAAGGAAAACATCGTGAGGAAACCTGCATATCTCCGGAGAAGAAATTCGATGGCGTATGTGAATCCGCCGACCCGCACTGGGCCAGCGTGATGGATATGGCCTAATCACCCTTAGAGGGTAGGCTGATATCCCAGCAGTGGGATGTTTAATGGCTGATATAGTAGTAGTATAAACTTTCAGCGTGACGCTATCCTCACAGAATAACCCGCCGCCTCTGGTCTAGGAATGTAGAGTGTATTGATTGACTGATTTATAGTAATGTGCACCGACACATCGCTTACTACCGCGATTACAAGTATGACCAAGTCCTTAGTAACTATACGTGTATACATAGGGTTATTGGTAACTAACGCAAAGCCTCTCGTAGGCATGTTCTCTTCTCCGGTGGTTCCCTTAGAAATCCCGGAGCCCTCGGTCAAGCACCAAGGAAGGCCACCGAGGGGGTTTTAGTGGATATAATCCCACAAAGCCCGGTCGCACTCCAAAGCAGTCGGGTAAAAAAAGGCATGTTCCACCATCATTCCTAGCAACTTTTGTTCTATGACTTTTTACAAAACTGAATTAATTCACCAAAAACTATTTTAAAAGTTTGTATGATAAAAAAAAAACCTTGTATTTTTTGGTACAATTGTCAGCTTCTAAGCTTCACCCGGGCCTTCGCGTTCCTCATTTAAATCCGCTTAATGTTATTGATATTTGGAGCATTAATTTAAACATTTTGGTTTTTATTTAGGGAGAAAAAAAAATACGAATTATTAAAAATCATGGAACAGAAGTTGTTAGGTATGATATAGGGAACATGCTTTCAAGAGATTTTGCGTTAGATACCTATAATCCTTTATATATATAACGTTTATCGATCCTTTCCAGACAACCTTTGGATTAGGAAATAGATATTCTTCATGGAGTATGGACGGTGTAGGTGAGTTATTTTTGCATAGATATAGCTTAAGGGTAGGAGTCACTTTTTTTTTGTTGGTCCACTTGAATGAAGACGCGGATAACAGCTGGTAATAAATATTGTTTTACAATAATAGCTCTTCTAGGTCCTAGAGCAGTCTGTGTAATGGAACACACGCAGAAGCGGATAACTAGTGTCCTAGTGTAGTCCTGTGGCATGGAACACACACAGACGCGGATAACTAATATCCATAATCCAGACCCAGAACAAATATTTAAAATCATCTTTCAAACAACTTCCCGGCCTATAATCGAACCTGGGATACCAACTAAGCTAGGAGGCTCCCCACTGTTTTATTTGTAATTTTTTCTGGATTTTCAAGACCAAAAAGGATGAATTTTTGCCCAGACAAAACTTAATAGTCTTTTTAAAATTTTCATGACCAAAACAAAACCCGGAAACAGTAAAACTAAGCGATTCTCGAACCAGACAAACTACGAAGTTGAAAATTAACAAACTGTTCAAACACGTCTGCTACGTACCAAATCACATAATATTTGATCAGTAGTAAAGGCAAAACGCCATTAAAATTAATAATGTACACTCTGCGACGCAGCTAATGAATTTCACTTCGCTTCAATTCACATATTTGTTATCACAACAAATACGAATGCGAAGTGATAAAATTTGTTAAAGAAACTTGGTTACAACATTGTTGTTCTTTTGAATTTCAAGGACTTGTCTATAGCTATAGGAACTATTATTTTCCAGGATCAAAAATATGAGTTTGCCAGTTCTTACCTTCATTACAAATTTAAAGATGATTTCGAAAATGCTTTTTATTTATTTTTAATTTGTCAACTAGATAGATACGTTTAGCATTTTAAGCATTACAAAATACAAAAAAAATACTTTATTGATGCACAATTGATTGCATTATTGATTGAACTAACTTTACAAATACATACCATAATTATATAATGCATGTTGAGCACTACTAAGATTCAATAACCAATTATGGCATCGATAACCATGTGGCAGTGCAGCAAGGTACGATTCAATAAGTTCTGGCCTTTATGTATAGGAAAAAAAACCTAATCAGAATCTTAAAAGATTATATAGAATCTAGAAGTAGGCTAAACTACTATCCTAATAGTATACCCTTATATTAATTCTCGTAAATCTATATATATATATATATATGCTCGTATTTACTACAGACTAGACTATTCGGAGCAACCGAACTTGTAACAAAATGCAACCCAAAATCAAAAAAACCCTACATGATAAATGAAAAGAAAACATGCTCTTAAAACAGATGCCAACAATTTCATTTAACATGTTGTAGTAACTGAGGTACTTATCATTAAGTTTTTCCGCGTATAAATTGCGTTTATTACGCAAGTTTTTATTCAAAGCACGTATATGGCACGCGTTGTCGCCTCTTAAAGTCCATAGCTCTACGGTCTACGCAGAATCTACGGTTCCGCCTAGAAGGCGTCGCAGATGAGGCAGTAGTTAGTATGAACCGCGAGGAGTTAAATGCCATTGTGACAGTAAGGGCATGTGCTTAAATATCTTCATTTTAAAGCAAACCCAGCGGAAAGCGGAACCCAACTCGAACACACGCTAGGCGAAGATCTTTATTTGGGCATAGTGTGTAAATATAGAAGATTTTTACAAAATTTGACCTTCATGCTACATATACATAGTTACCTACTTTTTTAACGAGACAAATATACGATCGAACATTTTCCGCGACCCGGGTCGATCGTGACCCATGGCCAATGTGATCGGGTCAAATGACTTGATCGATCAATCGATCTCACTCAAGATCCTATGTTGTCAGACAATCCCGAGTCGAAGCGGTCTGTGTATCGATGATCGATGAACCCCACGATGATTGGCAAATTCCGTACGATCCACAAGCAGGCCAAACTGGGGTGGCATTGCCTATAACGCAATTGTTTTTTATTCCACGCCGACTCAATTATTTTCCCTAGAATTTACAAATTTGTCGGATATACCCATACTGCTTATACGCATAGTGCGTGAGCCAGTGTCGCGCTTAGCAACAATGACGTCAGCCAGTAATATAATTCCGTTGGTGGAGTTTTCGCCCGTTCCCATTCCTAGGCAAGTTATACCTACTGTATGGTGATATAGCCCTCCGAACTGACCCAGATAACAAGTTTGACGTGACGACAGCTAAAGCTTCGAGCACAATGGGGCCCCATAGTATTTTAAAGGTTTGTGGAGTTTTTGTTACAACTTGTGCGAAAGGACCAGCGAGTTAGACCTCACCCCGATATCGGTTGCAGCAAATCAAAGCAGACGATACTCCTGGCTTAGTTGGTAGTGCGTATGTCTTAAGAACAGGTCCCGGGTTCAGTTCCCGGGCGGGCAGATGTTTAAATGATGAATTTAATTTATCTGTTCGTGTCTATGTGCCTGACACAAAATCATCACCAGTCGCGATGTCTACGGATTTCGTTTCATGCTTTCACTTTGATCTAATAGCACTTGTTCCAATACGTATTTCGTCCAACTCGCAGTTGGTTAACACGCGTTTCATCAAATACGCAGATAGTCCAATATTCATGGATAATGTGCAGTCACAGACAAAAATACAAAAGCTAGCCAAGCTTTTAAACATTTTTTTTTTTTTATACTTGACACCATTTTGAAGCGGAAATAAATTAGAGATTCTTCTTTAAAATTATCCAATGTATTGTTTATAGTTTTCGAAAATGTGTAATAATAGCAAAATAAGAATCAACATGAGAAAATTGACGTTCACGACATACTCAATAACAGTCACAGCCCTTTGATTTCTTCTCCGAGAAACAAACACTCCAAACGCATCATCGTAAACGAAACGCAAACCAAGAGCCCGAACCACGAACACACGTTTCCGGCGGAAGTACCTACATCTCGGAACATTTTTACGGCATTATATTCGCAAATTCCATCGCCAGAGGGCGCCCTTGAAAGCAGGAATACTGAAATATTACCGGAGCAGTATTATTGTAAAAGTCACGTTTCGTGTCTTCCTGCGCCATAAAATGCTTGCCTTCCATTGTGAGAGGATACGCGGAAAATATATAAATATAACAGAACGAAAATGTAGCTAGCAGCTGAGCAGGAAATAGCTAGGATGAGTGGAATACACCAAAATAAAAATAAAAGAGCGGAAAATTACTGGAATGAATAGAACACAGCAAAAAGAAAAAAATAAGTTGGAAATAGCTGGGTTGAAAGGAATACAGCTGAACGGAAAAAACTGACCAAGAAATAGCTTGTTTGAGTGAAATTCAGCTGAACGAAAAAATATATGTGCAGGAAATAGCTTGGTTGAATAGAATACAGTTGAACTAAAAAAAATTGAGCGGGAAATAGCTGGGTTGTCTATACCATCTATACCAATATTATAAAGAGGAAAGATTTGATTGTTTGTTTGTTTGTTTGCATTGAATAGGCTCCGAAACTACTGAACCGATTTGAAACATTTTTTCGCTGTTGGGAAGCTACACTATCCCCGGGTGACATAGGCTATACTATATTTTCAAAAAAATTAGGGATCCTTACTAGAACTCCAATAATGTAACCCAAGATGTAAAAAAAATACCTAAAATATTCTATACATCGCGTGCGCTGCGAAAACTATTGATGATGATAGAATAATCTATACCAATATACCAATATTATAAAGAGGAAAGATTTGATTGTTTGTTTGTTTGTTTGTTTGCATTGAATAGGCTCCGAGACTACTGAACCGGTTTGAAAAATTATTTCGCTGTTGGGTAGCTTTTTAGCTTTTTTTGTAACTTGACGCAAATAGAAGGGTTTTCGTGTGTGTATTATAATTTTTATTTTTTTGTTAAATACCCGTGCGAAGCCGGGGCGGGCTGCTAGTATATAATAAAGCTAAATGGAAAATATCTGAGCGGTAACAAGTTAGCGAAAATTATCTAACTGTTATATAGAAAAAATAATTTTATGTACTTCGTTTAATTTTGAGGTAATTGAATCTGTGGCTGCGCTCCTAGTGAAGGACTACCATTAATTTTCTAATTGTACTACCTGAGACAGAATAAGAACAATCTCAGCAAAAATATATCTTTAATGTATGTAATGATGTGGTCCTATGAATAAATTGAATTATAACTTATACCTTATTTCGGTTAACGAGCATTTTTCAGTCTAGAAAACTATAGAGCCTCTTTATTACGAAGAAGAAAGTGAATCCCCGAATCCTGAATCCTTTTGTAGTTCAGCAAACTAAACTAATACGTATAGTTTAAACCTTTTCTTTTTAAAAATAATAAATAAATAAGTTATCGGGTTTTAATTTTACTAACTCATAAAAAAGTATGGAACAAAGACTTTTGAAAACTAAGTATATTAGTATGAAAATAAACCTTTAAACCCTTCACTACACCACTACAGCACCATACCAGTACTATACCTTCACTACAGTATCCGCCTCTTTCAGGGCTTGGAAATTCTTGTAACAGGACGAACAACCAGGATCTACATATTAACGTCGTCCGCCTCGCGGCAGCGCTCCTGTAATTAACGCTTGCGGTCACCCATCCGAGGACTTATTGTCCGTTGATATTTGTTAGAAACATCTAGTCGAGCTACGCTAAGATAGCTATAAAAAAATAAGCTAAAGAGCGCAGAGTGCAGAACAGAGTTGTTACATAATAACACGCTTCGTGCCTTTATATTCATTCGTAGAGGCCCAGGCTCCCATGATAATTCACAAATGTTTACGAATATTTAGGAATAATACACGTCTGGTTTGCCAAATGTATAGAAATCACATGATAAATAAATTCGGGGTTATCAGGGGGCCGCGTTGGTGATATAGAATATGGTGGCCATGGAATACTGAAAATACGGGACATTTCCTCAATTTATCGTGTCCGTGTTCTATCATTTTCCATGTCATATCACAACGTCCTAAAAATATATTTTAATTTTAAGATTAAAACTACTAAACAAACCTTAATTGGTTGAAGTTAACAAATATCTCAATTAATATTTGTAGGTGTAACTTATTTATGGCGTTATTAATCACGCAAATTAATCACGATTAATTAACTAACCGCCAGCGACAAGCGGTTTTATGATTGACAATCAAGTAAATACATTTAATGCCATACTTTACTCCTACATAACCCCAAAAAAAAATTAAGCACACAAGATACCAACTTATCTGTACAGCGGGTAAACAATGGAACTAAACATTTACGATGCGAGGCTACCAAATTTTTTAAGGAAACGCGACGGTAGTTTCTCTACTGAACTGTACAGATAATTTGGTTGCTCTACACCATAAATGCGATGATCAACACAATGATCCCACATTCGACCCACATCCGCCATCTTGTCCGCCATTTTCCGCCATACTTTATGGCGAATATACCCGTAGTAGAGCCAAGGTCATGTACCGCGCACGCGTTCTAACAGAAATCCTTGAAAACGGTCGTGGCCCGCGGAAGTCGCACCGTCCAGCGTAAAATGAGCCCCGGCATCAATACACTTCCTACTCGCCCGAGTTTGACACTGCGGAATTTTTTTTCAATGAGGCGAGGATCTCGTCCCTTAATAGTAAGCGCCACTCCTGACACTTGCCGTCCAGTTGTTTCAACTCCAAAATGATACCTACGCAGCAATGCTCTCCTCTCACTAAAATAATTAGCTGTTGAATTAATAACTTGAAACTGGATGCAATTAATGTGAAAATGAATAAAAACAATTCATTTAAATAATAGTCAATTCATCGTAAATTACTTTTAAGTTTAAAGTCTATAATTTACAGTTCGGGATATTCTACACTGTAATTTTACAGACTTCTGCTGAATGCTTCTATCCGGGAATGTTTGAATGGTTTGAACACTGGTTGTTCTTACAGCATGGCAGAGATCGCTTTAAGCGATAGAGCCGCCATTTTTGTCATTCCTTTTTATATACCCTACTGCCCAAAGGAGGCTTGACCGATTTTGATGAGTTTGGAGACAGTTATATTGCTTTTCTTTTAATAATTTAGCTTCTTAATCTTAGTACGTAATTTAATTTGTTAACTGATCCCGCGGGATCAGTTTTAGGCGGGACCAGTTGACGTAAGAGCCATATAAATGGTATGAACAATAAAATTTTATATATCTACCTAGGCTGGCTGGCTTTTTGGCTGGTTTCAGTGCAACCTAAACAAAACAAAGAAACCAACGTTTACTCTGTTAACCATTACAAATAACTTTGTGCACTAAAAGGAAACCAGCACAGAGCCCGTAAGCAGTACTGTACAAGCAATATTTTAATCCAAATTGAAGGGTGATTTTTCAGTGAAATTAAAGGGCGTTACGTGGTTCAACTACTGATCATAAGTAACTAAATTATAACGATATATATTATAATAATAAGTAAGTTATGTATTAATAGAGTAATATGTATGTATATATATATATATTTATGTATGTTTATTAAGGTTTAGAAGTAAGCGTTTTAAGAGAATAAATATTCTTTCAATAAATAAAATAATCTAAACTTAAATGTACAAACTAAAACTATAAACTATACTAAACTAAATAAGTACTTAAATAAATTAAATCTACAAATAAAAAACGGCATTTAGGTCGCTGTCTGCGGGTAAGGTGCCCAAAAAGCTGGCGACATTACCCCGTTGAATTATTATTTATTATATTAATTAATTATTATATAATTAATTAATGTTTATTATATTATTATTATAGTGTATTAGAAGGCCACAAGATAATTTTTAGTGAAATTATATGGCGTTACGTGGTTCAACTAATTAATTATCAAAAGTAAGTAAATTAGAACGGCGAGATACGCGAGCGATTTAAACGTGTCGGCAGTCAGATAGATAATATAATTAGATAGTCATAAACAAGTAATATTATCAATGAATAACAAAATGTAGCCTATGTCACTCCGGAAGGAGTGTAGGAATCCAATGACACCGCACTCGTCAAAATCGGTCAAGCCGTTGTAGGAAAATTAAATTACTTAAATGATACTTAAAAAAAAAAAAAATATATAATAATAATATTTTAATTACCACTTTAAATTTTCCTACACCGTTTAGGCTAAAGGAACAATAAGAACACACAAACATACTTACATACGCCTACATTACCCTCCTTCTTGGGCGGTCGGGTAAAAATGGCGCATGGCGCAGCTAGTGATTCCTACGGATACAGAATACGCAGTTTGGCAGTCGAGCTCAAGGCTGGCCTCATTTTAGGGAGGGGGTCAGCTTACTTGGCTGTCGGATTTTACGTCATCATGTCGTACGGCCTCCATGTTACATGTTTATGTAACAAGTCCTGTTACTGGGAAGTTTCGCGGTCCATCGCGATGTTGTTTCAGGAATGTGCGAATGATTGTGTTTGACTCGTTTTAATTAGCGACGCATGTGCGTTACTGAGCGAATGGAATTTCGTAGATGAACGTATGGGTTAACTAGTTTCCTAACTAATATTATAATTCAGAGGTATATAGCCGCAGTCGTATCAGGACCAATAAAGCTTCGAGGTATAAAAATTAATACGTTCGTCTCGAGGTATAAACTTCGCTTGTGCAATTCAGAACTACCTATATTACTATCAGTCCATACAAAACGTCAAAAATGCACAAAAATGGATTAACGCCATCTAGGGAACTATAGGAAGTAGCTTTGTCTCTCTATCTGGATGTTTGTTGCGTTATCACGGCGAACGGCTGAACGGATCTTGATAAAATTTGATAAGTTGTTACTGTATATCACAAAGACGGACATAGAATACTTTGTTTATGTCCACGCGAACGAAGTCGCGGGTAACATCTAGTTGTACTATAAAGTTACGAGTGAGATGAAGTCGGATTACTTGAGTGTTATATAATAACGTTAAATTGGACTCGGTTCGCTCGGACCGCCATCTGACAAAAGGGAGAGAAAGAGAGAGAAATATACTTTTGTCTTGTTCTCTCGTTGGTCTGCTGTCCGTGTTTTTAGATGTATGGCGCTATTAGGCTAGACCTTAGTTTTATGACTCGATATAGTTTACAGTTAAATCATAAATCAGTTATTTAATTCACGTAATCTAGCAATTCGCTCACAGCAATTCGGCCAATGAATAAAATTATCTTATCTTGGCTCGACTTTGCGTTTATAACATCCTAACAGCAACAGACGACACGGTAAGTGTGCGGATGGGTGACCGCAAGTGGCATTTACAACTGAGCGCTACCGTGGCTCAGATGCTCCATAGAAAAATGTGAATGACGCTCGACAAAACGTATGGAACAGCAGATTTTTTCTCGATTTCAGGGTTGGTCCCATAGTAAAAGTTGTTCACGTGCACCGTTTGCCCGCGACTTTCACAATGTCGGCGGTCCACTTAGGAGGCCTACCTACGCTGCGTCGCCCGGTTCTTGGTCGCCGTTCACGTCGCCTTTCTTCCCCACCGGTTATCGGTTCTTCGAGTGATGTGCCCTGCCCATTGCCATTTCAGCTTATCTCTGAATTATGTAATGATTCAAATTCAATCAAAACACAAAATATGATTGGCGTATCCGAATAAATTAACAACATTAATAAAACCATTATTATAATATAACACAAATAAAAATATAGTTCGAATTGATCAAAAAACGACAGATTCTACGAAAACGAAGATAATAATATGTAAATTACACAACAGGAAGTGAAGTTAAAGGTTAGACGGCGCCGTGACAAATTAAACATAGGACACGTCTATCTGAAGCATAGATTATACATAGATACCGCACACGAGATCTTTGTTCCGAAAAAAACTCACCAAAGTTGGAGGACAACGCGGACAGCGGGAACTGTGAACAAGCTTTCTCATTGGATATCGCAGAGATGCGAAGATGCTCGGTAGCAACTAAGAGCTCCCATTGGCTTTTTCAAGGTTATGACTACTACGTCGACCAAAGTAAAATGAATGGACGGGCCCTAACCACACAACTTCCTTACTAACTAAACTAAACTAACAAGTTAAAACAATCGAACATAGGCTTCAATACGTAATTAAAGGTATGTGTAAGTAAGTATGGGAGCAATTATAAGTATATTGTGTATATTTTAAGGAGAGAAAAAGGAACCAATTGTCTAAATGTATTGACGAACGTACGTCTCGCATTTTAAGCAGACTGAGAGCGACTGAAGCGTGGGAGCACGGGCACTCATTTTAGTCTTTAAATTCTCTTACTTGGGCCCGTCCATTAATTTTACTCTGCTCGAAGCCTACAAGGAATGAACCAATGAGAGTACATTTTATAGGTGTAATTTGGCCGATGCGTGGTGCGCTGCGATCGTCCTGAGTGCGGAATCTAAGGGGTGATCTGTGATCTGAAGTAATAAAAAGAAGTATAGAGATAACAGTTCGTCTCTTGAACCTTTTAAATATTTGCTTAAAATATATCACTTTTCCTCCTTGTACGAGGACGCGCCAAGTAGTTCTATACTTGTGGGGCTAAGTTAGATATTAAACAAATTTGTCCTGTTTTTTCGTCACTTGACACACACAAACTTCGCACTTATAGAAACGCCATCATTGTAAGGTTCTGAAAACTTTTATTAAATACTTAAGTGCAAAATACATTTTAATTAAGTAACGTATCTACATAACTGCCTAGGTAATTTTTACGAATATTATTATCATAATAAATTGCTTTTATTATTTATTTATTTTTTGACATTTATCTTCATCAAAACCAAAGAAACTTTACAGGAGACTAAGTATCATCTCTTTCCAAAAAGTGTACCCGCGAAAAAACGTATTATTACTAGATGGCGCTACGTAAATAGTCATCTGAGTTTCAGACCGCTAAAATAATCGTAAGCAAATATTTTTTTATTTATTTTTCAAATAAGAAAGACAGTCCGCAAGATCTGATTTAAATATTTCTTTCGATTATATTTAACACATATAGTTTACCACCATTTATGTTCATTGAAGCAGATGGCGTTTGGATAAAATGCAAGTTAATGTTCGAAATATTGCGCTAGGTGGCGCTTTAGTAAAAAAATATACGAAGTTATTCGCTGGAGCATAGAATTTCAACAGTTGCAACCAAATGGGAAATTTCGTCCTTCTTAAAATCACCTTTGTTGCTAAAGTTGATTTATTATAGCGATTGTAATGTAAGGCCCTGTTTTTGAATCCGGCAACAGCATAATCTATTTTCATTTCGAGAATACGAAATTTGTACGATTTAATTTTGTTTTTGTTGTGAGTTTTTTTTACAAGCTTGTTACGTCATCGAGCCTGCAGTAGAGCGCGACCTATGGCGACCTAGCAACTTCGCTGCCTCGTGCCGCCGCCGCCGAAGAGTCCGCGTCAGCAAAAGACACTAGGCCCGTGTGACCCACATAATTAGGCAGATTTGTCAAATATGTGTTGCAATTAATGTATACCTAGCAAGTGGTATCGGTTGCACTCACTTGTACTTTACACTTTAGTTATAATTTAAAATATCAAAATTAAATGTAGTTCAACTTTTTTTTTTTAGTTTTTTTGGATCCTCCGGTTTTGGCCTTCGTAATTAGCTTCTTCAAAATTAAGATTCTTTAGAATGTCAACCAGGAGCTTGTAAAATCGTAAAAAAGTTGGAGGATCTGATTTCGATTGACCGTCGTATTGACTGTATGTTGGTTTGAAAACTCTTTAGCGTAATACCAACTTTCCTTTTACTTCGTAAGGAATTTTTGTCAATGTGATGCTGTCATGCTCAAGGAACATAATACTCTCTTATTTTACGTAGTATTTGTATTCTCTTTGCTCTCTAACTCCTGTTTCGGGTGAAAAACGAATACTGTAAAATAAAAAAACCAGAGAATTTAATAATGATGCTTTAGTTGATCAGGACATTGAAGACAAAGAATAGGGAGTACCCTATGGTTCAAATATACTTTTAAAAGTATATAACACCGGCGGAGATCATGCCAATCGTGATCATGTCACTGCGGCTATTTCATTCGAGTTCTCGAATTTCGCCCTCTTCGAAAACCCAGACTTTCCAGCGTGGCTAACGTACCCCAGAAGAAGATAAGTGGTGACGTCGTCGGATCACCCATAATCATTACTTACCTATCAATATTTGTGACACTGTTACCGTTCTATAATTATTGCACAATTCAGAGAACAGCCGTCTATTGACTTTCCCTATAACAATATAGGTACGTATTGTAAAGTCAGTGTTTTATTAATTTCATTACTTAGGGTTCCTTTCTGTTATTTTAGTCTGAAATTATTTCTTCATTAAGTAGTGGTCAAGCTGGGTGTCTTGACTGATCGTAAGATGACAAGACCAGCTCGTATCGCGACAAAGGTCGCGCCTTGTCTCACGGCTTATGACGTCAGGCGTAAAATCTCGATGTTTGTATCGTATCAAAACTACGCTAAGGTTGACATTGAAACATTTTTGACAAGCATGGAGAAAAAAATAGAAGGCATAATTTGTTTTTATTGTAAAAACAACTTATAATTAATGTTTTGTCTGTATCTAAATTGCAACACCTCAGAACTACGAGTGTTCAATTTTTTCTAAGTGATAAGTTTAGAGCAATAAATAAATGAATGATAATAAAATAAATTGATAAATAAAAATTCATAACAAGTATTGTAGCTACGTGTTGCACACAGGGTATAAATAAATTGATCACTCAGATATAGTATTTTATACCTAAATTATAACATCTTCATCAATATGGGGAAAAGCGCCATCTAGCGTCTTTTCTCCACGTGGGCACGAAGCTTGGGGTTCTGGTTCAAATCAACATGCCAACTCTGGTCTTCTTCATCAGTTTCACTTCACCAAATGATACTTTCTGAATGCAATTGCTTGACGTATTGATTAAAATACCAAAATCGCTATATATGTATGCCTATAATATTTGAGGAGTTCCCTCTTTTCCTCATGGATCCCATTATCAGAACTGGATTTTGATAAAAACGGCCCCGATCTGGAAGAATCTCCTTCAAATTAATAACATTTTCTAAATCGGTTCATAAATGACGGAGTTCTGAGGAAACTTTTTTTTGTTTTAAGATCAAAAAAACTGTCAACTTGAGAACCTCCTCCTTTTTTTAGAAGTCAGTTAAAAAACTGTTGCCGTGGAAACTAACCAGGCTTAACATTAATGAATGGAATAAGCCAAGTATAGCTACTTGAAGCATTGTATAACGAACAAAAGAACCAGCCGTGAAATATATGCAATTGACCTGTACTGGTATTCGGAGCTAACTTACAATTTAATCATGCAATTAGTTCGATTATTCACGCCATAGACTATTCGTATCTCTGTCGAACTTCAAGAATGTAAGCAAGAAGGCAGACGTCACGTGAATAGCAATACATCACAAACATAACAAAACCTGCTAAATAAAAATAGCTTTTATGATCTCGACAAAATAATGATATACGAGTTTTGTAGTTTGATCAAACCTTAGTAATAGACTAAGTAGTAGTTATAGTGTGATAAGTTCTAGCTTGATCAAAGTTATACAATAGAATATTTACTTTTCACACTTTACTCTTGGCCAGGCATTTGTATACGTTTGGCGAAAACCGTTATGAGTTTATTATATTCTCGACCTTGTTTCAATAGAAACAAAAGTTTTTGGAATAACAAACACAAAATTGCCAAAGTGTGCACAGAAATGTCAAAATACAACGTACGATAGAAATAATGGTTGAACGATTAAACAAATGAGATCTTTAGGGCCACTGTGATAAAGACGACAATAAAATAAACTCGATGTTTGGAAGGAACCGAACTTTGACATTCACAGATAAAAGAATAAGCGATCACTAATAAATTTGTTCGTATTACGAAACAATATAAGTGAAGATTGAAAACACGACTCTGTTTAATTACGTAGTTGTTATGGACAAGAGCACAAATATCAGTTTCATTCATAAAAATTATTCCGTCGATTTGTTTTCATCGCTTTCGTTGTTATTGAATGAATTAAAGATGTGTTTATTTTTAGACGTAAATATGCAAAATTACAAACTACAACGAACCATGGAAAATTCTACGGAGACGACGTTCGTATCGAATTACGAGTATTGAAATAGCAAATCGTTAAAGTTTTCAAGGTTTTATACATAACTGGCGCTGAATTGTTTAACTTTGTGAAACTAAATGTTCCATTTGTAATTAGGTGTAGTTAATCTTATACCTAATCCAAAGGTCAATAACATTATAATCAAAGTTACATGTCATGTAACCTATTTAAACTAAGGGATGTATATCAAACGAAAGAAGCCGCGGTTTAAGCGCCAACGTGAAAAACTCATATTGCGGCATTATATTATTATTTTACAAAAAAATTATGTGTCTGGTGGTAAAAAGATGGTATTTTACGCATTAATTGACCGATTAGTGACATGAGTGTAGACAAATGATAAGTATTATGCTACATTTTCATGTTGTTTCCAAAACTCCATAGAAGCTCTAGCAAAGTCTCCACTGCTTTATTAGGTCATGACTTGAACTCGACGTGGACAGGACCTTGACCTCACTTTGTTTGACTATGACTTGTTCGATATTTACGATCAAACTTGAAAATGTACTTATAGTTGACACTGGCAATACACAAGACGTGAAGACGTGAAGGGAAATATAACTGTATAGAAGCGGTTGCCTCTACACAAACAAACGTACTGTTGCGTCGCTTGTAATATACTATTGAACCTTCATCTCTCTCATCAGGTTACTTATATGACTTCGATATGAAGATGGTAGTCACCTAGGCCAGCAATATAAAGTGCTATAATATAAACCTTCAGAGGCACATAAGGTCTACTCTCAATAACTTATTTTTACTATAATTAACATTAATGTAACTGACACAAAAAAATAACCTTTATTATTTACATCATAATTTCTAAACACTTTTATTTTCTAGTGTACCCTCTATTGTTTAAGGAGTTCGTGGAGTAACGGAACTTTTCGGTAGGTATAAATTGACCGTGGCATAGCAGGACTGTGGCATAGCGGGGCTAACCCAGAATTTGAACCCAAGCTTTGCTCTGCTTTTGTTCTTGCCTTTTGCTTTTATAGATTTTTCGCCTCAATAATTTTAGACTTAAAAAAAATTACTTACCTTAAAATCTTTCTCCTATTGTTCGGGTGAAGACGCGCAGCCATCACTGGGTCGATTGCTTTCAATTCTGCGTGTACATCTTCATTTGAGTAGTTCTTTTCATTATCAATGAACTCCTTCAATTTCTGTCTTAAATCATCACTTTTGACTTCTCCACTTTCAAGTGTATCTTTATTTTGACTTTTATTCTGTGCTCTATCGGGTGTATCCATATTGTCATCTGTATTGTCTACTTTTCTGAGCGCATTGATATCTTCACTTTTATCTCCATCTCTTTCAAGTTCTTTTAATGTTATTATGGTGGTCGTAGAACTCGATTCAACGTTCAGGTCTTCTGTGTCTTCAATGGCAATTCTTTTGGTACTGCCGCTGTCGTAGTCATCTAAGTCTCTTTTCCTTCCACTTTTTTCCCAAAGTAATGCTTTGTCGTCATCCATATCTTCAACCAATATTTTGTAAACTATAGATTCGATGTAATAATTCGTCCCGCCGACTATTATTGGCATCTTTCCTTGTTCTAGGAGGTTATCTATCTGTTGTAGAAGTGAAGTAAATTAACTGAATAAAATGTGATAAGGGTATAAATGTGTGATAAGTGCCATGAAAGATCAAAGTCTAAACAATATATAATTTTATAACAAAAAAACGAATCCCGTTATCAGAACTGGATTGATAAAAATGGGACCAATCGGGAAGTATATCTTTTCAAATAAAGAAATATTTTTTCAAATCGGTTTAAATAAATGAAGTTTTGATATAACAAACTTTTCAAAAAATACTGTAGATGTGAGGACCGTTATTGGATGTCTGTTAAAAATACAACTTCATCTGACTGAAATAATACAACTTACTTTTTAATTTAAAATCAAGTTTAATTTTTAAAAAAACGGTTGACTTGAGAACCTCCTCCCTTTTTTTGGAAGTCGGTTAATAAGTGGGTACCATGCGATGAGAAGAATTTTAAGTTTTTCGTTTCTTACATTAATAAAAACAACAAATAATACAAATAACAAATAATAATACACATAACAAATAATGCCGCTAGAAACAACCAATTTTGAGCGGGAAGTACGCGAATTGTGAACGAGCGGGAAAAAATAGTAGCATTCGTCAACACTGTGAACGAAAGGAACTTTTTTTCCCGGTCGTCAACAGTGTGGACGAAGGGGTGTTACCGAACGGGAAGTACCCATTTTGATTGCTTAAATACATTAATATTCTTAATAAGAAATCTAATTATCAATACTTACATACTTACTTATATACTTGGTCACATAATTAAGAAATCGTTCGGCCATATTAAATTCTCATAATAAAATCATTCTAATGTTCTAGAAATTACGGCAATCACAAATCTAAATATGTTAATACTTTTTGCAATGTCTCAACACACTTTCAATCGAGGACCGCTATGGGCAGTCTATGATTAGCTACTTTAACTAGATAATCAATTACTAACGGTTGATTTAGAAAACCTTTGTTACATTATACATTATCAGCCAGAAGACGTCCACTGCTGAACATAGGCCTCCCCCTTAGACCGCCACACCGACCGACAATGTGCCACTTGCATCCACCGGTTACCCGCGACTTTCACAATGTCGTCGGTCCACCTAGTGGGAGGCCTGCCTACGCTTCGTCTTCCGGTTCGTGGTCGCCACTCAAGAACCTTTCTTCCCCATCGGTTATCGGTTCTTCGAGTGATGTGGCCTGCCCATTGCCACTTCAGCTTGCAAACTCTGAGAGCTATATCGGTGACTTTGGTTCTTCGACGAATATCCTCGTTCCGGATCTTATCGCGCAAAGAAACTCCGAGCATAGCTCTCTCCATTGCCCGCTGTGCGACTCTGAGTTTCTCCAAAAGGCCAGTAGTCAAGGACCACGTTTCAGTTCCATATGTCATCACTGGCAACACACATTGGTTGAAGACCCTTGTCTTCAGGCACTGCGGGATTTTGGACGAGAAGATATTACGCAATTTCCCGAACGCTGCCCATCCGAGTTGGATTCTTCGAGCGACCTCTTTGTCGAAGTTGGACTTACCTAACTGGACAGTCTGTCCAAGGTAGTTATAATGGTCAACAAATTCGAGCGCATCGTTCCCAACGACCACCGGTACGGGTACAACATGGGCATTTGACATGATTTTCGTCTTGTCCATGTTCATTTTAAGACCCACCTGTTGAGAAACGCTGCTGAGGTCGTTGAGCATGTTATTGAGGTCCTCTAGCGACTCTGCCATGATTACTATATCATCGGCAAAACGAAGGTGAGTGATGTATTCGCCATTAATGTTGATGCCGTATCCGTTCCAGTCCAAGAGCTTGAAAACGTCCTCCAATGCGTTCGTGAACAGTTTCGGAGAAATAACGTCTCCCTGTCTCACGCCTTTCTGCAATTGGATTGGTTTCGTGCTCTCGTCCTGCAACCGGATTGACATGGTGGCGTTCCTATACAAACACTTCATCACCTCGATATACCTATAGTCGATATGACATCGCTGAAGGGACTGCAATACCGCCCAGGTCTCGATGGAATCGAAGGCTTTCTCATAGTCCACAAACGCCAGGCATAATGGCCGATTATACTCTTCGGTTTTCTGTATAATCTGGCGGAGCGTGTGTATGTGGTCCATGGTACTAAAGCCTTTACGGAAACCGGCTTGTTCGGGAGGCTGGAAGTCATCAAACCTGCGTTCGAGACGGTTCGTAATAACTCTCGAAAACATCTTGTAAACATGGCTCAGGAGCGAGATGGGCCTATAATTCTTCAGTAAGGTGTTATCACCTTTTTTGAAGAACAACACCACCACACTCCTGTGCCATGCTTCTGGCGTATTACCCTCGAGTATGACGGAATTAAATAACTTCTGGAGGACTAAAAGTACCGGTTTTCCACCCGCTCTCAGAAGCTCAGTCGTTATTCCGTCATCACCCGGCGCCTTGTTGTTTTTAAGCTGCTTAAGAGCCATTCTAATCTCGTCTAGGCTGATGTCTGGGATGTCCTCGGTGTAGTGCCGGGTCAGTTCGGCTCTGGAGTCCTGAGCTCTACTGACAATGGGTTCTCGTGTCGAGGTGTACAACTGTCCGTAAAACCTCTCGAGCTCTCTCAGAATCTCCGTTTTCGACGAAATGATACTGCCGTTCTCGATCTTCAGCTTCGTCATTTGGCTTTGCCCGATAGACGAATTCTTTGCGAACACTTTGGAGCCCTGATTCCGCTCGATTGCGTCCTTAATACAACTTGTATTATAGGATCGCAAGTCGTGTCGCATAGACTTCGAGATTCGTCTATTAAGCTTGCCATATTCCGACATATCAGCTGAAGATTGCAGTCGCATCTCAGTCCGGTCTTCCATTAAGTTAATGGTTCTGTCTGAGAGCTTTTGAGGTCTTTTCCGGCGTGGGGTCTTAAAGAACTTGGACCCCACTGCTTGAACAGCTTCCACCAACCCATTGTTTAACTCGTCCACATTCTGGCATTCGGCTAGGCTCTGGAAGCGATTATGCAATTCGAGTTGAAAGTTCTCGGGGTTCTGGATTTGGGCAGGACCAGGACGGAGCGTAGACTTCACCAGACGCGACCTCTCAAGCTTGACATTGATATTCAACGAGCCTCTGACAATGCGGTGATCGCTACCGGTTTTCACCTTAGCGATCACGGAGACATCATTGAATATTCGCTTCTCGGTCGTCATGATGAAGTCAATCTCATTTCTGGTCGAACCATCGGGGCTTATCCACGTCCACTTCCTGGATGGCCGCTTCTGGAAGAAGGAGTTCATCAAATATAGACCCTCCTTTTCCATGAAGTCGACCAACCGCTGGCCCCTCCGATTCCGTTGCCCGTACCCATACAATCCCACTCTCAACTCATCGACGTTCCGTGAGCCCACCTTCGCGTTAAAATCCCCCATAACAACGGTGAAGTGAGTTTCGGAGGTATGTATCGCTTCGGATATCTCCTCATACAAAGCCTCTACTTCATTGTCAGGGTGTGTCGTGGTCGGCGCATATACCTGTATGACCTTCAACGAATACCGATCGGTGATTCGGAGTATAAGGTATACTACCCTGCACGACACACTATCGACTTTAACTACGTTGTTGATGAGGGACCTACGGACGAGAAACCCAACACCACCCTGGGATTTCTGTTCACCTTCCCGGAAGAAGAGCATGTTGCCGGAATCTAGGACTATCGTATCCTGTCCCTCTCGTCGGATTTCAGATAGGCCTATGATGTCCCATCGCAACTTGCTCAATTCTTCCTCCAGCTCTACAATCCTCTCGTCAGTCCTCAGCGTGCGGACGTTGTGTGTGGCCAGGGCCAAAGTCCGTTGGGGGTGGTAGCGGGGCATCTGCCGGGGATTCTTCGCACCCCCTGCTCCTCCGTTACCTGACCCGCTACCTAGGCCAGGAATAGAGGAGCTGCCGGGGACTGGGGGCCGCGGTTTCAGTTTGTCTATCATTGTGGGGGGGGGGGGGGGGGTTGCCATAATCCCCACGCTTGGCAGGCGGCTTGGGGATCGCAGAACGTTCACCGTTCGCTATAGGACGCTGCTACCCGTCCTTCGGTGTTTCTGGTCTCAGTTTGAGGACATGACCGGGTCGCCGGAGATATTATATGTAAAATCTCTTTATGCCCAGTAATTACGCTGGAAACATTGCCCTTCATCCGGAACACAGTAATGCTTGCACACTACTGCTTGACGGTTGAATAACTGGCAAAGGTGTGGTACTTCCCCAGGCGGACTCGGCATGAGAGCCCTACCACTATAACCTTTGTAAATGACCGTAATACAACTGAGTAGAAAACAGAGAAATAGCTGGAAACTGTTGTTACTTTACTATAAACGCAGCGTCGTATACGTGCAGCCTTTGTATCGACAGGCACGTAGGCACACAAGTACACGTAAGCATTAAAATTTTAATAACTTGTTATGAATTTTACTATGAAAACTGACGTTGTTTTGATACATTTTGTTTTAATAAAACGGGAATACTCACGTTAAATTGAGTCGGTTATTCCGACTATAGTTTCGATCACATTCGGTGACCTTTATCAAGGAATGCTCAGCGAGACACGCGCGCGACCTCGTCTTGCCTTGCACTGACGCAGCGTGTATTACGTGTAGCGTGTGTATATACAGCGCAAACTATAGTCGGAATAACCGACTCAATTTAACGTGAGTATTCCCGTTTTATTAAAACAACTTGTTATGAGCTTGTCATCTATACCAATATAATAAAGAGGAAAGATTTGATTGTTTGTTTGTTTGCATTGAATAGGCTCCGAAACTACTGAACCGATTTGAAAAATTCTTTCGCTGTTGGGTAGCTTTATAGCTTTCTTTTTATTTTTTAATTTTATTTTTTTGTAACTTTACGCAAATAGAAGGGTTTTCGTGTGTGTATTATAATTTTTTTGTTAAATACCCGTGCGAAGCCGGGGCGGGCTGCTAGTATTATATATTATCACAAAAAAAAATGTTCTGCTTATGAATTAGCTTTACCTTCTTAAGCGTATCGTTAAGATTAGTGACGATACTTATATTTAGATCTTCAATCATCCCTGGGTAATCCAACTATTCTTTTTATGTAGTAGGCTAAGTAGTTATGTATTTAGTTTAGTTAATAAAGGCACTTGCCGGTTTAAAAAGGGTAATCAATTGAGCTTAGATTGGGTGGCTCAAGTTCATTAATGCAACCTGCGACTATGTTGGTGGAGTTGGTGGACTACTACCATCATCGTAGTAGAATAAAACACTTGCAATTAGTAATTCTAGCATTGCGTGTTCTAGAGTGGAGACCGCGAATCGGCAAACGTAGCGTAGCACGCCCTGACGACAGACTGATGGACTGACTGACGGAGTGATTATATACATAGTACAGCTGGCAGTGGGTGGAAGTTAAAAGCCGAAGATCGGGCTAAGCGGCGTGACTTGAGAGAGGCCCATGTCCAGCAGTGGACTGAGATGGGCTGATGATGATGATTTAGTAATTAGGAGAAAAGTAGAGAGTGTCTCGATCCATTTCTACGTACGGTTATACTGGAGATGAAATTCTGTAGGTGTTATGCTCTGTGGGAATACTAATTGCAATCAATGTATTGACGTACGTCAGTGGTAAGAGGATTAAGCGGTGAACGAACTTGTAGCAAAAAGAAGGCTTTGGTCGTCCACAGACAGAAAGCTAACATTGACCAATGCTGTTTTAGGGTTTCCAAGTTAATTGGGGAGAACGGTATTACGATAGTCATGGATGTTTCTGTCGTACATTTTAAACATTGGGTTGGATTCGATGGGAATATAATATGAAGTTAGTATAATTTGTACTTGCATTACGCAAGTTCCACAAAAAAAAAAAAAAAAAACTATAACTAAGTTCAGGAGAAGAACACATGAAATAATTGCTTTTTTGGAGTCACTTTATTTAAAAAATATTTAAATAAAAAAGGCTGAAAATGTGAGAGTGAGACGTTCGTCTCGAGGAAAAAACTTCGTTTGCGCGATTCAGAACTCCCTACATTACAACTGTCAGTCTAGTCAACTATATAGGAAGTAACTTTGTCTCTCTGTCTGGATGTTTGCCGCGTTATCACGGCTAAACAGCTGAACGGAACTTGATAACATTTGTTAAGTAGTTACTGTATATCACAAAGACGGACACAGGATATTTTTTTTATGGCCACGCGAACGAAGACGCCTGTAACAACTAGTCTTGTATCAAGTTTCATTTTTCTATAAAGCAACTTTATGCTTTGCCATTTTCGATGACGTCGCACAAAAACGGCAAAGGAAAACATCTGAAGGATCCCGGTATATATTTATTTATTGGGATAAAAACGAAACCAGTAACTTACATTTATCCCACAAATTAAAAAAATAAAACTATCGATATAAGAGATCAAATTGAAAATTAATATTAAAAAAAAAAATGTATGTAATCCATAAGAACCTCAAAGTTTAAGACATACGCCATTCACCAACATGGTCAGCATGATTATGGCATATCCTCTCTCCGAGAGAAGACTTGTGTCCCAGCAGTGGCCACATGATAGGCCTAATGATGACTGATGATGATTTTTGCGAATGAACTTTTTTTTTATTTGTTCTCCTTTCAGCCTATAAGTACCTCATTTCCGTGTAGCCCTGTAAACCAGTGGCGGATTTACCAGCAGGCTAAATAGGTTTGAGCCTAGGGCGGCAGAATTTAGGGGCGGCAAATTTCGAAGACCATTTTTTATTACCTTTTTAGCCACTCAAATAAACCAAACATCAAAGATTTCTGTAAGACGGATTTCCCTGTATGCAAACATAACCCTGTGTTTTAAAGTCGTACGTTGAGCTTTAAATAGCTCATATACCCAAAAATATTTCTGTGCAATTTAAACAAAATTACAATAATAAAGGTGTTGGAAGGGCAGCAAAAATTGAACAGTCTTACTATAAAACACATAGTAGGAAAATGTGTAAATCCGCCACTGCTGTAAACCTTCACATTATGTCTTTAGCAGATGTAGATGCCACCGATATCAGTCTAAGTGGCAGCAGTCCCGGGTTTTTTACACGAAAACCCACTCAGCAACGCAACAATAGGTATTTGAGTGATATTTGCAGACGATGGCGCCTTTCTTTGCTGCTGTTTACTTACTAGTGATGTGGTCTGTAATTCGATTAACTCGCTCTGTAACTCGATTTTAACAGACAATCCTAACTAATATTATAAATGCGAAAGTAACTCTGTCTCTGTCTATCTGTCTCGGTGTTTGCTTGCAATGTGTCTCCCTCCCCCTTGCCGTTTCTAAGCTATGCATCTCAGAAACCTGTTATCTTCTATATGATCTTAGTAAAAACTTTATTTTAAAATTATTTAAGACAACATCTGATAATTTTTCTTGATATAAGCGGAAAAAACGGATAAATACTTCAAACGTCCTACGCACCTACAGAACCCTACTACGCATGGCCCGACATGCTCTTAACAAGTTATTTCAGATACCAACTTATACGAACGATATATTTTTTCCCAATTTTATAATAAAATTGATCTTATGTTCGTCTCCAAGATTTTCTGTACATTTTGCAATGAAGTCCTTGGTCCGCCCCTTATAGTGAAATGTTTAGGAAATCTCTTTGACGAAGACAAGATAATTGAGATCAACTTCACTTCAGGTAAGTTCGTTCGATCATACAATTTTTTTGTAGTGAAGTTTTAGGTTATAAAGTCCGCAATATTGGATTTAGTATGACGTGAAAATAGGCACCTTTAGACACACATAATCTGTTCATGCATATTTTATACATATTTTTTTTACATATTTGGAATGTATTCATGAAGCCCTTTTGATACCAAACACGATATATAAAGTCAAAAACATTTTTTTTGGTTTGACAAATTATGTTTTAAAATCCGCCATATTGGATTTAGTATAATTCCGTTTATAGTCTCTGACACGCGGAGTGTGAAAACGCATCGTTAAACACCTATCTTGTCAAAATCTAATAAGCGGTGTAGGAGATTAGAGGGGACATAAGAACATACTTACATACATAGACAGTAAAACTCATGACCCTCCTATTTCGTAGTCGGGTAATAAGACTTTAGCATTAAGTCCTCCTGTCCAAATACGTTGTATGTGTGTGCAATAAATATTAAATAAATAAATAAGACAAGTAATATAGGCCAAATGTAATTCGAGTAACTTTTGCGACATCCCTATCCAAACAATTTCAAAATGCTTCACATTATCTTTGTATAATGTGTTACAATATATCTTTTCGGGACATAATTAACAGGGCATTGTTCGTTGCCGAATGTATGCATTATTATATGTAAAATTTATACGTATGGTTATGATTAAGGTCATGGAAACATGTTTACTCAGCCGTGTGGGAGTGGAAAACTATCGACCAGCTGACAAATTGTATGAGTCGTATGAGTTACGGATTTTCTTTTGTTTTACTTTAGTGAAGTTTAAACAAATATCATGTTTAATAAGATTCTATGTGGTAAGTATAGCAAGGCCAGTAAAGCTTCCCGTAGACGGGCCACAGGCGACGGCCGCTTATATGAGCGACGAGCTTTCCATGCATTTTGTAAAGCCGTTCGCGGCCGCTCGCTACAGCGGTGGTCGCGACTCGTGGGTAGTGGCGTCACGCGTCTTGTGGCCGCTGCCAGGCCTTACAAAACGGGACGATGTTGCATAGTCGCATCGCGTCATCGTCATCGTCATCTGCGGTCCGGCCACTCGTCGCGACTACCGCTGACACGCGGCATCCACAGCCACAGCTGCCGCCGCGTCTGGCTTCATCACCCAACCACTTGTGGCTGTCGCTGGTGGCCCATGTGCACTGAGCCTTAGATTTTCTTGGCTGAACGCTTGTGCGTCCTACAAAACCATTGTAATAGATACCATGTTGGAGAGGCCGGCACTCGGTCGGCAGATATACCTAGCTGGAGTGACCAAGTAAGTGGAGAATCACAAGGGGGCCATAATTTTTTATTTCAGTCTTACCACGGTAACTAGAGAAAAAGTTTATAAATAAGAATACTCGAGATACCATGGTAGGTGTGTGAACATCGGACGGTTTCTAACAAAGTTTCTCCTGCACTGTCATAATAAAAAAACTGGCTCCTCTTGGTGTCGGTTATAATTCCAGGTCGTTGCGTCTCAGTAAGGCTTAATTCGCATCGAGCACTGCGCACACTGTGACCAGAGAAACAGACGGGCCATTAATTTAAAAAAAAGCGCCGCCGTATGTATATCGTGTGTATCTAGAGAATATGTAAGGAGAAGAAGAGTCGAGATAAGGCCTGGTGTACAAGGTTCTAAATGGTTGTGCCGCGCCTCCGCAGCCTTCTCGCCGCACCTACATTGAGGTACCTAAAATTTGGAAGCTGTGGTATTGAGGAAAGAGTTGACTATTCCACGTCGCTTCTAGGCTATCCGACTTTTGTTTCGACTAAGGTCGTGAGGTTTTTTGGGATAGGCCTACGCCAGCACTGGGCAAACAATATTCTGATGCATAATTAAGTTGACGATGAAAAGGATACAATCTTCAGCGCCCTGTTCCGGAAGTCGACGACTGTGAATATCTGGTGCGGTTCCAGGATGTCCAGCAGGTGGTGGCGCGCCAGCTCGCGCTCCGCGGCCGATGCCTTGGCCGTCACCACGTCCAGTCCTTTGTAGATCTGAAACAAGTGATTAGAATGTCGGTAGAGTCGGTAATGAACACATTTTTACAAGAACAGCAAGGATGTAGAACTCTCTACCTGAGCCTGTCTTTACAGAAAAGTACAATATGGACGACATCAAAAATAATAATAATACAGGACTTGATGAGACAGGATGAGCAAGTCGCTGACCTGATATTAAGCGTCAAGCTTGCCCATAAGTTCACTGCCCTTCAGAATAATGAAATGAAAAAAAAATATATTATAAATGAAATAAATAAAGGAAAAATCCCTACGCTTGGCAGTTGGTTTGGGGATCGCAGAACTCTCCGTTTACTAAGACGATGCTGCTGCCCGTCCTCCGGTGGTTTTGATCGCCGTCTTAGGACATATACCCTGGTATGTCCCGTTTCAGGACATATACCCTGGTATGACCTAAAACGGCGATCAAAACCACCGGACGACGGGCAGCAGCGTCCTCTTTTTGGGGATTTTGGCACTTCACCTCCCAGGGGACTACTTTGTTCAGTAGTTGATGTCTACTAGCTGACGATGATATCTAAATGAGTTACTAGTCAAGACCCAAATAATAATCTATAAAATATAATTAACTAGCTAATTTGGTATTTTTCAATAAAACCGAGCAGAATCAATCTTCCGAACGGCCTTGATTCTTGATTGATCTATTTACGCCAAACCATGAATATCTAATAACATAATAATATCAAATTGCGTAAAACCGTGACTTTTTGATTGAACCGAGAAGTTTTTGTTCAGGTTTTATAGCTGCGCCCAGAGTTTTATTTATTTATTTATAGGCGAGCAGCATAGGCTGATGTGCCTATATCACAGTGTTAAAACCTAATAACTGTCAGTCAACATCCAGCTGGAAAAAGGTTAAAAAAAAAACACGGTTCACCCAGGTGGTCTGAGGACCCCTCCTATCGTGGGTGATAACTGCAATATTCCTCTGCGCATATTCCGCTGAATAAATCCCATCTCCATTCTCACGATGGCTATTACTTCGTTGGGAACAGTAAAGAAACAAACAGACAAAAAGACAGTAAAATACTAAGTAATTGCATGTTTTCGCCACATTTTTTTTTTTAATGTTGGTGGTAAACAAGCGACGGTCCTCCTGATGGTAAGTGGTCACCGCCGCCTATAGTCACCTCCAATACCACAGGCATTGTCAGTGCGTTGAGGACTCTACTCAACCGTCGTTTGAAGCAGTCTACATTATATTTCGGTGGAAAAACCGAACCGGTTTACCACATTTTAACCTTATGGCGGAGGCTGAATTGCTTTTGTTTGTGATGTATAGACTTTTTAGACAGTAGTAAACGCAACGAGCCGAGCCGCTCGTCGCGAGCGCAAGCAAGTCGACGCAGTTTGCCGCGTCGCCGCTAGAAATGGAGCGCGCTTGAGCCGAACGTTCGCCGTGTCCTGTGTTGCGCCGTTTTGAAACAATTACAGACAAACGTTGCAAGTCTGTCTCCGCCTTTAGGATTAAACACATTTTTACCCGCTAAGTATTCTCGCGTTATTCGGGATATTAGGCCTTTATGGAGTAGTGGACGTCTTCTCGCTGAAGATGATAATTTGGAGTACTGAGAGAAAAAGAAAAACGTTAAGTTACTCATAAGTACTATGAGTACCTTTCGGCTTAGCATACCCTTTCCTGTATAAGATCTGTAATGTACATAACTAATGAGGTGCACGAAATAGTTTTTTTTTTTTTTTTTTCAGTTTACCTTCATAATCGAAATATCGAGAACAAACCATGAATATTTAATAACCTAAACTTACGTAAAACGCCATTATTTCCTAAAATAATCACGATTATGGTAATCCCAAGTAAGAGGTATGAAATGTATGTAAGAAGGGCGACGACTGAAAAGCACATGCCATAGTTGAGTTGGCACCTCTGAATATTTATAAGCCGATGAAGGTTACGGAATCGGGTCGAAGATCCCTCCCTAGCTAATTCGTTCTTTTAAAATAAAATAAAATACCACACAGTGGGAATTAATATATATTTATATTTTTATTTAAATATTTTAATTAATTCGAAAATTATATCCAGATTTTGAGGGAAGGCCTATGTTCAGAAGTGGAAGTGTCAAGGCCTATGATGATGATATCTTAAATATTTTGGAGCCATTTTCGTGTTGATTTTTTCAATGAGAAAAAGGAAAAGTAGTTTTTTTTTTTAAAGGAATGACAATTTGCTTTCTTTTTCTTCTATAAAATATATGTTGATGTCATACTATAAATAAATGTCTTATTAATATAATGTTTCTAGCGTTAAAAAATGTTCGATAAAGTTAGCTCTGGCCGAAAGCCGAAAGGTTATACAAGAGTCATCACTAAACAAGGTATTATTATTAAAAGAATAACAACCAACCCGACAGCTAAATAATAATGTAACCTATAACTCTGCACATAAAAAGCAATCGAACGTCTTCGACCAAGTTAAATGAATGGACGGGCCCTAACCATACAATTTCCTTAAATAATAACAAGTCAAAATAATCGAACCTTGCTTCAATGCGTAATTAAAAGTATGTCACAAAAAACAAATATAACGAATATAATATCAACGAGAGAAAAGGGGATGCGTTTATCAGTGCTCTTGAACCGTTTGACATTCGAACGTACGTCTCGCACCTTTCACAGACTGAGAGCGACTGAAGCAAGGTGAGCGCCGGCGCTCACTTTAAAGTCTTCAAAATTTTCTTACTTGGGCCCACCCATTCATTTTACTTTGGTCGAAGCCAACAATACGTGACTCGTCAAAATCGGTCAAGCCTTACAACATCATCAAAACCCTACAAGAGGACACACAAAAATGCAGTCATACATACGTATACACTGACCCCAAAAACATGAGCCTCCATCTTGGGCAGTCGGGTAAAAAGCATGTAACTTTATTCTACTCATACGTTCATCCAACAATCATCTCAATGAATCGTGCGTCACATACTAAATTGAAAGTCAAAATTTATCTTTTATGTAACGAGACTGTAACATTATTATCAAAATTATCTGTTGGGGTTATCGTATATTATTGTAGAATGACTTGGTTATACTTCGGCCCTTCCGGTCATGCGTCAAAGTCACCTTCATTTCAGATACTACTGAAACTAGGTGTCGGACACTCGGCGCTGATATTCAGAAGGGACCCTAGTTCATGGGTGACGATAAAAGTAATAAAAGTACCTAGAAAGTAAAAACTAAATTTAACATACATAGGGCCTAATTACTTAAATAAACACAGATATACTTTAAGATTATATAAGATACATACATATGAATAAATATTTATAACAAAAAAAAAAAATTGATAATAGATAATAAAAGTATTAAATAAAGTGTAAGTTGGCTAGAAAATAAACAAGTAACAGATAAATGAAATAATTATGATAAAAATATAAAAATCGAGGCCAGAACTCAAATTAATTATTGGTCAATATTGATCAAACCGTATTGGGTTTGTTTTTCAACCAAATACTTTTTCAGCTTTATTCGGAAGGAATGTAGATACTTTAGGTCCCTGATTGGTGGAGGCAAATTGTTCCAGCATTTGCTTGCCGCATAACAGCTTCCTGATCATGATGTAAAATTATACAAAACTTACGAAATCTGAGTAAAATATTTGAATAGAAATGAATATTGGAAATATACAGTATTATATTATATATAAATTTAAGTATTTATGAGGCTATCGTTAGTCACCTTGCTACGTAGTCAATCGACGATACTATGACCTATTGCGGTAGGACTTTTAGCATTTGACAAACTAAACGTGTATTAGTTACAGCGCAGCTTGAAACGCGTTTTGTAACATTGCCGGCCCAGTGCGAGTCGGACTCGCGCACCCAGATTTCTGTACCAATTCTGTTCAGTTTTTTTAAAAGTAGGCGCTGAGTTAAGCCCTTAACATATAATTTTAGAGTTGGATTTTCTTACAAAGGAAAACTTCTTCCAGGAAAGCAAAGATAGTAAAAACCAGAAAGACGTATAGTCGTATCCAAATCTTCTCCCAGTGTCTAATAGTGCAGTTGCGTAATACTGCTATACAAATAGATAAGATTTTACTATGAAAACTGACGTGGTTTTGATACATTTTGTTTTAATAAAACTGGAATACTCACGTCGCAAGACAAGGCAAGACGAGTCGCGCGCGTGTCTCGCTTAGCATTCCTTGATAAAGGTCACCGAATGTGATCGAAACTATAGTCGGAATAACCGACTCAATTTAACGTGTATATTCCTGTTTTATTAAAACAAAATAGATAAAATATAAGAACTAGAGATAAAACTAGATACTGATAGCGTTAAAAAATAACATGATATCACAACAAACCTTCGCTTTTGACCTTCCACCCTCTTAAGTAATGAACTGGTTTACGTAAAACGTCGAATATTAATCGAACATGCAGACGACAGATATCGCTATCAAATTACAAAGTTAAATATTTAATTAATATGAGACGTGCGAAATTTTGTTACTATGCTACAACTAGGTGGTGCGACATGCGAGCAAACGCGAGAAGCGAGTTACAAGATGGCGGTCTGAGTCTATGAAATTCAATTGTTTGACAATAGACAATCGTTTATTTTGGGAAAAAAAACATATAAATAAAAGAAATTAAAAAGTAAAAAGTAAACAAAATGTTCAAAGTATTTTGCCACAAACCAGCCCCAACTCAACAAGATAATCGACATCTATTTTTTTTTTAGTAGTGCTCTAAACTGGCTATGTCAGGTGTTGTAATGAGGACATTTGATTTTGGCCTTAGATTATATACATTTTTTTTTCTCTTTCCTCCTAAGAGGATTTTGACGTCGCACGTCTTATGCATTTGCCAGTGTCAAGTTTACATATATATTCTCAAGTTTTGTTAGATATCATCAAACAAGTTATAGTCACGGTCAAAGTCAAGCAAAGAAAGTCACGGTCACGTCCAAGTCATGCCCCAGAAGGTGGTGCTAACTTTACTAGAGCCTTCTATGGAGTTTTGGAATAACACGAAAATTCACGTTTCACGACATTATACCATTCACCAACACTCACGTGCATGTTCACGAACACTTAACGGGTAAAA
Organism: Apocheima hispidaria; assembly: GCA_947579745.1. Taxonomy (NCBI): domain Eukaryota; kingdom Metazoa; phylum Arthropoda; class Insecta; order Lepidoptera; family Geometridae; genus Apocheima; species Apocheima hispidaria. The sequence goes on from OX388157.1 coordinate 13,087,002, forward strand.
ATTCACCGTTTTTACACATTAATACTCGAAATAACACAAGTTTTGGAAAATAATAAAAAGACGCGACATGATTTCTTCACGTTTCCGCCAAAAAACCTATATACATATTATTTATCTTATTATATATTTAATCTGAGGATTTTGGCCATTTTGACGCTGATGGCAGATTAGTTCCGGGTACAGGCGTGACGTTCGATCGTAAGATTTTATTAGACGTTCAAAACAACATGACGTTCATTTGGCAAAATGTATTAATTTTAGTACCAGGTAGGTTACAGTACACTCGTATAGGCGTTTCGAATGTCGTTGAAATGACATAGCCAATCCAGCGTACTAGTATTATACTAGAGGTCAACGTATGTGATAGACATTTCAACCATTACTCATGGCTAAATTAGTTGTTAGGCCACGAGAAAACGACCAACGATTGCTGGCGACTTTTGTTTTGTGTGCTTCCTGAAAAACCGTGTGCTACGGTATTATGTAACAAATAAACAAAACTTTGCTTGCTAAGTGATAAGAAAATAGAGTAAACGCATTTCTGAATAACCTATGACTAAGCGAAACTTTAAAAAAAAGAGAGTCACAGATGACATACAAGCAGGCGGGCCGCCTGAATGTAAGCGACCACCGTCGCCTACGAATACCTGTATACCCAGGGGCATCACAGATACGTTGCTGACCGTATAAGACTATTAACTGTCCTTTGAAGAACATCGACTTAAATTAATCGGATATACCGCGGGTGGAAGCTCGTTCCACATTTTACAGTGAGGTTTACGTTTTCTGAGGCAGGAAGGATCGCGTAAAACGCACAGTATGCGATTTCCACAGATCCATGATATATGCATGAGCTTTAAAGCGGTGGCGGCTGATGCGATGATAGGACAGCGACGACGGTATCAGGTCTAACAATTCTTCAGAACACTCCCCGTTGGAAATGCGATACAAGATAGAGATAGACCCAATATCAGCACGCATGCTGAGCGGATCTACACAGGTGTTCCCTGGTTTTTATATTCTTAAAACTAGCCGGTAATTCACTCTCGTCGAAACTCTTCTAGACAGCGTTCATAGACCGTAATTCGTCTACGGCGGACGATACGGTCAGTCTTCGGAAGGGCGATCGCTTCTCTCTGCTTATTTCAATGATTGTTACTTTCAGCCGCCAACGCTACGCGACCGCGAATCGTATCACCGCGCGATAAGATTCACAGCGTCTGAACGTAGTTTTATTAATTGATTATTATTAATGACATATCGATTATTAGTGATTTTTAATACAATCATTACTATTTGATTAGAAATTAATTGACCAATGTAATTTTATTTTTTTATTGATTATTTTGTTTTCAACTATTTTTGATGTTTAAATTTAAAATTTAGTACAAATACAAACTGACGTGTAACCAATGATTTTTAATAAATGAGTATGATTATGAGTAGCAATCATCGCATTAAGGACATCTCCGTAAGGGCCCCAAGGCCTGCCGTGGGTCAGATCCGTGGGTCAGATGACAGGTTAAATTGTAGAACCGCTTGTTTTTCTTATAAAACAACGCTAAGCCGTGTCAGAGGCGTTCTGACGGCCACAGAACTCTGACAACAGGGCTAGCTACCCGGCTTGTATGAACTTACTTGGTTTGCTCTGAGTAATATTAATAAAAAAAAAAACAAGAAATGCGATGCGTCTTTGTTGCTGTCTCATATCTCTAGTCTCATGCCATATAGTATTTTGTCAAAAACTTTCTCCGGGTATATAAAAATTACAAAATTTGTCAACGGGTCCAGCAGACCAATTCAAAATATGCTTTATGTCAACTACCCGCGGGTTCGGTTCGAGCGGGTTCAGTTGACATAAGAGCCAGGGAAAGGTACGAGTGTACTAGACGCTATTGTTGTCTCGCTCGCTTCATGAAGTAACTCAAATAAACTCGAGCAAGTGGCCCGAAAGTGTAGATGTTTTTTTATTTTCTCTAAATTCGCTCCGCTCGCGCTTATGCATTAAGTCAACACAAATCCCTGCTCTAACTGTGAATGCGTTAAAATTCGCAAAGATAACAGAAATCAGGCAAGGCCGTGTTATCAGCGCGCACTATTACATGTAATAGTATATTATACAGTATAGTAATAGTAAACTTGTACTAAATAGTATGATACTATCTGTACTATCGGTTCGAAATGCTATATCTACGACATGCATGAATAGACTCGAAATTTATAATGAACTAGCTTGCCTGCACGGCTTCGCTCGTCTAGGCTACAGTAAATTAAACACCCCATTTCACCTCTTCAGGGGTTGATTTGTATGTTCAGTACACAAACTGGGTTTCATTGGCTTTGCATGTTTGTTTTTAAATTCCGTACAAACATTGGGGGTCCATTTCGCCACTTTAGCAGATGATTCTCGAAAAATGCTTAATCGCTTGGCGGGCGGCTTGGTCATCGCAGGACGTTCACCGTTTCCTAAGAGAACACTGCTGCCCGTTCTCCGGTGGTTCTGGTCGCAGTTTTAGGACATACTCGGAAATCATAAAATAGAAATATTTATGTGAATAGTAATTATGTAAGTTATTATTTACTAATTTTCTATTTGAAGATAAGATGTCGAAGAAGACGATAATCAATTTTTATATTTATTTACTAGATGCGACCCGCAGTGTCACCCGCTCAGGTGTGACCCTTCCATACCTCTACCTCTACCACAGGTAGCTACCCCGAAAACTTCACGTCTGTACCACCACTTGTTTAGGCTTTACCTTGATTCAGCTTGTCAGCGAAACGACAGTATTATACAATCAGTATTTCATGAATTAATTTAATCAATATTTTTATTTCAATTAATATACACTAGTAGTTCGCGCCGAACTGAGACCTCGCGACCCTTATATCTTCACAACCCCTGGACTGATTCAGCTCATATTTGAACTTAAAAATTGTATTGAAATGAATTACGTGCCTACAAAATTTAATGAAGATCGGATCAACGGTTCGCAAGTTATCATCGGACAAATATACACACAAACATACATACAAATTCCGTCTCAGTAAACTCTGAGACCTTCGCTTCGCTCGGTCAAATATTGGAATTCCTACAATAATCCTAATTATTCCATTCACCAGACTTCGCCGCTGATTACGTAATCAACCCACGCGCAGTGGCCAAAGCTATATCAGTCAGACATTAAAACAGATGGCAGTTAGCACTATATTAGGACATTGTAGCGGCCAACTCGGAGCACAGTGAGATGGGTCGCGAGCTTTGCCGCTGACCTTATTTTGAGACGGACCGATTACGTAATTTTTAAACTTTGAAAGAGTTCTGTATCTAGAACTAACCGTATTTTAGACTAAGGCCATCTTTGTGTCTTTTTTCTTCATTTACATATCTCTGACTTACACTGATGAACTGCTTCAAGATAACGTCAAGACAAAACTAACTCTAAAAAAATATATAGCCGCCTCATAGCTTCCCAAATTACCTCTTAATATGGATAACTAAAGCAAAAAATAGGCAAGACTGGGAAGCTCTGGAGGAGGCCTTCACCCAAAGAGAGGTCCTCAAACCTAATCTATAAATAAATAATGTTAAAATATAATGTAATAATACAAATCTAATACATACTAATCTAGTAACTATTAATATCAATTTATAACCTAAAATAAAAATGTTAAATGTAAAATCTAAGTATAAAAAATAAATAAATGTACTAAACTTAACTACTAGAACTGATAATACTAAACAAGATTAAATTAAAGTTAATAAAAAATAAAATATGTGTAAAAATAATAAACTAATATTAATAAAATTAAGTATAAATGTTTTGTAAGGGAAGGGAATTAAAAGGCTATTTTATTTTTATTTATTTTATATATTGCATTCTAGTCTAAACTAAACCCTAAATAGTTAAATAGCGGACATATACTAATACTATTTTTCTATATTACCCTTATTCTTATCGGCTTTTGTAGCGGTTTGGACATTAATAGTTAACTAAATACGAAAGCTCCAACTAGTTTTAAGAAGATTTTTTCGGGGTACTTTTTTGTATGAGATTGTTATTCTTCTCGTGTAGATTTTATAGCTAGTTAATAAATGAAATAGACGTCAGTGTCTTACAGCAAAGTACCTGTAGCTACCAACACCATTAGCAAATACTTTTCCGAGAAAAACCTACTTTATTAATAACAAATACACTAACCCCCGAATACTGAAACGTTTGTTAACTTTGACAACAGATTAATTCTAATACTGCCTTTGTCTGGTACTAAGCAAATGACAAAGGCAGCAATAGACTTAAGCTGTCGTCAAAGTTAACAAACGATTCAGTATCCGGGGGTTAGTGTGTTGGGTCCAAATCTATATATTTATATATAAATCGCCGTTCTTTAGTCTTGCTAAACGGCTTGACCGATTTTGATGTTTTTTTTGTTGTGTCCATAATTGTAAGGACAAGATTTATGTGGAGAGTTTAGCGAAGCCAAAGGCTGAGCTTCGGGGAGTACAAGGCGCGGGCGTTAAAAAAAATTAAAGTTTATTTGGGCGTATTTCGGTGTATGTTAGCCACTGACGTATATGTACTAAAAAAATCTTTAAAAATGTTTCTTCTCTTATGATACAGATAAAACAGACAGTTCAGTTAAGTAGGTTTTGAGAAAAACTTTTCCAAGAAAAAATCCAGTCTTAAAAATCTTTGAAGGTTCATCCCACCCACCTACTGCATCAATCGTGTTCTGACGTCACCCGTCCGCGTTATGAATGGGCTGCCACAGTTTACAACACAGCTAGCAACCTACACGCGGCGCCCTCGCCTATTTCGATAAAACGTGTCAGTTTCCCGCCATTTACTTTCCAAACAAATATTAGCCCTATCCTAATAACGATAGAGTATAATTTCGTGAGGTAGTAATGTGATAATATGCCTGAAAGTTATGTTTTAATGTCAGATTTGTGTCACTGCAAGTGGGAAATAAAACTGGGTTTTTAATGTACCAAGTTGTGTCCAGGTTTATTTTTGCAAGCGCCGTTTTGCGCTTGCGGAGTCCGCCTGGGGAAGTATCATATCTTAGGCAAGCAGAATTGTGCTAACATTATTGCGTACTGGATTGAAGGGCAATGTTTTCCGTGAAATAGTATAATGTTGTGAAACGTGACTCTTCGTGTTGTTTCCAAAACTCCACAGAAACCTCTAATTAAGGTTCCACTACTTTACTGGGGCATGTCGTGGACTTGACCGTGACTTTTCTTGAGTTAGACTATGACTGAGACTCGTTTTAATTCTGAAATATTTGACGTCACTTGCAATATTACAATACTTGACACTGGCTAAATACACAACGTGTGGAGCCAAAACACAAGAAAAAAAAACCAAGCAATCAACACCATAGATAACTTTCAAAAATGTACGCAACTCTTGAAAAAAGAAACGCTGAAGATTCACCTGTTAAAAATGATTTGGTGAACAGAAGATTAACGCTCGGGACTTTATTTAGAAGGAGTTCCATATTTAGGCGTCGCCTTGTTCGTGGTTAGTGAATGGGCATCCTCTGTGACACGCAACTGCTATAGAAAAACATCCAGAGCAGCGACAAAATAAATCGCGACATTGAGACCACCAACCGATTTTTGTGGGGTTATCTGTGGCCGATAACATTCTTTTTTATTTGACATCATTGGTAGATAAGTAGCTTTGCATTGCATCGAAGGTGTTAACTTTAAATAATGAACGTATCAAAGTTATAAATATGAACAACCAACACAAACTTTTTTAAGCAATCGCAATTCTACAACTTCATAGAATTTTTTATTTTTTTTAGAGTATAAACATTACTTAGCAAGAACAAGATATCCCTGTGTTTGTATGCTAGCCGTTTTCCAGTACATTAAGTACTTAAAGTAAAACTGGTAACCTGGAATTGGAGTGACACCGGCCCTACAGGGCGGCAGTGGGCGGTGAATGCGTGGGCGCCGGCACCACGGTGGCTGTACACTTGTCCTTTAACGTCGGATGGTTCCAGTGAAAGACCTTTTATGTACGAGTAAATATGAATTATGTTTAGTGAGTAGATATCGCAAGAATTAAGAGGATAATCCTTCCGCCAGATTTTGACACATTTGATATAGGAAATTGTACAGCTGTCGCTCTGTTTCTCGTGCGTGGAATAGAGAGAGTAAGTGAAATTAGAGTTTCGGGGATAGTCTGTTACCACCCCCTAAATCTTGACAAAATCTTTTTTTTTCACAATCACAGCAAAATCACAAAATCAGAATACATGCCGCTATGTTTTTTTTTTAATATATGTGGTATTCTAATAACTACTTTTCTTTGTCGTATTCCGACGCAAAAAAATGGTCACTTTAAGTGCCTATAACAACGAAGATATTGCGAATTATAAAAAACCAAACATATAAGAATACTTTTCCACGGTGTAGATAACATATAACAAAAATCATAACAATCGGATAACATTTCGGGGTGGGTATCAGACTATATAAGCTTTTTGTATGGACAAGACGTCGGTATACTCTATTCTTAAGGTGCAACGTTTCGCTCATCGCGCGAAATTCAATTTTTCTTGCGTTTTTTGCCAATTACAGCTTAATTACTCATCGTAGGTTCATGAAAACTAATTTTGCGACAATAAATAAGTTGTTTTAAGAAATTACGGGTAAAATGATCACCTAGATAACATTGGTTTAGCTACAAATCTCAATAAGCTGATTTTCATCTTGGTTTTTCGTTTAATGAGAAATGAAATCCACGATGAGTAATTAAGCTGTAATTGACAAAAAACGCAAGAAAAATTGAATTTCGCGCGATGAGCGAAACGTAGCACCTTAAGCTGTGTCATATTTCATATCTATTCGTGGAAACTATAGGATCCTGTTCAATTTAGTTCTTGGATGATGACAAATTCATATATTCGTATCGATAACTTTCTGATTTTATTATGAATCTTATAATAGTTCAACTAGAGCTTAATAACACTGGGGGGGAAAAAAAAAACTAAAACGAGAGATCTATTTAGTATCAAAGGTCATCTTTAAGGTCTTGGTCTTCTTTGGCTAATGACTTGTTTAGTTTAGTATTTATTCGTGGTCATTCTGCTGAAGTATATTAATATTAGGCTGGATTCACTTTTTCTATTTTATTAATCATTAATTTTGTGTCTGCACGGCGGATTCAAGAACAAAACCCACCTCGGTTTTATGACATATTGACAAATAGTTTTATTTTGTTAACCTTTCGTTATGAAAAGTATGAATAGGCATCCAGGGTCTCGCCCTGACGCCGGGGAACTAGAATACAACATCGGTATATCAAAGGTTAACCAACATATTCAAACATCTTAGCTTTTTAACCAACTTACAAAAAAAGGAGGAGGTTCTAAAGTCGATTGTTTTTTTATGTTCTAACTCCGTCATTTATGAACCGATTTGGAAAATTCATTTTTAATTTTAAAGGAGATAGATTGGTCCCATATTTATCAAAATCCAGTTCTGATAATGGGTACGATAACAATTTGAGAGAGCTCATCAAATATTATACGTACAGCGATTTTGGTATTTTCATAAACAAGTCTAGCATTTGCATTCAGAAAGTACCATTTGGTGAAGTGGAACTGATGGAGACCACAGATAGCTCCGAAACTCCGGAACTCCTCAATGGTTCTTATTTTACGGATGGCGCCAAGATAATCTCGATTATGATAGTTAAGCGACTATGACGAAGCAAATTTAAGTAAATGGTTTTGATGAACTCGGTTTTTTTTTTCTGCCAACAGTGCGAAGCCTATTGTTTTAGTAAAATAAATAATTAGTCAAAACCATAAAAGCAATTAAGGAAGATAAATGATTACAGTTCAGGAACGACAGTTAGGGATCAATAACCTCATAATAAGGTCTAAAAATAGCAGCGCTAAAATGTAAAAGCCATAAAAAGTATTAACAAAATACGGTCCCAAATCGGCGTAGCGACTCTGACTGGTCTGCACTGGACCCTACTTAAGTAATCATTTATGTATGTTTCAGTTTAAAGGTAATGAATGTCTGTCTGTATTTCTATCCTGAGGTGAAATTACACTCCTCACTTAAATTGAAGCATATTACTTTTATGTTTTTTCTTATATAGAAAAGTAGAGGGTAGAATAAATTACGATATTTTATTCGGATTTGATGTTCATTTCTTAATTATTTATTTATTGAGATACGCCAACAGTGACAGCCATATTTTACATTCTTGTAATATATTTCTACGTGAGTGGGCACATGGAACTGAAATGATCACCCTTTATAGGCATATACAGCATTCGCCATAAATAGTGATTAGACAGAGAAATAAAATAATGTAAACTATAATATAAACGGAATGTTAGTTAGAACATATAACATTTTCTATGATAAAACAAAAATAAAACATTATAATCAAAATATTATTTATCTCTGGTTAGAGACTTTACTAGTTTGTTTTTGAAAACAGTTAAAGGGTCGTTAAATACATCAAGATCATTAATACATTAATATTTATAATAGGTATGCGTTTGACTTAATCCTACCTGATGGTAAGCAATGAAGTGGTCTGGGATGCAGCACGCTTACCTAGAAGGTACCCGTTTACTCTCGATTTCGATTTGAAGACACCCATTATTGTACTTTTCGGAATACAAAGACTCCAGTACAGAGATGTTCGATATATTATCCTCGGATACAAAGACTCCAGTAGAGAATTCGATATATTATCCTCGGATACAAAGACTCCAGTAGAGAGTTCGATATATTATCCTCGGATACAAAGACTCCAGTAGAGAGTTCGATATATTATCCTCGGATACAAAGACTCCAGTAGAGAGTTCGATATAAATTATCCTCGGATACAAAGACTCCAATAGAGAGTTCGATATATTATCCTCGGATACAAAGACTCCAGTAGAGAGTTCGATATTTTATCCTCGGATACAAAGACTCCAGTAGAGAGTTCGATATATTATCCTCGGATACTAAGACTCCAGTAGAGAGTTCGATATATTATCCTCGGATACAAAGACTCCAGTAGAGAGTTCGATATATTATCCTCGGATACAAAGACTCCAGTAGAGAGTTCGATATACTATCCTCGGATACAAAGACTCCAGTAGAGAGTTCGATATACTATCCTCGATGTGAGTATAAAAAGGTGGAGTCGAAGCGGTTGGTACTTATACCTGGGAAATGTCCACTTTGTTCCATAAAACTGTCATCTTGTCTATTTGTTACTTTTTTGCGACTAAACCGATCTTGATAAAATTGGTCAAGTTCTTATTATTATTACTTACGTCATTAAACATAATTTATGATTCTTTATACTTCGGAAAATCCGGGAAAACTGCTTCTTGCCTAATTTCATGATTCTAGGTCAACAGGAAGTATCCTATAGGATTTAATTTACTTGAGAGAGCGACAAAAGCGACCACTGACAACCCACAATAAATATATAACATATTACAAGTACTTAACTTCTTATCCGTTTCCACTCATTTCAATTCCCGCGAAATTCAAAACCAGAACAAATAAAAACTCCTCCACAAGTTACGACAAACTTATTCTGAGCAACAAACGGACCCGCGCTACTTCACTACCATGCGCCTCCCTCTCTACGTCACTAAGGTCCATAAATCACAAAGGTAGGTCAGGATATGGCAAAAACAGAACAAAAGAACCGGGACCAGTCCTCTTGACCTCCAGACAGACGCCATATTGAATATCGCGTATTAACCAGTCTGTCGTACTTGTGTGACAATGGATTAAGGATTATTTTTATTTGAAATGGGGTTTGCGGCCCTTCAACTAACTACCTACGACCTACTATCTACGAACTTGGGTCTAACGTATACTATTTCGAAAATTCAACGACCTTTTTTAAAGTTTTCACTATTAGGATACAAGATGAAAAAAAAAAAATTTGTTCCACCCTAATGGGTAGCCGTGATTACCAAAATAAATATTTAAAAAAAATGTGTGAAAATAATAAACTAATATTAATAGAATGAAGTATATGTTTTGTAAGGGAAGAAAATTAAAAGGCTGTTTTATTTTATTTATTTTATTATATGGGTAGCCGCGATTACCATAAATTTACAACTGAACGCTACCCTGGGACGAATATCCAGCTAAGATGTAGGCCCTGCTTATTTGTCCTGGAACAATAATCGTCAAGCCATGTCGGCTTTCAGGAAACCTTAAAACTGCCCGCTCCGTCTGCACGACCTTATTAATTTCACCTACGAAAATCTTCGGTGTTTCAATGACTCTGGCAAAAGCAGTAATGAATACCATACAAAAGAAAATTAAACATAAGTATGAACTTGTTGAAAAATTTGCTAAATTGAGTAAATTAATAGAAATTGGAGACGAGATAGCTACATCGCGATAGGTATCGCGCATACCTTCGAGTGTGTTCCTACAGGCTGTTGCCAAACTGTATGACAACGTTAAATTTTAAAACATAATAGACTTAAATGTAAATAAGCTAAGCCTACATCTTTACCCTCGAGCTTTGGCGTTTTTGCCCTGGCTTTAACCTTATAGACTTAAAATTGCTGATGCCCGCGACTGCGTTCGCGGTGTTGCTCGGCCTTCGTTCTCGCAGGCTTAGGACTCGGGGCGAGGCACGTAAATACAATGTAAAATTACGCCCTTCCATTCAAATTCCAAATTCAAATCCATTCAAAAATAGTATTTTTTTTTTTTTTTTTTAACACTTTAGGCATGAATTTTCCAAAATGCTTTCTTAGTGCTCTCCTACGTTATGCAGGCTGTTCTGGAAATCGTACCCGACCCGCAAGGTTAATTTCTGAATAACCTTAACTGGGTAGGGTACTGCGGCAGCTCATACCACATGTAGCTCGGACCACAGTGCGAATCGCTCAAGTGCTCTTAATTAATTGGCTCTGACGCACCGCGGTAGGAATCGTCGAAACCGGAAATGGCGAAAAAAAAACAGCTTTCCATACATTTCTTTGAGTGTAAATGTTTTTTTTTATGGAACTGCTGTTTTCGCGATATCAGCTTTGGTCCTATAGTAAAAGATGTTCAGAGAGAACAAGGAGGTAGCATCCTTGGGGGTTGGACAAGACTTACAGAACAGCCTGTATAAGGAACTCCTGTGCAAATCAAAAATTAAAACACTCTGTAGAAGTACTTTTAAAGGTGTGCGTTTTTAAGGTGGTTTAAAGGTGTGGAATGTCGGCCATTGTGATATACGATATTCTGAAAAATTCCACGTACACTATTAATGCAAAATATTATATTTTTGTATATTCCGAAAACATGAAGTAGCTTGTTTAAAAACAAATTGTAATAATGTAGATATACTTATTTGTATTGTTTTAATATGGATTATTTTACTTAAAAATACAACGACATGTTTTGACCGAAATCCTCAAAGTTGGCTCACTTTACTGAATCGACATTTTCGACCAAAATGTATTGGTACCGATATTCAAAGGATTTTTGAGGAACATTATACGATTTTCCATTATCATAATTACCTCCTTATTAATGTTGTATAATTAATCTAACTACCACATAGGCTATACGCGATGAAAAAATGTTTTGGAAAACAGTTTAGTTGATAACCAAATGGTAAGTCCGGGTAAGCCCGGTTAGGTCCTAAAACTGCGACCAGAACCACCGGAGGACGGGCAGCAGCGCCCTCTTAGTAAATGGTCAATCTGCGATCTCCAAGCCGCTTGCCGAGCGTGGGGATCATGGAAAACACCTCCCAATAAGAGGGAGGCTTCGTCTAGTACGTCTGGACGTCTAAGATCTGATAAGATGATAACTTTTAACCCCATTCAATTTTGCATCTATGATTACTGTATTAAAAAATTAAATAAAAAATAAAAACAACGTCTTAATAATTTATTAATTATTTTATCATCATCACTGGTAGCTTATTCTGCCCACTGCAGAGCATAAGCCCGCGTGGGCGGCAGTTTTTTTTTTTTTTTAATAATGAGGGCGATATTTAAAAATATATCTGATCTTATGATAAATAAGTACAACTTAATACAGTATACAGATTTTTTTAAACTCGCATTCTTCTTACAAAAACCTGCAAATGTGCGAGTAAGATAGATGTGGCACAACTACGTTTCGTCTAAGTATGTATTTTTTTTTATTAATACAAAAAAAAGCAATGATACTAGCATGTCGCTCGCCTGATTGTAAGCGGCACGCTTGCCCATAAGAGTTTAGTGCCACCCAGTAGTTCAAAACTATGCGTGGCAATGCACTGCGCTTGCTAGGTATTTTGCTTATCAGCTATTGCCTGTAATACAATCTCGTATACGACCGTATAATAGGAAAACCCAAAGCACGATTCCTTATTCAAACAATAACACTTAATTAAGTTAATGAGCTTTATCACAAACTATTTTTACATATATTGTTATTATACTGAGGTATAGGTTAAGAATTAAATCTTTAATTTCTGGTGTAGTTGTTAAAGTAGGTCTATTTGGTTGTTTTGTCGGCGTTTTTCGAATCGGTGGCGTACACCTGCAGATTTTTTGGGAACTATTTTTTTTTTTCGTTGATCAGTTTAAAGTTTTTGAACGCTAACAACGGCATTGTTGGCCGCAGTACAAACTCGCGTTTTTGAAACAACTCCTGAAAAAGGAGAAAGACGTTCTACGTAAATAAGTTGTCTTTTCAACGAGTATACTTATTACAATTAATCTAAAAACCCGATTGCAAAATGTAGGTATGTCACTCCAGGCATAAAGGAGAAAAAAACATCACTCGTCAAAATCGGTATAACACATAATACACTAGCTGCGCCCGTTTCACGCGCTATCCTACAGGAACCGTTAATTGTTTCGGGATAAAAAGCCTGTGTTAATCGAGTGTATAAGCTACCTCCATAACAAATTTCATTCAATTTTTTTTCCAGTTTTTTTTTTTATATATTCAGCATATTTTTTTTTTTTTTCTGGATTATCATAATGTTCTACCCGCAGGTGACGAATAACGATACACCGTGTATAAATACTTACATATGCACACCCCAAAAACATTACCCTTCGTCTTGGGCAGGTGGGTAAAACATATCAAATTATTATGTACATGTTTTCATTTTTAAAGTTAGAGTAGGTATCCTAACTAATATTTTAATTCAGAAGAATATGGCCGCAGTCGTATCTGGACCAATAAAGCTTCGAGGTATAAAAATGAGTACGTTCGTCTCGAGGAAAAAACTTACCCCCGAATACTGAAACGTTCGTTAACTTTGACAACAGATTAATTCTAATACTGCCTTTGTCTGGCACTGAGCAAATGACAAAGGCAGCAATACACTTCAAAAATCTGTCGTCAAAGTTAACAAACGTTCCAGTATTCGGGGGTTAGACTACGATTCAGAACTCCCTACATTACAACTGTCAGTCCATACAAAACATCAAAAAATGCACAAAAATAGATAACCGCCATCTAGCGAACAATAGGAAGTAACTTTGTCTCTCTATCTGGATGTTTGTCGCGTGCTTATACAAAGACGGACATAGGACACTATTTTATGTCCACGCGAACGAAGTAGCAAACGTAGTTTCAAATAAAACTTATTACAGTGACCTATATAATCAATTAATCATGTAGTTTTAGTTGTGCGATATGCGACCACAGACTTCCGGCTAGCAGCGTGGGTAAAAACTTCGGGAAATCACACGACGTGTGAGATAAAAACACATACTCGCCGTAAATAATTAAAAAAAAAATAAGCCCACAGGAAAACGGATGCTGTATTGTAACTAGCCCGATACAAAAGTAACAAGTAAATGAAAAACAGTATATCCGACTGCAAAATGTAGCCTATGTCACTCAGGAGTCAGGACGTAAAAAGGAATCCAACGACACCACACTCGTCAAAATATGTCAAGCCGTTTAGGCCACAGGAGAATTTATAGGAACACACAAACATAAATTACTTTGAAGTAGTCGTGTCGTGTCGTGTCGTGTCGACATGGCGTGTTATTTTCCAAAACTTGTGTTACTTCGAGTGTTAAAATGGTGGATTTTTATTGAATGTACACGAGTGTTGCTGAATAGTATAATGTTGTGAAACGTGACTCTTCGTGTTATTGCCAAAACGCCATAGAAACCTCTAGTAAAGTCTCTACCACTTTACTGGGGGGTTGACGTGGGCTTGACCGTGACCTACTTTGCTTGACTTCGACTATGACTTATTTTAATTGTGATATATTTGACTTCACTTGAAATATTACAATACTTGACACTGGCTTGACACAACGTGTGGAGCCAAACATAAGAGGAAAAATGTATACTTACAAACCTATATAGATAGATAAATAAACTCTTTATTATTCACACCAGATTGTACAACAAGACAGAAAAAAACCTTTAAAGTAGCCTACCTATAAACCTATATATACTTACCTATAACCGAAAACATTAGGCTCCTTCTTGGGCCCTCCTCCTTCTTGATGCCGTTTCGGTAAAAAAAGAGAACGTGTACTCACAGTAAGTAATGTAAGTAGTATACTAAGGTTGCCTGGAAGACATCGCTTTAAGCGACAAGATCGCCAGTTGTTACTGTTGGAATAAATAGAAAAGCTGGCTGGTGAAGAATCTGAATTTAATCTTTTAAGGAAAACAAATATGATTTTTGTAAAAATACGAACTAACAGATCGGACATCAGTCAAGTAACACAATTCTAATAATTTAAATAATTGTCAGAAACTTTTTTATTACAACAACTAGGTCGTAATACAACAGTTACACTAGTTTTTAGTTGTTTTTTGGTCATTTGTATGCTATTTCTGGCGTGAACAGTAAAGAGTTATCTATCTATCTAAGTCAGCCAGTCTTGTAATTCAAACTCGAAAATCGTAACAACAAACGATTCGCTATGCATCCGATATGTCAACGAACTTTAGGTATTGAGTAACATACCTACCAAAACATCCTTAGGCAAAACGTACTCGTGCGACGCGCAAATCCGCAAGGGCCGGACGATTTTTTTGAATTCCTTGAATATACCAAAAATATACATACATTTAAAAACTACCTGCGCCCCGCGGTTTCATCCGCGTGGGTCATTTTTCCATCATTGAGGCGAACACAACAAATTGAATAAACAATATTCCATAAAATATCAAAATCCATAAAAAAAAAAAACAATTTAAACACATTTTCGCTCGATCTCCGAACCCCCTAGTGTTATAATATTCAAATAATAATTATTTGAATATTATAACACTGTCCTTATTTATAGAGAGGTAGGTAATCATAATTACCTTATTTTTCAATCTAAATTCTATACATTTTTATTGATTTCCGAGTTTAGTTGTAATCAGTGTACGCTCCAGCTCTTTTTATATGAAGGCGGCAGTGTCTAGCCAATCCCCCTGTCTGCCTGCCTGTTTGTCTATAGTATAGTAATTAAACAACAACAAAAAACTACTGTTTGACAGCTACAAAATTGTTGTAATTTTTTTTTCTCAATTCATCTTCTTTTAATATAAAACGAATCGAGATTTTAGTCCGGACATATTAGTTAAGTATATCGCATATATATATAGCAGAATTGACACCGTTATGTATGTCCCTATCACACAGGTCTACAATAGCATTGATAGTATAGAAGTAAAATTCTTATGTAGCTCATTTCTCACTATTCAGAATCATTATCCGACAATAGTACATAACTACAACAGTATAAAAACCATTTTTCCCACATAGCCGTCGAATTTCCGACTATTAACTTTGACAATGGCACAAATCGGACTGTTTATGTCGGTAAATAGAGCATACATTATCTCTATGGAATAGATATAAAACGTTTTGTCGGACTGTTTGTCAACATTCGCACCGAACACCGCGGTGATCCGTTCTGTGATGTGCCTATTGCGATGAATGTTAAGTTCAGACGGTAAACTTTGTATAATAAGAATACAATTTTTTACGTATTTTCTAAAATTTGTCATTGATATATCATAGTGTTTTTTGTATAATTAGAATACCCATTTTGTATAGTTAGAATACTAATTTTGTATAGTTAGTATTCTTATTTTGTTTAATTAGAATACATATTTACAATAAAATATTGGAATACTCCTTACATATTTTGCTAAAAATTATGATTTCATATTACAAATAAATAAATATTTTCTATTTTATTTTATTTTATTTTTGCTGTTAAACCAAAAAAATACACCAAAATAAACTCTGTATTGTCGTAGTTCATTTTACTTGGATAATTTTTGACGTTTTGCGCTATGGACATTTCGGTCTTTGGTCTTTGTGAGCTTTGGAAATTTTGCTTCTTTGTCATTGTGCGCCTTAGAAATAACGCTGGACATTTTTTTCAATTTGAGACCGTTTGTCATTTTGCGACTAAACATAGACATCGTCATCGATTCGGATTCTTTTCTTCGTTTTTTTTTAAAATTAAAATTTCATCTGATCATTCCTTCATTAAAAAAAAGTTATTAAATTGCTACTTACTATTAATCTTATAGTTCGTTTGTAAGCAATCGTTTTAAATATCTTAAATAAAAAATGAACTGTCAATTTACGTATTACTTACTACTTAAGTGGTTACCTACCTACCTACCTCTTATGGTGGAAATACCGTTCAAACGCACTAAACGTTTCCAATCCACCTTCCTAGTAAGAACAGCAGAGGTGTGGAGCTCATTACCTGCGTCTGTCTTTCCGTACAGATACAATCCGGGGCTGTTCAAGAAAAAAGTGAATAGGTATCTACTATGAATACTGACGTGGTTTTGATACATTTTGTTTTAATAAAACGGGAATAAGCCATCGAAATCTCCAGACGTCCAAATTTCAACAGGGACTGAGGATGGCACCTACCACCGACTTGGAGACCTTGTCTTCATGGAATTCACGATAGCTGGCGAGACTAGTAGTGACGTAGTGAGCTCTGTGTGCTGGAGTGTTCCCGATATTACGCCTGAGGACTGCAGTGAGGAGGAGCTCCAGTGTGCGCCGACGCAGTACAATACTCTACCCGCCCCCGCCCCCGCACCTGCAGTGCAGCCGTTGACGTAACGCGCGACGCGCCGCAGCCCGCAGTGCAAGGCAAGACGAGGTCGCGCGCGTGTTTCGCTTAGCATTCCTTGATAAAGGTCACCGAATGTGATCGAAACTATAGTCGGAATAACCGACTCAATTTAACGTGAGTATTCCCGTTTTATTAAAACAAAAAGGTATCTACTAGGCAAGCGTGCTACATCTTCGGCCACATCGTCGCTTTCCATCAGGTGAGATTGTGGTCAAACGCTTGACTGGCTCGTTATGAAAATTAAAAAAAAACCTATTTTTATTTAGAATTGCCGGACATGCACCCGGAAACTTTCTTCGTTATAATTATCTAATATACCTAATGTATTATTTGGTACTAGGCCACTTTCATTATTTTTTTGTGTATCACGCGGGAACAAAGTAATTTGTTTCTTCCTTTGAATCTCGCTACGCTCAGCATTCTAATTTATAATCACACCCTGCGCTCGTTATTCAATTATAGTATACTAGCTCCGCCCCGCGGTTTCACCCGCTATCCTACAGGAACCGTTAAATTTTTCAGGATAAAAAGGAGCCTGTGTTAATCCAGTGTATAGCTCCATACCACATTTCATCCAAATCCGTTCAACCGTTGAACGTTGAACGGAAACAAACACTCTTATATACTTACACACTTACACACAAACTTTCGCATTTATAGTATTAGTGTTACTTTCCCCCGAATACTGAAACGTTTGTTAACTTTGACGACAGATTAAGTCTATTGCTGTCTTTGTCATTTGCTTAATACCAGACAAAGGCAGCATTAGAATTAATCTGTTGTCAAAGTTATTAAACGTTTCAGTATTCGGGGGTTTGCTATCCCGGGATTCAAACTCAGCATTCGAACACAAAATCGAACTTTCTCTTGTTGACCAATAAACTATTATTACTAAATATTCCTTTGCGAAGGATTTTGCACCCGCCGGCATGCCTTGTTAACCCATTCGCGTACGGAATGCGTTGCCTTATCTCCTCTGAAGTAGAGGAAAATCGTAAAAACGCTCGCTATCTGGAGCGTAAAAACTATAAAATATGCACACCGCTATAAGAATATGTCGTTGTAAAGTTATGATTTGATAAACTATATATACTATACTATCTATAACTCTACTTGAAAAATTAAAAAGGTTTACACTGTGCAAAAGAAGAAGAGTCATGGCAGAATTAACTACTAATTAAATTACTAATTAATTAACTACCTACCTTGTAGCACTTGAGTCTCATGAGGTACCTACCTAGTGTCAAACATTTCGCGTCGTGCTGGAAATGACAGAGCAGTGTTGTCAACGCAACAATTAGCACCCGCGCGCCCTCACTTCCCACGACGCTTCACTTTTTGCACAGAATCTAAAGCTTAGTGTATACCAATAAAAACGAGTCTCAGTCTAATTCAGTAAATTTCAGTTACAGTCTAGTCCAAGTCATGCCAGTAAAGTGGCGAAAGCTTAGTCAAAGTTATTTATTAGTAAATATTCATCTACAAGTCAAAAATAATAACCTTTTGTATACAATAGTATGCAAATTAAGTAGAGGGTATTCATTCAATACAATGATCATTTAAATGCGTTATACAATGTTAATAATAATTATTACGTCAGAACATGAAAAGTAAAAAAAAAAAAAAGTTAACATATTTTTTTCCTCAAATTACAATTTACATTTATTTATTCGCGAACTCATTAAAGTCATAAAATGTTTGTTCGATAAGCCAGCGCTTCAGTATGCTTTTAAAGCAATTTAAGTTCTTTTCTGGAAGCTTCAAAGGAGTTTTAGCAACAACACGAACAGTCAGGATTTATCACTTTATACGATTTGCCCAAACCCTTGCATATTGACAAACACGTATTGGATAATCATCCAGAAACTATTACACAATTTTTGGAAATTAAAAATGCCGAAATGTTTTTTTTTTCTCTTAAATTTTGGCTTCACACGTTGTGTATTTATTTAGCCAGTGTCAAGATTTGTATTATTTGAAGTGAAGTAATCTATTTCACAAATAAAACAAGTCTCAGTCATAGTCTAAGTCAAGTAAAGTAAGTCACGGTCATGTCCAAGTCATACCCCAGTAAAGTAGTGGAGACTTTACTAAAGGTTTCTGTGGAGTTCGAAAAGTCGAAAAGTCACGTTTCACGACAATATACTATTCACCAACACTCGTGCACGGTCACGAACACTTAATGAATAAAAATCCACCATTTTTACACATTAACACTCAAAATAACACAAGTTTTGGAAAATAATATAATGACGCGACATGACTTCTTCACGTTCCCGCCAAAACTCGCGAAATGTTTTTTCCCCTTCTTTTTCTGCAGTTATAATATTTGCTTGATTATGTATTTACCTTTTCCAGGGGTATAGAACCTCGATACATTTTAAAACATCAAACGCGAGGTGCATCCAAAATTGCAAACGTGAATGCACGTTTATAAATCGAGTCGCGTTCTAAAATGACGTAAGACATTCCACACAAGAGGAAAATCAAAAGGCAGCTTCGAGGAACTCTTGTCTTGTACTATAAATATACAAGAACATTACTGTTTACCGTCGTAATATTGAATGCGACTCGTAATTATTGATTTTAGTCCTTATGACAATCAATTAAGCACAACAAATTCACATGTAGTACGTTCGGTATTTGTTTTGAGCGAACTTTGCGCCGGAAACCTTCTGGTGAGTCAACGGAACCTATTTTGAACGGTCGTGAATGCGTTCCAAAGGTACTTAAGTGTATTTATTACTAGCTGCGCCCCGCAGTGTCACCGCTATTCTACAGGAACGATAAAAAAATCGGGATAAAAAGTAACCTGTGTTTATCCAGAGAATAAGCTACCTTCACACCAAATTTCATCCAAAGCTGTTCAGCTGTTACAGAGTTGAACGGGAACAAACATTACATACTTAAACACTTACGCACAAACTTTCGCATTTATAATATTAGTGTGATTTACACAGAAGAGAGAGAGGTTAAAATTTTTCCTCTTCTGTGGTGATTTATATGAATGCACTAGTTACTAATAACTTTTAAATTTTAGATTTTGGCTCCACACATGGTGTACTTAGCCAGTGTCAACTTTTGTTATTTTCAAGTAAAGCATACTATTTCACATATTTCGCCCCTTAAGAGAATAATTTTCGTAAAATCCTAAGACACGCCTTTCTTTACAATGTTTTTTTTTGTTTAGTACACAAACCGAGTTTAATTGCCATAGCATGTTTTTTTCCATTGGATACAAATTTGGGGGTCCGTTTTACCGCTTTAGAGGTGGGGTTTCGTAAAATCAGCTCTTACTGTTTACCTAGACCATTTGAGGAGTACTGCGTTAAAATTTGACGTCTTTATGGCTTTAGGGCTTGTTACACAATTATGATTTATTTATATGGCCAATCTATCTATCCTAACATCGAGTTCAATTGTCTAATTCTGAGGTTACCAACCTTTTTTTATAGAACCATGTTCTGTTTTCTGCACCAGTTTTTAAACATCCCACTGCTGGGATATCGGCCTACTCTCGAAAAATGATGAGGCCATATCAACCGCGCTGGCCCAGTGCGGGTTGCCAGATTCACATACGCTATCGAATTTCTTCTCGGGAAATTTGCAAGTTTCCTCACGATGTTTTCCTTCACCGAAAAGCCAGCGGCTAGTACGTAAGTTCCAAAGAACTCATTGGTTCGGGCCCGCCCGGGTTCCAACCAATGACCCCACGAATATGAGGCGAGCGTGTTCCCACTGAGCCAACAAGACGACTATGTGTGTTTGCCGGGGTCAAACGATAATTGTGTCTGGGGTTTGAACACAAACAGTTTTGGCAATTTTTTTGATATATTACCATTAAGCGACTGGACGTGATCTCACTGCATAATTGTTTGTTGACTGATTGACCCCCTTCCCCACTGTCTCGAACCGCTGTTGGTGACATTTTCACAGTATTAGTTTAGGAATCTCAGACTAATTTATTTGACGACTAGTTGTTAACCGCGACTTCGTTCGCGTGGACATAAAAAAGTGACCTATGTCCGTCTTTGTGATATATAGTAACTCCTTATCAAATTTTATTAAGATCCGTTCAGCCGTTTAGCCGTGATAACGCGTCAAACATCTAGACAGAGAGACAAAGCTACTTTCTATAGGTCGCTAGATGGCGTTGATTCATTTTTGTGCAATTAGTGATGTTTTGTATGGACTGACAGTTGTAATGAAGGGAGTTCTGAATCGCGCAAGCGAAGTTTTTTCGTCGAGACAAACATATTCATTTTTATACCTGGAAGCTTTATTGGTCCTGATACGACAGCGGCTACATTCCTCTGAATTATAATAATAGTTAGGATGCTGTTCACTTTATGTTGGCCATTAGAGGAGCTTCCTTCCGCTGCAATTGACATCCGGTGCTTGGAAGGCCACACGCGGTGCTCTCAAGGGATAACTATTGCAAGAAACATCATCAAGGCGCAGTGACCAGCCCTAGAGTCACAGATTTGGGTCACCTAAGCTAACAACTTCAAACCTTATTGTCGTTAATTTCACCTGCGATGTTCTAGTTTTCCGACATTTTCTAAAATAAACAAATGATTGATTGATTCAGGCGTAACTTTGCGGAAGTTTATTTTCAAACTGTGTCAAACATAACCAATATGTAGTGTCTTTCCGCTGCAACGTCGCGTCCAGTAAAAAACAAAAAATATTGTTTTTTGTTTTTTACTTTTGTGTATTATATTTGAAATTGCTCTGTCTACTAATTTGGTGTTATATTTTTATTTTGTGTTAAATACTATTAGGAGCAACAGATTTAGGCTAATTCAGATTTTTATTTTTCTGTTTCAGACACAGCGCAGCACGGTACGGCCCAGCCAGAGGCCAGTGCTGCTCTCTTTCTTATTTTTAATAATTTCAATGTTGTAATATTTTTCTTTTCAAAATATTAAGGTTATACGTTAAAATTTAATACTTCTCTTTTCAAAATATTAATTCAAATTTAATTAAATATATTTTTCTGCTTTCAGACATAGCGCAGCACGGTACGGCCCAGCCAGAGGCCAGTGCTGCTCTATTTCTTAATTTAGAATAATAATTTCAAAGTTGTAATATTTTTCTTTTCAAAAAATTATTTAAAATTTTAATAAATATTAGGGTAAAAACAAACAATCGTTCATTATTCCTATTGTACTGAACGTGACGTTGCAGCGGAAAGACACTACATATTGGTTATTTTTGACACAGTTTGGAAACAGAAATGAATTATGTTCTATCATTATCAAACATCGATCGTCATCATCATCAGTAGGAAGGCGTCCGCTGCTTAATAAAGGCCTCTTTAGAAATTGGAGCTTGTTATAATCCCCACGCTTGGCAGGCGGCTTGGGGATCTCGATTGATAACCACATTTTATGGTTTGCTTACCGTACCCATAATAATAATTATGAACGAAGTTAGCCGAAAATTCTATTCTTATGGTATATGGTTATGGTCTATCCTATGATGACATATGGAACTAAAACGTGGTCCTTGACCACTGGCCTTTTGACTGAGACAGCTATGCTCGCAGTTTCTGTGCACGATAAAATTCGGAACGAGGATACTCGTCAAGAAGATTTCAGAGTTTGCAAGCTCACTCGAGGAACCGATTATTACTGGTGGGGAAGAAAGGTTCTTGAGTGGCGACCACGAACCGGACAACGCAGCGTAGGCAGGACTCCCACTAGGTGGACCGACGATATTGTGAAATTCGGGGGCAACCGGTGGATGCAAGTGGAACGTCGTCGGGCGGTGTAGCGTTCTAAAGGAAACAGGCCTATGTTCAGCAGTGGACGTCTTCTGGCTGATAATGATGATGATGATGTATATTCTTATTTTAATGACTTTGTAAATAAGAACAATTATTTAATATTTCTTTATTTATTTAACATTTATTTTAATTTTGTTTGTAGTTTTAGTTTTAGTTTGTATATTTAAGTTTCGATTATAATATAGTTAACTAAATCTTTGTGTAAAATTAGAACAGGTTTTCTACCTTACTTATAGCACTTACCTTACAAACCTACAAAGAGCATAAATACAAAAATTAAATACCGACAAAAACTGTCAACATGCAAAATTAAATTTACTCTTATAACTAATTAATAACAATTGAGTTCAAAATAGCATGCATCGGTGTCGTTTATTTTTTCTATATAGGTACGTTACCGCAGTAGTTTGCGAATTAGTTTCACGCGCCCTGTTGCTGAGGGTTGGATACTTTATTGCCTTTTCGCATGACCATGACCAGTGCCCGGCTTGTGACTTGAGTGAAAGTCTATAACTTAAATGTAATTTAATTTAAAAGCGGGCGCTTGTAAACGAAAATAAGAATTAATCCAAAAGCGTAGTGGTTGCTATTTCACATTACCTTATACAGTACTCAATTTTCAATTCTTGTGAAACATGCGGCAGTGCGTCAAACTGAACACGGAAATAGAGAACTGTTATCTCCGAACCGCTGTAAAGCTCGTGTCGATAAATTTGCCGCAGGAGTGACCTTTCAGGGTCCATTTCCGGCTCCGCTTCCGGGCATTCTTCCTGTCGGTCTGACCGTTACCTAACCTGACCTATAGCACTAAAGCATGGCGAAATACTAGATCAAACCCGCTATATTACATTACGAAATATTACTGGATGATCTAACGAACGTAGCTGGATTGAAGTTCTATCAATAATACCGGGTGTAAAGGAAACGCCCCCTAAACTACGTATGTCTACACGTCATGTTATCATAGATATTAGACAAATATATAATTGAAATATTATAATCCTAGCTTAAATTATAATTCAGATGAATATAGCCGCAGTCGTATCAGGATGAATAAAGCTTCGAGGTATAAAAACGAATACGTTCGTCTCGATATTACAACTGGCAGTCCATACAAAACGTCAAAAAATTCACAAAAATGGATCAACGCCATCTTGCGAACTATAGGAAGTAACTTTGTCTCTCTGTCTGGATGTTTGTCAAGTTATCACGGCTAAACAGCTGAACTGATCTCGATAAAATTTGATAAGGAGTTACTGTAGATCACAAAGATGAATATAGGTTACTTTCGTAGGTTATTTTTTCTTTTCAATATTGGGTTTGTTTAGGAAAAAAGAAACCAAGCAGGGAACCGCTTAAACTGCGGGCAGCTAGTACTTACTTACAAACAAACATACATCCCAAAAACATTATCCTCTTTTGGCAGTCGGGTGAAAGACGTTTTCTTACTAAATTGTACCGACCGACCGACGTGCATGTTTTCACAATTAACAAAGTATTTAAATAATTTAGCATCCGGTCTTTATTGTTGAATTGGTTGTGTTAAGGACTCACATTTAAACATTAAAGCTAATTAGTAACCGTGAGCCTTGAAATGTTAACAATAAAACGTGTAAGTACATTGTATAAGGAAAGAGATTACGATGTTTTTCGTATTGGAGGAGTTTTTAATTAGGAGAAGTTAGGTATAGTTAGGTAGGTCTGTCTCTGCGTAAATTCCAATATTATAAGCCATACGATAACAGACATGCAATTTAAGAAACATAAAAAATTAAATAACACACTAAATAAATTAAAATAAAAACCCAAACAATAATATTATTTATTAAATTATAAAACTGTAGATTCCCCATTGCGAGATCTTTGCTCCGACAAAAACGCACCAAAGTTTGAGGTAAGCATGCGTTGCGGGGACTGAGACCAAGCGTTCCCATTGGCTAAATTTAGGTTACTCCTACTCGCGCCTATCAATGAACCAATCGATCTTTCTGATTGCGGAATGTATAGGGCTATCTGTGATTCGATCTCTCCCTCTTTTTACTGTATAGAGAGAGCGACCGTTGTAATCACACTAATATTATAAATGCGAAAGTTTGTGTGTGTGTAAGTATGTAAAATTTGATAAGGAGTTACTGTGTACGCCAAACACGGACATAGGATACTTTTTTTACGTCCATGCGAACGAGGTGGCGGGTAACAACTAGTAATATTATAAATGCGAAATCACAGTTTTTATGCTCTAAAATCATAGAATCTACTCAAAGTATTTTACGTAATTAAAACAAGTACAAGAAAAAATAATCTTAAAAATGAAAATCTTTAAGAACACTATAAAAAATTGGAATGCTTTGGGACGCATTAGAATTCTAACAGTGATTTGCCTATTCACTGCGAAAACAAGATCATAATTATCGATATCTTCAAAAATATCTATGCGAAAGCTAGCGAAAATCAAAAAAACAACGAAATAAACACAATGAAATCTCTGCTCAAGCGTGGTGCTTACGTGATCGCAGATCAAATCAATCTGAGTGCCGATTGACAACTGATTAACGTTTTAGAATACGACGCTATTCAGGCGAACTATGTTCATAAAATCAGAACTCAAATAAAAAATAAAAATAAAAAATCTACTTAAAACTAGTTTTGAGTCCAGATTCATGACAGCGTCGTTCTAGAATACGGGCCTTATTAAAGTTTTTTATTACAAAATCTTGACTTAGGGCTCTTACGTCAATTGAACCCGCTCCAACCGAACCCGCGGGATCATTTGACGTTACGCATATTTTGAATTGGTCGACTGAACCCGTTGATAAATTTTATAATTTGTATAGACGCGGAGAATTTTTTTTGACAATTAACATTACGAAAACATGGGAGCGCAGCCACAGACCCATCGCGTTTGAGTCACTTGTATTTCAAGGTTAACTAGTTAGATTATGCGAACACTAGTATTAGGATGCAAAAAAAAATGTTAACTATTAGATATAAAAAAAGAAAAAAAAACTATTGTTTCATTAGTCAAAATACAATTTTTAAGATTTTCAAAAGAAAATCTTTACTTACTGTCAGTTCTAGTAATCATTAAACGTCTGTAAGTGCGGCCGTTACAACCATACTATTATGGGAATGAAGGCATTTTCGTCGTCGCATTATTCAGGCATACGCATGCAGCCCGCATGCGTTTCCAAATGAAAAAGTTATGCAAAAATCGCGTACAGTTATCACAAAACGCCGTTTACCGTTCACTGAAATAGGTTTATAACCTATTAACATAATCACCGCGATTGTACTTGGAACTGATATATAAAGGGGCGAGAGTATGGACAGTTGTGACAGTGACAGTGTACAGAACTCGGACAGGAATAAGTGAAATAGTAATCATGTTGTTATATATGCTATGAAGTGTTGTAAATATTGGCACGTTTTTGAAAAATGAAATGTGCGAAAACAATACGGAGAAAAATTGAGTTACAACAGGCTTTTTTTTAACCTGTTCAAACAATACTATGTTCCGTATTAAAAGGCAAACTTTCCAGTAAAATACATCAGTCTGAAGAATGCAGGGAATTGCCGCGCAGGGTTTCGAAATGTTGCGCACAGCATATCAAAATTCTGGACACTGAACTTTTATTGGCAAGCATCACGTTACATCATGCGAGCGACTTGCTCGTTTTAAACACCAATTGCAAAAACAACTTCCGATAACAATGACCTGTTTTCTTTTTTGACCCTTCATATACGATTATTTCATCCAAAACTCCAAATCATTCTTTGATAGATATTGCTTAAAGATTCCGTCAACTTAGACGGATATTGTTTAACGATTGTAATGCCATTTATTTTGGATGAAGATACTGAATGAAATTACATGAAATGTCAAAAAGGAAAACGGTTTATTCAATAATTTGGTACAACTGAGTTGGACTGATGATGATGATAGAGCTGGAAGCTAACGGAACTATTTAATGGATTTTAGTAAGCCCATCCAACCCCAATGGTTTGAGAAAGCTTGCAAATATATTTTTTTTCTTTATTAGGACATCTTTTATTTCGATTTTGTTGTAGAACCCTTACTGTTTAGTAAGTCCATACGGTACCTTGGTCTTCTAATCACTTCTGACGCGGTTTTTCCCAATCAACACCATAGCATGAAAATGCAAAACAATCGTGTAATAGAATAGGTAAAGATAATACCGATACCTAGGTATTATTAAACAAATTACGTCAATGCATTTTCTGACTAATCACACAAATATTATATGCGAAAGTTTGTGCGTAGCTGTGTTTTTCCCACTCAACTCCGTAACAGCTCTGTGATGAAATGTTATAAGATATTTGGTATTATCAATTCTGTGATAATAGGTATAGCGCATACCCGTGATTAATATAAATAAAATAAATATTGGTGGACTTTATCACACACAGCGCAATCTAGCCGAAACTAAGCAACTATGGAAACTTGTACTATGGGAACCAGGTAAGTGATAGTTTTTTTTTAAATTTGTTTTTTGTAATTTCATACATAGAATACGTAGAAACACCCTGACAAAGAACAAACATCTACGTTCGTCACACAAATGTTTGGCCTGGGTGGGAATCGAGCCCACAACCTAAAGCTCAGATGACGGAAATCCTGCCGCTGAGCCACAAGGCTAGTGTATATATCACCTATTATCCTGCATATACTATTCCTTTAAGATAGCTCGTGAAACCACGGGACGTTGAAATTATTTAATGGATTTCAGAAAAACGTAAAATTAATATATCATAAAAATTACTTTAAAACATTATTATGCTAAGGATAACACATATCTTTTTTTTTAAATTTTGTGGAAATGCAGACGAAAGGTAGGATAGGGAAGCAAAGTAAAAAAAAAAGTCATATCGTCAAATACCACAAATCTCTTAGCAGCTTAATAATAGTACAGGAAGTACCAGTAAGAGGCCTTGCCCTATTATCACATTTTTTATGCCACCTCAAAGCCTCTGGGATGGTTTAACGATTGTATTTTTTTTATTGTACTTGGTGATGAGACGAGCAAGTCGCTCACCTGATGTTAAGCTTCACGCATGCCCATAACAATTCAGTGTCACCAAAAATTTTGAACTTCAACAGTTCAAAACCATGAGCGGCAATGCACTGCGCTCTTCATCATCTTGGTGTTTTAAGCAAGCAGTGGCTACTTGCAATTTAACGGTTATAGTCTTTGATATAGGCAAAATGCATATTTTATTCTCAGCAACACTTGCGGGTGGCGCCACAGATAAATAAACCAGTCATGCGCAAGTAACTAGCGAATCGAGGGTTCCGTACCAGCAAACAATACAGGGTTATAAGGAAAAGGTATGCTAATCCGAAAAGGGTACTCATTATTTCGAACTACATTTAATATGGGACCAACACTGAAATCGAGAAAAAAAAAATAGCGTTTCCATTGAAAAATGTCAATGACACTCGACAAAATGTATGGAACAGCTGATTCTTATTTTCTCGATTTCAGGGTTGGTCCCATAGTAAAAGTTGTTCACAATCATGAGTACAATGAGCCCCTTTCCTTATAATCCTGTATATTTCTGTTATGTTTCTGTATATTTTTGTTTATTTGTGGTAGGGCTCTCTTGGCCAGTTATTAAACCACCAAGCGGCGGTTGTAAAAATTGTTAAAAACTGGTAAAGGTAGGTTAGTCATTATTTTGTATATTATGTTATATCGCGTAAACTCTTAGCGTGAGTCTGACTCGCACTTGGCTGGTTTTTATTATTTTGTTGTTTTACTTTAGAGTGTGGACTAAAATTACACTAAGTTTTACTGATTTTACGATAGATCCAAATAAAAAAGCACCAAAGCAACACGTTTGTTGATGGAGTTTTAACATCTTTTTTTATTTGCGAATGCGCTATTAATTCATATTCTGACTAAAATGGCATCAGACCGCTGGGATGAAGACGGAACAACCCTGACTACCTAGTACTGTTCAAAAGATACAGCCGTAAATAGCTAAGACAGACAGACAGACGGCGTAAGATTAGTAATAGAATTGGCATTCTTTAGGTACGAAATCCTAGAAAGCCCCTACTAATAAACATAAATTCCATCCCTTTTCCTCATAGACGACGGAAACTAATTTACTCCAAACATTATACTAATCACATTTGCAAAATTGTCTTAGTACACGCTACATTCCACATTTATAACTGATTACACAATGTAAAATGCGGCAAGCCTATTTGCACAAGTGGCCGAATGAAGAAACTATTTTTTTCCATCGGAGGCTTTCACTTTAGTTAGGAAAATACGCCGGTAGCGCACGCAGTCAGCTCTACAGATAGCTCGGTCGCACTGTACTTTGTGGTGAGGTCTTCTACCCACATATATTATAAACCCTGAAAGAAACATTAAATAAAAATATTAAAGAGATATGATTACAAAAGAAACTCGTTCTCATATCATTTTTTACTGAGATTAAAAACATTATTACTTAAACTGTCACTAAGTAAAGATATTCAATAAAAATCTTTAAATTCTTAGTGGCAGTTTATAGGTAATAATTAAACGTCTGTGAGTGCAGCCGTAAGTGAGGAGCCAAAAATTTAAAGTAAAAGTCAAAAAAAGACCCATCGTAGTGACGTGGAAAAACGCCTACACATACGTTTGATGGAAAAACACCTACACATAGACTCGGGAAACTCTTACGAGCACGTCACCGTGATAACAGGTCGACTGATAAGAGAGATTTATCGTAGTACAGGCGTATTTTTCGAATAGGTACACTGACAGATAAGACGGCTGTCGTTCGCCAAATTTTTGGCGCATTTCTGTTATCAAATATCAAACACCGGTCGGCAAAAAGAAAAACTATTATCAATTGTCGGATACGAATGCGGTAGGATTCTGTAGCTATGTTTAAAATCAACCATCATAAAAGGCCGAGCTCACAGTGTGCGTGGTTGTATTTTCGGTTTTACTGAGTCTGTTTTGTCGGATCCCGAAATTCTGATCACCTGAAAACGTCCCGTCTGATCTCTTGATCGGACAGGACTTGAAAAAATGAATCTGTCGCATCGTAGCGTGCCTACACATGTTAATATGCATGTGTACGTAGCTCTCAAGCACGATGCGAAGCTTAACGATCGCGACCCAACGAAAACTGCGTGTGACTGAACTGCGTATACTTCTGGACATCACTAAGTCGATACCATTAGAAATGCTAATAATAATAAACGTAGGACGAATTAGCATTTCAAATGGTATCCTTGCAAAAATGATATAATAAGTCTATGGTATAAAGCACAAACACGAACCGGAAGACGAAGCGTTGTCGGTCGGTGTGGCGTCCTAGGGGGAGGCCTATTCGCCCTGATGCCGGGGCACTAGAATACGGCATCGGTATCCCCTGCCTGTAGTAAGAGCCTACTGAAAGGGGACCTCTGGGCTCGGGGGTGGTTAGAGGTAGGGCTCTAGCCACCATCTACCAAAGCGAGCCTGGGGAGGACAACAGCGTCGTGTGGCGGACGCTGTTGTAGGCTTTAACGTCTCACGACAGGTACTAGCTGTCCCGGGAGGAGCAGAAGCGTGGTGCTGAGGGCTCCGGTGCGTTCCCATGGAGATCCCGGAGCCCTCGGTCAAGCACCAAGGCAGGCCACCAGGGGGGTTTTAGTGGGTATAATCCCACATAACCCGGCTGCACCCCAAAGCAGACGGGTATCTTGGTGAAGATTTCCCTCTCGAAAAAAAAAAAAACAAAAAAAAAAAGGGGGAGGCCTATGTTCAGCAGTGGACGTCTTCTGGCTGATAATGTAATGTAAATATAGCACAGCAAGCAGTTTAAGGACACAGCCGGCTATGTCCTAAAACCACCGCAGGACTGACAGCAGCATCTTAGTAAACGGTGATCGTTCCGCGATACCAAGCCCCCTGCCAAGCTTGGTGATTATGGCCCTTTTCTAAGGGGAGGCCTTTGTTCGGTAGTGGACGTCTTCTGGCCGATGACGATGATTATGATGATAAAGCACATACAAGGCAAATTTAAAATAACTAACGCCGCCATTAGAATTTTTACTACTGAGGAAAAACCATATACCTATTTATAAAAATGGGCGATAAGATACACCCACTCCTATAAACGAGGAAAAAAAAACAAGCATGTTTAGTTACTTCTAAGCTATGCTTCGAAGAACTAAATAAAATAAGTATGCAAAATGACATCATAGCTAGTATACATTTTATACCTTACTTTTGGCTTTGATAACGTTTTATGACTTTGCGTATTTTGTCATCGAGGTCTACCAAAAAAAACCTTGGAAAGTAAACAAGGAAGAACGCACGCTTAGACAAAGAAGAAGGTAAAATGTGACATAATCGACCGAGCGAAGCGAAGGTCTTCGAGTCTAAGTGAACAAGTCTGCATTTGTGTGTATATGTTTTTATATTTGTCCGACGATAATTTTCGAACCACTAAATAGACATCAAATTTTACCTTATCATATCATATCTTATCACAATTTTAAATTTTAAAAAAACCGACTTCGTTAGAACTATTTATTTAATTTATACAAAAATACAGAATACAGAAAAATCATTGAGGAGTTTCGGTGGCTGTGGTCTTCTTCATCAATTGCACATCACCAAATGATACTTTCTGAATGCAAATGCTTGACTTGTTGATGACGTACCAAAATCGCTATATAAAAATATTTTATCATTATCAGAACTGGCATTTGATAAAAATGGGATCAATCTCGAAGTATCTACTTTTCAATAAAAAAAAAAAATCCAAATCGGTTAATAAATGACGGAGTTCTGAGGTAACAAACATAAACAATTTTTAAAAATAAACAGAAACTAAAAAAAACACTCTTGTTTTTGGAAGTCGGTTAAAAAAGGGGCTTAACACTAGTGTAACCACTGGCAGCCTTACCGCTGATCTCGATCTCTTCCTATACCAACCAACCTGAGACGATTCATAGGAAGGCAAATCGGGATAAAGCTGGTTTGTGGATCCTTTCAAACATTCCTAATCGTTATCACCAACCAAATCGATACAGCTATCGTTTCACAAATACGATAACAGTAACGCAAACAGTGCACTTTACTGCATCGTAAATACACCGGATGTTAAAATTCTGGCGCAATAGCAGATATTGGTGTTTACGACATGCAATACCTAAATAGGACATTCTTTTATCGTATGTGTACAATTTTTACTGTAATAACATAGAACAGATTGACTTTTCAAGAATATGAGAGCAATCTCAGGGCTTAAGGTAAGGTCGTCCGACGACCCTCGATGATTGCAGCATACTTGTAATGTCATGGAGCGACGTCGGACGATCTTACTGAAACCGGCCCTGTAGCGGTAGTGCTCTGTTGCAATGTCCGCCTGGGAAAGTGCCACACAGTCACAATGGTGGCCACGATTGGGGCTGGCGAAGTATATTCTTATCGTATGGCCTAAGGCAAACTGAGCTGCAGCTGCAACACAGAGTGAACTTCTTTCTTTTTTTTCTTCTGTCTTTGCATTCCGATCTTCACAAAAATCTTTCTAATCGCTTTTCTTGTAGCATCGTAAGTTCATGCGATTCCCTACGAAATTTAATATTGTTCTCTAACCCTCCTACTTTAGTTGTATTTTTCCTGTTAAATAAATTAGAATCAGGGATGTCTTATAATCTCCCTGGTCCTATAAGAATTCATTTCATTTGCCCACGTTCGCGATATAACTTATTTAATATGGCGTGTAAGCCAATATCATGGAACCCTATAGAGAACACGTGTAACTTTCTACACACGCTATATAGATAGGTAAAGATATGCTGCATATCCACTACACACACAGTATGTGAATTGCAGATTTAAACTTAGATGAGTCTTTGGGTTTGACAGAAATGCTATGCTACACTGAAAGAGGGTCATTATACTTATCATTAAGTTTTTTTTTTTATGATACCGACAATGACATAAAAAAAAACTTATGAACTTAAGAAAAAAGTGGTCTACAAAAAAGGTCTTGAAGAAATTATGAAGCAGCACAGCGACCCTCTTTCGTCGTACTCTAGCAGTTGACCAGTTGAGTAGTTTGTTGACCAGGAATCAGCGTCCCAGTGTGGCGAGTTTACGCAGCCCTTCACACCTAACCGATTAAAAACCTTTTCTGCTTTTATGACTTACTACACCCACTCACGTGTATTCTAAAACAGAAGTATCTGCGTACTTTTTTTCATATATTTCAAATCAGTACCCGATAACGGAGGTGAGGAAACAATCTATAAAAAGCGTATCTCTTGACACTTTGCCCCAGTTTGAAATGAATGATATGCGCCGATAGCTCGCACTGGTGTAGCGTAAGCAGGTAGTGTTGCCATGGCATGTGCTCTGTTTTTGTACCGTCAGGAAAATTACACGGATTGTGTAGGATTAATTCGTGAAACTTAACCAATTTTTTTTTCTGACAATGTCAGCCAATACTTGTGGGTCTAGAATCATGCCATTTTGCACGAGTGTTTCTTAGATAACGTCGGTGACCATGGCCTGAGAGTTAAATAGGGGATGAAAGTTTTACGGAACTTCGTCATCTTTACTTTGTTTTTGCGAGGCCGAAAGCCGAGCAGCTCCGCGTACGAAGTCGCGGGCATCAGCTAGTGATTCCCATAAAAAGTTACTCTCTTGCATAAACGTTTGATAAAGTAACCAATACAATAAAATTATCTATCAACTTACAATTCCGATGAGCAAAAACTAGCATTTGTCGGTAGTTTTTGCTACAACTTGTTTACATTCAGTTTTTAACAATAGTCAACATGCTTCTTAGCGCGGTTCAGATATAGTCTTCTTCGGTACCTACCAATACTAACACTAGTGTTTAAAATAGGTTCACATTCCCCCCTGAGTCGGAGATGCCATGGAGCACACAAAGACAAGGACAACGAACACCCAGACCCAAAGCACATATATAAATACATTATTCAAACGTATGCCCGACCGGGATTCG
The DNA here is from genome assembly GCA_947579745.1 of Apocheima hispidaria. Taxonomy (NCBI): domain Eukaryota; kingdom Metazoa; phylum Arthropoda; class Insecta; order Lepidoptera; family Geometridae; genus Apocheima; species Apocheima hispidaria. The sequence continues at coordinate 13,120,867 of OX388157.1, forward strand.
AGCACGGAACCTCCTACTTTTAACCACTACCAACTAAGCCAGTATGGTTGTTAACTCAAGCCAGACTTCAACCGGCGGTATTTCCGAGTAACTACAACATGGTGTTCTTAAAAAAGGCTGTTATAGCTCTGCAACTGCAACGTATCTGTGATGCCCCTGATGTTACAGATATCTATAGGCGACGGTGATCGCTTACCATCAGGCGACCCGTCTGCTTATTTAGCACTTATGGCATTAAAAAAAAGAAAGAAAGTCAAAATTGATATCAAGTCGCAAATGTCGCAATAAATAGTATATCGTCATCCGAAGTCCAAGACTGTTAACAGCCAGCTTCCGCCCACCTACGTCGATAAACTACCGTTTATTTTGTTTATTCTACACTAACGATAGGTTAACGATACACGTTCTAGACAGTTAAATCGGCCGTTTACTGCCCATAGGTTTGATGTCTACACTCGCAGAACAAACAAAAGTTATGGCCGTTGTGTGATTGGACAATGGGTCAGATCAGGGGCGCTAGTCTCGACTTTTCGCTACATCACTTTGCGACCGAATTCGGTCCCTATGACGCAAAAATTCGACAACGAACACGAATTGTTAACGAAAAAACGCAATTATAGCGATGAATTTTGCGTCATAGCGACCGAATTCGGTCGCAAAGTGCTGTAGCAAAAAGTCGAGACTAGCACCCCAGAAAAGACAATGGCTTTCATTTCTATCTACGTAACTGGCTATGCTTCTCGGTTTTACCCGTAATTGCCTTGATTTTTAAAAACTTTGAGGCATTTTTAAATTAAAAAAAGACAGGTGGGAGTCTGACTGGCGCACCGATGCTTCCGTACAAGCTTAACTTTATAGTTGAAAAAAATATCTCCCATACATCGATATGCAACACAATCTTATAAACAACTACACATGTAAGCTTGTAATCGCAAAACTTTTTTTTAGTTTTAATTTTCAGATTTATTTTTCTGTTTTCCATTTGAGGTACGGAACCCTAAAAAGGGGGCCACTATCAGAATGACTATATCGCAAAACGACTTCGTCTCAAACATATCGTGTGTGCCAACGGTCGTCGTAGTTCGAGCAGTCTAAATGATAAAAAATCTAACACTGGGGCCAGCCACTCAGCCTGCACAACGGACGTTTTTTTCACAAGAGTGACTGAAAATTCAGATGCAAACATTTCCGGATTCCCCGACGTATGACGGATACAGTCAGATCTATTTTAAGACGGTGGCATACGCTTGTTACGTTTAGTCCAACTGGGAACCAACGGCATGATACTGCGTGGTCACTGATTGATCTTAATGAGTGTAGAAGGTTGTGACTTTCTTTCTAGTTTAACATCCTAGTTCATTCAATAGCCTATGTATTAATCTAGTGTATAAACTACCTCCATACCAAATTTCTTTCAAATGCGTTCAGCCGTTACAGAGTTGAACGAGAACAAACACACTTATATACTTACCTACTTACACACAAATATATGTATATATGTATACAGGGTTATAAGGAAAGGGTATACTAAGCCGAAGAGGGCTCATAGTACTCATCATTATGAACATATTTTACTATGGGACCAACACTGAAATCGAGAAAAAAATCAGCTGTTCCATAGAAGAATGTCATTGACTCTCGACAAAATGTATGGAACAGCTGATATTTTTTTCTCTATTTCAAAGTTGGTCCCATAGTAAAAGTTGTTCATAATGATGAGCCCTTTTCGGCTTAGCATACCAGAAGACGTCCACTGCAGAAAAAAGGCGTCCCCCTTAAGGGGGTATGCATCTACATATGTCGAAATAAAATTATTGACTATTTGCAAGCATCAATACTGCGATATTCTGAGAAAAACTGTAAAGTGCTTTAGACTCCGTTTTGTGGTTTTTACCGACCTAGGTGAGTCAGTCACCGGTCTGGGTTGTCGGTATTTTCCACCCTTCAGTTCTGACTCTCTAAAGGTTTCCGGGAAGAAATCGCTTTAGGCCATAAGGCGATTACACTACCGGATATTTTATTATTGTGTAGCTTAGGTATATTTTTGTGTCTGTATTAAAGTGATATTGAAGTCCAGCGGGAGTCGATGAGATGCTTTGGGCATTAATCTACCCGGCGACTCCCGCAAGCTCCCAGCGTCTTTCAAAGATTTTATTTCAGGCAAACCTATAGTTGTGTTTTTTGGCCAACTCGCGCAGCACGACGTACGAGTTTGAATGACTTCTTTCCAGAAAAACCCGTCCCAGAATGCAGCTCCACCGTGCTAAGAATAACGGTCGGGATCAAAACGATTCATATCTAGACGGAACAATGAGCAATGGGGTGTCATGTCCGAAAGCAGAGTAGGGATATGTATAGAGACTAGTGATGAAGCGAATATTCGCATTCGTGAAGTAAAATAGGAAATATCGAACAGTAGTTTGCAAATGTAACTTTTAAACTATCGCGATTTAAAAACAATTACACACACTCACATTTAGTGTAATTTGCAGTTACATATTTTTTTTTAGGCTGTCGAGTAGAGTTAGTAACATAATTTTAAGCAAAACATGAGATTAAATTTAATAATGAATAAGTTGTGAAGAGTAAAATTAAAGTCCAAGGTGTGCTTAGACTTTTTGGCGGCTCATTCGAAGTACATTATTAATGCCACCACACCACTACATTGTGAACGCACGATCGAACAACACGAGCTCCAAGCTCTGCATAAAAGTGACGAGACCTTATTGAATCGGCAGTTCAAGCCGCAAGATGGCTCTAAAAACCTGACAAAAAAAAAGGAGGTTATAAAAAGAAATGAAGTCTTAGTATTTTCTGACATACACAAAAAAATAAAAGATATAAATTAAATACGTTGCAGCAATTTAACTGGGCTATCTTGCAAGCGCAAACATTATGCAACATATATGTGACTAGTATCTGCGCCATAAAAAATGCGTCAAAAAACCTGTTGATAATGCATCCTTGTACATCATATAAAGAATAAGACTAGGTCAGTTACAGCTTTATCTGAAGTTGCAAATTCGCACTTATCTTTAGCCCATAATAAACTAAATTCGGTCATCGAGTAATTAACCTTTATAAAAAGTTTTATCTAATTAATACGCAGAAATGATATGCAGCTTAAATCGTATGCCAGTCTGTTCATCTTTTTTTCTGATTGTATTTGACCGATCTATGCGAAGGTTGCAGAGTCTACCGGAACATATGGGCGATTGTATGTATGTTTATATATGTGTATGTTTGTGAGTATGTTTATCCGACAATAACTTGCAAACCGTTGATCTGATCTTTTAATTTTGTAGGCAAATAGCTCATTTCAAACAAAAACAAATCTATGAAAAACATATTTATCAGAATAAGTAAAATATATTTTTTTCCGGTCAAGAAAACCCGCAAGGCGAAAGCTACAAAGAATAGGTCAGTCCGAATCAGCCAAGTAATCTCTGTTCTTACACTGACCTGCACTATCATCGAGCAATGGGTCCGGTTCGCAACTATTTCGCATACATTGTTGCTTTTAGGGTACCGCGGCCCTGTAGGGTTAAACGGCATGAACGGTACATGACATGAAAGTAGTCAAGGCGGAGCAGGGTGGGTTATTTCCCCCTTTTTCCACATAGACTCACCTAGTCATGTATTGGAATTCCTAGCTCAGTTTTAGCTTGAAAGATCGCTATAGCCACGAAGTAGTATGTAGTGCCTAGTGAGTAGGAAAACTATCGTAAATAAGTATATTTCAATATTCGTATGAAAGCAAAGTAAATAGAAAAATGGGTATTTATTAAACGCATCGGTCACTTTAGAAACAGGTTCAAATAAAATAGTATTATTATCATATTCTATTTTGAAAATAGTATTCAATGATAATAATTCATCTTATTTCGTAACTATCAAAAGCCGCAGTCGTATCAAGACCAATAAAGTTTCGAGATATAAAAATGAATACGTTCGTCTCGAGGAAAAAACTTCGCTTGCGCGATTCAGAACTCCCTACATTACAACTGTCACTGTATACAAAAGGTCAAAAAATGCACAAAAATGGATCAACGCCATCTAGCGACCTATAAGGAGAACATTGTCTCTCTGTCTGGATGTTTGTCGCGTTCGGCTAAACGGCTGAACGAATCTTGATAAAATTGGATATGGAGTCACTGTACATCACAGAGACGGACATAGGATACTTTTATTTAATAGAGTGAATATTCTTAATTAGGTCCAAATACAATCGCCCTAATGCCGGGCCACTAGAATACGGCATCGTTATCCCCTGGCTTTAGTTAGAGCTTACTAACAGGGAACTTCTGGGCTTAGAGGTAAAAAATCATTCTGAGAAAAATGGGAGTGACTGACAAAAGGCTGGACAAAAAACTGGACAAAAGACGGATGAAAGGACTATGCAGTTTTTTATTTGAAAGCCGGTTTTATTGAATTGGTTTTTAGTTGTCTGTTGAAAACCTTCCACCGGTTTTAGTATTATCGTAGTTAATTTAGCATATAATTGTAGTTTTGGACGTTTTGCTCTACCGTCGTTTCACTCCTTGGTCATTGTGCGCCTTGGACCTAACACTCTTTAGACATTTTGCTCTTTTGTCAAGTTGAGACGGTTTGTCATTTTGCGACTAAGCGGTTTAAAAGTAAGCTGTTTGTCATGTTGACCTTTTTTAAACTAAACTCTAAAACAAAATAAAAAATGTACAGAACTCTCGAACCAATCCCACGCTTCTGTCCTTCATATCAATATTTCAAGATTGACCGTCGACATGGCAGAGAGCGGTGTAAGATCGTTTTTTGCGTAGCAACACGCATTTAATCTGTAACACCGAATATTAATTATTACGCGTGATTGCGATCGGCAGATAGGTCAAGAACCTGGTGTACTAGTTGCTATGTAATATATCTAGACAAGGCACACTGAGCAAAGATAGAGGAACTCCAAATCCACATAAAAGTAAGTAACTGCGTCCTCGGAAACTAAAGATTTTTGTAAGGTCTGCTATGTATATCGGCTATTGTTGAAAGTATTTTTTTTCCGGAACTCCATAACACTGACGAGGAGATGTTTTTTTGGCTAAGTTGGTAGCGCGTCTACTTTATGAACAAGAGTTCCAAGTTCGTTTCCCGGCTGGACAGATGTTTTAATGATGGATTTAAATATCTGCTCTCAGTCCCGGGTGCTTTCTATAGTATCCATGACACAGGAAAACCTAGTGAGAAATTATGAGTGAAAAGCGTTATTATATTATAACTAGCATGCCACATGCTTCGCTCACGTTGGCTACACTGTAATTTTATAACTATATTTCGCCTGTTCAGGGATTGATTTTCGAAAAATCCTGAGACATGCCTTTCTTTATTATTAACTAGCTGCTCCTCGCGGTTTTACCCGCTTTGCTATGTATTATTCCAGGGTGTAAGCTATCTCCATACCAAATTTCATTCAAATCTGTTTAGCCGTTGATGAGTTGAACGGGTACAAACACACTTACCTACTTACATACATACACAGAAACTTTCGCATTTATAATATTAGTGTGATGTTTAGTACACCCGAATTTTTATTGGCGTTGCAAAATTTTTGCAACACTATTGTCCACTATTTGAAGAGTCCAAATTTCACGTCTCTATGAGCGGTTTCGTCTGTGCATTGACTCCCAGAAAAGGGCTTGTTATTTTCTATAATAGATAGAATCATCAATATAATCCTCTAATTATTATAACCCTCTATATATGTTCTGTGCCTCTAGTAAGAGTGTCTACACACGAAACGATTTGGTCGGTCCCGACATCGCTTGAAAGAGATGGCTATATATAAGTTTCTGGGGAAGCAAAAGGGAGAAGCTATAACCTTAAAAACAAACTATTTAGGTTATAGCTTCTCCCTTTCGCTTCCCCAGAAACTTATATATAGCCATCTCTTTCAAGCGATGACGGGACCGACCAAATCGTTTCGTGTGTAAACACTCTTAGTTTCCCCGTATCTCACATAGACTGATTCGTGACGTATAAACTCGTATTTACATGACCTTCACTGGGACATCTTTTTGGAGTATATTACTTGAAACATTAAATGTAATAACTCTTGCAATTGCTAGGACTTGTTTTGATTACCTTGAATTATTACTTGAAAACTAGAATTACCTGATATCATGGAATGCTCAATAGCTCACAGACTATGAGAAGCAGAAACGAAAATTACCAACAATGACTTTTTTTTTGTTTTTTATTTTTTTTATTTGTATATATATGTATTACAATATTGCTCCACGGACTCCGGGGTCCGTGTCATTTATCAAATTTTACAAATATTTTATCAACTAAAACTGACTATAAAAACTAAAGATTTTACAAAAGGAATATACCAACGAATATACTAATAACGAGCTAAGTGCTATTATTATAGATTTGCGTATATACTCCGAGCATCCAGCTCCCGCAAGCAGCACCCGTTCACGAGTTGACGCATGTGCCAGCCATCGCTCTCCTCAACTATATTGGAGGGAAGAGGGCGACCCGCCACACGACGCCGCCGCAAGAAGAAGCTTTTTAGTGAGCGTGACTGCTCTGGGGTATACAAGCAAAACTAACAACAAAGAAAACAAATTTTTTGTCCCACGGTAGTGCAGTGTGGCAAGAGTTTCTCCCTACTTTTCAAACATAGCTGTCAAGTTAAATCAGCAATATAAAACACTTTCTTAGAACTGTTTATGAGTGTAATCGCGTAAGAATAGTCGAATAAGCAAGATACGGAAAACATTTTCACATGAATTTATTTACCTGTTTTCATGACTATTGTAAATAGGTAAGAATTTGCTTACCTTCGACTGTTCCGTATATTATGTATATTATTATGTACTCAATGAATCGACCATTATTTGGAAACTGTGATCATGTATTTTTGATGAGGTAGCGGTGTATATTTTTTTATTTTTGTTATTTGACGCGAAGTCACTTAAGCTAGGGACTTTCGGTGACGATCAATAAGCCAAAACAACGAGCAAGTCGCTCGCCTGATGTTAAGCGTCACGCTTGCCCATAACAGTTCAGTGCCCCCCAGAATTTTGAACTTCAACACTTCAAAACTATGCGCGGCAATGCACTGCGCTCGTCACCCTGAGATGTTAGATGTTAATTCTCTGTATGCCCAGTAATTACGCTGGAAACATTGCCCTTTAATCCGAAACACAGTAATGCTTGCACACTACTGCTTGGCGGTTGAATAACTGGCTATGGTGTGGTACTTCCCCAGGCGGACTCTGCAAGAGAGCCCTACCACTAAAAAACTTGTCCTACCGCCGACAATGAACGAGAAGCGAGTAGAGCTAGATACTAGAAACGAGCTAACGAGAAGCGAGTGTACTGTTCCGATAACTTTGTCGCTGTGCTATGTGTATACAGCTATGCTTCGCTATGACGCAAAATTAAACGCTATGTTTGCGTATTTTCGTTAACAATTCGTGTTCAAAGTCGAATTTTTGCGTCATAACGACCGAATTCGGTCGCAAAGTGCTGTAGCGAAAAGTCGAGACTAGCGCCCCTGGGCTATTGGTAGCCAACGCAACCCGTAGGCATGTTCCATACATTATACCTAATAACTGCGATAACTCTTACTGTAGTAGAGAGTGACCGCTGGGAGTCTCACAGCGAGTTTTCTGTCCGCCAAACGAGCTTCGCTCAGCGAGTATTATCTTTGATAGCCTTTGTCGCTGCGACAAACTAGTGGAGAGAGAGTTCACGCCTACAGTTTGAACAGTTAGCTATTAATATATCTGCCTCTTTTATTCAAACGTAATCTACATCTATTATACGTTTCTTGAGCGATAAAACAGTCTATAGTTCGTCGCTTCCTCGTCGGCGGTGAGACAATTGCCTTAGATCTGTGCTAAAGTGAAGTATATGATTTAAAATTTTAAACCAACGATAAAACAAGACTTTTCCACGCCCGCTTGTAGGTACGCCGCGCTCTGATAAACCGAATACAAAGTCGATGGAATCAGCAAGTAAAATTACCAATGAAAAAAACAGAAAGTAACACTGTAAATATTGAGAATATCCACGATAACCAGAACTTTATGGCCACTTCCATAGTTTACCTAAATGAGCAATTCCTTGTAACCAGGTCAGATATTTGAGTTGAGTTCCCCCGGGACCTGTTTCACAAATGTTGACAATTTCACAGGTAAGCTTATAGACGAATCCGCATGTATGTTCTATGTTATTGCAGACAAATTATTGACAATAAAAACGTGCGTGACTCAGGAACTCAGGCGTGACGTGGTATGGTGAATACTGCGACACCTTGCCATCACGAGTATCACGAGACATGAAGACAGTGCACAATAATTTATCGAGTTGTTAGCTTTCGTGAAACAGGGCCTGGATTCTTGCAATGATAACACTTGAGCACGGGCCTGTAAACGCTTACTCATAAAGTTGAAATGCAGTGTCTTGTACCTGAAAATGAAAACATAATTTTTATAAAACATTTTGTCGAATCTTAGCAAACTACATTTTTTGTTCGTTATAGATAAAATTAGTTTTGATGTTTGCATTACTCAAAATACAAAATATAGTAAGGGTTTTTACACTTAATTAAAAACCTAAAACATCTGTTTCATAAAAATTCACTAACTGACAGATAAGCCACATCCAGCCAGATCGTAGGGTATTACAGAAGAACCATGTTATTTTGTACAGAAATATATCCTAATCCTAACTAATATTATAATTCAAAGGAATATAGCGGCAGTCGTATCAGGACCAAAATAAAGCTTCGAGGTATGAAAATGAATACGTTCGTCTCGAGGAAAAAACTTCGCCTGCGCGATTCAGAACTCCCTACATTACAATGGTCAGTACAAAAAATACAAATACAAAATTCATATTTTGGAACAAAAACTTAGTGAATAATGCAAATAGAACGATGCTACCCGCATAAGTTAATAACTGTGTCGCGGGTAGCAACGCCCACCTCCGAAACACCCATTAAACGGGAGCTCCAAAATTAAGAGAGTAATTACTTAAATTTTTACAATTGAAATATATTAAAGTTATAAGTAATTCTAAAAAGACTCTGGGTGCGTGAGTGCGCGCGCGTATTTGTTTGTGTTTATTGAGAGTGTGAGTGTGTGTGCGAGTGTGTATGGGTGAGTGCATGTGTTAGTGAGTAAGTGTATATTTGCGTTTAATGAATTATTTCAAAACTGTGATTAAATCCTCAGTGTCTAGGTATGACAAAGATAGAAGCCATTCAACACATTTCAGTTTACATTTATATGAGGGGAGCGGGTAAATACATAATTCTTTGTTAAGTTTATTATATAATAAAGAGCTGACGGCATGATAATGCCGACTTGCAATAGCCGTGCGACATCGCTCATAGCTACACACCCTGTCAGATCTACGTTTATTAAGTAGGTCCGGATCGTAGGACATTTGGGAGTGTTTCTTTAAAATGGTTTGCAATACAAAGAGCTGTCTCACAGTAAGGACTCCACATAACGAGTACAGATCAGAGGTGGGAAAACGGCGAGGTTTCTTGGTTATGACTTTAAGGACAGCTCTCTGCGCCCTCTCCAGTCGTATCATATAGGATTTAGCACAGCAACCCCAGGAGGTAATGCAATAAGACAGAACGGATTGGGCTAGCGCATAATAAATACACATTAAATATCGTAAGTCAACCACAGATCTGAGACTCTTGAACACGTAGATTAGCTTACGAACTCGGGGCACCATATAATTTATGTGAGGTTTCCAGGTCATAACATTATCCACAATGACACCCAAATACTTTATTGAAGTCGCATGCTCCAACGGGGTGCAGTCACAACAGCTATTTATTAAGTTTGTTGGACAAGTGTGAGCACGGATAGCGAAAGAGGAGGAAGGTTGCATAGAGATATTGGGTGCAAAAGTGACAACCTTAGTTTTAGACAAATTGAGTGTTAGCAAATTCCCATTTAACCAAGTCATTAAAGTACGGAGAGCATCTTCACAGCGGTCGCCAACATCTTGCCAATTTTGACCATCTACTAAAAGTACTGTATCGTCGGCATAAGTTATTATTTTACAGCTTGGTAGAGACATATTACATAAGTCATTGATATAAATCAGAAAGAGAATCGGTCCGATAACGCTACCCTGTGGGACGCCGAAATTAACGGATTCTTCACCACTGTAGTGATCATCAATGCCTACGCATTGCGTACGGTCAAACAAAACATACAGTCAGTCCATACAAAACGTCAAAAAAATACATAAAAATGGATCAACGCTATCTAGCGAACTATAGGAAGTAACTTTGTCTCTCTTCTGGATGTTAGTCGCGTTATCACGGCTAAACAGCTGAACGGATCTTGATAAAATTTGATAAGGAGTTACTGTATATCACAGAGACGGACATAGGATACTTTTTTATGTCCACGCGAACGAACAGCGTCGCCGGTAATAACTAGTACCTCATATATCGTAGATGAAGACTGAGAACGGATTTTTGGAAATAAATCCCCAAGAAAGGATGAATATGTGATTACTTTACATTACTTATTGTTTGCGAGCGAACACACGGACAAACCTCTGTGCTAAGTCCTAAGTCTGCGAGTCAAAGGCCGAGCACCACCACGTACGAAATCCCGGACATAGTCTCGTAGAATAATAAATACCTAAAACTAGTTCTTAGTTATGCCTAAAGCCTACAGACTCACAGAGTAGCACACATAAAACAAGTTTAATGACCGCTAGATCAATTTACTATTATGATACGAGATATTTCAACGTTTACTTTTATAATTCGGTAGACAGAGAAAAAAAACAATCACGTGGGAACTAGATAGACTTGTATTTTTCATCTCAACGTCTTTACAGCACTAACACCACTCCGCGGACTCGCTTGCGAAATTTTGTCTGACGCCATCCATTACTATCTACATTAGATGGATGACAGATGTTAGGTAGGTTTTGATGTCTGTATGTTTTAATAGTGTCGTCAGTTTTCGACTTAACTTGCGCGCTCAAGTAAAAATAATATTATTATTATATTATTAATTATATTATTTATTGCTCAACATTTTCATGCTTCCTCAAAATAATTATAAAAATATGTAACACTAGCAGAGCTCCGTGGCCGCTATCCTACAGAAGCCGAATGTTTTTCCGGGATAAAAAGTGCGTTAATCCAGAGTATGAGCTACCTCCATACCGAATTTCATCCCAATCCTTTCAGCAGTTACAGAGTTGCATGGGAACAAACACACCTACACACAAACTTTCGCATTTATAATATTAGTGTGATGTGATGTTGGCCATTGGGTCAAGGGCCAAATTCTTAAGGCCAGCACAAAGTCATAGGAGGTTCCTCATTCTGCAGCACCAGGGCCCTGCTCCGCTGCTGACGAAAATCTAGGTTTAGGTGTTTTATAAATATGTATGTTTTTAAATTATATTTGTTTTTTGTTTAGCAGGTTTTCGTTCGGTGTGGCGCTCTAAGAGGGAGGCCTATGTTCTGCAGTGGACATCTTCCGGATGATGATGATGATTGATGATGAAGTTTTTATTTTCGTATTGTAAATGTCTAGACTTAAGAATGAAAAAAAATATACAAATAATTCCCAGGTAGAATTGACCATGGGGGTTCTATGAAAATCGAAAACTAGTTTTAAATGCGTCGCATCGTGTGTGGATGTCTCTAACAATTTTCCCATTTCCCGCGGGAAAAGTTTCAACATCCAAAATATTTCCAAACCTTTGGGTCTACAACACGAGCGACGTTACAAAGATGGGAGAATAATATTATGTAAATTCTCATGGTTGTTTTACCACTTTGGTAGGTGATTTAATTTCAAGGGCATTCAAAAGAGATATTACGAGTCGACATTGTATTTTATTACTTTGATTAATAAAAGGTGATGGGAGAACAAGCGAAGGCCAAAAATTTTAGTTGTCATGTTTTTAGGGTTCCGTTACAAAAATAAAAAAGAAAAAAACCTCAAATTTTCCTCAAAATGAAAAAATCGGAACCCTTATAGGATCACTTCGTTGTACGTCAGTCCATCTGTCTGTCAAGAACAAGCGAAGGCCAAATATTTTAGTTGTCTTGTTTTTAGGGTTCCATAAAAAAAAAAAAAAATTAAATTTTCCTCAAAATGAAAAAAACGGAACCCTTATAGGATCACTTCGTTGTACGTCAGTCTATCTGTCTGTCAAGAACAAGCGAAGGCCAAATATTTTAGTTATCTTGTTTTTAGGGTTCCGTAAAAAAAAAAAAACTTCAAATTTTCCTCAAAATGAAAAAATCGGAACCCTTATAGGATCACTTCGTTGTACGTCAGTCCATCTGTCTGTCAAGAACCTTATTCTCAGGAATGGTATCAAGCTGAGGTCTACGTTTCCATGGAGCTGTAAAAAGTCAAGCTTATTCGAAGCAATTAAAAAAATATGGCCATTTATGCCGCATATTATTTATTATATTTTATTATATTATTATTATATATATATTTTAGTATATAGTGGTTATCATAAGTTATTTAATTATTAATATGTATTATTATTAGTTTGTATGTCTACAATTATATTGGTTTATTAGAGTGTAAGTTTCACACAATCTCCATCGTTGCAAAAAGCTCCACCTCTTCTATGAATCCTCTCGATCCTAAGGTTGTCTGGAAGAGATCGCTTTCAGCGATAAGGCCGCCAGTTGTTACATTAGTTTTTAAGCCTCTATTTAAATTAATGTAAAATGTTTGTCTCCTTTTTAGCACTTAGAGTTAATCAAAACCTATGGGGTTACTGCTGTTGATATAACCATGAAATTTGGCAAGAAGCAAGGTCTTACAGCACAAAGCCTACAACCACCGACCGTATTTTTTTCAGTAATAATTCTTTCCATCCAAAGGTTGTCTGAAACAATTCGCTTTAAGCGATAAGGCTGCCCATTACACGACCAGTTTTTTCAATATTGTTTATTTTTAAGTTTAATACTAAAACAATAACACTTTATCGACACCACAAGAGGACATAACAAGAAAAAATAACATTAGAGATTGGTACAACAGGGCGGCCTTATCGCAAAAAGCGATCTCTTCCAGACAACCTTCAGATGAGTAAAAACATATTACGTGAGGGAGTAAGGACGGTTCGCGTGGACATTATAAAGTATCCTATGTCTGTCTTTGTGGTATAAAAATCAAATCTTTGTGGTATCAAATTTTATCAAGATCCGTTCAGCCGTTCCGTGAAGACGCAACAAAAATCCAGATAGCGAACAGAGTTACTTCCTATATTTCGCTAGATGGAGTTTATCTATTTTGTGTATGTTTTGACGTTTTGTATGGACTGACAGTTGTTATACAGGGAGCTCTGAATCGCGCCAGCGAAGTTTATTCGTCGAGACGAACGTATTCATTTTTATAGCTTGAAGCTTTCCTGATACGACTGCGGCTATATTCCACTGAATTATAATATTAGTTAGGGGTTAGGATTAGGATATTACTGCCTTATGTCCTCGTGTAAGTCTATTCAAGATACAAACAAAAACTATGAATTACTAGCTACGTCCCGCGGTCTCACCCTCTATTTTACAGAAACCGAATATTTACCCGGAATAAAAAGTAGCCAAAGTGTTAATCCAGGATCCACACCAAATTTCATTAAAACCTGTTCAGTTACAGAGTTTAAAGGGAACAAACACACTTACATACTTAACTACTTACCTACATGCCTACTTACGCACACACAAACTTTCGCATTTATAATATTAGTGTGAAGTTTTACAACTTCATTGAATGAGTAAAAACGTTAGTGACTCATATGTGAAAAAAAAAAAAAACTGCCTGAGTCACACGGTTGTAAATGGGTACTATCAAACGATTAACTAGAGTTTTTTGGCGGGAACGTGAAGAAATCATGTCGCGTCATTTTATTATTTTCCAAAACTTGTGTTATTTCGAGTGTTAATGTGTAAATATGGTGAATTTTTACCCGTTAAGTGTTCGTGAACATGCACAAGTGTTGGTGAAAGGTATAATGTCGTGAAACGTGAATTTTCGTGTTGTTTCCAAAACTCCATAGAAGGCTCTAGTAAAGTTTTCACCACTTTACTGGGGCATGACTTGGACTTGACCGTGACTTGATTTGCTCGCTTTTGACTGTGACTATGACTTGTATGATAATATTTAACAAAACTTGAATATATATAACTATACTTGACACTGGCAAATGCATAAGACGTGCGACGCCAAAATCCTCTTAGGAGGAAAGAGAAAAAAAAAAACGATTAACTATAAAAAAATATACTGAAAATCTCACACACGACTATTTAACACTTACGTGTATAGACTAGTGTTATTATTTTTAAAAAAACCTTACTGAGATATGTAGCCTAGACACTTCGGACATAAAGCCTAAAGACTAGCCTTGTGGCTCAGTGGGAGGATTGCCACCTTCTGAGCTGTAGATTGTGGATTCGATTCCCAGGACAAACATTTTGTGTGATGAACATGTATGTTTGTATCTAAGTATTGTATGTATTATTTTTTGTAATACATAACAGTATTCAAAAAATGTGTTCAATCGGCTATCAGCGGGCTTATCCTCTACGTTCGTGATTCTGATTGCGAGAGCATGCCGTCTCGCTCGTACCAACTTAGTCGCAATATGCGCGGTCCCGCTCGTGCAACTCTCGCTATCGCTTTCAGAGTTACGGGATAAGCCCACTGGGGCGCTAGTCTCGACTTTTCGCTACAGCACTTTGCGAACGAATTCGGTCGCTATGACATAAAATTTCGACTTTGAACACGAATTGTTAACGAAAAAACGGAAACATAGCGTTGATTTTGCATTTTGTGAAAATTCAACGCTATGTTTCCGTTTTTTCGTTAACAATTCGTGTTCGTTGTCGAATTTTTACGTCATAGCGACCGAATTCGGTCGCAAAGTGCTGTAGCGAAAAGTCGAGACTAGCGCCCCTGGTTTTTTTAAACTGCGACGGGGGGGCGCGGGGCGGTGAATTTAGCGAGTCGGTTTGTAGGTTGATCGTGGCGTGCGGGCACAGTGCGTGTGTCGCGGGCGGCCCGAGACTTTAAATTTTTAAACCCCGACTACAAATGAAGCCCCTCCCTCAAAACTAGGACAAATCCGGGGAAACCCGGACGGTGGCAGCCCTAGCTGTATAGGAATGACCGTTTTTATTTATTTATTTAAGAAACATAGCAATTTTTCAATTACGTCTAACTTTATCAAAATAAATTAAGTGAATTCTAGACAAGACAACACAAAATTTTACTAAAATAATCGTAACTAATTTATAAAAGCGAATTAAACTCTCTGTCTGTGTGTTCACGGCTAAGCGGCTGAACGGATCGTCCTGAATTTTTGCATATAGCTTAAGGGGCGGCGTCGGACATATGTTACTTTTTTCTCGGGAAAATGTTATTTTTTTGTAGGTCCACGCGAGCGAAGTCGAGGGTAACAGTTAGTACTTTATACATTTCATTTAAATCGAAAAACAAGTATCGCGTAAATTCTTGAAGCTGTCAGGTCGTTGCTTTAAATTACCTTCAATACTCACGAGCATTGGAATGCACCGAAAATGGCCAATGTTAGGTATCGGCAAGCGGTGATGTAAGTATGCTCAATGCCAAGGTTTGCAGTCGTTGACCGCATGCAGTGTGACCATTCGCTTTTAACCATCTGGGACTTTTCACTGAAAACGGATAGAAAATAAGACAAGTTCTTTTTTTTTCTTCAGGTTAAGCGTTTGAACACACCAGATATAAAAAAAGTAGTTTAGCCAAAATATTTCGATTTCGTTCTGAAGTGACGCTGCCGTGGTATACTCCGAGATTTTAATAAGAGAGATAGTAGCTAGAACTCAAAGTGCCCTGCCTTACCCGTGACTCTGGTTTTTTAACGAAGTTGGTTTAGAAAGAAGGCCGAATCTGCAAGAGAGCTCTACCACTACTCTACGTCTAAGTTTTTTTTTTTTTTAAGTTTTCCTTCAAAAACGAACCGTGTAATCACCCTACGTTTAATCTGTCTTAATCAGTCACTAGTAACGACTCAGAATTACTCGGTAATGTATGTAACGTAATGTCCTTCGATCTAAAATACACTTTGTTGGAGTGGTTATAAGATTTAGTGTTATTTGCACATTTTTAAAGTAAGGCGTGAGAGGTATGTCATACGATTTTCATTGTTTATTTTTATAATGAAAAATATTACGAGAGTACGATAGGTACGTGCATAATATATTTTGTTTAGTAAATTTGGGAAAACAACAAAAAATGCAAACGTGCGAGTGAGACAGCTGTGGCACGTGCACGACTATAGTTTATTATTGACTAGCTGCGCCCTGCGGTTTCACCCGCTATTCTCCAAAAAACGAATGTTTTTCCGGGATAAAAAAATAGTTAACCTACGTGTTAATCCAGGGTGTAAGCTGCTTTCATACCAAATTTCATTCAAATCCATTCAGCCGTTACAGGGTTGAACGGGAACAAACACACGTACATACTTATCTATTTACATATATACATACTTACACACAAACTTTCGCATTTCTAATATTAGTGTGATGAAGAATATTACGAGAATACGATAGGTACGTGGATAATATATTTATGTTTAGTAAATTTGTGAAATCATCATAAACATGCAAAAGTGCGAGTGAGACAGCTGTGGCACGTGCACGACAATACAGTTTATCATTGATAACTATCCAGTAGCCAACAAGCTCTCGTATGTAGCTTTCATACATCATACCTAACAACTTTTGTTCCACCACTTTTAATAGTTCGTAATTTTTTTCCCCCAAAATATAAACAAAACCCTTTTAAGGGCTCCAAGTGACAAATGAGAAGAAACGCAGGCCCAGGGTGAAGCACCAAAAAGTTCAAGGAAAAAAAAACACACAAACTTTAATTATTGTTTATTATTAATGTAATACAAAAAATAACTAATACAAAATACATATGTACAAAATTTTATTATTGTATATTTATTGTTTGTGCACTAGGTGTTACACGGAACTTCGTTCACATGGACCTAAATAAAATGTTGTCTATGTCCGTCTCCGACCCTTAAGCTATATTTATACAAAAATTTTGGTCGATCCGTTCAGCCGTTTAGCAGTGAAAACGCGACAAATTCATACCGATCCGTTCAGCTCTTAAGCCGTAAAAAAAGCGACAAACACCGAGACAGAGAGACTTGAGACATAGAGTTACTTTCGCATTTATAAATTAGTTAGGATGTATAAAGTTTCATAAAAAGCGAAGTACAAAGTACAGTTTGTTAGTTACCAATAACTTTATCTATTGAGGCAAAAGCACATACACTTTATACTAACAATATTCTAAATACAATCTTAACTTAAATAAAAGAGCTAAAATAACAACCAAAATTATTATAAATTTATTATAGATAAAAAACAGAGCTCAGGTCACTATCCCCAGGCAGGGTACCCAAAAGGCTGGTGAGGTTACCTCGTTGAATAGCAATGCTAATTCTCTTGCCGAGGTAAGCACCAGTCCTTTGGTCGTTTGTTCTTAGCAATTACCCCGTATTTACTTAATTACAATTTTTTAATTTTATTATACTTATTACTTTTTTTCCTTAGTATTATTTTGAAAAAAAGTTACTTTAGAATATACGCATGATATAATACTATATTGTCTTTGTATTATTCTTTATTCGGAACCGATTTAGAAACAGTGTTTTAAAACGACCGCAGTTTTAAATCAATATGAAGCTCAAAATCAATATCAGATAATAACCAGGCCTTCGTGATTGTGTTTTATAAAACACTAGTATTTAGTGGTAATGACAATAGAAACTAATTAAAATAAAATAACATTATTATAAAAGCAATAATATTTTAATCAAATATTAAAATATACATTTAAGTATAATTATTTTAAAACAGATTCTAAAACGGCTGACGTTTACATAACAATTACAATTTCCAGTAACCTTAGCGTCACGAGTAAGTAATTATATTTTTCTTAGATTTTTTACTATTTATTATTTCATAATTACAGCAATGAATTATTGTTCTAAACAATATATATTTTTGTGAATAGCGCCTCGCAAGCAAATAAGCATACCACCGCCTATGGAACCCGCAACTCTTGGCTAGTAATCCGCTTGCCCGTAAATATGTTCATACGCCCTTTTTAAAGTAATTAAAGCTATTTCTATAGCAACCAATAAAACAACAGAAATCGTTAACAATAATACAATATCAGAAACAGAAGTCAAAAGAGAAGATTTATCAACCAAACCACATCGTAAAATGCCGAAAGCTTGTCCCGAAAACAATCATAGGCAGGCCAATGAGCACTCAAAATCGAATCAAAAACCGAGATACGATAAATAGGACTATTCGAAACAATCGTAAAGTTCACGATAAAAGTTGTCTCGATAAAAGTCGAATCGATATGTGTTGAATCGATTGTATCGTTGAGATGACGCAAGATAAAGTTGCTGTTACATTTGGCCAGAAATCGGAATATAGTTATTGATTCGACCATGACCTTTACCTATTATTGGACTATGTGGTTTGAAAGATATGCCATCCATCAGCAGGACAGGTGACTGCTAAATATGTAGATAATTTTATTTTTAAAAATCAGGTTACAGTGATTTTATTACAGGTTGTAATATAATTCTCAATTTCTGAAAGATGTAAAAGGAACCGCGTTGTTTTTAAGCGTTTTCCTTTGGTCAAAAATCTTCCACACTTTCAAAATTAACCTCAAGATTTAACACGGAAGTGCACAATCTAGAACGATGACGTCATAGATATGAATCATAATAGATTGTTTTGATATATATCGGAATGGATACATCAATGGTCACGGACCTCTTGCCATTTCGGCTTGGCAGGTGACACCATAGTACATGGATGAATTAAAGAAGGGTTTTGTTACTACGAACTAGACCATGGCATTCATTCATTCACCATTTAAAAGCGTAGCTCTAGTGGATGGAGTAATTTCAAGGCTCGACGGTCTTCTTCCAGCGTTTTCCCCTGCTTGCACGATATGACATCTTCCGTCTCTTTTTCTGGTCGTAGAATGTTCTCCTTGGTCTTCCGGGGCCTCTTTTTCCTTCTATCGTTCCCTCTTTGATGGTCGTCTTTGTTAATCATTTACCAAAAATCTTGCCTCTTCTGGTTCTACTTCTGTAGGGAACAATAGAAATCGAATTTGCATTACTACGACCTGCTATAGACAGAGAATAAACAAGAAAAACCTTTAAAGAAAGTTAAAGGCATGAGATTTTGTTTATAGTCATAAACTCCCTCTGTTTATGACTATAAACAAAACCTTACAAATAAATGACTGCTGTAATTTAACTCATAGAAATATAATCATTTCCATCATTGACTACTCTGACAAAGTAAAATCAATTTTAGTACCTACAAAATTTAAATCTTACTACAATAATGCATTCGTATTATGTTACTCGAAATTATTCAGTTTGGTCAATATTGGCATATACTTGATAATGTTAATAATTTGAAATATTTTAAACCAAACCTATATTTTCAATTTCACAAAATTTGCCCAAAATACGAGAAGTATGCTCGTATTTTAAAATTTATTACAAAAACTGGCAACATACACACATTTCAACCAGATCTTTATACAGCGATTACGGAGACTATCAATAAATACACGGGCATGTTTCGGCCACACGTCAAACCTGTATTTAATTAGGTATCATATTTTTTTATTGCGACCGTTACGACAACGATTCCGCTGGTAAACATTTTAATGTGGACGCTGCAAGGAGTCGGACCTCAGGATGTCTTTTCGGACTTCATGGAAACCACTCAGCACTGCACGTAGCTCATCATACGATATCCATACTCATTAGAAAGAACTCAACTTTAGTATTGTCACAGTGCCCTCTGGATGTACCTAATGTAATGTCAAGGAATCACAATACATAGCCGTGATATCGATTCTGTTCTAAATATTTTCAGACAATGGCTAACTACACTTTTTGTTCTGTATATTCGGTTTAGTCAAGAGATTGGTTCAAGCGAACCAATGTAATCCTGAATCTCTATCTGGCTTGATGAAGTGATGTTTTCGGTTAAATACTTTTTATTAAAGAAAGTACTTTAGTTTTTTTCTGTGAGCCTTTTATTTTGTCATTTTGTTTTACAAGACGAACAAGTCTCCTTGCTCCGCAAAAACATTTTACGTAGTATTTTTGAAAGGGGGACGTCTGAAAACAACTTTTGATTTCAGCGGGTTCCCCGTGGCACGCGTTATGCTAATGTTATAACCGTTTCCGGTTTTCATAGCGCAGGGAATCCTATTTGGGCTCAGCAATGTTTTGTTTGCGTTATATCTTGTTGCTATAAGCGTGTTGTGGTTAAACGTTAAGCTTTTGAAGGATATTTTGACTAAATGCCCTGGAAACGAAGGCAGATAATGACAAGCAACTATTACTTCTGCGCACTACTTTTGCTTTCTTGGGTCGACGTTAGTTGACATTTTGATTGTTTTTCTGGGAATACCACAAAATCACTGAGCTGCTTTGTGATGTCATCAAGAGAATTGGTTTTATTCTATGCCATTCAAGTTACCAAAATTAACATTATCATTATCATTAAAAGTGCTAAGATCAATTCCAGGAATGGAGGAGGAAAATATGGGAACTCCCACAACAAAAGTAAGCTAGGCAGCGACTAAATAAAATAAACTGTTGATTTTTGACAGCGCCTCACTTGATTTGACTTGATACAGTCTACGATGGAACGCGCTTATTAACAAAGAACCAAATCACGCACGAATTATAGACTCAGATTGTATTTTTCGACAAACAACAAGCATTGTAATCCCAAGCAATCCGCAAATTTAGTAATTGTAGGCAAAAACTTTTTACAGTCTAGTCTTCGTAGTCCTGATTTTGGAGGTAATCGTGGCAACCCTACCAGGGTTGGTGTTGTTTGAGGTGACTGTATCGAGGTGTGAGTGTTAGCCGCGACGGTGTCAGCGAATTGCGAAGATTATACAACGCGTGTATGCAGACAAAACAAGGGCTGCTACCATGGGAGTACTGCTCATTTGGGCTCATTTTGGTGAAATGGGTGCGGCAATACATGGTAACATATAGATGTGTATATCTGGATGGTAAAATGTTGCCGTAACATTCCATGTGCATGGGCTGAAAATCGGGAAGTAATTGACCTTACACCAAAATAAGTCGTTATACGAGAGCTTAATGTGTCATTGCAACTCTTTACTTAGGCTGGCTGATAAGAAAAGATAACTAAAAAAAAACACCAATAATTTTTTTGCGATACCTACAGTATAAAAGAGAAAAAGCTTTCCAAAATTTAAATAAGTTGCATTACAGACGCATAAGTAAGTACCTATTTATATTACCTCAACTCGCACTAAGTTTTGTTAAAAAAAACTCACAGCATTATTTATTTATTGATTTCATTAGTACGGTATTAAACCAATTACACTAACTACATTACAATTAGATACAAAAGGCGTTAAGAACTAAACATTAAATAATAATAATAATATAAAAATTCATGTCAAAAAAATAGTCAAATTGATGAAAATACATATTAAATGTCAAATATAAAATAAAAATATAAAATATATCATATATATATAGCATATTACTTATGAAACAGAAAAATAAGCACCACCCTTTCTAACTACACGAACAAAACTAAAACAATATCGAGTTACAGCAGTATCTCTCCGTTTGTACTCGCAATGTTTACAGTTCGTATATTCGGCCAAAAATCGATATATTGACACATGTCCAAGAAATACTCTACAACCAGTTTGAACGTTTAAATCCGTGTAGTTTAATTTTGAATGGATTACGCCATTGATGAACCATGAATTGAACACTTGTAGGTAGGTACTTGGCTTTAGTTTGTACTATTATTTATTATGTGGGTGAAGTAGAAGTTAACTATTATAATGTATAGAAATTTCTAAAAACATTACATTGGCAACAAGTACATGAATACTCATATTATGTAGTATTAGTTTCAAGTCAGAGTATTAGAAAAGTGGTAATTTTTAGAAGTGGGCCATTTTAATTGTGGTGCGTTTCACCGCGATGGATTTGGCGGCAAAACTGATCATGTTTATACCATGTAAAGGCATACGCAAATGATAAGCTTAACCTGAAGTCTACGCGTAAGTGGCCTACGCCAGCGAGCTGCTGGCCTTTCTGGAGGACACAGGGTCGCGACACAAATACGGTCGAAGAAGTTTTAGATAAAGGCCCGCTCACCAAGTACCAATAAGTACCTGAAATCTTTCTACAGTCTTATAGAAAGTGGGCTGTGGGATGAGTTTTTCAGCACAGACGATTTAAATACAAATTCGACTCATCAGAACCGCACCTTAAGCCGCAAAAGGAATCTGCCAAAACCGTCAGATCGCACCTACCTTTCAATTAGTAATAATTCGCGGTCGTGATCTGATCATATTTGTCAGGGTTCGATAGCACTAGATTTTTTACGTAACGCTACGTTTGGAGATCAAGGTCTGGAGAAGCGGCTGCGCAGTTTCTAAGCTAAGTATGTGTTTTGCAAACCTAACTTTTAAAATAACGCTCTTTATCGTTTCTCGGTTTAAGACGACGGTCTTATACGTTCGTTTCCTAAAACCACAACTAAATAGTCCTTTAATTCCTAATTCTTCCTTTCAAACGAAATAGAAGAAAGATACGAAAAATCACAACATTCTAAAGTTACGCGAGTGCCAACATTTTTAGTTACTACACAAATCATATATCCACAGAAAAATCCAAAAAAAGACGCAGAAAAGAATTACAGAAGACCATTTCACGTAGCATTACATTTCGTCCCGTTTTGTACTCCTTTGCCTTATGAGAGTGCAGGAACATCAAAAAGCCATCGATCCCGCCAGCCCAATATCGATAACAAAACCAATTCGCCAGCATTCGATAGTCTCGATTCTGAGAATCGCTCGCTCAATTCGGCAATCGTCACGCGTCCGGGCTACAATCATCTGAGATCCATTCGAGATAGGCAGGTGAACGATCTAATCGAGTTGAAGGCCAGCAATCGTTTGGTCAGGTTTTTTTTATTAAGTTATTAGTACTTACTTATTGCTTAAACGTATGTCGGACGGGCTATCGACCTGCTAGCAAAAAACCTACGTACACAATGTGAATTTTTGCGGTCGAACACGGGCTGAAAGTTGTTTTGTTTTGATGCGTGCCCCTAGGATTTTCTAAGCTACCGTCGAATTTTTAAACACGAAGTGAAATACGATTATGTATATCCTAGCAACTTAATTCAAATACCGAAATGTATTTCTAGGAACATTTATATTAAATGATAAATTAATGATTTAAGTTGAGTTTTTGGAGTTTTGATTTTCATGTTACTTATGAAGCCATTGAAGATTTTCTTCGGAAAAGTCAGATAATAATGAATGTAACAACCCGTCTTAGCGGATTCAGCATGTAGCATTTAATAAAATTTCCAAAAGTACAAGCAATCATGTTTTTGTATTTTAATCTAACGAAGATCAAATACTATTCGAGTTTTCAGGCAATTGACCAACAATCAGATATTTGACTTACTGCTTACCCTCCGCGAGTCAACAAGGGATCCCAAATATATTCTGTTATTTTCATACCCGATAGATGAATGTCAGACCACAGACTTAGTAAAAAACCAAGGCAATGTAAGTTTTCCGACAAGTTTTTTTTATAGTTTTTGTTGTAAGTTGATTTTAGTGCAATAAAAAAGGTAATTACACGATAAGTTCAAAATCATTGCAATTGCAAATTGTACAATCTATAGTATTTTTCAAACTTTGTGTACCTAGTAATTTAAATTAGGCAAAAACAGAGTTGAAAAATATTCTTAGTTTTATAAGTTCTCTAAACTTCCACAGTCGTTATCTATATCTATGGACTTGCCTTTCTGAAAAGTTCCGCAAAGGGGTCCTCTATCGAGGTTCCCGCGTTCTGAACGGAAATCCGCATAATGTGACCTCAGAATTGAATATAAAGGGATATAAATCCGATTGCATGTGGAGCCACTGAATTCCAATGCCATTGAACGGTTCGACACAATTACGAAGAATGCAGAAGGATAATTCCTTCCAATACCGACAGAGGATGACTCTTTGAAAAGTGCTATTCACATAAATAGACCTTAGTAATTCATCATGACATCTGAGCCACAGACTACAGAAGAAAGCAGATATAAAGCTTCAGGAATGCTGCTCTATATAGAATCGCCCTGTTTCAGTCACATTAGTGACAATTTTTTTTAATTAAAAGCAGAACCTTTCCGAAACCGGTTTCAAATTAAGAATTATTGTGTTTTCGAGTTTACAATTAAGAATAGTTTCTGGATAGCAAAATTTTCGGGCGCTCTTTAGGCTTCTCTCAGTAATTATGTGATATGGTTTTTTCTTCTTTATGTTACTCTGTGACGAGACGAGCAAGACGCTCACCTGATGTTAAGCGTCACGCTTGACCATAACAGTTTAGAGCCACCCAGGATTTTGAACTAAACAGTTCAAAACTATGAGCGGCAATGCACTGCGCTCGTCACCCTGATATTTTAGATGTTAAATCTCTTTATGCAAAACCTTAGTAAATCTCTTTACTAGTTTGAATTTGTAGTACTCTACGCGTAAGAATGATATTATATGCGCGTCGATTTTTCTCTGATTTTCATCTGTCTTTGTCTAGTTTGTGGTTTCGATGCGTACGTAGTTCCGGCGTAGTTTTATTGCCGTAACAGGTGGTAGCTGTCGGAATTTATATTAGCCGTGTTTTGGGGTTTGGTACAGTCAAGCATAAAATGACACGAACAGTTCAAGTTTAAAATACCTTTTTTGAATCTTTGCTACAGTCATAGACAAAATCACATGAACATTTCTAAATTCTAAGTTTTCAAATTTCATGGGGTTGGTACAGTCAGTTACAAAAATATGCTAGAATTATTAAACCCACATTACCTCACCTTATTTCACCCTACCATAAAGATGCAGTGAAATATGAACAGGAAGAAGAACTTATTAATGAAATAACGTAGAAACAAATAAATTTCTTAAGGCCTTTACTTCAGGCATCCCGAAAACTACCATTTGATTGGACTGCCCAAGAAGGACGGCGATGTTTTTGGGATGTATGTTTGTGTTTTTATATTTCCTCCTGTAGCCTAAACACGGAAGAAAAACACCAAGCATAGCTCTTTCCATATCACGCTAAGCAAGTAGTTCAAACGCAACAAAGCAAAGTATATTAGACTTTGAAGGTACAATAGCACTATAGGTAAGTAAATATTCAAATTACTTTATATTGTATAATCGATAAACATCGATATTTCTGCAATGCCAAAGAAATTCAAGTCGATGAAATCAGGCAAGAAGCAAAATTGAAAGGGAGCGGATCTTGTAACATGTTTTGTATGAAATCCCTAGTTTACGCATTATTAAAATTCCTAGCATTATACTTAAGGAATTTTCGCTCGTAAACTGACGAAAATCAGTTCTGATACTGACACATTTCAAAATATTTTTTATGTGTTTTCTGATGTAAATTATCTTTTGTAATAGCTTTTACGAGTATATTTCGCCAGGTCTGCAAGGGCTTTATGTGTCTTGTGTATGTTTTTGAGTTAGGAGTGATAAAGTCACAGATTATATACGCTCTTTTAGAACTACAACGACACTAAAATGGAACTGGGCTAGACGCATATTTAGAATGTTTTTTTTGTAGAATGAATTGAGAATTTAGATGAAAGATGATAATATATAATATAAATCAATAAAAGATTATTTTGATAGGCATTACATTAAAAAAAAGATGATAATAACACTCCTTTTTCGTAGTTGGGTAAAAATAAATAAACTATGAAAATTATAGAATGGTTACCGAGAGGAGGGGAAAGAACCACATGAAGACCGAATAGACGCTGGGAAAATGTTTTAAGTATGAGGAGGATGATTCAGCTATCTCGCTCACACTTTTTCATCATTTTTAATATAACAATTACTGAGTGGTTATTAACAAAACTAAACGTTAATCTATCTTAAGAATACCATCATGCCAATGTTTTATAGCATTTTTTTTGTAAAAGTAAAATTTAGAAAACAAATTTGCGAGGAACGAGTAAGTCAAAGTAAAAAAGTCGTAATTCTCATTACCCTTGAAGACACTTTCCAAATATATATTACATATCTATACCAATATTATAATGAGGAAAGATTTGATTGTTTGTTTGTTTGTTTGCATTGAATAGGGTCCGAAACTACTGAACCGATTTGAAAAATTCTTTCGCTGTTGGGAAGCTACACTATCCCCGGGTGACATAGGCTATAATATATTTTCAAAGAAATTAGGGATCCTCACTAAAACTCCAATAATGTAACCCAAGATGTAAAAAAAATACCTAAAATCGCGTGCGCTGCGAAAACTATTGATGGTGATAGAATAATTCTATACCAATATTATAAAGAGGAAAGATTTGATTGTTTGTTTGCATTGAATAAGGTCCAAAACTACTGAACCCATTTGAAAAATTGTTTCGCTGTTGGGTAGCTCTTTCACTTTCTTTTTTTTAGTAACCTGACGCAAATAGAAGGGTTTATGTGTATGTATTAAAATTTTTTTTTTTTTGTTAAATACCTGTGCGAAGCCGGGGCAGGCTGCTAGTTGTTTTATAAATTTCATGCTACAGGAGCATTACAGATTAGACAATAGTTGTAACGTGAAAATTTGTAACGTACCAGGTACTCAGATGTACCTGTTTGTATGGGCAGGTTCCAGACCTTTGTGTCTTTCAGATCATCACCTATTTTATATCCCGCCTTGTTAGTGTATCTTTTACAACCTTACCCGAGTAAAGAGGTGGTACGGTTGTAGTTCCTATGCCAATACCACTAGAAATTTTAAGCGTAAAATGTAGGTAGGTATTATGTATAGGTACTTCACAAAATTATGTAAATTTTCCTGCGAAGGTAATGTGATGGACTTCATTAATTAATTAAATAGCGATTACCAAATTACCTTTTTAAAACCTACTTCGGTAATATGAGTCAAACGTGTTTAAGTAGGTACACTTGTTACTATGTGACATAGTACGACTAGTATACGATTGATAGAAGTTCGCTTTATTATTACCCAACTGCCCGACAATGATGGTAATTTTGTAGTTTTATGTAAGTATGCATTGCTGTATGTGTTCTTATATTACTATTGGTGTAAACGGCTTAACAGATTTTGATAATCACTCGGTATTTTGACATTTAAAAATGTAAAATTAAGCAACAAAAATTAAGTTCTTTTAGCGTATCACCTCACTTGAGCGGTCACTTAGCTTGCAGAATAGACTGGCAGTTCCTCCCGGGAAAGATTCATTCCGTGTCGGGTCGTAAAGAACCGAAAAGCCTTCCACCGACGTTCTTCCTGGGAAATACAAGAACTAACGAGGCAAGATACTTTTAAGTCCAAAAAAATATTGTGAAACTGAAAATAAATAAATTGTGGGACAATTACCATGCGAACGTCATTTATCTTTTGTTACAAAATTATGTAAACAACTTGTTAAGAGCATGTCGGGCAATGCTTAGTAGGGTTCCGTAGGCGCGCAGGACTTTTGAAGTATTTATCAGTAAGTTTCTGAGATGCATAGTTTAGAAATGGCTGGTGAGGACACATTGCAAACAACTTTGTCGGCCTATATTTTGCTAGCGGAACATCTAATTTAAAAAAAAGTTTGTATGAACCCCATTAAAAGCCACCCCATTAAAATAAAATTAAGATTTTTTTATTCTTCCAAAATTGTAACCATAATAAGACCTGTTTAACGACACCCTACATGATGGGATACAGAGATTATTTTTTTATCCCCTCTTTACATATATGGGAACTACCCTTATTATAAAAAAAAAGGATTTTTATTTTTAAACTGGAGGTCTTTATACTTAGACCATCGTTGTACAAAATTTCATGCATGTACGTTTATAACTTTGGAAGTTATAGGGCTGTAAAGGATTCAGACAGACAGACAGACGGACATGACGAACTTATAAGGTTTCCTTGTAGTACTACGGAACACTTAAAAGGGTTGTGGCATAAAGACCGACACGACAAAACTACAACAGTTCCTTAGTTTGCTAAGGAACCCTAAAAACAACGCCGACCACACGCATACCACTGTTTTGCATACGCACAAAAAATGTGCGCAAGCGCACGTTTGTCACAGTAAAGCGTTTACTCTTACTCAAGAAACATCTGTGTCAACTGTTACTTATTGGAGGTTATCTTCAGTAAAAGAGTTAAACAATTTTCCATTGAATAAAATAATATTTTTTCGCGGTTTTAGGATTGGTACCTTAGTATATATTAAATATATACTAATACATACTATATATATATTAAATATATATATATAGTATGTATTTTAGGAAGTAGGTTAATGTATGTATTTACATATATTTTATTTATGTATCTGCACCACCGACCGTAGTTTTTCAGACGTAATTCTGTCCATCCAAAGTTTGTCTGGAAGAAATCTCTTAAGGCGATAAGGCCGCCTATTATACTATCGTTGTTTTTATTATTGTTTGTTTTTAAGTTTTTTTTTTTATCCTTCATCTATGTAATATCCCAGTATGTGTATGTCCCAGTATGGACCAGGTTAAGTAGTTAATCAAGAATTTGAAAACAAGAAGGTAAAGTAAAAATCCTCTTAAAATTACTCTGCCCAATCATCATCATCATCATTAGTCAAAAGACGTCCACGGCTGAACAAACGCCTCGCCCCATAATCCCCTCCGTTGGTAGGCGACTTGAGGATCGCAGAACGCTCACCGTTTACTAAAAGAATGCTGCTACCAGTTCTCCAGTTTTAGCCGGGTCCAAATAACCCTTTACCCAATATAGTATATGTTCTGTACCCAATAACCCAGTATGTAGGTAGAATCACAGAACATATAATAATACTACGTAGTAGAAGTACGCACGTACCCGAAGACAATGTACAGTATCCTTGAGCGTTGCGTAGCGTCAGCAGGTGATGTCGCCTGACCTGCGCCTTGACACCAGTCGACGCGTTAAAACTGCGGCTAGAACTGTTAATTAGTTGAGTTTAGTAATGCTACCGGCAAAGAATACTTGGACTGTTACTACGTAAAGAAGCGACATTCCCATCTCCCCTGCAATTCAATATCGCCCGCAACGTACCACAAGCAGAATTTCGGGTGTAAAGTAACTCGGCTGGCAACACTCGCTGCGTAAACTTGCTGTGCTGTTTTTTTGGACTCTTTTGCAAAGCCCGTCTGGAGAAAAACCACACCTGTACTAGTTATTCAACAGCCAAGCAGTAGTGTGCAAATATTACTGTGTTCCGGATTGAAGGGCAAAGTTTCCAGCGAAATTACTGGGCGCAAAAAGGTTTATCTAATATTCAAAGTTCAAAGTTCTAGGTGGCACTGAACTGGTATTGGCAAGCGTTACGCTTAAAATAAAATAGAATAAAATAGATATAGATAGAGAAGAATAAGATCTTGTAAAAACAAAACAAAAAACATAGCATAAGAAATAAATGAAAAATAAACCGACTGCAAAATATAGCCTATGGCACTCTGGACGTAAACAGGAATCCAACGACACCTCGCTTGTCAAAATCGTTTAGGCTACAAGACGTGTTATAGGAATACATAAAACCATTACCCTCTTTCTTGGGCAGTCGGGGAAATACCGCAGGTGTGTCCCACTCGCCCGCGTCACACCACGCCGACTGCACGCCTGAACTAAGTACGCTGTATCACGCTTGCTCATAACAGTTTAGTGCTACCTAGACTTTGAACTTCAACAGTTTGCCCCTTCGCGCTAATGCACTGTGCTGGCCACCTTAAGAAATTAAATCTCTAGTCTCAATTTTAAATCTCTTTAAATGTACTCGCCTGATGTGGCCTGGTCGGAGAAGGCAAGCAAGCCTGCCGTGTAATGGAAACTGAATACCAACCCAATTGAAGCTGCCGGAGCATACCGCTAGGTTCTAAGCAACACATTTTTCAAGTTGTTGGTGGTAGCCAGATTACTAGAAAAGACTCTACCACCATCTAACCATAGCATGGTGATGGGATGATTCTCGCGGTGTTTTCTTTCAGTGGCATCTCATTTTTGAACACACGTTACCCTAGTCCCCTGTGATTGGAAACCAAACGCGCGAACCATTGCGCTATCATCGCTACAAGTACGCAGTGACCATTCCTCAACTTCGTGATAGTACCAGAAATAGATTTGCACTCGCGTAAATCATGCTATGAAAATAGCGAAAACTTATACACTGTACGCCAATTTGCGCGTTAGTTTTCTGGCGCAATTTATTTTTAACGTCTTCTACAAAGTAGCCAATTTACTAGTAATATAAATGGTCGAAATACAAAATCTCGAACATTCAACAGTAATACCAACGCTTGATCAAACATTACTTACTATACCATACAAATACAACTCGTTAGCCCCAAATACCACATAATAGAAACATAAGAATACCATTCAGCAAATAAACAAGACAAGCGCATACTCCTCAATTGATATAACATAAAACAAAAAAATAATATACTACATATACTAATGTTGTGATCGAATCTCAAAACCAATACATAATCATAAACCGAAAGTAAAAATAATAATAATAATATAAAAATGTAGTACTATATTAATAATATACATACTTAATAATTACGTAACGTATTTAGTAATTACTTAATAATTCTTTACATAATAATAATAGTTTAGATTGTATTTAGAATAGTAATTATATTATAAATATTGAATTACTATGGAGAATATTGTTTAGAGACACTAATTAAGTGGTTATAGTAATTACAATATATTGTGTGCATTGTAATTATTGTTAATTTAAATTAATTATAACACGTTTTTCATCGCATTCATTTAATGACTTGAAAAAATCACAAAATAAATTCGATCAGTTACGTCACAACCGGTAAATATCCCGAGAGTACTAAATTAAATGAACCACCAACTCACAACAACACACCAACACACAACAACTTCTAAAGTCTAAAACAGTGTTTTAGGTTTTAAAATTGATCGTTTTGAACCTAGACCTTGTCACCCATAGATATCGTTACTAAACAAAATTTTGCAGTGGCCACCCCAATCGACAATGAAATTTAGCCCAATCGATTTCATATTACAGGCAACCCTCTTGAATGCTAATTTTTTGCTACTCCTTTGTGTAGCGATCTCAAAGGGTTTACTGAAAGAGTTCTGAACGCAAATTGATATGCTCTTGACAAGAGCTTTCACTGTGAATGAGAATTACTAAGTGAAACAGTTACCTAACAAATAGTCGTTAGATGATACATGGAGATAAAACATTCAAATTAAAAAAAAAAACATTAATTGGCCAACCCTGCTTTCAGTGCAAGATAGTTCGGCACAGCACGTATTCATCTATTTATCTTACACCAGCTTGCCCGCTCGGCTTCGCTCGCCTAGGCTACAGTAAATGAAACTCCTAATTTCACCTCAGTGGTTGATTTTCGAAAAATCCAGAGATATGCCTTTCTTTATTTTTAGAAGCTTTTATTTAACTTGCTATGTTTGTATGTATGCATCTACGTATGTTAACGTATTTGATATACGCCTAAGTAACTATAAGTAAGTGTAACTCTCTCCATTTCCCGCTTTGTGGCTCTGAGTTTTGCCAAATGGCCAGTTAAGGACCACTCTGACTGACTGACTCACTGAGAGTGGCGTAGGCAACATTTTTTCCCCAGAAACAAGTAATTGTTATTATTCAAAGAAAAACAAAAAACAAAACCCTCTTTCTTAGGCAGCCGGGTAAAATAAAAACCCGTCTGCGAAATGTAGCGTAAGTCGCTCCGGACGCAAAGAGAAATCCAACAACACTTCACTTAGTGTAGCTATTAAGGTAATATAGGGAAAGAAAGTAATATAGGGCATACAAACTATAATACTAACATAACTACTCACATACATCCCAAAAACATTACCCTCTGTCCTAGGCAGCCGGGTAAAAAACTATAGTACCAATAGGATTGTCCATGCGGGTAAAACTGCGAGGTGCAGCTAGTATTGAAAAAAAAAACAGAGTAAAAAAAAATACAATGATTAAAACAGACAAACAGGTTACCTTCCATGAATATAGAGATTATAGCTGAATTATGTAAAAACATGTCATTCTCGTAAAAGATTATAGCCTACACGGAAAAACGCAATACACACAGTGTATACAACCGGTACATTCGCGGAGAAAAAGGATTCAATTAACATAATTTGTCGATACATTTTAGCCGACGACGACTTAAAAGTATAATAATGTTCTCACTCTATTCTAAAGTACTGACTTTTAAGGTTCCGTAGTACAATAAGGAATCTTTATCAGATTGTCTTGTGGTCCGGTCGTTCATCCCAGCCTGCAACGTCATAGCTTTCACAACTGTTCAGTTACGAGCCGAAGTACATTAAACTAGTAGTTCGCGCCGAACTGAGACCTCGCGACCCTTATATCTTCGTATTCTTCCCTATAAGCCCTGGATCGATATATTATATAGCTCATATTCGAACTTAAAAATTGTATTGAAATGTACAACTTGCCTACAAAATTTCATGAAGATCGGATCAACGGTTCGCAAGTTACCATCGGACAAATATATACACAAACATACAAACAAATGCCGATTTATCCCAGTAACCTCTGAGACCTTCGCATCGCTCGGTCAAAAATAAACGTGATTTTGTAGACGTGGGTCTTAATTGTAAAAAAATATAAAATAACATATCAGAGCATTTTAGATTTCATAAATGTGTTAAAGTGATTATTATGTGACAGACAGACGAACGGACGGACACAAAATTTTTTATGGGTTTCTTGATACATTACGAAACCCAAAAAACGTCGTCCATTGCCGTTTCTGTTCCTGTCATACAAACGAAACGTTAAACAAGTATTAATATTAAAGAAAAACGAAAAAACCTGACTGCAAAATATAGTCTATGACTCTCCGGGGATGAAGAGGAGCCCAACGACACCTTACTCGTCAAAAACGGTCAAGCCGCTTACACTTCAGGAGGTAACATAGGAATACACTAACATACATACTTACTTACCAACTTAGCTATATACTTAACGCAAAAACATTACCCTCCTTCTTGGGCGGTAGGGTAAAAAACGAGGAAACGGTCGCAGGTGTTTCAATTAACAAAAATCATGTCCGAATAATCCTAACTAGACAAACCAGCAGTCAGTTAATTGGCAACATTTCTGTTAACCTTTATTAAACATGCACCACCCCCAAAATGTTGGCAAAAAGGCTCCATACCCTTCACTTAACCATAACGCCCGTTACCGATCCTAATTTAATCCCAGCAACAATAAAATTTAAACTTTATTACAGAGGGGTAAGCCCCATAGTTAAGCAGAAGGGTTGAGGTTAAAACTCATTACTTTTTATATCGAGGAAAAATAATAACGGAGTTTGTAGAATATTATCGTTATTTGTACGAGCGCCCTTTTTGTCGGGATATCTATGGCCCTATTTCGATAAACAGAAGGTTGACAATTGGACGGTAGTCGTAAAATGGCGGAACTTGGGAGATTCGAGCGCGGAAGTAAAATTGTACGGGTTAAATGTAGAGGCACCATCGGTTCGAGTTTCCAAAGATTTGTTCCAGTGACATACAAAGGTCTAAAGCCCAGCCCAAAAGCAACTGATTTTGTAAATGCGAGTAAGGGGGAGGCCTATGTTCAGCAGTGGACGTCTTATGGCTGATGATGATGATGTGTACATACTCGTAGGTACTTTAATTATCAGATAGTTTTAAATATAGTTTTTAGTTGTGTTTGTATCCGATTGATCTCGGAAAAACTAATTTACAAAAAAAAAAAATTATTGATTAAATCTGGATTTTCCGACTATGAGTTATCAATTTCCACTCACATCAAAATCTATATAGCACATAATACTGACCGAACCAACACCCGAAAAACAGTACCATCCTTCTTGGGCAGTACGGTAGTAATTTTTTTTTTCTCTTTCCTCCTGAGAGGATTTTGACGTCGCACGGGTAGTAATATGATAATGATATATCTTAAAAAAATGACGATCGTTTCCATGGCAAAATTGTAGATATAAAGTCCAAATTGTGCAAGAGTCACAAAATCGTAGGTAAAATTATAAGGTACAATTCCTGCAAGAAGCTCACTCTCTGCAATCTTTCCGTTTTGCTTTTTGACACTTCAAGTCCGCTTCTCTCATCCAAAATAGATGGCGTGGCAATTTTTAAACAACATCTTTCAAATTTGACAGATATTATATTTATATATATTATATAATTTCTGTTGTCTTTTATTATGGGTTTTTTGCCTGAAAAATAAACATTTATTATTATTATTAACGATTGCCACGCCATGAAATGACATGAAATATCAAAAACGAAAACAATTCAAGTTAAAATACTTACACTCATCCTAACTTGTTTCTGGTGTAAACAACAATCTACTGTTTGGTTATAATTTTTATTTCAGTTCAATGTTCGTAAGCTTTTTTCAGTTCCATGTCCAGGTTTTATTACCAAACTTACATGAACCCTATTTACCCGAGAGCAACCAGTCCACCGGCCAGCAGTCCCGGAGGCCCATGTTAAATAATTAACGATTTTCATCGTATCAAACAAGGAAGTCTGATAATAATTCAACGTTTCATCGTTCCATATCGGGCACAGAAGGGTTGGGCCTGAAATGGCTCTTAGATAAGATTATTAACCTAGCAGCGCTCCGCGGATTTACTATTTTGGCGGGTTTTATTTTTTCTCTGATATAATAGTACATTACTGACGCGGTCTGTAATGACTGTGTTGCTGGCAGCGATGATGATGGCCGAAAGGCAGCGAAGCGCAGGTCCAGGCCATCACAACGCGGTCAACATTGCAGCCCTTGGTGGACAAGCTGGAATAAACCTTTAAAACGCGGACAGCAAGGGCTGCAATGATGTCCAAGCTTGAAGGCCGAGATCGTAGATAAGCTTAGGTCGAGGCCGTCATAGCATGGACAGCATTGCAGTATTGTGGACCAAGGCTTGTATAGTGCTTTACTCAAATAATGCGAGTAATTTAAATAGAACCAATTTCAAATCCTGTCTGATGGTAAGCAAACAGCCGCCTATGCACAGTAAGGGACACCTACAACACTTGCGATGTTGTCGATGCGTTACCAACCCAAAGGTGTGTGCAGTAAAAAATAAAAAAAAAATTGGTTATATTATTATCGCGCGCACTATGCTTGTATTTTGCATTTTGTCGTGTATTTTGCTAGGTCTTGTGCTTTGTGAAGGTGTTTCGGTAATATGAACCTATTATTTCACTTCCTTCTAATGCAACAATCTATTTCCGGAACAATTCGTTTCGATATTCACAAGGTTCTTATTCAGACGCGGCGTCATCCCGAAATACTAAATTCAAGGACCGTTTCGAGATTCGCGCCTTCCCATTTCCGCAATTTAAAAAAAACCGACTCAGGCTTTGTGGATTACGTCGTAAACGGCCGGCCTGGCCTTGTCGGGTCGTTGGCTTGATCTAGGCCTTGACGTCAGCGGCGATTACACGAATGTGCTGGCAACAGGGGCGCACCGAAAACGTTAACGCAGACCATGTTAGGAGCGGCGAGCGATGCTGGTAGTGGGTTAATAACCAAGCGCGTTACCACTTCATGCTTCTAGACAAAAAAAGCATTCAGCCGAGATTTTTTCTGAACACGTTTGAAGCTTGCGCTTATCATCTTCATATTCATCATCATCAGCGAAAACGGCTCCTGGTAAACAAATCTCTCAAAAAAGGAATGGGTTGCCATAATCCCCACGCTTGGCAGGCGGCTTGGGGGTCGCAGAACGCTTACTGTTTATTAAGAAGATGCTGCTGCCTCCTCCGGTGTTTTTGGTCGCAGTTTTAGGACATCATCATCAGACGGAAGTCGTTCACTGCTAAACAGAGACCTCGCCCTTATTGCGCCTTACAGTTTGTAGCATACCGGGTCCAATTTAAATTTTATTGCGAATTTTAACAATTAGCATAGCAATGTTTAAACTGCTAAAGCGAATTAAAATTAATAACATATAGCGATCAAAGCATTTGAACTAGATGATCGATCACAGTTGACGGCTGTTGGCTTGTTTGATTTGATAAGGCTGGAGGCGGTATATTTGGCCTGATAAAGGTGGTTGACTTTAAAGGTTCATAGTTTGGAGACTCTTCTGCCTACGTGGGTTTGTGAAATCATTGCTGCTCCGTGTAGAGTTGCGAAAACAGCGCGATTGTTAATAGGGTTCTTAAGTCCATTTTACGATTTGGGCCTACACTGCCGATTGAAGTGGGTCCCGCCATTCTTATGCAGAGCTTGAAGCGCGTTGTACACTTGGTAAAGTTATATAGCCTTACTAAATTAGACCTACTTGAATGGACAGTAGCGCTCAAAACTCTGCCACCTTAACCTGGCAATGATTACATCAGAATACAAAGTCACGGTGGGTGGTCTGATCTGTGAGTTGGCAGCCTGCCAGGATTGCTGGAGACTGGAGCTCAAGGCGCAGTCGTGCCACTTTAATAAAACATTTTCAGTATTCTAGTGTAGTTCTAGTGTGTATAAGTCGCCTCATATTCGTGGAGTCGCCAGTTCGAACCCGGGCGGGCCCGTACCAATGAGGTTTTTGGAACTTACGTACGGATATACCTATATTTATTATATATATTTTTTCAATGGCGTATGTGAATCCGCCAACCCGAACTGGGCGAGCGTGGTGAATATCAACCTCCGAGGGATGCCGACATCCCAGCAGTGGGATGTTAAAAGCTGATGCAGATGTATTTCTTGAATTAAAATAGTAGTTTTCTCTGGTAATATTAGTTGGTTGGTTATATAAGTATTATTAGTATTATATATATATTATTAGTAGGCTTTGATTTTAAGACATGACATTTTTTATCTATAATTTGTGCCAAAAACATCACAACACATAAAATCAAATAACCACAAGATATAAGTACAAAAACTAAGACCCGACTACGTCTTTACGTCAAGGCGCATTTTTGCTTAAAAAATCAATTCAAAAAAAATTTATAAAAAATTGAACAAAAACAATTAAAAAAAACAGCTAACATTATATTTTTTATTTAAAACAAGCTGCGCCCCGCGGTTTCACACGCTATCCTAAAGGAACAGTTACATTTTTCGGGATAAAAAGTAAAAAATAGCCTATGTATTAATCCAAGGTATAAGCTACCTCCTTTCCAAATTTCATCCAAATCCGTACAGCCATTACAGAGTTGAAAGGGTACAAACACACTTACATACTTACCTACTTACACACTTCGCATTTATAATATTAGTGTGATGTGCTAATTAAAGCCCTTTCATTTGATACCCAAAATGGCGTCATTTTTGTTTTGTTCGTGCCTTTATGTCCTGTAGAGGGCGCGTATGCAATTTAATGTAACGTCACAGAATAACATAGAAAAATATCAATGATACTCGACAAAATTGTATGGAACAGAAGATAATTTTTTTCTCGATTTTAGGTTTGGTCCCATAGTAAAAGTTGTTCATAATGATGAGTACCTACATACTTTTCAATATTGTTGCACCTTTCAGTAACATCCTGTAGGCGAAAGGCGAGTATCGACTGAACCAACCCCTAAAAATTACTCACTAATTAAATGAACTAGGTCGGCAGTCACCCGCCGGCTGTAAACATAGGCTTCCTAGTCTGACGAATCGGCTTCTCGAGGGATTAAGCCATTTCAGGGCTTTCCTATTTCAATTAGGTAATAGTAGTCTGAAATTTTAGTTAGGTAATTTGCTCACGTCCCAAAATAGTAAGCATGTTGTGAAGTATAAATGTTTTTATCATGACTTCCGCATTTTTCTAGATAAAATATATATATTAAAAATAAAAATGTAGCGATACAGTTTTCATGATATTTTTTTATATACCTGTCTTTGATGCAAGCTTCCATTATTTTACATACTTTACATTGGTAAAGTATATAAAATTAATAATAATAATCGACCATATTGATGGTCGATTCATATCACAGACTGTATGGATACCGCATTACGAAATACTGAGTTCATACTTAACTCTAGGACGTACCTAAGAGTGACAAGGTTGCATCAAACTTAGAAAGTTGCCTAAATGCGTAAGACATTTCATATGTTTAAGACACTGATTTTGCATGTCATAAGCTCTTACCAAGCGTCAGTGTCAAACAAAACTGTCTGTTATAGGTACCATAGATATTTATCATTCTGTCATTCATTTCATTCAAACCTTATAGGAGATCTCAGTATTAGTGTAATCATCACTTGAATATGCAATAGGCGTTTGGAGATCTAGCGAAAAATGTCTGTAAATTCAATGATTTTTTAATAGAGAAAATGTCATATCATCTTGTCCTTCTTCTTAGCTATACTAGACGAAAGAACCGAAAAACATATATCTCGACTTGGTCCAATACGCATTTCGTCCAACTCGCAGAGAGTGCAAATACAAGCCTGAAAATAAACAACTGTTTAATATAACTCTAATCTAGATAACTAATGAGGTGCACGGAATAGAAAAAAAAACATATTTTTCAGAATAGCTTCTTAACCATTTACTTTGATCAGTTAGCACAAACCAGAATTTTAATTCATTGTTTAGTCATTTGGAATATATGTAAATTCCATACAAACTATTTACGCATTACAAATATGTAAAACAGTTTGTCACGTAAATTCGTCTTAAATATGTATAAAGGTCCAAATTGTACATATTATTATTATGTATACCTATAACCGCCTTATAGGTATATGGCAGTATAGGATTATAAATTAACGATCAAACTATAGTAAATTAATAGTCAGCAACAAACGTGTTAATCACAAATTTGGCATTTAAATACGTGTCTGATACTTAGCACGCCATTTGATTATATTTTATGATAATGGAATGGCATACCATGTTATTTAAGATCAAAGATTGGGCGAAATTGCCAGAAATGACATAGACGGACAGACAGAGATACGGACACGGTGAAACTGTACGTGTTCCTTGGTTTACTACAAAACTTAACGTACAAGGCGATGGGTAACCTCGATACAGTAAATTAACAAAGCATTAAAGGCACAGACCCCGGAGTCCGTGGAGCCCGATCCGACAGCTCCGATCAATAGCAAGTTTTTAGTATTTGGTATAGGCGCCGGTTACCAAAGGCACATACATCGACCTTGCCGGCGTGTCAAACAGTCCCAGGATCTGTCATAAGATCGGTTAGATTCTCTCGAAATAATCAAACAGATAATAACCGAAACGCTAGGGTCCCAGGGCACACCCCCTCTGGGGTGCCAGGACAAGTCTGATTCCCCGGGTGACGGCCCAAGCCGAGTTTCGTACCCGCAGCGGTACCCTTGCGCTAAACACCCTCGCGTCTAATAATAGTTTTAGGGCTCAACGCCATTTGCGTTCGCCAAAGTTCATTAAGGCTGTAGTGGCCAATACTGGCCAACAAAGTAGACATATAAAAAAAAATAAGTCCGTGGAGCACACATTGTATGATAAAATACAAAATAAAATAAAAGTAACAAAGCATTGTAACATCAGAACAAAAAAGTCAAACATGACAAGTGCTAGTCTGACTCGCACACCGAAACTTCCGTACAAACGTAACTTCGTAGTTGAAAAAATTATCTCCTAAACATCGAACGTCGCGGTAATTTCTTAGTTAAGTTTGTAATCGATAAAGAAATATAATATTCGATATAACTAATGTTTAAAATTAATGATTTTCAGATTTATCCCTAGGTAAATTTGTGCTGTAAGACCTTGCTTCTTGTCCATTTTTTTGATTCTATGTCAACGGGAAGTACCCTGTCGGTTTTGATATACTTGCGAGGAAGACAAAAGTGACATAATATGCCGCATAAATGGCCGTATCTTATTTTTCTTATCTTTTTTTCTTTTTGGGGTACGGAATCCTAAAACCTGTAATAATTGAGACCTCCAGACAGCCCAAACGGTAGACCTCCAGACCATAAACTTTAACTAAAATGCCCGTTGGGATGTTGTCAGATGTCCCGAACTGAGACTTCACACCTTATATCTTGACAACCTCTTGACGGATTTTGCTTTATTTTGATCAATCATCAAAATTACTTAGTTGAAAAAAACGACCTGTGCGCGTGTACCATCATACGGACGATGAAAGCAAATGCCAGATGAAGCATAAGTAAAATAAGCTGCCTTATGTATAGGCGAGTGTAATAGCGCCGTACGAGTAAACACCTGAAATCGAAACCCCACACCGCACCGTCGCGTCGCGATGACACCATCATTTGTTTACGAATCCCGCGCCGCCCAAGGTCGCCGTGTCACGGGCCACAATGGGTCGAGGACGCAGTTTCACTTTCACAGATATCTAAACTACGGTGTGGGCGATGCCGTATATGGCGTTTTGGTAACATTAACTTTTTAAATGGGAAAAAGTGTTTTAAGAGACAGCAGATCAAATGATATTGAAGAGTTTTGGCGCCAACGTGAAAAGATTATGCTGACTTGCGCTTTGTATTATTATTCGAAGCTTGTGTTTTCCTAAGCATTCATGTGAAAGTAGTAGTAGTAGTGGAAATTAACCATAGAAAATTTAAAACATTTAAGCAATAAAAAAAACTTATTTTTGGCATTTATAAATTTATTGACGTCGAAATGTCGGAAAACCTACAGTATAATATAATAATTACCTACCTTCTCGCTGCAGCAAGCAGAAGAAGCAATGTAGCTACACGTATCGTAGTACAATCACGAATAGAATGACTACAACAGCTCTTGCTGTAGCTACTTTCATTTGAAGTTATTTCGATAATTTGTAACAAGGTGGTAAAACCAAAATATACGTATCCTTTATTTTGCAACAATCTTTAAGTACCCATTGCGCAATACTTAAAAAGTTACCCGAAGATAAGGGTTAGATTATCGCTAGTTTTAAGTTGTATATATATATATTTATTTTTACTAAGGGTTTATTTTAATTTACTTATTATTTAATGTTATTTAAGTTACATAAAGTTAAGTATTAAATGTTACCCTGTATGTGAAAAGTTTACAATGGGAGTGGCATAGTCGATTATAGACAAAACTCCAATATAAAAAAAAACTACTGTCTACTCTACATAGATAGCTTCTTTCACAGCTACTTAACATTTACTCAATAAGAATACCCACTCCTATATAAATGTTATCCGATGTCAATGATTTTTTTATATGATATCTACACCGTGGAAAACTATGCGTGTATGTTTTTTTTTTTTTTAATTTCTCAATATCTTCGTTGCTTAAAGGCACTTAAAGTGACAATTTTTTTCGTTGAAAATACGACGAAGAAAAGTAGTTGTTATTAGATTACGTTTTTTGTTTTTTTTTTTTAAATCAAAACACATCGGCGTCGATTATTGTTTATCCGAGCCATTGACACATATGCAAAAGATTTTGTTAAGATTTAAGAGGTGAAAACAGACTACTCCCGAAACGCTAATTTCATCAATAAGTTAAGTAAGGCGGGTTATTTGAGTAATTTAGTTTTAAATATTTAATTTATTTTAAAAAAAAAATTTTTTTTTTTTGTAAATAATTATGAGAACGTGTATTTTGACGAATTATTTAATCAATAAGTTAGAAAAAATCACTTACTCTCTCTATCGCACGCACGAGAAACAGAGCGACAGCTATACAGTTTCAAATATTGAATGCGCCAAAACCTCGCGGAAGTACTATCCTCTTAATATTTACACTCATTAAGAAGGAAAGCGTCGACTTTCAAGCGAAGTGAGGGAACCGACATTCGAAGCCTTCTCTAATAGGGAAACATGGAAGAGTTAACAAGTTTAGAGATAAGTAGCGAGCATGAACACGTCTTGTAAGCTTTGTCTATAGGACGTATCGTAATATTAAGGTGCATTTTATGTAACATACAGAATGTTCTATTTAAAATGTTTAAAATTAAACAATAAGCTAAATAATATCTACAGAACTCGTCCAAAATACATGGAGAATGAAAATATTAATGGGATATCTTAATTTAGTTTTTATATATTTTGATAAGAAATGAGTCCAATCTGATCTCTATACAGGGTTATAAGGAAAGGGTATGCTAAGCCGAAAGGGTCTCATAGTACTCATGATTGTGAACAACTTTTACTATGGGACCAACCCCGAAATCGAGAAAAAAATATCAGCTGCTCCATACATTTCGTCGAGTGGCAATGACATTTTTCTATGGAACAGCTGATATTTTTTTCTCGATTTCAGGGTTGGTCCCATAGTAAAAATTGTTTATAATGATGAGTACTATGAGCCCTTTTCTGCTTAGCATACCCTTTCCTTATAACCCTGTATATATAATCTATACTTTCTACTACTCTACTTACAAATAAATAAAAAACGAGATCGGTTTATATATGACTAGCTGTTACCCGCGATCTACAAAGCCTTCGCGTGGACCTACAAAAAAAAACTAGCCAATCTCCGTCTTCGATCCTATATATGCAAAAAATCAGGTCGATCCGTTCAGCAGTTGAGCCGAGATAACGCGACAAACAATCCGACAGACAGACAGGTAGACAGATAGGCAGATAGACAGTTACTTTCGCATTTATAATATTAATAAGGATGGAGTTCTGAAGTGGCATGCATAAAAAAACTCCTCCTTTTTTTGTAAGTCGGTTAAGAATAATACTTGTTACCGTTTCGGGAACCCTATAAACGACATTCTTTCCGCACACACTTTTGTCAAATTGCGACGACATCTAGGCGGCTGTTTTCATCTTCAACGTTACCTCTTACATATTTATAAGTGGCACCATAACAACCCCCAGTTTGGGGGGAACGGAAATGTCAAACATTATACGGAATAAGTAATACGTTTTAAGAAATGGACGAAGAAGTATTATGATTATTGTTCGCAGAATTAATATACTTAAATGTAACATAAAAATACAGATGAGTTTCCATGCC
This sequence comes from Apocheima hispidaria, assembly GCA_947579745.1. Classification (NCBI taxonomy): domain Eukaryota; kingdom Metazoa; phylum Arthropoda; class Insecta; order Lepidoptera; family Geometridae; genus Apocheima; species Apocheima hispidaria. Next base: position 13,163,949 of record OX388157.1, read on the forward strand.
TCAAAACTGGGTATTCTTTAGGCGGTCATATCATTCTACTTGTCATTGCGATCAACTTTTACCATTATAGGACCAACCCTGAAATAGCCAACAAAAAAAAACAGCTGTCCCATGGAAAAAAATCATAAAATTTCATTCACCACAATATGCACACAGTAGAACGATATCCTAGGATATATATTATGTCCGCCGTGTAACCGAACACCTAGTATTTTCCACGTTCGTACAACTTGGGCGATCACAACCTGTTTCAAAACGAAATCTGTTTCTAAGAAATGAAGACATAAAAGCTGTCTACAAAACATTTGCGAGCAAGTGATCAAATTCCAAATTGTTGAAAAGGCAACAAAAAACACAAACAGATTTATGGAGTCGAGAGCTGTCTTGCAAAAACAAGATTAAAATAGCTAAAAACTAAGTAATTGAACGTTCTCTAGACTAGGAAATAAGTAAAAAATCTTAACACGTTCATATTGACAGAGCTGCCCAAATAATGACCTCAGAATGTCGTTGTCCTATTGCGGACGCAAAAACTATGTACTCAGGCTATAAATAAAGTCTACGACTTCTTTGTAAGGACAAGGAAAATTCGACAGGCCAAGTTAAAATAATGATAGTCAACAAAAAGACCAAATTTCTCGGTTGAAAATACAATGGATTTCACATAGAAAACAACATTATTTATTATGAACAACAATATTCATCTGCCGCTAGCCAAAGATCTGGTTGCTTGTGACAAACACTGCCTATATTATGATCAGCGATAGACGAAACCAGCTGCCCTAGCATGCGCACCGCGATAACATTTTCGCTACTTTTTGTCGTGCAAAACAAACTACGACTACGATGTCTCATTTTCGCACGACATAAAAAGTCGGGAGAATTTGTCGCGGTGCGCACGCTAATTATACTGACTAAACAAATATAGATACTGTGTCGTAATGAACGGATAACCCTTTACCTGCGGATATCAGGACATCATCATGACTGTTCAAAAAATTAAAAGTTGTATTCAGTAAAAATCTCACGATTTTCGAGTTAATGAACATTTTCAAATTTTTATTCGAAATATTCAAAAAGTTTGAAATTTTTCAGTAGTTTTATTTTATTTAATTTTCTTTATTTTCATAGTCCCACTGGCAAGTAACGGATCCATTCCTTACGACACACCCTGTAAAATAAAAATAACAGTAAATCTAATTATACGTTAACCATTGTTTACCATTACTATTGATTTTCCAAACGTTATATACAAAGATAAGTAATACAAGTTTTCACATATAAAAATTGAATTTGTATTTTTTTACTTGCAGCCAAAAATTACAAAGGCAAATAAAAAGAAAAAAAAACGGCCGACATGCTATAAAGCTTCAAACACCGCTTTTTAATACGAAACCTGAGTGATTAGGTACCTAAAGCCGGTTATATTTAAAAATCTAGCTCTAAAGATCATTGGCTCCACTACGAAACTAAAAAGCAATAAAATAACCAATATATTAATAGCTGAATATAAATTACTAACTATAAAAACTGTACTACTTAGCTCCATTAAATAGTTATAAAGAAGTTGTATAGAATGAGCAATTTACTATTTTTTTTTTAATTTACCCAGCTAAATATTTATTCAAATTTTCTTACGTTTTTTGTCAATTTCAGCACAATTACTCATCGTGGGATCACAAAAAATATTTTTTTATTATTTAATTTAACTAGTTTTGTGCTAATAAATTTACTGACGCAACTTTTTTTGATACAAATATAAATTTTCAGCTTATTGAGATTCGTAGCTAAACCAATATTATCTAGGTGATCATTTTAGCCGTAATTTCTTGACACAATCTATTTATTGGCGCAAAATTGGTTTCAATAAACCCACGATGAGTAAAACAATAAACACTATTTTGAAATATACCGAATATATTGCAAAAACAAGTTTTATTATTAAAAGAAAAAAAAAAAAAACTTCTTCCTTATAATAAATTATATATATTGCCTTCTATTCAGGCATTAATATATTTTTTTTTAAACTGTCGACCTGAGAACCTCCTCCTTTTTTTGGAAGTCGGTTAAAAAGGAATCCAACGCAACCTCATTCGTCCAAATAACAACATACATACTAGAATACACCCCGAAAACATCACTCTTCTTCTTGGGCAGTCGGACCCAACAATAGAATTTCATACAAGTGTGTTGAACAATTAAAAAGCCCAAGAAGCACAGATGGATTACTCTTCATATTTTTGGCGGATCATATTTCGAAAACGGTATGCCTCGATAAAAAGTGATGTATGAAACCTCACTTTTATTCTAAAAGATCTATTCAATGATACCCCACATAAGGGGGTGCAGTCCAAAACTTTTTTCGTCCTCTTTTCACCTTTAAGTGCGGTGGTAGCTAGTCGCTATATTGTATTTGTGATGACGTCATTTATCAAGTATCCCTGTATCTACAGAAGAGTAAGCCCATTTTTCATCATCGTTTAAAGTGTTAAGGCTGTAGATGAACATACATATGTATATAGATACATACACGTTTAACACAACTCCTATCTTGGGCCGTGTTTGCCTTCTAAAAAGCTTAAGTAAGGATCCTCATGGTATCACTACAGAGACAATTGGCTCGATCTAATAGAAGCAATATTTAACGCTAGTGTAATAGAACCAGCGGCCTCGATAGGTCACTGGCTCATGATGTCACTAAAGAAATACAAGCGAGCGAAAAATTCCGCTTGACGACTGTACAATTCGTGGCAGTAGAAGATCTACGAACGATCTACAACGGATAAGATTGGCACACGCACACACCTGCGAATTGAAAGAAACTTGCCTAGACACACCAACTGCCATTGTGCATAATACCGACTGTATTAACTGAGCTGACTTTATAAATCGAACTAGCTGACTATAAATATTTTTTTGTGGAATTAAATATTTTTTCGGACAAGCTGTTATAATAGTACATTATGATACAAGTGTGCTATGATGGTCATTTTACTTTTGTAATCTGTTTAAAATTTTATTTTGAGTGCGTGCGTTTTTGTTGCTTATAAAAAAGTACTTATTAATCGTAAATACAATTCAAAAATTGTAAAAAAATAAACAATAGCACATTTAGGCGACATCAAAGCTTCTCGTAAAGGAAGGAGTCCATACTGTTGACTGTTGATACTGCTATGCCAAGATTCGGGGGCCGGTCGTAAAAAAACTAGCTGGTATTGCGCACGAGTCTGCTTTATTAGGGCCAGTTCACTTCCTGGGCCAATCGGAATCGTTAATAAACATATATGTAGGTGTAGGTATACAAACCTTTGTTGTAGAATAAAGAATGATTGGCATTGAATTAATAGCCGTTTTAGGTAAAAACTACAGGTAAGCCATCGTTTGTATCTAAGCGAAAACAATTAGATATGGATATGAAAAAGTTAACAAGCTAACCGATGATAAACCAGTTAAAAATGCGATTTTAGATACAGACTTATTTTTTACTGCCCAAGAAGGAGAGTAGTGTTTTTGGGGTGAACTAATGAGTAAATACTAATTTGATTTAAATTCATTTTAAAATTTGAGTTTTGAGTTGCGACATTTGATATGTGACATTTGACAAATTCGTAATTAAAAACATAAAATTTGAGATTTTGGAAATTTAAATGTCAAACTCAAACTCAACTCAACTTTGAGATTTGTAATTTCAAATTTGAGATCTGAGTTTTGGGACTACAAATTTGAGTTTTGACATTTGAAATCTCACAATTCAAAACTGAAAACTAAAAACTCAAATCTCATATTTCCATATTTAAATTTGGATATTGTCGAGCAGGTGGTGTATAAATTAATTAATGTTTTAAACACATTAATTACAATATAAACTATGGACAAATAAGTATAAATAGCTTGTACTCGAACCGAACACGAATAATTAGCATAGCTGTAATGACATTTTAGAACAATGGGTGCTACAATTATAATATGAGGATCTAATATGGTTGAGCTGAGCGGTCGAGTGACATGTTAAACATGATTGGTTAGCTAAAAATGGAACTGTGAATTTAAATTCAGATAGTGGACTCTCATTTATATTATATGACAACGAAGCGATGTGACCCGTGCCATTGCAGAGAGAAGAAATAGCCAGGCTGATATGGAGCGATGCACTGAACGCCTACTTGAAGGAATCCTCACAAATCGAGCAAAACAACAACAAAAGGAATGACGGAGGACGTTTTACCTCGCTGCAGGGTAGTAAAAAAGAATTACCTATTTCTGCTTCCATTCCTACAAACCCCAGATAAATTTTAGAGGGCTATTCTTAGAAATCAAATATTGAAAAGGCGTTGGTTGGCGTTGGTGTTGATTGTGTTCTACATATATATGCATAAGCCATTACATACATACGTAATCTGGGCCAATATTCATTTACAAATATCTATTTAGCACTTAAGATTCCTATGACCAGTATGTCTTAGTAGAGCAAATCGAGCACATCTACCTTATAAACAGGACGTCTAGCGTGATGAACTTAAATTCTGCTCTGTCTTTCATGGCATCTCTGACACAAGAAATCCTAGTGAGCTATGGGTGTGAAGCGTTATGTATTTATTCCAGTATCTTTGGAATTTCGCAGATGAGACAAATCATGTTTCGTAGAGACGAAGCAGGAATCTAAGTGCTATCCCTTTGTCATAAGTTTTTATCTGCACAACTAAGACAGTCCTACATACTAATAAAAGAATTTGGTTTACTTGTCAAAGACTAAGAAAGAACTGAAGGAAGCAGTAAAAAAAGCAATCGGGGAGTTTTGGCGGGAACGCGATGAAGTCATGTCGCGTCATTGTATTATTTTCCAAAGCTTGTGTTATTTCGAGTGTTAAAAATTCGAAATTTAGATTCGTGTTGAAAATTTGTTTTCGTGAATGGTATAATGTTGTGAAACGTGTCTTTTCGTATTGTTTCCAAAACTCTATAGAAACCTCTATTAAAGTCTCCACCACTTTACTGGGGTATGACGTGGATTTGACTTTCCTTGACTTAGACTATGACTGAAACTCATTTTAATTGTGAAATATTTGACTTCACTTCGAAATATTACAATACTTGACACTAGCTAAACACAACGTGTGGAGCCAAAAAATAAGAGAAAAAAGAAGCAATGGGAAGACGTATATATATAAATAATCACAGGCTTTCTCTACCATCTCCTTGTTTTACATAATTTCATCAGTAGACGTAATCTGACTAACATATTTGTTTTGATAAACATTTTCGTTATGCGTCCCCTCTAGCTAAATACCTAAAGGTTATTATTCACTGCACCAAAATTGAAAGTGTTGTCCCACATAATAAAACAGAATTTCTTTAAGATCCGAGAAACTTTACGAAACTTTGATGTATACTTTTTTAAATTTATATGGTACTTGATGTGACGAGATTAGCAAGTCTCTCGCTTGATGGTAAGCGTAACGTTTGCTCATATCTGTTAAGTGCCATCCAGAATTTATTTTTATGAGAAATGTATCCCAATACGTATTATATTTACACTACTTATATTTTATCACATAAACTTATATTTTATTTAAAAATAGGTTAGCCTTTAACCACTTCCTGCCTGATGTTAATCTTAAATAAATGTTACCTTTAAATGTCTTTTATAAATCGTCACTCATTTGATTCGGAGTGTGTTCTGCGCTACGTTCACCGACGTATGGTCTCCACACCAGGACCAGTCTACCCTAAAGGTTATCGTTTCTATTTCGAATGTAGTGAACACCAACCCTAAGCTTACCCTTTGAACAATATTACCCCTCGAAGCAGCTTCCCTATCGGGCGAATTTCGAAACTTTTACGGAAATATCCCGGAATCCCGGAACGGAAACTTATAGGTGAAGTTTTCCTCGAACAGATGGTGTGTAAACACTTCATAAACATATTAATAAGTTGTATTCTGCGTCAGCCCTAAACATACCACTGCTGGGATATCGGCCTACCCTCGAAAGGTGATTAGGCCATATTTACCACGCTGGCCCAGTGCGGGTTGGCGGATTCACATAAGCCATCGAATTTCTTCTCAGAAAATATGCAGGATTCCTCACGATGTTTTTCCTTCACCGAAAAGCTAGCGGTATATATCCGTACTTAAGTTCCAAAGAACTCATTGGTACGGGCCCGCCCCGGTTCGAATCCACGACCCCACGAATGTGAGGCGAGCGTGCTCCCACTGAGGTCCCTACCGGTAAACGAAGACGACCGATCCTCCATGGGTCAAATAAATTCGCAAACTGGATTCTGGACAAAATTGGCACAGTGCCGGACAGAGAGGCTTAGGATCAGCTGTGGGGGATTACGGACTGATAATGATAACGACGAAGTTAAAAAAAGTCTACGTCCAGCAGTATGGACAAATGTTGTCTAATATGATAATCTAATATGATGTTTTTTTTTTTTTTTTTTCTTGGTACCTACTCGTAGGTAGGTACAAAATGGAACAACTGACGATCTAAGCTGAACAATGAGTACCTACCTAACTAGTAAAACTACAAGCAGTTCTACTACCTAGTTTGGTACTAATAATTATCTCGATAACTAATTAATGTCAACCTGTCTACACAAGATCTCTAATAGATACAAATCTCAGACGTATTTTTTGACGAAATCGATCGTTATTTTGATTAATTATGTAGATACTTATACCAATTCAGGTTATATCATAAACCTTCATATAGTGTATTAGTATAGTTAGATAGTTGGCTATAACTTTGGAGGCCACAAGATTCAAGGCAGGTTGCGTAACTACATTGAAATCACTGAATACAATTTCAGTATGTCCATTGTTTTGAATGGTTTACAATGTAGGTTAACCTACATTCAACTTGACTTTGTGGATTCCGTTAAGTATTAATTTGTTTTAAATAGGCCGGTGAGTTGGTGGTCAAACGTAGAACTATTTCTAGCAAAAAAATAAAATAAACAACATGTATACAGAATCAAAAAAAAAAAATGAGTTTCCAGCCAACGGAAGTACTCAAATTGCAATTTAAATTAAAAACAAATGATGTTTAGGTTACATTTGCAGTATGTATGTATGTATGTATGATACGTGTATCAATAATGTAGCAAAAGAATTGTTCACCAAATTACATTACAATTATTTGAAGCCAATTTCATTTCTTCAGTAGATTAGTATAAGGTCTGAAAAGTATTTTGGTGGGTGTTTAAATGCATTGTAGCTGTAATTAATTTACTTACAGAACAATATATAGAAGTGTTAGATGGTAACTAATTTGTGAGAATTGAGAATACGACCTAATTGCTTTGTTTTGCTTTGGTTCCAAACATGTTTATTTTAAACCAGAAATCAAAGTAATTTTAACTGTCGAAATAATGTTGACAATAATAATTCTTGTAAAGTATTGCTTTACATAAATTATTAGAGATCATCAGTGCCATTAATGTTAGTGTTGATTGCCACGAATTTTCTATTGATTTAATAAATATTAGGACGATGGCTATTGATGTAACGAATATTGGAACGAGCGACGCGAAGATCTCAGAGTCTACGGGAGCATATCGTCAGTTGTATGTAGATATGTTTGTATGTTTATATGTTTGTATGTATATTTATTCGACGATAACTTAACAACCATAAATCCAATTAAATACAATTTTTAAGTTCAAATATGAGCTGAACCGGTCCGAGGATTGTGAAGTTATAGGGTTCGCGAGGTCTCAGTTCGGCGCGAACTACTAGTAGTATTTTAGATTAATAGTATTAACGAAGATAAATATCCACATTTTCGCCCTTAACACGGGGTGAGTTAGGCCTTGGTGTGGCCCTGCTCCTGTTTGGCGGGCCCCCTCGGCTCCAAGGAGACTGCTCTGCTTTGGGCCCAGAGTCTTAGCAGTGAGAGTATTCAGAGCTTACCACACGCTCTCTAATAAACAAAAAAAAAACTTGATGTGGGCTTTGGTCTACCTCAGCCCTTAGTAAACAATAAAACATTTAAAAAATATTTTGATTAAAAATCAAGAAATTTTACGTTTCAACATCGATAATTATTGAGCAGCGTTTGAAATAGAATTTTTACTCAGCTGTTTATTTCCCAAATTCGAATATACCTGAGTCTTGAAAGCGGATAAAAATAATTTTATCTCCTGCCTAATGATCGTTGTTGACGTTTTTGGAAGTTACAAAGAGATAAATGAACTTCAAATCAAGCAGAGGCTATACATGAACTTTAGAAGCACCTTTGAGTAACACACCGTATAAAACGCGCTAGCAAAACCAAAACAAAAGCAAGCCGTCGAAAATTCTAATTGTTCCACCTGAGCCGAGTAGATTTGTTTCGTCACATCACACTATTATTTTGAGTGAGAAACGGTTGTCCATTCATTCATTTCGCCAGGTTTCATGACACTTGCAGACGCTAACGACCGAGGCTCATTATCAGAGATAGGCGTTCGTAACATGTGTTCTGAATGTGCGATAATAATTTCTGATGTCAATGGAAATTGTTAACGTTATTGACATGAATACTATTAAACCAGCTGTCAAATTATCAATAGAGGCTCTAAACACCAGTATGACAATCAGATTTTTAAAAAAAACCTTTCACAGAACAGAAAGTCCGGATTGGTCTAACCTACAGTATTCGTTGGTGTTGCTTTTTTGACTTCACTAGAACGAAAAGTTTTAGTCGTGACTCAAATTCCTGGTTGTTGAAGTATCAGGGCACGGATAACTTACAGAAGTACGGTGTATCAAGACTGGTAATCCATTATATCAGCGAACTAGACGAAACTTCAGACTGTCTTGTGACAGGAGGCTGATCAGCACGGGTTTATTGCATAACTTTTCTGGTAATGGCGTTTACCCAGAAGTTTTGATAAGCCCAGTACTGATTTCTTTAAAACTAAGACCAGTACCAGAAAAGTTACGTAACCCACTGGTTCTAATAGGCTGAAATAAGCGGCGTCTTATGTATTCCCATTGGGTTGATACGTAGCTCTACTAAGTTATGCACGTGTGACATCCTGTCCTATTGCAAAAACAGAAGTCGAGAAAAAAAAAACAGCCGTTCCATACATTTTGTCAAAGGTCATTGACATTTTTATAGTATGGTCCGGTAGTAAAAGTTGTTCACTTCGAGCTCCTTTAGAATTAGGATATCCTTTCCTTATAACCCTGTATCGCAGATAGGAATTAATACCTACTTTGTCAGAATGATGAGCAGTGGAATGGTGAATATTTTGACATTCAAAACAAAGAGTGACGATATGAGCAAGCAAGATTGATATGACGCCTATCATCAAATTAACCGTCACGCTACTTTACAGCATTAAGAAAGTCTTCCGTGCCATACTCATCTAATCTTCACTAGATACAATCAAATTAGCAGGCCAGCAAAGGAAATGACCAAATCGAGCAAAAGAAAATTATATACTGGAACAAAACCAGTCTCGATGGTTTAATAGAAGCCAATTGGTCGTGATTCACGTTGATACATTAGCTGTAGAAAGATGATTTGTTTCGTCTGCGGTCCCGACCGGAGATGACTGGGCAGTATTTGTGGGAGTCAATAAGGATTTTTTTTTTATTGAGCTTTTAAGGTGTAAGTAGTACCTATTGGTGGGTAGATACTGGACGCATCAAGAGTTTCCAACTACAATACGCATACATACTTAATTTTTCACTAACCAGGAAGTTCAGAACCAGGACAACATCATCTAGATCTGCGTGCTTTATCCACTCATCTCTTACTATCACGAGTTGGGTTAGTCCCAACGTCCCACTGATCTTTGAGGACGTTGTGAATTATATCCAACGTCCCCACAACTTTTATTACAGAACAGTATTATTGCAATTCTCAACGACTTCAGTGACTTAAGGCTCTAAGACCGAAAACTATACATTCGAATAGGGAAATGAAAACTAAATCGAAAAATAGGAACAAAATTATGAGAAAACTGAAAATTGGCCGACGACAGACAAAGACAAGGAGAGAGCCACGACCGCTTTGATACAAAAACCTGACTAAGAATGAGTACCTAACGACACTTATAATATAAATATATTGTACATTAGTTTCTGAGAACAGTAGCCAAAATTCCAGACGTTCTAGTACAAAATTTCGCCAGAAGTTTTCATAAAGACTAAAATATAACAGTCCACGACACCGAGACGTACCAAAGGTCGTCTTATTGCGTACTTCAACACTTGCGTAAGACTTGAAATCACAAAAGGACGACTAAAACTGACAAAAACCTCAAACCTTGAAGTGCGTGTGATTATGTCAGTCACGAACATCCATTTAGCAAGTTATGTCATTACAAAAAGCATTCATAAAAACCGTGTGTTGTATATTAATTTGGTAAATGGCTCCAGATAACCAGTCAATTTATTTATATAAAAGAACAAGCCTTTTTCTAAATCAAAGCTCATACCAAATGGGGACCAAAATTATAGAAATGTATGTATAACCAATGTTTTTGAAACCCAATATTCCCCAAATGGTTTACGTAAACAATAAGAACGGATTTTGCGAAATTCCACGTCTAAACGTTGGGGTAATTTTACCCCTTTAGACCTTATTACCTTTGTATAAAAATGAAAACTTTTTTCCATGCCCTGCCAATGACACTCGGTGCGTGTACTGAATTACTGTACCCTACGTGTATGTTCCGATCTTTGAGAAGTTAATCCGATCATAGCCGTGCAGGAAAGCTACTTTAACATAATCTGATACCTAATAAAACTAAAATAAATACTAGATGGTATTTAGTTTAGTTAGGTTATTTTTTATGGAACTTTGTGACGACACGAGGTAGTCGCTCACCTGATGTTAAGCTTCACGCTAGTCCTACCACTCCAAACCAAACTTAAGTAAAGTTACAGAAATATCAGTAGCCATTGACGATTACACAGTACAGTAAAAAATTCTAAGCCTCGAGCACCACAATAAATTGTTCTGTTTATTTTCTACCGGATACATTAGGGAGTGTGCGCAAGATTCACTTCACTTAATTCCATCAGGCAATCCTCAGTAATCCGACAAGAATTGTATCAACACGGCAATATCCATCAGGAAGAAAGGAGGTCATGACCCTAAAGGAAGCACTCGTGAGCCAGAAGTTAGAAACAGGAGGTCACACCCACTTGACCTCCATGGAGAAGAAATTCATACAAAAATACAAACAGCTACCTTACCCTTGGAATCCAAATCATCCTGACTACAACAACAAATTAAAAAGGTATTCTGGTTACTCGTTATTCCATCGTTATCGTTATTCCACTCTCATCTAACAATACAGGACAAGTAGAAAAATGGCAAACTATATACGATCCGATCCTCGTGAAAACAAAAAAAAAATACTGCAATGCGTACTGCCCAAAAACAGGATGCCTGCTTCTTTGTAATATGGCATTCTAGGTATTTTCAAGGCAAGAGTAAATATATTTATTTTATATCGGAGGGCTCCACCCTTAGCCACTCTGTCGCACACCATCAGGCGAGTTGGTGCCCCAACATAGACCTACATTCAGTAAAAAAAAAAACACAGTAAACAGTTTTTCAGTTGGCACTTAACCAATATGAACGATTTCCGATCTAAATTCGGGAAGCTTCGGTTGTGGAGAGAGTTCTCTCTATAGAGTCTAATATCTCCACAGAGCGGTTAAAACCATTTCAAGTCAGCACGACCGATTCTGATCACTACTGCCAAAATAATAAACCGATAGACAAAGATAATGCTATTCAAAAACGACATTAACCGAATATCTACCACTTTTTGCCGATTTGTCCATAAAATGTATTTATATGTCCAAAAATTGCGCAAAAATAGTGTTTGGAATAAAAAGTAGAAAAATATTAGTACGAAAGTAAATAACTTGCATTTTGTTTTAATAAAGCGGGAATACTCACGTTAAATTGAGTGGGTTATTCCGACTATAGTTTCGATCAATAATATAACTTGCAAGTGTTAAAGTTCCGAAGTCAGAAGTTATGTTACCTAAGCTGCGCCTTTAAGAGACGGGACGGATTCTTTTATTTAGTTCCAGTAATACCATTTCCGAAATACTGATTCCGTCTAAAGTACAGACAATAAATTCAAGATTCAAAAGAGCACTGTACGAAACTCTTTTAATTTGGTATTCGCAGTCATCAGCTAACAATAGTGGACAAATCAAAGACATCCGTAATTGGACGGCCACGTGTGGCCATTCACCTGGACATAGTTCATTTGTGCTCACGAATATCTGTTTAGCGATAGTTCGATAAAACACGAGCTGCCTTGAATTCCACACCCCAAAGAAATTTGTTTAAATTCTTACGCTGTTCTTTATAGCTTCAAAGGGCATACCCTAAGTACATAGATTTCCAAAGGGTCTGGGTCTAAGAATTATATTTCGAGAGAAGTTCAAGTTGTTCGCCTCGTCACGCTTGCCCATAAAATTTTAGTGCCATCTCTTATTTCGAATAAATCTAAATCAAAATATGTTTATTTGTGAGAGCATTATCTTAAAATATAGATGTAATATAATAATTATGAGTATCAAATGCATTGTACACCTTGAAAGGTGTACAAATATATTTATGGTCATGGTTATTCATTTTAATAATTACAATGATTTACTAAATGTATCTTATCTTCTAAAAAGTCATGAACACTATAATAACATTTGTCAATTAAAAATTTAAGCAATTTGTGTTTGAAGCTATTACAATTTAGTTCTTTGAAATATTTTGGCAGTTTATTATAAATGGTGATAGCCATACATGGTGATAGCCATACATGGTGATAGCCATACAGTATAAATTTTTACTATATACACATACTCTTTGTTTCGGAATAAGCAACTTATGTTTATGTCGTTGGTGTCTATCCCTTCCAGGTAGGTACACTTATTTAACTGAAATAGACACACACAAATCCTCGTACAAATAGACACATTCGTTATACGTAAAGGGAACTTCAATGATTCAAAACCATGTGAGGCCACGCATGTAAATATGAGATATAAAATCTCTTTATCCTCAGTAATTTCGCTGGAATTATTACTCGAATCCGAAACAGTAAGGATTGCTCACTAATTGTCTGCGGTTGCATATGTGCCAAGTTGTGGTATTTTCTCTGGCAGCCGCTGTAAAAAAGTCCTATCAATAAAAAAAACGAGCGTTCGTAATCAATACAATGCTATTGAACTTTTGACAGCATTCAGAATCGGGTAGCTGGTTCAGATTGTCACTCTCTCTTGCATCAAGCATTGTATCCGTACCTAAATAGCACATCGAATGCCGTGAGAGAAGTTACCTTCAAGGAGACTTCTCACACCGTCGCAATGTTAATAACCCTGGGGCTTCATTTTTAAATCGGGCGTATGATATTTCGCTCATATGATATTACTTGTATCATTAGAAATGAGTGTATTTCGATCGTAATCCCAAATAAAAGTCGCATACTTCTAATAATCATATCACTCGCTAAAGCAAAGAGCGCTTTGAACCATTCGAATTTGCTTTCTATGAATAGAAATTATAGAGCATGATATTTTCGTGCGAAATCATACGAGTGATTTACGGATAGAGCGCCTGTCTGGCCAGACGCACATGACTTCGTTGTACTTGCAATTAGCTCTAGACGTTTGACACTACCTTTTGCTGTTACAGTGTGAAAATGGTCGACAGCGGTTAATTGTTCCTTAAACCAGGTTGAAATGTGCCGCCCTATACCTATCATGGAAGGCTCCGCTATGGGTACCAACCCTAAGTCATCAGTGTGCATAAGCAAGAGCGGAATACGTCATTCAAACACTTTACACAAAGATACACGACAAAATGGCGGATAGTGACGAAAGCTGGTGTCAGCGTCCGGAATGTCAGACCTTGATTTTTGGTAATTACTGATTCGACCAATTATCCTACTACAAAGGAGGTAAAACACCCGTCATAGCCTTTCAACGAAAAAATTGCCAGGTTCTGCAATGTTTTTTGAAGCCAAGTTTCTTTCCAACATTTTTTTTTAATATATCGACAATTTACTGGTTTTTTTTTTACTGTTCTATAATATGGGTCGATTAATTAAAGCGAATAGCAACAAATTATCTCGTGTAATAGAATATAGATATCATTGTATTCATCATTTACAAATTTTACTATGGGACCAAACCGAGTTGGAATGACATTTCTCCATTGAAAAGCATAATTTCACGATTTCTTGGTTGGTCCCTATTGCAAGTTGTTAATAATAACGAGTACAACGATATCCTATAATATGTCCGTTTGTCTGTTCTAAATGAACACCCAGTGAATGTATTGCTTGAAATGTACGTCTCTGTGAATAGGCGTAACTTACAAATAAATAGGGCAACTGCCGCACCGATACATGCGTTGTTATGTATAGTTAATTGCCAATTAATCAAATAAACTCGTGGCTAAACAAAGAGAGTGGCCACATTTGGCACCGATGAGAGCGTGCCCAACTTGGCATGGGCACAGTTATAGACGCGATGCAAATTTTAATATAGAATATTGTTTGTTTACTTTTCGTTGGGAAAGAGGTCAGGGAACTATGACATCAAAATTGCAACATCGGCGCTCAGTGACTCAGTGGTAGCGCGTATTCCTCTTGAGCAGGTGGACTGGGTACGATCCCCGGCAAGTAATACTTTTATGTTTTACAGACTAGGCGTTTTACTACAAACTCGCCTGCGGTCAAGGATTACACATGTAGCCTGGAATAGGAACAGGCATAACTCAAGTAAGGCTGCCAGAACCTATAATTTTTCTCTGGTAGAAAGCTATACACTATCTAGTGAAATAAACTGTTTCATTCAAAAGAGCAGATAAAGCCGCGCACAAAAGGTAGGTAATATTCACGTGGAAGTGTGGATTAGCAAGGTTGAAGCGAAACTAGGTAACTGTCCTCGGTAAAAATCGTCGAGGCAACATGTTTTGCAAATAACGTCTCCGATATTAGTACTATAACAGGGTTAATGTGTAATTTAATACATTTTGAAAGATGTTACCATTACGCATTATGTGGCAATGTATACTTAAATAAATAAATACTCACGGGATATTTATTACGATTTTTATTTTTGTTGAGTTCCCGATATTTCGACACAGTTGCATGCGCCATGTTCACGGTTAGATACATCGGGGTCTACCCGTTAATATTGGACATGCAACCGGGTGTCTACCCGTGAACATGGCTCATGCAACTGTGCCGAAATATCGGGAACTCAACAAAAAAAAAACGTGGTAAAAATCCCGTGAATACTAATAGTACTATGAAAACTGACGTGGTTTTGTTACATTTCATTTGTCAGTACTAACAGTAATGCAGTAAACCACCACGAAAGTCTAAAACATTGTTCAACGTCTCCGATTTCAAAGTCAAGTTTACTTTTGCCACAGAATAAGCAACAGTACAAATACACAAGACTCAATCCGAGATGACAATTAAATAATTAGTCGCAATAAAGTTAATCTCGCTTTGGCTAGCACTCGAAAAAGTCATACAGACATAGACATAGTGGGCGCGCACTAGCACGTATTATTACAATTATATTCTGTGCTATCTACATGAGCTTTATAATATTGCTCTCACTAACAAAAGTGAGAGCAATATTATTTTCTCTCGTTGTTCCGCTGTACGTGGTTTTCAGTGACGTTACACTTTTGACGGAGGTGGTTTTGACACACTTACCTCGGGATTCTGAAACGTTTGTTAACTTCGACAACAGATTAAGTCTATTGCTGTCATTGTCGTTTGCTTAGTGCCAGACAAAGGCAGCATTAGAATTAATCTATCAACGTTTCAGAATCCCGAGGTTAGTTTTAATAATACGGGAATACTCTCGTTAAATTGTTACCTAAATTCTGACTGTAAAGGTAGGTGCGTCTCATCATTCCTAAGAAAGATCGCCAAATGATAATGATAATGATAGATTAAAAACAAAAATCTTTCGTGACGGAAGTGATTTAAAAGAAACTTGCCTGTATCCACCCATTGCTGGGTATAGGTCTCCTCTCGTTTACGACATCCTTACCGGTCCTGTGCGAGCCTCATCCATTATCCTCTGACATGCTTGACGACATCGCTGTCTTTCTATTCGTCGATCTACTCCCGTCAAATTAAATGATATCAAAACTAAAAAAAACCGACACAACCAACATACAGTTTTTCGAAAGTCATCCGATATCAACAAAAACTTGCAACATCATCATTTATCATCATCATCATCGTCGTTTTGATTATCACTCAATCGTGATCCCACTACTGGGGCATGGGCCTTCTCTCAGAATCTGCCAGTGCATGTTGGAGAATGCCATAATTATGTCTTTGAACTTGTGAGGTTCTTGGACGTACATTATGAGCCATACATATGTAAGATGTCAATGACAATGGAATGGAGTAGGCATGGAAACATTGTGCAGAAACCCTCGCGATGTCTTTTTTCACCGTTTTTGAGCACATAACTTATCAAAGTACCAAATAAGCCATTGATGCAGGGCCGAGGATCGCACCGGGTGCCGTTAGATTGTGAAGCGAATATGCGACCGCTCAGCCACCATCGCTCATTAAACCTGCAGATGTACAAGTAAAATAGCTGTGACACGACAATACCCCTCGTAGTCTTGGCTCATTGCACCAGTTGTAAAGTGATTCACATCGAGGATCAGTGGCCCGAGTAATATAAAATGATGTCACGCTCGTATGAGAATATGTAAGATGCGTCAATGCAATGGAATGGAGTAGGCCTGGAAAAATCGTGAGGAAACCATAGCATGGTAGTAGAACGCTTTTCTAATATTCAAAATTGGTTAACGTTTACCACATCCAAACTGATGGTATGAGACTCAAAGGTATAGATTTGAAGACATAATTTAATGTTTGTTATCAAGACTTAACCACGCTAAAACTAGTTTAGTTACCTGAACGACATTACTACGCCAGAATGTTTCGTGAAGCGGTTGAAATTCGAAAACATCGTAATTACAACAGGGAGGATGGATTTAAGTTATCGGCGTCGTGGAATCCTGTCATTGGCAAGTGTTCGTATCGCGGTGTAGTGTCAGGGAATTATTTTGATACATTCAGTGTTGTGTGCCGTGGTGACAACCCTACGTTTTTTCAAGACAATAATAAATGAGGGTAGATCTCAACACCCTCACTTCACACAGAGACGACCAGCATTCTTCAGTCAGCTCGTGACCACGGCCATTGAAACTTGGCCGAAACGTCGAGGTGTATAAATAAACTAGTTTTAGCGTGGTTAAGTCCTGTAACCTCTAAGTATCCTCTAACTTTGAAACGTTCGTGATTCTGATTGCGAGAGCATGCCATCTCGCTCGTACCAACTTAGTCGCACTATGCGCGGTCCCGCTCGCGCAACTCTCGCTATCGCTTTCAGAGTTACGGGATGAGCCCACTGATAACAAACATTAAATTATGTCTTCAAATCGCGAAAGTTTAAAAGTTAGATTTGAAGACACTCATAATTGTACTTTAGGAAAACAGATTCCGAAAGCCTTCCACAACCTCCTATGCGTATATAAAGGGGGAATGGAAGCGCTTGGTGCGTTCGTGGGAATTTCCACTATACATCTCAATATAAATATATCATATATTCTGGGCGTCTAATAATAGAAAGGGATGGGCGGAATTAAGTTGCGCAATTCCAAAAACCCGATTAAAAAAACTACGTGTTCGTGAGTCTGTGCTATGCGGTGAAAAAGGATTTTGAAGTGCTACCATCAGCAGTTCAGGCTGTGCCGACCTCTTCCACCTGGATCGCGACCAAACGTGACTACGTTTATCGTACCACATTTCTTTTTTGTCTTGGATTTCATACTCCTTCGTAGACTCACTTCTGTCCTTGACCATGGTCTGCGTAAACAGACAACAAGGGGTTGCCTGCTGCATTTTTTGGATGAGTAAAGTGAATTTTTTTCTCTTTTATGTTTTGGCTCCACACTTTGTGTATTTAGCCAGTATCAAGTATTGTAATATTTCAAGAGTCGAATAATTCACAATTTAAACAATTCGCAGTCATAGTCTAAATCAAAAGCAAAGTAAGTAAGCACGGTCAAGTCCACGTCATACCCCAGTAAAGTTGTGGAGACTTTAGAGGTTTCTATGGGGTTCTGGAAAAAACACGAAGTGTCATTTTTCACAACATTATACTATTCACCAACACTCTTGCACGTTCACAAACACATAATGAATAGAAATCCACCGTTTTTTTACACATTATCACTCGAAATAACACAAGTTTTGGAAAATAATTCAATGAAGTCACATAAATACTTCACGTTCCCGCCAAAACTCCGAAATGCATCATGAGTGTAATTTTTACAGATTCCTACTCTTTCTTTCTTTTTTTTGACAGATTCCTTTTTCTGTGTAGTAGTAATCTAGCAGTGTCATCTATCATCTTCTTTTTCTTTGCCAACTTTAAAGGTTTCGTAGCAAATACATTTTCGGTTTACCTCCAATACAGACCAAGTAATAGTCAGCCTTGAAATTATTTGAAGCAATTAAAAAGTGAAAAATATCCAGACATCTACCTGCATAAGTACGGTTAGGTCCTACTGAGAATTCGAAATGCCAAGCCTCGACCCATATCAAAGCAGCCGCCGATAAACTTGTAATTTGATCACAAATCTGGGCCTTATTCTAACGCCATACGCTTAGGCCATACGATATTTTAAGTGATATCATAAGTAAAATTATTGACATCGTGTCGATTCTTATATACGGTACCACATAATAAACTACTTAATTGGAAAACATTTTTTTTGTCTTATTTTAACTTAAAATGTGACTATTTTAGAGCTGTCAAGTAAGTATACAACAGAAAAAAAAATACCTTGAATCATGGCTTATTTATTTTAATATGTAATAAAGACAAACAAAAAAAGAAAAAAAAGGGAAAGGGCAACAGTTTACATGATTAAGAAAAAAACACAAAATCTTGTCAACAAAGGGCATCGCTTTTAGTCTGTAAGCAAGAATATATCAGTAAAAACTAAAAATCCAACGCATAATGAAGTAGTAGTTGTAGCAGTAGTAAAGGATATACAACTGATACCTTATTCCTATTGTACTAGAAACGATATTGCTGCAGAAAACATTATAGTTTACAGAGATATGTTAGATATGCCAGTATAATATCAAGTATGTACCTAGTTCACTAAAATAATTTCATACTGAACGGTTTTGTTCAATATTAATCTGCAGAGACCGAACACATGTAGGTAACTAAATTTGAAATAAATAGACATCTTGATTCTACAGAAATATTTATCAAGTGTCATTTTGGATAACTTTTCGAAGAGCGCAGAACCTTCGTAATCGTGAGAATAAGGTCCCTTTCAGCCAAAATTAACGGAGCACGATATTCTCACAAAGGGGGACCGTAACACGGTTAGAAAAGCGGTTTTTATAAGACCTTGTTTAAACTAGACTAGTGTTAAGTTTCGCGCATCGTCGTTTTTTTACTCTCTTGATTGCTATTTTTGGCTTTGTTTTAAAATGGCATGTTATAGTACCAGAGGTTTTATGTTTTTTCGCATAATTATTATCACGTAAAAGTTACCTACCTCTGTCTTTTCTCGTCGTTTCATCATACTAAATAACCTTGCTAACATCAATACAGTCGTAAATATTATATAAGGTTCTTGAGTGGCGACCACGAACCGGAAGAAGAAGCGTAGGCAGGTCTCCCATTAGGTGGACCGGCTACATTGTGAAAGTGGATGCGAGTGGCACGTTGTCGGTCGGTGTGGCTGTCTAAGGGTGGTGGTGGTGGACGTTATTGGTGGACGTTATTTACACACAGCGCCATCTAGCCCCAAACTAAGCAAGCTTGTACTATGGGAACCAGATAACTGATAGAATACATAAATACTTTTTTTTTTGTAAATACATACATAGAATACATAGAAACACCCAGACAAAGAACAAACATCCATGTTCATCACACAAAAATGTTTGTCCTGGGTGGGAATCGAACCCACAACCCACAGCTCAGAAGGCCTATGTTCAGCAGTGGACGTCGTCTGCTGGCTTATCAGCCAGAAGACGTTCACTGCAGAACATAGGCCTATTGTAATGTAATAATATAAGAAGCATCCATAGTCAAAGATGATTAATATTCAATGATTCATATTCTCAAAAGGTGAGATTCAATGTCATCTCGAAAAAAATGTCGTACTTCGAGATTTCTTATTCTCAACGCTATCTTTCGAGATATTCTCGATGGCTCGCGTTCGAGATACATCGAGTGGTTGGAGGTTGATAGATAGAGAAGATAGTTGAGGTACATCGAGGTGTTAATTTTGATACGAGCGGGCCTTTTTTTTTTTTTTTGCGAGGGGGAAATCTTCACCAAGGTACCCGTCTGCTTTGGGGTGCAGCCGGGTTATGTGGGATTATACCCACTAAAACCCCCCCGGTGGCCTGCCTTGGTGCTTGACCGAGGGCTCCGGGATCTCCAAGGGAACGCACCGGAGCCCTCAGCACCACGCTTCTGCTCCTCCCGGGACAGCTAGTCCCTGTCGTGAGACGTTTAAGCCTACAACAGCGTCCGCCACTCGACGCTGTTGTCCTCCCCGGACTCGCTTTGGTAGATGGTGGTTAGAGCCCCACTTCTAACCACCCCCGAGCCCAGAGGTCCCCTTTTAGTAGGCTCTTACTACAGGCAGGGGGATACCGATCCGTATTCTAGTGCCCCGGCATCAGGGCGATGTAGCTTCCGCCGACCCGGCGTCGCCGTCTCCTTCCAGGATCCGCTCTTTCGCGAGCTCTCTCCGCAGTTTCTTTTTGCGCAATAATATTTTCGCAAAAATCCACCATTGCCTTCCACGTAGAGGATACGACCGGGCCTGTTAATTGAGACTGATAGTTACATCATCGACGCGCCAAAAACGGCAACAAAATACAGTGTAATGAAGTATATCGCACGTATTATACGTACGATAAACTAAATATTCCTTCTTTTTTTAATTCGTTAGTTCTGATGTTTCCTAGTTTTAACTCGCTTCATACATTGTTACCTTTTCTCATTCTATAATTTAGACTCACAAGTTAATGTTTCCAATTCCAATGTAAACCTATTAATAAGTAACAGCAAAATTTAACTCTCTTCATACATTGTTACCTTTTCTCATTCTACATTTTAGACTCACCTTCCAATGTAAGTAATAGCCAATTTAAACTCTTGTACTATTTATACAGCATAAAAATATTCTCAATATAGTCTAGTCGAACCTCCATGATTGCATGACGTGGT
Source organism: Apocheima hispidaria (assembly GCA_947579745.1). NCBI lineage: Eukaryota > Metazoa > Arthropoda > Insecta > Lepidoptera > Geometridae > Apocheima > Apocheima hispidaria. The sequence continues at coordinate 13,185,238 of OX388157.1, forward strand.
CTCCTGTGATTGCGGGTGCACCCAGCTTGATGGCTATGCTTCATAATGTGAATGTAATGTGTATCTTCTGTTGGGCATCCATATTGTTTAAGCACACAGACGGGAAGCACAACCTTACTCAGTCGCACATTTGACGAGTCCTAATTACTGTATACCTAGTAAAAATATCGTTGTTTTCTTTAATATTCAATTATAATATGAACAATTTTTAACAAGTTATTTATTAAAAAATCGTTGTATCCTTAGTCAAGTTAACGAAATTTAAGTCTATCCAAATTCCTCTGTTGCTGCGCGAACGAGGAACAAACTAGCCAAGAAACACATTCGCATATTATATTATATAAAGTTATTATTATATAATACTAGTTGTTACCCGCGACTTCGTTCGCGTGGACGTAAAATATAGTATTCTATGTCCGTCTTTGTGATAAACAGTAACTCCTTATGAAATAAGAAATAAATGCAGAAGACTTGCGACGCCAAAATCCTCAAGGGAGGAAAAAAGAAAAGAAAAAATAAAAAAACTCCACTATACGAAGCGAAGCCCTCGAGAGTTATGTCACATAACTCTCGGGGGTATCGCTTTAAAATGGTTGCAAAAACGATGATTTTAGTTATCCCTCGGGAACGGTTTATTCCGGGATAAAAAGTAGCCTATGTGTTAATCCAGGGTATTAGCAACCTCCATAGCAAATTTCATTCAAATGCGTTCAGCCGTCAGAGTTGACCGGGAACAAACACACTTAAATACTTACACACTTAACTTTCGCATTTATAATATTAGTATGATTAGCAAGGAGGGGTGCTGTATCTTTGCTTGAGACGAATATTGGTCAAGCAAACAGCTTGTATTCCCACTCCCACAATATAAATATTGGCATGCATAATTTATACTTGTTATAATTTATACTTGGTATATATTAATAATGCCGATCTACTATTATTTATTCTAATAACGTAATCCATCGGGTTTGGGCAAACGTACGGAAATAGAATACCTTGCGGAGTAGGTAATTAACATGAGTGTCGCAACAAGACAGCCAACACTGACGACAACCTGACAACCTCGGACCGCAGACCGACGAGAGAGAATAAGAAGAAAATATGTTTCTCTCTCGTTTGTAAGACGACGAACCATTTCCGCAGAGTAAATTATCGATGTTTCGATATTTTTGAAGTTCGATTAATAATTGGCCGAACACGGTCCTCAGAATTGCTGTTTCCGAAGGATTGTCATACATACTTCTTGAAATCTTTTTCATGTTGCGCATTCTGGAAAACATTCAAATTAACTTATGATCAGTATTTCGGATGCACTTTATACCTACATAAATAACAATTATATTTTTTCTATTAACAATTGTATTCAAATTACCTTCTTGCCTTCACAAGTTCATAAAGATCGGATCAACAGGCACTCAAGGTAGGTATACTCGCTCAAACATACAAACATCATCTATTTGTTCCCATAGACTCGTAGATCTTCGCTTCGCTCGGCCAATTTTAAATTTTAAAAAACCGGCGACTTTGATGTAATATTTAAACATTACTTCGTAAGCAACGGGTGTGTAAACGTTTAAAAAGGTTTCAACTCCATGGTGCGTACTATAATAATATACTTCGCACCAATGTGAACTCAGTAGCGGGCGACTTGATCTAGCGCACGGAACGTCCTGCCGTTCCCGGGAACTACTCACTATTTCAATTCAACTATTACTAGTAGTACTATGATTTATTCTGTGTCAACATAATAAATAAATAGGTACCCATCTGCGTCGTAACTCCTAACTAAGGTCGCAAATGGACAGCCAAGTGCGGTCAGTAAGTCTGAGGCGCCGGCCGGGTTGTGGGAAATACCACACAGAATATATTCTAGATATTACGTGCCGTCACAGATTACATACTAGTTACTTCATGTCGTCAGGTCGTCACAGATTGGTATACTAGTTAGTTTGTCCTGACGGAGAGTACGGCGTGAGTTGGTCAGGCGGCCTTGCGACATACGTTGATCTCGCGGTAGAAGCTGTTCATTGCTCATACATCATACATATGACGGACGGCAAACAGGCACAATCGCGGAATGTTGCCGAATTTCAAACAATACACGCGAAATTGACAGATTTTACAGATTTAAAAAAGCTAAAGCTAAAAAAAAAAATTTTCTGTAGTGTCAATATTCAGGGAGTAACCAGGGGAAGACGTTTATATGACGGACTAGAAATTTGCGAGACGGCGCAAAGTCGTAGTCGCACAGTCCCAGGGCGATCTTAGGAGCCGACTTTTGTACCCAGTGGTGCGATACTGCATGCAGTAAGCGCGCGTAATCTTCTATCAAAGCTGTCACATCGCAGCAGACAAACTTGACGTTCGAAAACCGAACACCTCAAGCCGAACGTTTTTTCGTGACCCATTTTGATAACGCTTTTCAGAATTTGGAACGGAACGGGAATTTGGAACTCCACAGCTACACAGCCATTTAAATAGCCCTTCTATTACTCCATTACAAATTAACATCCCCGTGCTAATGTGACAATTATACTTACTTGGTCGTAAATTTTGTGAAGTTGAAGTTAACGCAGGCAAACATTGTCTCACGTACTGTCCTCAAATATTACCAAATAATAACTAAAATGGTTCTAATTCTTATAGAGCTAGAATCAAGCGGTAAAATAATTGGATTTAAAATATTTTTTTAAGATGACTTCTATTCAATATCTGTTGTTCTGAAATGGCTGATTTCAGCGACTTCATAGGCGACGCAAATCGGCTTTGGGTCTCGCAGGTTTAGGGCTCGCGACCAAAGCTCGTCCTTCGGCCTCGCTAAACTTTTCCAGTTTTTCTTTCCATAATAAAGATACTTCTGACTATTACGAACATAAATAACCAAATCGGTCCAGCCGTTCTCAAGTTATGCCATTACCAACTAACAGCATTTCAATTTCATTTATATATACATTTTTTATTTATTTTTTAGGTAGACATACATACACCGTATTTGTGGTCCAAGCGGAGACTTCAATCCGCAAAATTTAGGTTCCTGATACCAAGGGCTTCACGGAAATACCCCATAGTATGTTCTACGATGTTTCGTAGTTTGTTTTTTTTTAATTTTCTTAAGGATTTTCCAAATGAGCGGCTTAAAAATATTCTAATATTTTTTTCTGGTTTGGACCAACCTGTATAGACAGGTTTGCGTTTGACCACATCCTGCCTGATGGTAAGCAATGAATAGACTAGGATGGTATACCAACTTTGCTGTTTCCTCATGATTTAAAGATAATATCTCCTTCGGCCTCGCAAATACTTAGCAAAAATTACCAACTTCCATTAATACTTTAACCCCTATTATTTTAACCCTCTTAGGGGATTAACATTTGAAAAATCTTTCTTCCTAGACCCACCAGAACAAGAAGCAAGGAAGTTAGCGAGCATATTTACGAAACCTATTTTAAAAAGCTTTTAACTTTTCTGCGACATAAAGATCAAAGGTGAAAACTGAGACTGACATAAATTCTATGTTCTAATCAGAGCGCCAAAGCAATAAAAATAAAGCGACATTATCTTATTAGAATAAACATTTATTTTTCTTGTAAGATAATTTCCCCAGGCGGCATAAGTACGTTGTAATTTACTCGCTATCCTACAAGATTCATTCAGTTTTTCGGGATAAATAAATAAATAAATATCTGGGACATTTTTGCACACATCGTCACCTGACCCCAAACTAAGCAAAGCTTGTAATATGGCTGCCAGAGACTGATATACGTACATAGATATTTTTTAAATACATACTTATATAGATATTAACACCCAGACATAGAACAAACACAAATATTCATCACATGAATGTTTGTCCTAGATGGGAATCGAGCCCACGCCCCCAAGCACAGTAGGTAGGTTCACTACCAACTGAGCCACCGGGGCAGTCAAAAACTAATGCAGAGATTAGTATGAACTAAACCACAGATTACCTCCTACAGATTCCGAGGTCACGACGATCTAAGCTACCACGGATCTGTCATTATACACCTATAAAAATTCAGTCTCTCATTGCTTCATTGCTAGGTAACGTCCACCCGGACGTTACGTTACGAATGCGGTATCTACAGGAGGTTATCTGTGATCAGGTATAACAATAATGACATTACGGTCAAGTTAAAACAAGAGGCCTCAATACACATCACGCGGCCATCCATTGTGGTGTGTACAAAAAGTTTTCAAATAAGGAATTTGACAATGTAAACAATGATACAACACGGCGTATTCAGCTCTGCCTAAAATATACTTACTACGGTGGCATCGCCCCGCTTGAAGGCTACGGCTGTGTGTCGAATCTAACGACAACATACAGTCGGCTCAGCTCTTAACTAATCAAATTAATTTCTTTGAATATAGAAATACTTTCAATATTTTAGGCATTTTTTTTTTTTAACTGGGACAATATGAAGAAATCCGAAACCATAGAGATAGAACCGAGGACCTAATGGTCCATAAGACAGTTTTCCCGTATCTAATAAGGGATCGGATATGTCCATACTGTCCCGGTTAAAAAAATCACCTGTAGACTTGCTGCGCCCTGCGGTATTGCTCGTGTCGCCTATCGGGAACTGTATTCTTTTTCCGGGATACATAGTAGTCTATGTCACTCTCCGGCCTTTAAACTGTACCCAAACAAAACAAAAAGAACAGCCATTGCTCTGTTACGTCATGAAAGAGGAACTAATAAATTACAACAGTTTCTTATTTGTAATAATTACTAGCTGTTACCCACGACTTCGTTCGTGTTGAACTACATAAAAAAAGTAGCCCATATCCGTCTCCAACCCTTAATCTATGCAAAAATTCAAGTCGATCCGTTCAGCTGTTTAGTCGTAATAACGCGACAAACACCCAGACAGAGAGACAGAGCTACTTTCACATTTATAATACCAATTAGGATTATATAATCCTAACTACTATTATGATTCAAATGAATATAGCCATCACCGTCGTATCAGGACCAATAAAGCTTCGAGGTATAAAAATGTATACGTTCATCTCGAGGAAAAAACTTCGTTTGCACGATTTAGAACTCCCTACATTACAACTGACAGTCCATGCAAAACGCCAAAAAATGCACAAATTTAAATCAACGCCAACTAGCGAACTACACGAAGTAGTTTTTTCTCTCTGTGTGGATGTTAGTCGCGTTATCACGGCTAAACGGCTGAACGGATCTTGATAAAATTTGATAAGGATCGGATACTTTTTTTTATGTCCACGCAAACGAAGTCGCGGGTAACAACTAGTACATAATAAAGTAAAACTAGATACCAAATAAAACAGTTGCAAATATACACCGCAGATGTGTGAAGCTGAGAATACTTGAATATAAAATGGTATCTTGCTATCGACCTATGAAAATGATTTAACAACTTGAAAAAACCTCATGAATTACCATTATCAAGCAAATACTTGTATTTCATATTAAATTTTTGACAGATATGACAGTTATGGAATAGATTGACCCGCTCCGCACGATATTGCCATACCCAATCAGGGTAATTATGATTACTTATTTAAAATACGCTAATTAAGGCCTGCATGTAATTCACATAATGTTTGCAATAAATGTATTGAGTTAAAAATATTATTTTTTTAAATTCCCAGAAACAAATTCAGCTGTCTGTTCCAGTGTTCCATAGATTTTTCAAGACCCCTTCATGTTTCACATAGTTTAGCTATGGTCAGCCCGCTTGTATTTAGTTTTAATACTAAAAAAGTCTACCTACATGTCTGGTAAGTGTGTTGACCGCTACAATGATTCACTGCCAACACCCACTGTACTAGAGCAGATGAGATTATTTAGATATGAGCCATACTGACTCTTACTTATTGGTCGGTTCTATTCACAACATTAAATAAGGCTAGCCTTGTTGCTCAGTGGGAGGATATCCGCCTTCTTATTCGAGATGGGGGCGATAAGTCCTGCACTGACGTCCCACATGGGGTGTATTGTGCATTTCCCCCTGCCAGCGTCTACCCAAGCCAGCCCAGCTCCTTGAAATAACGGAGCGAGGCTCTGGGCCGCTGGCATAGCTTCTCCAGTGGTGTAGATGGTGTTAATGATGATGATCAAGCTGTCGGGATGACATGGATGATGTTGAAGCTGCCTCAAGCAACATAGTGGTGATTCTAGCTTCTTCTGTGGCCACAGCACATGCTCCACTGTTTCGGTCTCCTGAATGCAACCACGACACAGCGGACTGTCCGTAGCTACTATTTTGTACAAGTGACTATTCAAATTGCAACAACCGGTTATGAGGCCTACCAGAAGGCGAAGGTCCTTTCCGCCTTCTGAGCTGTAGGTTGTGGGTTCCATTTCCACCCAGGACAAACATTTGTGTGATGAACATGGATGTTTGTTCTTTGTTTGGTCTGGGTGTTTCTATGTATTTTATGTGTGTATTTACAAAAAAGTATTTATCATGTATTCTATCTGTTATCTGGTTCCAATCCCATAGAACAAGCTTGCTTAGTTCGGGGCTACATGGCGTCGGCAACCGGTGGATGCAAGTGGCCCGTTGTCGGTTGGTGTGACGCTCTAAAGGGGAGGCCTATGTTCAGCAGTGGACGTCTTATGGCTGATGATGATGGTGAAGATAATCTACTTTTATTTTTGTAGGTCCATGCGAACGAAGTGGTGAGTAATAGCAGTAAACTATACATATAACGCCCTTTTAACAAGACCTTTTCTAGAAATCAACGCACAGACCAAGCCGTCTATAAGCCGATGGAGATGTGAAATTTGATCCTTATACTCCTCAAATGGTCTAGGTGAAAAATAAGAACGTGTTTTGCGAAATTTCACCATAAAAGGAATAAAATGGACTCCCAGTTTTTATGAAAATAAAATATTTTTTCATGAATAAAACTCTGATCATAACAAATAATTCAAGGTCATGTCTCAGAATTTTTCGAAACTTGTTTTATTTACTGAAGTCAGCAAGTGTAGCTGTGCGGGTAAGCAAGTATATCCATAAAACGGCTCCATGGGATTAAACAAAACTTAATTTTTTCATGGATTCTTAGATTTAAGATTTATACCAGGTATAACTAAAAGGATTTCAGCAGTAAATTTATTTTCCATTCAGTTTTTCTGATTCAACAGCAAATTCCAAGTTGCTCGCCTTTGATGAAGGTAGGTTTAAAAGTTCTTTTCGCTTGTTAAAAACTTCTTGTCGATTGAAATTAAATGGATAGATTTTAAGAACTCAGACACATCACAGGGTATCTGTGAAGTGGTTAACAATCAAAGAGGATTAAACAGATTCAGTAAAACTTGTAAAATATCAATTAACAAGAATAACAAATTAAAGTCAGAAAACTAACGAAACTAAAAGAAAAGAGAATAATTTATGATAGGAAACATCCAAAACGTTCGTTTAAAAACATATGTAGTTTATTCTGGATAATATTTAGAATAAATAGGTTATATTGTGGCATTAAGTTATAATGCAGTTTAAAGCGTTCTATATACTTTCAGAGGACTTGGAACTGTACATAAACTCATAATACAACATAAAATTTCCTATAGAATCAATATATTAGGTGTAAATAATCAAATTAATATAATAATGCGGCTACTTTTCGAGGTTAGAATTAGGTTATTTCGGTAACAGAAACATACCTGCATAGAATCTGCGCTTATGATCTCGGTACCAAATTTCTGGGCTAATTCCACACCTAACTTAGTCTTTCCTGTGCCTGTAGCACCTAATATTACCACCATAGGAAGTCGAGAAGTTATCACAGCACGCAAAGCCATCGTATAAGCAAACCGCGCGAACTTCACTACTATTTTGATTTGTCGTTTGTTTTTTGTCAGCGTTCCGTTCCACGTGGGATGCTCAGAATACAGAAATATTCTGAGGTGGGATGTTAATAGTTTTGTTTAATAATAATCAACAGTAAAACTTCATACATTAGATATTATAATTATTACTCTTTTTACGTAGGTACTATTCGTAGAATTAGGCCTGTGGCAACATCATTTTTACCTTCAATAGATTTGCGTAACAAAACTTTTGAAAACCACTCAAGTTGAAAATGATTCAAGACTCTTTATACATACTTTTTAAAAAATTAGGCCCGTGTATTCGTCTTTTTTACCTTCAATAGGTTTGCGTGATAAAACTTTTGAAAACCACTCAAGTTGATAATGATCAAATGATTCACTGCCGTTCGCAGCTAGCTTCAAGTCAGTCAATAACCATCCCGGTCCATAAGGAACGTCGCAATTTAATTCAACTGAGACGCTGATGGTGCTGAGTGTGAACCGTTATTTTCGTTTCTATTTTGGGTATCCAGAGGCAGTGCTCATGGGTGGCTCACAGTCTGCCGTCTGTTAATTGTATAAACCATGCACTTAAATGAATCTGGGCCCGTGCCGTGACATCCTTAGCGCCTTGATTAATAGGTTCAGTTCATTCGGAGGCATTGGATGTCATGGTACGAGCCCTAAACGCTTGTAGACGTCACGTCATAGGCCCTGTTGGCGTGTTTCGGCACGCGCTCCACTTAGTACCCCGCAAGTTATTAAAATAAATCAGTGTTCAAACTGGATCAAAGAATAATTTACACAACGCTAATTCGCTGTCCCGACATTGCTCTCGTGGTAGTTAGTGACTCCAGTGAAAACAGTTTTTGGCGCCAATCACTGCCGCCAATAATGCTGTTTCTGTTTAGGTAGTGTCTCCGCAGCCGTATCCGGTAACAGGGCAGTTGCCGGAGATGTACGCGCGAAACACTAAAAAGTAGTTTCCGAGTCAGATTACAGTAGATTGAGCTGTTACATTGTTTGATGACAACCAGGAAACTGTTCTGGTGTGATATAACCGACTCAGATAACGGTTCGGGGTTCAAAAATAAAATAAAAACTCAACATCCTTTTCTGTAACAAAACAGCCGGGGTCGGTTCGAGTAATATAATTGGAAAGGCTGGTAGTACCTCCGGCAAACGTTCTATTATTCCGGCTACAGCAGCGGAGTCACAGCCTACTATTTACACACTGACTGGCGCGCTAGGGCTGTCGCGTTAGTTACTGTCAAGTGTAAATCGCCTTGCGTTCAGTGATGCATAAAACCTTAGGTACCTAGAAGTACTAATATTTAGAAGGTATTTATTTCTACAGAACACGGCACATTGACGCGTCGTAGAGCGAGCGAGAAGTGTATTGAGTTCTACGTATAATAATGGAAATAAACCTACGTACTTTATTTAAAAAACTGAATTATTAGACTAGGTACCTAATTCTTGCTTGTTCCCGACGACGCTCTAACAGTCTAACTGAACAGCAGCGTACTGTAATATATGATACCTCCTACCTAATATATTTATGTAAAAGTTACTAGATCAGACAGACGACGCTAAAACTTTCTTGCGGCCTTCTTGGACCTTTTTCCGGGCTGCCGATTCAAGAACAGAGATTTGTGATCTGTGGCAATGCTCAAAACGCGCGTTGTAAGAATTTGGTAATCATATCTAATATTATAAATACCAAAGTAGCTGTCTCTCTGTCTGGGTGTTTGTCGCTTTATCACGACTAAACGGCTGTACGGATCGACCTGAGAATATTTGCATAGATGTAGCTTAAGGATCGCAGGTTTTGTAGGTCCACGCGAACGATGTCGCGCGTAACAGCTAGTTAGGTATATTGATATAACCTGTGATATAACCTTACTAACTTCAAACGAACGACCTTATTTAATGAACAATGCAGGCCACAAAATAAATGGTCCAGCCTTAACTAACGCAGAGAGGATGGGGAACTAGGTAATAGAATAGAAATTAAAAATCAATTCATGTTTTTTTTTTTATATCCGAGCAGCTTAGAACCGGGAAACACCCCAAATACGCACAGGTACCTACGTAATCACATTTCACTTCCAATTTCCATCGAAACACTATAAAAATTAAAATATACGAACCAAGTCTCCCGGAGCTAGCCACACCGAACATCAGCATTTATTTATATGTAATGATTATCTTAATGCTTCATACATTAATTAAGGAACAAAAACCAAAAACTTCTTTTATATAAATAGTATCCAAAAAAATAGACGCGGTAAGTACACATGTCCTTAGATTAGAGCGCCAGCGCTTCAAAGATTGCAGAGGACAACTTTAATGTTAGGCGGAATCTCTTGTTGTGCCCTGCATTCTGTGTAGCGGGCGCGGGCCGCAGCCGCCGGGCGTCGCGGACCGCAAAACCCGCCCGCGACCCTTCCCCCGATCTACTTTACACACCACTGTGTTTTACGCAACTGAGTATTGAGACGAGCAAGTCTCTCGCTCGCCTCTCTGGGCCGTGTTCAGTAGAGTCGTCCGACGACGCTCCATGACATTACGAGCTGCAAATGCCATCGAGCGTCGTCGGACGACTTAACTGAACACGGCCCTAGCAAGCGTCACGCCGATCACCCTTACTATGAACGTTCGTGATTCTGATTGATAGCATGCCATCCCGCTCGTACATACTTATTCGCACTATGCGCGGTCCCATGCACGATCACTATCACGATCAGGAACATCCATAATAAGGGGGCAATTCAGTGAAAACTAGAATTTTCTGTTCAAAACCCTGCGCGGCAAAGCACTGCGCTCGTTATCCCAAAGGTATTAGATGTTAAATCTTTATTTCCAGTAATTCACTGGAAACGTTGCTCTTAATCCGGAACACAGTTATGTTTGGTCACTGCTTGGCGTTTGAATAACTGACCCCCGAATACTGAAACGTTCGTTAACTTTGACAACAGATTAGTTCTAATACTGCCTTTGTCTGGCACTAAGCAAATGACAAAGGCAGCAATAGACTTAATCTGTCGTCAAAGTTAACAAACGTTTGAGTATTCGGGGGTGAAGGTGTGGTACTTCCCCGGGCGGACTTTGAGTCCTACTTTAACAATCTATCTTCAACAACCGGCGGCCGCTAGATGGAAAGATCTTACATAAAAACGGATACTATACCAAGAAAAATATAAACATACTATGAACATCACTTACAATCCCAACCTTATTTATAAAATGTACAAATAATCATGTGTTATGTAAAAACGTTGTTTTTTCCCGCCTATTTTTAAATATTTTGGCAGTGGTGGAAATGTGCCTTGTCTCCACAATGTGCAGTTTATTGATTTACTATTACAATTATCTCGATTTGTCTACCGATGTATAAAGCTGTCATTTTCCTTATCATTAACTTTAACTACTGACTTATGTGAAAAAAAAAAACTATTTTAAGACTGGTTTTATATCACCGCGATAACAAACCAATTAATTTTTTGGATAACTTAAATCATTATCTTTAAAGATATTGATGTCAAGATAAGATTAACAAACAAAATAAATGCAGGTACAACATTCGAGAATTCCTAACTCTCCAGTTTAGAAACTAAACAATTACTAAAAAAAAAACACAAAATAAAAAAATCTTAACAAAAGTCATCGTAAAACTAAGATCTATCGTCTATTATTTACATTTTAATGTCTAGTGGAAGATAAACTGCGAATCTTTAACACGATAACTACAACTCTTCGTGTGCTACTTCTAAGAACGATGCTATCCCTACATAATATTTCTCACAAAAAAATATTTCTTGCAACTAATTCGAGTGTAAACCTAATTTTCTATAATTCAAATTTACAAATAGCAAGGCACATTCCGCACACAATTAAAGCCTTCGAAAACTGCTGACCATGTATGTGCTTGATAAAACATCAATCTCTATTGTCAACCTGATCAGAACAATAAAATGGCGTCTCTTGTAGAAGATAGTCTAAAATAAAATAAAAATACAGATTTTTATGATTGACTCAAGCTTCCGAAACTAGCGAGGAGTTTTTAATCAGAATAAAAACTTTTTATAATTCTAATCAGGCCATATTTTGTATCGATTATTTTATTCAATAACTAACGCGAGTACATCACTAACTTACTGCAATAAAAATAAGAAAATGCAAATTTTACTATTAGTAGGTACTATAAGGAACTATGTCTTGGTTATTTTATTTTTTACGTCAGTCCGTTTTGGACCATTTTACATAGATTTTATAGAATTTGATGTTGTTATCAAAATACACAGTTTATTATAAAATATTATAGTAAGACAAAATTGTCACTGAGATTATAGTTTCACTGTCGATGGTTTGATTGTTTTGTTTGATTAATTATACTGGTTCACATGACTAATATTTGTAAAAATAATATTTAAAATATGCGCTAATCATAATAATATAGATAACATGCGATGATCGTACAAATATGAGAAAGTGCATGATGAAAAAACTCAGACACGAACGCGCGTTTTTACGAATAGTAAGAAATTAGTGATGGGAAAGTGTCAGTAAAACTAGATATCGACACGCTCGCTGTCCGAGTTGTGACTTCACATGACAAAATATTATGTTTATATTAGCCAATATCGAAATGTAAATTGTAAAGTAATTTAATGAATAATTTCTATAGGTGCAATAATCTATGGTCCACCTATGTTGCAAAATGCCAAATTTATCGTTAACATATTGACTCGGAGTTAATTGCATGACTAAAATGTAAAAAATAATCATTGTTAACATTTACAAAATAACAAAACACTACAAAAAGAAACCGTAAGCGAGCTAACCTAATGTAATTTAAACATATTAATATCAAAGTTAAAACAATATTGATATCACTACCTTGCTCGTGTGAGCTAAAGGTTTTAAAATATAAAATGCTATATTACTCGGGCCGAAAACATATTTGTGGCCATACGACTTCCACTGCCCGCAAGCCTTCAATAGCCCCCCGTCTGACATACTCTGCAGACCAAATAAACTCCAACTTACTATATTTACAGTGTTGACAAACTCAATACTCTAGATACATACATTGCGACACTCCTGTCTTATGGACACTGTTATCGTGAGGATCGATCAATACTTAATCAATAATGGAAGGTTCAGTAAAAAATCTTACCGATACTCAATCGTCAAATTCGATCTCTCGATCGAAATTCTGTAGCGCTATTTCAAACTATGAATATTTAAATGATTAATCAAAAAACATTTTTAGAGGTAATACCAGTCTACTAGTTTACGAAGCAGTCTGTATTATTTAAGACGTTTTACTGAAGACCTAGGATATAATCGTTACAACAGTTTTATGGCTCACTTTGGCACTGCAAACCCTTTGAGCAAACCAAGCAGCAAGTTGTCGCCTCACTCTAGAGACGGCGTCGCCACAGAAGCAGAGTAAGCCGTAAAAGCTGACTTTATCGACAACTAACTCCTAACAACTTTTCAGGACTCGACTTTAAAGTGACTTCTGTTTTAAAAATCCCGCAATCGACGAGAAACCGTCTCGGGTTCCGCAACCGCATCGTGAAAATAAACGGATCAGAGTTCAGCATAACGTTCGGAAGCGCATCATACACGAAGTTACCAGTCCATAAAGTGTCACGCAGCGTAGACGTCACGAGTTCCACTCGGAACGCATCTGTCACCAATCAAGGCGCGCGTGGCGCTCAGTTCGAACGATATCGCATTGAGAGCACGGTGCGCAGCTTTTTCAACTTGGTCATCAGTTGAGTCTGCTTCTTTTTGAGCTTCTCTCGTTCGATGTCCTCCTGGTTCAGCTTCCGGCAGAGGGCCGCGGCCTCACGCAGTATTACTACCTTGGGTGCACGTTCCTTGTCGCGCGTGGCTGGGATCTGCTTCTTAAGCTCGTCAAAGAGGTTCTTGAGGCCGATGCGCCGCAGCCGCTCCATGTCGTTATGGATGGAGCGGCGCTCGATCTCGGGGGACTCCGCCTCGGAGTCGGTGTCGGTGTTGGAGCGGCGCCCGCGGCGGCCAGCGCCGCGCGCCCGCCGCCCGTGCCGCGAATGCGCCGCCGTAAGCCCTGCTGGCGGCACGAGCCGCTTGCGCGCCGCCGGCCGCGGCGATACCGACTTCACCGATATCGTCCGCTGCAGCTGCTGTTGCTGGTGCATCGAGGGCACGCGTGGCAGCATGTCGGTGCGCACGTGCGTCGGCGACATCAGAGTCTGTTGCACGGTGTCGCCTACCACATCGATTTCTTCCTCTGTAACAAGCGAGAATGTGTTTAGCGAGATTCAAACTCTTTGGATCTGCTTACGCGTACCTACCTAATTTAATTAATATTGGAACGTATCACATAATGACCATCGAATGTCATCGCCTATACCTACGCACAGCGTAGGTTTGGTTTAGAATGAGAACGCAGAGGCTAGTCCTAGCCGCGGAGATGCGAGTGCAGCAGTCAGGTGCGCGGGAGGGGACAGGCGGCGTACGGCGAGGGGGGAGGACGTCGACCCCGGCGTACTACCGCAGCGTCTGCTGCCATCGATCCAGACGCCTGACGTCACGGCGCGCCATTCGCGCCAAAACGAGGGCGCATGCGCGCCGCGCTGCCGCAGCGTCCGCACTCAATGGACTCCGGATTATCAAGCGGCGGACACGCTTTCCGGCCTCCGCCGCAACCATTTAACAGAGCATTGATTCGGAATTAACTGTCACGCGAGAGTTGCACGATAACGGCGGCCGACCGGATTACACATTCGAAATTGACATACCGACCGGCTCGACCGGTATTGTCGCTAAGCGACGCAGCCCCTACTACACAAAACCTAGGTCTCGCACTGTCGACTGGAATGTGAGAGGCGTACGGAGTTGTATGGCGTCAAGCGTGACTGCCTCAACACGGGCGCCTCTCTCATATAATTTTCCTGCTTTTTCTAGAGCCAAAGCCATGGGGCTAGGGCTCCCAAATGAGCAGGTTAGATTTATACATATAGGTTGGTTGCGGCAGCGACCTAAATTCTAGTTGGTTTCGCAATGCGACGATAAGGGGCGATAGGGCCGCGCAACTGCGAGTGCAATGTCGAGTTCTATGAATGGATTAAGTAAGTACCTATGCAGGGTCCGTTTCGCGATCGCGTTGCATGCGACCGAGTGCGGATGTAGACAGCGCCGCTTCGTGTTTACGGCGAGTGTACGTTTCGCGGAATCGAACCGGCCGCAATCCCACTATCCGGTTACGCTAAATAATTATGTCAGCGGTTCATTGTAAAGGTTACCGGTGGATGATCTATTCGCGATGCTAACAAGGACAAGAATCGCCGTTTAAGTCCGCGGTACGCATGTATTCTGAAAATAGATACAAGTTACGTGGGAAGCTGTTCGATGAGATTACAAAACGCGAGTCAGGGATGGTAGCGAAATTATGTTTCCACAACTGCGCACTTTTAAAAAAAAACTGCGCATCAGACACATTTATCGGTGAGCTACGATAAATTTATACACCAACGCGATCTTTTTACTACATTTCCGCGTGGTTACGCGGTCGCTTATCGTGGCTACGCGTCGATCTAATTCGAGTAGGTATCGGCGCCTGTCGTCAAACACGCCTCGCTTACGTCTAAATCTAGGCGTGGGCCGTGTTGCTATCGCTATATCAAATTTAATGGCAAAGACACGCCCCGATCACGATGCGCCATGAAATAAACTAGAACGGGCATTAGGCGCTGACGGTCGAACTAGAGCCGCGAATGAAAACGAATTCCTTCAAACATTTTATAAAAGACAAGAGGTGAAAGGCCGCGCGAACCAAAAGTTTAGGCATGGCAACCCTATGTGTGGCGTCCATTGTCCGAGTCGATTTCCACGTGACAATTTTCTCCGTGGCGCCGCCGCGATTAACGGTCACCGAGAGTATTTGTTTCAGCTCCGCGTAAACCGATACGGGCGGTATTGTCGCGCGCCTCCCGCCAGGATCCGGTCTAGTGCATATCTATTATATCTCCATCACTCGAGACGCGATTCTCAGATCCACCGCCGCCGCGTGCCGTTCTAATTTTTAACGATACAGATAATCCGCTTTTTGTACTAGTGATACGGACCGGTGCCGTGCCGGACAGAGTAAGAAAATTGCCAGCTCTCTCCATTTTATTACTTTGTATGGCGTGGGTTTTTACGAGATCGATAAACGTCGATAAAAAGTAAGTAAAAGAAAACAAACAATGAGCGTGCATGGCTGGGCTGTGATCTAGACTTGCTGAGTCAGAAATTATAGGTAAGGCCACGAATTGGCAAGAGAAGTACAAAAAAATATGTTGCTGTTCTAAGTGATGAGCATTGTAACCGATACGAAGAGACGTACCCCATCTTTAAATCATTCGGGAGAGAATTTCTCTATGACAAAGCTAGAGTAAAAGACAGTTTCCGGAAAAAATATCGCATTCCCTTGTCGAACGAAGCTAAAATTAATTCGCAATTGACCACCGAATTTAGAGCTAAGATGGGATTTATCTTGCGTATTTAACATTTTTGTCTGGTAACTGTCGACAGGAGGAAATTCGAAATGCGGTTTAAACTGTTTAATTAGGCGCGGGCGGGAACAACCCTAATGTGAACCGACTCAAAACGTGATTACGACCGAATTGAACGTTTAATAAAATCTTGCAACTTCTCTGGCAAAATTGATTAACGCCGATTCTGGAGTATTTAAATGATATATAGTCTCAAAAAGTTTAAAAATTTGTGAAATTCGATTGAACGCTGAATGATAAATTATTCGCCAAAAGGATGTCAAAACTAACGAAAATAAATTTGAATGTTTGAATGCAAATGGAATGCGATGGCTAGGTTAGTTTGGTACAATGGTGTCGTCAAGTGTGACCTGGTAAGGCGGGGGCTGTGTTCACGCCTGGCTGGCCACGACTTCGAGGCCAAGTTCACTGGCATTTGAGCGCGATAATTAAAAATTATCGTGACGCGCACACGGCGCACGCCATCTTATACAGGGCGCTGTAATGACGCCTCAAGAATAAAATAAGCATGTTGCACAGCCATTAAAATATCTCACGTTCTGGGTATCACTAATCGAATTCCTTTGCCGATTATTACTTTGATCCTTAAATTTATCATGTCCTTGAAAATAAATTCGGTAATTTATTAACTACTTCAGTATAATTATTCACTGTAAGATTATCTCTTGCAATCGTAGCTAGTGTTGTCCGCAAATGTTATCGAGCGTATTTAAATAAAATACGCTCGTCGCTAATAGGTACGTAAAATTCGTTTCTTTCGACGCTTCTACAAGCAAGACGTTTCAAATTATTTAATCAAATCGATATTTAAATAAGTTATATAAGGTGAGCGTGTCGGAGTAACACATTAGCTAGCATAGCATAGCAACGGCTTGGAGGCATGAAATCGGCAATGAATCGAGCGTACACATGTTGCCTGTTTGCTCAGCAGGCAGGCGCGATAGGCGCTAAGCACAGATAGGCTCACAGGTTATTTCTGTGATGTTACGCAACCGCAAGAACTCGGTCATCTGGTCGATTCTGGCGCACTTACGCCTCGCAATCGAGATCCCGCTAAAATAGACGAGGCTAATCTATCGAGTACTCGGATCGATCGTTCGTACCGTGCGGCCTTGGACCGTGGTTGGTGTTCGCACATAAGTTCATGGACGCGCACATGCGTACGTATGATAACGTGACGCAACATTGTTTTAATGTCCATTAACAAATAAGAATGAAGAAGTCACACGCGTGAATACTTACTGTCTAGGGCTGACTCGATTGCGCGAACGATTTAATAAGATCACGTGCCTTGTGCTGTATGCCGGTAAACTGGCGGCGGTGGATGCCCCGCACTATACTAAATTATTGAACAGGTACTAGTGATGTTCCTATATCCCCAGATTTCTACTTATCGACATACTGAAGCTTCGGTATTTTTAGTAAATTAAATTCCGTAGAGTTATACGCTATCAAATCGTAGGTATGAATTCATAAGTTTAGTCGTATGAATATTTTAATCAATCCACCGATTTTATGGATTCATCTTAGGTAATGTCAAACTTGAGACGACCTTCCGCCTAAATTTAACATACAAATGAGCAGTTTTCACGTCACCGAATCGACAATTCGTGTTGCTAACCGTTACCACGCCCATCTTAGCGACAAGTCAAGAAACCGGTTTTAACTATTCAAATCGAATAAATGTTTAATTAACATTTAACATCACGTGACCAAAAATATTCCATTGGCACTGGCAACGAAACGCAGATCACTTAATACATCATTTTAAAAGTTTATCTTGTTGCGATGTTGTTTTATCAGTATTCAGCGTGGCTTTAGGTTTTTTTCAAGATAAGACAATACAAATTTATGTTAGGGTGTCACATTGTCACGTTGTAGTATTACTATTGTTATCGGCATTGATAATGCGAAGGCCGCGCGGAGGCCAAGATGGCGACTACATACATCAACTCGGTTACGATCGCTTTGCGAGTATCAAGAATATCAACACATTCATATAAATGCCTGATTGTTTAAATATCTAAGTGCATATTCCGTGAGCGATAACGCTCAAGGTCCTTTTCACTACATACCTCCACGCAGGTATCGATTGCCGATGCGAAAGTACTTTATCAGTAAATTTCGATAAATGCCGTACGTATTATTTAATTTTTTGACACACTAACCCAGACTTAAAAGTCAGATAATAAAGATTAAAGTCATTAAATTCCCACATTAAAGTGAGATTCCAGAATTGAAGAGAGTTTTTGGGATTTTTTAGTCTATGTATAAGACCTCAGATTATATGCATACCTAAAGTAAAGATAAGAAACACGACCGCAACAAATAATTTAACTATACAACAACAACAACAACAGGGCAACATTAATCATAAGTACTAAATCAAGCTAACGCTAGGTTGGTATTATCATAGAATGAATGTGGGCCAGGCCAGGCTAGCCGAGTTAGTGACCAAGGCTAGGTTAGACTTCTATACAGACAAATCCGATCAAAATATTTGGGTCATAAGAAACGGCGAGCTGTATTAACATTTATATACTTTTTCGCTCTATAGAGGACAGCAGTGACAGTAGTAGGATCAATTGTTCCCTTTGGGTACAGAACTCTAAAAACAAAAATACCTATTTCGAGTAATCAAATGACCTTCTAAACCATGACATTAGAAACCTTCCTAGAGAAGTAGTATGAATGTTTACGTGCTTAATAGTACGTATCTGATTTAATCCATACTTTCAATTTCCAAATTCAAAACTAGTATGGCATACCTATGATACTTATTTACGCACTTAAACATTTGTATAATATAAATTTATTGCGTACATACCTACAAAAGATTAATAAAATCAAAATCTGATTGATTTCAACAATTATAAGAGGCGCCTAGAACTTAATAATCAATGTTAAATATGTTATTAAGCTGACATTTTAATACCGTCGGTAGATATAAAAACTTCAATACGTTAGTCGCCTAGAAACTTGTCCGTAACCTTGGCTCACTGATTGATACTAAAATGCTTTACCTAACTGAACAAACCGGATCTTAGTGCCCTAATTTTACCTTTAAAGAGACTACAATTCGCAGGCAAACGAGTGCCCTAGTTAACGCAAACGCATTGATTTCATCAGAGTTGACGAGCAATAAACGTCACTCCATTAGATGTACATTTTTATGTATTATAGTTGTTGAGCTGAAATGCCAAAATCGAGAAATGCAATCAGTCAAGTCAAAATTTTATATATTAATTAATGATAATGAGTAAAACATAGTTTCTTTTATAATATAGCGCCAACCATAATTATAGATAAACTCAAGTCACATCTCTAGTTTCTAACTTATTAGCGCAGAAAATATTAAATATACATTATAACAAATTATTTCGCTGTGATAAAAATATTGCAATAAAATCAATAATTATATTGTTATTACAAATTGGCGCGAAAATGCGGCGAGAATGGCCGGGCTGGCGAGACGTGCGGGGCTCACTCTCGCATTAGTGTTGGGAGGTTGCATCGTGAAATATGTACTATTGATACAGCTTTAAGCATTTTAAAAGAATATAATTAATTTCAAAAGTGTTTATATTATTTTATTTACAAATCACTTTTGCTTCAATCAGATAAGAGTCGTTACGGGCCCGAATCGGAGAACACAGTTATTGAGATATTGAGACGCTGTCTATCAAAGTGTCATCCGGGTGAGCCTGACAAGAGGGACGGCGTTACAAACCGGTCTAGCGGCGCGCCAAACGAGATTTACTTCAATGAGATTCCATTTCAATCCGCTGCATTCTTACACAAGTAACGGAGTAGACACGGCGAGATTACAGACTGCGAGCCAACCGTAAAGAAAATCCCGCTCAGTTTAGTCTAGTTTAATTAAGGCTTTGGATTAGTTTAATAACCAAAACAAATAGTCCTCACACGTGCAAATCAAGGAAGTTCTGCTGTTCTGCAAGAATCAAGACAGTTCGGTCTTGACCTTGTCCACTACCATCGATGATAACAAAATTACTGTTAGCTAACAACGTAACAACTGACATTGTTGCATACTGATATCTGAGTGTAACTTTAAGGTCATAGACATGCATCATAGTGCAAACGTGCATTAATTTCATTAGAACAACTTATTATTCTATTAGAATTTGACGTCCGATTCATTCTTAATTTCCTTCTGAATTTTTTAAGAAACCAGTAAGATTAAGGCTTTTGTCCAATAAAACAGCGGATTAAAAGCAATCATGAGTGATGCACTCATCGGGAGACCGGTCAAGTTCGATAGACTGCAATTCATCATCATTAATGGGTCAGAGAATGTTCACCTTGTGCCAGATGGCAAGAAGCGTCAATTCAGGAGCTGAAGATGCATCAAAGTCGATCAGGACGACTCGGCCATCGCACTCAAGACCGCAGACCTCTATGCAGGTCGAGACATTTTATTATGTTAAGTTATTAATCCGAATTCTAATTAATCGTGTCAATCCCGCGAGATGTTGGGTGCGAACATTGCGCAATCTGACATTAACGAAGGTTGAACCTTTCAAGGTCGCTATGGGCGAAGGTTCCGGAAGAACGGAATCGCGGGTGCGTCTAGACGCAGCGGGGGACACGGGATGACGGTCGATACTCGCAATTTCCCGCGTTCACCATACAGCGCCTGCGTCCTGGCCACCTACCCATGACACCAACTTGCCGCCATCGAACATAAAATAAAGTCAATTCGGAGATGCGAAAAGAGTTTTCTCAACTATATTACAAAATCTCGTCATCTTATCCAACCGCATAATACGATTTACATTATCAACAAAAATCAAATAAGTAATTTAAAAAAAATACTGTTTACAAAAAAATATTTGTCGAATTCTGGATAGCGGGATATGTCTAAAATTAATTTCTTTCAGTTTAAGGGCGACTTCGGCAAGATTACGGATAATGATAATGCACGATCTCTGTGAATTGTCACAGAGATCGTGCATCATCATTATCCGGTTATCAGGTTAAGCAATTAGTGTAATCATAGAAAAATAATTCCTTCATTGTATTGGTGCATACCTGATTCGCAAGAGTCAGAGGGTGTTTGCACGCCGAGCCAGTCGCTGACGGGCTGTTGTCTCGCCAGAGTATATGAATGGTCAGCAGCGACCGCAACAGCGGTATCTCTCAGGAGCCGACGAGCAGTGCTTGCGACGTCCACAGCATGGCGGAATTGAGGTGGCTCATCTCCGTCCAATGAAGGCGGCGTATCCGGTCTGGAAGGCGACATATCCCGCCGCAGCAGGCTCTGTCCAGGTGTCGCCGATATTAAGTCAGACGGCACGAACGTATTGTTAAGTATCGGTAAGTCTGTGCAAGATCCAGCCCACATACAATCATGGAGAACTTTAGTATCCTTGTGTGCTTCTTCCGGTGGCAATATACTCCAGTCTTCGTCTTCTTGCAGAGGATCGTACGTGTTGTTAGGTGGAACTAAGTCAAATGTGTCGGCTTCGGACTGCACTTGTATCCAAAATTCTGAGGTTTGTGTTAACCTAACGGAATCCTCGTCGAGGTTGTCCCAAAGGTTGAAGTCAAACGGCGGCGTCATTTTTATTTCTAGATTAATAACTAGTGTTTAAAGCTAAGACGAACTCGTCGATATCACAGGCAGGGCCTTATCACAGGGACGATGCGCGCGATGGGTTCAACGCACACCGTCTGTAACAACAGAAAGTTAAATGTTAGTTACCTTACCGAACACATGAGTTAAATGTATGCGAATAAACGAACAGTCTTATCAAATATAATTTTTTTTTTTGTTATGTTCTTACCGTTATGTAAAAATAGCTTGTAGCAGCTATACAATTAAAACCTGCATACCTACCTAATATTACATAGGGATCAAATAAAAAAAAAAAAATTGGGTGTACCGAATTTTGTTACTGTTACCGAATGTTAAGAATAAAAACTAAACAAATTTTGCCTGATTTGAAGTAAAATAAATAATAATATTGACCTCTTATTTACAAATAATTAAAATTGCACAACTTGTAAACACTTCGTCAGTAAGGGAAGTGTTTTCACTACGAAGTCCAAAAACATACTGAAGTCTGGATGACAGACCAAAGAGTTATAAATAGTAGGTACCTGTCCTTGGAATAAACTTTTTGATACTACAATAGTTTTAGAGAAACAACAATAACTTATTGTTCTGAACCAGCTATCCCCACTATACCCCGCGTCTTTTCATCGATATTTCTTTACCTGGACATGAAGGGTAGGTACATCACTAATCCGGGCAAGTTTTTTCCGTACCTACATCGCTTCAGGTACTATTTCCGTAAACTAATTTTGTTTACAATCACAAAGAATGAAATGGGTGCGTGTTTACTAATATCGCTAGTTCTTGTCATTTTCCCGCTATTTTTGTGTCTGAGATCGACATACTGTAGGATGGTACAATGGGTGAACCGTGTGAAGCTAGAATAATTAATAATAATTATATTTATAATATTATTTAATATAATATATAACATTATAGGTACCGTAGATTTTTCGTGGTAATAACATCGAAAATGTAGATAACGAAGGTACCTTCCTAGGTACTTCAATTATTGAAATAAACTTATTTCATTTATCATATCAACAAAATTTGAAATTACATTTATTACCCACCGTTTTAGGTAGGTACTTACCTACATAGATACATACAATTTGTAATGTTGTGCAACAACAATTCAATTATATTGTGTAAATGTACCAGCTAAGTAGCTACCTACCTAGGGTAGCTATCATTTTCTATCTATCTTGTGTTAGGTAGATAATAGTAGTCAATGATAGTAAAATAACATTGGTAGTAGTATTTTAAATGGAACGTTTAAAATGTTGTGAAATACTGCTCTATCAAAATAAACATTGCCTACACATTGTGAAATGAAATACTAATTAAAATTTAAATGTCGATAAAATAATTGTCAAAATTTAGTTCCGTCAATTGGGGTAGGTATACATCACTATATTTTGGTAACTGAGTGGAATAAAAAAACTAGTTGCCGATCTCCTCGGGTAGGTAGATGCAAACTGTACAAACATCTACCCCATAGTTTTTATGAATAGAAGGAAAAAAGCCAGTTAAACTATAAGGTGGCCTTCAAAGTAATGTAAAGAATTTAGACGCTGCCAATTCGCAGAAAAAGCTTGGTAGGTACCAGCACAACCGGAGTTTGCCGGCAACCGGCGATGGCAACGCCCCGGTATTTTACCGCCCGGTGTACGTTTTAATCCACAAAAAACCGACACTGCACACAGAAAATAATCCAAATAACTTATAGAATTATTTTCCCAACACTCACCAAAAAGTTTTGTGCAAAACGCAATCCGGCCGTGGCCGGTGTCTTTCACAATTTTACACAAAAATTCTTCAAAATCTTCGACAAAGTTTTTTTCGTACACACTGCGTAACACTCACTGAGAATATGCAAACGGTTGTACAGTGTAAATTACTAAATACGATACTTCTTCCAAGACCTCTGATTGAGTTTGTCAAACACTGAAACATTATTCGGGGCCGGCCGGTCTAATGAGAGCCGCGCGTGCGATTCGTGTGGCGCCGTGGACACGACTGTCGTAGAGGAGCGCGCGTACTGCCGACTGCGAGTCGAGTCGAGCGCGAGACGCGGCGCAGAACCCCGCGCGCCTCCGCACGCCGCGACACCCGCAGCCCGCGCCCGCGACAAATCGCCGCGCCGCGCGCCGGCTTATTTCATGTCATTCACCAAATACTATGAGAATACACTAGGAAATCATTAATTACAACCATCGATCATAAACTTAACTTGGAAACTATCCCAAGACTTAAGACTTACGAGAAAACTATGGCATAATCAGGTGTATTTCTGAAGGAGTGGGGGGGCCGCCCGAAGAAGGATATAGCGATATAGGTAAGCAGCAGCCCCGCGCCCCGCACCGAGCCAACATTTTCGTTTTTCGATTCGAATAATACAGCAGGTACGGATGTGTTGGTGCGTCGTGTTGATGTGTGCGTGACGCGGTGAAGCCGGCCGGCGTTATCTAAAGTTGGACTTGTGATGATGATGATGATGGTAGCGAAGCGACGATGCGACGCGACGTTGGCGTGCCTTGACAGCCTTGGCTTCACTTCTCAATCTATCTTCCTTCATTCGGCGCTGAGCCTCGGTAGGGAGAGGCTGTGTCGCCCTGCTCCGTAAAACCTCATAACATCGAAACCTAAGCTTGCTCGTCAACATTCCTGAGCCTGCGGGCGGCTTATGGCGCGAAACAAGAATACCTGAGCGATTGTGATGAAATGCCCCGCATTATTTTTTATTAAACGTCCATCCTGCAAATACATATTTAACCATTGTTCCTGTGTAGAAACATTATTGAAGAGTAATAATGTTAAGTTAACTTATAATTCGTCTATGATTAGTACTTAAGCACCTACCTATCATTTTATTTTATTTTTTAGAGGAGCAAATCTTCACAAGATGCTCGACTGTTTTCGTCAGTATCAAGGTAAGTTTTTACCCAGTTGGTACTTTGTTTATCCAGGCTACATGATTATTATAAGTAGCTAGGTATCTACCGAAACTGTTTACCAATACCAATTTTAAAACAAACAAATAGCCAAAAATGGCGGATCGTAGGGTAGGTTTATTTCCGCGGGAATGCAAACGTCAGGCAGGAATGCGGGTTCGTTGCCCCCGGGCGCGGGAAAGCGGTAGCACGGACGGCGGGGCTAGGGTTGCTTGTTGCGGGATGACCTACCTAGCTGTTTGTTCCCAACTTTACTTAATGCTTTGTACATACCTACTCCATAAGGTAAAACATTTCAATGCCCGTTTAAACCTTTGTTTGAGCATGTTTTTGTCGCGACGGGCTAGTCCCAATATCAACATCGTATTTTGTGGTCAAAGAAGTCCCTACTTAGGTAGGTAGGTAGGTTAGGTAGGTACCTACTGGATGCCTATTGCAAATAAAAAAAACGTGCAAAACTTGCTAAATATACCTACATAGGTACTTAATTAATATGAAGGTGAGGACCAATATTAGGTACCCTGATACCGGGCGCACCAGAATACGACGTCGGAATCCCTTGCCTGTAAGAGTCTACTAAAAGTAGGGTTGCCAGCTCTAAAATTTGGCAACCAGGACAAGACGCGTGAAAACCCCGGATTTTAGAGACCAGAGCCCGGACATGTCAACAGGTTTTTTTAAACATGATTATGTAATAAAAAACAGTTGAAAGTGACATAAAACACCTTTTTATTTATTTTCATAGCTTAAAATTAAATTTAGTGTTTTATCATCATTTTATATGTACCTAACAAAACAGAATCTTATTACAGTTTGTTACAAATCGTTTTAATAATCAGTTAGAATTATTTTATTCTTTAAATAAAACACAAATTATTAATATACTCTGCTATGAAAACAAAACCTTATTAAAATAAAACCTAACAAAATTCAATTAATTTTTTAACGAAAAATCTTAAAAGTACTGTGACCATTTTATTCAGTCTTACAATTTTTGAGGTAACTCTTTTAACTCAATAATAATTATCTTCTTTTTTATTTTTATCAGCAGACAAAATATCTCAACTTATTTATTATGAATTAAATTTTAAAATCCGGACTACAAATGAAGGCCCGCCCGGACGCTCCCCGGATGCCCTCTAAACTAGGACAAATCCGGGGAAACCCGGACGGAAGGCAACCCTAAGTAAAAGGGGACCTCTAGGCTCGGGTCGGTCGGCTGCAGCTCTAACTATGTACCTAAACGAGCGCAGGGAGGACGACGACTGTTCCGGGAGAAGCCGAAGCACGGTGCTGCGGGCTCCGCTGCCTTCTATCGGATATCCCGGTCAAGGCAGGCCACCGGGGGGGTTTTAGTGGATATAATCTTAATAGGTAGGACAGGTACAACGAATAATTTCATTAAAGGTATTAATTAGGTAAAATAAAGTTTCTGTAAATAAGGTAACAAGTTGTTGCAACAATAGCTCAATGTATTATTTGTTGTTATTTTGTTGTTACTAGACAACATACAAAGTTGTAAGCTCAACAAACTTTAGCGCTGAAATAGGTATGAATCTGAAAGCATCTGTCAAATTGACTTTCATACAATTTATCCCTAGTTTTATTTTTAATTTGATAGTTACATTTTTCTTAATAACAATTATATCGTTGCTAGAAAACAAATTTCGTAAGAAACCATGACAAAGAGCAATAAAAAAAATGGAAGTATCTATCATTTTTATGGCATTATTCTTCAAGCTTGATCTTTATCTTGACATCACATGCTTATTGTACCAAAAAAACTTAAAAATAACTTGTCAAGAGCATGCTTAGTAGGGTTCCGTAGACGCGTAGAAGTATTAAACAGTTTTAAAAGCTAATTGTCACAGGTTGCACGAAATAATCCTAATCAATTTTATACATGCGAGTGTAGCTCTGTCGTCTATCTGTCTCTCTGTCTGGGTGTTTTTCTGGTTTTCACGGCTACAGCGCTGAACGAATCGACCTGCATTTTTGCATAGATATAGCTTAAGGTTCGGAGACGGACATACGCTACTCTTTTTTTAGGTCCACGCGAACGAAGTCTTGGGTCACAGCTAGTTTTAGAATAAAGCTTTTACTAAGATCAATGAACTTGGTAGATGATAATTTTCTGAGATGCATAATTAAGAAAAGGGGAAATGGGACACAAGACATAGCAAACTACTTTGTCGGCCCATATTTCGCAAACGGTACATCTGCTATAAAAATGATGTAGGAAACCTTACCTTCATTTTAAAAGACCTAATCAATGACAACCCACGTTTTCGAGTTTTTTTTACCTCCACTTTACATGTATGACACTCCATTAATATAAATTTATTTATATATTTTTTCAAAATTGTTAATTAAAGAAGACCTGTTCAACGACACCCCACATGATGGGGTACAGTGAAACGTTTTTTCATCCCTCTACACGTATGGGTAGTGTCGACAACAATTCGTCGACGCGTGCTGCGCCTACGACGCCGCGTGCGTCATCGGAGCGGGCGGAGTTGCGCTGAGGGTTGAATGAGTGAGTACATACATGGGCGGTGCGCTAATTAGCTAACTACGCTATAATTACCTACTCCTCGCGCCTCCTGGTCCCCTGGTACTTGTAAACTGTGTTCGCTGCTGTGTCGTGTTTTGTTTTCGGATTGCTGCTGAATTACCTAGAGTTTCTCCAATACCTCTTCACTGTTGCTGTGAGCCTAGTCAACGATGCCACTAAAGAGAACTCCGCCTGCCTCTCCGGCTATCTCTCACACGACGGACACGGAGCCTATGCCAAAAATTACTGCCTCTGCAGCCGATAACACACAAACTTCGTACAGACCGAAAAAAAGGAAGAACAGTAATATAAATTGTAACGACGACATAACGACCTTTATGTCAGATATGAAACAGATGTTTAAAGATTTTAAAGAGCAGCAGGAATTGGGTCTCTCCTCAATGGTGAGCAACGTTGGAGAGCTCAGCCAGCAAATTACTACTATGCGGGAGTCAATGGAATTTATGTCCAAGCAATTTGAGGCTACCATTGAGAGAATCAGCAAACTAGAACAAGAGCATAAAAGCTATCTAGGAGCTTTACAATCACTGGAAGAAAAAGTTGAGTATACGGAACGCTACCAGCGCGCAAGTAGCTTAGAGATTAGGAATATTCCTAAGCCTGCAAGCAAGGATGAAACAAAAGACGACCTATCCGAGGTAGTCCTGAGAATCACTAAAGTGATTAACCTCCCGCTGAAGTCCACCGACATCAGAGACATCTTCAGGACCAGTACCAAATCGACTAACAAGCCCATTATTGTAGATTTTACGAGTGTCATATACAAGGAAAAATTTCTTCAATCTGTAAAGACTTACAACATGGCTTATAGAACAAACAGACTCAACACCAGTAATCTCCGGATTGATGGTCCGGCAAGGCCAGTTTTTATCTCCGAGAATCTTACGCCTAAAATGCGAAAACTCTTTCACATGGCCCGCGAATTTGCTAAAACCAATAACTACAAATATTGTTGGTGCACGCATGGCAAAATTTACCTTAGAAGAAGTGACGGTGCCTCACATGCTAGAATAAGCTCGGAACTTGACCTAACAAAACTGTGCAACGGCCAATGACTATATCCTGTGCTGCGTTATAATTGTAGCCCTAGTTATAATGTTAAGTTTTGCTTTAGCCAATCCTCTTCAAATATTGTGTATTTTGGCAATGTATCTTATAGCGTATGGAAATCATTTGTACTCTCCCCAACACGTCATTCCTGTACTCTCACGCTTCCAACTGCCAGTACCAGACAGCGAAGACCAATCCCACACCGCGTCCATCTGAGCTCAGAAGCTGATAAAAATATGTTAGACTGTATCTGCCGCATTCTAGTCAAGTATTCCTCTAACCTGTGTCATGTCTTGAACATTCTTAATAATGGATAGTACGCAACAACTAAATGCCAATATTGAATCTCTGTGTGTGGCTGAATCATTATTTTGCTCTCCAGAAGACTGCAAACTACACATAAATAAAACACCGAAATCGCTAACAGTTTTTTATATTAACATCCGTAGTATTAATTGTAACCTCGATGAAATGATCATCCTTCTATCTAGAATTGATATTTCTACTGATATATTGGTTTTAACGGAATGTTGGTTAAGTAAAGTTACTAATTTGCCACCTATCGAAAAATATGTCAGTTACAAAACTAAATTTCAAAACCAAAATGATGGGGTTATTGTATATATTAATGCTAATATAAAGCATAAAGTTACTGAACCCGACACCTTAGACTGCAATTGTCTAGTCATAAACTGTGAACCAGATATAGCTATCATTGCAGTATATAGATCACCGTCATTTAACCACCCGGACAATTTTTTAAATAGCCTAAGCGAACTCTTACAGTCACTGTCTGCACATAGTACCATTGCACTCGTAGGCGACATTAACATAAATATTAATCCTGACATTGTAGAAAAATATAAGGAACTGTATCTAGACATAGCTGCGTTTTACGGGTTATTACCAGCTCATTCATTACCTACTAGGCAAAGTAACTGCCTGGATCACATCCTCCTTAAATCTAATTTCAATAACGCTACTACACTAGTCCTCAACGCATCGATTACTGATCATGCACCAATCTTGTTTCACATAAACTGCTCTGCAGTCCCACGTGAAACAAGAAAAACTGAAAAAACTCGCCTGGATCTACATGCAATAACCTCAGAGTTACAGAATACTGACTTCACGCCGATTTTTGCTTGTACAAATGCTGATGTTGCTGCTGATCAGCTTATACAAACTATTACTGGTGTTATCCAGAATCATACAAAAATGGTGAGATACTCTCGCAAGACCAACATAATCAAGCCCTGGGTAACACCAGGCGCTTTGAGGTGCATAAGACATCGCGACAAGTTGCACATAGATGCAAGGCAAAATCCGGATAATATGATACTGAAACTCACATATAGTAGATATCGCAACTTTTGTACAAACTTACTGAGAAGGCTGAAACATAAATACGAACGCCAAGAACTCGAAATTGCAAAGCGCGACCCCAAAGCGACTTGGAACATTGTCAAAAAAATTGCCAATCTTAAATCCAGTTCTTCCTCTCCGACAGAGTTACTGAACATTACGAATAGTCCTGACACGTCCGTTGACCTGGTCAATGATCACTTTATTAACATTGGTAGAGAACTGGCAAACAAAATTATTCGTGATTCCGCAAACAGGCCTAAAATTGTCACACCTGATACGTCGAACTCCAGTGGTACTTCTATGGTGATGCTTCCCACCGATCACAAAGAAGTCGATTCCCTCATTACGGGCTTGCGAAACGATTGTGCTACGGGCTGGGACAATATTCCAACTAGAGTTTTAAAATTTGCACGACAATATCTTGTTCCTCCTGTAACGCATGTTTTTAATCTCTGCATTTCTACAGGTGTATTTCCGAGTGCGTTTAAAAAAGCAATCGTCCACCCTATTTTCAAGAGCGGGTCAAAATCCGACGTTAGTAATTATAGGCCTATCTCTGTTTTGTCAAGTCTCTCTAAACTCTTAGAAAAAATTCTGAACAACAGACTGCTAAATTTCCTAGAAGCTCACAATCTGATAGCTGTCAACCAGTACGGATTTAGAAGGGGGAAAAATACGGAAGACGCGGTACTAGAGCTCACTAACACCATTGTTCGTCACCTGGAATGCAAAAATAAGATTATTTGCATTTTGCTGGACCTATCAAAAGCGTTTGACACCGTGTCAATCCCCCTGCTACTAACAAAGCTGGAAAAATTGGGAATTCGTGGACCAGCTCTAAGCATCCACACGGATTACTTGACAGATAGATCACAGTCTGTTAAAATAGACAACTACATAAGTGCCGAGAAACCAATAACTTGCGGGGTGCCTCAGGGTAGTGTCCTGGGACCTACGTACTTCACAGGCTACATTAACAATCTTAGTAAGCTGAACCTACCAAATTGCAAAATTCTGTCGTATGCAGACGATACAGCTCTGATAGTCCACGGTAGCACTTGGAAGATAACTCAAATACATGCGGAGAACGCCCTAGCAAAGGTGATGGCATGGTTGTCTGAAAATATTCTGACCTTAAATGTCAACAAGACAATGTACATTGCTTTCTCTCCTAGTGTAAACGTGCGACCACCAATCGGCTCCCTTAGAATAAAAGCCCACAAATGTGACCAGTTGCAGGAAACGTGTTCTTGTATAGAACTTTCTCGTACAAATCATGCCAAGTACCTGGGAGTGACTATTGACGATACTTTGAACTGGAATTATCACTTGCAGACCTTAATACCTCGCACAAGAAAACTAATGTTTGTTTTTAAGAAACTTAGAGCAGTTGCCTCATCTGAACTTCTGAAGACAGTATATTATGCTCTAGCGCAGTCAGTGTTCTCGTACTGTATTGCGGCTTGGGGGGGAACTTACGTCACTAACATGCTTTCTCTAGAGAGGGCACAGAGGGCTGTCCTCAAAGTAATGTCTGGTAAGCCGCGTAGGTATCCTACGACTCAACTTTTTCTTGACAGCTCGGTGCTCTCGGTGCGGCAGCTGTATGTTAAACAGACGCTACTCCGCAAACATGTACTTATACCATATAACACTAGTAACAAACGAAGAAAGCACATAGTCTGTGCAATCGAGCCGACAAGGACTGCTCTCGCAGGCCGCCAGTTTGATGCTATCAGCTCTCGTTTGTACAATAAGGCTAACAAATCACAAAACATATACAGTCTGTCCCTGGCAAACTGCAAAAACACCCTAGAAACATGGCTAAAGAACTTAACGTATGACGATACTGAGCAATTGCTTAAAATAATTGAATAATTTGTTAAAAATTAAAACTAACTACTAATTTTAATACTAATAACTAATTACTAACAAACTAATTTTATGATTTGAATTTTGTTTCCAATAATTTAAATTTAAACAATATTTTAATTTTTGTAACTTTATGTTTTTCTGTAATCATTTTTATTTTATTTGTATTATTTTATTTTTTTCTTTCTGTTTTCTGTAATCAGTGTTTTAATGTAGTGTACGTATTAATAGTATTGTATTGTTTGTATTATTACTGTTTCACGACGGGAAGGCCTTGCCCCCAAGATACGGGTGCTTAAATGCACCCAGTTTGGGGAATAGTGCTACAAACTGAAATATTTTTGTAACAACTTTTTGTGAAAATAAATAATTTGAATTTGAATTTGAATTTTAAAGAAAATAACGTATTTCAGGATTGGGGGTCGTTAATAAACAGTACAATCATAGAAAAAAAATATCACAAGCTTTTATTTTTAAATTGTATTTTTGAGTACTTTGGCACTTTTCAACAGTGATAAGTCGTTTTTGAAAACATTATAGAACTGATTTCAATCTTAAGGGATGATGATAATAAAAATTAAATTAAGAGCTAATTTTAAACATATTTTTATTTTATTTATTTTA
The DNA here is from genome assembly GCA_947579745.1 of Apocheima hispidaria. NCBI lineage: Eukaryota > Metazoa > Arthropoda > Insecta > Lepidoptera > Geometridae > Apocheima > Apocheima hispidaria. The sequence continues at coordinate 13,217,627 of OX388157.1, forward strand.
ATCTGTTTACCGCCACTTTGCATTAATTACTGAAAAAACTCTTTCAATAAATACAGGCAGACAATCCACAGTGCGTGCAATAATGGAACATGTTGTTGTGATTAATTTACATTTAATTTTACACAGGAAACGAATTAAAAATTGATTGAAAAATAAGCATATTCGCGTACTTTATTACTATCGAAAAGTTCCAATTGCCCGGACTTGAAATAACCAAGAGTAAGATAATATTATATTGTAAGATAAGAAATTATTAAGATTTATTATAAAGTACGGTTGGCAACCCTATGTATGGGATCGTTGTTCAAAATTTCATACATGTACGTTTAAACTTTGGAAGTTATAAGACTGTAAGGATTCCGACAGAAAGAAAGACGGACAAGACGAACTTATAAACCTGTAGTACTACGGAACCCTAATTAGATTATGCATCCAAATAACATTAGGGAGGTAACCTTTACAACCCCCCTCAATTAAATTCACATTCATTCAACCCTTTTCAAGAAAAAAGAAATAGATAAGCAGGAAGTAAAGAATACGTACTTCCGAACGTAACCTGAACTATTATTTATGCTGTGACGTAACTAGCTAGGGTTGCCTGCCGAACAATAGCCACTTAATCTACAATTTCAATGTATTTTTTTGCCAAAATTGCATTCCATAATAAACTTTAAGCTACTATAAATATGGATGGAATATTATTTCACGGTTAAGCATTTGTATGCTTAACAAATATAGGGTAACGCCATCAAAACCTGTCATAATCCGTGCCACAAGGTTTACTTAATTTTTTCTAGGGTTGCCAAATGTCACGTTTTTAGGACATGTCACTCCATTATTTTGACAAGTAAAACTCCTTTGATCAAAGAACGACAGGTCAGAACGAATTTATTAACTTCAAATGTTTGATACAAATGTTAGGGTTGTCCTAATTAGGTGTGTATAACTGATGCCCAGTTCCATTTTTAAAAAGTTTTGTTTTTTGTGATAAATCCATGAGCCTCAAAAATTTATAGTTGTTAGTCTTTTTATGCTAAGTAAATTTTTCTAAATATTGTAATTACTAATTAGTCACGTCTCAATGGATATAAGGTATATCGGTATATCATAAAAAGATCTTTGGCAATAAGCGTAAATTATAATGCACATTTCTAAAGTTTTGAGTTCGGCATTTTTTTATCGTTATTACGAGATCTTGCAATATCTACTTTTAAAAAGATAACATTTGTAACGTTTTGTACCAATATCCTTACTTTTTTAGTCACTTTTGCCGTGGGATGAGCCAAGAATTCTTGGGCGATTTAAGTTTTTTTTTTTTTTTTGTGGTCTGTGCTGGTATTATAATACGTGTTTGGGATGAGTCAATAAATAGGATGAGACCGCTGGGATGAAGACGGAACAACCCATAACCGCTTATGATAGAGACATTAAATTTGTACCAAACTTTTCTCAAATTGTCTAGGTGAACAGTAACAACGGATTTTAACGGTGTTAATATCTATATACGTATGTATTTAAAAATATCTATATACGTATATCAGTCTCTGGCAGCCATATTACAAGCTTTGCTTAGTTTGGGGTCAGATGACCGTGTGTGCAAAAAATGTTCCAGATTATTTATTTATTATTTTGCAAAATTCACCCCTTCAGGAAGGGGTGAAATGGACCCCCAAAGTTAGTACAGAAATTAATATTTTTTAATGCTACGCCAATCAAACTCGGTGTGTGTAAAAAATAAAGAAAGGCATGTCTCAGGATGTGTCGGAAATCAAGCCTTGGAGAGGTGAAACGGGGTTTTGATTACTGTAGCCTATGCGAGCAAAGCCGTGCAGGCAATCTAGTTTTAAATATAAAACTCATTAGAGAAGTGTAAATACACAAATATTAAAATTGATCTATATATCTTGATCCAAATCTGCTTCCTTCCAAGCTTATTGCGCATTATCGTCCTAACGCCCCTTTCCCAAAAAGTCATCGTATTATTAACATTATTACATAATAAAAATTCTGAAGAATAATAATAGAGCGTGGAATAATAATAAAGGGCACGGGACGTCATCCCTAATAAATTATTTATACAAATCACTGTGTACGCGCATAGGGTGGTACAGTGCCACCAACTTATCTATAGACGTGCCCAAATGAGGGAAGTAAAAATGTTCACGGGGAGCTATCAGTTTTGTTCAGATAATACGACAGAGGCTCCCTCACTTAACTGTACAGTTAAGTTGGTAGTACTGTAACTGACTATTTGTCACAACAGGAAGTGAGATTATCCTCATTACGTGTTAGAAAATGTCGTTAATCCCTTTTAGTAACGGTTCGATGGTCAAAAGATAGGTTGTAGACATGAAAATTACACTTGACACTTGAAATCAGCAAATATTTTTATACCAAAAAAAAACGAGCCTTATTTTCCTTAATGTCTGTACTTAATTAAAATTTGACAATAAAATAATTACTTCGCTTGTTCTTGTGCGGAACCAAAAATCCGGGTTCTGGGCTAGTAGTAGCTGTACCCATAGTTTCACGGGTTTTTCTTCTATTTAGTCCACCACAGCCTATGTTTAGTTTAGAAAAGCAAAACTACTTGTTCAGACAACTTTCCTATCCCTGCGTGTGAGTTTTTTTTTTTTTATGTTACTCGGTGACGAAACGAGCAAGTCGTTCACCTGATGTTAAGCGTCACGCTTGCCCATAACAGTTCAGTGGCACCCAGAATTTTGAACTTCAACAGTTCAAAACTATGCGCGGCAATACACTGAGATATACACGCTCGTCACCCTAACGAAAGACGTTAGATGTTAAATCTCTGTATGTCCAGTAATTACGCTGGAAACATTGCCCTTCACTCCGGAACACAGTAATGTTTGCACACTACTGCTTGGCGGTTGAATAACTGGCAAAGGTGTGATACTTCCCCAGGCGGACTCTGCAAGAGAGCCCTACCACTACAAAGTACTGAGTAACCGTAGCTTTTCAAAAACGTCAACCCTTTGTCGTCTATCTGTGTTACACCTTGTTTGAATTCCCACGATAGCTGTGTATATTGTGCGTATTCAATAAGTAAAAGGACAGTTATAGTGTACTGATATTGTTTTTTCTGCAAAGCCTTCGTGTTGGCGGATCGCATCTGCTTCAAATCAGCTTACACGGTTGAAGTTTTTGAACTCCCACGATGCTTGAAGTACCTTAGTATTTTTTTGTAAAAAAAAGAAGTGCAAATGAGAAGACGGGCTTGATAGTAAGTAGCTATTACCGTGCTAACCTTTACCTTTGGTGAAATGGGCCCCAAAAAGTTTGTATAGAAAAAAAAAATATGTTCGAGCGATAGATTTTTGTTTGACTACTCATCGTTATTTTTTTTTACTAAAAACATTTTTTATTCCTTTATAATACTTTTCAGGGTTGCTTAAGTATCCAGCTTAAGTTGCGTATATTTTTTCACTTGAAACTCCATTTACATCCAACATTCCAACGTGTGTGAATAGATAACCATTAATTACCTTACAACCTGTACATACATGGTGATTTTCAATCGGCTAGGGAGCGGTTGCATAAGATAACGAAAAACTTTTTTTAACGACATTTGAAAATTCACGAATCAATAATCTGCTGTTCCATATGAAATGCTCGTGGATCTTGCAATAAAATGTATGGAACAGCTGTTTTTTTCTTGAGTTTTCAAAAGTCGTATAACCAAATTTGTTCGTTATCTCGTATACAACATCCTCAAACCCTTCCCTAGCCGATTAAAAAGCACTATGTATCAAATAAGTCCTTTACTAGGAATCAATCAAACGCACAGACCAAACCGCGACGGTAAATTATAAATTTTTTTTTTTTTTAAATTGTATAGAAATAAAATCTTTTTTCACGCTAAGCCAATGAAACTCGGTTTGTGTAATACGCATAAAAAATAAAAACAGATATATATTTCAGGATTTTTCAAAAATTAACCCCTAAGCAGGTGAAATGGGATGTTTCATTTACTAGGCCAGTAAAGCCGTTTAGGCAAGCTAGTCTTTAATAATGTGACAAAGCGCGAGTGTGATAACTGTACGTTGTATACTATTGTATAGACTTTATACAATGGTATACAAATGGCAGAACGTGTTTTGCTACTACCATAAATAATTAACTTTCCTGGAATAAGTAGGTATACAAATAGATTACGCTTTATTAAGTCCTTCTGGGAGTCATTAAACTTATCAAATTAATTAATTAGGTTATGTAACGGAGTCATAGTTCCTTAGTAACTGTGTAGTACAGAGGTGAAGTCGTGGTAGCTCAGTGTTAGGGCTCTTACGTAAACTGGTACCGCGGGATCAGTTGACTAATGAATAAATTTTATTATTTTTCTTTAGTCAAATAAACCCACTTTTAAATTTGGAAGAAAACAGATGTACAATTGCGAATCTATGTACAGGCGTGTACAAAATATTTAGGACAAATAAAAAGAATACACCAGAACTTGATGATATTAATATATTTAAATATCTGATCAATATTTTGTTCATGTTTACTTAAAAGTAATAAAACTACTATTTATATAGTAATAACTATTTAAAATGTCTCATAATTTTATGTTTCATGTCGAATGCCCATGTTGCACCCGTACAACCAACAACAACCAACAACTACCGTGTTGGTAACGATGCGCTCGAAGTAGTTGACCATTATAACTACCTTGGACAGACTGTCCAGTTAGGTAAGTCCAACTTCGACAAAGAGGTCCCCCGAAGAATCCAACTCGGATGGGCAGCGTTCGGGAAATTGCGAGATATCTTCTCGTCCAAAATCCCGCAGTGCCTGAAGACAAAGGTCTTCAATCAATGTGTGTTGCCAGTGATGACATATGGAACTGAAACGTGGTCCTTGACTACTGGCCTTTTGGAAAAACTCAGAGTCGCACAGCGGGCAATGGAGAAAGCTATGCTCGGAGTTTCTTTGCGCGATAAAATCCGGAACGAGGTTATTCGTCGAAGAACCAAAGTTGCCGACATAGCTTTCAGAGTTTGCAAGCTGAAGTGGCAATGGGCAGGCCATATCACTCGAGGAACCGATAACCGGTGGGGAAGAAAGGTTCTTGAGTGGCGACCACGAACCGGAAGACGCAGCGTAGGTAGGCCTCCCACTAGATGGACCGACGACATTGTGAAAGTCGCGGGCAACCGGTGGATGCAAGTGGCCCCTTGTCGGTCGGTGTGGCGCTCTAAGCGGGAGGCCTATGTTCAGCAGTGGACGTCTTATGGCTGATGATGATGATGATGATGATGAAAATCAATAACATAAAATTTAACAATTTAAAAATCGCAGTCGTTTTACTTATTTAATTTACTATGTGAATGCTCGCCTCATATTCCTGGGGTCGCGGGTTCATACTAATGCTTTCTTTGGAGCATAAGTATAATTATATACCACGGCTATTCGGTGTAAGTTCGTGAGCTAACCTGGCTAATTCGATGGCGATTAGTCGCCACGTGTTCACCTCTAATTAATTAATTTCTTATGTTACATTAATCTATATTAATCTACAAGAAATAATAGAGTAATGCAAAGTTATCCGGTTCGGGATTTACTTTTTAGGCTGTCGGCCGCGCCGCGACATGACTGCTTCACTTTCGCGCCAAACAAAACTCCATTTTTTTTCTCCCTCGTTTAAGGATTACTCAGTAGTCAGTAGGCAGTTGCGCCAGACTGATGCTACAATCACTATATTTTCCTCTTATTTTTTCTAGTTCTTAGATCTACTGTCTGTGGTTTGCAGGTACGTTAAATCTATTACAGATACAGATACCTAAGTACAATCACATAATATTTAGATAACTGTTTAGGCTTTTGTGTACCCATTAACTGTATTTCTACTTTATTTATATTCAAGCTGTTAGTTTTCGATGCAAAAAAAAAATCGATTTCTCGAGAACTGCCTCTCTTATCTACAAATATTCGCAATGACGCCACAGATTGAAACATAGTATTAAATCTGAACAAATTGTATGGAGTACTGACTAGTTTTATTTATACTGTGTATACATAAAAGGGGCTAAGTCGAGAAAAGGATAGCGTTATACACTTTCGCGTGGAGATGAAAAGAAATATGGATTTGGCGAGCGCTAATCATAAAATTAGATAATTTCTAAATGTGATACCTCGTTGTTATAGACAATAGACAAATATTTATTTGTGGAGAAAAAACATTATGTACACAAAAGCAAAAAAAAAAAAACTTTTCAAAGTGACTACCTTAGCGCTGAAGCTACAAAAATTATTCTGAGCGCTAAGGTATCTCTACCTAAGCGCTCAGAACAATTTCTTCCAGACAACTCTGAGGTAAAGTTGGACTAGGAATTAAAACTATTATGATGTTTGTACACTATGATCCTAAGTTTCAAGTAATTTGTTCGTGAACCAAAGACACAAATTAACTATGATGTTGTACCCCAAGCTAGTCATTAAACTTTCGGCAAGACAAGGGTGGGGGAGAAACGGAAACGGAATACTAATACGATAGAAAAGTGGGGACTATCCATTATTTTGTTGTCATAAATAAATTAACGCCAGAGGGTGGAGTGCAGGTACCAGGTACCAAATATTCGCAAAGATTTCTAAAACACTATAATATATGTACGATACTATATAATCTTTTTACTATGAAAACTGACGTGGCTTCGATACATTTTGTTTTAACAAAACTGGAATAGTAGTTAAATTGAGTCGGTTATTCCGATTGTAGTTTCGATCACAGACGGTGACCTTTATCAAGGAATGCTAAGCGTGACTCGCGCGCGACCTCGTCTTGCCTTGCACTCTCTTGCTTTGTGCAAGGCAAGACGAGGTCGCGCGCCTTTATTCCCGTTTTATTAAAACAAAACTTTAATCTTTCCCCTTTTTTATTTGAAACATTTTTTAAATTCTAATAATTATTATAATAATTGTCCTAATAATCACAATTTTATATTGAATCCTGGGAATTTGTGTACAAACTAAAAGATTGTGCAATATACGCGCCAAAACAATGATTTACCGACTACTATATCTTCGCAGCGTCTATGGGACATAAGCGTCATAGTATTTTTGAAAAAAACCGAATAAATAACCTTTTCTTGCCACTCCAGCTTGCTGGAGCTTCCGGCTTGCTTGCCGCTGAGCTATAGCGCCAGAAACGCCAGTATTTTGGTCATGCGTTACATCAGGTGCTCATTGAAGCACTAGCCCAGTAAAAGAAAAAATGTTTTAGCATTTCAAGACTTTACCAAACTTAATACCTACCTGCTACTTACTTCGGTAGCTTCTCACAGACAACTTCACCACCTATAGCCGCAGAACGTCCTGTTTTCCTTAACATGAACTCTAGAATTCGTTCGCTAGCAGTTATCTCCTTCAAATAATATGATTTTATAATATTGAATTACTTACTTCATGGTATCAGTATAGTTATTTTATACTATGATATCGGCCCCTATGTTTGCCTTCGCCGGAAGTCGAAGGCGCGGTAGAAGGGTTTTCGCAGAACGCAGAACAGAGGGCCGCTAGCCGTTTGATAAGCTATCACATTCACAGTTCTCTCTGATAAGAGCTGAAAACTATTAGATTATATACTGTTCAAGACGTAAGTGCTACCTTTTCTGAGTAGAATTCAATAGTAAGGGAAAAACACGACCCAATAGCACAGAAAACCATTATTAGGCACCTGGCAACGGATTTTATATCTAAGTAGTTTACGATCAGCCAGAATACGTCCACTGCTGAACATAGGCCTCCCTCTTTGAGCGCCATACCGAACGACAACGGGCCACTTGCATCCACCGGCTGCCCGCGACTTTTACAATGTCGTCAGTCCACCTAGCGAGAGGCCTGGCTACGCTTCGTCTTCCGGTTCGTGGTCGCCACTCAAGAATCTTTCTTCCCCGTCGGTTATCGGTTCTTCGAGTGATGTTGCCTGCCCATTGCCACTTTAGTTTGCAAACTGTGGCAGCTATATTGGTGACTTTGTTTCTTCGGCAAATGTCCTCGTTTCGGATTTTATCGCTCAAAGAAACTCCGAGCTTATGTAACCACAAGTAAGTAAGTCCAAGTAGTTAACTGTAAACAAAAACAAATGAATTTAAATCATCCCAAACCATATTATCAGAAATGTTCCTCGGTAATCCTTAATTTTTTAATCCTAACTAATATTATAAATGCCGAAGTAACTCTGTCTCCCTGTCTCTCTGTCTGGGTGTTTGTCGCGTTATCACGGCTGAACGGATCGACCTGATTTTTTGCATATTTCGTCCTTTCGTCAATCAGTAGCATAAAAACATTATACATAAAAGTCTTGTCTTCCTTTTTTAACTGACTTCCCAAAAAATAGGAGGAGGTCCTCAAGTCGACTGAATTCTTAGTACGTTTTGCAGTTTTCCGGTAAAATGTGTGAACACATGAAACAATCGTTATAAAACCGCTTGGTTACGCTAGAATCCACATAGAACACTGCAGGAAATTTTCACTTATCTTATCAAAATAATTTCCTTGACTATCTCGTTCGTCGCCTCGATTAATATAAAATTAACGTTAAAAATTCGACGTGTCCGATATGCCGGCCCAATTTGGGATCTACTAGATAAACTGATAAAATAATACTCGTTATTTATAAGTAATTGGGTTAGATTACATTTTAAGACGATTACATGAGACTATGCGATAGGTACGTTTTTTTTATACTTTATATCCTCGGTGACGAGATGAGCAAGTCGCTCACCTGATGTTAAGCGTCACGCCTACCCACAGTTCAGTGCCACCGAGAATTTAAATCACGTTAACTCTAGTCTAAAATTTACTCTACATTTTTTTTACATTTAATGCAAATGCTAAATTCCCAACGTTAAATTTTAATTATAATTTTTAATTTTAATTAATTTTTAATACGTTTTTTAATTTTTTAATAATTTTATTATTTTCATTGTTTTTTTTTTTTAATTAATTTTAATTCTGCTGGGGACGTTAGTGGGGATGTTGGGACTAAGCCCAAATCAATGCTTTTTGGGTATTTTACTAATCGATACTTACGTAACACAGAATATCCCATATAAAAATCGCATAGCGAGATTGTGCTGAAAAAACGCACGATGACTGGGAGAAAGCGCGTATTCCGAGGACTGATTACCTCAGGGATATGACTATTCGCGTTTGGCAATTAACCAATGTGAGTGATTTTTAATGTGTATTTTGAACGACGCGTTGGGACGCTTCGATTGTCCTGCAGGCCTAGCACGGGCGCCGGGATAAAGTTATGTCCACCCGTTTTGTCATCGCGTCGACGTGACAAAGCTAGATTATGGATACACCCGTCTCGTTCTCGCGGGATAAATATGGTGGACAAAATTTTATCCCGGCGCCCGTGCTAGACCTGCTGGGTGCAGATTCTAAAGGGATAATCTGTGCTACGAATGTATTTGTAGATTACGAGTATTATAGAAAAAAATATTGAAACAATTATTTCCGCAACAACATATAAAAGGTTTGTTTTGCTCCTTCTCCTTTTTTTTTTGTTAATCAACGAAAATTCTCATTTTTCCTCTTCAAACCAAATTTCTGTAAATACTTACCTATCCCATACGTATTATACAGGGTTATAAGGAAAGGGTATACTAATCCACAGGGCAGTTTCACCCGCTATATTCTACTGGAACGGTTAATTATTCAGGATAACAAGTAACCTATGTGTTATGCCAGAGAAAAAGTATTAAAGTGCGTTTGTTCCCGTTCCACTCTATAACGGCTGAATGAATGAAATTTGGTATGGAGGTAGCGTGTCAGTAGAGGCTCAAAGACCACTTTTATGCCGGAAAAATATTCGGTTTCTAAAGAATAGCGGGTGAAACCGCGGGGCGCTGTTATTCCAAAATCATTACAAGCTGCATTGCGCGGTTTAGCCCATTCAAAATATTATCTTATGTCCATTGCGTAAGCCTTTATTATTTCTCATGATGAAAACTATATTGTTTTCATTAATTGTTGTGAAAAAGAAGGCAACAAGGAAAAAAAGCGGAGGGAAAGAGAAAAACAGATACTGGCTTTTCACAAATGACTTCGTTTCCTACTTTTTCAATAATTCTAGCGCTGCTGATAACAAAGCGATTATTGAAAGAGTCATAGTCATACTTAATCACGGATTTGGGTGTTATAAACTTTTATCGGTAGAAGTCTAATGCAGACATTTTATGGCCTTAATATAGGGCATTTGATAATAATGTGATTATGTAATTAAAAAAATAATGAAAGTACTTCAGAAGCTATATTGTTAATTTACCTATTACCCAGTTAACCACAATAAATTACTTTATTACGCTCTGGCCACACGATGCGTTGGCAGCCACGGCACGACGCAACCAATAGAGTACGCGTAGACACGAGACAGAGAAATAGTGAAAAATAGAAGAAATAGTGAGAAATAGAAAAAAGGATGGAAAATTAGTATTACTTCAATTGTTACTGCATCCTCATTGGTCGAAAATTGTAATGGTAACCGTGATTGGTTGATGTATTTGATGTTTTGTCTCATGTGCGGCCACGCTAGACGTCGTTTTTTTATGTATGTTATTTACTGCAGACAAGACACGAGACAAGCAAGTTGCTCACTTGATGGCATCACGCTTGCCCATAACTGTTCAGTGACATCCAAAATTTTGAACTTAAACAGTTCTACACTCTGCGCGGCACCGCACTGCTCTCATCCCCCTGAGACATTAGATGTTAAATCGCATTCTGCCCAGTAATTTCGCTGGAAGCATTGCCTTTCAATCCGGAACACAGTAATGCTTGCACACTACTGCTTGGCGGTTCTATTTCAACATAACCTATAGAATCTGCCCTTTTGGACAGATTTCATTATAGCTATCTTTTTTAGCGGAACAAACAGACTGCAGCGGAGTCGAATTCAGAGCGCCATTTTGAAGGTAAAAACTTTTAGTAAAATATCATTACCCGGACGGTTCTACGCTACCCTCAAGCTGTGCCTCAAGTCTAGAGGAGTGCGTGCAGTGCGGTGCCGGATAACATCGTGTGATCGGGCCGTTTGGCAGTAAATAAGAAACATGCTCGCAATAAATATATCTATTTCCTAACCTTACGAGTGTCCATTCGTCACCAGTGTTGTCACCTTTACATGTAAAACCCGCGAATTGCTAGCAGATATTGCAAGTCGTGACAAAAAAATACGCTATCACACTTTTTTTTATGTAGAGCAATAATTTACAAGTTCGTCGACCTCACTGCCCGAATTACGCTAAGTCAGTGACGAAAACTGATTCTTATCAAAACAAACATGCAGGTACCTTCAGGTCATGTACCTATAACCTAAGTAGTTAAGTACGATTTCGCGTATTACGCACTGTCTCGCTCGCTCGTTAAATATTCTTGATCAAATTTCAATTCAGTTCCACGATCTGTTTGGCTCAAGAGTCTGTCTTATGAGTTCCGGATTCGGTTCCCGGCCGGGCATATTTTCAATGATTCTGGGTCTGGGTGCTACTTGTCCGTGTCTTAGTGTGTTGAATGGCATACTCGACACGGAATCCTAGTGGGATGCTATAACGTTAATCGTTAGTTTTAATATACATATTTTTTTTTTAGCTTTCCATTACATTTAAACCAATTAAAAATAGAATTAACATTTTATAATTTATTTGCATGTTTGAAAACTTGTTTCGACTTTAGATCAACATAGATAATAATAGACATTTTAAGAGCATATTTCATCAGCCTCACGTTAAACCCTGAGTTAGCTACTAGTTAGAGTAATCTTACGGTTTACGTGAAGACGCTAACCGTCACATAAACAGAACAAAAACTAAAGACCTTCAAAAACTAAAGCTAATGCAAATCACCGCTTTACTTTGAGATGACAAAAAAGGCCTTACACTAATCTTACACATTGTTTTTTTTTTAAAGTATGAAGCTTCCGGCAATGCAGTTCTAATGAGTGCAAAATAAATAATTCCGATCGTGCCAACACGTGAAAAACGGCTTCCTCCTCATAAACGTGTGACGCAACGGTTTGATATACGAGTAAAACATGCATATTACACTCTGTTGATTTTCCCGTGGCTATACATACCTACTTATTTAAATATTTGTTTAGCGTCGTTACATTTACCTACTGAAAATGTCCAGTTGAACACACCAAGGGCTACAAAGAATAACAAGGTACGTACAGAAAGTTTTTCTATTATCAGTTTTGCCTATCGGCACCGTGCCTTACTGAGGCTCTATAAAGAATAACCTAACTTTCGTATAAATATTAAGTAGATGATGAAAACTTGTGTTAAAGGGTGGATTTGGGTTTGTAAACGTGCACGAGTGTTGTCGAATAGTATAATGTCGTCAAACGTGACTTTTCGTGTTGTTTGCAAATCTCCATAGAGACCTCTGGTAAAGTGTGAAGACTTTACGCTTCACTGGGGTATGACGTAGACTGGATCGCGATGATCGCGACTTATTTAAATTGTCAAATAAGTTGTATAATAATAATAAAATGTAATAATAAGTGACACTAGTTAAGAACACTATGTGTGGAGCCAAAATACCTTAAGGACGAAAAAATATTACGTAATTGAGTTTTAGCCCCAATGTGAAAAAATCTTTTCGCCGCTTTGTATTATGGAGAAATGTTAGTTGGTATTATTTTCTATTTTTTTTTTGTAATGTAACTGAAAGACGAGACGTATAAGTCTCTCGCCTGATGGTAAGCGTTACGCTTGCCCATAACAGTTCAATGCCACCCACCATTTTTAAAACTTTAATTTTTTGGAGTGTTTATGTGCATAATAGTGGTGGGCGTTTTGTCAATGAGTCCGAGTGTGGGCAAGTCGTAAAAATGTGGTGAATCATGCCTTTTTTTGTTGTTCCGAAAACTCCGTTGAAGCATCCAGTTGCACCTTCCGCCACTTTACTGAAGCATGAATTGGACTGGACAGTGACTCAAACGGTTTACTTAGTGTACTTAGACTATGACTAAGGCGCTTATTCCCAAAGTTGCAAAACTTGACACTGCCATAATACACTACGTATGGAGCCAAAAGATAAGATAAAAAACTAAACTCGTGTTTTTTTTTTTTACTGCGTGACGAGACAAGAGAATGAAAGTAGTACATAGACAAATAGATAACTACCATATAAGATACAGAAAGTACATTCTGCGGAATGCAGATCTATTTTGGCCAAAAACCGTGTCTCGTTGAGGCTTCTCACAAATATGATTGCGCCGTTGTTTTATCACGACAGACCTTATGTTGATAACGATAAAGGTGATAATAATAGAAACTTACACAATAATGTTATTTTGATACTTAAAATTTAAAATGTGCATGAGTACAATAACAAAAACATTGTTTGTAAATAAACCTATCACTTTAATCCTTGCTTTGATGGACACATTGATTTGATACGAACATAAGAAACTTGGCACAAAAGTTTGTTTTTTATATTTTGTATGGTAAGTAAATAAATAATTGTAACTGTGAATTTGCACAAGGTAAATTTTTATCCATTAAGTGCTCCTGATCGTGCATGTTGGTGAATAGTATAATATCGTGAAACGTGACCTTTCGTGTTTATTTTCCAAAACTCCGTAGAAGTAAAGTAAAGCTTCCGCAACTTTATTGAAGCTTGATTTGGACTGGACTGTGACTGAAATTGTTGGCTTAGACTTGTTCTTATTGTAAAATATTATGCTTTACTTGAAAATAAAACTTGACACTGGCTAAATACGCTACGCGTGGAGACAAAACTTAAAGACAAAAACCCATCTATGCCTCTTAATTTGCATAATTATATCCCCCTAACGATTAAGACAGTTCGTTATTTAATAAGATTTTATATCAACATGCATGGTCTTTGCAAAATATCAACGAGAGATGGGTCTCTATAAATGCCGGTTGCATAATGGGGACGATTACCGGCTTCAGCATGATCATTGACCACATCACTAATTGCAGATTGTCGTGAAATATTTATATATGTAAAAAAAAAGACATTCATAAGTAATCCTTCTGACAAATACTGTCCACTTTGTTTTACATTATTAATAAAATATCAAAGTCAAAAAATAAATATTAGTAATGGTAATACTTGTTTTAAAACTTTTTTACTTTTATTTTTAATCTTTGGACCTTCATTCGAACTCCTGTCGTCGCTTGTACTATCATACCCATGTCTTCATTAAAATATTTCGTTTAAACAGATGTTCATGTTACCCACAAACAGAAAACTAGGATGTGTGTTAAAGGGACTTCCTTATGGGGTCTGAATTGAATAATGTTTCTGAAATCATTCGATGTCTCAATGTATGTATCTTCAAAGAGTGCCCAATACCAAATCATTGTTTCTCGGCGTATATAATCACCATTATCTGTATATTTTCGTTCTTATTGTAATATGTTTTTTACAATATGAATAAATTGTTCTGCTGATTATAAGCATCACGCTTGACCATAACTGTTCAGTGCAACCCCGCAGTATTTTGAACAGTACTAAAACTAATGCATTGCGCTTGTCACCCTGAGATATAACTCAAGATTTCGCGATTAGAATAGAGATAAATAACAATAGTTTTAATAGCGAGGGCGAGCGATTTTTTTAATGCTTCTGACTGAATGACGGGCCCTTATTCAGTCAGGAGCTACAAAAATGAACCAAACCAAAAAAAAAAAAAAAAATACCTCTCACATACCCTAAACTAATTTTTCTATCATTTAATAATACAGTTTTAAAACATACAATCTGATAAAAATCATAAAAGTACTGAATTTATTAATACTTTATTCAATTTCAAATTCTAATTTATTACGCAGCGAATTTACAAAGCAATGATCTAATGTCTGTTACAGGGTAAATAAATATCTATCCGAAAAGTAACAAACTTCTACAGGTATCAAAAGAAACGAGTGTCATGTCAATAGTATTTTAGGCTCAGTTAGTGAATCAGAGCAGCTGAACATAGATCCAGAAGAGATCTAGAAATAATACTTTGCCTAGGTCAGGTTTCAGATATTTCCGCCAGATGATGTAACGTGCATTTTTTTTCGTCGATAGTAAGTGCTTTACCTACGGACAATTTATTGTTTCGTGAATATTATATTATGAGGAAATATGTGAAAGTTTGTTTGTAGATGTGTGTAGTTATTTGTTTCCACTTAATATTCATTGTGAAAATAAATATCTCAATATCCTAGATTTAATATGTACCCATTTCTATCCCGCAAAACTTTGCCTGAGCTCTATGGTATTTCTATTGCCGAGACAATATTCCGAAAATATGGCAGTCTGCCACACTTTCTGGGGAGCAAGTTAGACCTCAGCAGTTCTAGCATGGGCGCCGCGATAAAATTGTGTCCACCGTATTTATCCCGCGAGAACGAGACGAGTGTATCCATATTCTAGCTTTGTCACGTTGGCGCGAAGACAAAACTGGTGGACATAACTTTATCCCGGCGCCCGTGCTAGGCCTGGTGCAGGACACGAGTGGGACCTGGCTGGGACAGGAGCGAGACCAGCAGGGGCGGAATTGATACCTTAGCTGCCCTAGGCCTGTGGAAGATTGCCCCCCTGCAGGGTCTCAAACATACCAATTTTTCTGTATTTCTCCCTAATTTTTACCGATTTTACTTTTCCGAACCCACCCATTTCAGTTTGTCTATATTTTACGATTATTCCCCACCAATTTTGACAGAAGTAGTATATGTTGGAATACCCCTTTGTCGTAGTTTAGAGGATGCCACAAGTCGGTTGTCCTTCGGATTTTGAGTTTTTAAACGTTATCGTGAGTTCACAGAGTGCGGTCCAGGGGCGTAAATCCGCCCCTGGATACCGGAGCCAAGAGAATGTATACTGGGGTAGGATAGGAGCGGAACGGAAGGGGACTGCAGCGGGTAGGAACTGATTCTGGTTGTGGTATTTCAATTCCCGATACGTTCCCGAAAAAGTACAAAAACTGCGTTTAACTTCGTAATCACGTGTTGTGGTAATCTGAACGCTTCTGGGGTAGGAACAAGACCACAGCATACAGGAGTGGGACCTGAGTGGGACAGGAGCAATACGGGAATGGGGTGGAACATCGCAAGCAGCAACAATGATAAAGAAATATTTTGCAACAGCAGTAGTCACGAGGTTATTTGGATAGACAACTGACATTTTAGTTAGGCTGCGTTGTATTATCCACAGGTCGGACTGAAGAAGCCGTAGCATTTTATCCTGGTAAATATATTCCGTTCAACAAGCATTTTCAATTTTGGCCGACACAGGTAAAGCCGCAAGCAGCAGCTAAGTAACATATTACCCGCCGACGGGTATATTCCGTTTGATTCTGTCGTGGGAGGCGAGACGGTGCCAACTGGGACATAATGTCTCCGATGCTTCCTACCACTCCGCGCGTGACATTTCTTGAAGATGTTGTACATTGCTTCCTCGAATTGCACTTACGTTTTTAGAGTCAATAAGCAATACTCTATTGACACCACAAACTACAAAAACATTAAAAATAGACACATAATGAAAGATCTCATATTTTTTTAATGTTTAGTTGCTTGCTAGGCATGGCTAGGCATTCGACCATAAACTCACCTGATTGTCACAGAATACTATTACTCCTTATTAAGTGACGGTATAGTCGAGGATGGTAGACACACCTAGCCTGGAATAGGCACTAGCTCTCAAGTGTGGTTGCCTTAAGATGATATAATTTAGAGAGTTGACTTTGTAAGACCATTCGTAATTATCATTCACCCTTCATAAAACGGCACCACTCTTCTGTTCTATGTTTTTCAGTTTCAGTTGTTATGCGCGTATACAATTGTCATAATAATTTATAGTTATTTTATAAGAAATCGATCCCTAAAATGTTAAAAGTGTGGTCTCCAAATAATGGAAAAGTTATCAGAAAAAAAGGTTCCAATTCAGGTTAAAAGGATAAGGTTTTTAAAAACTTAACCAAGTTTTGAAAATTATTATGAGAGTAATAATCTTTGTAAATCTACCTAGCTTAAAATAGTTGACAAAAAGCTACAACTCGACTTTTCGAGTTTATGGCTTCTGCGACGTATACCATAAAAAAAAATACAGATAATAAAAAGAAATTGGTGTTTTAAACACTGTTACGCGATTACGTGAGTCTACCCGTAAACATAGCGCACGCAACTGTGCCGAAATATCGGGAACTCAAAAATAATAAAAATCGTGGTAATTATTCCGTGAGCACTAATTGGTGTTTTAGCTTTTTAAAGATTATGTGAGTCGGCAATGTATACGGAACATCGAGAAAATTCCTCGATTTTTTTCCCAGCTGTAATCTAAATTTAGCTGTTTGCATTGTTTTGTCTGTTTCGAATGTTGCAACAGCTCGTTAAATGTTTCCTAGTTTATGAAAATAGGCCGGTCTCCGCTAATTGTTTCGTAATGTAGTATGCATATGCAGCTTTTTGTTTTTTTTTTAATGAGAATGTTTTTGGCTTCACCAAATCATTATATTCGTTGGCCTCGGCAAAAGCTTAAAAGCTCTATCTAAGGGTTTGTAATTGTATTAGTACCTAATGCCAGCGTAATAATTTAGTTTTACCAGTAGTCGAAACAGACCACCGAAACTCCGAGAGACTGTCCCTTGTTGGTCCACCGTACCAAATTCCGCCTATTAGGACTACAACACAATACACAAGACATTGTGAAATATGCGATCGTTACTGCATCGCATGAGCACCGTCATTGCATGCGCGGGCGCACAGTGCTGTGGTCACAATACAGATCTCACTTGTTCTCTTTTCATATCGGGTAATTTTTACCCGACTGCCCAAGAAGGAGGGTGATATTTATGGAAAGTATGCAAGTATGTAACTATGTAACTATGTTTGTGGTTTCCTATAAAATGTACTATAGCTTAGCTATATAGCATGTATAGCCATGGTAGCTCAGTTAGCACGCTCGTCTGACATTCGTGGGGTCGAACTCGGGCGGGCCCGTACTAATGACTTCCTTGGAATTTACGTTCGGATATATCCGGATACCACTGGCTTTTCGGTTAAGGAAAACATCGTGAGGAATCCTGCATATTTCCTGAGAAGAAATTCGATGACGTATGTAAATCCACCAAGCCGCACTGGGCCAGCGTGGTGGATATGGCCTAATATTAGGACCTCCACTTTGACCTCCACAGAACACGTTGGCATAGGAAAAGGAAGAACAACCATTCAATCAAATGCAAATTTGAGGATCCTGCTAATCCTAGGAAATCCCATTTCCGAGAGTACGTAGGTATGATATTTGGTCGTAATATGTTTGTGAGGGGGATAGGTACGAGCTTTCAACCGGTCATATTTATAGTCTGTGCTTCACTACGAATGCTTTGGCACTTCCACGATGGTAGCGCTGCTTTATCTGTTCCCTGTTTACTGGATACTAGTTGTTCGCAGCGAAATGAGGCCGCGACTACAAAAACTCTAGATCGATTATGCTCAAATTTAAACTTCATAAAAAAATACAGTTGATCGGATCAATGGTCCGCATGCTATAGTCGTACAAACATACATACAGCAAGTATTATGATAAAAAGAAAAACAAAATAGCCCGACTGCAAAATGTAGGCTAAGTCACTCTGGAGGTAAAGAGGAATACAAAGGCAGTTCAGTCGTTTAGGCAGGAGGTAACACAGGAACAAACAAGCATAAACATCCTTTTTCTTGATCAGTCAGGTAAAAATAAGCATACTTTACGAGTAGGAACATCTTGAAGCTACACCAAAAGTAAAGTTTCACCAGAAAAACCTCAATGCAACAGAACTGTACCATAAGCAGTAGTGTCTGCCGTTATCTCCAGGCACATTTGGCGGCAGAATTTACAAAGGATCGATATATATTACTTATCCTTTAACTGTGTAAAAACAATAAATGGCCGACGGGCTTATTGGTCATTGTGTATTGTAATGTTGTTTTGTTCATGTTCTTCTTACACCATATGGTCAGTCGGCTTATGGTTTCTGCTCGAGCTTTTTTGAACTGGACAAAACTCGAGAAATATGGTTTCACTCGAGACGAGAAAAAAATTACCGGAGCTCGAGAATTCTCGAGTTCCGAATTTGATATTTTTCTTTTCTTTTCTTTTCGTAAAATAAAGTTTTTTCTTTGTTTCTGGTGTTCGTTTAGTACTTGTAGTATCCGATTTTAACATCTACTTATCCTTAAAGCACACGCGTGTTCATGGCTTATGAGAATTGATTGATTGATGTAAAAATAGATCATTTTAAAATTCACGCACACGCCTACGCGAAAAATGAGTCGTAGTAATTTTTATATATGCCCCCTAAAGTTGTTAAATGGTACGCACATGGTAATCTATTCCCAATCTATTAGTTAAGTACTAAGATTTGATTATTTTATTATGTATAAATATTTTAATTTATATTCCTTTCCTTACCTTAATAAGAGGTATCAAATACTACAAAATAATGATTAGGGTGAATAAAAATAACAAAGATTTAAAAAAATACTTTAAAAAAAATGAAAGCGCGAGAAAAATTGGCCTCGAGAATTCTTGAAACTCGAAAAAAAGGTCGAGAAATCAGAAACCCTATTCGGGCTATCTCTATGTCCTGTTTGTATTATAGATTCTAACAATATTGACACCAATGTTTTAAAAAAACAGGCCAAATGCGAGTCGGACTCGACACCAAGGGATCCGTACCAAAGTTCAGTACCAATTTCGGGATCATTACCGCGAGTTATTTGTTATTTTATAGTTTATTCTGGGGATGGGGAAGAAAGGTTCTTAAGTGGCGACCACGAACTGGAAGACGAAGCGTAGGCAGGCCTTCCACTAGGTGGACCGACTACATTGTGAAAGTCGCGTGCAACCGGTGGATTCAAGTGGCCCATTGTCGATCCGTGTGGCTGTCTAAGGGGGATGCCTATGTTCAGCAGTGGACGTCCTTTGGCTGATAATGTAATGTAATGTAGTGTAATGTAAGTGTAATATTATAGAGTTTGGAGTTTGACGGTTGTATTATAATACCGTTTTTACAATAGAACAAAAACAAAAAAGCTAGTATATTGAGAGAGATCCCGCGGAATTTGCGGGATAGAGAAGCGAACTTCATATGTGTCTGCGTACGGTAATAAAAGTGGATAATTAACACTTTACGATGATGAAAGAGGAATGATGTGTGGAACCAAAAATAAAAATAAATGTTACATTAGGTCAAAGAAAAAGGCTTACTCCAGAAATCCACTTAGACAATCCCCTGCGAAGGGAATTTCTAGATTTCTTGTCCATTAATCCACTTTACATCTCATTTGAGATGGGAAAGGGGGATAATTGCCCAAAAAAATAATTGGAATCCCCTTCGCCATTTATTTAATTTAAAAAAAAGACAGTAGTGCAAAGTGAACCCGCCCTAACATGGCGGCGACGGCGCCAACTTTAAAAAGCCAACGAGCCAAGAAACCGTCAAGAAACATGGAAGGTAACATTAATTGCATTAATACACCGTGACCGCACCTTCATTAAGATCTTGCCACAGATACACTATGAAATTATGTACATGAATAATCATTTTGCACTAAAGCTTAACTAGTTTCACTCGGTTTTTCTTTTAAGTTAAGAAGCTAAACTTAATAAAAAATATTTTTTCTATTCCGTGCTCCTCATTATGCATAAGTACACCATTATGCATATAGTTATGTAGATTTGTAGATCTTATTTTGAGATATGTTTTTTGATTCTGTTGTCTGGTACAGCTAAGAGGGGAAAATTATTACATGACAATTTCTCTGTAAAAAAAAATTTCATAAGATTTACACACATTTTTGCTAGCTCTCCGATCCACTTGCGAATATTCAAGTGATTATTACTTTATAAGAGTGCGGTTTAAAATGCGCTCACAGTGCAAACACCACATACACTGCTAACGATCGGTTTAAATTGTTAGTACGCTCACAGCGCGCCAACAAATTAAACCGATCATTACGTGCTTATGTCAGATGATTTTATTTATCAAGTTATTTGTCTCAGTGTCTCGTAATTTGATGGCACAGTTTCATTTCTGTCTTCACAGAAGACCTTGGATCCATTTTTTTCTATAAATAAACAGAGACTAACGGAATTCACAGATGACAATTCGAATTTGACATTAGCGAACACTATTAGCACCACAGAAGAGAGAGAGGTAAAATTTTTTCCTCTTCTGTGATTAGCACTACCTCATTGTTGTGAGCACCGTGAGCATGCTATAATGACGTCACTCATGACGTCATGTGGCTAACAGGAGCCTATAGATGCGCATCTTAAACCGACTGTTTGCACGCTGACAGTGCAAATGGTAACTATGTGCAAATTTTAAACCGCACTCTAAGTGAGGTAGCAATAACGTCTAGGCAAAGACATTATAAGGAGAATTCTGTGCGTCTAGGGTAGCATTGCACGGAATTTGGATTGATTTGCTGGTTTAGTTGAAACTAGTTGTTACCCGCGACTTCCTTCGCGTGGACATAAAAAAAGTATCCCATGTTCGTCTTTGTGATATACAGTAACTCCATATCAAATTGTATCAAGATCCGTTCAGCCGTTTAGGCCTGATAACGGGACAAACATTCAGACAGAGAGACAAAGTTAGTTCGCTAGACGGCGTTGATCCATTTTGTGCATTTTTTGACGTTTTGTGTGGACTGACAGTTGTAATGTAGGGAGTTCTGAATCGCGCAAGCGAAGTTTTGTTCTCGAGACGAACGTATTCATTTTTATGCCGCGAAGCTTTATTGGTCCTGTTACGACTGCGGCTATATTCCTCTGAATTATGATATTAGTTAGGATAAGCAATTATCTTTTTTTTTGACTATCTCTTTTCATCTGCAGGCGAAAGTGTATAGCGCTATGTTCTTTTTTCAATTGTGACTTGACTAAAACAATTAAAAGCTGGAATGCATCTGTCTAACATTTAAATAATAGCATTGATTATAATGATTGTAAAATACTATTTAAGAATCTATCGGAAAAATCCCATTATTGAAAAGTACAATAGTTTGAAACAAAAGGTGTATATTGTTTGTACAACTGTCTGAGTTAAATTCGGCAATTATATTAATTTGCCGTAAGTCACTACATACTCTCATCGTTCTTATTACGCTTTATTCTATGGCATTTCTATATTTGATATGAATGAGGTTCACTGTCCGCTTACATTAAATTGTTACACACATAACACTTATCACACAAAATTGACACATTAAAATTACAATAACACAAAAAAAAACTACCATAATTATAACAAAGTAAAAAGTGAAAAAGTGAAAACAAACAAAAAATGCCAGAAATTGTAAGCTTCGAAAATACATAAATCACAATTTGATATAATGGACAGTGTGTTTATGTTTTTTTTTATTACAATTGGTAGCATAAGTATAAGTAAAATATTTATACTATATACTATCAAGTCTGTGTAGGTGGGTAGTACTTGCGATATGAATAGAGATAGAACAGAAGAGGTTGTGCAACTTTTGTAACAGATAAATAATATTTTTATGTGACTTTTACGCGTTTATTTCTGTCCTAAATCAAAGTGTCGTGTATCTATGGAAAGTTATCTTAATCTTAATCTTGATGTTCTTTAATGTGAAGTTTTAGTATGCTTTGTTTAGTAATAATTGTCTAAAATATTTTATTGTTGCAAGTCGAAAGTACGCCTTTAATTACTGTAACGTATTTCATTTTAGTGTCGTAAAAAATAAATTATAACTGAAAAATTTCTTTATTAGAATTGGATTTGGGTATCAGAGAATAGGGAACGCAATTAAGAAGTTTTCAAAATTCAAATATTTCCGAAGACTGCCAAATGGTGAATTTTTATCAATCGCAATTCAGTTTAAGGATGCAGGAGTCGAATTTTTTAAAGACAAAATCTGTGTGATTCTACAACCTTTTATTTTTTCACTGTGTAAATTTAAAAAATTAGGCAGAAATAATACTTATACTTGTTCAAAGTTCAAATGATTGAACGGGAATTATAACTGAATCATTGATGCAGAATAGGGAACGCAATTAAGAAGTTTTCAAAATTCAAATATTTCCGAAGACTGCCAAATGGTGAATTTTTATCAATCGCAATTCAGTTTAAGGATGCAGGAGTCGAATTTTTTAAAGACAAAATCTGTGTGATTCTACAACCTTTTATTTTTTCACTGTGTAAATTTAAAAAATTAGGCAGAAATAATACTTATACTTGTTCAAAGTTCAAATGATTGAACGGGAATTATAACTGAATCATTGATGCATTTCCTGATAATGTTACACATTTGGCGTTTTATAGACCAATGTATTCAAAAATAATTTGGAAATTTCCCCTTTCCCGCGTCGCGTCCATCTGCATAGCCGCGTATTTTTGACAGTACTTTTTTATTAGGGTCATTCCCAAAAAAACCACTTCCCAAAATTGCTACGTCTCATAATATCCACTTACAAAATGTCCGCTTCTCAAAAAATATAATTTCTCATAACGTCCACTTCTCAAACTTTGTGGACAATTTTTGATCACGAGGAACGCGAATCTGCTATAACTGCAGGCCTATATAGTATATAGTACCAGCGCAACAAATTTTGTAGCTTTTAGTTTTTAATTTATTTAATTTCGGGCTATTAGGCATTATTTTACTTTCGCTAAAGCTCTGTGAGCTTGATACGAAATTTTAAAATTTAACTAGGTGGGCAATTTTTTTAATCGTGCGCGAAAGTCGTTCTTCTTTGCGGGTTTGGTCTAATTTCTTTTATCTGCATCAAATCAGGCATGTCTCACTCGTCTCGGCCGTCTGATTGAATATGCATGCGTCGTGTCTGTGATCTTGGCTTCTTTTAACACAGGTAGCCTTTTACTCGCTGTCAGTTTAAGTTTGGGCGTACAAGATGCTTTAAGGTCCGTAGCTGCGAGTAGGGTTGGTCACCACGGTTTCTTTTGCTCAAGAAATGACATTGCGCTTGTACTACGGACATGTTGGCTCTACGTTCACATCCGTTTTGTCTTGCATTCCAGGCTGTTGACACCAGATGAGCGGCGGAAGGCGGGGATGTGAGCGGAATATGGCGAGCGCAGACGCAGCGGGGACTCACGCTGGCGACATATTTATGACAAAGCTTCCGGTTCGGCAGGGTTGTCTCTGGCTATAAGAAAAATGAAATGAAAAGTTCATGGCAATTAGGAGCAGTAATTTTTTGGATTGGTATTTATGTACTAACTAACACTATAATTTTAGAAAAATAATATTTCTTCTGCCGCGTGTCGGACGATCTTTGGGCGGAAAATGTCAAATCGCAAACAAACTTACGGCAGACCAAACAAGCTAGTGCGGGACGACCTCGACAAGCATCAGAAGGGAGGCCTTTGTCCAGTATTGGGACATAATAATAAGAATTCATTTTATAAGGATTAATTTAATAATTTTGTGGTTTATCGTTGATCTTGACAGAGTAAAAGAAAAAAAATGTACCTATCTAAAAAACTGATTTGCTGGTATTTTCAAATGTTTTGAGTAGTTGGTTTGGTTGGTAGAGTTGATAATTTGAGAATACGACATTGGATTGAAGGGCAATGATTTCATCGAAATTACTGGGCACAAAACCCCTTATCAATCAACGCGGAAAAATCTTGGAGCAGTTGCTCAGTCTTCTGTCTTTTTCAATCGAGTTCTAATTTCGAAAGAGCGAAAAGGACTAAACACTTGGTAACACAATTTCACTCCACTTTTATTAATACAAAGGTCTAACATCAAAGTTTAACATTTAATTAAGCGCAGAGCACTGCCGCGCAGGGCTGTGAACTGCTGCAATTCAACATTCTGGGTGCCACAGAACTGTTATGGGCAAGCGTGACGGCTTAACATCCGAGTGCCGAATGCGAGTTTTTCTAATTGCGTTTACGTTAACTATTATTTGTATGAAGTAAGAACAGTGCCATCTAGATGACGCTAG
Source organism: Apocheima hispidaria (assembly GCA_947579745.1). Lineage (NCBI taxonomy): Eukaryota > Metazoa > Arthropoda > Insecta > Lepidoptera > Geometridae > Apocheima > Apocheima hispidaria. The sequence continues at coordinate 13,242,602 of OX388157.1, forward strand.
ACGGCGCTGCGCTTTATTTAAACAAATCGTAGTAATCGTTAACGCGATCGAATAAGTAAACGCAATTGGAAAATACGCACTAGGCATTCAGGTGAGTGAGTTGGCTCGTCTCAGTACCATACTAAAAGGTAGGGTATGTGCGTCGTCTAACTGAACAACCTGTAGAGTTAGCTACGTTACCTTAGAGTTTGTTTCAATATATCTGCATGGCAACCCATTACTTATCCACCAAACTTGGAACCGTTTCTAATCCGCGACAGGCACTAAATCATTCTTACTTTGTAAGTAGTTCATACTTTTCAGGTCATTTTTGACCGTTACATAAATTTTGATTGATCCTTTGATAAATTTTAAAGTGATAAGTTGTTAAACAAAGAAATGTTATCTAATTGCTCGGTAGGCTTAGAAATGATAAGATAAAAATTTGAAACTACTTTTTGGATATCGGTGTTAGATAAATAAATACACGTGGAGGCATTTTATCACTCGGTAGCCTCGAAATAAAGCCGAATCACACCGTCCATTTTCATTCAGCTGTGTGTGTTACGTACTAGATGTGACACAGCGACAGCCAATTACTTAGCGATGGCCATTTTAATTGAAGTCACTTTGCTTAACTTCATTCGGTTGCTCGCTCTGTGATCATGCGTTGTATTGTACCTATTTCGTATTTGCAAGTCGTGGTAACTCAGTAGGAGGTAGGAGCACGCTTACTTCACATTCGCGGGGTCGCGGGTTCGAACCCGGGCGGGCCCGTACCAATGAGTTCTTTGGAACTTACGTATGCATATACCCTGGGTTTCCGGTGAAGGAAAAAGGAGGAAACCTGCATATTTCTGGAGAAGAAATTTGATGGTGTATGTGAATCCGCCAACCCGAACTGGGCCAGCGTGTTGGATACGGCCCAATCACCCTTCGAAGGTAGGCCGGAATATAACAGGCTGATTCAAAGAGTGTTTGCATACAGGGTAATTTTTGAAGTAGTGCGCAAACATTTATCTTGAACATATTTAATTACATTTTTCTGCATTTATTAATTTATTGACCACGAAATAAACCTAACCTATAATACAATAATTACGAAACTAGCGATGTAGGTATCACAGGCGTTCGTAGTACAATCACGAAAAGAGTGAACATGACTACAGCTCTTGCTGTAGCTACTTTTATTTGAAGTTATTTCCATAATTTTGTACAAAAGGCGGTTAAAACCAAAAAATACGTATCCTTTATTTTTCATTCTACAATCATTAAGTACACAAAATTGGCACACTCCTTAAAAAGTCACCTGTTTATAGCCGGGGATTGTACTACGAGAAACCCCGGGCATATTGTGTACTAACTGAGGGTGCAACGCTTCACTCAACGCGCGAAATTCAAATTTTCTTGCGTTTTATGTCAATTACAGCATAATTACTCATCGTAGGTTCATGAAAACTAATTTTGCGATAATAAATATATTGTTTCAAGAAATTACACCAACCAAAAATTTCCCACTAAACCAAAAACCAAATGAAAATCAGCTTATTGAAATTTGTATCTAAACCTAATGTTATCTAGGTAATTATTTTAGCCGTAATTTCTTAAAAAAACTTATTTATTGGCGCAAATTTGGTTTCAATAAATCCACGATGAGTAATTAAGCTGTAATTGACAAAAAACGCAAGAAAATTTGAATTTCGAAACGAGCGAAACGACGCACCTGAAGTTTGGCAAAGGAATTACAAATTGAATAGAACATTGCAATAATACATGGGTACATAATAACTCAACGTCCATTACAGTTTGGTGTCGAACGACAATTAAAAAAAAAAAATTGGTTATTTATAAAAAACTACTTTTCTTCGCCATAATTTCAGTGCAAAAAATGGCTTATTCCCAACGACCCGACCGAGTCGTTAAATTAGGTTAGGTTACACATGCACATTATTAAAAAAAAAAAAACGAAATCACATAACTTAGAGGGCCACCCCTCTAAGTATCACTGTCCCACGACAGTTGGCGCTTTTTGTAAGGACAAGTATGCGGTGTACTGACTAGAGAACTGGATGGTAAAACTGATCATGACCGTCGACATCTTTTTGGTTTATTAGTTAATAGCAACCTCCCGCGGTTTCACTCGCTATTCTGGAGCAAAAGTACCTAGCCTAGCCTAGCTTCCTCAATACCAAATTAATTTGATTAGGAGTTACTGTATATCACAAAGACGGATATATGATACTTTTTTTTTTGTCCACGCGAACGAAGTCGCGGGTAACATCTAGTAAGTAATATATTTTTCGGTTCTGTGCCTAAATGCGTAGCCCAGCACAGACGCTTAGCCCAGTGGCCTAGCAACAGCGTTTGGCAACAATCCCTGGCAAGTGGCAAGTGGCAAGCTACCACTTGCTAACAAGCGGATAAATAGCCTCGTCGAGTAGAAGGTGAACAGAGAAACCGCTCCTGAGGAAGCAAAACGGTAAATAGTAAATACCACAACAAGCACAAGGAAACACTCAATACACAGCAGAACTCAATTCAACTCATCTTTATTTCCAACTAACTGTTACCCGCGACTTCGTTCGCGTGGACCAATAAAAAAAAGGTTGCCTATCTCCGTCTCCTACCCTTAACCTATATCTATGCGAAAACTCAGGTCGATCCGTTTGCGACAAACATCCAGACAGAGAGAGAGTTACATTCGCATTTATAATATTAGTTAGGTTTCGTTAGGTTTTATGAAAGCACTTCTGGATATTATTAGGATGATGTTACCTTATGGATGGTATAAGGTTAAAATAAACAATGACGTTTTGTTTACAAAAGCAAATTAAAAAATATTTGTAGGCTCAAAATAAATGTCAATAGTAATAAAATAACCTACAAAATACTGCAGAATATACATATATTATGTAATGCCTATCTTCTTTTAAATACCTTAGTTTTCTTATCATCAAATACGTTGAATGTAGCTCTACCAAAACCTTTCTGAACTTTGCCTTACATTTAACTTCCTCTTGTTTTCTCTACTGTAAGAGCAAGACGATTGTAAAATAGAATTAAAAATACTACTAGTATTGGTCTGAAGTTTTGCATTTTTAAAAGTTACATATCTGTGCATGTCTACTCAATAACATATTTGCCTCAAGGTGCGGCAGCGAGGTACTACCATGGTAACCTTCCGAGGGGCCTCGACTTGATGACACCTGATTTCTAGTTTCGTGATTTGAAGAAATTTTTGTCTGTTTTCTGCGCTTTTAGAATATCTATCTAAAAATACCCTATTACCTATCCTAGTTATTTCAGTGTTAGCTTTGATCTAGTATCTAACTATCTGTAATAGTAGTGTCTGAATAAGTGCAAAAAGTATTAACTTAAGTAACAAAATTTACGCACTAACATTAACAATGAAACAATATTTGAAATCAGCAATAAATTAAATAGGTACCATAAAAAATAATTTGTCAACTGATCCCGCGGGATCAGTTTGAGGTGGGACCAGTTGATGCAAGAGCCGAAAAATGGCAGTCTCATACAAAAAAATGTAGCTCGAAAAAAACAGCATAAAACTAGTTGGCGCTTTCGTATTTGGTCAGCAAATGTTAACTGCCTATAAAAGCCGATGAAAATAATTATGGTTAATATAGAAACAGGTTAATACAGGTTAGGTTCAAATTACATTGCAATATATATATGACGTAAAACATAATAATTTTCTTGAGAACCTAGCGTGTTTTGCAAATCCTAATCCTAACTAATATTATAAATGCGAATGTAGCTCTGTCTCTCTGTCTGTCTGTCTCTACGTCTAGCCGTCACGGCTAAACGGCTGAACAGATCGAGCTGAGCTGTATAGAGACGGACATATGCTACTTTTTTTTTGTAGGTTCACCTGAATGAAGTAGCGGGTAACAGCTAGTAAAATATAAAATTAATAATTTCACTGATGTTACTAATGCAAAAATATTCGTAAAAAGCAGCGTTTTTTCTCCGAACACATTTCGAATGAGTTTTTTTTTTTCCTCTCATAAATTGTTTCGTATCCACACGTTGTGTATTTAGCCAGTGTTCAGGATTAAAATATGTCTCAGTCATAGACTAAGTCAAGCAAAGTAAGTCACGGTCAAGTCCACGTCATCACCAGTAAAGTGGTGGAGACTTTCCTAGAGGTTTCTATGGAGGTTTGGAAACAACACGAAGAGTCACGTTTCACACATTATACTATTCACCAACACTCGTGCACGTTCACGAACACTTTAATGAATAAAAATCCACAATCTTTACACATTAACACTCGATATAACACAAGTTTTGGAAAATAATACAATGACATGACTTCTTCACGTTCCCGCCAAAACTCCAAGCAGCGTGTTAAGTTAACAATGGACTGTTTCTTTGCACTTTTCCCGCCCGCATATTTTTACAACAATTAGGACGTACTTCTCCACATTAAAAAAAAAAAAAAAAAATGTCAGTATTTTCCGAGAAAGTGTGATATAAATGTTATAGGATATCATTGTAGGTAATCATCATTATGAACAACTTTTTTTAAAGGATCTGTTCCATACGTTTCGTCAAAGGTAGAATGATATTCTTTCTATGGTTTTTTTTCAGTTTTATGTATGTTCTTATAGTAAAATTTGTTCAGAATGATATGCCAGTTTTTTTTTAATTTATATATATAGGCTTGCGTTTGACTGCCATCACGTCTGATGTACTCATGTATATCCTAAACCTAACAAATCAAGAAGGAACTTTTCACCTCCCCTTTCTTTTACTAATAAACTTTCTTCAGTCAAGGTCTTCCAAAAACAGTTTAATAAATTTGATCTTTTCAGCCTTGCTCTTGGTGTAGCATCTCTATGCGTCACCGCATTTTTCGTCCAATTGTCAATTGACACTAAGTATTGTGTCATCCCTGTTAATTGAGTTAATTGCATTGCGTACATTCTTTAATTTACCCTTCCTACTTCCTTCCTATACTTTACTAACTTCCCAAGTCACAGAATAAATAATAGTACAAAACGTAGTAAATGTAAACTCTCGCTACGTCTCAATAAAGCAAATTTTAGCACGCACAGCGAAGCGTAACTACCCACGATAGATACCTACATCTGCATAACGGGTGAAGATGGCGAGAGTGATCGCTCTGTCTTTTTCGCACTCGTTCGTTTGGAAGTAGCAACAGCTCGGACTGCTAGTTTCAAGCAAGGGCCTGTCTCATCATCCACAAGTAAAGTCCCTAGTTAAAGCTAACTGGTTAACGTGTAAGTAACTGTAGAACCAGTACCAAAATGTCGAATTAGCGCTAGACGTCACAAAAACTGAACTAAACTTACATGGGACTCACTAGTCCTGCCGCGAAGTTTTGGCGCATTCGATGTTTGAAATTGTATAGGTGTCGCTCTGTTTCTCGAGCGTGCAATAGAGAGAGCGAGTGAATTTTCCTAACTTTTTGATTAAATTAGTGTTTCTAAATGCCTTGGATAAACCATAATCTATGCCGTTATGAATTGTTTTTTCAAAAAATGTTTATGGTATTCTAATAACCACTAGTTTTCTTCGTCGTATTATCGACGCAAAAAATAAAATGTCAGTTAAAGTGCCTATATAACAACGAAGACATTGCGAAATTTAAAAAAAATATCATACGTAAGCAAACATTTTTTTTTGTACTTAATATATAAAAAAAAAAAAACGAAATCGGATGACATTCAGACTAAGCTATTTAAACAGCTAAACAACACCTTACTTAGAGATGATGAAAGAGGTCCGCCCATTGCCTTCACTGCGAGTGAGGCCTGATACTACGCACAAACCATGGAGTTTTTATTAGGTACTTCTGTACACTGCTAATCCCTATATTAATTGTGCACTTAGGCTATTATTTATCATAAGAAAATTCCGTTAAACCTAAAACTTTAAAAAAAAATCGGTTTACTCATTTAAACAAATAGTAAGTAATAAATAACCTAAAAACATGTTACACGCTGCATACAACATCTGTGTTTTGTATCCAATATTAAGCAAGCATTCTCGAATTTTATAAATTTTTGATTTAATTGATTTCATAAGTTTGTAATAAATTTACATATCAAAATTTAGTATGCGATATAATTTTATTTATTAAGTTTGTCATGGAAATTAGCTTTACTAATTAAATGGCTGGAAGAAAGAAATGCCTTGAATATTGTTTACCGTGGAAAGAATTTCTTTGGGTCCACCTCGGTTTGCATAACTGAATCACTACGATTCCACACGAAAAGCAGGACCTTAATGCGCAACTGTTCTGGTAATGCCCTTCAGGAAACTCAGTCTGGGGGCTGGGGTTCAACCCACTCGCTCGCATAATAAGTTGGCGCGAATGGAACGGCACACGATGACCATCGCCACCTGAGTAACATGATAAGGCCCTGGGATTTAGGAAACCTAGAGTGGGCTTAGGAAAAGCTTTCATGAAAAAGTTACGCAAGAGCCAAAATTTAGTTTAAAAAAAATCAGGAATGTGCTTCATCGTACTGCATCGTAGTCTTCTAAACCTCCTATGTTTTGTTGAGCTATGTTCCATCGTCAATAAAAATAAATCAGTTCCATCGGCGATGGAACTGAATTTCTTCTGTCATCCTCAAAAGTCAACAGCCAGGAGACGTCCACTTGCGAAAAAAGGTCTCCTTGCAGCACGCAGCACCCGCGACTTTCACAGTGTCGTTAGTCAATCTATTGGGACGCCTACCTACACTGCATCTCTTCGATGCTCTGGTCTAACGTGTCTTCCTCAACGTGTTTATAAGCTTTACTTACATAACCATTACAAAATCGCGAATTCATGAACTTCTTGACAAAGCTTTTGATTTTGAGTATTGTCTTCAAAGCACTCAAAACTAAGTCGATTAGTAGTCTACCTGTCTCTTTTTGATTATAAAACTGCCGAAAACATGTTTGAAAAAAGCTAAAGAAACATTTGCTTGCATTGCCCACGTAAGAAGTCGAAGTGCAGCTCTGCATGCGCTCAACGCCCGTTTGTCAGACAAATCTGTTAGTAATTTGGTCAGCGCCAATGTGACGATAATGCCAGCCTTCATTTGGGGCCGTGGGAGCATCACTAGTGCCTGGGAATCGCCTAAAACTATTGTTTTTGCCTATGTTTATAATACCTATCACATCGTCGGCAGTAGGGAATTTGACAAACACAAAACACGATTAATGAACGTTAGAATTATATTAGATTCATATGACTACGTAATATAAATGAATAACGTAGCCTTAAAGTAAAAACAGAATACTTATTTCTATCGACATGCTCCATCCTCGGCCATGCCGTCGAATAGTAAGCAAATAGTGCGCATCCTTAGTATGCACGCAGGGTGCAGGCCAGGTCTCCTGGCGAAGATCGCCACCAGGCTTGACTGTGACATGGCATGTCGCGATTCCAATGCCAGGAGGAAAATTGTAAAATGGATGGTCTTCGTTGATTAAATTTTTTTACTCATTTATTTTTGATTAAATTTTTGTTGTCGTGTTCATATTTATTTTGTATGACTTATATAATTATTATTTTTCTGCTGATTTTTTCTATTCCTCATCATCATCAGCCAGAAGACGTCCACTGCTGAACACAGGCCTCCCCTTAGACCGCCACACCGACCGACAACGTGCCACTTGCATCCAACGGTTGCCCGCGACTTTCACAACGTCGTCGGTCCACCTAGTGGTAGGCCTCTTTCTATTAATTTCTATTATTTGTGACATGATATTTTAAGTGTTTTTTTTTTTTTTTTTTTTATTATTTATAGGCTTGCGTTTTAAAACTGTATGGATGTAATTTGCCTGAATAAATAAATACATTATTATTATTGAAGTGGTTTACATTTATTTTATATAAAAGCTAAACTAATTAAAAGTAATGGCAACAAAACAATAAAAAACGCCAAAATACCAACAGAACAGCATAAAATGTCATTGAGACCTAAATGCTAAATCCATATAGACTTAGAAATCAAGAAATTTATTTGTACAATAAAGTCTCGAGCGCCACCATCGCATTGTCAGATATATTTTTTTTATCTCCAGTGGAAAATTCTAGTTTCATTATTTAACCAACTCTACAAATAAGTTTGTTTCTCTGTAAACCGAATCGCATCTGTAATCTCTACCGACCGCACCGCTACCTGAGCTTTATTATCCCATCTCTCGACGTCAAGATACGATAAAATTGTCAATAAAAAAAAAACCTTAATACTACAGACATTTGAAATATTCCGAGTTTTGAACCCGTGAACGCGTAATTTTTAACCATCTTTATGTGTTGCGAAAATCTTTTGATACGTTTTTGGTCAATAAAATTACACATCGCAGTCAATTTAAGTGTATCGCAAAGGGTCTTTATAAAATTAGCGTTCCTTCTGATGGCTGGGCTTTCATTACCTTCAGTAGTGTTGTGATTTTTATCGATTGTCGATAAATTTCAGATTTTACACATTATGATATTCTAACAAAAGCTGCCGTATCCTTTTACTCGCTGTGGTAGCTCAGTGGGATTATACTCGTCTCACTTTCGCGGGGTCTCCACCCCACGAATCAGTCGCGGATTCAACCCGGGCGCCGTACCAATGAGTTCTTTGGAACTTACGTACTTGCGTATTTTCGGAGAAAAATTCCATGGTGTATGTGAATCCGCCAACCGGCACTGGATCAACGTGGTTGATATGGCCTAAAAACCCAGCGAGAGTAGGCGGATATCCCAGCAGATAAAGGCTGCTGCTTAATTTGCTGTTACTAAGCCTACAGCGTCTGCCAGTTCGGTAGTCTGAGATACGAACTGCCCTGTAAAGGAAGGAAGGGCCTACCTTTAAAAGGCTGTATCATTTGAACCGTTAGTGTAACCATAGCCGCTTGAATTTTTTAGGAAATATTTGTAATTATAGCGGATTTCCTGAGAAATAATAAAAAATACAAAATTAAAGAGGGCTCCAACAAGAAAAGTTTTTTTACCGATATACGTTTGCTCTTACAAAAAACAACAAACGCATACAAGCGTCAAACTTGGTGTGATTTTAGTGCAAGCTCTATAGTATAATGGGAAATATTAAAAATCAGATAAGTGTGAGTCAGGATCACGCTATCTTGAACGGAAGGAAGGAAAACACATTTTATGGTAATTTTGGTAGGTACGGAATCCTCTGTGCGCGAGTCCGACTCGCATTTGGTCGGTTGTTTATTATTTTTATTTGTAAATGGAAAACTAAGTATGGCTTCCTAAAATGTCTTACTTATGATCTGTTAATTATTTATTTTACTTCCTTTTGATCAATCATCAAACCTTATTCGATGCTTTCAAATAATACCTATATAGGCTAGTAACTAATTAATAATAAGTATCAAAATAAGCATCAAAATAAAATAATCATAAAAATAAAAATAAAACTTCAATACAACAGATGTCGATGAAATACGGTCCAACTGACCGTAATGACGATATCTTTGACCGAAAATATCGCAACTTGTAATGGGTTCCCCACACCCAACATTGTATGAAATGATATTGCCGAGAACTGTTTGTTGATCATAACGTGGCTACTGACCTGACAATATCGTACAATATTTCTAATTTAATTTAATTTCTTAAGTGCAAATCACGTTCAATATGTTTAACAAAGGATGTGCCTCTTCAGCCGTTGCCGGCAACGAGACGCTTGCCGGAGGTGGACGGGCTAGAAATAATTCCCGAGTCGGATAACCGTAGAGTAAGCTATTATTTATGTTTAATAACAACCAGGAAAGCTTTCTGTGTGATATAACCGATTTAAATACCGGTAGGTTATGTATTTTTTCCATAAAAACTCAAAAACCCTTTCGATCATAGAAACGAGTTGGATAATAGTAAAGTATTTTTTTATAACAACCCGGAAACCATTCCGGTGACAGATTTGAATCTGATAACAGTAGATCAGTCGTATCTCCGGCAATCGTTGCCGGCTCCGACAGCTGTGGCACAGTCTTAATAAAATACAGAAAATATTTTTGCAAATACATCGATAACATCTAAATATTGCTCTAATAATTTCCGACTGTCCGTTTGTAGTTTCAAATCAAACTTTTTTATTACTTTAATCGAATAAATTTACAAGATAAAAATAATTCGTGTTAAATTTATTTGATATATTTTACGCGTGTATGTTACAAAAATAACCATTTCTCAGTATATTTACGATGCGGTGTTATTCATTTTGATAACTACTTTATCATGTTCACATTTGAAATCGTTTCAGACTTTGACACAAGCACTAAAATTGTTACTGATCTTCATCAATTTTACTTCTTGAATTATGCCTTATTAATTTATTAATTTTATTTCTTGAATTATTATGATATTAAGTCTAGCCATTTACTTAATTTAGGGAAATTACGCGCACATACGTGCTCAGCTTAGACACAAACGAAAAAAAAAAACCTGTCGGTATTATTTTCAAAACTTGTGTTTGTGAGTAGGTAATTATAACAGTGGATTATTATCCGTTATGGAGCGACTTGGACTAGTTGATTGTAATTAATAATTTTTATCGCGTTCTCATTAACGAAAACTTTACTCAGTAGATGGATCTGGGTATAAATATAAATTAGCGACCTGAACCGCGGGGGTTCGGGCAGCGTCCTCTTAGTCAGCGGTTAGCCTTTTGCGTTCCCCAAGCCGCCTGCCAAGCAACGCACTATGGCAAAAAAAGGCATTTGTTCAGTAGTTGACGACTTTTGGCTGATGATGATAACCTATTGGGCTGTAGTTTTCTTTATCATGAGCCGATTGGTCGGTGCGTTAATACTTAGGAAAGGGCTCTAACCCAATCCTCTAATCCAATCCTCTAATTCTACAGAATTAGAGGATTGGATTAGATTACAATCTAATCCTCTAATCTATATCTATGTATAAAGAACAAGCTCTTTTCTAGGAATTAACGCACAGACCAAACCGCTCATAATAAAGACGAAGTTTGAGCCCAATAGGTACTCCTCAAATAGTCTATGTGAAAAATAAGAACAGATTTTGCGAACTAAAGGGGTGAAATGGACCCCCAAAGTTTGTATGGAAATAAAAAAAAAAAATTAAACCATTGAAACTCGGTTTGTGTTGTGAGCATAAAAAAGAAAGATAAGCATATCTCAAGATTTTTCTAAAATCAACCCCTCAAGAGGTGTTTTAGGGTACTTACTCTTGCCTAAGTAAATAAAACACCATAGTACAGGGTTTTTTTTAGCAAGTTAGTTTATGATAAAATAAAAGAAAAATAATTTCATATTTTTTTATTATATATTTTTTTTACCTTCTATTCCGGTTTGAATTGGAATTCACTTAACTGTAGCTATGTCTATTTCGATGCCAGTTTTTTTTGATTAGGCCAATCGCGCTGTCACATTGTCAGTAATTACCGTGAAATTATATACAGAAGCTGGTATAAAGCTACTTAAATAATAAATGATTTTTCTCAAAGGTATTGAAAAAATACTTTCGTTCTAATACCGTTCCAGTTAGTTACTAGTTTTCAGAAGAACTAGGCGACTTAGTTTCTTAGTCTCTCACAACTTCTTTTGTTACGGATATCAGGAAAATAAATCCAATTAAGGCCTAGTAGCTTTGCGAACAGAAGACCTCGCGACCACAAAATTTTTTGCACGACCTCTATTCTACTATTTGATAGTTTTTTTTTTCGTCGGCTATTTTTGATTGGGTGGTCGATGTCCTGAACACCTTACACGACCTTACATCTTGACTTGGAAAAACTTCCCCTCTTTTTGTGGGAAATACGTAGTTTTTTTTTTGTATAAGTACATTTATGCCAAATTCCGCCAAGATAGTTGTAAAATACGGACAGATGAAAGCAAATTTCAGCAGTTAAAGCAGAGACTTTCGTTCACTTTTCTCACTCTCTCAATAAAGTAGCGGGGACGGCACATCTTCGGCGTGACGTCAGGTACTAACTAACGGCCGCACTCAGAGACGTTTCTTGATTACTTAAACTGTCACTAAATAAAGATTTTCAGGCCGTTAATGTACTAAGCTATTGAAAATTGGTGATTTTCTAGATTTCGACGTGCTCTTTCCGAATTTTCATTTTGCGATCAAATCAAAATGGCGCCCTAAAACAGTTTTTAGACAAAATCTCCTTTCTGACTCATTGTATGATGAAAATTGTTAATTAATAAATTAAACTCGAGAAAAATTTGTATAATTGATGTAGTAGCTTTTTTTTTTGTTTATCTAATAGTTTTAGTTTGGTTTTTGCGTACGAGCCCCACAAAGTCTACTTCAACGCGCGTTTTGGGCAAAGAACTCATTTCCACTCCACCATGACGTAGAGCAGAGTAAGGGGCGCGCTTTTTTTTTGTAGTTATTTGTAGTATGTGAAGTTTTCAGTTTTCACAGATAAAACAGTTCATTATCATCATCTTCAGCATCCGGAAGACGTCCACTGATGAACACAGGCCTCCTGCCTAGTGCGTCTTTGTCACTGAGTGACGATTCGAGCAAGTCACGCTCGCCCATAATATGTCGCCCAGAATATACGTGGACATTGCAGAAGACAATTATAAGGTATTGAAACAGTAATTATTCTAAACTTTAATTTGTAAAACACGTGTCCGTGACGAATGAATGACTCATCGCTTAACGCGTACAATTTTGAATGGGTGTGTGCTTAGGTGAAAAGACGAAGGTCGGCTATGACGTCAAATATACTGGCTGTCTGGTCTAGAATTAAAGAACTAGCTGAGACCGCGGCTTTTTCTGGATTTGGTTTATTTGAAATACAAAAGATATTAGAAGACATTTATTAGGTCCGCTTGTTCTGTTGAAGTTCAAAATTATGGGTGACACTGAAATTGTATAGGAAAGCGTAACGGTTACTATCAAGCGAGTGAATTGCTCGTATCGTCACAAGACAGCATTCAAAAAAAGGTATAACACTTATAAAACGAGGAAGATGATAAACACGAAAATAAATAGGAGTAGAGAGGTCATATCAAGAAGATCGATAAAAAAGGAAAACCAACGAGAAAAATGGGCAAGAAAATAGGGCAAAGCCACGCATCGACCCAACAGTTTATGATACAGGCGTGAAACTTGAACCCAACATTCTCCTGTAATAGTTTAGGTGAACAATTAGATGGGATTTTTGCGAAATTCCACCTCTTCAGGGGTAAAATTGATTCCTAAAATTTCCATTTTTTTATTATTATTTTTTAACGCATATAAATCCGCGTTTGACCACCAACTCGCCTGTTGGTAAGCGACGATGTGGTCCGAGATGAAGACACAGACTTTGAAGATACCCATTCACCCTACGTTGCAAAGCCCTAGATACAATGTACGGATTAGACACGTAGACTCAAAACGTCAAAACTGTATGGAAATAAAAACTTGCTTTGTGAAAAATCTAAGCATACAAAATAAAGAAAGGCATATCTCGTGGTATTTTGAAAATCAATCCCTAAAGAGGTGAAATGGGAAGTTTTATTTATTATAGCTTAAGCGAGCGAAGCCTTGTGGGCTAGCTAGTTATTACATATTCTTGGAACCTAAAGATATTTTGTGACATATCAGACACATTTTAAAATTGTATATTATGACAGCCTTGAAAATCTACAGGGAAGCGATACAATGGCGCTTAACAGACAATTGTCGAAGATTTTCTAAAGAATTCTGCACATTGCTGTGCAAACAGCGGGTTTGTCTAAAAAGCTATTTAAAATACTGATACGCAGTAACAGTAGTCAAACATAGCGATGTGACGCAAAGTATTACATGAATGTGCTCAATTAATATCACGTGGTAGGTCCAATATTATGTCGCGAGAACAACTTTAAAATCGATATGCCTTCCAATATGCCGACTGGTTTGAACACTTGGTCTTATTAATCTCTAGACCTTCAATGGTCTCTGGGTAGTGTAACTGTTCGTTTAATGTAGTAGCAGGTGGACTTTGGGTTCCCCGTTTTTTTTTTGTGAGGGGGGAAATCTTCTCAAGATACCCGACTGCTTTGGGGTGCAGCCGGGTTATGTTGGATTATACCCAATAAAACCCCCCCGGTGGCCTGCCTTGGTGCTTGACCGAGGGCTGAGGGCTCCGGGATCTCCAAGGGAACGCACCGGAGTCCTCAGCACCTCGCTTCAGCTCTTCCCGGGACAGCTAGTAGCTGTCGTGAGACGTTTAACCCTACAACAGCGTCCGCCACTCGACGCTATTGTCCCCCCTTTGGGTGCCCTAGGCCTATGGAAGATTGCCGGACCCCAGTAGGCTCTCGAACATACCAATATTTCGGTATTACTACCGATATACTGAAGTGCACGATTTCTTAGAATACATGGAATTTCTCCCGATTTTGTAGCGATTTAACATTTCTGAACTGGAAATCCATTCCGGTTTCGGTTTTCACGTGTAATTCCAACGAACTTTGACAGAAGTAGCAATTTTCGAAAAATTATTTCCAATAAAGGTATTCACCTTTATTGGAAATAATTTTTATCCTAGTTTTTGGGGATGCCCCAAGTCGGTCGGCCTCCGGATTTTGAGTTTTTAAACGTATACGTGAGTTCACAGAGTGCGATACCACTAAAAAAATATCACCAAGTTTTAATATGCATGGTATAGCTTAAGCATCGTAGACTTTCAAACAAATAAGTTTTGTCTTTAACGTACTAAAGCTCACAAAACAATGAAATACATGACGATCTCGGATTAATTTTAGTCCTTTCTGAAATGACGATGTTGATAATAATCTTTGTTTTGAAAAAATAGCTTTTGGAAATTGTTGAAGCCACGGAAGTTCCAAAGTTTTGTCACAAATAATATTATATTTTTCATCGTAACTATTTTTATAATCATCTAGGTTTTTTTTTAAAATCTCTCTTTCATACCTGGTTTTTTGATTGGGATTTAAACTACTTCCATGGCTATTTTTCATTACTAGTTCCATTGACCAATGTCAGCATGGATGTGAGTTAGTGAGTATATGAAAATACGAGTAACTTGCGCACGGTTGATTCCATCTTTGAGAAATATTATAACCAATTTGTACGTACAAGTATAATTTTTAAGTTCAATTATGAGCGAAATCGGTGAAGAGGTTGTTAAGATATACAGGGTTATAAGGAAAGGGTATGCTAAGCCGAAAAGGGCCCTGAAATCAAGAAAAATAATTCAGCTGTTCCATACATTTTGTCGAGTGTCATTGACGTTTTTCTATGGAACAGCTGTTTTGTTCCCCGCAATTTTAAGGTTGGTCACATACTAAAAAAGTTGTTCATAATGATGAGTACCTACTATGAGCCTGTTTCAGATTAGCATTCTTTATAAACCTGTCTAGTACATATTGTTGTAGAGTTTTCGACGGCAACAAAACACTGACAGCAGATCAATGGAAGTATTATACAGATTACATTTCAACATATGTGGTCTGATACGTAGTCTGTCTCTTTCGGAATAGCACCACCGACAGACCGAAGCTCGCAAATTTACAGGTTTTGCAGATATAGACGTAAATTTCCAAAAACTGTACGTTGTGTTTATCATGACAACAGAAATATTCTACAGACATTTTCATTTTGTTATATTTTTTTTTTTTGTTGACGGAACAGATCGAAAAAAAAACTTAATTTAGTTTTTTCCATGTCTTTCATCTAATCAAAAGATATAAGAATGAAACATACGTGAAAACTTTTGTAATCATTTCATAAACAAAAAAAACAAAAAAATGTAAAAATGCGCTTGGGAGACGCTGTAGACTCGACTCTAAGCCTTTAATACATCCATACAAAAGGTCTGTACACACTTGGTGTATGAAATTCGAGTGTGAGTCACCTTATCAAGAATTTGGTTCTTCATTTGAATTTGTTTTAAGATCTAAGAGGATAATTGTGATATCCCTATCTGATTCACCTTTTGCGTACCACACAACTACGCTACGTACCTACGAGGTCCAAATGACGTTAGTAATATGTAAATTTTAAAGTCAATGCACTGTACAGATGTTGCCCAGACAACCTACCATATGGCTTTACTCTATATTACCTTTTCAGAATGACATATTTCAAAATCTTATAGTATAGGAGAACGAGTTGTTAACGTCTTGCTATGACAAGGCACTATATCTGTGGTCTGCGAAGAGACATTGTCCATGGTTCTAACGTTGAATGAATCAGAGGAAATCCGCACATCTCCCGTGAATATCTGATATCTGGCATTGTTTGTTAGATTGTTACCGAAACTTTACTATAAAGTACTTACGCACTATAATGACAATCTTACTTTAGGTAAGGCTGGGTTGCGCTCTCTCGTTAATTTATTTTATGCTCTAGTTAAAATTAAAATCTTACCCCGATAATTAAAGTAACTGTCTCTTTATCCCTGTCTGTTTGTTTTTGACTCTGTATGGTGTTTGTCGCGTTATCACGGCTAAACGGCTGAACGGATTGACCTAAATTTTTATTATATATATATATAGTTTAAGGATCGGAGACGGACACAGGCAATTTCTTTTTGGAAGTCCACGCAAACGAAGTCGCGGGTAACAGCTAGAAAATAATAATTTTAAACGATGTTCCTAAATTAGTCAAATAACCTGCCAGATACATATAATGACAGATGCTAATGCATCTATCAGTATATGTATCTGTTGTCATTCATCATAATGAATGAGTATAGGTATAGATAATGTTTAAGAAAACAATAATAAACCCATTCATAATTATCTTTTACATAGACCAATGTTTCATTAATTACCTACAATATTATGTGATCACGCTACTGACAAATAATAAACAACAAGAGCAGGCAATTAAAACTCGAAAATAAACTTGATATCACACACCAAAGCGGCACTTTTACACATTATTTGTCATCCAAATCACGTTCCGGTTTGCTGAAATTTGCTTAGTCCGGAAACGGCCATTTTTCGCTTCTTTTTTTTTCGTACACCGACGCCTTGCAACGCTGAACGCATTCAGCCTGAGTTCTTTATTCATGAATTAAAAATATCACATACGAAGGCAGCAAACTGCGTCGGTCGACGCGGTCGTTTGCCAAAACCATTCCAGGAAAACGCTTTTTATGAGGTACCTATAAAAATACTATGTATAGAAACTTATTGGACGTTTCGACTAAACTCTTTACGTTGCCTGATATATCTGACGTAATGGCTGTTTTGGGTCCGGGTATGACCTAAAGCTTTGACCAAAACCACCGTAGGGCGAGCAGCATCGTCCCTTAGTAAACAATGAACGTTCTGCGATCCCCAAGCCAGTTTCCAAGCGTGAAGATTATGGCAACCCTCCCAAAACATGCCAGATATTGTACTTCTTGTGGCGCTCTAAGGTTGAGACTATTGATTCAGTAAACCTGTGAAAATCTTCTGGCTGATGATGATGATGATGAATTACTGTGTTGTATATTTCTGAATCAATTAACATAAGTTTAGTTTAAAACTCAGAGTCGCACAACGAGCAAAGGAGAGAGCTGTGCTCGGAGTTTCTTTGCGCTATAACATTCGGAACGAGGATATTCCCCGAAGAACCAAAGTCACCGTCATAGATCTCAGGGTTTGCAAGCTGAAGTGGCAATGGGCAGGCCACATCGCTCGGAGAACCGGTAACCGATTGGGAGGAAAGGTTCTTGAGGGTCGCCCACTAACTGGAAAACGCAGCGCAGACCAGGCCTCCCACTAGATGGGAGGCCTGTCTGTAAATACGTCCATCAGACCCACCAGGCACGTCATGTGCTTTTGATCCACCAGGCATACTAAAAAAATATGGTTAAACAAAAATTTGTGTATTTTTTTTTTTCAAATTTATTATTTTAACTAGACGTTTGTTAACGTCGAAAATACTTGAAACTGCAATGCAACCGGCCCTTAACAACTAAAAAATCTTCACATTCATGCAACGCCAAAAATTGATAAGAAACTTTTACGACTTAAACAATTGCCACATTTACTTACGCGACATGTTGGTTAAAAGTAAACATCATTTTATGGCGATACTAAAAGATATACATTTTGCCAAAAATAGTATAATATGTTTATCAATGCTTCAGTCATACAAAATCTGTTTAGTTTTAATTCCCCATAATATGAGTGCTGGGTGATTGGTGTAATAAAAATTTAGTAAATATTTTTGTAATATCGTATTCAGATTTCGTTTTATTAGTTACCGGTCGTTAGTCAGGACTCGACTGTGTTGCTAGAATAAAATAAAAATAAAGATAATAATTTAACATTATAAAGTTAAGTTATAGATAATTCAGTTCACATACAGTTTTACACGACTAGTAATTCCTCCCGATGTACCTGCGCAGTAAACCAATTTCAGTAGCGCGGGAAACTTCGATCTACCAATGGCAGTAGAAGTAGATTATACTATGCGCGCTAAAATCTTATTGGTCGATCGGTTTCGCGGCAAAATCGCGATTGGCCCGCCGCCCGTGTGCATGTTGTACGACAGTGTACGAATCGTTTAGGCGGGACAGACAGTGTAAACAATATTAGCCATTTGCGGTGGCAAATAAAGTTGAATATTTGTAAATATTAATTTAAGTAGCCGAACCCTACTGTCGGAAACAGGTCTGCGCTTCAAACGAAAACTACCGATTGGAATTATTCGTTGTGTATAACTTGTACTTACTTATCTAGGTACTTGTTATTAGTCGCGAGCGTGATCTTGTTTCAGCCGTAACTGAGACCTCGCAACCCCGTATCTACCCAACTTCTTGACTGACTTTGCTCATATATGAACTTAAAAAAAATTACGTAAACTACTTGCGTACCAAACTTTCTACTAAGCTAACTAATAAGATTATTATAGACGGACAAACATTCATAAAAACTTCGATTTTTTTCTGTAGACTCTGAGACATTCGTTTCAGTCAAAAACACAAAATAAGTAATAATATTATTATTAAAAGATAAACAATATACCCGACTGCAAAATGTTGCGTATCACTCCGGACGTAAAGAGGAATCCAACGACACCTCACTCGTCAAAATCGGTCAAGCCGTGTAGGCTACCGGAGGTACTATAGGAACACACAAACATACTTACATACAAAAACATTACCCTATTTCATGGGCAGTCGGCTAAAAACAAGCTTTGCAATAAATATTTAAGTTTTCATTTTAAAAATATCTAATTCATTTTAATCAATCAAAGATCTTCTCTTCTTGCTGTCGCCAAAACGACAGATTCACGTCTTGATTTTATAATTCTTCGTGATCCGTAAACACATTTAAAAAAATTAAAATAATTTACAAAACCTGGTAACATTGGTGCATGACAACGGATTTATGGTTTTAAAAGGTTGCAATGGCCGTTGATAACCGTTCTTCTAAATGAGATCGTAACACAAGACTTTAAAGCCATGTAATTAAATTAGCTTTATTTATATTTATAACGATCCTAAAGAATATTCACAAATCGTCAGTCATAAACATCAATATACGAGCGTGAACGCTCGTTAATAGCTTGCGGAGAGCAAGCCCTTATTTTAGCAAAATATCGTTTCTTTGCAATTCGAATAGGCCTTTGCATTTACCACTGACTTGTATTTACAAATTTATTTAAATATACATTAAAAAAGTATATTATATATACTATATAATTTTACATTATATAGTTTATTATATTTTACATTATACTGTGTCCCGGATTAAAGGGCAATGTTTCCAGCATAATTACTGGGCATTCAGAGATTTAATATTTAATATCTTAGGGTTACGAGCGCAATGCATTGCCGCACAGGATTTTGAACTGTTGAAGTTCAAAATTCTGGGCGGCACTGAACTATTATGGGCAAGCTTGACGCTTACTTTCAACTTGCTGGGGTCGTTATCCAGTTACATTTAAAAAACCCCGAAAGAGCAAAAAAATATCTTGGTTTCGATGTTGGTTACTTAGTAAAAGTTGATCATAATGATGTGAATACAATGAGAATTTGACTGCCTCGGTGGCTCAGTTGGTAGTGAACCTACCTTCTGTGTTTGGGGGCGTGGGTTCGATTCCCATCTAGGACAAACATTTATGTGATGAATATTTGTGTTTGTTCTATGTCTGGGTGTTAATATCTATATAAGTATGTATTTAAAAATATCTATGTACGTATATCAGTCTCTGGCAGCCATATTACAAGCTTTGCTTAGTTTGGGGTCAGGTGACCGTGTGTGCAATAATGTCCCACATTTATTTATTTAATTTACTTAGTAAAAGTTGTTCATAATGATGTGAATACAGTGATAATTTACTTAGTAAAAGTTCTTCATAATGGTGTTAATACATGATAATTTACTTAGTAAAAGTTATTCACAATGATGTGAATATAATGACAATTTACTTAGTAAAAGTTGTTCATAAATATGTGAATACAATGATAATTTACTTAGTAAAAGTTCTTCATAATGGTGTTAATACATGATAATTTACTTTGTAAAAGTTATTCATAATGATGTGAATATAATGATAATCTACTTAGTAAACTTTATTCATAATGATGTGAATACAATGATAATTATTATATAATTTCTCCCGATCACCCAGTAGGTAACAGACAGATGCGCGACAAATAATCACATTGTTAGGTTTTTTTATTTGGAAATCACTAGTAAAAAACTTGTTTATTTGCGTTTTTCCTCGAATGTAGGTGCAGCTAATCAACTTTTCATTGCTCATGATTCGATGAGCAATATCGGTGACATGCCAAATTGGCGTTAGCCAAATTAGCGTCGATGATAAGGCGCTATGTATAATTAAGCAAAATAAAGAAGGGTGATAATAAAGTTATGTGATATACTTATTTTAGGAATGTTTTTTAAAACAAAACAAAATACTTCATTAGCGCTGTTGGAGTTGAATATTCGCTGTTGACTGCGGTTTCCTCTTAAATAAAAATACCTTAATCGTAATAGTTGCATTACGATAATTCCCATGTTTGCTACAGATAAACTAATATTACGTTCAATTCTATTTGCTGATACAACAGTTCGATAACACTTCACAGCAGTGAGTTGAGCATTCTATGAAAGAAGTAACTACACCGTTCGTGCGATTTACGTCAGTTCTCTGTTTGTTTTGTTCTCTCTCTCTCTCTCTCTGAAAAACACTTTAGTACAAATAAGACAATGACGGTTAACAGAGGAAGACATCGTAAGACAGGTGACGTTCTAACAATCAGTCACAAAACTGGCTCAGATCGAACTCGCCGCAACGGCTTTAAGATGATGTTTCGTCCAAGACTTTAAGTTTAGAGTGATACACAGCAAAGCTGTCGTTACGTCAGTTTTGCTTTATAGATCTGAGAGCGACTACTGCTCAGTTCAGAAGTTCCATTTCAAGAAGTTCCTATCAATAAAATTATTTTTTCTATAATTCTGATGAAACCCACTGTTACAGAGAACAGACCTTCACACATCAAAACCGTAAAAGATTCTCATGTCCAATGCGTAATGCCAAAGTAAACTTTCAAACGCGACTTCCTCCTGTGAAAATATCCTAAAACTATCAAATCAGTGAAAGAGTTACCGGTTTTGAACTTTACTACATTGATATAAAGCCTGTAAGAAACTAACGCAAAGATAAGTATTTTACATGTTCTGTTGCAGTACCCTGAACAGCACAAGTTGATTCAATTAAAGCCATTTTGGATTTTACCTAGTCCGGAATAGAACAGCAGAAAGATTTTGTGAAGGTTTGTACCCTGTGAAAACCCACATATACCTCACACAATTCTGAGTCTTATATCATAAAGATAAGAGCTGTAAATGGCTAGGTTTTGCGGAGTGCTGTTCAGGTGATAAGAAATCAGTACGTGTGCGCGTATCTAGGAAAACGTGATAAGAGCTGGTAGGACGGCGCCGTGGCAGGCGCCAACAAACCTCATGATAACGCATTCCTACCACTAATCCTTTCAATAATTTTATTTGAAAAGAATTAGTTGCCAAGTCATCGCTTGGCAGCCGGAAATGAGTAAAATAAACACTTGGCTATTGGGTAATAATCGGGCTTGAAACGTCGTGAAATTACTTTTTGTAATTCGTTTGTTTATAACTTCTGTTTTACTTGGTTTTAATAATGTTCGCTGAATCATCTCCCAAGACCTTTAGACCGATCTTCGACATTTATTTTCCAAAGCTGAAGTTGCATTGGACCAGTAAAATCTGCCGCAGAAGCGATGATCATTGGGGCAGACGTGTTCTAAAACGAAGACTAGGGGTTGTCAATCGTAGCGAAGGGCATCTCGTCACTCGACGGAGCGATGATATATGTAACGATTAAGATATATGAGATGGATGCTGGGAAGGCTGCGTTGAGGTAGTTATTATAATATTGCAACTGTTGAAAAGCCTCTAAGTGGCCCCAGCCTCGCCGCCTGACTGGCCTCAGGGTCTTCAAAGAAGCACACCGGACCCTGTGCCAATTTTCCTCGCGGGTTAGGTAACTGCCCTATCTCGAGCACCGCCCTATCCCAACAGCAATTTTCAACGGATTTTCTTCCGATTATCCCCTATAAATTCTGCATAAAATATCACTTCACCAGGACTTACAAATGCATTATAATAAATCCTTAGTTCTTCAGTGGAAAGTTGCGTCCGCTGACGTTGTGCAATAGTACATGGATAGAACCGCAAAGTTTACCCTATTCCAAAAGCTCGACCCACATTTTTGAGTGATTCCTATACAAACAAACATTTTATAAACACAATGTTTCATATACCTATATAAAGTAGGTTAATCGCTGCGTGATAAGATATGGTTGATAAAGATATCAAGACTGGTAGTTTGAATTCGATCTTGCATGTAGTAAAATATAATTTATGGTGTAGATGGATCTAGGATGGAAATTCATGCAAATATTACTAATACCCATTTGAGAAAGGGAAATTTGAAACAATAATATGATTGTGATGAAATTTATTTGATAGGATATACCGGTTTTGGTTGAATTAACTGCGAGTAAGTTAATATATCAGAGCGCCTGGCTTATGCAACGCTTGACCAAAATGCTGGCTTTAATCTGGTGTTGCTATTCAGCGTGGTAAGCCGCCAACATTCTGGGATCTGTGCTGGTACCTTATAGAGGGCTTGAAAGCTTCAGACCTTCAACGGGCACTGTATTTTCTAACTGTTCGTTTTGTGTTGTAGGTGTTTTGTGTAATTTGACCTTATGTTGTTCTAGTTAAAAAAGGCACTTGTTTGCCCTGTTAAAAAATTAGCATCTTTCGTCATAATATCATAAGTGTCAGTACATAAGTTTGTCCGTTTCTGGACATAGATCTCTCCTTATTCCACTGAGGTCGGTCGTCAGCTCTTGATGCTAAGCACCAATGATATTTTACTAAAGTTCGATTTTTACCTTCAAAATGGCGCTCTGAATTCGGCTTCGCTGCAGTTTGTTTAAAGACGCCAAAGAGTGCGAAAGAAGATGTGAAAAGTTAGAGAGTATAACAGATAGCTATAATAAAATATGTCCGAAAGAACCGATTTGCGGGGTCAGTTTAAGTGGCAGGCTTATAAATGTCCTTTGTTTGTTGTGTTTTCCCCTAAAACGTTTCCTGATTTGCCTAGTAACATGACTAGTAATTAAAAAAGCATTTGTATGATTATTATAAATTAGGCGTAATAACGATAAATTTATTTCCTGAATCATGACCTCGGCAACGCGCGATAACCCGTATCACCAGCTGTAGTATTATATTTTCAGAATAAATATTAGCTATACCATTGTAAATAATTGTAACTTTATATTGTTTTATTAACAAACTTGTAAGTAAAATTTTACACCTGTGCTGATTGTGTTCAGTTAAGTTGGTATCGCGAAAAGACTAAGGACTCTTTAAAATTGAACACATAACGTTTTTTTTTTCTGAATTACTAGCTAGAGTCGTTACTTGCCTGATGGTAAGCGCGCTTGCCATAGCAGTTAAACGCCATCCAAAATTTCGTACTTTAGCAGTTCAAAACCGTGGGCGGTAACGTAGTGCGTTCGTCACCCGGAGATAGTGTGGTCCTTCCCCAGACTGACTTTGCAAATGAGTTTTACAAGAGTTGGTCCATTCAAACATTATTTGAATAAAATGTGCCGTACCCTACACTGTTGCCAGAGATTTTTTAGCATAAATAAAACAATCGCAAAGGATTGCATTCAGCGTGATAATGCCGCCAGCATCCTGGATACCCTGCCAACTTATAGTGTATTTGAGCTTTGTTTTATCTTTCAACCTTCTATGGTTTCTGGGTAATCCTACTGCTTGTTTAGTGTGGTATGACACACAGAGCACCATTGCGATGGCTCAATCAGGCCTGAAATATTTATTACATATGATAGTAGAGAAAAGATGAAGATGTAAAGATGGCAGATAAACAACCCCTTGCTCAAGTCAAGTTGACTAAAGTTAGGGGACGTCGTCACATAACTAAAATCCCGCCGTCTCATGGGACAGGTCCTGTTAAAAGTTACATCTTTAAAATTGTATATAAATAGTTTGCCTTGAATAGTTTATCCCAAAACTTTGATCTCTCAACCCCTTGGAGGGATGAAGGGCAAACTTTTTAACCTGGAGCTCTGTATTTGCAACCCTTTTTATGATAATGTAGTTTACAGGATGTATTCCTGGCCTACGTTCACTTTGAACACACTCAGTTTGATTTTCATCGGACGAATATTAATTAGCCGTCTATTCTTTTCATCCGACGTTAATGAACGGAGCGGTTGTTTTATAACCACACAATTTAAAATTGGTTTTGTTTTAGCAATATTATAGCTTAAAACAGGTAATGTATTGAATGAGTTTGCTTTGGATAATTCAAATGCCCAGTACGTTAGCAGCGTCCCAGCATGCTGGCAGCATTATGGCAATGCTTATGCGTTGCGTCAAATAAACCACAGCATTTTGGTTAAAATGTTAGTAATGATATGCAAAGTTGTTTGTTTTATTTCGTATTTATATGTAATTTGTTTAGTTGCTAAATGCGGTGCAGGGTCTACCTAGTTCAACAGAAACGATTTAATTGCAATTAGTGACAAACGACGTTTCTATCGCGTTTAATAATAATAATTTAAAAAAAAAGTATTTAAAAAAATTGCATATCAAACCTTTTTGTTTTTAATAATTGTTTTTTCTAAGTAACGCTCTAATGCAAGTTTGAATAATATTATTAAAAGAAAAACTAAATGTCAGACTTCAATACACCCCAAAAACATTGTTACCCTCATTTTTGGGCAGTCAGGTATTGCGGGCAACCGGTAGATGCAAATGGCACGTTGTCGATCGGTATGACGCTCTAAGGGGGAGGCCTAAGTTCGGCAGTGGACGTCTTCTGGCTGATGATGATGATGATGAGCTAAAAATATTAATGAACTAATTATTGTCAAAAACGTATGTGTCTTTTCACAAAATCGAAGTGAATTGTTGATGTAGGTCGTTCATTACCTACAGCATAAGCAAGCCGAAAAAAACCTACATTTTGATTTGATATCTAATCGTCACATTTAATGGCGAACTTAGGTCGATCGTTAATAGGTTTCCAGAGCACCCAACGGTTAACAAAGACTTATTTGAGGACACTTCAGATTATGGGGTGAGATATCATATCAAGGAGGTATTGCTTAGATTTGGAAAGGACAGATATACAACTTTGGAGAAGCAACCAAGCAGTTTGTTGAACCTAAATTCACAATATTTTTACCTTTTTACCAGCAATTTAGTAGGTTTCTATTATAAAACGTAGGTATAAGGGTCAAAACCGATGTAAGTGACGTGGCAGTGATCTGACACATTTTCTTTGACCTGACATCTTTATATGACGTGCCAATTGCCATACGTTGTATTGAAATTCGCCAGATCTCGTGACACGTCACGTCGGTGGGCGCAGGGCCTAAGTCCGTCCTTGTGAGGCTATTTCCTTACCAATTTTATCATGGCCAGTTCAGAGTTGAAAACGTAACAATTAGTTAGATGGATAGTGATCAACTAGGTTTCCTTGTGTCTAGAATGCCATGGAACACACATACTTACATGGCACATCTTACGTCAACTGGTCCCGCCTCGAACTGGTTCCGCGGGATCAGTTGACTAATTAATTTTTTTTTTTTTTTTTTTTGCACCCATACCTAGAGCAGATATTTAAATTGATCGTTTATTGTTAGTAGTCCGTTTTATTGTGCGTGCGTTATCATGAACCTCGATACAGGGAAACTTTGTGGCGAGCCATTAGTGTAAACTTTTTTAAATTCAAATATCTGACTATCTGGCATATCCTGCTCATCTGTCAGACGTGCTACCATTGAGCCATCTAATGTTTGGATGTACTTTCATGAAGTTGTCTCTCTGTAATATTATTTTCTGTAGCTATTGTACTTGACCTCATAATAAAATATTTATTGGTCAAATGGCCCATTGATAACTTAAGGCTAAAAATTTGTAGCTTAACACGGAATCAACACGTGCGTGATAGTGGAAGAGTCAGTTATGCTGCAAGTTTCAAGAAACACTCTTTAATTTTTGCGGTGGAAATGCAGTCAAATCTTTTATTACGTGGTGAAAAGTTCCGTGGTTTGAAAAAAAAGTGAGATTCCTGTAGGATAACTGAAATCAATTAGCTTCATAAGGACTTCAAGGAATTGAATTAAATTTTGGTAATGAGATAGACTGTACCTCAGATTAACACATAAACTAAATTTATATCCCAAAAAAAAAAAAAATTACAGTTCCCGAAGGCTTATTTTTAGGTATGTTTTATTGATACGAAACTTTCTCCAGTTAAAATAAAATGTAAGTGTAAAGGGTGAACGTACATAGGTACGTGCTTAGGATAATGGATAGCTGGATACAATACTAATACAAAGGCTACTTTAAATCAAAAGAGCAAAATTATCATACGAAAGCTATTTTTTTGTAAGGTCACGCGGTTTGTGGATTAAATTTTATGGGAAGGTTTCCCTTGCGCAATTCTGATTTTGTGTTTATTTTTATAGTTCATCCAATTTATAAGGAGAATTCTGTGAGTTCATCATGTAAAAATATAATTTATTCATTTACTCACGCACTAAAAAACAAAAAAAAAAAAACACTTAAAACATCATGTCAATAATCATAGACAATCTCAACCAGACCGTAAAAAAAACTGTAAAAAATATTCGCGCTTCGCTCGCACATTGCTAAATTGCTTTTTATCAAAATCAAGTGATTTTCTAGACCTCTGAAGGTTCGTTGCGAGGGAAAATGATATACAGAAAAAAGATTTCGAGATCGCGGTGTATGCTTCTCCCATGAGTGCGATATTCAAGGAAAAGTATTATATGGAAAAAAGCCGGGAATCGAAATTAACAACTGAATTATACAGATAATAAACTTGAAATACTTACGTCGTATACTATACCCTGCTTACAACAACGCCATTATAGTTTCCCAGAAAAACGCGGGTGAAGCTAGTCTAATATATGAGGGTGACGAGCGCAGTGCGGTGCCGCGCAGAGTTTGTAACTGTAGAAGTTCAAAATTTTGGGTGGCATTGAAGAAGTTATACGCAAGCGTTACGCTTAACATCAAGTGAGCGATTTGCTCGTCTCGTCAGTCAGTGCCATAAAAAAGTCCCAAGTAGGCTACTCGCCGGTTAAATTTACAAGTAACTGTAGTTCTTGTTTAAAAATGCCGAAGTAGTATAAAATACCCGACTACAAAATGTAGTACCGACTACAATATGTCACTCCGGGCGTAATGAGGAATCCAACGAACCTCACTCATCAAGCTCGGTCAAGTCGTTTAGACTGTATAGGTAATATTATAAGAACACACAAACATACATACTCAGATAAATAATTACATGTTTACATACACCCCACTCCCGAGCCGAACGATTAGAATGGCTCTCAATCAGCTTAAAAACAACAAGGCGCCGGGTGATGACGGAATAACGACTGAGCTTCTCAGAGCGGGTGGAAAACCGGTACTTTTAGTCCTCCAGAAGTTATTTAATTTCGTCATACTCGAGGGGACTACGCCAGAAGCATGGCAAGGAGTGTGGTGGTGCTGTTCTTCAAAAAAGGTGAAGCGTAGGCAGGCCTCCCACTAGGTGGACCGACGACACTGTGAAAGTCGCGGGCAATCGGTGGATGCAAGTGCCACATTGTCGGTCGGTGTGGCGGTCTAAGGGGGAGGCCTATGTTCAGCAGTGGACGTCTTCAGGCTGATAATGTAATGTAAAATACACCCCAATAAACATTACCCTCCTACTTGGGCAGTCGGGTAAATAAGTAACAAAAGTTACTTGGGATTTTTATTTTACTCGCCAATTAGCACTAATCGGCAAGTTAGCTACTTGCCAGCGCTACTTCGAGATGATGAAATAGGCCCCTAGAATAAATGCTCTTCCGGTCAAAAGACTGGCTGCAGCCAATGACCCGAGAAGAAATGCCAGAAAATAGAAAGACATTAGCTATCGAAGGGCGCCAAAACAGAAGGACGCTCAATGACTTATCGGAGTTGAATGACCTATTCTGTAAACAAGAGACATAGCTTCGGAAATTTTATTGGCAGCGAATATGAAGTGAAAATATGTAAATAAGTACTTTAAAATATCGAGTTAATTTAAATCTTAATCGTTGCGTGACCCGACTGCCTAAGACAGATAATATTTTACCCAAGCATAGTATGGTCTGGATAGGATTTTTGGGATTTATTACAATATTCTTTTTTGTTACTTAGTGTGCTAAGTTGGCTACTGCTAGCGGTAAATTTAAATAATTCTATCAGTAATCTGAGAATAGTGCTGTGGGCTGTATTGTTATTAAGTTTATTTATGCCACATTTATGCTAACCACTTAAGTGTTATATTTTATAATATTTTGCTGTTCCTTAATAAATAAAATAAATAAAAGTAGTTGAGTTTGGACTTGTTAGTTCCGTCCTCATAAGTACTGTTTACCCGACTGCCCAAGAAGGAGGGCGATGTTTTTGGGGTGTATATAAGCATTTATTTATTTTTGTTTATAATTTGTTTTAATTTTAAGTAGGTTATTTTTTATTGTAAATATGTCTATAATTTTTGTTAATAAAATATCTTTCAGCCTTAATAATAATATAGCTATATCTTTCTACTAATTAATTAAATGTAATAAAAAGAAACTATCAAGAGAAAAATAAAATAAAAAATATTATACCGCCTATTACTCCATACAAAGGCTGCATTCTGTTTCCCACCCCTGTAATATATGATAGCATTTATGTAAGTATGTATGTTTGCGTGTTGATATTCTAAACGGCTTGGCAGATTTTAACGAGTGAGGGTCGTTATTAAATCCGGAGAGTCATAAGCTTTATTTTGCAGTCACGTTTCTTGTTTTTCTTTTAATAATTCGTATAGACGTACTGATACGAAGATTTAATTTTAGCAGGTGCTGCTAATAGCTGCAAATAATAACCGCGGAGGTAGAAGAAGGACCAAAACTTTCCAGGGGAGATTTTCAGTTCTGTTTAAATGATATGGTGTCGTCCTCACAGAAATCAACAGATTAGTTTGTTGCATATTTTTTTTGGTTCTTATCACAGCTCCACGGACTCCGGGGTCTATGCCCTTTGTCAATTTTGACATTGTTTTTGTCAACTATTTTTAATATATCATAAAACTAACAACATCACAAGAGGAAAATCTACTCTTATTACTATGTTGCGTATATACTCCGAGCAGTCCAGCCCCCGCAAGCAGCACCCGTTGACTAGTTGACGCATGTGCCAGCCATCGTTCTCCTCAACCATATTGGAGCGGAGAGGGCGACCCGCCACACGACGCCGCCTTAAGAAGAACCCTTTATCTGAGCCTGAGTGCTCTGATTATACACATAATACTTACAACCTATCTTATTCTATTACATTTAGTTCGAGTACGGGTTTGATACATTTGTACCACATATTATTATAGATACCGCATTACTACACCGTTGTACCGAATAACCTCATCAAAGCTGGATGAAAACGCGGGTTGCGGGGATCACGACCAAGAGTAGGAAGGATATATTTTCGTGACAGCAATTACCTATGCTTCAGTATCTTCACTTAAAAGTCTGACATTGTGAAAGTCGCGGGCAACCGTTGGATGCAAGTGGCACGTCGTCGGTCGGTGTGGCGCTCAAAGAGGGAGGCCTATGTTCAGCAGTGGACGTCTTCTGTCTGTCTGGAGCTGCCCAACTGACTGTTTCCTCCAAAAAATATAAACACATACAAAAACGAAACTAAAATTTCGATCTGACCCCAGACAGCTGTCTTTGGGGCTGTCTGTCTGTACTTTGGGGGCAGAAAGGAATTTATAAGTTTTAATTGGCCCCGAACAAGTTCTATCTGTCCCCGAAGTATTAATGCGGCATAAAAAATAACAGACAGAATTAAACAAACACTTTCGAGCAGCTCAGTACGCTTCCTCCTAAAAAATAGCATACTAAGTGGTGACCATTGAAGACGCCGGATGCGTTGCATAACGCACGCATGGCGTGGCATAGCATGCAAAATGCAAACGGCAAATAAGACAATGACTCCCCGCATATGCATGTTTGCACTAAATTAGCAATGACGCCTGCTACGTTTCCCACACATAACATGGCCGCAGCGTTAACAAAAAAGTTTGAAACTAAATATTTCATCATATTACGACGAAAGAAGTGTGTCTTAAAACTGCGACCAGAACAATCAGAGGCAAGGCAGCAGCATCTTCCTTGTAAACGGTGAGCGTTCTGCGATCCTCAAGTCGCCCGCCAAGCGTGGGTAACTCGATGGACGTCTAATCGGTCTGGCAAGGCTCCCATGTCAAAAATGACATTTAGACAAAATTGATGTACTTTTGAAATGTTATAGCACGGAGGTTTTGTGAGTTACGGAAACATAATAATAATAATAATAATAACCATGGCAAGTGGTGGGAAGGTGGGGGACCGCGTGCAACGCAGTACTGATATTTTCCATCCGAGATCGATGTTGCGAGTTTCTTTTCGTCATAGAATTCACGTTAAAAACTAGTGGTAGAAGCGACACTTCTACCCACTCCAATTTTTTTTCAGGCTTACGCGTATTTTCCTAATTATTTTCTGCCTGAAAATAAGCTCCAAACAAGCACACCTATGGCTTGTTCCAGAAACATCACTTGAAAGCCAGTTCTCTTTCCAGGCTACGTGTGCTTACTATCTCCGACACATCGCCACTTAAAGTCATGACTTGTGGTCAAACGCCTAGCATGTGGACCGTAAAAAAAACCTTATTAAGTTATTAAGTACCTATTCTAAGCATTTTTTTTAAATCACGGAGTTCCCGATGTAACTTTTATTTATTCTGTGATACAAGTCATCATTATCATCAGCCAAAAGACGTCCACCGCGGCTTGAGGATGGCAGAATGCTCATCTTTTACTAAGAGGACGCTGCTGCCCGTCCTCCGATGGTTCAGCTCGCAATTTTACGACATGCCCGGATCCACAAGACATATGTAAAAAGTAAGTACTTCACATTATAGTCCTTACTGACTTTCTAAAATATTGCAATACTTTCCATATCTTTTTATGTCAAAAAAGTTCGTATAGTCCATGGATAAGGTACCAATTAAAAATTTACTTAATCATTTGGCAATCTGTTATCGAAACTGATTAAATTACAATGTGTAGAACCCTTAATTTATTAATGTACTTATGATAACTATCCAGTTTTTGTTAGTTAAGCTATTAAAAGTAGTTATTAGTATTGTACAATATAAAGTTGTTAATTATAATTAACTATGTGGTTAAAATAGGCATAGAAATTAAATGAAACTAAAACACACTATTAAAATAAAATGGTATTGGAGTCCTCATTCATGATTTTTCTTATTGAAAGGGACCTGTGTTCCAGGCCGTCCAGGATGACGATGATCAAAGAAATGATGACAACTCTCAGTATCGGAATCCAGCCAGCTTATCAAAACGATGAACGATGATAAGACATTACAAATGGAGCCACGTTCTTTTCACGAAAAAACGGGACTTTCGGTTATATAGATTTTCTTATGATATTCCTACGAGGTGATATCCGCCAATCAGAGACGAGTATACGCATCTCTGATTGGGGGATATCTCCTCGTCGCGCGAACATTCGGGATGGCCTGAAAGTCTGGGACAGGCATTAACCTTTTCTCGTTTGCGCAATATAAAACGAGTCATATTTTTGTAATAGATCCCAACCTATTTCCCATTTTTGTGATGGCCCAAGGGCCATTACAATCTTATTATAAGAAAATCTGTAATTTATATATTACTAGCTACCCGCGACTTCGTTCGCGTGGACCAATAAACAAAAAGTTGCCTATCTCCGTCTCCTACCCTTAAGCTATATCAATACAAAAATTCAGGTCGATCCGTTCAGCCGTCATAACGCAAGAAACACCCAGACAGAGAGACAGATAGGCAGATAGATAGGCTTTTGTAGTGGTAGAGCTCTGTTGCAGAGTCCGCCTGGGGAAATACCACACCTTTGCCAGTTATTCTATCGCCAAGCAGTAGTGTGCAAGCATTACTGTGTTCCGGATTGAAGGGCAATATTTTCAGCGTAATTACTGCATACACAGATTTAACATCTAACATCTCAGGGTGACGAGCGCAGTGCAAACTACGCATAGTTTTGAACAGTTGAAGTTCAAAATTCTGGGTGGCACTGAACTGTTTAGGGCAAGCGTGACGCTTAACATCAGGTGAGCGACTTGCTCGTCTCGCCACCGAGGATCATAAAAAAAATAAAGATAGAGAGACAGAGTTGCATTCGGATTTATAATACTATTGACTGCCCCGGTGGCTCAGTTGGTAGTGAACCTACCTTCTGTGTTTGGGAGCGTGGGTTCGATTCCCATCTAGGACAAACATTCATGTGATGAATATTTGTGTTTGTTCTCTGTCTGGGTGTTAATATCTATATAAGTATGTATTTAAAAATATATATGTACGTATATCAGTCTCTGGCAGCCATATTACAAGCTTTGCTTAATTTGGGGTCAGATGACCGTGTGTGCAAAAATGTCCAAGATATTTATTTATTTATTTATTTTATTTAGTGATTAGGTAAACTATATTATAAAGTATGTAGACAGAAAATAAAAATAAAAAAAACATTAAAATCCTTGATGAATTTGCCAACGCTCCATAAACAGGATGTTATTCCTTTACTCAGAGTAGGTACTACAAATAAAACTGAAAAGTAAAACTTTCAGTTTGTGTTAATGAATGGGCACTCATTTGCTGCGAGCATCGGTAATGCCATTACACACTTTGTTCTAAGGGTTGTTTGTTAAGTAAATAGTTTTTTCTTGGCATAGCGAGAATAATTTTGGACAAAAATAAATAAATAAAATAAATATTGGTGGACGCTTTTACACACAGCGCCATCTAGCCCCAAACTAAGCAAGCTTGTAGGAACCAGATTACTGATAGAATACATAAATACTTTATTTTCTTGTAAATACATACATAGAATACATAGAAACACCCAGACAAAGAACAAACATCCATGTTCACACAAATGTTTGTCCTCGGTGGGAATCGAACTCACAGCCTACAGCTCCGAAGGTGGAAATCCGCCCACTGAGCCACAAGGCTAGTCATGTATGGAAATATTTAAGAACTTTTAGTGTTAGGTAATTTTGATATGCATTTCTATATAATTAATTTAAGAAACGTTTATGAGTAAGGTCCAAGACTATCGTCATTTCGCATAGTAGATATTTTTTTCATATTTTCAATTAAAATTTAGAATAAGTCATGGCTAATACGATGGCTAATATTATAATGTATGTGATGTAATGTGAAAGTGGTTCTCAATTAAATAGATACCTCAACACATGTTAATCATCGTCATCAATACCATCATAATTTTCTGCCCGCCCACAGTTGAGCACTGACCTCTCTTGACGCTATTCTTGCATTATCGCCAACCCAGCTTCTCATCCCACCCACCATTTCCACTAAATAATTAACATTTTCTATTCCGTTCAGTTACTATCTGCGAAAAATCAACTAGTACAAAACTATCCAGCCAAACTCTTTTTTTAACCGCACACCGCTTAATCATGGCGCATTGTAGCATTACGGTCTGTATCAGTCACTACATCTACATATAACGTTCGTGTTCTGTACGCTTTAAAAAAACATAAAAGGGCTGTCACGTAACAAACCATCAAACGGATGCCAGAAGTTTTTTTTTCATTTTCCGGTCGTCAACCTGAGTGGGAGAATAGAAAAGTCAGTGGCTCCTCTCGTTTTAAACTAAGAAACTGTGGCGAATGGCATTTTCCGATTTGAAAACTATTTAGGATTTAGGATTTTAAAGAAGACTAAACTAAGACTAAGACTAAATTTGTACTTCCTTATAGTCTTCTTTAAAGTCTTTCTTTAGACTAGAACTTTACAGGCTTAGTACTTGGCTTCATACTTTGGTTTGGTACATGTTTTTCATGTTTTCACAAAATTTTCAGGATTTTTCCGGAAGTAAATTAATTAAATTTAGAAAGTAAATGCAAAGCTTAATAAGTAGGATACATAAAACGATGACATAAAATAAATAAACTTTTATTCCTCAATTTTTCAAAAACTTAGTACTTAGTATAAGTGTGTAACGTGCGGCTCCATCTGTCTGTGTGTCTATACGACTGGAGAATAGTCGGGAAGAGATTGAAAAACATTTTTTTGATCCAATGTTTCTTTAAAACACTCTTACTATAAACGACCGCATAATTTTTGGAAATTCATACTTTGTGATTTTATATCTTAGATAATGTGAAAAAGTGCGAGCGTAATAGCTTTCGACGCGACTAACGACCTTAAAACCACAATCGGCGTGTATTATATCGGAAATATGATATATTTTATACCTAAGAAAATACGAACAACTAGAAAGCTGCAGCTTAAACCAGATGTCGCAGTAAACATAAGCACACACCTGAATCAGACATAAGAGTTTTTCACACTCACAATTTGCGTTTATTGCGTTATTTGCGTTTTACTTCGTGGTCACAATATTAAATATTCAAAAAAAAGTCACGAAATAGAGCTAAAAATTGTTCTAAAAACAAGGTGTTTTGTTTAATTAATTAAAAGGACACGACTCGAAATCAGGATACTGTACGCTACTTTTCTATTACCCAAGCGAGCCACAGTATCGCGGGGTCAGTAAGTGGATATCGAATTATGAAATTAATCATTTCAGGGGAAAACCGAAATCTATGTAACCGCATGTAAATGTATATTGAACATTTGCGTACATTATCTATTCCCTGCATCAGTCTTTTAACATTCCACTGCTGGGATATCGGCCAACACTCGAAGGGTGATTGGGCCATATCCACCAAGCTGGCCCAGTACGGGTTCCCGGGCTAACATGCGCCATCGAATTTCTTCTCAGGAAATATGCAGGTTTCCTCACGTTGTTTTCCTTCACCAAAAGCCAGTGGCACGATTATAATATATCTGTACGTTATTATTTCTTTTAAACTTCGAATATTCAATTAAAGTCAAATCTATTAAATATCAAAGGCCTACTTTCCTTCGCGCTCCCGCGTTTTTTAAGAGCAGTCGTGTAAAAAGTTTCCCTACTTTTCTCTTCACTCTGCACTCTAGGGCTGAATAATAAGCGAGCTCAACACATGTGCCTATAGTGAAACAACTATTTACATACATAAGGCGTTTAGCGAGGTCGCGGGTTCGATTCCCGGGTCAAGTCATTTGAATGTCCTCTATGATACGCGAGTACACGCAGGACGCTAAACTAACTTTTTTATGGAGACAGGATTATAAAAAAGGGATCGATGCATATCGGGACTTCCGGAAGGAAATGTGAGACCTACTCAGGAACGGCGCAGAAAAGAAACCACTCGAGGAAGATGGAAAATACGAGGTATATAAGTCGTGATTTTTCGATTTCTCCCATTTAACCAATATATTAAATGGCTTAATACAATAAAAGGAACAATTATATTTATTTATTTATTTTACAAACTTACAACTGTCTTTACAGGTACCATTACCTAATGCGACAGCGAAGCCAAATTTTAGTTCGTTACTTCCTACTAAGTATAGCATAACGCCGTTAATGCTATCTTCATCAATTCACCCGGAGCACAATCAAATAGGTCAATTTCAACCGCAATGTCGTTTACTTGTGATCTGCGCGCGGATCTGACACCAGTTTTGGCAATCTTCGCCGCCACACACGTATCAGGGACGCAAAAAAAAAAAAGCTGCTGCAGTACATCCCGATTGTGCACCCTACCTCTCAGCACTTTGAAAATATACGAAGCCAGTGCCAGTCCTGACCTCAGTATATATATATATATATATTCGACCATGCCTAAAGTAAATAAAGTAGTGTACATCAATGGCTACAATGGATATACCCCATATTTTTTCAAATACAAGCACCTAATGACCTTGTTTTATATCCTTTCGACCATTTGGATGTACTTTGTCTCGTGGGGAGAACAGATGACTCCATAGCATTCCAGTTGACTCCTGACTAGAGTGTTGTATAAGGCGGTAATCGCATTAATATTTGTAAAGCCTTTAGCCATACGTAGGATAAAACTCAAATTACTGTAGGCTTTTTGGCAGATTCTAGTTGTGTGATCCAGAAATACCAGCTCCGAGTTAAGAGTCAAACCCAAATTTCTCACTTCATTTGCTCTAACCATCGGCGTCCCGTCAATGCTATAATTGTGTCAGATCGGGTTACGAGAATAGAGGTCAGAGTCGCACAGCGAGCACTGGAGAGAGCTATGCTCGGAGTTTCTTTGCGTGATAAAATCCGGAATGAGGATATTTGTCGAAGAACCAAAGTCGCCGACATAGCTTTCATAGTTTGCAAGCTGAAGTGTGGGCAGGCCACATCACTCGAGGAACCGATAACCGGTGGGGAAGAAAGGTTCTTGAGTGGCGACCACGAACCGGAAGACGCAGCGTAGGTAGGCCTCCCACTAGGTGGACCGACGACATTGTGAAAGTCGCGGGCAATCGGTGGATGCAAGTGGCCCGTTGTCGGTCGGTGTGGCGGTCTAAGGAGGAGGCCTACGTTCAGCAGTGGACGTCTTATGGCTGATGATGATGGGTTACGAGAACGAGTGAAAGTGATTGTCATGCACTTGGAGGCGTTGAATTGCAGACAGTTTTCCTTGCTTCAGGCCACCTGTCTATATCACTTAGAAAGAAAAAAATATATTGTAATAACAGTAACATTAATTATATTGAAGGGTGAGCAGGTGAGCAATATCATATAACTATAGCTAATCGATGTTATGTGTCACGACAATGGCCTCAACTCAGCATAATGCTGTTTAGCAAACAGCGCTGATCTTCCGTTGACTTCGTAACCGTTCCAATCCCAATCATACAATTCTTCATAATTATTGAAATAATAGGCACGACTTTCAGAGTCTGACTTCAATATTCAAGTCCTTATCAATAAGGAATCTAGTTACTGATTTTTAACAATGTTATTTTATTCGCACTGGAAAGTTATTATATTCTAATTTAATAAATTATAACTATTAAATTATTTAAAAAAATATGAAAAACATGTTGTGGTTGTGTTGTTTGTTGTGGTATTTTATTAAGTAATATTTTTGTTCTTAATTATTTGATTTAATTATAATTATGTAAGGTTAAGTGAATTCTTTCGTGTTTATCCTATTTTTATTTTTTTTCAATAAAATTCTTGTTGCTTGGTTGTTAGGTTTGGAGGTCTTCTGACGATTTGCGCCATTCTTATGTAGAGGGTAAAGTGTTTTTTTCGAAGTGTAGATATTATTGTACTTAAGTTTTTGTTCCAAAATAAAGAATTTTGTATTTTTTGTATTTTTGTATTACCAACTGGCAGGAGCAGCGGCAGCAACAGCTGAGACCCACAAAAGGCAGAAATATGAATCCCTTGGCGATGGGTACTTGTTTCTGCCTTTTGGGGTAGAAACATTGGGTCCTTGGGGTCCGAGCGCATGGCTACTCCTTAAAGATCTTTTTAAGCGGCTGATAGAAAGAACAACCGACCAAAGGGCTGGTGCTTACCTCGGCCAGAGAATTAGCATTGTTATTCAAGGAGGTAACGTCACTGACCTGACCCGCGGATACTGACCTGAGCTCTGTTTTTTATCTATAATTAATTTATAATAATTTTGGTTGTAATTTTAACTCTTTTATTTAAGTTTAGATTGTATTTAGAATAGTCTTAGAATAAAGTGTTTGTGTTTCGTTAGATAATAAAATTATATTACCAACTTCTCGTTCTAATAACGTGAAAAAAATTAAGGTTCTCCTTCCTAATACATGTCGATTCTCTTTTGCGACACACATTAGGAAGAAGTTATATCCATTTTTACGGTTACCGACACATCGTGAAC
The DNA here is from genome assembly GCA_947579745.1 of Apocheima hispidaria. Taxonomy (NCBI): domain Eukaryota; kingdom Metazoa; phylum Arthropoda; class Insecta; order Lepidoptera; family Geometridae; genus Apocheima; species Apocheima hispidaria. Next base: position 13,280,990 of record OX388157.1, read on the forward strand.
TGATAGACGTACAGCCGAATGCAAATTGCATGTTATGTACCTACCTTACTTAAGTTATGAATATGGGACATAATTCTTGTCTCATTTTGAAGATGGCATAGGGGTATGTTACTTGTATGTTTTTACAATGGCTTAATAATAAAATGAAGGGTTTTATTTTAATACAATTGAGTGACGAAACAAGCAAATCACTGGTATGCGTCTCGCTTGCCCATAACAATTCACTGCTATCTAAAATTGCTAAGTTCAACTGTTAAGACACTTAAAATAGGTGAAATATATAAACTATATATCCCACCTATTTTTACCTAACTAGGATAGTTAAGATATAGTTAGGAGTTAGGATAAGAGTTAGGATAGTTAGGATACAGTTCTTAGGATATAGTTAGGATTAAATGTTAAGGCCGCGCTCGCGGCTGACACATTTTCAAGATTTTTGTGGATAAAAAATCACTGGGGAAAAAAAATATTATTATTATTTGCAAATTGTCGTTCAGGGTGGCGGTCTAATGGGAGGCCTTTGTTCAACAGTGGACGTCTTCAGGCTGATGATGATTATTTTTTATTTATTTATTTTGATTATATTAACTTGATTTCTATGTTTTAATTTTGCCGACGGAAAATGAAAAACAATAGCAAAGTACTTTTTTCTTCTTCTTCGTCAAAATAGAATCGCCGGGCACCTAGCGGTGTATTCCGGCAACCTCACTTGAGAGCCAATATTCATTCCAAGGTAGGTGTGTTTACCATCCTCAAGAACACCGAAACTTAACGTCTGTTTGTGGCACTGAATATCTCTACTTGTCTTTTTGTAGAATGCAGTGGTTTGGGGTCAAATTCCTAGCCTGTCAAACAATAAAAAAAACTGAATAGATAACAGTACAAGATATCCAAGGAGGTATATCAATTTTAGTCCAATAGTTACTATTATAGTTGCCAATCACACTAATATTATAAATGCGATAGTTTGTATGTAAGTATGTAAGTGTGTTTATTCCCGTTCAACTTCGTAACGGCTGAACGGATTTGAATGAAATTTGGTATAAAGGTAGTACCCTGGATTAACACATAGGCTACTTTTTATCCCGGAAAAATATTCTGTTTCTTTAGAATAACGGGTGAAACCGCGGGGCGTAGCTAGTATTAGCATTATTGGAGATTACTCAGTGACTCATTGCAATATCTGTAGCTGATCTAAAAACCTAAGGAACCTTCGTCAGTTTGGACAATGGGCAATTTACTTGGACCACTCAACCAAAACCCTTTTCTCTTTCGAAACTAACTTCTGTAAAAATTTGACCGTTTAGAACACTTTTAATTTTTAACAAGACAATTCTCGGATTCTCTATAATCTGATATAAACTTTGTATGTACTGTGTGAGTGTGTTTGTTCCCGTTTAATTCTGTAACGGCTGAACGGATTTGAATGAAATTTGTTATGGAGGTAGCTTACATCCTGGATTAACACATAAGCTGCTTTTTATTCCGAAAAATATTAGGTTTCTGTAGAATAGCGGATGAAACCGTGGGCTGAAGCTAGTGGTATAAACCACTAAACACCACTAGCATTTATAAATGCTTTATTATAATAAATGTCAACTAAATAAAACATTATTTCCCTCTAAATACTTTTCCTCATGATGCACATTTCCTTGCAAATTTCACGTATCGGCTTAGACGTCTTTTGGAGAGTCCCCATGGGAAAGTATCACACCTTTGCCGGTTATTCAATCGCCAAGCAGTAGTGTGCAGATTAAGGGCAATGGTTACAGCAAAAATGCAGGGCATAAAGCGAAGTAAAAAGGAGTACTCATAACATTTAATATCACAGTAACGAGCGCGGTGCATTGTCACGGTTGGTATTGAACTGTTTAAAAGTTTACTGGCACTAAAATGTCATGGGCAAGTGCGATGCTTACCATCAGACGAGCAAATTGCTCATAACGTTGTGAAAAAGTAAGAGAATGAGAGTCTACAGTTACTTTCGCGTTTTACTGTGATGGGAAATTTAATCATCTAGACTTTCAAATGCAACTTAATGTCTCAGAATATTTCTTCAATACTAAAAGATTCGACTCGCATAAAGCATTATGCAAAGGTAAACAGTGTTAAGCCAAGTTTTCAACAATGTTAAGCTTTCTAGGACAGTAGTAACAAGGTAAATCTGACCAACTTGTTACTATGGGTTTGCTAAGATCGAGGAATTCAAATCACGACTGTTATTTGAATACTTCACTATATAGATATCGCTATGGTATTTTACTAGCCTTGTGGCTCAGTGGTATATTTCCGCCTTCTGAGTTGTAGGTTGTGGGTTCGATTCCTACCCTGGACAAACATTTGTGTGATGAACATGGATTTTTGTTCTTTGTCTGGGTGTTTCTATGTATTCTATGTATGTATTTACAAGAAAAAAAAGTATTTATGTATTCTATCAGTTATCTGGTTCCCATAGTACAGGCTTGCTTAGTTTCGGGGTAGATGTGTGTGAAACCGTCCATTATTATTACATTATTATTATTTTACCCGCACAGCTTCGTTCGCATATGATAAATATATGCATATGATTAGATATAGAGTTTACACTAAATGAAACACCTAATTTCATCTCTTTAGGGTTTGATTTTCGAAAAATCCTGAGACATGTCTTTATTTTTTGTGTATACAAGCCGAGTTTCATTGGCTTAGCATGAACAATATTTTATTTCCATACAAGCTTTGAGGGTCCATTTTACCCCTTTAGAGGTGGAATTTCGCAATAAATATTCTTATTGTTCACCTACCCATTTCAGGAGTATTGGGTTTAAATTTCACGCCTCTATCATAAGCGGTTTGTCTATGCGTTGATTCCTAGAAATGGGCTTGTTCTTTGATATATATAGATTACATTTTGATTTTGCCATAACTTAGTCTAGTATACAAATTAGTATTCGGCCTTAATTGCCGAATAATTAGAAAAATCATAGAAAATGCGAAACAACCCGCCATTTGTTTCGCTATTCTAAAATTAGACGTGAAACCAGAGACAAATTAAATAAAGCTTAGACAAGAGCTCCAGAATGTATGCGAAATCGGTAAAAGACTACGGAATGCAGAACGTCGTTCTCTTTATAGGCAGATGGGGTACCTAAGTGATTTCCCGGGGGCCCTGTACGAAACGAATAAACTTGATCAAATGCGAACTAGAGGGACCTATCCGCGTACGACTTTACTTTGAAAGTCTTGTGAGTTTTTGTTTCTTCATAGTATATTTAGGCAGTACTTACCAAATTTTGTAATATTTCAGGTGAAGTTTAATCAAATCACATCATTTAATTCAGACTACAAAGGTCCATATTACACATAAAAAGAAATTCAATTACAAAAAAAAGAACAAAATTAAACTTTGTATTACAATATATTATGTCCTACATGTCAATAATAATACAAACAGAAAACAGTTTTGTCAAAAAGAAAATACAAAATAAAATAAAGTAGCATCAAATTAAATTAACTAAAAATTATGATTATGAAAATTTAGAATTAGGTAATGAAAACTATGTCAAATCTTTGAATTAATTATTACTATTAACATGTAACTTAACCGCATGATTAAGTACAGGACAGTCCACAGAAGAGGAATTTTTTACCTTTACTTCTCTCTCTTCTGTGGGACAGTCAAACCGGCCTACCATAACGCGCGGGATGCTGTTGGTACCACCGCGGACACGGCTGAGCAACGAGGCGGCTCGTTTGCGCGTTATGGCATGAAACCTACGCGAGCGTCAGCCAACACGCCTGTTGCACGGCAGCGCCAAGGCAGTCTCAGCAGAATCCCGAACGCGTTGTTGTTTTGCACGCGTAGGGCGTTCATTGTCTGTGTGTTGTTAATATTTCACAATTAAAAGAGTTATTTTTCTCCTAATTTTGGTCCCACATAGTGTATAATCGAAAAAATACAAAGCAGCTACATGATTTTTCGACGTTGGCGCCAAATTCCTCTTTTGTTAGTTGACTGTTTTGGATTTTGTTAGCAGAACCCATAAGCCCATGAAGTGAAATTATCTATAAGTTTGTATGTAATGCAGGAGCTATGGTTTTGAATAATAGATGAGCTGTGGTTTGTGTGAATGGTTTCGCTTGGAATATTTTTGTTACGTGCTAGACATGATTCGGTCTAGTGCGCGATGACCTTTTCGTACTTCGACACTTACAGGTGGTATTTTTTTTTATATCTGTCATCGTTTTATTAAACCGTGTTTTTTAGGTTTTCTACATTTTTTAATACAATAAAAAAAACATCTCCAGAAAATGTATTATTGAAAAATATTAAAAACACGTTTCTAAAAATTCTAGAATACCATGATAAATTTGCAACGTAATCCTCTTTTACCACGTTTCTAAAAAGTTAAGAAACAAAAAAATATAAAACTTTTTTATAAATTTATTTTTAAAAAAACGCTTTTATGTCTGCGTTTGACCACTATCTCGCCTTTTGGTAAGCGATAATTGGCTACGATGTCCTCCTTTTTTTTTGGACAAGTGAAATTGCTGAGCTTGCTTGCTCAGTCTAGAGATTGAACACACAAATTTCGCGTGAAATGTGCGTAAAGTAACCCTAAAACTTTACTACAAGTAAGAGTCAAAATCTAAACTATAATCTAATTTAGGTTCACATGTCACAAGTCATAGTAGAAAAATCTAGATGTCACTAGTAGACTGAGTATTCTAAAATGCCCACAGGGTCACTGTTCTCTTATTAAATCGTCGTAAATGATGAAATCATACCTTTTATAACTCTAAATAAGCATGACAGATAGGTGTTGCTGTCAGCATTACAAGCACTTACTCCTTGGTAGAAAAATATCTTTTTTTATTTCTCTTATTTTTTGTCTCCACACGTTGTGTATTTAGACAGTGTCAGTATATTGCAGTATACCAAGTGAAGTCAAATATTTCAGAATTAAAATAACGTTTAGTCATAGTCTAAGTCAAGCAAAGTAAGTCACGGTCAAGTCAACGTCATGCTCCAGTAAAGCGGTGGAGACTTTACTAGAGGTTTTAATGGAGTTTTGGAAAACCAACACGAAGAGTCACGTTTCACAACATTACAAATTCACCAACACTCGTGCACGGTCACAAACACTTAATGGATAAAAATCCACAATTTTTACACATTTATACTCGAAATAACACATGCTTTGGAAAATAATACAACGACGCACATGACTTCTTTACGTTCCCGCCACAACTCTAAAATATCATAGAGCGGCTATACATGGCCCGACCTGACATCGTGTGAAAGAGATAGCTACCAGTGGATGCAGTGGTAGATTGTCGTTATGTGTGGCGCTCTAAGGCCTTTGTTCAGCAGTGGACGACTTACGGCTGATGATGATGATGATGAAGCAATATAGTTTTGGCAGTCGCCAAAACTTTTAAAACTCTACCACAAACAGAAAAAATATCCAGGTTTAGTAAACACTTAAATATAGCTTGAGTGGAATTTCGCAAAATCCGTTCTTATTGTTGACTTAGACCATTTGAAAACCTAGATCATGTTCAATCTTCACGTCTCTATCATAAGCGGTTTGGTCTGTGCGTTGATTCCTAGAAAAGGGCTTCTTCTTTTATATATATAGATTGTATGCTGCATATTTATCTGAATTATTATCCTCATATACCTAGTGTATTGTACTAAGACCTTACTGGAAAGTTCACATCGGTTCGCGAAACATAACCAACCCGATCACTAGACACCGACTTAGGATGGGCGTGTTATCACTTACCATCTACAACCGCGCTAATAAGAACTATCATCCACTTAATTGCTTTTTAATTTAGAGCTCTTTTTGCGCTGGACTTTAAGTACCTGCCAAATTTTTATTTGCGTTTGAAACAATAAAAAAACGCATCTATTTTTTAGTGCATAAGTCTGAGCGACGAATAGTATGCAATGACATCACGTTTAGCCCAAGGCATTGTTCGTCGTCAATCTGTCAAAGTCCGAAACTAGTTTAGAAATGTATCAGTAAAATAAAAAAATAAATGACGCATATGTTATCAAGTCGAGCAAAAAGTTTTTGCTCGGCGTAGGATCCGATTATGCCAACGACAGCTTTTATTAAAACGAGAAACAAAAAAATTAAAATTACACGCTTGAGCTAGTTAGAGAGATGTCATCAAAAAACAATTTGTATACCTAGTAGTTAATAGGTACGTATTGAAATGTTAACATTTTTAATAGATAACGGATTTTTAATTTAAGAGGTTAATTTCACCCCCGCTGAAAGTTTCTTGAAATTCCTTTAAAGTTAAATGTTTGTAAAAAAAATATTTTCTCTGCGAGCTCGTTGTTTTTAAGAAAATAATTATTTCTGTTGCATGTTTTCCTCTGCGCAAAGAGAAGGACATAAATGTTTTGGGAAATCATTAGCCAGATAAAGAACATGAAAGAACTTTTCCACATCAGAAATTAGGCGTTCATTTAAATCCACAATAAAGTATTGCTAGTTGTATTGTAATTGTAGTTACAATAATAATGTATTGCAATTGTAATTGTTGTTCTGTAAGATGAATTATATACAGATAGATAGTTATGGTGGATAGAGGATAGTTATTTGAATAATTCTGTACGTGTTTTATCATTATTTTGGGGTACACAATAATGAGTTTCTATCTATCTATGTATATATATATATATATATATATATAATATATTTTGGTCGAAATAAATTAATCTTGATTAAATTTTTGCGCAAACATTTTCCAATAATCTTTAGTAATCAGTTATTAAATGTAAACATTTTTTTTAAAACTGCCAGCAAGCGGCCTTGACCTTTGGCGAAAATTAGAGAATTATAAAGTCCAAAAGTGGAACCGTTTTCATAAGATTATTAACAACTTTTAACAATCGTATAAAATTCTAAATTCTAAAGTCGAATTGCAACACCTAAAGTAATCCCATTTCCTTTTTGGTGACACATCATTGGCCGAAGAATTCCCGACATATAGAGTACGGTTTAAAATGCGCATATAGTTAGCATTTGCACTGTCAGCACACAAAAAGTAGGTTTATGATGCGCGTTTATTGGTCCCTGTCAGTCACATGACGTCATGAGTGACGTCATTTTAGCGTGCTTACAGTGCTCACAAAAATGAGGTAGTGCTAACGTCAAATTCTCTGTTAATTTTGTCATTCTGTGTTTTTATCGAAAAAAATGGATTCAATTCAGGCCACAGTCTTCTGTGAACACAAAAATGAAACTGCGGCCCTTTAATTATTAGACACTGAGACAAATAACCTGAAAAATGAAACCTATCTGACATAAGCACGCTATTGAACGGTTTAGTTTGATGGCGCGCTATTAGCGTACTAGCAATTTAAGCCGTTCGATATCAGTATTTGTGGTTTCTGCACTGTGAGCGCATTTTAAACCGTACTCATATTCAAAACATGCCCGTCGGTTTCGCACAGACATTTTGTCGAATAAAGATTTAATTGCGACAAAAGGTATCCGTGTGGCAACATTTAATTATCTACTGTTGACGATAATTAACATGGCTGCCATAAGCGGCAGAAATGTACCAAGAAGTTACTTCCGTTATCGCTGTAAAGGTAATTTTAAATTAGTTATATTAATTATCATTTTATTCCTGTATAATTGGCACTAATGGTATGGTAAGTGCATTGTAAATAATAATTTGCAATAAGGCAACTTGTTTTCTTTTTTTAAATATTTATTTTCGTGATGATGTCTCTTTTGAATGTTTTTACTGAGATTGCAAATATTTATGACATTGAGTTGCAGCTACTTTAACAAAAACAAAGAATCGATAACGATGTAATTTGGTGACTAAGATTTCTATCTCAATTTAAAAATATATAAACTTAAAAAGTTTTTGTTTTGGCTACGAGTCGATCAAATCGCTAAACTAATCTTGTCCATCAGTTCAGTGCCAACTAGAATTTTGAACGTCAACAGTTCAAAACCATGTGTGGAATGCACTGCGCTCGTCACCCTGAGATATTAGATGTTAATAATAATAATAATAATTTATTTATTTCAGCTTACTAGGTCCATTAAAATAATATACAAATAATATAATAATAAATCTCTTTAAGCCCAATAATTACGTTGGAAGCATTGCTCATCAATCCGGAATACAGTAATGTTAGCACACTACTGCTTGGCTGTTTGCTTGGTTGAAAAAGTAGCAATAAAAAAAATATATTATGAAAGAGTTTAAAAAAAAAAAAAAACTCAACATAAGGATGTCTATCTCCAAGTAAATTCTACATTCGTCATAATTATATGGGTAAGCGTTTGTAAAAGGGAACAAAACTACTTTGAACCAGCGCTCATTTATTTATTACCGTTTTTAAATGAAATACAAAACTCGAAAACGTTACATCCGGCGTCGTTTTGGCACTTAATTTCTTTAAAGTGTGTGAGCGTGTATTGTTTTTAATTTTTTCACAGAACATGAATCTTTTTGGACACGCAAAGGAATTGAGAGTTATATAGATAAGTAGCATGCCCGTGCTGCTCCAAAAAATTTTCCGTGAAAAATTATTATCTTAACTGCTGGTAAAAGCCGCATCAAAATCCAATGCGTGGCTTAGGAGGAGTTAGTGGATATACAGACAGTAAGACAGACGCGTAAAGCGATTTAGTTAGTTTTTTTTTTAATACTATGTATAGAACCTTAGTACACAAACCGAGTTCCAGTGGCTTCATTGGCAAAATTTTTTTTTTCCATTTAAACCTTGGGGTGTCTATTTTACTCATCGATAAATGTACTACGCACTAGATTTCGCGACCCCAACACTCGCTCTGTTCGACTGAACTGTACTGCAGTCCGTACGGTTAGTTAGTGCGGTTTCGACATTCACGCAGTATGGGCGCGTCTGGAGCGAACATTTGAATAAATCGTTTTCATAAATGTTCTTGTCTATCGGTAGTATATTTGTCAATGATTTTTCCCATGTAGAAGTGTAATTTCGCAAAATCCGTTCTTATTTAACCATTTGAGGAGTATTGGGTTCAAGTCTCACGTCTCTACCATAAGCGGTTTGGTCTGTGCGTTGATTCTTAGAAAAGGGCTTGTTCTTTAAATATATCTCGCATTTTTTTTTAATATGTTTATCGCTGAAGCGTAGAGAGTAGATATTAGTAAGGATAAAAAACTATAATGACTTTTTCAGCGCTCTAATTAAACCGTCTACTACGCCTTAATAGACTGGCTTAAATTGACGTGTTTTGTGTCCTCAAGATAAAAATCAATGGAAATTACCACATCGATGTAAATTTAAATTAAACGGGAATACTCACTTCAAATTGAGTCAGTTATTCCAACTATAATTTCGGACACATCCGGTCACAAGCCTTCTTTAATCGGAAAAGCATACTTAGTTTAACGTGTGCAGTCCCGTTGTCGAAAAGAGCTCTTTTTGGCAATATGATGACTGGTAGGGTCTTAAAATATAAAATGTATCAAAACCACTTCCGTTTTCATAGTAAGGTGCAACGTTTCGCTCAGCGCGCGAAATTCAAATTTTCTTGCGTTTTTTGTCAGTTACAGCGTAATTACTCATCGTAGGTTCATGAAAACTAATTTTGCGACAATAAATAAGTCGTATCAAGATATTACACCAACCAAAAATTCAAGATGAAAGCTAGTATAAGGATATTTCTCACTAAACCAAAAACCAAGATGAAAATCAGCTTATTGAGATTTGTAGCTAAACCAATGTGATCATTTTACCAGTAATTTCTTAAAACAACTTATTTATTGGCGCAAAAATGGTTTCAATAAATCCATGATGAGTAATTAAGCTGTAATTGACAAAAAACGCAACAAAATTTGAATTTCGCGCGATGAGCGAAACGTTGCACCTTAAACCACATATGCCAATATTAAATTACGCTATTGACATAAAAGCCGCGGCATGCCAAACAAAATAAAAAAGGTTAATATTTTTGCTGCCAGCCGAAAAAATGATACAAAATCCGCGATAGCGGCCGATAAGGCCGCCCAATGAAATACTTTTAAAAACTCGATTATCAAGATTTGTTTTCTTTCTTAACTGTCCATTAAATTTAAATAGGTATCCATGAAACAAACGTGCTTGTTGATTACAGACCGCTGCGGCTACTCGAAAATTCACTGGCAACTTTCGCATCCTTTCAGAAGCTTTTCGGTTACCGGTGTAAGAAGCTTTTTAGCGTAGGTGCATTTTAAGTTACCTAATTTTTACAATGCTATTATTGTAAGTATCACAATGTTTGGTCTGGGTTTGGTTTAGTACATTTTGCTATTATGTAAAAAGCGAGTTTTCTTAAGGCCTCGCTACATGGCCTGACCTGACATCGTCTGAAAGAGATGGCTATATATAAGTTTCTGGGAGAGCGAAAGGGAGAAGTTATAACCTTAATAGTTTGTTTCTTTTGCTCCCGTGAAATTCAAATCTAGCTGTCCCTTTCACACGATGTCAGGTCAGGCCATGTGTAGACACCCTTACTATACCTATAACTTTAACACAAAATGGTAAAAAACTGATGGTGGTAAGAAAAAGAGGCACTGATAGAAAGTAGCCATAATGTTTTTTTTTTAACTGACAAACGTCAGGAACGTTATGGTTGTTATCGCCATGCTTGCCATTCCTCAATAACAGCGAGAGAGTCACCCAAAATATTGTACTTATTTTGGATTTTATTTGCATGATCAACAATGATAAGTATAACTTATTACTTACAACAGTTATCTGCAACTTCATTATTATTTTTTAACTGAAAATGCTTATCGGACGGTTATCTCAACCACATAACTGCCAATCCAAACCACGACAATTGGCGATTATAATCATTCGATTTCGTTCATTCGCCCAATTACGCTCACATACTCATTATTTTAAGAAAAATGCTTAACTTAAGTATGGTAGACGAAACGCTATGCAATTACCCGACAAATAAAATTGCGATATGTATAAAGCTGGCCTAAAAGAACGGGAATTGAAGAGACTGGAAGTGGCAACTCTTTTGCATTCAACCTAGAGAAATGATTTTTGAGTTTTGGCGGGTCATGTCAAGTCATGTTGCGTCATTGTATTGTTTTCCAACGCTTGTGCTATTTGGAGTGTAAATGTGTAAAAACTTTGGATTTTTATTCAATAAGTTTAGTGTTCGTGAACGAGCCCGAGAGTTAGTGAACAGTAATGTCGTGAATCGTGACTTTTCGTGTTGTTTCCAAAACTCCATAGAAACCTTTAAGTCTCCATAACTTTACTGGGGCTTCACTTGGACTTGACCGTGACTTATTTTGCTTGACTTAGAATATGAATAACTCCTTTTTTGTTGTGAAATATTGTGATTCACGTGAAATATTACGAAACTTGACAATGATTAAAGAATAAATACACAACGTGTGGCTGTGGAGCCACACGTCAATCTTATGAGGAAAAAAAAAGACTTGAGCACCCTTTTTTCTTTTTCTTCGCGTATATTTTGGCTCCACACACAGTGTCCTTAACCAGTGTCAAGTTTTGTAATATTACAAGGGAAGTAAATTATTTCACAATTAAAACAATCAAAGAAGTTAAGGTCAAGTCCAGGATATGCCCATTAACATGTTAGAGAATATAGTAGAGGTTACTATGGAACTATGGTGTTGTGAAAACGACTCGAAAAGTTACGTTTCGCGACATTCTAATAGTCACCAACATTCGTGCACGTTCCCGAACACAGATCCACCCTTTGAGCGACGATGAAATGAAATGTATAAGTGTATAAACACTTACGGCCGAAAGGATAAATAACACCACTATCTGCCATGCCAGGTGACAACAAAGCTAGTTTATTCTTCAGATAAATACAAGTAAGTAAGTTGATAAAGTTTCTAGAACGACTATACTTAGAGTCTCACGCTAGAGCAACACAGGCCTCCGGCCGACCCGGAGCGTTCGAGCCGGTACCCAGTTACTCAATGAAAATTCCTAACTTTATTTAAGTTTAGTTAACGTGAAAGTTAGCGACGTTATGAAATTTTGATTGATATTTTGAAAATTTACACCGTACGGTTTACTTGCCAATAACTTGATGTTTTACTTAGATGTGATGAATGAGGACACTCAAATGCCGAATGCCAATCTCCAAGTTGGGTGCCAAGTCCTATGATTCAAGTCCATTCGAGACGCCCATTAGCCGCTAAGATCTATCAGTAGTAGCAGTCGGCGATTTTTGATTGTTGGGGTAAAGCGTGGGGTAAAGCCCTCCAAAATAGGGGAAGTTTGCTGCGGCGCCATTTACCGCCCGATTTTGATAATATTTGGCATTAACTTTCGGTACTCAATTCTTAACAAGAATATCGAATATGAACAAACGTTTTTTGTGGACTTTTTTACTCGAGACGAACGACGAACGTAAACATTTTTATGCCGCGAAGCTTTTATTGGTCCTGTTACTACTATGGCTATATTCTCTATGAATTATAATCATGATCAGCAGGAAGACATCCACTGCTTGACAAAGGACTCCCTCTTAGAGCGCCACACTGTTCGACAACGTGCCACTTGTATCTACCGGTTGCCCGCGACTATCACAATGTCGTCGGGCCACGTAGGGGGACGCCTGCCTACGCTGCGTCTTCTGGTTCGTGGTCGCCACTCAAGAACCTTTTTATCCATCGGTTATCGGTTCTTCGAGTGATGTGGCCTGCGCATTGCCATTTCAGCTGCAAACTCTGAAAGCTATATCGGTGTCTTTGGTTCTTCGGTGAAAATCTTCGTTCCGGATTTCATCGCGCAAAGAAACCCCGAGCATGGCTCTTTCCGTTGCCCGCTTAGTGATAACTGAATAATAATATTGGTATGGATAAAATAAAGCGCTACTGATAACAATGTCCCACCGCATCTCGCGCAATGTCGGATTCCCACGCGCCCTGCGGTCTGCGGTATCCTGCCGTATAAACAGAACTAATACTAATAGGTTTATTATAACTGGTGTGATAATTTTGTCCACTTAGGTATTATCACAGTATTCTCCTGTTATAATAATCTAGTTTTGAGTATAAGGTTTGGGATAGGATTTTTGGATCTTTATCATACAATCTATGTTTCTAACCTCGGGATTCTGAAACGTTTGTTAACTTTGACAACAGATTAAGTCAATTGCTGTCTTCGTCATTTGCCTAGTGCCAGACATAGGCAGTATTAGAATTAATCTGTTTTCAAAGTTAACAAACGTTTCAGAATCCTGAGGTAAGATTAGATAATATCTACGAGTATATTTGCTTGTTCTGAAAATTGGTTAGCATTTGTGGTTGGCCTATTATGAAATTATCATGTCTTACAAAATTTTAAGTAGTAATAATAACTTGGATTGGACGCCCTTATATAACGGGTATGTCCTAAAACTTCGACCAGAACCACAGACTGGAGGACGGGAGGACGGGCAGCAGCGTCCTCATAGTCAACGATGAGCGTTCTTCGATCCCCGCGCCGCCACCGTCGTAAGATACTCCAAAATGAAACTGTCAAAACGAGTACCACAACCAAGCTCATGAAAAGCTCACGATCACCTCTTAATTAAGTAATAACAATTTATACAATTCAGGTCGACATTAACGGACGACAAATTATAGGATTCCTATAATTTGTATAACCGACCAGGGACCCTATTCGGAGAAATGACATTTTATCTCGGTCACTCTCACTCCCATTAAATTCTAAATTAGAGAGACAGTGACCGAGATAAAATGTCATTTCTCCGAATAGGGGCCCTGGGTGGAGCCGCGTAGTGAGGCGACTTGGTTACACTTGAAAAAAAAAAACATAATTTGGAACAAAATATGTTAGTGGGTGACATAAATTGTGCGACGTGATGTGACATAAATTAAACTTATTTTTTTATTTATAACATTTATTAAAACCTTACCTCCGAATACTGAAACGCTTGTTAACTTTGACAACAGATTAAGTCCATTGCTGCCTCTGTCATTTGCTTAGTGCTAGACAAAGGCATTATTAAAATTAATCTGTTGTCAAAGTTAACAAACGTTTCAGTATTCGGGCGCATATGTCTAAAAATCAGACATCAGACAAAGTAAAAATATTTTTTAAGGCATTGTGTTGTATTTGGGGTAATATACAACAATGTTCTAGAGCAGCTTTGTTTAAGTTTATTATGTTAAAAATAGACGTAAATCACAAAAAAAAAAAAACTATATGACTGCTTCAGTCATACCTCGAGTTTAAACAGATTCCCAAAAATACCTTCTTGAGAATCTTTTGAAAGGTAATGTTTAATGTTTTTAATAAAACATCAATCATCTTCCTCTTCAGATTTCAATCCTTATCAACGAGCAGGTATCTGGTAAACTGGGACAGTCGGCCGCAAATACCCAAGCATTTACCTTAAACCAAGCCAATAATTCAGCCTCTCATCACGAGAGTGTCCATCTCATTTCCATAAAGGCCGTAGTCATCTCTCAGTACCCAGCACCATCATCTTGACGAACATTTTGACAGTTTAGGTCATACTTCCCATCAGATAAGCTCCCGGAAAATTTATATAGTACCTTTCAAATTGCTGGTGAAACGACGGCATCTCTGGGGAATTTAAAATGGCCATGACGACGGGGGCCAATTTATACAACGTTAAAATGTAAGAAACCCAGAAAAATCTCGGCGCACTAACCCTTACCGGCTTTCCAAGGGCTTTTTTGGGCAAATAATTTGGACCAGTTCTGGGAGCGTTGAACCCAGTTGGCCCGGGGCGACGGAGTTTTGCCTGATTTGGGCCCAAAATCGCACGTCGTTTCGTTGTTTTTGCCCGCTGCTGCATTATTATTATTAATTGGATCACTGCCTTGTCCAGTGATGGCAATCGTTAAGGTGCAGTCAAGCCTGAACCCTTTTAATGTGTTCCGTATAATTGGGTATTTTTTTTGTGTTAAGCTTCTCTACATTTTGCCTAACTGCATGGACTCAAGAATTCAAGATATATCATCGCGGGCCTACCAAGATCTCTAAGAGCCTTGATATACACAGGAAAACAATAATACACTTTTACCTAGCTGTTACTACTTACTGCAGGTAACAGAAGTAAAAATATAAAAATAAAGTAAAAAAATATATAAAATAAAAATATTATATAAAAATGATTCAATCCCACAAACGCACTTTTTCAACACCAAATCTGCATAGGCTTAGCGTTAAAACAGCCAGCAATAAAATTAAAATCTCTTGACCCCATTTAACTTAGTTCTATCCACAGTTCCAATTTAGAAACGTCAAATTCCATCACCCAGTCGAATTTCATTCCTCCACAGTCCACACCCTGTCACACCCGCGACGCGACCCTCACGCGTCCCAATGGATCGCCAAATCTCGCACTACCCGCATAAATCAAAACGCCATCGCCATATATCATGTCAGCAGTAATACCGATGTCTCCCGTAATTTACCTGCTGATAGGAGTACTTGTGATAAAATACCTCTGTTTTACGGTGTGATTGTGTTATGTCGAGAATTATTGTAATACGCCGAAAGGAAAGGGAGAAATCTGTTTTATTGCATTCTTCTCGTTATTAACTACTTACATTAAATTGCAAGAAGGATTCCCTTTGAGCATTCGAATATTTCAGATTTTAGTACATAAGCACTTTGCTGGCATATAGGCTCAAAGTGGGTCTTGGCAACAAAGTGGGTTTTGAAACCAAAACCCTTCGCAGCGTTTAAATTTTTGGTAGTTTCTGACAACATTTCTGATTTCTTTCTCTCAATCTCAGCCTGGCTAGCACTATAATCATCATCATCAGCTAATTTTAAGCCACTGCTGGACAAATGCACGCCACTATCGATCAAGCTTACTTCCTATCACAGGGATCTCTAAGCCTCAAACTCGAATACATCAAACATGTTTAGCTATACATCAGCCTGCTGTTTCCAGTGTTCTCCGCAAATTACCTGGATAACCTGGATTCAAATGTCAAATGACCGCCGTTGAAATGTTGGCGAGTGGACCAACACGCATTATAAGTTGATTTCATTTTGGCGGGTTATAAATTTTGGGCGAGGTAGCGGTGCCACAGTGTTCATACAGTAGGAAAAATCGAAATAGCACACTAATGCTTCCAATCAGGTTAATGGCTCTTCTGTCGAATCCATTCCTTTTTCATCCATTGCAACAAATTACAATAAATTTAACCTCACAGTTTGAAGTAAAAAATGCTTCAAATTTTTTTTCCACGAAAGCAGGATGTTTCATAATTCAAAATAAACAATAAAAATGGTATAACTGCAGTTCTAGCCTCAGTATAATGTAACAAGGTCGGTCATTGTCAGCAAACAGCTTCAGGTATGCATAGATTCCATAACAGCTTGTAAAACTGCTAGAGTGCATAAAATAATTATTTTCTGTAGCTGAAATGCACAGAATTCTCACTAAACAAGAGAAAAAGAGAGAGAAATACAAATATTCATGGTGTTACTTAAGGTGCAACGTTTCGCTCAGCGCGCGAAATTCAAATTTTCTTGCGATTTTTGTCAAATACAGCTTAATTACTCATCGTGGATTTATTGAATCCAATATTGCGCCAATAAATAAGTTGTTAAGAAATTACGGGTAAAATGATCACCTAGATAACATTGGTTTAGCTACAAATCTCAATATGCTGATTTTCAACTTGGTTTTTTGTTTAGTGAGAAATGTACATAAACTAGCTTTCAACTTGAATTTTTGGTTGGTGTTATTTCTTGAAACCATCTATTTATTATCGCAAAATTAGTTTTCATGAACCTACGATGAGTAATTAAGCTGTAATTGACAAAAAACGCAAGAAAATTTGAATTTCGCGCGCTGAGCGAAACGTTGCACCTTAAAGGTGCAATAATACTGAAAGGTATGTATGTACTCATCATTATGACCACCTTTTACAATGAGACCAACGCTGAAATCGCGTGAAAAAATAAGCTGTTCCAAATTTTTTGTCGAGTGTCATTGATATTTTTCTATGGAACAGCAGATATTTTTTTCGTGATTTCAGTGTTGGTAAAATTTGATCATAATGATGAGTATATACATACCTTCCAATATTGTTGCACCTTTCAGTAACACCTTGTATATTTGTATTTCTCTCTCTTTTTCTCTTGTGTTAGACGGTTGTCTTTGCTGTAATGGATGAAAAAATAGCAACATGGCAGTTGAAAATTATTGAAATTGACACGTTACGACGAAACTAAGTGGCCCAAAGGCTCCATGTTGGTCTCAGAGGCTAAAATACTTGGGCACTCAATTATACATATAGATTCAACAAACTGGCAAAAACTGGCATAAAGGTTTTGAACGACTGTTCAAAAATTCGTTCTCTAAAGATTTAAAAACTCAATATAAAATAAGTATAAAAGGCCTTTCAATTAGATACGCAGATTAAACAGGATAGACATATAACATCCACTGACTTTAGCAGGTTGTCGTTTGGTGTGGCGCTTCAATGAGTTTCCTATGTGTATGGTGTTCTTACATTCAGCAGTGGATTTCTTTCGGCTGATGATGATGATAACCTGATGTAAAGTAATGGTTTGGCTAAAGATGGCTAGCTTGGAATAAGTTACTTAAGCCCCTATTGAGTAGCCATAATAGTATTATGTGGTCATAACACGAGAATTTCCCTTCTGTGTGTATTTGTCCTGTGCCTTGAGACCTGCTTTTCCTGGAAGCCACGGCATTCGCTCCTTTCATATGAGCTTAATGAGAGCTCTGCTCCCTCCGCTTTTTACGCTCGTTTTGCTCGAAGGAAGCACAATCGGGGCTTTTCTCATGGACGCAGTAATTGTGCATTGAACGAAATATGTATGAAGATTAAGATTCTGCTTTAAAGTTTAAGAATATAGTATACCACCGCCTTGTCCATTACGAACTCAACACATAATGTGGTGCCTCCTATGTGTTGAATTCGTAATATATATAAATCACAGAATTCTCCTAATAAAAAATGTCTGATTTAAATAAATAAATCCACAATGAGGGGTTAATTCGAGAAAAAAATCAATGAAAATGATCGTCCTGAATGCGGATTCAAGAAGGGTAATCTGTGATGACAAAACAATAAAAAAAAAAAAAAAACTGTACATTATTTCTCTTTATTTCAATATATCTTAATGCTCATTATTATAAATCAGTTCTTTATCTCGAAATACAGGCACATAACGTCCGTGTAACATAAATGGGCGTTACGTCGTAGTAAACGAACGGATTCCTAAGGAGTGGACTAAGGAGTGTGGCACGAGAACTGTAACTCACCCAAGCTTATTGCTATATCTACGAGGGAATTGCAGCATTTTTAATGAACTTTTAACTATTTTACTATGTTTTCAAACAATATTGGGCGCGGTCCGAAATCCGCAAACAGCGCCATTCCTACGAGGAAATTGCACCATTACATAATCCCACCATCATCTTCATCTTCAGCCAGAAGAGGTCGACTGCTGAAAAAAGGTCATAATTCCTTGCCATAATTCCCACGCTTGACAGGCGGCTTGGGAATCGCAGGACGCTCACATTTTACTAGGAGGACGGGCAGCTACAAGGACGTACCCGGGTCCTATAATTAGATAATAACACTATAACACTGTTATTACATTATTGATAGCAGTATACAAACGCAATAGCAAATATTGTGCTTCCAGTATTAAATAAATCATCCATAATTTTAGCACAGAAAAACAACATTTTTGCCTTAAAATCTTCGTTCAATCTCGCCGATTTGGTCCTTGGGCTACGTTTTCGAACCCATATTATTTATCAAAAAGCTGTCCAGTTTTTTTTACCAGAAAAAGTCTGGAGTAAAAACATACTTTGGCAGCACCGACATTAATGCGTCAGTTTCATTCAACCTTATAGTAGAAGAGTCATCGGTCCATTTTGACACAATCATTGCGTCATTATTATGAAGAGCACGTGCTCGAAGCACTTGTTTTTCGATATTGGCAAGAATATATAACCTTACCAAATTCGAACAACGCACGCTTCGAGCTTTGCATAAGAATGGTGCTACCTACTTTAATCAGCAGAGTAGGCCGGAAAATGGTGGAACCTTAATTATGAATTAAATAATAATTAATAGTAATACTTAATTATTAGTATGTAAGACATTGGATACTGCTGGTTCTATACTACTGTTTGCGGACTAGGTATATACACATAGCACAATGCTTAAATAGGCCTCGGAAAATAAGTATGGAAGTTTATGGTACTGAATAATATCGTCTTCGTAGTCAGTAGTCGAGTCAGCATTTATACACAGAAAGAAAATTCCTTACATTAGTTCTTTTTTTTCTTTACTTGTTTTTTTAAGTTTGTCTGTTTTGGTGTATAATAAAGTTATATTGTATTGTACATTGAATACCTAATTCGATTTATTTTAACAATACGGAAAACTAAATTTGTAAAACATCTTTGTCTAATCGACCGGAAGCTCTGCAATGTTCGTAATTTGCAAATGAGTTTCGGCTGAAATCTGTTCAAGAGAACTGAATTATCCTTGAATTTGTGTTCAATACTAAAATTATTTACTCATTTTAGATTTTGTTTTGAAGTTTGATTTCGTTTATTTGATGGATATCAATATTTGTCACGTAGTATAATTAATAGTGTTAGTTTTGGCCTAGCAAGTACCTAAATACATTATCATAATAATAATAAAAGTTAAAAATAAATAATAATAAACGTGATCATATCAGATCTATATCACTCAGATATAGAAATATAAGAATGTAAAATATGTTCACTGTTGGCGTATCTTAATAAATAAATAAATATCATAAAATTATAGTTATGTACCGTACTAAGGTCGGTCTGTTCGCCGCTTGCCCCTCTCTGATTTCGTCTATTTTTTTCTAGCCATTATTAGTCATTAGTATATCCGGGCATTGGCAAGTATGCCACATCCTCAAGCAATACATGTATGATGTATGATAAGTTTTTTTTTTTTTTAAGTAGCGATAATAACCTTGCATAAATGTGGATGCGAATAATGCTCAATAAATATTAAGTTTTTTTGTGATATGTTTTTTATTGTGTTCCTGATTGAATTGCATTGTTCCCGTGACTTTACTGGACATAAAGAGATTCAACATTTAATACCTTAGGGTGACGAGCGCAGTGCATTGCTACGCAGGGCTTTGAACTGTTAAAGTTCAAAATTCTGAGTAGCACTGAACTGTCATGGGTAAGCGTGAGACTTACCATCAGACGAGGGGCTTGCTCCTCATCACTCGGCAACAAAAACAAGTAATATTATAACGGGTAAAAAAATAATAATATAAGGCTGCAAAATGTAGCCTATTCACTCCGAAAGAGAGGTTAATAATCTACAGGAGGTATAGGAACACATAAACATACTTACATACACCCATAAACATTACTTTGCGCCGTCGGGTAAAAAGAGAGAAAGACTATCGTGTTCAAAAAGATAATCATACATATTTTCCTGTAATATTCCAAAATTCAATAATTCAAAGCTGCGACTAATGTAACTCAAAAAATTCAAGACCCATACTAAAAGCACAGAATAGATAACTGTACAACTGTATAACTAAACATTTTTACTGACCCGTAGATACTGACCGTTTGATGTATACATATACATGAAACATTTCGATTACTGGTTTATTTGCTTAGCCAAATTCTAAGCACTTATCGACCGTATTAAATAAATTAGATTTTAAACCGCTTTCGCCTTAATAAATCATTTGCAGCAAAATATACAGCAAAGTATTGAACTTTATTGTAATGAGTTATAGTCTAATTTTGATGGGACAGTGACTTGAGAAAGGTTGATCAATTCTTCGTCGATACAGGTCTTAGTGCTATCTAGATATACCGTTAGTGCTTCTAGGAATTAGTTTCGGAATCCGGTCGCAACCGGAAGTGCAGATCGGGGTATGGATTTCGCCAAACTTTTGACCAGTGATTGATGCTCATGAAAATAAGTCGTTCGATACTGATATTTAGAGTCAATTTAACAAAATGTGTACAATGTTTTTTTATTTGTTTTTTTAATAATTCACTCAACAGAACATTTCTACCACAGATTAATAGAATAATTCTGTTATTCAAAAACCAGGCGCAGTCCAAATCAATAATTTACACCACAGTCAAGGACAAGTCAGTATATCCAGTGAAGCGGTGGAGATTATACTAGACCCTTCTAAATTAAAGATTACATTGTCTGCGAGAGTTGAGTTCTATGTCTTCAAGATAAAAATGTAGGATGTTTAGTTTTCAAACGATAGCAAAAGGTTTGTAAGGATACTGTCAGTATGAAACTTGACTCGCATTACACATGTTACACATACATTATCATTGGAAACCGTGTATTACAATTTTAATGATTTTTCAAATAAGATTTGATTGAAATCAGAATTACTATGTATGACGACATAAGTTACATATTCCAATGAAATCAGTTACATATTCCCTGCCTTGTTTGATTTCATTGGAATATGTAACTTATGTCGTCATACATAGTAATTCTGGGCCAAAATTAGGCAGTCTAGCAGAGAACGTCCTAACTTTTACAGTAAAATAAAATGTCTCATTTTAAATCTCGATGACGTTCCTTTCAAATGAATTACAATTCCTCCTAATTGTATATTATCTTGAATTTAACACAGCGAAATTACAACTTTGTGATTTTTAATTAACGATCATGTTATAGCACACAGCACTAGTTTAATGCCACAAAAATATACGTTAGCACCTGAAGAATAAAAAAATGATTGTTGGACGTTTTTCCTCTTGGGTTCTGCATGGCATTTATATTCTATACTAGCTTTAAATATACTAATTTTAGTGTTACTAGATCACTAAAATAGTTTAAGTAGTTGTGGTTTGTATGTACTTTGCTTAGTTAATAAAAGTACTTGGCAGTATAAAAAAAAAAACTTCCGGGAATTTGCGTATGTTCAAGTCGTACAATCACTTTTTGCGTTAAAGTTATACAATACGACTAAGTTTAATAGTTTCGCATAAATTAACACCAGAAATTGTTTCAAAATTGTATAAAGTGATTAATTAAATGTCGATAGTAGATTTTATAATTTTAATTCATGTACCTACTTCGTTAAATAATTGATTTAGGGGCGGCAAACACTCGCTGGTCGCCAGTAGTCCGTGAAGCAACCTCAAGTAATTAGCATTCGGTGTTGGAGAGATATTGTAGAGTTGAAACAGCCAAGCGTAAAAGCTATTGAAGCGTACTTAGAAATCATTTTCGTAGCCGCTATCGTAGAAGAATTATACGAGAAATAAGAGCCATCGTCCTGAGTGGAGAATCTAGTGTGATATGTGTAGGCAACGTAGACGTAAAAACAATAAAATAATGCGGAGGTCTCTTTCCAACAAGGAAAAAAATAAAAGGAAAAAAGAGAGGAAAGATTATTAAAGTTTTACTCATAATCGTAAAGGACACATTTACTCGGAAGTTACAGCCAGCAGCCGTCCACCGCCACTTGCATCCACCGTTGACCGCGACTTTTACAATTTTGTCGGTCCATCTAGTAGGAGGCCTGCCTACGGTGCGTGGTCGCCACTCAAAAACCTTTCTTACCCATCGGTTATCGTGTGATGTGATGTGGCCTGCCTATTGCCACAACAGCTCTCAGTGCATGGTCGGTTTTCCCAAGGTCAGCAATTTGATGAGTTGCTAAACAAACAGACAAAACAACATTAATGCGACTTTTTGAAGTGGTATTTATGTGGTAAGTCTATCTTGGCGAAGACAGTTCTACATTAAATACATATGCCGAGTTTTTTGCATATTAGTTTTGTATTTTACCCAACTACGCGAAGCGAAGTTATGTTTTTGACCGGTAAGTATGTATATAATATGTTCCTCATAACTTCTAAACTGCTTATCATAATTTGACAAATGAGGTATCGTTGGAAGTGTCTTGATCGTCCAGTGGTTAAAGGCTATATGACGTCACATATAAATTGAATATGTCGCCCTCTAGACGACAAAGTCATGAACTAAAAAAATAATAAGTTTTTTTAATAATCCCGTGTTGAGTATCAAATGAAAGGGCTTAATTAGCAAATTTCAAAAATATATAAATTGATAGCTGTTTTTTTTTACAAACACATTGTTAAAAATATTTTTTGTAGCGAAAATGCGTCGTGCGTGACGTATTCGAGTTTTCATTTTCTTCAACCTAATCTTATTTCCTTCAGTGTTTCTGTTTTTTTTTTTTAAATAATGTCCAGTCCGGCTTTCACCTATAAAATCCTAACTGTCACTTTATTTTAGAAATGTCAATAGAAAGTGGGTCACTATGTACTAAACAATGTCACAATTACGCACTGAAACGTGATACCATGTCATTGTAGTCTCACGCACTATTATATTGAATTTCAGAAAAACTAAACAGTTGATCACGATGTTTGCATATTCCAAATACAAATTAAATATCTGATAATTTAGAACCACTCGTTTTTCCAGTTAATGTTCTTGTTTCTTGAATGAAGAATAGAAAGTTAAATAAAAATAGACGTCCACCGCCACCCCATGTGATAAGAAACGGCTATTTGTCAGAATCCGAAAATTTGCTTGGAATTATTTGTATCTTTGACTTCGCTTTGTATATCAAACACAATAGGGCTCAATTGTAAATGGCACTCGCGGTCACCCATTCAAAGAGCAACATAACAACGAACAGAACGATTGTGCTTTTTAATCTACTCATATTACGCTTCATAAACGGAACTATAAATTATTAATTTGAAAGATTTTATCGTTAGCATATGTGACACTACTTATCTACTGTCATCTGCTCTGATATTTCGTTTGACACAAGTTGGTACGTTTTTTGTTGTAACAATAAACACGTGTAAGTTCAACCAACTGTATGTTAACACTTTATTAGTGCTATAGATATAGCCACAGAATAAAAGATAACACATGTACAGACGTCTCACTCAGAGATGACAATTCAAAACAGAAAAAACTCGCAAATAAAGAATCTCTATGTCGTTATAAAGTTAATTTTAACAGTCACAGCAAAGCCTACCCGCAATATATAATATTATTATACAGAAAAGCGTTAAAATGTCGTTTCTAGGCTAGAATGATCGCTCTGTCACTTTCACACTCGCTAGGTCATATACATGAAAGTGCGGCGTCGTCTATGGGTCTCAAGGCTAAAAGCTTCGCGCTCGCAAAGAGATAGGGATAATACAGCTTTTCGATGTGTGATGATGTGACATGATATACATATATAAATATAAACCGATAACAGGTTGAAGAAGTACCTACTGTTCATAAAAATACACAATACATTGTGTGTACACATTAGATTTTAGAAACACAAACAAAAAGACAACTGAAAAAATAACTTTCACCTAGACGTGTAGTAGTGTACGCTTATGAAATATAAATATCTAGTTTTCCTGTAATCACAATGAACCATATAAACACGCGGCACATTTTAGTACCTGCTGACAGATTATAATGATGATGATGACTATGACTTTGCAAACAAATACCGGCAGAGATAGTCCTGCAAAACTGAGTCTAATCGCGGTCTCGTTCGCACATTGATTCTAGCGTATCACTCTATTCTTGTCTTGCGATGAGCTAGTCCGACTTCAACCAGGTGATTGTTTCCATTGTATTTTTTACAATACTTCGATACAACTGCAGGTTCCTACAAAGACGTGTTTTTATGATTGTTTCTCCCCTTACAACTAAAATATTGCAGGCCCGTAAGTCCATAACTCGGATACTTACATAAATATCCCGTTAATAACTCCAACAAATAATCCCTAAAAAGCGGAAAGAAGTGAGCTCTGGGTAATTAAAAATCATTACATAATGGCGGTACTGGCAATATTTACTTCCTTTATGAGGATTTCGACGCGCGCCAAGCTTCGCTGACCATACCTCAGACAGGTCGTAGTACTGATGGAAAATCAACCATGTTTCATATATTTTATTATAGATTAAGTATATTTTGTCATCATCATCATCGGCAGCTTATTCAGCCCACAGCAGTAAAATAGCTAGTAGATGGTCTGAATCTATTATCTATTTTATATTTTAAATCTGAAAGAACTGATCTGAAATTTATTTAATACCCGTTTCAACATAATTGGCCTGTTTGCCAAAATTGTGCATCTAATATTATTTATGATCTGCTCTATGTGGTGTGGATGCTCTAATCCAAAGCGCGTAAATAGATAATGCTGTTAGGAGAAAGGCTTCCACAAGGAAGCGGCCTAGGGCTTGATCTCTTTCATAGATATACGAACGGTCAGCTTTGGACTCATGCTGATGAATGCTATGTCTTTGCATGCGGTATATACTATTCAAATTTAAATAATAATCTGTTTTCAATTATCATTCACAAAACCGAACTTCTATACAAAATATTCCACAGTTTTGCGCACCGTACATTGTCGGCATGTCTCACAGACTGTGCCCGTAATGAATATATTTTTTGTGTTTTTTTTATCTGTCTGTACTTAGTTCTGAGCTTACCTTTTTACACAGAGCGCTTTCACCGCACATCAAAAAAAGAAAAAAAAAAGTTGTTTTTTAACTATTCTTTATTCCACAACTACCTAAGTACCTGTGCCTCTTGGTTTCATCTACAACAGTTTCAGTTTTCTATTAGTAACAGAAATAACATGTTACATGTCAGCCAAAAAAAAAGTTACATCAAGTAAAGTCATAAATTAATTTCATTAATTAAAATTATATAAATTTCTATGCATGCATTTCATTAAAATGAAGAAATTAACACAATATAAAATAATTAATAATACATTAAAAATGAAAATAACAAAAAAAAAAAAACAGCTACGGTTCATTTTTTCAGAACAAAAGTAATATTATTGGAAAACAAAAAAACCCGACTGCAAAATATAGCCTATGACACTAAAGACATAAAAGGGAATCCAACGACACCTCACTCGTCAAAATCAGTCAAGCCGTTTAGGCTACAGGAGGTTATATAGGAAATAAATGTGCTTATATAGGAACACTACATACATCGTTACATACACACCAAAAAATTTACCCTCTTTCTTGGGCAAAATCTCACATCGTAGACGCTTATTTACATTAATTACATTAAGCCCCGTACCAGCCCTAATTAGGCTCAAATTGTTAGCCCTATCACATCTCAAGTGCAGCAGATTTATTTCCAATAGCAAATTATATCGCACGCGGCGTCCGTGTAAAACAAAATAACGAACAATAAAAAAACAAAATAACAAAATCGTTTATTTGTCGTTGGTAACTCTCCTGTACTGGTAACAAGCGACGGGCCTCCTGATGGCAAGTGATCACTGCCGCCTTTGGACACCTCCGATACCCGGGGCATTGTCAGTGTGTTACCTACCTTTGAGATAAAATATCCGTGACCGACTAACCTTCTCACTGCTCTGTTACACCGGTGTGACGGTTAGGAAGAAAATTTCCTGACCGTCACATTAGTATTAAGGATAGGAACTCGATTTACTAATCTTAGCACCGTTGCGTAATCTTTTCTCACGTTCACAGTCATGACTGACCACGACCGACTAACCTTCACACTGCTCTCACTGGTGTGACGGTTAAGAACTAATCTTCATACTGTACCTACCTTTATGTTTCAACAGTATAAAGTACCAGGAGAGCAGAAATACTGAGAAGGTAAGGTTTATATTATATCGGTCTCGCATTTCAATCTCACGTCCGCTCCGGCTCGGGTTCCCGGATAATGCGAATCAAGCTTAATTCTGTCACAAAGATGAATGTCATATGTTATGAATGTCATAACGTAAAAGTTCAATCCAACAAACACATTTTCGCATTCACGTTAAAGGGAGAATAAGTATATATAATACTTATTACTTATAATACAGATTATATAATACTATTAACCGCGACTTCGTTGGCGTGGACCAAAAAAAATTATTGTAGCCAAACCTGTCTCTATGCAAAAATTCAGCTCCATCCGTTTAGCCGTGATAACGCGACAAACACCCAAACAGGGACCCTATTCCTGTGCGCTCAAGATTATCTCTGTCACTGTCTCTCGAATTTAGAATTTAATGGGAGTGAGAGTGACCGAGATAATCTCGAGCGCACAGGAATAGGGTCCCTGAGAGGCAGATAGACAGATGGACAGAGAGATAGAGTTACTTTCGAATTTATAATATTAGTTACGATGCAATTTAACTAAATATACTATGTGTTTGAAATGTGGCATGTGTATGTATGTGGCAAAATATTCACGAACATACCAAGCGGGAGATAGTAATACCACGGCGTTATTGAACCGGATTACCTGTTTTTGTGCCAATATCTATAAAACATGGATAAGGCAATTCAATAAGTATAGAAATATATATTGATGCGAATATTAGAACATAGTGTCATCATCCTTATTATGCACGTTCGTTATTCTGATTATGATCGCATGGTTATCCCGCTCGAGTCAACGTATCTACTCGCACCGTGAGCATTCCCGCTCGCACATGATCACTATCACAATCGGGAACTATGTTTGTATTCATAATACAATTTTAGGATACACTTTCGAAACGCCATAAATACTAAAAACAAAAATGCTAAATAATATGATAGTAGTTAATTAGTAAATCAGTAATCATAATCTTTCATTTATTGGGCACAAGCTGCGCCCCGCGGCTTAACCCGCTATCTTAAAGGAGTCGGGAAAAAAATTATTATTAAAAAATTCGGGATAAAAATCCAGTGTATATGCTACCTTCAAAACAAATCCTTTCAGCCGTTACAGAGTTGAACGGGAACAAACACACTTACATACTTACACACTTATATACCTACATACTTACAAATTTATAATATTAATGTGAAAGTTGCGTGTGGTTAAAATGTTTAAACTTACCTGCTAACTTTGGCACCACAGGAAAGCCAAACAAGCCCGGTCCGTTGCTCTAGCAACCGGCGCGGTCCACATAATTGGCCAGCCCCACTGCGATACCATCAACTCAATCGGGCACTTTATTTTTTACTCTCAATATTGCATTCCTTCGAGACGAGATAAGTTAGCAAAAAGCTCTCGATTCAAACACCGTCCTACTCACTTGCTTAGTGTTAAAAAGAGAGAGGTGCAGTTATAATTTCTTGTAAGTTCTTCGATGTCTTTCGCATTGTCCTACGTAAGCGATAATGCGGCACCGCGATGCGAAGCGACAGTGCGAAAATATCAAAGAAATCGATGAAGATGAATATCAAAGAAATCGTGCACTGAAAAATGTTACATGTCTACAGCAAAATGTTTTAAAAAAAAACAATTTTAACCAGATATAATGTCGATATTCGACCACGCCAATAATCATAACGTCAAAATAAATCAATAAATCTGTACTCCTGTGTCTAAGTAGTCGATCGATTCAGTTAAGAGTGTCTATACATGGCCTGACCTGACATCGTGTGAAAGAGATGGCTATATATATATAAGTTTCTTGGGGAGCAAAAGGGAGGAGCTATAGCCTTAAAAGTTTGTTTCTTTTGCTCCCGTGAAATTCAAGTCTAGCTGCCCTTTTCACACAATGTCAGGTCAGGCCATGTATAGACACTCTTAACTGAATCGATCGACTACTTAGAGCGCGCGTAGGTACAGCTTATGATCTTCCTACCACAAATAACAATAACAATCTTATAAGCGTAAGCCTCCTCGCAGCGCGATGCAATTAATCCTGCTCTGAGCCCATGTAAGACAACGGGTTAGAGTCGTGATTGGCGCGATATTTGAATACCGTTGGTTTTTTTGCTGATTGCTATGCATTAATTACTATTACACGAGATGATTTAAATGGTCGGTTCAATCGGATTGAGAGGTTTTTTCTAATTGTGGAATGTTTATGTCTTGATTTGGGTGGTCACGATGGACTGATGAATCAATCGGAAGATGAGTGCTTCTTAGATTATTAGCAACCTTTATAGTTTCACCGTGTCCGTCTGTACGTCCGTATGTTCACAGTCTTGTTATTCAGATAATATAAGGACTACGGCATTGAAATTAGGTACACGTATATATACATCATTACGAGCATATCAGTTACCAGGGAAAGAACTTTTACATAAAAGATCGGTCATAATTAATAATAATAATTAATGTTAACCTACACCATCAAGTAGAGTATCGTTGAAATGAGAATTCAAAAGAATTATGACGTTAAAACTTTTTCCGAAATCACGTCCAGTTTCAAAACAATCCAAAGACGCAATTTTTGATTTTACTACTGTCGGTTAAGATTAAAACCTCAAGTTTATTTATTTTTTAATCCGAAAAATCAAACAAGAAAACATTTTTTTTTTAATTAATAGTAAAATCACAACTTATTTTATTAGTGTGTGTGCATTACTAGAGTGTGTGCAGATATGAGTATTAAAAAAAAAATTGCCAAAGTTGCCGAAAGTAAATTCAGTCACCGTCTCATCTATCAGACGGTCATCACACATCCGGATTCCCTCGAGTCTCGCAAATAGCGCGAGTCCTGGAGATGAGATCAGACGTGGTGGAGTTCTTTCACCCGCCCCGAGCCGTGGGTGGCGGCCACTTTAGCAGCTGCGTGAGCGCAACTACGACCTGTGGGGACTTGGGACATTTATGGGATACTATGATTTTATTTTGTTTCTAGGACAGAATAAATAAAAAAAACGCAACGATTAAAGTACTTATAAGGCTTAATACTAAGGCTTAGGTTAAGGATTACACCAGTTCTTTTTCTTCGTGTCCATGTTTTTTTATATTTAGACCGGTTTTTCCGCGACATCTATCCCGAGAGACATTGATGACCCTTAGATTCCGCACTCAGTGCGATCGCAGCGCAGCACGCATCGGTCAAAATACGCCTATAAAAATGTACAAATGTACACTCATTATTCACTGGTAGTTGTGAGTAGGTGTAACCTTGTGAAAACTTGGTCGCAGTCCCCGCAACACGCGCTTTACTTCAAGTTTGGTAAGTTTTTGTCGGAAAAAAGATCTCGTAATGCGGTTTCTAAATACAGGGTTATAAGAAAAGGGTATGTTAACACGAAATGGGCTTATAGTACTCATCATAATGAACAACTTTTACTAAGGCACCAACCCTGAAGTCGCGAAAAAAATATCAGCTGGTCCATACATTTTGTCGAGTGTCATTGACATTTATCTATGGAACAGCTGATATTTTTTTCGCGATTTCATTGTTGGTCCCATACTAAGAGCTGTTCATAACGTTGAGTACTATGAGCCCTTTTTGGCCCCCTTAGCATACCCTTTCCTTATAACCCTGTATAATCTTTGCACGACATGACGTCTACTAGGTTATTATGCTCTTTTGTAACCTATAGATAATTCAGTGCAATAAAGTCTTGTAATGCCATTTTGTTTAGAAGAAGAAACAAGAAAAACTCTGAAAAATTAATTCAGTTCTTACCTTGATTATGTAAAAAAAAATAAACGAACAATCCGAAAAAGAAAACGAAAAAGCAATCAAATCGTCTGCTGAACGCGTGGAATATCAATAACAGAACCACCCAAACCAAAAAATTTAAAAAACAGTGTGGCAACAATTAAAAAAAAAAACATTTTTCTCCTTACAAAATACCTGCTTCCTTAATCCTTACAACCGACTTAGAGATTTAACATCTAATATCTCAGTGACGAACGTAATGCATTGCCGCGCGTGGTTTTGAATTGTTGAAGCTCAAAATTCCGGATGGCACTGTTAAGGCAAAGCGTGACGCTTAACTGCTTGCTAACTTAACTAACTTGCTCGTACTACATAGCATGCATTGCATAAAACAAAAATACAGTCAGATGAATATTACTACACTATCTCGCTTTACAGCTTTCCCAACGCTAGAACTTTTATAAATTCTGCGTACTGCTTTCACGTTCAAGCCAAGATCCAACTTTTCTAATTCAAATTAGGTCAGAACCAGTCCAAATATCTTCACCAAGACTGCCGAGTACTTTGTAGGTGGCCATTAAGGAGACCTTAAAAGCACCTGACGTCGTTACCGAGACATTCGCGAAACCTTGATACCTTTTTTTTACGGGTACCAGTTTTCGGTCCCATGGTCTGGGGGTCAATAACCGGGCCGAGTATTTGGACAATGCGACTATATTAAGAACACACATTATGTAGGTGTGTGCGGGCGTTCCGACGTACTAACTCGTAGTTATTCTGTGTATTATTCGTATACGCTATACGAAAGTGCGATTTTCGTTTGATATGCAGTTTCCGCCCCACGTGCTGAAAGTTTCGGGTTACATTTTAAACGTGAGGTGAAAATAGCTCAATTGACACATAGTTTGGTGTCGAAATAGCATTTTTATGACTGGTTATAATATGGTATAATAATTTTATGTGCCACGAAAACTATACATATGAAAACACGCAATATCAAATGTAGAATGTGTTGTGTTGTGTAGTATCTTCTAATGTAGAGTAAGCAGGTACCTTCTAGGTGATTGTGCTACGTCCTAAAAAAACTTCATTCCTAAACATCATCATCAAATGCAAAAAAGCTAGGTATAATTTTATTTCTATTGTTCTTTTTTGTTTGCTATATCCTGTTTAGGTTCAAATTGCAGTATCATTATGTCTATGGTTTTAAAACGTATGTATCGGCGAGCTATCGGTAGACAAAATGACCTGTAACTTGAATGCTAGAATTACCAGCACCAAACAATTCAGGCACATACTAGGTATGCAGGCTAGTAACGAGATTCTACGTCTGCCAGCAAAGCCAAAAGCTATCAAAGTCGCACCGCATTAAAAAGCGCGGGCTACAAGTCGTCCGGCCCGCGGACAGTTCTCGGTACTTTCATTTCACGGGTGCCAATTTTGATGAAACGCGGGCCGCATTCTGCCGCGCCCGCGATCGCCCCATAATGCCGATTGCGTTTTTATATGTATATTGTATATCTATAGACAAGTGTTGCAAAATTAAAACTGCGTCTTATACTGCTACTTACTCTGTGGCTGCGTGGAGAAAGGAGGTCTTGTGTGTGATACTTCTCTCTAGACCGACTCGAGAAGTAGCCTAGGTATTTTGGACTCCGTGAGCATTTTAAATAAGTTTGTTAATAAATATATTTCATTTTAGTTATAGAAAAAGTGCCGTGTCATTGCGGTAAGTCCTTATTAACACATCGACCCTATATGTTAATTTTTGTTCTTGCTGTTCTAGAAAACATTTAAAATAATTCTGGTGTCAAAAACCACAGGGTGGTTTCGTAGGACCAAATTTATTTAACATTTTGAACTGATTATTTTTTCCTAACATTAATAGAAAGAAGCGAACGAGACAAGTACAAAACCGGGAAAGACTAGGAATCGTGATCATAACTAATGCTTCAAAGCTCTAATGGCTCTACCAGTATATCCGAGCAATGTTGTTTGTGGTTTGCGACAGGAAACTGATCATCCTACATTTTTTAGTCCCGCGGTGCTTAGAGCCTAGATAATAGGTAGCAGATAAGATCTGAAATCCTACTAGACCAGGTACAGTTATTTTGATCAGGTATGACCTGTGCTTTTGATAGTTGTACTATTATATTTAGGTTTTTAGGCTGGACATGGCGTGATACTCGTAACGCTAGGACTCTGACATACTTAGAGCCTGGTTCTAAAAGACCCAGAGCCGAGCCAACAGACGTAACGTAACTTAATACATGGTTATTTTAACGAAATACCTCGATATTTTATGATCGATGACTCTTCAAAATCCATTGGATCTGCCTTAAGTCTTATGAGATGTACAAAGAGAATGAATCCGACTGAAGCTTTTACTGAAGAAATATAATCACAACACTATCGTCTTTACTATAGAAAAGTTCCACAAACGCACACATACACACTTCAATCCAGTTCGACATCTTGAATCATAATTAACTGGTCCAAAATAAACATTTAGTTGAAATTAAACCCAAAAAACCGTCTAAAATTATGCTAACACGCGCGCCAAAGAAAATTGGCCGAACTCAATTTCTAGGAACAGTTGTCAGACTAATACAAACCTTATGCGATAACATTACAGTTCTACGGTGGAGGTGTGAATTTGTCAATGTGTAGTTCAAAGAACTAGTACACCCACTACAGTTCGTCAAGTAACATTTAGTTTTTGCTTCACATTTCTTGTTAATGATGAATCGGATGTTCGAATATATGTAGCTTCGACTTGTCCGTTTTAAAGACGTACCTAAATCAGATATCTTGTTACTGAAATATGGTTTTCTTTTGCTCCAGGATGTTCTATGTATTGTAGTTGCAAGTTCATTTGTATGTTGTTGAGTCTACATTTAGTTTTTGAAGGATGCAAAAACTGCGCACGTCACTATCTATCTATCTATATATCCGGAAAAGATCAAGCCATTTTCTAAGAATCAACGCACAGACCAAACCGCTTGTGATAGATACGTTATTGTTGGACATAATATTAATCTAATGGTTAGATGAACATTAAGAACGATTTTGCGAATTTTCATCTCAATGGGATGAATTGGACCCTCAAAGTTTGTGAGGAAATCAATTTTTAATCAACAATGAAACTTGTTTAGTGTATTGAGTAAAAGTAATAAAGAATCACAAATCGAAAAATCAACCCCGTTGAGATGAAATGGGGTTTTGAAGTTACTATATGTACAGCCTATGTGAGCAAAGTCGTGCGGGATAGCTAGTAAGGTATAAAATAAGGACTTATGTATGTCGCACAATCTTGCTTAGAAGTTGTATTACGTGTAGTATATTCTACAAACTACAGAACAAGATTTTTTTCTCCCTCGTTCGTCTTTACATCTGAAAGACGTTCTATTAGAAGATATTTCTGTTATCGCAGCAGTCCGTAATTAGAAGCCGTATCTGATGTTTGGTTGTGACGTCCCCTTCTTATGGTTATCTGCTGCATCTTTTTAAAGATATACTGGAAGATATATAGGCTTTTTGGGTTGCTAAATATACCGTATACCGTATACCATCATGCCATCCACTAACTGATTTCAGGTTTGCTCCCAGTGTAAAAGTTGTTCATAATGTTGTACTATGAGCCTTTTTCGGGCGGTCACTTAAGCTACACTTAAGCTATATCTATGCAAAAATGTAGGTCGAGAGATACTTATTAGTTGGGATGCCATCAAATTATGTATTTTTTGAAATTTTAGTTGTAAGCGTTCTTTGGTTGTAAGACATAGCTTTAAGTTGCCATTTTGACACTGTGCGACAACAGGTTTGTAGATTTTTAGCTCTGTAAGCAGCATTTGTTGATTTGAAATATCGATGCGCACGGCTCTTTATTTGGATCAGTAAAAACATAACTTTAACATAACTTTAGCATAACTTATCTGTAACTAACAACTGCTTTACTTTCTTTATGTTATAACAGATTAAATATAAGTTACCTCTTTAATGCTCGAATATTTTAGGAAGTACCGTTGGTGATTCTGTTCTGTTCTGTGTGATTCCATGATATTTTTTCGCAAATAGGCAAAGAGAATCAGGAAGATCTTCATTTTAAGAATGTGCAGAGTATAAAGAAGATAATAAGGATGTAGGCCGATCATTGAATTGTTTTTATCAGTGCTATGCTGCATTATGTTTGTATACAGGTTGGCCAATCGGCAAGTGATAGCCCGAATAGAGCTTATAGTACTCATCATTATGAACAACTTTTGCTATGGGACCAACACTGAAATCGAGAAAAAAAATCTGCTGCTCCATACATTTTGTCGAGTGTCGTTGACATTTTTCTATGGAACAGCAGATGTTTTTTCTCGATTTCAGGGTTGGTCCTTTAGTAAAAGTTGTTCATAATAAATTATGAGTACTATAAGCCCTTTTCGGGCGGTCACTTGCCGATGGGCGACATTGTATAATTGTCCAGTGACGGGCAATAATGGGCATCACTTTGTCCATTTACGTCAACAAATGGCTGACAAATGATTACATATTTATAGGCATTTACAAAAACTTTGCCTAGCACAAAAATTAAACCATTCGCTCACCTTTTTATGATAAGATAATAATAAAGTCGTAAATTTTCTATCCGATCGACAGCCTAATTCACAATCGGCGATACGACCATACGATGATTCACATAAGCCTGTACTCGTAAGTAAGACGAATCAGTTAGCGCGTTGCCCGTCCTCGCCTGTGACATCACCGAGCAGGTCGCCAATTAAGGCGTTCTATTACTTTGCCTAGCAACTTCCAACTCAACCTCAACTCTCCTGCAAATTTTTCTAGTTTTTAAAGTTACATAACACGTCACATTATCTGTCGCATCACCCGATTACTTTACCTATTCCTTCGACTGTCGTATCCTCAGCAGTTGCGTCGCCTATCTCTTTGGCTATCGCGTCGTCTGTTGCGTCGATTGTAGCCTCATATGCTGCGTAGCCTGCTGACTCATCTGTTATTACACATATTGCGTCGCCTATCATTTCTCCTGTTGCATGACCAACTCGCCTGTCGCGTCGTCGACTTTAAACAAACTCACGTTAAGAAGCGGGTCACTGTCCAGCTCCTTTCTAATCAGTATGACGAATCAATACATCACAAGCACATTGAACTGCTTTGTACCTTGTGTGTAAAAAAAGTAGTGAGAGCCGAAACAATGTAAAAAAACATTAAGGACATTACCATTACCCACTTGCCATTCGCTCTTTCATTCATCTGCAAAAAGTAAGCATCTTTAATTTTGTGGTTTTTGCAAAAACTTTTTCTAAGAATCAAAGTGGGTATTTCTATCATAACTATATTTATGTAGGTATAACTGGATAATTCGATATGTGCATTTGTTCTCCCACTTGTACCTCTCCTGTAGCTCAGATTGTTTGTTCTAGGGAATAGGGCCTCATTTTTAGCTTTTTTAGCTTTTTAGCTTAGCTACCTCGGCCTTCAAAATAGCAAATTCCTTCTGAGACAGCTATATTTCTAGAATCTTTATCGTCGTCATCATCTCGTTTCGACCATTTGCCAGGTGTATCTCACTGCGAGTGCGAGCATTTAGCCTTGAAACCCGTACGCAGGGCCGCCTTCGCTAACTAAACGAGAAAAAATGTGATAGCGCAGAATGTGAGCGATAATTTTCGCACGCATCTATACGCTGTACGTGCAAAATTAACTGTATTGCAACGTATCGAGTTTCTATTCAACTAAATATGATCTCGGAGTGGGTCTTATGCACTATTATGTATTCTGTGGGGGCAGGGCATTCTTACTGTTACAGCGGGCCCTTCCATTTTATGCCAGTTTTTAAACAATTCTAATTATCGTCGTTCTTACCTTAAGTGTAACCAAGAATACCGCTAAAATGTTTTATTATCAGTCCACAAAATATTCTATTATCATGGCTATAGTTTCGTCGATCGTGTATTCGTGTTGCCACGCGAATGATTTCTATGAATTTCGCGAATAAAGTCAATGACCTGCAAATAATGTAAATAGAGCTGACTCAAGTCACTAATGCAAACACAGATAGTACATAGTTTGTATGAAATTTTACACAGTTTAGTATCAAGTTTGTATGAACGAGGACGTAGAATAGTGCTAAGTTGGTACGGTTACACAGCTTATGATGAAGTTAGTGCTTACACACATCAATCAACGGAAATGTAAAGAGCCTCGCCCACTGATTGGAAGAACATTAACATTTCAGCGGCAGATATAGTCCACGCCAAACTTTATGAACGATCTCTGAATGTAGTTAGAAAAAAAAACGCATATTTTAGGAGTCCTTGGGACTAACTTAAAAGATCTTAAGATTAAATTAGCTGATCTGAATTTAGACGAAAGGGATACCTTGATTAAAGAAAAGTACAAATGCTTTATATTTAGCCTAACATTGTCTCCGACATGTGTCGGAGCATGGACGGAACAAAAAAAAAGAACAACGCAGCCAATAAGCCTTACCAATTCGAACAACACGCACTTCGAGCTCTACATAAGACCAATCAGTATCTCCTTAACTCTTACCGACGTTGCCTAGCGGGTGCGGTGACGGGCGCGATGACGGGCGCAGGCGCGAAATTTCAAACATGGAATACTATGTAAGCGTTTACATACAAAACATAGGTGCGGTGGAAGTAGTGGGCAAGCTCAGGATTGTCGTTCGTGGCAATATCAAACGTGTGCAGCTGTTTGTGTGTGTTCACGTCGAATTACGCGCGCGTTTTCAGGTAAGTCACACGTCATACCCGCGCAAACGCCTGGCGGCCAAAAAGAACACGGAATCGCACCCGCACCTGCTAGATCAACGTGCTCAGCCCCTACAATTCAGAGCGGTTATAAAACTTGGCGCAAAGAAGCCGCCTACTGATCATAAGCATGAACCATTTCAGTGCAGATTCGTTCACATTTCGCGGTGGGTGCGCGGGCGCTCCTACGCTTGCGTTTGATGCACACCGAGTGCCGAAGAAAGTACGAAAAAAAAAACGATACTTATCCGCCTCACTGCTCAAACGGTATGACTTTTTTTTTCAAAACATGAAATTTTGGGTGTGGCAGTAACATGAAGTAGAAGTCTATGGCATAGTTATTTTACAAGGTTTTCAATTTCAGAAAACATCATTCAGTGTATCCTCCACACAAATAACAAAGAACGGGATTCAATGCGGCTGTCAAGAAGGGAGCTAGAAAAAATTAGGACCGGGTAAAATTATCAACGAGTACTGCGACGTACGACGTACGAGCGGCTCATTGTCAGATCTCACGAACACAAGTAATTAATAATAGAACTATCAAACCAAGCCGTCCAAAGGCAACTGTAACTTCTATTTATTACATACCTATTGTGAAGCCAGTTATAATTATAATTTCATTTGT
Organism: Apocheima hispidaria; assembly: GCA_947579745.1. Taxonomy (NCBI): domain Eukaryota; kingdom Metazoa; phylum Arthropoda; class Insecta; order Lepidoptera; family Geometridae; genus Apocheima; species Apocheima hispidaria. The sequence goes on from OX388157.1 coordinate 13,318,819, forward strand.
TAGGGTTCCGTTCTATTCTTTTAGTCTAAAAACACTTTCCCTATTAGTAAGCGTGCTGGTCTTGATAGTAAGTTAACCTGACGTTTTAGGTATCAAGACCAGCTCGTATCGCTACAACTTTCAACGGTCTCTAATCATTGTTAAAAATCTTAACGAATTTCCCTATAAATTTCTTCTAAAAGCTTCTAATGCGCGCCTAGTGTGCCTCGACCCGGCGCCGACCGGTTGGCATGGAAAGTGATGTATTCCGTCCACAATGCTCCGTAGGCGACGCTCTCGAATTGTTCTCTACATACATACATACATGCTCACCAGTGTGGGTAGGAAAAGGCAATCGAAAGTCTCCGCCAATCGACTAATTATCTACTGACATTTCCTCATTTTTAAACTCGCTTGTACTTACCTGAACTCACGTCACTACAGTTCTCGGTACCTATTACGAGTAGAAGGTTTTTATTTTCCTACTCGAAGAACAAAATATTCCGGAAAGTCTATATATGAGTGATTATTATCTGTTTCCAAAAATGGAAAAAGAGCTGCGGGGTTAAAAACATACCACCGATGATGAAGTTAAGGAGGCAGTTTCGGCGTATTTTGAAACTTATTTTTATGAGGGTATAAATAAACTAATTGAAAGATCTGAAAAATTTATCCGTCTTGCAGGTGAATATATTGAAAAGGAAAAATAATTTGTTTTTTTTATTTCCACCCCTTATCCCCCATTCCGCGAACATAAAAACGCCCCCTCGTAACTACAAATTTGGGAACTACCTAGAGGCTATTGGTCCATGTTGAGAACTACATAATTATATTTACTTCCAGATATTTAAATCCTACAGTAATGGCCTTATACTTCCTTATAAGCGCATAGGCGATTTAAAAAAAAAATACTATTTTTATTTTGATATTTTGTACAAGGCCAGTGGCCAAGGACCACTGGTCCACTGGTGGTTTTGGAGAAACTCAGAATCGCACAGCGGGCAATGGAGAGAGCTATGCTCCGAAGAACCAAAGTCGCCGACATAGCTTTCAGAGTTTGCAAGCTGAAGTGGCAATAGGCAGGCCACATCACTCGAGGAAACGATAACCGGTGGGGCAGACAGGTTCTTGAGTGGCGACCACGAACCGGAAGACGCAGCGTAGGTAGACCTCCCACTTGGTGGACCGACGACATTGTGAAAGTCGCGGGCAAGCGGTGGATGCAAGTGGCCCGTTGTCGGTCGGTGTGGCGCTCTAAGAGGGAGGCCTATGTTCAGCAGTGGACATCAGATATGGCTGATGATGATGATTATGATGATGATGATGATGATTTACTTTGAAAAAGAAGTAGGGAAAAGCAGTTATTTTTTTCGAAAATGTTTTAAATTGTGAAAGAGACAGTTCTTATTAGCAGCACCGAACTCAAAGAAATCCACGCAGTCAATCATGGTACAGTATGCTCACAATGTCACCAACCGCCAGAAACGGAGAGCATTGCGAGACGAGCACCAGCCCAGCAGCCCCGCTAGCCCTGCCATGCTAGCCACAGCTTGCGTACCGGGACAAAATCTTCTCTATATACTCTTCATGCCCTGAAAAATGAGACAAACGTATACATAATCGTAGCCCTGTCATGTTCATGCATAACAGAAAGATTTTGCCGCGCCGCAACAGCGTGCCTCAGTGTACCATCTAGGCAACTAAAACATGAAGTACTTACAATACCATGTTTTATTTCTCCCACGAGTATATTCAACGTTTAGATGCGTATTTAGTAGTGTATATGAAATACAAGATCAGCCTCAAGTTCTCAACAGGATACTACAATCCAAGCCTCTAACGGCTCAAATATAAAAATTTAATCCCACAGCGTCCCGAGTTATAAAATACCTACTTTGCTTTTCAAGGCTGTCTGTGTCTGTCTAGCCTATTATGCTTCACTTTTACAGGTTTTATATTCATTCTAAACAATTCCAGTATACAATGACTAGCTTTTTTTTACAAACTGGTTTAAAATAGTGCCCAGTTAAACGAATCTTCGTTCTGAAAATTATACCTACCAAAAAGATATGCGAATATCATGTGTGTCATCATGTCACATCACATCTTAGCAGGTTTAAAACCTGTTCGTGAATAAAGCTGATTCTCAGGAGCCGTCAGGTTCCCACATTTTTCATATTTATCACGGTTATAAGCAATTTTATGTTATTATATAATATACATAAGCTGAGAATTCACGATCAAATCATCCAATAAAGTTTTTAATAATGCCTGCTAGACATTTATGCGGTTAATCCAGCTGTTTTTTGTGTAGTAGCTAAAGTTGACTGCGTGGTTAGATGGACGTAATTATTTCGTTTTAGTGAGTGCTAGTAAACCAAATACATCACACTAATATTATAAATGCGAAAGTTTGTGTGTAAGCGTGTAAGTATGTAAGTGTGTTTGTTCCCTTTCAACTCTGTAACGGCTGAACGGATTTGAACGAAATTTGACTACTACGCTACTTTTTATCCCGGAAAAATATTCGGTTTCTGTACTATAGCGAGTGAAACTGCGGGGCGCAGCTAGTTCCGCCTTCCACGGTGGTGCAGCGCTTCCACGACGTTCACGACGTTCGCGTGCCGGCTCTCGATGGGCTGGTGAGACATCGCATTGCCAGATTTAGAACTACACTTTTTAAGTCTGGTAATGCGATTATTAAGACTATCAACGACCATTGTTTCAGCCTGCCAAAACAATGGTCAAAACTGCTTTTGTGAAGTGATTTATATTTTTTATATTATTGTACTGGACCTACTTAGTTGTCTGAAATAAATGAAATTATTATTATTATTATACATATAAATGAAAAACAAACTATCCGAACTACTTGTCCTACTGTACAGTTGGAATACCCAGACATCATTGAAGGTCTAAAGATAATCCAAATGCTCAGTCACAACCAGTTGGCAGCGTACCCAGCATAATGGGAGTATTACCACGCTGAATACCAATAAAGTTCAAAACACCCTATTTGTAAAAGGTGCGTCATCAATTAGAAATATTATTTATTCATGTGTAGTGTTTCTGTTTTCTTCCTTATTTGAGAACTTTTTAATTTATCCTTTAGTTTTATATTCAAGATATTTCCATTATTAGCATCGTTAAATATGCCATTTTGCGATATTCACTCTAGACTACAACATGTTTGGCAGCACCGGGCCTGCGGGCCATAGCCATAATTAAAGAAAAAAGTTGATGGACCCTGGTACACTCTGTACAACAATTTAACGAAGATTTAATGTTCCCTTCTTGAATTTTGGTAACAGTTCCATGCGTCTCGGACGGTCAGTGATGAAAACCAGCGCTGCGAAGAAATCCGCAACATTATCGCTGAGCACTGACCTTTTTTGTTGCACTGGACACTACAGCGGCAACTGAACATAATTATATATTATCCTTTCTCTTCATTATATTTAATTTATTTTGTGAAGCTAGTGTTGTAGTGTTTTGTGCGTAAAATAAATGTTTTTATTTCTTTCTTTCTTTCAAGATATTCATAGTCATCTTATATTAAAAACACACCATTGTTTTTGCCAATACACAAACAAATCTCTCCTTACGGCCCGCGAATTTCAAAAGACAGAACATACACAACAAAGTTTTTTAAAACAATTTTCCTTTTATTTTGAAGGGGCACTTTAGCTCAATTTTGACCACTTAGACTGCCTGACTACTTATTATGAAGAGAGTTTGATTCAATGTAGTCTTAATTTTTACCAGCATTCACATCGAGCTTATCAGTTCTCGGAAAGGCTATCGTTCTTGAGTCCAATAAGTGTAATGTTAAGTTAGTGACGTATAGTCAAGTACAAAACAAGTCATTGTTTCGACAACTCATCGATCTGCCCAATTAGAGACCGGACAAGCACGATTTAAGAATTTTTCACTGTTATAGGTTGGCGTTGTAGAGGTAGAGTTAAAAGCAGGAGTAACTAATAAAGTACATCGGGAGAAATACATAAACCTAGGGAATAAAACTTTTACAAATAATTTACTTCATAAGGACAGGGCGGATAAACATTTAAAATGGTCAGATTCCATGGTGTGTACTTACTGGTATACTATAAGCACCAATGTAAACTCAGTAGCAGGCGAACCTCTCTATCGCAAGCACGTAACGCGTCGCGCCGCTCCTGAGAGCTACTCACACACGTAAAGTCGCACAATTCACATGACCAGGTTGGTGCTCAGTATTCAGGATACTTGACTATCTTCTCGGCACTTGAACACGCCACGCTCATCATTGAACTTTCAGTCTTCAGGGCAGAGTGCGTTGCGCCATATAGATTACGGGTTCCTTGTATTGCACAGTCTCAGCAAGGACTCTCCCACAAAATCTCTCATGTGCTTTGGCATTATAGGCACAGAAAGGGCCGCGGCGGCATAAATAGGAAATAGATGTCAATGGGACATAGGAGGTGAGGTGAAGCTTTGAGGTTAAAATGTACTCTATAAGTAGTCAAGTCTAAACTTCGACTCATGGAATATGGAACCGCTTCACTCCCAATAAGCCGCTGCAACTCCTCGTAAATTCAACATTTATTACCTAAAAGGTCCAAAAAGTCGCTTCCAGTAAATGCATGCAACGTCACCATTTCAAGCCGGTTTTGGACACAGTTTCATGACTAGTTATTGCGTAAGACTCAATGATAGATCAACAGTAAGGACTCTGGCGTTATACTGAAAAAGATTTTCAAAGAATCAAAAAACTATCTATTCAATAGATAACTCTTTATTGTTCACACCAAAAAATGATATACATACTACGTAACCTTAAAACCTTTTAACACTTAACTTTTAAAACCTTTTAACAGCTCTTGCAGGCAACATTAGTATGGGGATGATATGGGATTGAGAAGGACGGGGTGTATGAGAAATGATGTGACATGTAAAAAAGATAAACCTAATAATATACATACCGTACACGCATCAAATTATAAAAATAGACTGATTCATAAACGTGATAGACAATTTGCGACATTCATTTTGTTTGTAAACGAAGTTTTTTTTCAATATTCTAAGTACGTTTGCGTAAAGAAATAAAAAATAGTAGGAATAATAGGAAGTAAAACTAAATTCAGCGACTAAATATTCAAGTCATAGGTGAAGTAGCCGTGGGTGCTTAACATTATACAATTGTACAAAGGCGTAAAGGCATAACTGCCTGGGTGCGTAAATCCCTTACTGGTTTCTAAATAATAAGTGGTAGATCGATCGCGAGTGAACATGAACATACTTACTATATTCATTCATAACTCGGTCATTCGGGTGGCAACTGATGAAGTTAACGTATTGTTGTTATTTATTATTTACTAGCTGCAACCCACGGTTTCACCCGCTATTCTACAGGAACGGTTAAGTTTTTCGGAATGAAAAGTAGCCTTTGTGTTAATACAGGGAATAAGCTGCCACCATATTGAATTTCGTCCAAATCCGTTCAGCCGTTATAGAGTTGAACGGGAACAAACACACTTACATATTTACAAACAAACTTTCGCATTTATAATATTAGTGTGATTAGGTTTAGATTTTGTCGGTTTATGGATATAGATAATCCTTACATTTTCTCAGATATTTTTGGTCATATTGGTATGCATGATCTTAACAGTGAACCTGGGTAAATATTATATTTACCCAGGTTCATTGTTATCGTTATACCCGAGCCTCGCTAAGAAATGTTCTGATAGCTGCATTTAGCATTGGCTGTAAATGAAACAAAACAAAACTTATTTCATTTGTTGTTGTTTTCACGATTGAGGTTGTTTCTTGTTTTTGTAAAACAATAAGCCTACAATAATGCCCAGTGTTAATTGCGTCTATCAGAAGCTAAGAAAAATATTTGTAACAGACAACGTACTTACTTAGCGAGAAAACAGTGAAATCAGAAATAAAACTGCAGGCATATTTTAATTTTAAAAAATGCAAGCTGCAAGGTCATAATCAAAATTAGCAAATAAAATTTCGGATAATCAGGAATTTTGAACTAAATGCACTTAATTTTCAAACAATTTTGCAATATAAGTAAAAGGTAACGTGAACAAGTAACGTGATGCTAAAATATCACAATAAAATTATTTTACGCAGAAGTGCATAACAGTTTAATTTTCTTCAATAAAAACATCGATTTCCACGAAACGAACAACTAAATCGACCTTTGATCGTGTATCGAATAACAAATCCTTGCAAACAAAATCCGAGAAATGTACAGGAAGTATAAACAGTACCGCGTTACTAGTGAAAAGATGGTAAAAGTGTCACACACACATGCAGGGCGGGTCATTGACACTGATGCACCGTGCATTCCTTCACCAGATTGATTACCATATGTTTACCGTATAGATATCGCATAGGACGGAACAGAACGTAAACTTTGTACAAAGAACGAGACAACAAAACTCCTAAAAACAAAAAAAAATACAGAAAAAATAGTTTAATCTCAATACTTGGTTGAGATAATTAAATTGGTTCTTATAATCGGCCGGGGAGCGGTTGTGAGGATGTTGTATTCAAGATAATGAACAACTTTTGTCTTTTGAAAATTCACGGGGAAAAAAGCTGCAGATTTTTTCCCCGTGAAATCATCAATCGCTCGATTCAATAAAATATCGAATCAATAAAAGATGCATTGGCTAGGATGCATCTTTTATTTCAAATGAAGATGAAAGAAAAATCGGTTTTAAAATGCCAAAATCGCACTAATATTATAAACCCGAAAGTTTGTGTGTGTGTGTGAGTTCCCGTTCAACTCTGTAACGGCTAGATAGATTTGGATAAAATTTGGTATGGGGGTAGCTTATTTCCTGGATTAACACATAGGCTACTTTTTATCCCGAAAACTTTTTAACCATTCCTGTAGAATAGCGTGTGAAACCGCGGGGCGCAGCTAGTAAAATATATATCTCAATGACAATGCTATTTGCTATTCTCGAATGAAAAATTGATGTTTTCATGTTTGTGCAAATGTTCACTCAACCGTTCAGCATTTTAAAAATGTACGAACGAGACATAAAGCTCGCACTTAAACTTTAAACTGTTGTGTTGATTTCAGTAACTGTCTGATAGTATACTGCGCATATGGTCAGCAAGATTAACAACTACCCGAAATCGACCAAACAGCTTTCCATTAAGGTGCAATATCGTTTAAATAAACGCTGAATTATTCAAAGATGCTACAATAACTTTTTAACTATTATGTCCGAAAGCACCGCGGTCAGATTTGTTGATATTCCTGAACGGTATTTAGGTTAATTGCTAGTATTCCATTTTTCGTGAAAATTTTAAATGCAAACATTATTTTTTTAAGTAAAATTGCGCAAATTGACTTCAATTGAGTTGGCCGGCGTATTTCTATCGTATTTCTATATGGCTAGTATTTCGTATCTTTGCAACCTAATGGTTGGAAAAAAATAAATGATAACTGCCTAGCTAACATATTATAATAACCTATTCGCCTATTCCGCGCACTCTCGCCGGTCTCAACGGCCTCCTGGGACCCTATTTGGAGAAATGACATTTTATCTCGGTTACTCTCACTCCCATTAAATTCTAAATTAGAGAGACAGTGACCGAGATAATCTCGAGCGCACAGGAATAGGGTCCCTGGAAGGCAACCCTGGATGCGATGTGTTTGGCGAGGGACGGTTGGATTTAATGTTGGCGTGGTTGACGTATTGTGAAGGGAACGTATGACTGGAATTTAATTTAATTGATTCTCCTTTAATTTTAATTGCAATTAGTTGTACAGACAGAGCTGACATTGTTATTTTATTTTTATTGCTTAATTTTATTTTAATTATTGTAATGATTCCATGACATATATTAATCAATCATTATTATTTTTGTGTTTGTAATTAATGTAACTGGTTTTTTCTGTTTTAATTAATGAATAAATAAATAAATAAGTACTAGCTAATATGATAACTACTAAATTACTCAACTTCCTGAGGGAGTACATAAATGTAAAATAATCATCAATGTTGTATCAGCTAGGCGGCTGCTCAAAAACCAACAAAAACACCAATAGTTCCTTTATTTCCTATTAAGTATTTCTATCAGGTGCCGGGGTTTTTACCTTAGCTCAAGTCAATCAAGCCCTCCTTCAGTACGTAGGCTGGGGTAGGTGTTTCTAAAAAGCATAATTAAGCATCTTCTGTATAATTACTAATTTTCAGTAATTAATGAAGGTGCTTTAATTACAGTATATGATGGGATGACTGTTTAAATTCTGCGGTACGGAATAATTTTCTGGGGTACCTTTGCTTTCAAAGCTCAAAGAAGACGCATCAGGGCGATGTTTCATCTTCATAAGCTGCAAGCCCTACTATTTAAAACATAAGATTCTTACACTACCGTGCCATTACATACTAGAAACTGCTACTTTTGTTAAATGTATTCCACATTTATTTGGTGAATACTGCAACTTTAGGCGACGATTCTAATATTGTAAATTTTATTATGACATTCTTAAAATTTATTTTCATATTTGCGTACCCGGCAAGGACATAAGTAAATCTGTATCTTCCATCCTATATCCTTTTTGTATACAGTTATTATACCATGTTCTGATAAAATCAAGATTCTGATTCACTCAAAGATCCCCAGCAAAATGGATCGTACTAACCGTGTAATGTAATACGTTTGTTTGGTAGAAATCGCTTTTGGCGATAAAGCCGCCCATTATATTACCGTTTTATAAATATTATTGTTTTTTTTTCTAAGATTGTCTTTTAGGTGTATAATGTTGTATTGCATTGTATTGTAATGTGACATTTGTCGGGGACGCAATGGAACACGGACAAAGACACAGACAACTAACACCAAGATCCAGAAGCAAGCAAATCGAGAGCAGGGAAAATTCATCGAATATCTGCCCAGCTGACTATCGAACCCAGGACCCTGAGAAAGTCAATATTTGTATTAATTATAAGGAATTTAATAAGTCATTATAATTATCAACAAATTCCCATGCCTACACCTGTCTTATAAGTAAGGAAAGGAATTCTTGAATCCTTTAAATACCACGAAATAAACGATTTTAATGAAGTGTAGCTGCATAGCGATTCCACGTGTGATTTCAAAAATAAAAGAGTGAACATTTATGTATGTAATTAATTCAAAATATTGTAACCTAATTATGGTATCGAAACGATTTTTTGATAATAAATAAGTATTTTTAAAGTAAAATTTATTTGCCATAGAAACATTACATTATTTTGATACAATGTTTGTATGTATAAAAATGCCTATCATATACTTAGTAGATTACATAATCCAAGGCTACCCTGCGGTGACACAAGGCCCGTATTGCGGGAACCTCTGTCAGCGAAAACTTACGATACTTATACGATATGCGTAGAGCGATATGAGTTTAAAGGTAATATGTAATTTCTCGAAAGAAGTAATGAGGTCAAAAAAAAAAAAAGCAAAAAAAAATTTTGACATGAAAAAAAAGGAGGGAAAATTAAAGTAAATACAAATGAATAAATAAAATTCAGATAATTGCTGGTGTGTGTATATGTGCGCGCGCATGTGTGTTTTTGTGTGTGTGAGCGCGCGTGTGTGTGTGTTATCATCACTGCTATTAATGTAATTAATTAAGTAAAAACCTCGGCTCATAAACAATTTGGGTAGTGGGTGTAAGAATAAAAGTTATATATATTAAAATTGAAAAGTAAGTGCAAGATTCAGACAAAATGGCTATGAGTAAAAATGCCGTCGTTTTTGAGATTTGCCAACTATTAATGAAACTTGCTAATGGTTAGTACTTTTAAAAGTAAACAACTTTTATTCTTACAATTTGGGTAGTGGGTGTAAGAATAAAAGTATCATATATAAATTATTTTAATATTATAATTATATAAATTATATATATACATATATATATATATATATATATATATATATATAATATATATATAATATATATAATTTATAATAATTATATAAATTATATATATATATATAAATTATATAATTATAATATTAAAATAATTTATATATGATACTGATTGTAAGTAAAAAGTCGCGTAGATCCTTAGATTTGCCACCGCCAACTTATAATAGCGTGCTTGATTTTTACTTTATTATTATGACAAAACCATTAAAAAAAATATAAAGAAAAAATTGAGGAAAGTTCTTGGTGGTGTATAAGGTTAACAACAGTGTAATGATTTTCGAAATATTACGAGTTTGCAGAAAAACCACAAATGTTTACCTTAATTTCCCAATTAATTTACACTGCATTTACATTTACAATTACTGTCAGATTTAATTCATGGTCACAGCTAAAGTTACATGTTATATGTTACTACAAATTTATCGATAGTTGAGTGGAGGCGCCAACATCGCATTTTCTTAACTAAACTCACAGCCCTCGTTTTTTTTTTAGGTCGTTCATTTAGCCAACCACACAGATAAGTTTGTCGCAGTCTGCGGCCGAGATTTCGGCCTGACGTTAATTATTACCGTCGCGTCGCATGCGCATTGTAATAGGGGCCGATCACAATATCAAAAATAATCTTATTTTTCAAAAACTGAACTTTGTCTTGTTTAGAACAGAAAACGGATTTCCGTTACAACAATCCCTGTCTTTAATAAAATAAGTAATATTTCAAATATTTAAATTAATATTTAATTTAAATAGTTTTTCGCACTTTGTCTAATTTCTTAATTTTTTTGAAAGATACAAAATTAAGGATGGTATTTAAAATATAGTTTGTCTTTTTAAAATTTTTAATTGCATTTACAATAAATTAAACAATATAAATTAAAAGAAATAGGATCATATTAAAAGATCATAATCATAATCTTACATCATCATCACCACCTCTTACTTCTACCTCTACCACTATCTAGAGGTAGTGCCTTTTCATTTATGGAAATTAATTATAGTTTTTCTAAGTAGTTAGTTTTCATTAATGCGCATATGCTTGGAGTGAAATTTTGTTTAGAATACTTTGCCAGTCAGTAATATACACAAATAGTATACAATTTCAAAGTATGTCCCATGAGAGCATATTATGTAATATGATCGAGTGGGAAGTACATTTTCCACGTCAGAAACCACAAAAGCATGGCTAGCAGAAAGGATATCCTTTCCGAATATCCCTGATAGAAAAACATGTAGATAAAACCACAGATTAAGTAACAGTGTTTGCGTAAAGGTTAACTTTAATATATACCTTTAGTTATCCATTTAACATGGTATCCTTAAGGTATCCAGTACTATCACTTACTTACTATCGCTATCGCATAGCTAGCAGAATGGATATCCTTTCCGAATAACCCTGATAGAAAGACATGTAGATAAAACCACAGATTAAGTAACAGTGTTTACGTAAAGGTTAACTTTAATATATACCTTTAGTTATCCATTTAACATGGTATCCTTAAGGTATCCAGTACTATCACTTACTTACTATCGCTATCCCATAGCTAGCAGAATGGATATCCTTTCAGAATAACGCTGATAGAAAGACAGGTAGATAAAGCCTCAGATTAAATAACAGTGTTTGGGTAAAGGTTAACTTTAATATACATCTTTAGTTATCCATTTAACATGGCATCCTTGAAGTGTCAGTTCTATCACTTAATCTGCAGGCTAAGTCTCTGCAGACCACCTTATAGAGTTAGGTCGTGGCTAGACGCGCAAAAACTAAGTGACGCCTCGTTCATTAAATTTAATAACCATGATGTATATCGTAATGTAAATTGTATTTACGTACTTAAGTCTTTAATCTTTCTTAATCATCATCGGCCAGAACACTTCTACCGCTGAACAAAGACCTCCCTCTTAGAGAGCCGAACTGAACGACAATCTGTCAATAGATAGCATCCACCGGTTGCCCGCGAGTTTCGCAATATCGTCGGTCCATCTAGTTTTTTAATGGTTTGAACACTAATCACCTGATGTTAAAGCGACGGCGTAGTCAAAGACGAAGACACCAAGCCTGGAATGGAAAACCTGCTCTAAAGTGCGGCTGAATACAACGAGGTGCTTGGCGAGAGATTTTCAACTAGAGGGTGTGGTAGCTTCGCCAGCCGAGTATCAGAAAGTACCCCGCCACCATGCTAACGATATTTTCCTTCTCCAACGGCCCAAGCTCATTGCTGGGGTTAGAAACCACGCCCTACGGTTTGCGATCTGAATGCGCTAACCACTGAGCTATCGTTGCTACAAACACAAACATTGAACTAGTAACCTTAACCTACGGCATTTATTTGAAAAGAGACGACGTCGTATCAAATCCGCATTGCACTCTGGTACGTGATCGCATTCCACTGCAAGCGTCAATCCTAACTAATATTATAATTCAGAATTAATTTAAATTCCTCGTCTGACAACCCAATTAAGTCGCCAAATTTGATAAGTGCACGTATGAAAGTCACTTGCGCGGTAACTTTTATTTATAGGCGCGTACGCAGGCGAGTTCACCACCTTAATAAGTATTAATTTAACACAGAACTCGAATTACTCTAATGATAAGAGTTATATAATAATATAAATATTAAAATGTATACGTAAAAAATTAAAAAATACTTACTCTAAATTACCTTTATTCTTGGGCAGTCGGGTCAAAATGGTAAACACGCCTAATCTGGAATCTGGCTACGAAGTGACGCTCCCGGAACACGGCGCAGATTTAGCTAGCCAGCGAAGCTCTAGGTAATCCTCTACCACGGCGCTAAGGTTTCTTTGGGATGTTATTCTTCACCAGCAGCTCAAGCTCTTTGTTCGGTTTTGAACCCACATCTGTAATGTGGAAGGCGAACGCACCAACCACTGAGATATCATTGATTCTTGCGGTTATCAAACTATCAGGATATTTGTAGCATTGTCAGCATCCAATTAAAATAACCATCACTTATCTATCATTCTTATAGTAACTGACCGAGTGACCGAAGCGAACAAAAGGTCTTAGTTTTAACTGACAAAATTTGCTTTCATCTGTCCGTACGTTGGTACTCGCGTACAGGTCGTATTTTTCAAAGAATCTTGACGAAACTTGGTATCCAGGTTCTACAATTTGTTTTTTTTTTGTCGTTGGCGATTTTTGAACGGAATTGAATTGAATGGAGTATTTCACCCAAAAAGGTGGAAAATTTGCTGCGGCGCCATACAACGGACGATTTTGACAATTTGATAGAAACTTCCCCTATTTTGGGGGGAAATACCCCACCAATCAGAAATCGCCGAATGCTAAAAAATTATATGGAATTGTAGTATTGCGATTGTGCAAAAAAGTTTGTGCTCGCGAGGTCTACTGTCTACTACGCAAAAGTACTAGTTAAAATTGATCACGTCATCGCCAAAACACTAAATCTTAAATGATAAGGCCTAGCCGATCTGATAGAACATTGCGGTCTTCGTACTTCGTTAAAATTGTTGTTAATTATACACGAAATAATTGGTAAAATCTTCAAAGAGATATTATCTACCATTAAAATAAATATCTATTTACATCATTTATAATAAATATTTACTACTATATTATAATTTACCAATTTGTGAGTTAGTAATTAGTGCCTCATAATTAAAACACTGTTTCTCTTTAATATTTTTATTATCTTCAATTTTTTCAACTTAATAGTAGGTAATTATGTAAAGAGAATGACGCATTTTTTTATTTAACATGACCTAGCCCTAACCTTTGCTATTTATTTCAATTCCTCAGCCATGTACTCTTAATGTAAGTATATTCAAATATTTAAGGAGACTGCAATGTGTTGACTAATAATACTAAATAAAAAAAGTTTGTGCAACTGTAACCTATTTCTTAAGAATTAGGTATTTGTTTTATTTTTATAAGCATTCATATCGGTCTATTAATGTTCACTTTATTTTCATCTTGTTGTTTATTTCGATTAGCTGAAATTGCTCAAGTGATATCACTCAGGTCGTCATGATCGGCCGGAAGAGGTCAACTGCTAAACAATGGCCTACCCCTTAGAGCGCTACAATGAAAAAATAATCTTTCACCACATTTCGCGAGTCGGCTAACCGGCAACCATCACCCAATCCCGGTCAGGTCAAGTCAGGTCAGGTGATCCAGGTGGCCAATGTTAAATCTTCAAAATACAATTTAATAAGGCGAGCATGGCGTGGCGTAGCTGCCACGCTTCATCATCATTTATTTCATAATACTATGCCTATGTGGTGTTTTAACAAGTCTGGAGTAGTTTGATAACAGCAGATAAATCTTCTAGGAACACTTATTTATCATGGTGACCAGCTGCCGTATAAAGATCCATGCACACATCATGTCAATCACGACAGCGTCAAGTCGCCAATCAGTCAGAGCGATAAGGGACACGCTGGTAGTGACGTGACTGATGTGTGGAGGCAATGTCCTACAGCGTCTACGTAACTTTTGTTTACTCAAAAAAGCTCGTAATGTGGTCATTATTTTGTCAATCATCTTTGAGCAAAGTCGGCTTTACCACGCTACTCGAATAGGCAGCAAAGTTGTATGGAATTTCATTACTGGCGTGTTTTAGCGGCCAGCATTTTCCTTTGAAAATGCATTACTGTCGAGTTTTGTTTCAAAAGTCAGGTGCAAAAACTTACCTACAACAATTTTGCGGAATGGAAAATCGACTAATTTAATATTTGAATTTGATTTTGACTTAGACTTGAATATGAATTTGAATTTGAAATGAAATTTAAATTCCTACTAAGCTGGTTTTATTTAGCATACCTTATACTCAGAATCACCGATCGGTATTCGTTGAGGGTCATACAGGATACAGGTATATGGGCCGACCACGACACACCCTGACGATGAAGTAGAGGCTTTGTATGAGAAAATTTCCGAGGCCCTACATACCTCCGAAACTCACTTCATCGTTGTTATGGGGGATTTTAACGCGAAGGTGGGCTCACGGAATGTCGATGAGTTGAGGGTGGGATTATATGAGTACGGGCAGCGGAATCGGAGGAGCCAGCGGTTGGTCGACTTCATGGAAAAGGAGGGACTCTATTTGATGAACTCCTTCTTCCAAAAGCGACTACCCAGGAAGTGGACGGAGATAAACCCCGACAGTTCAACCAGAAATTAGATTGACTTCATCATGACGACCAAGAAGCGAATATGCAATGATGTCACGGTGATAGCCAAGGTGAAAACCAGTAGCGATCACCACATTGTCAGAGTCACATTGAATATAAATGTCAAGCTTGAGAGATCACGTCTGATGAAGTCTTCGCTCCGTCCTGGTCCTACCCAAATCCAGAACCCGAAGTCTTTCAACTAGAATTGCATAATCGCTTCCAGAGTCTAGCCGAATGCGAGACTACGGACGAGTTACACAATGGGCTGCTGGAAATTGACAAAGCAGTGGGGTCCAAGTGCTTTAAGACCCCACGCCGGAAAAACCTCAAAAGCTAAGGACCATTAAGTCAATGGAAGACCGGACTGAGTTGAGACTGCAATCTTCAGCTGACATGTCGGAATATGGCAAGCTTAATAGACGAATCTCGAAAGCAATGCGACAAGACTTGCGATCCTGTAATACAAGTTGTATTAATGACGTAGTAGAGCGTAACCAGGGCTCCAAAGTGTTTTTGGTGATGGTTCAGAGAACGGAGGCTGATCGTACCGGCCGGTGCTCAGGCGACCTTCCTTTAACCTGTCATTATTGTCGCCTCGCCTGTCGCCTGTAGGAACCGTTGTCTTCCAACTGTACAAATTTGCTCAGTCTATAAGAACGTCTCATCGGAATTAACATCGAGATTAAGTATTAATGATCTGGCAATAAAGAGCATTATTGTACAGCTCGGCAGATTGCGAGGAGCTGAGGTCACGACGTCCTGATGACATTGGGCTAATTGAAAAATGACTTTATGTCCGACCTCCAAACGAGCCATTCAACGTTCATAAGACTGCGAAACTACTGTGGGAAACGTCTACATCATAATAAAAGTCACTCATCATGCCTAAATCTTTATTGATCTCCTAATAAAATAACAATAAAATTTCTAACAGAATTGCATAATCAAAATTTTCATCGTTAAAAAACTAGGAATGCAATGCCCGGGTAAATTGCCATGCATAAACCAAAACTCGAAATTAAGTTGAGAATTAAATAAAACCTAAAATCAAGTTTCATACAGCAGGGCGTAGCGACAATTATTGATCTCATTCATTTATAATATTCACAAATTGTTGAAATAACCATTTTCATTGATGATAATTACATAATATAAAACCTTTAAACATGTCAAAGTAATTGAATGTCTGAACATGATTATAATTAGGTAACACAGACGAACACTTAACACGAAGTAAAATAATTGTAATGTCATGCACTCGCGAGTTGATATCGATAAAAAAAATAAAAATAACAAGTCATGCGTTACAATTTTTAGTATTTGTTAGTCAATTAATTGTATAAAAAACACAATATTGAAGACAACACAAGGAATAATCTTAAAAATAAAAAAATGCGCGAACAAGTTAGTACCGAGAAGGAAAACGGAAAAACGTTGGGGAACGTTGTTTCAGTCATTGAAATTATGCTAGATCATTTTTGCGATTTCCTCGGCGGTCTGACCATAGCCGAAGGTAAAAAACAAGTTACAGATACAATTGAGCCGCTAAGCGTTACAAAATAATTCATCCTATGAATAAACAAAAATGCAGTTAATCGCTATCACGTTACTAAAGTTAGAATTAAATTAAAAGAACAAGCGATCAGCGTTAACTGCATGCTTCATTATAATTCAGGTGTAAATAGGATAAAGGTATAGATAGAAGTTATAAGTGAAGTAATTGTAACATAAAGCGCCTAATCTAATACGGTGGACTATGATGAGCGAAAAACTTCAGGTGTGCATCATGATTCTGCATTGGACCATTCGCTTGAATCTGTAACAATAGAAATTGGGTCTTATAATAACAGATCAACATAATTTAGAAAAAAAATACGTTTTGTGTAAAAATGTTGATTTCTAAATAATTAAACCAATTTAGAAAAAAATATGTCAGGTCAGATAATGGAGCAGAATTTGACAAGTTTTGTGAGTTCACAAAAGAAGATTATGATCTATAGTCAACTGACACGCTTAACAAAGTACACGCAAACACTCGTTGAAACATCTGTGTTAACGTTACAAAAATGGATCCCCTGTCAATTAAAATGAAGAAATGTTAAGTCATGTAAAAATATCTAGAAATGGAAATGTCCGTTGTATCTTACAACGATGACGCAGCTACGTTAAAATCGATGCAAGTTTAAGTACCATTCATGAATTTGTTAATAATACATTTCGCGAGGCTATGA
Source organism: Apocheima hispidaria (assembly GCA_947579745.1). Lineage (NCBI taxonomy): Eukaryota > Metazoa > Arthropoda > Insecta > Lepidoptera > Geometridae > Apocheima > Apocheima hispidaria. The sequence continues at coordinate 13,336,123 of OX388157.1, forward strand.
ACCGCTACGCTATTCTAAAATTGGTTATATTACGCTGTGACGAATGCGGTAATAAATCCCAAAAAGGGGTGTAAAGATTAATATGCGGTGAATGATTCAGCAAATGCGGCATTTACGGATCAATGATGGAGCGAATGGGCATAGATTTGAGTTCATTTTTGTACTGTGCCCTGATAAAATTGCAATTGTTGGTTCCATTGGGAATATTAAAATTATTTTTAATAACTCCGTCAAGGTCTTGATATAAGAACAGACGCTTAAGGGTTTACAAAATTTTATAAATGTATTTAGTATGTAGTATGTAGCTTTTCTTTCATTTCAATGTCGCGACTCGTCAATTCGCTTATTTAAAATTATTTCACACTGAGAGATGAGCCGACGAAGTGGCTCGCGTAAAGTAAAGCGTCACGCTTGCCCATAGTTTAGTGCCACCTAGAAATTTGAACTCCAACTGTTTAAAAACATGCGCGGCAGTTCACTGCGCTCGGTATTAAAAATCTCTTTAAATCTCATTATGTCCAGGATTTTTTTTCAAAACATTGTCCTTCAATCCGGAGCGCAATAAGTTTGTACACTATGCTTAATAGCGGTTGAATAACTGACAAAGGCCAATACAATTTATTTTTTAAAGTTGAGTTCTCTTATATCTACCCTTGTGTTTAACTTAACTTCACATTCGTAAAATGTAACAGCTTTCCTACTAATTCTAAAACGATTTACGTAACGATACATTGCACAGAAATACAGATTTCCTAATTCTACCGTCCAACTGAAGCAAAACAAAGCAAGCCCAGTGTCCAGCGGCTCGGTCCCCGGCGGCGCCTAGTAACAGTCGGTTTTCATTATCACGATACGTCACTGTAACATTATCAATCAGTTTCGTCATGGCCTCGATTCTACCCACGCCTAGCTACCCCGTTTCTTAATTATTACCTATTTACCCCGTTTCTTAATTCCACCTCCACGGTTAAGGTGCAGAGGGTCTTGTTCATTTGCAGGTGGAATTTGGTTTTAGAGATCTTACTGATTTGCCAAAACGACCATTCTATTAAGACCTTTATTCGCTAGACACATATTGGCATAATGGGATTTTCAGAACTGGAGTAATTTAGCCGAAAGCGTTGTTTATTCATTTCCGTTAAGAACGCCTTTTATTTATTAACAAACATTTAACATTATTATTATAAAAAGCCGAAACAATTAAAATAACGCCAATAAAAATCTTGTAAGAATTTCGATGTTATCAGCTATTTATTTTAATTAAATTCACGAAAGTCGTGTCTAGTTTCATGAGAATTCGCTTTATCAGATCTTTAATCGCGGAACGGTGAGATTTTACATTTGGATAAGGGTAATTAGTATAAATTAGCAGTACAGGAGGTTAATATTGAATATCGTAAGGTTTTTTCGTCATAGTAATTATAATGAAGGTACGTTAATAAATGAACCAAATATCCGGGTGAAAAGGCGGAGGAGCAAGTTAATCGTTTCTTGTAGGACATTAATTACTAATTTCTCACTTCCTCCCTAGAATAGTCTAAGAACCCTTACGCTTTATTCCATTACTTTTATGACAATCATATATTATAGAAGTTTATATCACGTTGTATATTGTTGCCATGCCAACAATGAGACTTTGATTGCGATTTTATCATCGCTAATTGCTCTTTATAACCCCATTTCCTTATGTTATGATACTTATGAAGGCTCTAGTGGCGCCTCAACATAATTTGCAAAGAGTTATCAAAACAAATGCAGCTTTGAGTGTTTCTGGAATATTGGAGTGCGATATCGAGTTATTTCCCTTTCGATTCGAATGTATTCAATGATAAATAATTTAAATGTATTTGGACTAGAATATAGGCAGCCAATCTATGTATGTAATATTAAACTGATCTTGCTAGCTAGTCTAATTTAGCAGCATTTACATTCAAGCGTCATGGTGTTTGAGATACTAAGGCCCGTTTGCAATAAAGTTAACAAAGATAAAACGTAGCTAAGCATCACTTAAGCTAAGTCCTACTTAGACATGTCAAAGGAAAGGACAAATTTTACGCATTTAGATAACTTCCTAAGTTTGATGCAAAGTTTTTTATTTATTTTCTCCTCCTAAGAGGTTTTTGGCGTCGCACGTCTTATGCATTTGCCAGTGTCAAGTATACATATATATTATCAAGTTTTGTTATATATTATCAAACAAGTCATAGTCCCAGTCAAAGGCTAGTAAAGCAAGTCACGGTCAAGTCCAAGTCATGCCCCAGTAAAGTGGTGAAAACTTTACTAGAGCCTTTTATGGAGTATTGGAAACAACATGAAAATTCACGTTTCACGACATTATACCATTCACCAACACTCGTGGATGTTCACAAATACTTAACGGGTAAAAATTCACCGTTTTTACACATTAACACTCGAAATAACACAAGTTTTGGAAAATAATAAAATGACGCGACATGAATTCTTCACGTTCCCGCTAAAACTCCGCATTTTTTATTGTTAGGTACGTACGTAGTTCAGTATGAACTTAGGAGCTGTCAAGGTTGAAGTTCAGCAAATCTCAGAAGATACTAATATTAGGAGAGCCCACGATGCTACGTGGAGATCTATGGGTTTTGAAGATAACATGATATAGAAAAAAAAAATAGTTAAGTGATGGTGCCTTTCATCGGTGCGGGGAGCGTCTACAGATTTTCAAAAATGTTAAAAATAATAATATTCGATTCAGATATTTAGAGGGGATGTTAAGTAAACCCTAGAGAAGCTCCCGTTCAAAATTCTGAAGATTCGGACGTCGCACAAGCTCGCGGCGACGTTTTGAAAATGCAAAAAAAAAGACTCGGGCGCGCCAGTTTAACATATAGACGATCATATCCTAGACGTGCTGACCCAAAATTTGTAGATTATCTAGAAGGATTTTCTAAATCAGTCAGTTTGAAAAAAAAAAACATGAGTAATGTCCTAGGCCACATACATCTCATCATCATAGGTCTTATTTCTGGTGGGGGGTAAACAACGGGGTGCAAGGTATACCCCCTTATATTAATCTGCCGAGCTTCAGTAAATCCCAAAATCCTCGCTTGGGCTCCCCTACTAATCCTACTATAATAGTGTTATCAACCCCAACCATTTGAAAAGTTTCGGACAAGCGGCACATTATCACGTTTTGTATTTCACTGAAAGACCAACTGACTCACTTGAAATAAAAAATAAAAAACACTTCAACACTTTCTCCGAAAAACAGCAACCGGCAGACAACCGTAGAAAAACAACAAATTTGATGCAAATGTGATGTCCCATTAAAATTGTGGACCAGCCTATACTAAATCTACGTTATTTAATTCATTGCAGCATGAGGTTAGCTTCCGCTAGTTTACCTAGTAACAAACGAATCTGAACGTGGGTCAGACCACTTGTGGCAGACACCTAACCCTACCCAGCACTAACAATCGAACTCTTAATGAACCAACAGTGACCTATTAACACACATTTCATTAAGCATGAGGCGGCTTTGTCCAACTAGTTCACATGGCAACGTTGCCCAACACCTGAGCAAATCTGCGCTTCGTATTGGAGGCACCTTTGTCCAACAGTCCAGCCATGGCGACGTTGGTAACCGAACACCTGATCAAATCAACGATTGTATAGATCTATGGATACAGATCCACACTTGTGTAAAAAAACTTGTGTTTGTGCGTGACGCAAGTTATTCTATCATTATGAGTGGAACTGTTGTCTCTACATAAATATATGTTTAGAGGCGCCCTGAATTTTGCCTCTTCTTTTTAATTTTACCTGAATCAGCAATGGTTTTAAGTAGTAAACATGTGGTCTTTAGGGTTCCGTAGTAGAAAAATGAACCCTTATAAGATCGTCATGTCTGTCTGTCTGAATCCTTTAAAGCCTTATAACTTCCAAAGTTATAAACTTACATGCATGAAATTTTGTACAACGCGATAGTCTAAGTATAGACCTACAGTTTCGAAAAAACATGTTTACAAAGATAGTCAACTTTATAATACAAAAAATAAACATCTCACAATCTAATTTTAATATATATACTACTAGCTGTTATCCCGCGACTTCGTTCGTGTGGACCAATAAACAAATAGCCTATTTTTTAGTGCGTGTATTAGTAGTGCTACTCTCATGCTATATCTATGCAAAAATGTAGGTCTATCCATTCAGCCGTGATAACGCGACAAACACCCAGACAGAGAGACAGATAGACAGAGGTACATTATTATTTATAGATAGTATAGGATTAAATATTTATATAATAGCAAGGAACAAAATAAATTATGATTCATGAGCTAAATAATTCCAATGTCCGTCAGACGTTATTGAATAAGACCGTTTGCATGTACTATATCGACCAAGAGAAGCGAATGTCTTAGAGTCTCCGTCGAACCGTTGATCCAACCATCACGAAATTTTGTATTAGATTCATTACAATAATATTTTTTTAAGTTTCGAACTTTTGCAAAATCTGTCGCGGAGTTGTGAAGGTAAAGGTCACCGGTGTCATTTGGGAACGAACTAGGACTATAGACTTCACAGAAGAGGAAATTTTTTTACTTCTCTCTTCTGTGATAGACTTAGTTAATTAACGTCACTGAGTTCCTTGTTTTTAGAAAAAGTTGAACTCGTTCTAATACATTTAGGAGTAGACGCGTCCAGAGATTTATAGGTTCTATGTAAAACATTTCATCTGTTGAACAACGCGCGAACATATTGCTAAAGTTTCGTAGGAAACAGCCCGCGTACCGGCGGCGGCGCCCGTGCGGAGGTTGCTCCTTATTCTTATTACGTAAGGGGAGATCCTCTTGTGTCATAATCATAAGGAGAGGGAGGGAGGGATTACAATTTTCACGGGCGACGGACATTCATTGTTTCTCTTCTATATTCATATGTTTTTTTTTTTAAGTACGCTCCTACTTCTATGCCCTTAGTTGTCGGCGTTGTTGAAGCATTTCATTGCATCTATACACTTATCAGAGATAAATATAACAAATAAGAAAAATCTAAATCTGATCTTTTGTGAAATAGTACATTGTTCAACAAAGGGCGAAAGTGACAGATTACCAACGAAGGTGTAGTTTGAGGACCGAGGCGCAGTCGAGGGTGCTTTACTACACTTACGACGAAAATAAAAAGCAAAACAAATTTAAAATTCAGATAAATATGACAAGAGCAAACAAAAAGTGCCCACGCCATTTTTCTCTTTTAAAATTAATGTTCAGAAAAAGCAAGTGGCCAGTATCATTTTGGGGACTTGGCGATAAAAACTTTTTGGCTTTTGGCATTATTACAGACCTACAGATATTACTCAAAACTTAAAAAATATTACCGCTTCGACAATAAATTTTCAAATATTTTTTCTGCTCAGCGCTTTAATAAAGGATTTTCAATTTTTTTCTACCCGCATTCGTACGACAGTGATGACGTACATTCTCCCTCATTTAAAAAAAGTAATGAAGTTCTTTCCGAGAAAGTGTAGTCTATATTGTATGTAGTTCGCGCCGAACTGAGACCTCGCGACTCCTATAATTTCAACGGATTCTGCTCACATTTGAACTTTAAAATTGTATTGAATTATTGACCTACTAGCATACCAAATTTCATGAAGATCCGATCAACGGTTTGCCAGTTATCGTCGGACAAATATACACACAAACATACAAATATACAAACATACATACAAATGCTGAATTGTTCTAGTAGACTCTGGGAACTTCTCTTCGCTCGGTCAATCAATTATACGACGGAGCATCACTTGTACTTGAAACGGCTGGACCGATTTGGACGTTTTTTTTAATGTTTGTAATTGTCTAGACAATGTAGCGGGAATCAGCTAGTGTAAAATAATTAAAATAATAACGAATTTATACATATACGCGCATAATTAACAACATCTCCTGACGTTTGTTTTCCTTAGATAATAATTAATGTTTAGATGAAAAAGACAACAACCGGTGGGGTTATCCTGTAACTCTGAAAGCGATAGCGAGAGTTGCGCGAGCGGGACCGCGCATAGTGCGACTAAGTTAGTACGAGCGAGATGGCATGCTCTCGCAATCAGAATCACGAACGTTTCAAAGTTAGAGGATAAGCCCGCGGCTCCAAGACTATACCTACATGTACAAACTCAAACTTAAAAGCAGAAAACCATCAAAACTTTCTCTGATGGGAACCACAAAAAACCAAAACACCATCCGTGTATTTTTGTTTTTGTTGATTTTTTCAAAAAGCGCTGAATCAATTTCGATAAAATGTACACGGAACCATCTCTGAAGAAGGAATCATCAAAATCAATTCATTGTTGGCGGAGTAATCGCGTAACGAACTTTAAAAACCTACACTCGAACTGAGAACCTCCTCCTTTTTCTTAAGTCGGGTAAAATTATAAGCCTCGTTTGTGATCCGAAACTGTACATTTTAAAGTTAAATGACGTCATTAGCGACTGTAATTAGAAGGTAATTAAGGCTGATTATCGAATGGAAACACGCTAATCCCATCGCTATACGTATATATTGTTATCTAGTTAGAGTGGATCAAGCAATAAAACTGCATCGAAATCAAGCCTATAATGTGCGGCTACCGTGCGGCTTCTGCTATCTGTCTCTATATAAAAATAGATAAATTAAACGATAGTACACATTAATATTAGAGATACGACAGTACGGTAGAGAGGTTAGAGATACGGTGGTTTGGTTTCTATACAGGGTTACACGAAACGGCGGTACTAAGCCGAAAGCTTCTACTCATCATTTTGAACAACTTTTACTATGGGTCCAACCATGAAATCACAAAAAAGTTATCTGCTATTCTACAAAAAAATAATTACAGGGAGAAATAATATATTTGTATGGAGCCGGCCCTTAAGAGGTAACCCACCATGCGACCGTCTATTCTACACAAATGTATTCTCCTGTTTACTCCCCGAATAATGACACAACGGAAAATATTTTTCGGCATAATATTTATATCATCATCATCATCAGCCAAAAGACGTATGGAAATAATAGTTTTCATCCGAAGCATATCCAATTCGTGCCATCGTATTCCAATAAAACTCTGTTTTTATAAAGCATAAAAATAAAGAGAGGCATGTCACAGGATTTTTCGAAAATTAAACCCTAAAGGGGTGAAATGGGGCCTAAGCGAGCGTAGCCGTGCGGGCAAACTAGTAAGAAAATAAAGCTCAATTCTCTTTGTTTAAAGTTGAAAATCGAATATCATTCTTGGTGAAAAAAGGGGCGGCGTTATTTTTTGTCGATTTATCAAAATATATACAAATCGAATAAGAATAAATAAAATCGCCGCATAAACAACTTGACTATTTAATTTGTAAAAGAAAATGTGTTGCTACCGCTGAAAATTCAGAGGATTCCAATTCAGAAGATTGTTTCAGAGGGGTAATTTTCTGCTTTTGTATTTCAGACAGATTTCCGAAATGTTATTCGGTTAAACTTATTTTTAGTTTTATTTTCTACCTACTGTATTTTTCGGACCCGATTATTTAATATCGTCACTTTGAACTAAGCGCTAAAAATACTACTCTTTGGTTGTCTTTGTGATTAGACCGCGCCTGATTTCAAATTATCTATGTATAAGCTAATACAGAAAAAACCCGTGTAAGGGTATTAAGATTGAGAATCGTTCTACAACATCGTACGATAATTACATAATTACAATTATTATTTATCTGGGTAGGTGCTTACCTCAGCCGCGAGTGTCGGATACCGGTGCCGCTATAGATGGTATTTGGCACTGATAACGCACAGGTACCTGAAATAAGAAGCAGATATAAATAAATTGATAAGCCTCAAGGCCGGGTGGATTAATTTTACATTAACATTCTTCCATTCATTGATATCACCCAAGATATCAATGGGGAAATACGGTTTAGATAACAAGCACATTGAAAATAATAAAATTCTGTCGTGATAAAAACCAAGTGGTCCAACTAAATATTGATAACATTTACTCAATTTACGAATATTTAACTAACTGAAAGAGTTCTGTTTATTACCCTATACTAAAATAAAAGGCAAGAAAATGTAGGGTGCCTAATAGAATAGAATAGAATAGAATCGTTTATTGGCCTTATAACATTGGTATTTACACTGGGCAAGTCACATTTACAAAATATTTAGTACATAATTACATAATTTCAAATATCTAATCAAAAGCCACAACAAAAAATAAGTACTAATAATAATTAATTTAATAAAAAAATATATAATACTTTTGGCCAAGGCTGTATGTAGATATAAGCCAGATTACATCGAATTGCACCGTGTTATTGTAGACAAAGATGTTAATTTTATAACTCCGTTTGGCTTGATACCTCTGTTCCGTGAAACCCTGTATAGATGAAGAATTACATCAAGGCACTGAGTGAATATTGAACTAAAGACAAAATTAGTCAGCAAAAACGAGAGCAAAGCAAAAGCTTCATGTCCGAGAGAACTTTAAAAGTAAAGCCGTCACTATTTCCCGCCAATACATTATACATCCGACATGTAGCTAAAAAGGAACGCTATAAAAAAAAAGCGATAAAACCGCACTCCGACCTCAGACGGGAAAAACATAAAACAATCTCCATTCATTGTATTATACGTTAAACTACAATGCACACAAGCGCGCCCTGCAGTCAACTGCAATGCACACATAGGCCCACTGCGCTGCTACTCACACACCCGCGTGTACTACGATAGTACTATAACGAGTACTATAAACGGCGCTTCATTTCCCCGACCTATCTCGTGCCTATGACTCAGAGCGCAACACAAATCCGATCTTATTAACTGCCGTCTACAACTCAAACTCGTGAATCAAACGCGCTGCACTGCAGACTGAATTTAACGTTTACTATGCCGCGCTAAATACAACTTTATGTTAGGTGGGTGTAAAGTCGATTTCGGTGATGTGACGTCAGTGGGTTTAAGATGTTCGGTAGTTGCACGGTGCAGTGAGATGTCTGCGGAGTCAGACATGTCTATTTATAGAGATACGGGGGATTGCGATTAAGTTTAGCGTTGTGCAGTTAATGGCAATGCGGTAGTAACTGCTGTTAGAACTGTGTTGCGGCGGGGACACTCGGGTTCCATCGATGTTATGTTCTTGTTTTGCCGTAGATAAGGGGAAAAGGGAACAACGTGAACCAAAAGCAAGAACAACATACTGAGAGGACCGTCTATCTATATAAAGGCTTCAATTATATTTCTTTGAATAGCCCCATGAGCTGACGAACTACACTCTCGCTGAGAGATATTTTGACAAGTTTAGGAGACCCATAAAAATCAAGTCAATCTCTTAATTTTCAGCGGTTCAACAAATTTTCTTTTAGAAATTAAATATCAAGGCTAGTGATTTATACGGCGAACCAGGTAGTATTTTTATTTGATTTGTATATTTCCGATAATTGGCAAAAAGCAATGAAAAACTACAATTTACCGTTTTCTCATCAAGTATGATATGCGATTTTCAACTTTAAACCTTAGAACTTTGAGCGGGCCAGTATTCATTTCAAATCACGATCAGTCCTCGACTTAAGACCAAAATTTATATTACCGCTAAGTGTATGTAGTCTTGAACAGGGAAGGAAGCGATCGTGAAATAATAAAAGATGTCTCTTAAAAACTATTTATACGGGGAAAGGAGGATTCAACTAAAGTCCATTCCAGTTTCACGCGAAGCTTGAACGACTTTTTTCAGCATTTACCTACTCATGATTGGGAGATACAAAATATATTTTTAATACGTATTTTTCGCGCACATTTAAGTAAGAGTACATTAGTACTATATTTACCTACTATATTTTTTTTCTGTATACCCCTATTATTGTGTCATACTTATGTATTTACTTATTACTTATATTACTTATATATGAATGTTTGTCATGATGATGAACAAACTTCGTAAAATCATTTGATAAATAAATATACTTAAACAACCATAACATAATCAGTCGTCATTGTATACAGTTACTCGGAATACTATTGAAAAGACGAAAAGATGACAATTTGAATTCATATTTCTTATCTTTCCACACCTACCAGAATAGTTAGCCAAATCAAGAAAACTATTGTGACGTTTATTAAGATGTCTATAAAGTAGCAAATTTGTCAACATTGACATTTCCGTTACAAAAACGCAACGAATAATTTGTTGCAAACATCAATACTTCATTATAGCTATAAGCTATAACCAAAACGAAGTATTACATTTTTTTAGCGCCTAAGTCAATGTTCATAAATCCGTCGAAATCTGTTCGCAATAATGTACGCTTCATTAACGCAAGATGTTTAACAGCTAGGGTGTCTCCATCGATGCTGTGCGGAAATGCTGTGTGTAATGGCTAAAGCGGAGCTGAGCTGCGGAGGCGCTGTACTAGCAAGAGCTAAGCGGCGCGGGTGCGGCGGGTGGGCTATGCGAAGCGGTGCCGCTCGCCGCACACCGCTCACATCTCCTCTCGTCTCCTCTGCGCGTTGTCGCCAGCTTACGTCTCTGTGATGTTCACGCTATACAAATATGAGACATCTCCTCTCCTTTCTGCTCAACCGTGTCCACCGAAGCTGAGCGGAGACGAGATGCGTAAATAACGCAATCCTATTGTTGTTTCTAACACATCTCCTCTCTTCTCGTCTCGTCTCCGCTTAGGTGGAGTCTGGCCCTAATTAGCGTAAAACAATAAGAAATGTTTACAAAATGCCGGAAGTGTTTCTTTCTACGCCGCCGTATCACATTCGGCGAATATCGTCGCCTCTGATAACGGCATATCCAATACACGTGTCTCTGATAACGTGTTAGGCACACGCACTCTCCGTCACCGTATCGGCGCTCAAGGATTTATGAAATCGCGTGACTTTAAAGGCTACATATATGATGAGCATCATAAATGATGCTACAGACGAATCATGTGGCAGCAGAAGCGCCGGGCATGAGCATTGCCCCTTCGGTCGCGTAAGAAGCCTGTGCTTAGTAACCAGGGGCGCTAGTCTCGACTTTTCGAAAGTCCGACCGACCGACGCGACCGAAAAGTCGGTCGCAAAGTGCTGTAGCGAAAAGTCGAGACTAGCGCCCCTGTACCGTACAAAGATAATTATTTTTTAATGCGTGTAAGCAGGAGCTACGCCGTGCTGCACTGCTCGGTTTGTTGACTCGCAGCACTGGTGCTGCGAGTACCAAAGCAGCGCAGCACGAACTGTCGAGGTCCTGCGGAGCACCTGTGTTCATATTAGTTGTTGGTTCCGTGTTTTACAAAACGCGCGTTCTGCTGACACGCGTTTGTTTTGTAGAAGCCAATCCATCGAGTCATAGATTTGCTGATCTACTTAGATTGAGACACGCCATGGGCACTACATTGTAACAACCGGTTAGCCGCTGCAGTCGGTCATTAACAACGTCGTCACGCTGTAACTTGGTTTATGCAACCAATAATACTGTCCGGTGGTTCTTCCCGCTTATCTGTACTAATCTATACGAGTTAAGTGTTTGTTTGTTCAGCTATAAAACGTTTTATGGTTGGAGAGAAGGAGGGGGTTTCACATCTACATGGATAAGTGAATCTCCATTTCTATTTCCATGAAACCTCATCATTACAGAAGTGTCAGAATAGAATCAACATCATCGCAGAAGCCTTGGAAAGTGCAGCGCTCTTATCAAGGCCAGCCTTATTGAGTTGAGTGAACGCGCAGGTGAAGTGATAAGCTAAGTGAATGTACATTTTCCTTGCCGATTACTGCGTGAGGAAACCTGCATATTACCGGAGAAGAAATTCAATGGAGTATGTGAATCCGCTAACCCGCACTTGGCTAGCGTGGTGAGTATGGCCTGATCCCTTTCGAATAGGCAGATATCCCCACGGCGGGAACAAACCTTGAAACAAAGGCTGATACATATTGATTTTATTTTGGCGGAAGGGGATTATCGGCCAAACATCCAGAAATACACTTAACCCCCTTATTTTATGTTTAAAATAAAATATAAAGTTCTACGTTTGATATATTCCATTCGATGGATGAGTCCGGACCGGAAAGATAGCGGGGACTAGTGCACACTTATACCCAACAATAGAAATGGGATAGATACTCTCGGAACGTGGTCGGGACTTCGGGAGAAGAACGGTTACACTATCTTAGACTGTACGTATATCGTGGATTGAATCTGACGAGTTGTATATTCTGAGAACTCGGTGTGAAGCATCGTGTAACGTACAGTAAACGTACATAAAACGAAGATTTTGTAATAAATGTCTACAAAGTTGCAATTTAAAAATGTTCACATTTGCCCTACAGAAAAATTTATGTAATTCACTGTTGCTATGACAAAGCATGATATAGTATAACATTTTAGAGCCAAGTCAATTTTAATAGATTGGCAACTGTATTCCCACTTAAATCTGTCAAAACGTGGTTCTTAATTGGGCTTCGGTATACTAAGATGTCACTTCGGTAACCTTGACTTAGCTCCTCTTGATATCCACACAATATGATTTCTTTCAGTACAATAATGAAGTTCCAGTTAAAATTAAAGTCATCTTAAATTTTACGCGTTGAAATAAAAATCTTTACAACATTGTTAGTCAGGAAAGCCATAAAATTCGTGCCAAAACGTGCAGACCACTCATTTTGATTTGGACAGTTTTATGGCAAATATTTGGAGAAATAATGCAAAAAACTTTATTGAAACGAAAGTTGTCCACGCTGTGAACTCAATTTATTGCATGTGACATAACGACAGGTTTTTAAGTTGTTTTTAAATTTAGTTTTTAATTTTATTTTTCTTCGTTGTTGTTTTCATATTTATGCATAATATTGTGTAATTATGATGAATTTCGTTTATATCCGTGTGTCAATAGTTGCATTCATGTTTCTTATGTAACCATTGTGCCTAGGTTGTGTCAGGCTGTGTGAAAACGATGATTTTGTGAAAAAGAGAGGTTTGTTTTCCTTTTTTTTTTCAGGTAAGGATGAACAGATTTTACGAGAGCCTATAATATTCATAAACATAAAAACTCCTAAATCAAGATACGTCAAGAGATTACGAGTAGAAACTGCGGATATCATTATTCAATAGAAAATTTAGCGTCAATCTATGAAGGTACAAGACGGTACTTGTTAAAGAAAATGTTAACGAGCAATAATGAATAGCATATTCTTAACGGCTGCAGACATCCATCAGCCGTCAATTCGAAATTACTTTTACCAATAAAGTGTTATGTTATCGCCTCTCTTTCCGACTAAAATTCATAATTTAGAAACTTCTCACGGCCTGGGGTTAGAATTAGAACGCGACGCACGTGATGGACGACACCATCCTCGATCACTGTGAGGTAATCTGTATTCAAAAACATGTTTTTACGAGACATGCAAGTCGCTCGCCTGCACGCGTCACGCTTGCTCATAACAGTTCAGTACCATCTGCAATTTGGAACTTCAACAGATCAAAACCCTATCCGGCAGTGCACTGCGCTCGTCACCATGAGATTATATTAGGTATTAAATATCTTTGTGACCAGTAATTTGGTTGAAACATTGCCCTTCCATTCGGAACACAGTAATGTTGGCACGCTACTGCTTGGCGGTTGAATAACTGACTCTGCAAGAGCGCTACACTAAAAAAAAAAACAACAAATAAAAGAAATAAGCTCGGTGGAGTGACCGATCTCAGGAGTTCTATAACGTTACACATCGATTCTTCGTAGAAGAATACACCTCATACTGATATGATTCAATAACCAGTACTGTCTGATGGACTTTCCATTCCACTTCATATCGATCAGCACTATACTCTAAATCATAGACTTTAAATAAAGGAATTTTTACGCCCCCAAAAGACCTCAAGCCGGCGTTGGCAATGCTACTGAAAAAAATCGGAATTTTAACAGATTTTTTTAAAAAGATTTACCGATCGACCGATACGTTTTTGCTGTCGAAGTAATAACAACCGAATTTATGTAAGGTCCAATTATTTTTTTTGCAAAAATGAATATGCTAAGTCAATAAATAAAAATGGCTGATATGGAAACACTTGTAATATTATGAAGCCATAGGTACTACGTAAGAAAAGTAGCAGAGTTAATAATAGTTGCTACGTAACTTAAGGTGCTGGTCAATAACAACGCGAGGAAAAAAAACGAATCTCACGACTGGCGAGTGATTGCGGCTGAGGAAAAAATTTGACAAGCGTTTTGGAGAGCCTTTAAAGGCAGTTCCGTAGGTCTGATATTTTAACATGTAACTTCTAAGTCTTCAACCTTACTAAAATCAAGTCAAAACTTGAACGATTTTCACTGTTACTTCACTGCTCTAAACGCTGCTTCTAAAATATTTATTGTAGTGATCTTGATACATCTCATCACGTCCTCATCGGATGTAATTTCTAACATAATATTTTTACAAGAAGCCAAAAGCTCAAAAAAATATCATTGTCAGCCTTTGACAATCTACTGCTGCTACTTCCCTTTATCCATTATCAAACTGTATCATACGTGAAAAACATCCATACTTACATACACGTACACCGGAAAAAACATTACCCTCCTTGTGAGCAGTCGGGTAACAAGTCAATTAGGAAAGTTCTCAGTCACGTACTACCACCAACGGCCCCCAAAACTATTGAACTTTAGTGAAAAAAACATCCCTCCAGAATATTCCCGGAAGCGCCCGTCCGTGATTGAATCTTTCATCTTGGGCCGTGGGTGTACTCAGGCGTTGGGCAACTCTCCATATACATTCTATAAGTAAAATCAAAAATTACCCTCTATAGATGCCACATTATTTATTTATTATTATTTATTTATTTATTTCATTACAACTATTTTTACAGGATAGCACCCAATATAATACAAGGCCTTTGGTGAGATCTAAAGTCAACAAAGAGTAAAATTCGGATTGCAGGCACTGGGAAAAAGGCGTTCCGATTGGCCGTTATCAAATTAAGGCCTGTGCACGCCTAGCAATGAAAGAACCAAAGTTAATTTTTGTATGTGTGATATGTTACACGCCTGGTGTACTTCAATCGAAATGGAATCTACAGTTTTGGGGTAATCTGTGCCTACAACTTACGAATTACATCCTTCTTACCCCCGACGTCCAAAAACGAGAGGTGTTATACGTTTCACACCTATTTCAGTCTGTAGCTTTGCAGCGTAGCTCCGATATGAATGGACTAATTCCAATGCGTGTATTTTTAAATTGAAAGCAACTTTATGCGTGATTGTTCTTAGCTATATAGAGAACTAACTGTAACCCGCGACTTCGTTCGCGCGGACCTACAAAAAAAGAAAACAAATAGCTTATGTCCGTCTCCGATCCATGCTATATATTATATGCAAAAAGATGTTCAGCCGTTTAGCCGTGAAAACGCGACAACAGACAGACAGAGAGACAGAGTTACTTTCGTTTTTATAACATTAGTTAGAATATATTAGCTACTAGCTGAAGCCCGCGAAGCTCGGCCTTCGGCCTCGCTAAACTCTTTGTAAAACCCTTGTCCTCACAAAAAAAAAAAAAAATTCATCAAACTCAGTCCAGCCTTTCTCAAGTTAGCGCGTGACCAGGAAAAATATGGGTTCATTTTTATATATATAGATATAGGAGGGTTATGATTTTGACAGTCTTTTAAGATGTATCTGCAGTAAAAAGTAGCTCCCTGCAAGCCTGCCACAAACTCACAGATAATTTTATTTCATTCTGACGTTAGGTCGAACTTTCGTTTGCTGTATTATACACATTTAAATTACCAAAACATCGCCTCTAATCGAGATCAACATTAATAAAGCCAAAATTTGACTCCTTTTCATTCATCGTCTTCCCCCTGCAGTAAAAACCTTGCTCCGTCCCATGCCTCGATCCGACACTCAGCTAGATATAGTGATAGATGGATAGTTACTTAATAGTTTTTTATGGTTATACGAACGCTTATTAGTTTTTTATGTGTTCATGACGATGGTTAGCGCGTTGAGAGATCGATTGTGTTGGAGCTATGGGCGATGGCATTTAGATGCTCAGCTTCATTATTATTGGGAATATATAATAATGGTTTGTTTAAAATGTGACTCGGTTTAAAACCTCTATTGGCGATTTTTTTAATGTATATTTTTTTGGGTCTCGTGTATTATTGCTTGCTATTTATATCTTAAAGCTTCTATGAGACATGAAGACGTTTTCGGAGTGACCTGGTACGACTCTGCAGAGTCCACCTGGGGAATAGCAAGCTATGCAACTGCCAAGCAGTAGCTTGCAAACATTACTATCTTTGGGATTAAGGGGCAATGCTTTTCAGTGAAATCACCGGGCATACGGAAATTTAACAACAGCGCAGTGCATTGCCGGGCATGGTTTTAAGCTGTTGTAGTTCAAAAGGCTTTGTTATGGGCAAAAGGGACACTTGCCATCTGGCGAGCAATTTGCTCGTTTCGTCACACAGCAGTATACCTACAACAAAAAGAAGAAAAATATATTTGAAAGAGAACAGGCAAGACAAAAAAGCTTCAAGGAACTTTAATTCCTAATTAACTTTTAACTTTAATTCCTAGTTCCTAGTTTAGCTCATAAGTAAAAAGTGTGGAAAATAAATTATTATTATTGTTATTTAAACAGATCCTACGTTTCAGTGTAATCTAATCATATCCTTTAAAACATCGGTACCATAGGGCGCTTAAGAAGAAGAAAATAGGACTAAATTAATCAAAAAAACTTAAAAAGGGTATTATTGTCATAACGATTTAAGTATCGAATTGATACAAAACACTAAAGGATATCCGGTTCATGAATCGAACCTTGGATCCCACGCCCACGACATCAAATATCTTTTTTTTTTTGTGGATAATTTAACAAATTTAAACAGCGCGTCAATACTTTTATCTTCCTAAGGCGGACCCGATCGGAAACGGGATTTTATCGAAACGTGTAATACAATTGAAGTTTTTATTCGAATGCTCCTGAATGTCAGCCCGAGCTTGCGCAAGTCTCTGCCGGGCCCTTTGATCCTCTCATTACATTAAAGAGCAGGACGCGAACGGAAGCGTTTGTAAATCAAGTGGAATAGTCCGTTTATCTAACATCGATTGTCAAAACACGCACACAAATCAAACCATGGGCAGTGACCACGCGACGACTCCCACAATACTACTTCCGCCGCCTAAAAACCATCTAACAAAAGCGTTAATGTGTCAAGAGCGGGCCGCAAGTTGCGGTAGGACCCCATTTTTACACTATCAACCATTTCGTCAACAAACCGTATTAGGTGTGAAAAGTCCAATCCCTTTTTAGACACGAACATACAAAGACAATCTTGTCAATTTAAAGCAATAAAATTCCCAGCGCGCGAGTTATCAAGAAAGCCGATGTATCTATGCGTGGAACGGGTTTCTGATAACACGAGCCCGGGCGTTGGCCCTTTCGAACTTTCACACGGACACATGTACGAGAATGTGCGGTACATCTTGAGACGGATGTCGTCGCAATTACGAGCGGCTGCGATTATTATTGCGCGGTATTGTGCCGCCAAATTGCAGCATCTCGGCTTCCCATCCGGTCTAACGCCGGCGACGTAGCACTTTGAAATGCGACCTAATCTGTGTGTGGCAGGTTTCATTTCAGTGTAGTCGGGAGTGTATGACGCGGCGTCTGCAGGACGCGGCCCGGAGAGACTCCAACTTCCGACCACTGGCTAATAAGAGACGGACAAATCGCAGGTGAATGAATGGCACAATCGCGCGAGGACAATGCAGTCTCGGCGAGGAGATACCGCACGGACACCTGCGGCGGGAATGAAAGGTAAACTCTCAGATTTATGGTGCTGAATGTAAATGCGCTTGCGATACAGCGTTCCGAAGAAAATCGCGCCTTTCTGCCGTCACAAAGGCGAAGTAGATCAATGCGTCTATCCGACTGTGAGCACGCGAGATTCATTCTCCGCATAATACACCTCCATTCTCTATTCAAAGTGATGCAGAATGACAATTTATGTTCCTTTCTGAATAAGACGAGTTTCTAGAACGCGCCTGATGAGTGGTCGAAAAATTTGCAATTTCATTTCTATGATTGTTTAAATAGACAAGACAGTGTTAATGTAAGTGTTAAGTTAATGTATTTCTTACACGCTTGTAGTTTACTTGCAATTTTTGTATATAAAGGTCAAATCTTGCAACTCCATTTTAGTACAGTTGAACACTCAATTGAACAAGGGGTTCAATTGAGTTGAATTTAGACATGCCTGTCAAGTTTCGATGACAATACAATATTGACAGCGAGCCGATCTTATGACGGATACAGAAGGTGGAAAACGGAACTACTCAGTAACTAACAGTAGATTGATGGAGTTTGGACTCATTTTGATCAGCGTACGGTTCTAATATCTAACGGAATTTATAAAAGCTTGTCTGGAATAATACATATATCCACAAAAAAATATACTTATCTATATAATATATCTGACTTTTTACTCGGTTTCGTGTTTAATCGATAATTAAGCGTACTTTGATGCTAATATTCATTAACGATCGAAATGTTTTGATTATACGAGTAAATTACACATTTATAGCACAAACCGGTATTTTCTCAAGTACGTAAGAAAGGAAGAAGGACGAAGGAAAGAAGAAGGTAAGTAAGAGGCATATAAATGCAGGAATACTTGTCAAATAACTTTAGGGCTACAAGAAGCAAAAAGACTCACTCAGTCCAATCTATTGCTGACTCACATAAAAATTCATAGTCTGTGCTCTTGTGCTTTATTCATACATTAATAGGTATTCCGAATTCACCGACGTAGAATTTCCTAGGGCAGGGCCCTTATACTAACCAGTTACCTACCAGGAAACCATAAGTCATAAGAGCCTTTCTTTCTAAAATTAATCAATCAATGACTCATATAATGACTATGGTTTATAAGACTCAAGTCAAAGACGGTCAAACTGGCGAGGAAATCATTTTAAGCTTATCATAAAAATTACGTAGTCGTTGCGCACAGCAGCAAACTCCATTTAAGATTGTGTTATTTCTCAGGACAATGCCCCAATGGTAGCTTACTAAGTACCAGGACTACATGAGTCAGCGGCAGCCCTTCTGACCTGGTTCGCACGGAGCAGGCGCAGCGTTATATGACGCGGCTGTAGCTGTATGTACCAGGCTAGAACTAGTTCACTTCCGGATGCTTATCCTGAGCAGGGAAATGAAGCGATGAATGGTGGAATCAAATGATTATGCTAACTGGGTACTTAGACGCTGGAGTTATAGTAGAATTATTTAAACCAGACGCTGTGCCCGACAACTGCCTTACATCATTATCATCAACAATGCTGGCAATTGATTAAGTTGTTTCGTCATTTAGGAACAAACACATTTCTACACTAGGCTACTAATATCATACAACTACAGAATAAATACGACGTAGCATTGGTAAGCTCAAGTTTTGTCGATTTAAAATTCAATGCAGCAGTTAAATGAACTCGAAATAATTTGGAAAAAAAATACTAAAGAAGAAAGATTATCAAATCGAGCCCTAAATTACATAGCGATGCTCGACTAGGTTTTCTTATCCGATCACCAATACAGGCAATGGAAGACACTTTCAGTCTTTGGATGGGTGACCGCGAGCAGCATACTGAACACTACCGTGAGATGGATGACATGTCTAATTGTGGGTCCCATGTGTTTGTCTTAAAACTTGGTCGTCTCGACCCTCGGTAGCATAAAAAAAACGTTTAGTCGTGTCAGATGTTTTCATCAGAGCTATAGCATTTGCACCGCGACAAAATCTTTTGGTTATGCACGAACAGGACACAGCTATGATTATGTATACATTTGTCTCATTTTCACGACATTACGATTAGAGAAGATTTGGCCAGCCAAGGCTGGCCAGGGCTGAAGTTAGTGCAAAACTTTGATCAGCAAACATATGACCGCAGTACTAGCACTAGAAATAGTACATAGCCTTTTGTAAATGTTTTCATTGTGGTTACGGAATCATCTGATCAATTCAAGAAGCAAAGATGTCTGCAAGCCCTTCGGCATACGTCCGGTGAGGCCGGTCTAGCAGACGCCGCGACCTTGGCCGAGCTAGCCGCCTTCCGACACATTAGTTACTGTAAGTACTAGTATATACCGATCTGTGGTTCAAATGATGGGTAGTGAGCTAAGAGAACATGTGTGTTTCTTCGTTAAGTTAAGAATTGTTGAGGAGGATTAAGTGTTACAATTAAAAGAAAAAATATAAACTGCAAAATGTAGCCTATGAAATTCCGGGCATAAAGAAGGATCCAACGACACCTCACTCATCAAAATTGGTCGAGCCATTTAGGCTACAAGAGGTAATACGCGAAGGAACACACAAACGCACTTACTTACAAACTTACATCCTTACATACATTAACTGATAGAATACTTAAATCATATATAAATATTGAATTATATCATAGACAACTTTTTTTCATTCATTATTTATTTTAGGCTTATGTTTATTGACTGATTACCAGATATAGTAAAAATGTAACATCTTGCTATCCTAATAAAGCAAATGACTCCAAACTATCATTGTTACCACAAAAATAGTAAATGACCACCAAAATTTTACCACCAAAAAAAAGGGAAACCAAAAAAATTGTTGCAGTTGAAAAGTAACCTAGTGTTCGGGGCCATTATATTATGTTACAGGTACTTTTTAGCTTTTCTCCGACGTCGTCATTATACTTTATTTGGTACTTTTTTTTTTATTTCCCTACATATTATTGCAACTATAATGGTTTACTTAAGTAGTATTTCCTCGCTAAGATTGGTGATCATTTATTACATTTGGTCTTCGATTACAATTTGAATAGTGTTTAGTATATTTTTTTAGTAAGATAGCTTAGTCTCAAGTCAATATATTTAATCTCTTTATTTAATAAATAATAACTTGTATGAAACTTGAGAAACAGTGTAGGATATCTAAAAATCTATAATAAAGAAAATTATGCAAGAACATTTTTCAATTACATCTTCAGAATTTTTATTTGATTTAAAATTAAGGAAGTGCGAGCTAGAAAGAACGAAAATCGTATTCAAAACCTGAAAGTCTAAATTTAGCAAGTTTCCATAATGGAAGCATTCTTAACTTTTTAATATTTTGTAATTGTTACGAATGCAACTGTATGACAATAAAGTATACTCATTCAAAAGAAATTCAACATTACTACGCATGCTGAATTGAATGTGAAAGAGCTAGCAGAATTATATTATCAAAATTTAAAAACAATAACAAAGTATATCTTAAAAGCTGCATAATTTTTGCATGATCCCCTATAATGACGACACCGCATCGCAATTTGCCCATAGATAAACTACAACAATACGGCCACAGGGCCTATCTGTCGACCTTTTCATCGGACGGATAAAACCTTTTTTCCTCTCTGTAGTAATAAATATTATTATGGGAATAAATATCAATGCGAATAAGCGCTTCGAGGTTGTGGCAGCGGAAATAATATTCGTACAGGCAGTAAGTTTAGTAAACCACCTTACGCGAATGTAACTATGTTTTACAGTTCCTTTTGAACCGATTTCCAAAAAAAAGGAGGTTCTTAAGTCGACTGTTGTCCAAAAATTTTTATTATCTCAAGCTCCAACTTTTATGAACCGTTCTAGTTTTGTTTCCATGGATGTTCTTCCAAATAGATCTCAATTTTATTAAAATTCAGTTCTGATAATGGGAATTGAGAGAACTCCTCAAATATTACAGGCATATAGCGTTTTTAGTATTTGTCAAGTTGTTGTGTATCAACAAGTCAACCATTTGCATTCAGAAAGTATCTTTTCGTGAAGCGGAACTGACGAAGAAGACCACAGATGGCCTTGTGATGTTAAATCTCTGTATGCCCAGTAATTTTGCTGGAAACATTGCCTGCATGTACCTTAACTGTTTCGGAATAATTTAATTTTACGAGTATAATAATTATTTGCTTATTGAGATTACACACACAGATTGCAGTAGTTTCTGATAGTACTGCTATAAACTAAAGTAAGGCTAGCACTAAAGTAGTTTTTCTACTGTAGCCTTACTACTACTACTAGCCTTACTGTCACGGCCGTCTTGTGCTGCACACCATAAGGCATTTCTGTAATTGGCAAAAATGAAATCTACAAGTAAATGTCAGACCACAACGTAATCTACCGTAATAGCGCTTTGGCGCTGCGCAGGCGCGGACGGAGTAATAAGCCCGAGTTTATTAGCCAGTGACGAGCATGCGATATATTTTAATTCACTTAAGTTTTAGTGCTGACTGCTGACTTAATGTTACTCAACGAAGAAGTCGACTAAAATTTAATTATGAGTTCCGAACATGACCATTAGTTGTATTGATGAAATACATAAATGATTTAAGGCAAACGACGATAAAACTAATTTCGATAACCAGGAATTGCACAAACCTAAGCAAATGCATGTCATATTAACACAAGAAATATATCATGTAAGTGCCTGTTTGAGCACAAACATCAATTTTAGTGCGACTCGTGTAAACATAGCTGACAAACTTTACAGAACCGCAAAACGCACGGAATAATGGTTACAAAATTTATTCTCGCTTACAATACAATACGAACACAATACAAATCAAGACGCCATTTAAGTAATACGAGTAAGTTATGAATATAATATTCTTAACTTAAAACTGTTTACACTGTGACAACTTTCAAAGCGACCACACGTGCTTACCATACGAAAGTACAATGGAGCCCATAAAAATAAAACTCAATTGAGTAGATTACTCCCATATTTACCATCGAGCTATGGACCCTTATTCCGTAAAAGCCATAATACCTAAATCAAATTGAATGTAATTGGGTGTTCTTTGTAAGGGAATACTCGTATAAGGTTGGTGTTTAAAGGCGTTTATTCTTATAATTCTGGGGAAGTTAGTAAAGAGTGCCCCGCTGCGTCTCTTGATGTCTCGCGTAAGGACGGTGTTCGGTGTTTTGTAGTACCCTGGTTCGTGGGACTCTACAGAATTTCAATAAACTTTACTAAGTTATTATGGGAGATTTATGAGCGTATTTCGAAATAGGCACTTGAAAGGCTTTCAATGTTCAGATATAATTACATATTTATAGTTCGATTTGTTAGAGAAATGAGGCGCTATTAAAGTTACAAATCTGGTATGTTAAGTAGTTTCAAAAATATCGGATTCATGGGGATAAAGACAATTGCGAAAGATTCACAAACTATTAAATTTTCCTCATGCTCATGCATGTTAAGGACTCCATATCTCAAAAGGAAAAAAGTAACCCTTATAGGACCATTTCGTTGGCATCTATGTGCCTGCCAAGACCAATTTTCCCAGAAACGCTTGAAGGTATTAAGTTGGATTCAATATCAAAGATTTAGGTCTATGGTCTCTTGGAGCCGTAAAAAAAACGATCTTCTAAGTCTACACAATAAAAAACTACAGCCATTTATGCCGCATATTTTGTCTTTAAGTAAATCAAAACCTATAGGGTACTTCCCGCTGACTGACCTCGGGTTCCTGAAATCTTCTCGTATCTTTAATACTTTAAGCAGGCTTTCATATCCTAATCCTAATTAATATTATAAGCTCGAAAGTAACTCGGTCTCTATCTATTTGTCTCTCTATCTGGGTGTTTGTCGCGCTATCACGGCTAAACGGCTGAACGGATCGACCTGAATTTTTGCATATGTATAGCATAAGTTAAGGATCGGAGTCGGACATAGGCTACTTTTTTTTGTAGTTCCACGCGAACGAAGTCGCACGTAACAGCTAGTTTTGAATAGTGTTAAGTATATTTTTTTGGTAAGAGAGCTTTTTGTTAACTATAATATAACTATAGCACTGTGGCACTAACCACCTATCAGTGAATTATCGGGTAGTGTGACTAATCCCAACTGTTTTAATCCTCGTTAAATACATAACATAAAGTTGGCGACCGATTCCTTCCGAAAATCTGATGATATTATATCGGAACCGACTTTGAACTTAGTGTGAATCACCATGGAGCGTAAATATTGTGAATCTAACATGCAGTAGAAGAAAATACTATAATTTGACATGTGTGCAGTGCTGTTGATGTAGCCATCGCTGTGAGTAATTTAACCAAATATGTTAGTAATTAAATAGTAATAAATACACTAGTTGTTACCCGCGACTTTGTTCGCGTGGACCTACAAAAAAAATTGCCTATGTCCGTCTCCGATCCTTAAGCTATAGATATGCAAAAATTCAGGTCGATCCGTTTAGCCGTGATAATGCGACAAACACCCAGACAGAGAGTAAGACATACAGAGCGGTAGACAGACAGAGAGACAGAGTTACTTTGGCATTTATAATATTATTTAGGATAATGCGTAACATACCTTAATAAGTATTAAAATCGTTAAAAAGGCTAAAATATCAAACCGATTTTTATGATGTTTACGGAGAAGCTAGTAGGTATCGTATCAGATTTTTTAACAAGCACAATGCAGATTTCCATTTATTATAACTTGTCCCCCATAGGCTGTCTCGCTCGCGTATTTTCAACATTTTTGATAAAAACGTCATTGATTGAGAAATAAACAGTCGGTTAACTTAACCCTACCGTGAGCGTGTCACGACACGCGCTCGACAGGTTTTTCATAAAAACTACCATTTTTGATTGACCGTATGCAAAAAATTATATCTGGTCCGTCGGGGGTTTTTTGCTAAAATAGGTATTTTTTTCAAATGTGATCGGGGCGGGTCTTGATCCGTTCAGGAGACGGCCTATCATCGGGTGGCTCTGTAACTTTTATGAATGAATCAAATGATACTCAATTTATTGGACCAATTTATCGTGTTATCAAAAAGTCTATTTATAGTAAAGGTCCAGACGACGCGACATCGTCATCATTACCTTGTAGAACCCAGCATTTGAGTTAATTAACAAAAAGTACATGGGCTGATGTTTTGTGATGTTTTTTTAATTTATTTGGGATGTTGCTATGCCAGTTTTAATGACGAAAACGGACACAAAAAAAGCTAACGGTTTTCGGAGATAAAGGAAGGAGGGTTATGGAGAAAAAACTTGTCAAGCTTCGCTTTGTCTACTGATTGTTTAATAATAACAATATTTTGTGGAGAGGTCTAGTTTTTTAAACTCCACATAATGTGTTTCTTGAGCAACTACACGTTCACTGTTAAAATAAAGCAAGCTTGATTCAATCAATAGATAGCAAACAAGGAGACGGCCAGCCAGATATTCAATATTTACCGTCGCCTATGAAACTTTGTAACACCATACAGTCGGTCGGCTACATAGCTACGTATGTAACGGGTATCACCGAACTTTTGCCGACATTAGATCTCTCAAAAATTCCATAATGTATATCTTTCACAAATATCGTAGATGGAAGCTCCATCCACATTTATGAAGGAATGAATTAATTCTGACGTAGACTAGTGGCATTACGCAGTAGCAAGATATTCAAAGTTAATCTATTCAACAGTACGCACGCACATCCTTTATCGTGCCACGCGGTTTCATTCACAGAACAAAAGTAATGGTGCATCTACATATTTGTATTTACATTACTATCAGCCGTATCTAGGGTCGTCCTTCGCGGAAGCGTGGGGTTATCGATACTCCGTCACGTCAACAAATCGATAACATCAAAGAAATCGATTTTTGAAACCGTACAAATCGACGCCCACATCAACGATACAAATTCCTTCAAACTTAGTTAAGCAAAGAATATGCTATCAAAGGACGTATCATTTGATAGAATATCAGGAATTGCGGATACGAATTGCGGATGCGAATTTCATTCGTCTCAATAAAACGAAGTGTTGCATATCTAAATATAAACCGAAATAAGATCAGATCGTAAATGAAACGAAAGCAAACCAATAAAACGAGAATGTCGTTAATGATAATGAGGCTATATAATATTGGCGGAGTTATGTCTTCCTTTCACAAATCAGTTAGATATATATTTTATTTGACAATTCGCATAACATTGGCATTTTTTCGAATCGAAAAAAGCTCAATTTAGATGTTAAGTCTTTCGAAAGAAGTTTCGTATCTTACCTCCAATGGTAATTTAGAGAGCCGATACTTTTTTGGTATGGACTGTCTACATCTAGATTAGATTGTTATTTATTTAACCTAGGTAGACGCTATGATCTCAGACATTGATAACGGATATTGTAAGAACAATCAAATTGCTGAAAGCAAAGTTATAAAAACTATATCACAAGTAACCGAACGTGCAAATAGTGATGGCAAACAAAAGACACATAGACGCTTTTTTCTGCAGACTTAGTCTAAAAAGCTGAGTCCACAATAGAACACAGAATACACTTTTCAAAGTATATTTTTCGGAAATTCAAAAGTTGTAAAAAATCTGAATGAGTCAAAATTCCGTTATTTCATTCACTACACAAATGAACCTGCCGCGTCGTCGCCACGATCATCACAACAACAAATGACTAAATTTTGTCCAAAAAAGCGCGAGAATTTCTCGGAAGCAACGCGACACCAACCAGGAAAATGTAAGGAATTCTTAATTGAAAACGTGTACTCACATCGAATCGATAGCTCGTTGATAGATATGGATCTGCCTGATCTGTAACAAAGCACAAAAAATATATCAGTACAAAACAACTGTTGCTAATCCGGTTGAATGAGTCTAGAAAACAGAGCTAGTACGGGGACTGGCTTAACATTTTTATGAGTGAACTTTTTGCACATCTTGTAAGCTAGGCCGCTCTGGTGCTTATTTTCTAGCGATGATTTCTTGTTGTGACACTCTCTGGAGGTACACACTCCTCACCAAAACACGGTCAGTGACGTAAAACACATCTCAACACGTGTTCCATGTCATTACCAATCCATCAAGCGGTCAAACGCTGAAATATTGAGTAATTTACAAACCCAGTGTTGGTGCCTTGTTACCACACCGTAACATTATAACAAGGCTTATTTCCGAAGTCAATGGTAATCGTCAGGTGCTTCAAATTAGACCCACTAATGGAATTGCTTGAGCTTTTAAGGAGGTACTCCCTTAATAAAATCAGTCGACTAAGTGCAGTTGCTTTCTAAAACTTCAATTTACAGGTTTATAAGCAAACGCTGTTCAAAACAGCTGTTCCATACATTTTGTCGAGTGTCATTGTAATTTTTCTATGGAATAGCTGTTTTTTCTCTCTCGATTTTACGGTTGGTCCCTACACCAACACCAACTAATCAACCCTTGGTTGATTAGTTGGTGTGTTGCGTTGAGCCCTTTTCGGCTTAGCATACCCTTTCCTTATAACCCTGTATATCGAGTTATAGATAGAAAACAACCTTCATCAATTATAAATAAAGAATGTCTAATGTCATCTTCATCAAGCCTATATTTTATTTACCCCCCTCGTAGGCCTCCTAATGTATACCACCGAGCTCGGTCATCTGCTCTTTCTTTCTCCTCTGTATATTCTGGCTCCAGTTTCAGTTTATGCTGGTCGTTATTCTACCTGGCCACATTGCGTGTTACGTTCAAAATATCGTGTCACAACTTCATCTGAAACTTTTTTTGACCATTTCTTGTGTAATAAGCATCGGCCGTTTCGCTAGCTCTACCCAAGCAAGCGTTTTTGTTAATAAAAAAGCGCTACGAAAAACCACTCAACTGATCAAAGAAAATGCCGCGAAACGGGAGAAGCACAACTCAATAATTAAAGGCTGCTCGTTACTCGCAACTCATCGACACCAACATTAATTAAAGTTTTATAGACTTCTTTCCCATCATGAATGCGCATTCCAGCTATCAATAGCGCGTTCGCTCATGCAGCTGAAGACATGCCAAGCCGCGGGCGTGTTCTAGTACACAATAAAAATGATTGCACAGTATAAACCGATCCTTTTATGTGGCGGTCGATAAACTGGTCCGGCGCAAAAAGAACGGCAAAAACTAGCCGCGATCAATGCTCTGTGCCATTCTGGAAATGCTAATCTCTATTCTGGACCATAAATATAATATACGCTGCATATAATACACAATATATGATACATTTGACTGCTTTAGTTTCGGTTGTCGTCGATATTGTGATCTGGATTGTCCTAAAACTGTGGCCAGAACCACCGGAGGACGGGCACTAGCCTCCCCCCTTCTTAAGTGGAAGGCCTTTTTCGATAGACTAGCTGAAATTCCGAATTCAAAAGACATGCTCACTGTGAACTGTGATCAATTTCATCACAAGCTCTTGTAACGGTTCGTTACCCTTGATATTATTTTCTAGTTGAAACAGATTACTCAAATTGTTAGCAATTAATTTATTGTTTTATATCTAATACTTAACCTACAAATACTTAAATCTAAACCACTACTTATTTTAATATTTAATCCGTACCGGTAAAATTATTACAATTGATACTGGAACATATTCTGCGTAAACGCAACCGGTGAGGTCGCGCGTCTTGGCCAATGAGCGGGGGACGTGAGGCGCGGGGACTAACGGAATCTGCTAACCGCGTCGACCTCTGAGCCGACAAGCGACTGCTGGCTGTTCTGGGAAGCGGACGCTACGTTCGATTCCGCCTCCATATCATTTTTCGCCACGCCGCTTATTTTAATTAGCTAAACTATTTCAGTTTAATCTGGTTAATTTTATTTATAATAAGTGCTGTGAGTTTACCCCGAATTGGGGTTCTCCCGCACGACTAGTGCTTAGCTGCTTCGGTCCTACTGGTTGGTCGGTGCTACCCCGCTGCCTTCGGGACTGCTGGACTACGAGTCCCCCTTGCTCCGTGGACCGAACCCACTTAGCGGACCTAACTCCGTGGGCCTTCACCGCTGCGTTGACTCCGCGCGCTGCTACCCAAGGCCAGTGTGTCTGAACGGTCGCGTAGTGCACTCCGGTCCATGAATGTAACCTTACCCCGACCCGAACTTAGCTTCATTTATTACTACTTCTATTTTTGTGCTTCATTCTGTTTTCTTTTTTTAAATATAACTTTGTTAACTTCCTTCTTGTTTTAATTGCCGCCTACTATATCTAGGTAGGATAACTAGGAACGTTACAATGGCGCCTTGCTACAAGTTACATTCATGACCGAAATGCGTTGCACCTCTTATTCGCTTTTGATAGTTTTCTTTGGTGTTGGCTATAAAATTAGTTTCTAAGGTTGATTTTGTGCTAAATCGACTTGTGTGTGTGTGGCATTTCTACTGTTTTTGTTTAGTTATTATATCTTGTCTGATTTCGATACCATTTTGGTTATTAAAAACATTTCTATTATTAAAAAAATACACACATATAAGTTGATAACTAATTATAAGGTGACTTGGTTGCATTTTGCATCTGCAATAACGTTTAAGTCATTAGTGTTATTTTGCTATTTTTTCTATTTTATATAATTGGAACACTCACCCAAAGGGCACAATGACTTATGTTATAAAATATCTTTCACTACAAAAGTCGGAACTAGAGTATGAGGTGGAGCTTCGAGGTGGTACTGGTGAATCTGTACAAGATCTTAGAAAGCAGATAGTCAAGTTGGCACAACAACTACCACCCGAAGATATCTTAGAGTCACACTTAGAACCTTCAGATGACTTAAAGGGGGTAAAAGAATCCCTGATTAAGTCACAGGGAAATATAGCTACATTAAAATCAAAATTTGATAAAAATTTATTTGCTAGAACTGAAAATTTACTGAATCATATTCATCATCGGCTGAACAGAATAAGTGTGGTCCCAGAAGTTGCTGACATTTATAAGGTGTGCACCACTAGTTTTAATGAACAGTATAGGGATCTTACAACCCTTAAACTCCACATGCCTGCACCCCAGACTAGGACTTTAACACCCACTATTACCTCCGAAACTACGAATGCTACTACCGAGGCCACAACTGCTATTGCTGTAACTTGTGAACGTAGCCTAACTGCTGATATTAGCAAGTTAAAATATTCAGGTAAGTCGTGCGTACGCTCATTTATTCAAAGAGTTGAGGAGTTTGTACAAGCTAGGAGAATTACCTACGATAAAATTTTATCCTTAGCTTTCGAAATTTTTGTCGACGATGCCCTGCACTGGTACAGATGTAATAGAGATAAGGCGCAGTCTTGGCAGGAATTGTGCGTATTACTTATAGAGGATTTCAGCAGTAGTGACTACGACTACAGACTTGCTGCTGAAATTCGATCGCGCACTCAAGGGGAGAGTGAAAATATTACAATTTACCTCTCAATTATGCATGGCATGTTCTCTCGGCTTGGTAAACCATTGTCTGAACAAGACAAACTTGAGATATTACTCCACAATATCCGACCATGCTACGCTGGCTCATTGACTGCCTCACCTGAGATTCAGAGCATTGACGCACTAAAATTAATGTGCCGGAATTATGAGAGCATTCAGTCGCGTTTTGCTCACTTCCATGAACCTCCGAAAGTGAACAGTTCTACACTGGCTCCTGAGTTCGCGTATAAGCAAACAGCGACCACATCGAATACCACACCGAATAAGTTCCGACCATACACCAACAATAGCTACTATAAAAATAACTATACTAATTCGAACCAACATCCATTTAATAAAACGAATTCTAATATTAACTGCATAAGTGAGAACTGCGAAACGAATTCGAAACAGGATGTCGATGTGGCTGCTTTTGCTACGGTCCCTACGAGACAAACTAGATCGATATATTGCCCTAGGTGTAGAAAAGATGACCATACGCTTAGAAATTGTAAGGAAGAACGCTTCCTCATCTGTTTCAAATGCGGAAGAAAGGACGTACGTTTCGTTGATTGTCCTAATTGCAATCCAGTTCGGTTAAATGAGTCAAAAAACTAATTAAAAAGGATTGCCGAAACAGTGCTATTGAACCGGCCGTTCAATGTAAAACTTCCATGTCCGAATGGAAAGAGTGGTTACGTTTTGTTTCTAAATTTTCTACCTTCAACACTGTTTCGTCAATCCGTGATAATAATATGCGCGTTAATAAATCTCGGCTTTATGTGTCGGTCACAGTCAACGAGAAATCACTGGCTGGACTTCTAGATACTGGATCCTCTGCTACCATACTAGGTAACGGGAGTCACGAAAGCTTATTAAAATCGGGTTTTCAATTGGAAACTGGCGATTTCACTCGGTTTGTTGCTGCGGGTGGTGAAAAGCTGGATTCCATTGGAATAATTCACCTACCATTAACCTTTCAAGACCGGACACATACTATTCAGGCATATGCGGTCCCTAATGTTAAACACGACTTAATATTAGGTATGGACTTTTGGCGGCTATTTCAGCTACTACCCAAAAATCTGGATCGCATCGCTTTCTATAAAGAATCGGAGGTTTCTACAACAGACGTGGACGACAGAAAACCTAAACTTCTGTGTTCCTACAATCATCTATCCGACGATGAAAAGAAAACGGCGGATGACGTGATTTCGCAATTTCACAACATCTCATACGAAAAACGGGGTCTGGGTCGTACATCACTAACTATGCATTCTATAGACACTGGGGATGCTGCCCCCATTCGTCAACGTTACTACAGGATGTCACCTGAGAAGCAACGTCATCTTGTGGAACAGTTGGACGAGATGTTGAAAGAAGACGTTGTGGAGCCATGCGAGAGCCCATGGTCGTCCCCGGTTCTCTTGATCCCTAAGAAAAACGGAGACCTACGTTTTTGCCTAGACAGTAGGAAACTTAATGCAATTACAAAAAAAGATGCGTATAGCCTGCCTTACATATCAGAGATTCTTGACAATCTGCGCGACTCTAAATACCTCTCAAGCGTAGATCTTTCTAAGAGTTTCTGGCAGATTTTGATCAGGGAAGAAGACAGGCAGAAGACCGCTTTCTACATACCTACCCGCGGCACATTTCAGTTTAAATCCATGCCCTTTGGACTGACTAACGCACCTGCAACCCAACAGAGACTAGTTGATACCTTATTCTACGGGCCCGAGTTTGAGCATAGGGTCTTTGTGTTCATCGATGACGTCATTATCGTATCTGACAGTTTTGAAAAGCATATATCATTACTACTTCGAGTCCTAAAAAAATTGAAAATGGCCAATTTGACAATAAACTACGAAAAAAGTCAGTTTTTTAGATCACAGTTGAAATATCTGGGTTATATCGTAGACTCCAACGGCTTGCACGCTGACCCTGAAAAAGTGGAGTCTATAAACAATTACCCCACTCCTACCAACCGCAAAGAAGTTAGACGATTTCTAGGAACCGCCTCTTGGTACCGAAGGTTCATCCTTAACTTTAGTAGTCTATCATCTCCCTTAAACAAACTGACATCTCAGGGTAAAAATGCTCCACCCTTCACTTGGTCCCCTGAAGCCGATAAGGCATTCAAGGAACTTAAAAAGTGCCTTGTCTCTGCACCTATACTTTCCTGCCCAGACTACTCCAAGCCATTTGAAGTTCACACTGATGCGAGCGACTATGGAATCGGCGCTGTGCTCACTCAGACACTTGACGGGCAGGAAAAGGTCATAGCGTATATGAGCAAATCCTTGTCTCACCCAGAGCGCAACTACAGTGCCACTGAACGCGAGGCGTTAGCCGTACTCATTGCTATCGAGCACTGGCGCTGCTACATAGAAAACGGCCTCAAATTCACTGTATACACTGACCACTCTTCACTTAGGTGGTTCTTAAATTTAAATAATCCGACGGGAAGACTGGCTCGATGGGGTGTACGATTATCTGCATACAACTTTGAGATAAAACACAGAAAAGGCTCCGAGAATGTTGTACCAGATAGCTTAAGTCGCTCAGTCCCTGTCACTGCCATTAACACTACAATGGGCAGGCCTACACGTAAGACTAATGATTCATGGTACCTAACTACGTTCAATGGATGTCAAACTTCCCCAACATCCTTTGTAAACTACCGCGTCACCGACGGAAAGCTTTTCCGCTATATGAAGTCGCTAAATCCGCTGACCAGAGAATTCGAATGGAAGGAAGTTATCCCGATGGAGTACCGACAAGATATAATCGCCCAAAACCATTCCGAACCTACATCTGGACATTTTGGCATTTTCAAAACGCATAAACGTCTGAGTTTGAAATACTTTTGGCCTAGTCTGCACAAGGATGTGATCAATTTTGTCACTAGTTGCGAAACTTGTCTCTCCTACAAGTACCCAAATCACACGACTCTTGGAACAATGGGTAGGCCCAAGGACTGCTCTCGCCCCTACCAAATGATTAGCATCGATTTGGTTGGACCCCTGCCTGCAACTAGGAAGCAGAACACATTCCTTCTCGTAATAACTTGCTGTTTCTCTAAATATTGCTTACTTTTCCCTATCAGACGAGCTACATCAGACATCATATGCAGAATACTCGAGGAAAGTGTTTTTCTCGTCCATGGGATTCCGAGCACTATTATTATGGACAATGGAAAACAATTTACTAGTAATATGATGCGCAATTTATTTGCTCAATATAGCGTCCCCAACGTCTACTACACACCACTCTATACCCCACAGATCAACACAGTAGAACGATACAATAAAACCATAATGATTGCAGTATCTACCTTCATTGAGAACGACCATAGGTCTTGGGACACTAATATTCCTAAAATACAATTTGCTTTGAACAGCGCGGTCAATGAAGTAACTGGTTTCACTCCATCCTTTCTTGTATTTGGACGTGAGCTACCAAGCGATGGTTCTCACTACGTTGATACTGATCTGGGGAATCAAATTATATTTGCCCCTCGGGACAGCTACGCCGAAAATTTAGGAGTATTACAGAAAATATTCGACAAAGTACAACTCTCGCTCATTAAGGCACACTCCCGTAGTGCCACTAATTATAATTTGCGCCGTAGGAACGTCGATTTCAACGTGGGTGACATTGTTTGGAAACGAACATTCTACCAGAGCGACAAGGATAGTAGGTTTTGCAAAAAATTGGCTCCAAAATTTATCAAATGTCGCATAACTAATAAGAAGTCAAAACTAGTATATGATCTAGAAGACATGACAGGTCACAACTTAGGGACTTGGCATGTTAAAGACTTCAAGTTAACCTAGAGGGTTTTGGATTTTTCGTAGGAAAAATCCTAACCTAAAAAAGGGGGTATGTAACGGTTCGTTACCCTTGATATTATTTTCTAGTTGAAACAGATTACTCAAATTGTTAGCAATTAATTTATTGTTTTATATCTAATACTTAACCTACAAATACTTAAATCTAAACCACTACTTATTTTAATATTTAATCCGTACCGGTAAAATTATTACAATTGATACTGGAACATATTCTGCGTAAACGCAACCGGTGAGGTCGCGCGTCTTGGCCAATGAGCGGGGGACGTGAGGCGCGGGGACTAACGGAATCTGCTAACCGCGTCGACCTCTGAGCCGACAAGCGACTGCTGGCTGTTCTGGGAAGCGGACGCTACGTTCGATTCCGCCTCCATATCATTTTTCGCCACGCCGCTTATTTTAATTAGCTAAACTATTTCAGTTTAATCTGGTTAATTTTATTTATAATAAGTGCTGTGAGTTTACCCCGAATTGGGGTTCTCCCGCACGACTAGTGCTTAGCTGCTTCGGTCCTACTGGTTGGTCGGTGCTACCCCGCTGCCTTCGGGACTGCTGGACTACGAGTCCCCCTTGCTCCGTGGACCGAACCCACTTAGCGGACCTAACTCCGTGGGCCTTCACCGCTGCGTTGACTCCGCGCGCTGCTACCCAAGGCCAGTGTGTCTGAACGGTCGCGTAGTGCACTCCGGTCCATGAATGTAACCTTACCCCGACCAGAACTTAGCTTCATTTATTACTACTTCTATTTTTGTGCTTCATTCTGTTTTCTTTTTTTAAATATAACTTTGTTAACTTCCTTCTTGTTTTAATTGCCGCCTACTATATCTAGGTAGGATAACTAGGAACGTTACACTCTGCCTATATCTTCTAGGTTCCCAGTCTATCTCAAAAAAGCCCCATAATCCATAAGATAGATGACTTTGTTATTGGCCATTACTATCCCTCATTTAAACTGTAGGTGGTAATATGTCTAAATGATTATCACATCCGTTGATAGACACATCATGTATGGTTTTCTGACGTCAAAACATAGAAAAACAAGAAGATAAACAACGTTCACTAATGAAAGTTTGTCGATAAACTGGCTACTTCCCGCTACTTTGAAATCATAATGTATAGGGAAGACGTATGTCGTATCGCTAGTTTCAAGTCTATGAATTATATTCATTCGAGGAATATGGTAAAATATAGCGCAGACAGGTCATTATGTCCATTTATGAACCACAAACATTTGAATGGTCAGTAATTATCGAGCGCTAGACTTAATTGCTCTACATGATAGTTATTATGCAAGATAGACGAATGAGATGGAAATTGGATTAATTTAGTCGCGATGTTTTCATGATACTCAAATTACAGACAACAATAAAAGAAGTAGCAACGGGTACTTTCAGCAGATCGCCATATGCCTGGAAAGGTGAAAAAGCAAAAGAAATATGACAAGTAGCACTCACTGATCACGAATTCAACTCGTAATGAGATCCTAATCAGATCCTGCCGTAGCGTCGATAATTGAACTCGCTATAAAATGCAAATAGAGTTTAAAGTCATATTCACTGACTATCGATACTATCGTCGTCCCGGACGAGTTGACTGTCGTTAGTATTGATACTGATAAATACCAACAATAGATTGTCAAAAACTATCGGTGGTGAACCTCGTCCGGTTACTCGTCCTCTATTAATAGGGTAGTGACTATGGAAGTTCAATACTATCGATACTATTACATCTCATCAATAATATTGCCGCATTTTATGCTATAGATTTGCAATGTTGCAGTGCTATCGATAGGGGATTATCGATCAGTAACATTAAGTGAGATATCTCAGTACTGGTGATGGTATCCGAAAAAGTCGGCGTTCGTAATTTATTTGACACTAAATGGTATTACAAGTGCATCGTTATAGTATCTAACTAGGAACAATAGAAACCTTATATCATTAGTTCTACACAAAATTACATTTACATCTGTGAGTAAGTTTGAGTCACAGGGCCGAACCAATGAATTGTTCGCCAATGACTCAGAACCACTCACAGCCTGTTCAAAACGAACCAGGCTTATATTTATATCACTTCGAAGAAAAACAATCATGCTAGCAGGATAATATTAAAAAATCAAAATTATCTTTGCATTAATAAAATTTAATTAGTCTGTGAAAGGACGAAGCCGAAGAACTTGCGTTTCGAACTTGATTAGAACTTTATCGATAGACTTCCAACTCAAAAGTTTGGTGAAGTTACGTTACCCTCCTTTGAGGTTACGCTATTGAAATTAGCTGGACAGGAAAACATACTTCCTTGTTTGTTTTTAAATTTTATATTACAAACTTTCCATTCATTGACTGCAGGAAACTTTTACTTTACTTTTAATTTTAGATTTAAATTAGTTAGTAATTAGAGTTTAAATTAGGGAGGCCACGGTCTAAATCGATCTCCAAAAAGAAGATAAGACGTCATCATCAGCCCTCGTCATTCCACCGCTGAGCGTCTCTGCCACAAGAGACTGAACTCTGACAAAGAGAAAAATAAGTAACTATGCCAAAGTTAAGGAACAAACAAACGAATGAGAACGAAACTATAATAATATAATAACCACGACAACAATCGCCTACAAATTGATCATCAGTTATGGTTGCGACTCGTAGTTACCCAAAACAAACACGGAACCAAACGTACAATCAACGAAACAGTCATTGCACGCCGTAATAGTAAATAATTCAATTCTAATTCACCGATACAAAAAGACAAACATTGCGCGCCTGGACGCCATACATCATGACATTACACGCTGACATGACGACGCCTTCTAATTTAATTTTAACCACTTCTTTCGGCGGTCGTTCACCTACATTTTCAGAGGGAATTTGAACTTGTGACCTGCGCTTCCGCGGCGGTACAGCGTATGAAGCGTATCATTTAGTCGGACGGAGGCGGTCTCACACGCTCTGGGAATACAGACAGTATTTTGGCTTGCTTATTCTACGTTTTTAGGGTCCCTAAAAATACGCGTAGTTTTTAATGTCAATAAAGACCATTCTGGTTTTCCTACGTTTTAAGTCTTTTTGTGCAAACGAGTGGCGAGAAGAGCAAGTTAATCGCCTGCTGCTAAGCATCACGCTTGCCTATATCAGTATAGTTCAGTATAACCCAAAATTTTGAAGTTTTTTTTTTCGACGATTCCTTATATTTCTTAGTACAATCCATTTACTAAACACTTCTAACTACCTTTTAGGGAAGAAACCTACCGCATAGACAAAACATCCCGTCAACTTATCAATATCGAGCATTAAAGTCCTAGACTAGAAACCCAGTCACAACATCCTTCTTACCACCTCTTTCAGTAGAAGTCTACCGCATAGTCAAAACATCGTACGGCCTATCAAACTGTACCATTAGTGCTAGAAACCCGATCTCGACCGTCCGTTACAATCTAAACTACTATCGTGCACCAACGTAGATATGAGTGAACTATGAACCCTGACTCAATCCGATACAAAGCGGCGCGGAGCCGACGGATGGCGGTTCAAGATTCCGAGAAAGGATGTAGCCAGGGCAGGGCTTCTCAAACCCTAATTATGCATTTTGTATGTGATATTTAAAACTTTTTACTGGTACTTAAGCAAGAAAACTTTTTATTACTTTGCAATACTTCACGAGCTGAAATGACAAATAATTATATCAAGGTATGTTTTTTATACGTATAAATAGCATTCCGTGAAGAAATATCTAACTCATGATAAAAACCGCATCAAAAACCATTGTGTGGTTTAGGAGGAACAATCGGATATACAGACAGACAGAGGGACAGACGCGGAAAGCGACTTTATTTTATACCATTTATACATGTATCGTATGCTTGTAAGCTAAATATTTAGTCCGTTCAAAAACATCTAAGCCACATATTTCCCCCTGAATTATATTATAATCTAAGCACACATAATGGGTTTTCGTTGTTGACATCAACACAGAAGTTGTGCATCTACATCAGTCCATTGCGGAAGTCAATTAAAGAGCTTATACAACTTTACTAAGATTTATGTCGTCATTATTCCACTACGAAGTTCTTTTCAACAAATTATTCGTTTAAAACTTGAGTATCTGAATCTTTTGCGCCAGGTTCTAAACGTAGGTGCGCGAGATAAAAGGTTGAGAGCCACTGAGCTACGACTAAGTCACCAGTGGCTGGCACCAGAATCGCCAAAAATGTCTAACTCATTATCCTGCGAGCTGATATGTATTAGGTCATGATAAAAGTAGAACCAATGATTCGTCGAATAGTTCATTTTGAGCTGATTAGAATCGATGTTAAATTGCTAACAAGTAGTTTTTCTATATTTGTATATCGATCCCATATCATTTCGCTCATCATGACTCCAAAAGTTCACTTGTCGTTGTGTTTAAATTTTAAGTCGTGGGCAAACATCTGTACTTTTTTTTGCTTTGCCTTAGATGGCTTTGCTGTTCTTACCAATCTATTCAGCAGACAAAGGCGCCAGCCTACACCGATCAAATCTCAAAGCATCTGTCAATCGTAGTCTATGAGACAGGTAAACACCTAATAAGGCATCGCGGCATGATCCATCAGCTGCTATATTTAGCGAAGTGGCGGGCGCCCCATAAAATTTGAATGGCGGTAGATACCGTGACCTTACCAGCGTCGCAGGTCTCGTGATTCATACGCCTACAAGTGGCACATTGTTGGGCGTTGTCACTTGTGCAGAACCGGTCGTGAGGACTTTGGTCCTGTGCGAAGGTCATTCGCGATTTATGGATTATGTGAGGATGTTAGGATTTAGGAGGATACTGTCGTGGGAATGCACGATTTGTGGCCTCATAACCATGAATGATATATTATATTGATAATGTGTTATTTGACAAGTGATGGTGAATGATATGTTATATTGATAATGTGTTATTTGACAAGTGATGGAAACTAAAAAATATGTGAATAGAATCCTCAGAACAGTAAACAATGCTTCTGACATTTCAGTTGTCTATAGGCCGCGGTGACTAAAAACCATCAAAACCGTATCTATAGGGTTATAAGGAATGGGTATACTAAAACGGCCCATAGCACTCATCATTATGAACAACTTTTAGTATGAGACCAACGCTGAAATCGAGGAAAAAAACAGCTGTTCCATAGAAAAATGTCAATGACACTCGACAAAATGTATGGAGCAGCTGATTATTTTCTCTATTTCAGGTTCCAGGTTCCATAGTAAGAGTTATCATCATCATGAACACTATGAGCCTCTTTCGGCCTAGCATACCCTTTC
Source organism: Apocheima hispidaria (assembly GCA_947579745.1). Taxonomy (NCBI): domain Eukaryota; kingdom Metazoa; phylum Arthropoda; class Insecta; order Lepidoptera; family Geometridae; genus Apocheima; species Apocheima hispidaria. The sequence continues at coordinate 13,375,441 of OX388157.1, forward strand.
CTTATAACCCTGTATAACAAATCTCTAGTACCGCAAAGTCACGCCTGATGTTAAATGAAAGTTTTTTCTACGAGACGAACGTATATATTTATATTTATTTATATACTTCGAAGCTTTATTGGTCCTGATACGACTGCTGCTATATTCCTCTGAATTATAATATCAGGTAGGACAACAATATTGTATAATAACATAGAATTTTATGATCAACTCTGATCCAAACGATTTGCATACGTAGCTGATTTTCTCAACTAGGAATGGTGATCATCATAATTATGGTATTTATTATTATTAGCGGTAGTAACGTCTAACATTGTTGCACGTTCGTGCTATGTTAATGATGATGACTAACTTATGGTAGGCACTTACTTGCCAAAACAGCATTCCATATGTAGTAATTCTGAATGAAACATGCGGCTATTCGACAAATACATTGTGTTGAACAGTGAGTTGTAGAGCAATATAAACACATACGAGTACATACATAACATAGTAGATACTTTGGATTTTTACCTGACTGTCCATACAAGGTAATGTTTTTGGGGTGTATGTATGTTTGAACATATTACATGTTATGTTTGTGTGTTATTACCTCATGTAGGCTAAGAGGCTTGACCGATTTTGACGAGGCGTCGATGAATTCGTCGTTTAATTCGTCCTGAGTGACATAGGCTACATTTTGCAGTCGGTATTTTATTTTTCTTTTAATAATTTCACTTGTAATTTTAATAATAATACTTGTTCATTTAATTTTATTACTTGTTCTTATAATAATAATACTTGTACTTTTAATAATAATACTTGTTCTTTTAATAATAACACTTGTTCTTTTAATGATAATAATACTTGTTCTTTCATTAATAATAATACTTGTTATTTTAATAATAATATGTACTTGTTCTTTTAATAATAATACTTATTATTTAAAAATTAATACTTGTTCATTTAATAATAATACTTGTTTTACTAAGATTTGTTTAGTCAATGTATTCATAAGTAGCTTAGCCGTGATAATCTTTTCAAAAATTATGTCAAAGCCAATTATCGACATTCATGCTGCGGTGAAGCTAATTTTACAGGGAATAATTTCGGCAGCGCAACTAACGGTATCGAAACTTCAAATTACACACTTTACAGGAGAGCAGTTTAGTTTCATTTTTACTTATAATAATTTTGTTTTAGAATTAACATAAAAATGACTAAATGATACTTAATTTTACGTGTTACATTCTCTGTTAATTCTATTTCTGCTTGCTTTATAATTTTGTGTAATTCCTGATATTGTGATAAATAAATAAATATCTGGGACATTTTTGCACACACGGTCATCTGACCCCAAACTAAGCAAAGCTTGTAATATGGCTGCGAAAGACTGATATACGTACATATATATTTTTAAATACATACTTATACAGATATTAACACCCAGACATAGAACAATAACAAATATTCATCACATGAATGTTTGTCCTAAATGGGAATCGAACCCACGCCCCCAAACACAGAAGGTAGGTTCACTACCAACTGAGCCACCGGGGCAGTCGATTTTCCGCTTGTTTCTAGAAGCTTCGCCCCTAGTTTCGTATTTGCCCATAACTTCGGATAACTGTCTCCGTCTCATCCACAAATATTTTTATGTTACTCCACGAGCACGTGACCTCTGTTATTGTTACTGCTAATCGACAATTCGTATTCGAGAGGACACCGGAACAACACCGATTAGCTATTCCATTCACAGATTACACACATTACTCGGAAAACCTCCCTCGTCCCCATTCCGTAACCTGTTCCACGGAATTACCTTTTAGATCCTAATCAAAGGGGAGAACTGTTCAACCGAGAATCATGAGAATCCATCGAAAAAAGGTGTGAAGGATCGAATAACAGCGGGCGTGTTACTTTTAAAATTAGAGCACGTCTAACCTTGAAATTTATCTTTTAACCCGTAAGCTAACCATCCTTCTGGTGGTGCACTATTGTTGAAAATTCGTTACAGTCTGTCAGCTCGGCTAAGGACATTTGCAATATCGACCTTGTGCTAATATGACAAGGTCTGATATACATCGAGTGGTCACAGCGAACGATTTAGGGGACGTGAAAGGGTTTAAAAGTCGATTTGACACAGAAACCACGGGGACGGTACCATGAATGTATAAAAGAACATTTTAAAAAACCAGTGCTCCAATCTCCCGCCGGGGGGCGCCGGTGCCGCGAGGTTTGAACAAGCAGGCAGAAAAACAAATTGCTTATTTATTTTACACAACAATAGGACAACAATCACACAGCCCACCCGCGTACGCGCGACGAAATACAAAAAATTGTGTTTTGTCATCACATATCCAACGTGTGGAGATTTTGACGTATTAAAAAGGTGTTGTTGATCATAATTTTATCACCAATGTTGGCATTGATACAAGTGTCAGCAATGTTAGGAGCATAATGACCGCAATTTCACCGTACACTCACTAAACGCAATTAAATAGCTTAATTGCTATCGCTGTCTTTTACTAAATAGAAACACAAGATAGAGATAGCATGAATTATAGTGCTGTCAAATAAAAAATAGTCAGATCTTAGTTCTCCATACAATCTTAGACGAGACCGTAGCGAGTCCCGATACAAAACAAGATTTAAGTCGCTAGTGTACGTTTTTCTTCGCGGCTTTAATCGGTAAACTCGTTTGACTGAACTAAAATGCATGCTATCTATATCTTGTGTTTATATTAGTAAAAGACAGCAATAGCACTGAGTTTGGCTTAGCGGGAATCGACGCCAATGTTAGGTGTCGCAGCCTCACAGCGAGCGGAGTCCTGACTCCTGAGTACAAAGTCCTCGCGCACGAGCTCTTCAAGAGATAAACGCGGTCTGACTTCTGTTCTGTGTGCCTTAGATTCCAAGCTATCACATCGCTCTGGGGCCGCCTTACATGATCTGAATAGAAATTAATGCAATAGTCCTCAGCTATACGCAATGGGTAGCCACAGACAAAAGTAATCTCAGATGGCGCTCGCCGCTGGTGCTTGTCAATAGTCTAACTGCTTCCCCTTGTACGAGCACTTCGAGCTTCATATCCCCTGCCTCCTCGATTTCGGAGCTTTTAGCGTTAAGAATGAGAAAAGCGAAGGTACTGCGTCTTTTTTCCAGTTTTTACGTGGACCTATCAAATTATCAATCCTAGAAACAGTTTTTTTTTTATTAAATATGGTATAGTGAATTTAGGTACTGTTATTAATGAACTAAGTAAGACTATATTTATTGTTTTGACACTTTTTACAGTGAAACAACACCAGCGATAATGCGCCACCTAGCGAGATAAATGAGCAGTGCGTCTCCCCATTGTATTGTTTTATCATCATCATCTTCATCAGCCAGAAGGCTTTTTTTTTAAATTTCGCTTTTTATTGTGTAACCTTTTGATTGCTTAGCTATAATTAGTATTTTCTCGTCCGTCATGGCGTAGTGCGTAGGCGGTAGTACTAACAGAAGAGTAATCATTACGTTCTCTGTCATAGAACGTCGCTCGCGGCACGTCGCTCCCATCAATCAACCGACATCAAGGCTACTAAAGGCGCATTTTGGCGGGAACGTGAAGAAGTCATATCGCGTCTCGTTTTTTTTTCGTCTTTTGTATGTCATTTCTGGTGTGAACAATAATCTATCTATCCATTGAGTCATTGTATTATTTTACCAAACATGTGTTAATTCGAGTGTTAATGTGTAACACTGGTGGATTTTCATCCATTAAGACTAAGTGTTCGTGAAGGTGCACGAGTCTTGGTGAATAGTATAATGTTGTGAAACGTGACTCTTTGCGTTGTTTCCAAAACTCCATAGATACCTCTAGTAAAATCTCCACCACATTACTGGGGCATGACGTGGACTTGCGGTCAAGTCCACGTGAGTTGCTTTGCTTAACTTAGACTATAATTAGGACTTATTTTAATTGTGAAATATTAGACTTCACTGAAAATTTTACAATACTTGACACTGGTTAAGTAAACAAAGTGAGGAGCCAAAATATAAGAGAAAAAAGGGGGAAAATGACAGAAGAACCGGTCCAGTTCTGATTTTCTCGTCAGCAAGAAATTAAAAATCTTATAAGGTCATTTCCTCGCGACTTCTTTCGCGTGGACGTACAAAAAAACCTATGTCCGTCTCCGTACCTTAAGCTGTATCTATACAAAAATTCAGCTTGATCCGTTCAGCCGTTTAGCCGTGATAACGCGAAAAACACCCAGAAAGAGAGACAGATAGAGAGACAGAGTTACATTCGAATATATAATATATGATAGGATACGTAACAAACAAAAAAATTTTCGTCTCCCCCTTAAGTAGATTTATTAACAAGCTTATTTCAGCAAAAAATAATATTAGCACCATTCCACTAACTTCTAAGAAAGTAAAGCCGATGACGTATCTGTGTATACAAAGCCATAGTTAATCTTTGCCAGTCTAGAGTGTTACGCAAACCTTGCAAAAAGCGAAGTGTAACGACCGAGCGGTTGCCCTTGAACTTAGCAACACGTGCCGGAGCGGACAGACGGACATGACGACAATATTAGCATTCAGAATACTTCTAAAAACGAGAGGAAACGCCATACATCGAGGCCATGGAGGTGCTTAACTTGCCTACCTGTCGGTTGGAACCAGGGGAATAATATATGTCGCCGGTTGGTAAAGGAGCAACGGAATGCATTGAGACAAGACTGAGCTCTAATAAATGGTTTTCCCTTTGCAATTGTCGTAAGGAAAATTTAATAAATAAGTACTCTGAATGGGTTTGGTCCTAAATAACAATCCTAACTAATATTATAATTCAGAAGAATATAGCCGCAGTCATATCAGGACCAATAAAGCTTCGAGGTATGAAAATGAATACGTTCGTCTCGAGAGAAAAACTTCGCTTGCGCGATTCAGAACTCTCAACATTGCAAATGTCAGTCCATACAAAACGTCAAAAAATGCACACAAATGGATCAACGCCATCTAACAAACTATAGGAACTAACTTTGTCTCTCTGTCTGGATGTTCGTCGCGTTATAACGGCGGATCTTGATAAAAATTTAAAAGGAGTTACTGTATATCACGAAGACGGACATAAGATACTTCTTTTATGTCCATGCGAACGAAGTCGCGGGTAATAACTAGTAAGCTATAATCAGCTTAGTTTAGCAACTATAACTATTATTACTAAATGAAAAACAAAAAGCCCGACTGTAAAATGTAGGCGCTTACACATACACTTCACTCGTCAAAATCGATCAAGCCGTTTTGGCTCTCTGCATCAGCTTTTAAAAATCCCACTGCTGAAATATCGGCCTTCCCTCGAAGCTTGATTGGGCCATGTCCACCACTCTGGCCCAGTGCGGTTTGGCAGATTCACATACGCCATCAAATTTCATCTGCGGAAATATACAGGTTTCCTCACGATGTTTTCCTTCACCGAAAAGCCAGTGATATATATCCGTACGAACGTAAGTTCCAAAGAACTCATTGGTACGAGCCCGCCCGGGCTCGAACTCACGACCCCACGTATGTGAGAGCGTGTTCTCACTGAGCTACCACGACTTCCAACTTGTTTTGGGTACAGGAGGTAATATAGGAACATACATACATACTTACATACACCCAAAAAAAAAAATAACGTCCTTCTTGGTCAGACGAGTAAGAATGGTGTAAAAGATTTTAATCGCGTCAGTATTCGGCGAGTCCATACCGTAGATACATATATTTATATAAGTGTATCGTCAAGGTGAAGTTGTTTTATACGGATATTTGAATAAGGAAGTTCATCACTCTAATTTTAGACATGCAAAAGCTTGTGCATAAGTGTGCCAGTATGTTTGTTATCACTCAATTACTGAACCCCTGAAAGGAATGTATGTGATATGAAAATAGCTTATACCCTGGATTACCATGGAGCCTATTTTTTTACCCGGAGAGAAACGGTCCCTGTAGGTTAGCGGATGAAACCGCGGGGCGCTGCTAGTGGCATGTAAAATAAATTAATCACTGTCAAACGGCTAGCCGTTAAATAATTTGGCGGATTATACAATCGGACTTAGACATCGATGATGATATACGTTTCCCACGCTACTTCTCTAAAAAGAAAAGTAGCACAAACACAAACCAGATTTAATTTATTTTAAACTAAAGTATTACCATTACTATTAGTACTCACGGGATATTTACCACGGTTATTATTTAATAATTATAATTATTGTTAAATATCCCGTGAGTACTAATAGTAATCTTGTAAACCACCACGAAAGTCTAAAACAGTTTTTAAAGTATTACCAGTACTTATTAGTAGTACTTAGGTTTTTTAATTAAAATGACCCATAAATAAACTGAGTAAATTTATTTTTAAAGGAAGGTTTATTGCATAAATTATTTAAGTGCCTAAATGTCGCAATTTTGGGAACCACGATGATAACACAACACAAGATACAATTAAAAGTCTTGTTAGAACATCGTAAATCCACTATAAATAATGAAAGTAATTACGGCTCTGAGAACCGACGTCTATAATTATTTCTTAGAAGTAGTGGATCCAAAGATAGGTTATGCTGTAATTTGGCAGTCATTTTTATTACGCACAGTAGCTGTGGAGCCAGCTGACCATCCATCAAACGAAACCTCGAATATATTTTATATCCGCTGGGAGAGTAATCACGGCCTTGAACCTGCCACCGTATATTGTGTAGTGAAAAGGAGGCTTTATGGGAATCAATGGCCTTTCGTGAACAATGGGGGCTGTAATGTACGAGGAACGATTGATGGAGCGTGTATAGAAAGTATGATATACGGGAATTTTAGTAAGTAAATATTTGATATTTCTGCAGAAGCTGTAGAAAATAAAAGTAGTTAGTTTTAACCCGACTGCACAAGTAGAGTGTGTTTTAGTAAGTATGTATGTTTGTGTGTTCCTATATTACCTCCTGTAGCTTAAACGGTTTTATCGATTTTTACCATTGAGGTGTTGTTGGATTCATTTTTATGTCCGGAGTGTCATAAGGATACATTTTGCAGTCGGTATTTTTTTTTGTTTTTCCTTTAATATGAATACTTGTCGATGTAAAATAATCGACGATCCGAGTATATTGTATACTAGTTGTTACCCGCGACTTCGTTCGCGTGGACATAAAAAAGTATCCTATGTCCGTCTTTGTGATATAGTACAGTAAGTCCATATCAAATTTTATCAATATCCTTTCTAGCTGTTTAGCCGTTATAATACGACAAATATCCAGACAGAGAGACAAAGTTAGTGTCTATAGTTTTCTAGACGGCGCTAGTTGGCCATTTTTGTGAATTTTTTGACGTTTTTTATAGACTGACAGTTGCAATGTATATAGCGAGTTCTAAATCGCGCAAGCAAAGTTTTTTCAAAGCAAAGGTAGTCATTTTTATACCTCGAAGATTTATCGGTCTTGATACGACTGCGGCTATATTTCTCTGAATTGTAATATTAGTTAGGAAGTATGCCACAGTTGTATTTCATGCCATAGATAGCAAATAAGCAGACGTTCCCGCCTGATAGTAAGAAGGTGCCGTCGTCTGCGAGTGCCAATAAAAATATGTTTCACCAGAAGCCCACATTATAAAGCTCGACCTTAATAGTACCACCAGTTGTTACTCGCGTTTGTATAAACTCATAAATTTACAAATCCACCGACACCTACCAAATCATACTAACAGCCGTATCTTCGGCAACAACTTAACTATGCGTAATGATCGTACTCGTATATGAATGGTCTAAAGGGGATTACGATTCCGTCCACGGACCGTCGCGGCAGTTCCCGTCACTATGATACGATCTCGGAGCTGTCAACTTCTCTGTCGTGGAAGTGACGATCACCAGCCACGTGCTTCATGTCGCTGAACTCTTCCCTGGCTGAATTCAATGTTATTTTTGGCAGTGAACCCGACGCTCAGGGTCGGGAGACTGAAAATATATCATATATTTTGTTTGTGATTATTATTTCTGGTAGTGATATGTTTTAGTCGTTCATGACAGGATGGTGTCTGCGGAGTGATTTGCGGCTGTCATAGTCGCAGAGGAAATGTTTACTTTGTGAAGGAAATCATAAAGAATATTGTCATCTGTGCAAGAATATCATCAGTTGTGAGAGTATATAATCACAGAATAGATAGAAATTAACGCATTAACTGATTGCCAAGATGTGAAGAGATTCGTATGAGACAAAGTTGCTAGGTATTATCTGATACTTTTGACTTCATACGTAATACGGTAGTAACAGAAGAGTATTGCCACATTCCAAAGCCTCGAATAAATCTTCCATCCTCGAGAAAATCCCTCATGAAAGTCGAAAGGCGTTGCGTTGAACTGAAAAGCCGGCCATCCTTGAACCTGGCGATCGATACAAATAAGCAATAACGTGTTTATAACACGACGTATAGAGTTTTATGGGGTATTTAGTCCATGTATGTGGTAAGGTATTTTTATTAGTATTGATCTGTTACTCTGTACAGCGTACATAACATAATGCCACCACGAGCATTGGGATTATGGTCATGTAAAAGGCACTCATTCGGGCGGCGTCCTACACTGCGGATTCAAGAAGGCCGCGCTATTCATATGCTCGAAGTACGCGTTGATCGACTTCGATAACGTTATTTCATTATCATCATCATCGGCCTTAAGACGTCCACTGCTGAACAAAGGCCTCCCCTCAGAGCGCCCGACCGACCGATAACGTGCCACGTGCATCCACCGGTTGCCCGCGACTTTCACAATGTCGTCGATCCACCTAGTGGGAGGCCTGCCTACGCTTCGTCTTCCGGTTCGTGGCCGCCACTCAAGAACCTTTCTTCCCCATCGGTTATCGATTCTTCGAGTGATGTGGCCTGCCCATTCCCACTTCAGCTTGCAAACTCTGAAAGCTATATCGGTGACTTTGGTTATTCGGCGAATATCCTCGTTTCGAATTTTATCGCGCAAAGAAATTATTTAATCTTACCTAATTCGAAAAAAGCGTATTTAGAGCTCTGCATAAGATTCTTTAATCGGCAATAGGGAGCATAACTTCCCACACTAACGGACAACCAATTAAAACTTAACGACAATTTATTATTGCAAATTGGCTCCACATTTTAAAAACTCACTGGATTTCAATGATAAATTATGAAATTGCATAGCGGCAAGTGACGCGGGCTAAGTAAACGAAAAACATTATTAAGTAATATTACTATTGAGAAAAAATGGAATCCAACAGCAATTCACTCGTTAAAATCGATCAAGCAGATAATATAGATAAACAAACACCCTATTATATTATATTTAACACCCTATTATACGTACACCCGCAAAAGTTACCCTTCGTCTTGGGCAGTCGCATAAAAAGACAAACTTTTAGAACTTGTGCTACTACGTAACTAAAGCGTTTTTATACGCTGGGCTGTACGTAATGTATCGATTAGTTAATGTACTCGTATCAATACGTGTTCTACGAGTACGTATCTTGTTTGAAGCACTAGCTTTTCACTACCAAGGCCACGGTGGAAATAGATTGATGGGGCGTTTACACACGCGAAATAAAAGGAGATCCAAATTAACCTTGTATTCGCATGTGTAATATAAGCTTTGGACTGGGTGAACGTCATCGTCTGGTTTGTGTACATCGTTTTGCATTTCCGAGTAGGGGATACCAACCAATCATGAGACCACTAACATAAGTCTACATCGTAAAAACGGTATTTTTTCAAGAGTATACCAACCCTGTTATTACATGTTACATGTTATTTAGCACCAATGGGAACCTAGTAGCACGAAAACTTCGTTGGTGAGCGGTCATCGTTATGGAACAATACGAGGTAGTATAGAGATCGATGAGAAGTAATTAGTAGAGATTTCAACAAGTGGTGATAATTTTCAAGTACTAGACTGGGAATAGGACGCAAAAGTTCGGTTCGGTTCCTTAATTTTAAGATCTTACGCACGATAAATAAAGAAGAGTTCCAGAAATTCCAGATATGAGATAAAAATAGAAAGCGAGGCAAATTAAGAAGAGCATATAATAATTAGAATTAATTATTTTTAATTAATTAATCATTTTTAACTAATTAATTATTTAATGTTATCATGCCGGTTTTAAGGCCGGGCGAGCCATTAACAATAAGTTCTATAGAACTTATTAGAACGCCAACCCGCACTGGGCCAGCGTGGAGGATATGGCCCAATCACTCTTTAAGGGTAGGCCGATACCCCAGCAGCGGGATGTTTAAAGACTGATGCAAATATCGGTTTCGGCTAAAGCGATTACTTCTGCATCCTAATTAGTGGAACTTCGTTGACATGGTCTGGTATGGCTAATATAGCCAATTCTGACAGTAAAATTACACGCACAGTGCACACACGTAATAATTCCATTAACGTAATTGTAATGTATGCTAGCAGGTGGTCTGTACTTTAGGTCATTGCGTTTTGTTTCGACATTGGGCCTTCGTTCATTTTCAAATGCGTATATACTACGCTTTAGTAGCCCATGCCATTAAGAAGAGCATACAATACAGATCACTCAAAGGAGAAAATGAACCTAATGCCTTAATAGAAGATGAAAAAGCTGTCAAAACATAACAAACTCTAAGCGATGCGGCACCGAAAAAAAAACTAAGAACTTAAATATACTGTAGTGGTAGGACTGTTGCAAGATTCCGACTAGGGAAGTACCACACCTTTGCCAGTTATTCAACCGCCAAGCAGTAGTGTGCAAGCATTACTGTGTTCCGGATTGAAGGGCAATGTTTCCAGCGAAATTACTGGGCATACAGAGATTTAACATCTAATATCTCAGGGGGACGAGTGCCGCGCAGGGTTTGGAATTGTTGAAGTGCAAAATTTTGGGTGGCATTGAACTGTTATGTGCATCGTGACGCTTAACATCAGGTGAGCGACTTGCTCGTGTCGTCAGTCAGTACCATAAAAAAATATATTCAAATATATATATGTATACCGGAAATTTAATATAATCCTTACTGAAAGACAAATTGTAGCAGAAATTATCAATTTCTCAAGAACCCTGGACTTAAATGTTGGTATATAATTCAGCAACCAGCACCGTTGTTCGATAACATCTCATACAGTTCTAATATAAGCGCAATGGTATGATCATGATCACGATACAGATACAAATCTGGCGCCGGCGACATTGTAACGACAAAATTGCTATTTCCATCGTCATGTAACGTGAAATTAAAATCTCCCTTTGTACTTGTAATGACACACCGGGAACATCATAATTTTAGGCTTGTCTTGCTTGTATGTGATAGTAAAAAATTAATACTAATAGGAGTTCGGCAAGACTACGCGACTAATGCGACTGAACAGCGAGAAGCTATTCGAACCACGGAACAGAGATGGAAAGTAGATGTAGTCTTCGGGATTATGCGTCAGTCGGTGCTACAAGTGACAATCACCACGCCTGTCCTTATGCACTTGTACTTTCGTCACTGTTTAGGGGGTCCTAATTAATCTAAGCTCAAAGGGCATTTCAAGATCCAACTCTACACTAAAGGCGATCGGTGAAAAATTTTTATTTTAATTTTTTTGCAGGCAATTGAATTTTCGTATTTTCGTCGACAGTAGTTCGTGTAATGAGAGCGCATATTGATTAGATTCCTCACAGGATACAGCCATATTTTCGATTCTAGTGGCGTATGATGTGGATATACCCGCAATGAACCTCGACCGCGCGTTCGCTCACTCGCGTAGGTGTGTTTGAAGTTTAACACTAACACGTAAAAAGCGTCCCTATTCTAATTTACAGTCAGACAGGCATAAGAGCAGCGTTGCGTGTGGCGGATGGAATTTTACGAGATTCTTATATCTCAGGGACTGACGTAAACTGCGAATTGGAATGGCGGCTCTTTAGTGCGTTTTTAGTAGGTATATTAGTCATGAAACATATTTTAGAGCTGTTTACGCTAACTCTTCTTAAATTGTCGTGAATACGCACCATTGGTTTAAAGGTTTCCTTTTTATTTAGACTTTTATAATTCTCTATTTCTGTCCATCCCTATAATCCTTACTAATATTATAAACGCGAAAGTTTTTGTTGGTTTGTTAATTCCTCTTGCACGCAGCAACAGAGCAACGGATCGATGTGATTTTTTGCTTGGGTATACTTGTTTCAAGGGAGATGAAGTGAGGGGAGTGAGATGGACTATCTCGTGACTTTTAATCATCAAACATTTTCGGTTGAGACTTCTGAGCGACTTCTTACGCGGGGTGCAAACGCGCGACGCAGCTAATTTTCAATAAATGACAATACAACTTATCTTACTTTTTCATTTAAATTAAATGTGATTGTAGTATTAGATAAGTAGTTAAAAGATACTAAACTATACCATTTACATATAATAATATGTACTATCCTAACGAATATTATAATCCAGAGGAATATAGCCGCAGTCGTATCAGGACCAATAAAGCTTCGAGGTATAAAAATGAATAGGTTCTTCTCTTGGAAAAAAACTTTGCTTGCGAGATTCAGAACTCCCCACATTACAACTGTCAGTCGATACAAAACAAAAATTCAAAAAATGCACAAAAATGTATCAACGCCATTCAGCGAACTATAGGAAGTAACTTAGTCTCACTGTCTGGATGTATGTCGCGTTATCACGGCTAAACTGCTGAACGGATCTTGATAAAATTTCAATGATATATCGAATGTCGAATAGTATCGTGCTCGAGAATACTCGAGATATAGACCAGCAAGCCTAGCACGGGCGCCGGGATAAATTTTTATCCACCATATTTATCCCGCGAGAACGAGACGGATAAATCCATATTCTAGCTTTGTCACGTTGACGCGAAGACAAAACGGGTGGTCATAGCATAGCATTGTGGATAAAGCAGAGCTGTATCCTCATTCACAGCTTCAAAGCTCCGACTCACAAAATCACCCATGCCCAGTCCATCAAGAATTCCAAGATGAGGATCTAGAATATTCTAAGAGCATTCAAAACACACCAAATTCTCGGTACAGCGAGCAAGGTCACGGCGAAACGTGACCTTCACGGCATGACCGACGATTTATCCTTGAGCGCTGTCAAAACAACCTGCCCACGTTTTGAGCACGCACTTATCAAGAAGAATATTGAGACAATTTTAGTTAGACCCACGAATGTTTGCTAAGCCCGTACATACTTTATATTATTCTGTGTAATTTACATACGATTTCATTGACTGGCCAAAACGGCAGGGCCTGGACAAAATTGTTAGTCTTATGTATTCAAAAATGAGCTTTCCAGTTAGGACATTAGACTTGTAGTGCGAAGTGCGTAGGTACCCGGACGGAAGCTGACTTCCCTTACATAATAGCGAAGTGCTTGATAAGTAGGAACTTCGGAAGTTGACTAATATTTGACTTCCAGTAACCTATTCACGTACAGTCTGGCTGATAGCACTTGTAAGGGTACTGACATGCTCAAATTGTACGTTTATGTTTCGTTTGATGCAGTTTTGTACGTTCATGTTTCAAAACAACTTTGATACGAAAATATTTAAACTTAATATTTATTAACTCTTAAAGACAACGCTCAGCGGGTTAATATCTCAGGGTGACGAAGGGAACTGCAGCGCAGTGTTTACGGCACAGACCAAGTCGTAACAGTAAGCGTGCCGCTTATTATCAGTTCAGCAACTTGCTCGTCCCGGAACTCAGTAGCGTAAGCAAAAAAAGATCTGAGTGGAAATGCTGTTGATCTCTTTGTAGGATCTAGCCATGCCAAACCTTATGTTAAGGCCGATGTTCTACCCACACGCGTCGCTCAGCGTGTCTCAGACACATTCAAAGTGGCAGCAGGACGTAACAATTATCACGGGCTGGGTTTACCAGTGTAGAGTGGTTACGGAACCCTGCATAGACTCCACCTACTTGTAACTGATATATCACGATATTCCCGTCCATTAGTTCGTAGTGTTCCTCAAGCCGGGTCCAAAACCTCCAACCGGATGTATGCCTACGCGTTCCGCGCCTGGATTCCGACCGCCCGTCGATTCTGCACTATCCCCATAATCTGTGCTATTAGGGCTGCCATCACAATAACAGAGAAGAGAACTAAGACATAATTTTGTATAAAAAAACATACGGGTGGTAGACGTTTTTCATACTCAGCGCCATCTAGCCCTAAACTAAGAAAGCTTGTACTATGGGAACCAGATAACTTATAGAATACGTAAAATACATATTTTTTTTAAATTGCTTTCATGGAATAGATAGAAACACCCAGACAAAGATCAAACATCCATATTCATCACAGAATTGTTTGTCCTGGGTGGGAATCGTACCCACGACCTACAGCTCAGAAGGTGGAAATCCTCCCACTGAGCCAGAAGACTAGTCCTAGATTGCTATTACAAATTTTTAACAAGCCGCAGGACTGATGGTACGCTTCTTTTTTATTTTTTTAAGGAACTCAGGAAAAGCATTGCTTCGTAGAATTACAAATTAAATATATTTTTTAAATAGATTGTAATTTTACTAAGCAATGCTACATAACTAATTTATTTTAAGATAAGCTGAAAAATGAAAAAACAGTTAAATAGGACTTAAAATTACATAGTAATAATAAACAAAATAAACGAAAAAACCGCTACCAGTGGGAATTGTTCCCAAGATGCTGGCCCCATTACCACGTCGTATTGCAATGCTCAACCTTTGGGCGAAATAGAGGCCAGCATTTTGGTCACATGTTGCTTCGACCAGACGAGAAGAGAGATCTTTAAATATTTTCTTGGCAATGCTTATATTCTCTGTGTGTTAAATTTGATAAAAACCCGGAGTCCGTAGAGCAAACATTGAATAAAAAAATACAATCTAGTCTTTATATCTAATAAATCTATAGTCTAATAAATCATACAAATGTAACCTAAATTTATGGGTAATTCAATTAATTACTAAATGGCCATATCTAATCCAATATTGATCGCCATCTAGCGAACTGTAGGAAGTAGCTTTGTCTGTCTGTCTGGATGTTGGCCGCGTTATCACGGCCAAACGGCTGAACGGGTCCGTATAAAATTTGATAAGGAGTTACTATATAGGATACTTTTTTTATGACCACGCGAACGAAGTCGCGGGTAACATTAGTACCTAGTAACATATATTTATGAAAATATCGAATCCACTTAATAAAATTCATTTTCTGGATTTTTAAAAAGAACTATTTGGACGATGCGTCTATTATTATTTAAACAACTCTTCCAAAACTTTAAATTCGAGAAGAAAAACCTTTTAAAAAGTGCAGATGACAACCCTACCTACGCCTGATTATGACATGATTTATCACTTCACCTTTTATTTAAGATTAAAACAAAACGTCGTTGACGAGGACCAGTTCCTGAAATGTCAGTGACCGTTTCTAAGAAAAACAGCTTATTGATTCTTACATCTAAAGTTACAATCATACTGGTGCGATAGCGGCGGCGTCGACGCAAGAACAACTATTTTCTTTGAGATAAATGCATGGAACATAGATAGATAGATAGAATATATAGATTCATCATCATCATCAGCCTAAGACGTCCACTGCTGAACATAAGCCTCCCCCTTAGAGTGCCACATTGAACGACAATTGGTCATTTGCATCCACCGTGGTTGCCCGCGACTTTTACACGGTCATCAGTCCATCTAGCTAGTGACAGGCTAGCCTACTCAGTTTCTTCCGGTTGGTGGTCGCCACTCAAGAACCTCTCTTCCCCATCGGGAATCGGTTCTTCGAGCGATGTGGCCAGCCTATTGCCACTTCGGTTTGCAAATGTCGTCAAAACCATGTCGTTGACTTTGATTCTTCGGCGAATATCCTCGTTCCGGACGTATAGATAGCAAAAAGAGAAAGGTTTCCTAGGCCAATTTCAATGGAGTTTTTTAGTATCAGAGGCAAGGATTCAGTTTAAAGACTAGAACTGCATTACGCATTAAAGATATAAAGTTACCGCGGCCGTTATAAAGTCACGACGGTTTGATCGTAGCTTTACACTTTACAGTGATTCATCTAAGATTGACAAGTAGTGCAGAAATATCAAGACAGATAAGCTGCAATATGTTACTAAGCTTTCAATTATAAATGACTCAGAAGGTGTGCTAACCTTCCTTGATAATCGTCATCCACAAACCTTTTTTCCTATGGCTCAGTACAGACCCCTCTTTCACGATGTCATATACATATACATAACAAACTTAATTCCATCATCCAAGTCGAACAGAAACAGTATTTGACAACTACCCCCGAAATTACATCACGCCCCCGACCGAGATGTTGAGGAGTGTTCGGAAAGCACAACTTGTCAAGTGTCGTTAACTTGTGTAACTTCCTCAAGTGCCGTCAAATTGTGTAACTTGTGTCACTTGTAAGTTGCGGCTGGCCCTGGTATTGTAGTCTTTGGGATCGGGAGAGGCAACCCTAGAACGGTGCTCAATGGTGTTGATATTTTTTTGTTACACTGAGTAAGACGATCAAGTCGCTCGCCTAATGGTAAGCGTCACGCTTTGTTATTACAGTTCAGTGCCACCCAGAATAATTTTGAACATTAACTGTTTAAAACCGTGCACGGCAATGCACTCTTCAACCTGGGACATTGAATCTCTTTATGACTAACTACCCGCGACTTCGTTCGCGTGGACCTACCAAAAAAAAATACCTATGTCCATCTTCGACCCTTAAGCTATATCTATGCAAAAATTCAGCTTGATCGGTTCAACCGTTTAGCCGTGATAACGCGACGAACATCCAGATAGAGAGACAGTGATCCCAGAGTTATTTTTGAATATACAATATATGATAGGATTGTTTGTATATTTCATTAATTAATTGAAATATGTTTTCACTGTCAGCTATAATAAACAATACTAAGAAATATAGGAATAAGTCTGCAAAAACATTTTATTTCCTGACGTCATCGTCACTTTTATTGCTGAAATTTGTCAAAATTTAACATTTACCTTGATTTATGGATGTCAAAATAGTATTCCGACCATTTTTTACATTCTTAAAGCATAAAAATTTCGTTTGAAACTGCACTTAAAAAGTAATAAAAGCTGCTATATAGAGCCATCTCGCTTCAATTAACTTTTAAAACCGGAACAATTAATAGAGAAAAAAAGTAACTGACAACTTATATTGCCAGAGCGTCCTAGATCTAGAAAAAGAAAATAAATCAGGCTACCGTTTCCAACACTTTAACAAGACAATAAAACTGAACATAGAGATAAAACTAATAAACCTAACGTCAAAGCGGAAGTTATAAAAAAAAGCGTTTACGCACACGAACACACGCAACTAAATGTCTTGACAGAAAATTTTACTCAAAAGAAACATTCCTTTATTTAAAAAAAAAAACAAATTTTGATTCAAAGATGCCAAAACTCGCTTGCCACACTCGGGGATCGAACCTACACTTACTACTTACTTACACGTACTTTTACAGCATCAATCGATAGGCTCATAGGATCAAAGCTATCTAACAAACATGGTAAATTAAATGAGAGGAAAACCAGGAAATCTTAACTTATAAATTCAATGAGATAAGATAAATTTAATAAATAATAAAAATAAATAAAGGAATATTTCCTTTGAGTTAAATTTGCTATCTCCAGTATTTACTTTGCAGTACTTTCCCTCGTACGTTACAAAACAAAAATATTTGTGTAGCTATACGCGGTGCAATTCAGAGAACGTTCGTACAGTTTTAAATAGTTATGTACCGCTTTTCGAATATTCGGGTCCAAAGTGGTTGTTTCACGACAGTCATTTGGCAGTTCTTTTTCACCTCCAAGAGTTGCGAGGTAATCGTGCGTTTGCTAATGTACTATAAATACGCCATGTATAACCGCTCTTAGGGCGCGAATCACTTTGAAAAAAGATCCGGAGCAGGCGCGCGCAGCAAAAACGCGTCTGCGCGCTAATGAAGATCCAGGCAAGGGCCGGGCGATCAGCGGCGCGTGCGCATTCCAACATCTTATTGCTCTAGCTTGTATACCCCAACAAACAATACAGAAATTCGATGTATATTCCGTATAGCTGTGGTTAAGAGGACAGGTAAAAATGGGGATAATCTTATATTCGATAGTTGGAATGAAGAAAACATACACAATCGAAGGTATACGTGATGAGTCCGGAAAAGTGAGAAAAATCGAACATCATGACAACAGTGCCGCTAAAATTTCAAGACTCAGAATTCATCATCAGCCAGAAGACGCGTCCACTGCTGAACAAAAGCATGTCATTGGGGTAATTGTCATAATCCCCACGCTTGTCAGGCTTGGGGATTGCAGAATGCTCACCGTTTTCGTAGAGACCGCTTCTGCCCATCCTGCAGTGGTTCTGGTCGTTTTAGGACTTACCCGAGTAACTCAGAATTGGTTCTGCTTATTTCACGGTCCCAATATTACCCAATTGCGACCCCATATTACTTGTTGTTTTCAGAGGCTTATTAAGCACTAGCTGCGGCCCGCGGTTTCACCCGCTATTCTACAGAAACCGTATTTTTTTTCCGGAGTAAAAAGTAGCCTATGTGTTAATCCAGGGTGTAAGCTACCTCCATACCAAACTTTCGCATTTATAATATTAGTGTCCACATTTTAACTAAAAACACTTTACCTTTCCAATTCAACTCTTTGTAGTTTCCAAGCTAATTTCGATTAGATCACTTCTACTTTATCAAAATCATTATAACCACTATAAAATTACCGCCTTGTATCTAATCACAGATCAGCTACCATTAACTAAACTATGTTGATCGTATTACTTAATTGCTACTAGATATATATTTATTATATTTTTCTGTAGGAGTATCGGAATTTCTACAAATTCAATCAAACCGACAGATCTAATCTTCAATAAGTTATAAACAATGATAATATCTAAATCACATATGCCACGAGATATACTCGTATTTGCTTATCGATGCTCTTCTATTGAGTGTATTTTATTACTAGCAGCGCCCTGCGGTTTCACTATACTAAAAGAACAGTTAATTTTACCGGGATAAAAAGTGTTAATCCAGCCTATGTTTTAATCCAGAGTATAAAAAAGTATAAGCAATGTTTTAAGCCCTTGAAGAAGTTTTAATGAAAGGGCAGTAACTTCAGTGAAGTTCTTCACCAAAAGCCGAGGCGAACTTGTAAAAGTGCTGTTCTCGAAGTTGTGATCCGGCAACTTTAAATCACTAAATGTTCCAGTGCTGATCATACGGCATCGTGCCGTATGATGCCGCATCGGCTATGGTTGCCTGGAAGAGATCGCTTTCAGCGATAAGGCCGCCAGTTGTTACACTACTTTTTAAAGTCTGTTTATAAATTATGTAAAATTTGTGTGAACAATAAAGAGTTAATCTATCATCGATCACCGGTGCTAGTCAGGCCGTACGGCTGGTCCAGCCATTCTAATGATTCCGTCGTGCTGAAGAACAAGACCCTTACTCCAAGGTTCTCAGAATTCATAAGCCAGACTTCAAAATGTATTGGAGCATTTTCTCCAAAAATTTTATTTTGTTTTACTGTCCATTTTATTTCTGATTTATTGTAAAAATTATTTGCCGAAAAATATTTAAAAAAATCCAAATTTCCGATTTTCCCTAAACCTTTAAGATTCTCCATTTTAGGTTACGATAGGCAGGATTCATAATAAAATGCTACTTTACGTTCCCCAAAAGAGGACGTAACGTGATACATATTTTTATAAGAACCATTCAACAGTTTGAGCGTGGTTGCTAGCCAGAACAAGAAACAGCAAAATTTGTGTCCTCCTTAGCATTTCCGCGTCAATTTCTTTACCTTGCTCCTCTACCTGTGTGACCAGGACCCATACCGTGAGATGGTTCTTGCGATGACAGTTAGGTTCAGCCGACGACGCCGCGCGACCACGATCCGTATCGAAGCGCGATAAGATGAATGGTCGCGCAGCGTTGTCGGCTGAACCTAACAAGCACCTCACGGTACAGGCCCTGATCTTCTGTCTTGGCCGTCCAGTGTTAAACTAACAGAGACCATGAATTCATTGCTCATGAATAAAGCACAAAACAGGACATGAAAGTATCCAAGCCCAAAAATTCATATCGATTGTC
Source organism: Apocheima hispidaria (assembly GCA_947579745.1). Taxonomy (NCBI): domain Eukaryota; kingdom Metazoa; phylum Arthropoda; class Insecta; order Lepidoptera; family Geometridae; genus Apocheima; species Apocheima hispidaria. Next base: position 13,395,533 of record OX388157.1, read on the forward strand.
TTCCACTATTACACAATAGGAAGTCCAAACACTAGGGTACGGAATTAGACCGGCAACGATCCGACCCGATTTAGATATGGCCCGGACAAAAAGTATATAAAGAACGGGCGCGCCTAAACGACTTATATTGCTGCCTGTTACACCGAACGAGAATAGCACAAATTTTAAGTTCAGCAGTTAGAGAAATACAGGGTGGCCCATCGGCAAGTGACCGCCCGAAAAGGGCTTACAGTACTCATCATTATGAACAACTTTTACTATGGGACCAACCCTGAAATCGAAAAATAATAATCAGCTGTTCCATAGAAAAATGTCAATGACACTCGACAAAATGTATGGAACAGCAGATTTTTTTTCTCGATTTCAGGGTTGGTCTTATAGTAAAAGTTTAATGACGAGTACTATAAGCCCTTTTCCGTCGGTCTCTTGCTGATGAGCCAACCTGTATATAAATTCTAGCTAAAGCCAGTATGCAGTTCTGCTAGGCTATAGGGCCTATCTATAGCGCTCGGGGCCTAGACTCGGCCTTCGGGAGTGTATTACGTTACTGCGAACAACAGACTGCGTATAACGTTAAGCGATTGTTCCCAATCACTTCGGAACAAACAAGACCAAGGCTTAGAAAGAGCAGAACTGGGGTGTGTATTATTGTGAATAATTAAAACTGCGATTTCCGATGTTGACAGTTGACGAGTTTTACGCCTCGTTATTCATGTTGTCTAGTTGAACACTAATATATTCGTTGTAATTATGGAAAGTATCTATCCTAATCCTAAGTCATATTATAAATTCAAAAGTAGCTCTGTCTCTCTGTCTCAGTGTATGTCGCAGCTAAATGGCTGAACGGATCGAGGTGAATTTTTGCAAATATGTATATAGCTTAAGGGTCGGAGGACATAGGCTTTTTTTTGTAGTTCCACACGAACGAAGTGTTGGGTGACAGCTAGTTATAAATAATTTTAAGGAAAAGTGCACTATTTATTACTCATAATTAACTAGCTGTTACACGCGTTACTATTGAATTTACAATATTTGTTAGGATAGTCGTGTAATTAATAGAAGGAAATAAGCAAATCAGAATGCATATTTTTGACACTAATGCGGTATTTTGGCAAGACTCTGGCAGGCAAGAGCATCGTTATTCAATATTTTGTTAGGAACGTTGCTCATTAAGAAATGTATTTTAATTCTAAATTATTTCTACATCTAGTATGTGCGAATAGGTATTAAACGTAAGAAACAAAATTATAAACAAATCGTATCTAAAAAGGAGAATATTATTTTTGTTCTGGATTTGTTGATTTTTGATTAAGAATAATAGAAAGCTTTTTTTTTTTTTTAAATAAATATATCACGACATAACGTTGATGTAGAATTTTCACACTAAACGTTCCTTATTTATTTTTGATACCTAATTTTAATTCCCACACAAATTTCAAATACTACTACTTTTTGCAATACCACATCACAGCATTTCTGTTCTTTCGTAGTCTTTCGTTTTCGCAGTAACGTGCATCGCAATGACATTATTCAAAATGCTAATGATGTTTCTAAAATCATAGCGAAGGAACTTCTGATGCAAATATCAACTTTCGCTTCTAAGCTCACATGATTACACTTTGCGTTGTCTGTCAGTTAGTCAGTGAAATTTTGTTCAGTAGATTTGTATTTCAAGATTTTTAAAAAAATCTACTACAAGTACACGAGTGAACAAGCTTGCAGCTGACGTATTGGTGTGAAGATAGTTGCGGGATTCAATCGACCATCACAGAAGTCTAGAAGAACGTATGTATGTATCTGAGGAATTCTAGAAACTAGTATAATGTGAAGACGCAACACTGGAACTACTAATCAAGACTACTTGGATAAGTTTCCCGCTTACGCAAACTCCGTCAAAGTATGACCAACATTCCTTAGTCAAATTCTCAAGAACGAGGAATTCTAATTCAAATTCGTTCGCTTGAGCGGGACTATACATGCAAGACCACGCATCGCTATGCACGTCCACGCATGCGATAGCTATGCGACATTACACAACAGTGTTAAAGGCAGCGCCCGCTAAACACCCAGATATTTCTGTCTGTGCGACACCCTACACTACACTCAAGACAACGTTTCACTACGATGCATTACGAGATCCGACACGACATATATTTTATCGCATTGCTGTCTGTCGTTTTCTGCATCTTCTCTTTTACATTGTAAAAAAAAAAAAGTGGTGTGACTGAGGATATGATGGACTGAGCACGTCGACCTTCCAGAAATCGATTGTACAATCTAGATTGTATCACACGCTTGTGATCATTTTCGTCACCGCATTTGGAATCTGCTGTAAGAGCTTTATTTATCCGCTCAACTGTGTCTCTCAACGCCTCAGGTTTCAAAGGCTGGTCCTTTTCGTTGTACTGCTTTACAGCTATCTCTATATACGGTCAACATTATTGACTTTTTTGTTCAGACAAGACTTGATGTCTCTTTTATATGATCAATGTATGTTCCTCTCGATCTTCATCAAACAAACAAACCAAACCAAACATCATTATTATCTTGTGCATTGCACAAGATAAGAACGCACATGAGTGCGTCATGCACTTGCGATAGTTTATCTTTTTGGTTGTTTTAAGTATTGCCCAGTACGCGGCAACCGCTCTCCAACAATAAAAATTTCTCAGCAAATTGCATGCAATAACGTCGTGTCGCAATTAAATCATATCCCGGTGCGACAGAGCCCTCAGTCAGAAATATAATAGACACCTACAATGACCGGTCTCCACTTGACTTATATGGTGGGGAAAGTTACGTCACAGGATTTTAACCAGAAACTGTGAAAGAACGCGGTAAATCATGTATGGTGGATCACGCAAGTTTGCCGTTTACTATCTTATTTCCATAAATATGCTGTTTGGTTTTACTATATTTACTGTCATTAGGCAGCGTCCTTCTTCAAGTGGGCGAGGATGGATTGTTGCTTTTATGTCTCTTCATATTTTTATTATTCATCAGAATAGACACACATACGTATAATATTTTTTTTGGTATTGTTTACCAAAGCTATATAGCAATAAAACCAGGTTCTACTTATCACGCTGCAGAAATAAACAAATGACACCACTGAAATTTAGAAAAACAATCGGGTGTTCCATTCATCTTTACGGGTGTCCAATAATATTTTTCTAACGGGACAGCTGATTTTTCCACGAGTTTAAATCGGTAAGTAAAGGTTTTCCACCTATATGCCGATGATTTACTTGGCATATAATCGTCATTTGCATTCGATTATTTAGCTTAGTAGGTTCATCGCAGGATTAAGCAAAACATTGGTTGCAATTTTTATCTGCATCGGCCTTTAAACATCCCACTGCTGAGATATCGCGGCCTACAACCCGGAAGACGAAGCGTAGGCAGGCATCCCACTAGGTGGACCGACAACATTTTGAAAGTCGGCAAACCGGTGGATGCAAGTGGCACGTTGTCGGTCGGTGTAGCGGTCTATGGGGGAGGCCTATGTTCAGCAGTGGACATCTTCTGAATGATAGTGTAATGTTTTGTTTTTGAATGAAATGTTTTGGAAAGTGTAAACGAATATCGCTAAATGAATCGCCTAAATCTTTTCTTGTGTTGATAAGTAAACCAGCAGACATATAGTAGTATTATGCGTATGCATAAAATGTTGTCGCGTTGTGAATGCTGGGCTTGTTAAACATTAATCTGTAACAGAGCCTTGTTCTTTTTAACAGAGCGTTTTTATATTTTGTCCACCAAATACAGTCAAATATCGATCATGCTTGCTCTACAAAATGCTCGTACTTTATGAGCTTTCACAAGTGAATGGTCAGTTTTGTCAGCGCCTGTTCAGTCTCACACTATACCTAGTAGCACGTCTCCGTTTAGGAAATATCTATGGAAATAGTTTTGGTTCCGATATTAGGCGTCAGTCAGGTCATATGACAACTTCCGCGAGAACATTAACGCGGTCTTTGACGTTGTTTGTAAACGAACGAGCACTCAAGCAGCTACCTTGACATCTAAACAAGAATGCAGACGGTCAACGACCGACCTCTGCATTGGCAATGAAGGTAACGGCCGCCATAGCTTCGCCGCCCGGTTGTTTTCGAATGCGAGCGATCTATGTTACCTGGAAGACATTGCCTAACCGAAGCTATTTTACATATTGATTTCATTCATGTTTCAATGAAACACTTAATTAGGAAGGGGAATGCTTTAATAGTAATATGATGTTTGTTTTTTACCAAGTGGTATATTTACACGTTACCTTTGACCAGCACGTTTCTATGCAACCGCTCTTAATAACTATACGCAACTAGTTGTCACCCGCGAATTCGTTCGCGTGGACATAAAAAAGTATCCTATGTCCGTCTTTGTGATATACAGTAACTCATTATCAAATTTTATTAAGATCCGTTCAGCCGTTTAGCCGTGATAACGCGACAAATAGCCAGACAGAGAGACAAAGGTTACTTCCTGTAGTTCGCTAGATGGCGTTGATCTATTTTCGCATTTGCATTTTTCGACGTTTTGTATGTAGGGAAGCGCAAAAGCGAAGATTTTTCCTAGAGACAAACGTATTTATTTTTATATACCTCGAAGCTTTATTGGTCCAGATACACAGATATAAAGAGAGACAGCGTTACATTCGAATTTGTAATATTAGTAAGGATGTAGATCTATACTTTTGTACTTAGAGAGAGTACATGAAAAACAGAGAACACTTAAGAAAGCCTCGGACGAATGACTACCGTCAAATTATTCTTATAGACTTTGTAAAATATATGAACGATCGTAAAGGCGAAGGGCCACCATCGACCACTACATGATATAAATAAAACACTGTCTCACAGACTACGTGCAAGCATACATAATGAGGAAAGGATGTAACTTAGGGCCGATATGATCGTAGAGGCAAAGGGCCACCATCGACCACAACATGATCAAAAATTAAACACTGTCTCACAGACTACATGCAAGCATACATATATGAGAGACAGGATGTAACTTAGGGCCGATATGATCGTAGAGGCAAAGGTCCACCATCGACCACTACATGATAAAAATAAAACACTGTCTCACAGACTACATGCAAGCATACATATATGAGAGACAGAATGTAACTTAGGGCCAATATGATCGTAAAGGCAAAGGGCCACCATCGACCACAACATGATAAATATAAAACACTGTCTCACAGACTACATGCAAGCATACATATATGAGAGACAGAATGTAACTTAGGGCCAATATGATCGTAAAGGCAAAGGGCCACCATCGACCACAACATGATAAATATAAAACACTGTCTCACAGACTACATGCAAGCATATATATATGAGAGGGCTACGCAGATGACCTAGAAAATTGATATTAGGAAGAGTCTTACCCTATATGATTTTAAGAGTATCCTATAGTTAAGACACGGGCTACAAAGGGCCACTGAACCGACGTATCGTCATTATACGGTCATTATTTTCCAAGATTGGCCGTAGAAATCTCAAGTCATCGTTACACGCCATCTCTACAGTTGACAAGTTAATTAATATTCCGCGGAAGCCGGGCCTTTCTCGTGTATTCTGCACATAAAACCCATGAACGGTCGGGTCGCAAAATAAGAACAATGCAGACACATATCTCTACAAACCGGTGGGGAAGAAAGGTTCTTGAGTGGTGACCACCAACCAGAAGACGCAGCGTAGATAGGCCTCTCTCTAGGTGGACCGACGACATTGTGAAAGTCGCGGGCAACCGGTGGATGCAAGTGGCCCGTTGTCGGTCGGTGTGGCGCTTTAATGTGGAGGCCTATGTTCAGCAGTGGACGTCTTATGGCTGATGATGATGATGATGATCTCTACAAACAAATGCGTATTCAGCAGTGCTACCATCCTCGCGATTTTAATTTAACTGCATATTCCTGAATAAAAATATTGCTTGATCCTAACTAATATTATAAAGTAACTCTGTCGCTGTCTATGTTTCTCTGTCTGGGTGTTTGTCGCGTTATCACGGCTAGACAGCTAAAAGGATCGACCTGAATTTTTGCATAGATATAGCTTAAGGGTCGAACACGGATATAGGCTACTTTTTTTTGTAGGTCCACGCGAACGAAGTCGCAGATAACAGCTAGTAATAATATATACAGGGTTATTGGTAACTAACGCAAAATCTCTTGTAGACGTGTTCCCTACATTATAGAATCATCGAATAATGTACTGTATAAATATATATATATCATTCCACGTGATGCACACTATTTCATTTTCAAATTTCGTCAAGATGGATCAACTATCAGCCCATCAAAATGAAGATCAAGATGAATGATGCGAGTGCCTCTCTCCTCACAGCGTCACTTTCGCATCTAAAATAAGTGTGAAATGCGATTTCCCCGAGACAGGTCGAGTTGGTATTCTATCCTTTCCTAATCCGTGATGATAGAAGTTCGTCGTGAGACGGGAGAAACTTGGCCCTTTTACCAATAGTATCGCCTTACAAGAAGGGAAACTTTTCCATTTAGACATAGGACGTCGAAACAACAGATAATGCATTAGTGATGCAAAATTAACAACGGATCGAGTGTGCTCAGACTGCTGAGTCAGAGGTAGTGGTGACGCTGTATTTTGACAGAAACTTACTACTTTTTGTTTGAATCGTTTTTTTTTAACGCTTATAAGTCTTATCGTCTGTCATTTTGAAGACTGAAAAAAATACGCTTCCTATTGAGAGCCCCTAACTAAGTTTCCATTTGGGTTAACTTGGAACGTAAACAAATACATGGACAACTACTACTTAAATTCAAAATAAAAAAAATCATAAAATAATATAAAAAAAAAAAAAAAAATAATAATAATATTCATAAAATTTCATTTTTTAAATTCGCCTTTCAATTATCTAGCCGGCCGCGAACCGCATGCGGCAGTTCCTGCTCATAGTTGGCTGACAAGTAAGCCAGGAGGGTCGTCCAATAATACTTAGAGCTAACTCCAAAATGGAGTTTTGGCGGGATCGTGAAGAAGTCTTATCGCGTCATTGTATTATTTTCCAAAACTTGTGTTATTTCGAGTTAATATGTAAAAATGGATTTTTATCTATTAAACATCTATTTATGTTAAACATGACTTTTCGTGTTGCTACCAAAACTCCATAGAAACCTTTAGTAAAGTTTCCACCACTTTACTGGGGGTATTACGTGAACTTGACCGTGACTTACTTTACTTGAGTTAGACTATGACTGAGACTTATTTTAATTGTGAAATATTTGAATTCACTTGAAATATTACAATACTTGACACTGGCTAAATACACAACGTGAAAAAAGAACACAAGAAAAAAAACAAAAACTCCAAAATGAAGGCTAAGAGAGTCATGATAGAGCAATATATTACCTAATAGTAGTTACATAAAACTCTCCGCGCATCAAACCCGGGATTTTATCCCGAAGCTTTGCGGGCTCAGAGTGTATCGTCATAAAGTTCGAATCTCTGCCGACGCAGTGGTAAAGTTAGCACGAACTTTAAAATCCCGCTAAGAGCCCAATAAAAATGCCAGAATAAAACGCTGTGCGCTTAAAAGTCAGATTTAAGGCGGTAACATCGTTCTCGGCCATCAAAACACCCGTAACTAAGTCCGAGAAGTAATTTTATCGTTAAAAGAGGGCGAGATGTGAGGTGCCCTAAGGGGTGCTAATCACCTCATTGTTTGAACGATGGGTGGAAAAGTTACGAGTGAAAGAACAAATTTTCGGGAGCCGAAGCAGAGAGATTGATGACCTGCTTACCAGACTATAAGGATTCGTTTCGTAGTTACACCATCACAGAAATAGCAGCTATAGCTAGAGACAGGTTACCCGGTATTTTCTTGTTGGACAAGCGAAGGGGTGTAAAATAATACCAGAGTGCAACGTGAAACTGGAAGCTTTATCAGGATCGGTATCGCATCTAACCGTATCGAATTTAGATTCTGTTGATTAAAAAAATGTCACCAGATGGCGGTTTTATTGTCGTGTGCTGTCCACTGGACTAGAAATATCTCAGGGTGAGTGACGAGGGCAGGACAATACAGGGCCGTGTAAATATTTAAACTCAAAAGTCTGGGTGGCACTACATTGGGGGCAATCGGACAGGCACGATGGTTGTCGTCGGGTGATACTCATCCTATAATCGAATGACTACTCTTACAAAATGGCTATGCTCAATATAGCATTTTTTTGTCAATGGGGTCTTCTGTGTCTTCAGGCTGGCCAATCATAGGCGTAGATTGCGTTAGGAATTTCGAGCCGCCCAATAGTAATCGCAATTAAACTCATCCCTCGCACAGCACGGCGAGTTGAAATCAGAAGTATTTATTGGCCGTAACAATATTGAAAATTCCAGTTGTATTTTATTGTATTACTTTTTCCTCACGCGCTATTAATTATTTTATTATCATTGAAATTTTACTAGTCTTATCGTCATGTCGTAATGTTGTGTTGCAGAAAATTCTTTTATTTTAATACTTTAAATTACGTTCATTAATAAAATGAATGACTTTGTCCAGTTCACCGCACGGGTCCATTAAAGTTTGGAGTGCGTCCAGTTGACGTAAGAGCCAATTTATCCTGAATATCCCCGTATTATTAAAAAAAATGTGTCAAAACCACATCAGTATAGTAAAATAGAAAACGACGTGTGAAAACTAAATAGCATATTGGCATCGATGTACAAATAAATAACATGCACAAAATGCAACATCGTACACACAGATTTGAATGAACCGATTATTAAATTATAGTCTTAGTACGTGTAATTTAAAAATCGGTGCACTAATTTCGTCCGCAATTTCGAAAACGAACCTGTTCCGGACCGAAACTCAATTCGCACGTAATCGCACGTAAAGCATTCGGAATTCGGCAAGAAACAAAACCTGATTCTCCCAAGTAATCATGGCTTCGGAGAGAACTTTGGACATGGGGCTGGCTCGTCGTAGTGATGGGACTGACATTTTGATTGGCCGTAAATGGACAACCGAAAGTTGCCTCGTGTACTTACTAGGCATATAGGAACACGCGGTGGGTTCGCGGATGGATGCGACATCTGTCCCGCATTCCCGCCAAAAACGGCGGAGGAGGGGCGGAGTATAAATACGAGAGTCCCATATCACCGCAATGTCTCCCCGTGGCAGTTCGGTATGCGAGCATATTTCACCACGGAAAAAAAAAACAAAGAAAAGACATGTTGTGAGATTACTCTGTGTAAAACAAGTAATATTAAGTTTATTAAGTACTAGTTAATACCCGCGACTTCGTTCGCATGGACGTAAAAAAGTATCCTATATCCGTCTTTGTGATATACAGTAACTCCTTATCGAATTTTATCAAGATCATTCATCAAACATCATTTTATCAAACATCTAGACAGAGAGACATACTTACTTCCTATGGTTCGCTAGATGGCGTTGATCCAGTTTTGTGCATTTTTTGACGTTTTGTATGGACTGACAGTTGAAATGTAGGGAGTTCTGAATCGCGCAAGTCTTTTGCTCGAGACGAACGTATTTATTTTTATACCTCGAAGCTTTATTGGTCCTGATACGATTCCGGCTATATTCCTCTGAATTATAATATTAGTAAGGATTTATGCACATTGTTAAAGATAGTAAGTGTTTGTGTTTGTAGCTTACTGTATAATAGTATAATAGTAAGCTATTTGTTTTGGAAATAAATATTATAACAGAAAAGCAAAATACCCGACTGCAAAATGTAGCCTCACTTGTCGAAATCTGTCGAGCATTCTATACTACACGAGGTTATATAAGAACACACATACTTACATACTTACATACACTCCAAAAACATTACCATCTCTCTTGGGCAGTCGGATAATAACAGGGAAATTTAAGCAACATTTACATTATACCACATATACATTGAACCCATCGAGGCACAAGTGGCACTCTTGCCTTCTCGCACGCTTCGCTGTTAAAGTTATCATTATTGCGATTTCTATTCCAAATGTTGGCTAATATTCTCAATCTCAGTGTTCAGGTCGATTCGCTCAGGCTCGCTTTATCAAACCAGCTTGAGCGAGTCGACATGAACATAAATTGTATTTGCTAGTAGGTTTTTTGGGGTTGGCAACACATAAAACTTTTCTTCCTTCTCTTTCTACGTCACGGAGCGGTAGCTGCCATTTTTTCTGCACCTTGTGCGTATTATTGTTAAAAATATAAATAAAATAAAAATTTTGCCATCAAAATTGTGTTTTCATGTAGTGGATCGCTACACTCAGTATATAGAGTTCTGTATAAAACTTGTCACGTGCTAAAAATATCTGCCGTAATTATAAAGAACAACACGGCTATTACAGGACTCTGTAATAATGACATTAGTTTAATCATGGTTACCAGCAAGGTCTTGCAGACGTGTACAAATGATGTACTGGAACATAGGTCGGTAGCTGTCAGTCCGTGGTCACTCCAGTCATGGCTTCGCCCTGTAGCGTCCGTGCCGTGCCAAAGTTTATGGCTAACTTTGAACATAGTAAGGTCGCGATTTTTTTACACGAGTGCCCAAAAAGATGGGTTTTTTTTTGAAGTGTATGTAAGTATTCATGTAAACATGTACCTACAAGTAAGCATGTATGTAAGTATACCTGTAAACTGTTGACTCGTCAATATCAATCAAGCCGTTTTAGCTTGATTGATTTTGAAGAGTGGGGGTGTCGGTTTATTTCTCTTTCTGGAGTGACACAGGCACTATTTTGCAGTCGTGTCGTTTGTTTTTATTTAATAATAATAAATAAACTAATAAATAACCAGGGTCCGGAATTTTCGTAGCTCTTCTAATTGGTCACAGAGCATGTTTATCTACTTCCGATTGTCGATAAATGTCGTATCTGTATTGCACTTTTCCATTGAGTTTCCGTTTCCCACCTTCCGTTTCCATCATCAGATCAGTTCGCTCTCATAATATTGTATTGTCATCGGAACTTGATGCGCATGAAAAATTCCAACTCAATTGAACAAGGGGATCTGGTTTAAAAATCAGTTGCAAGAATTGAACTTAACATACATACACACATACAAACACTGCAAGTTAAATAAAAGCTTGTAAAAAGGTACGCATCTCTCTCGTATATCAAATTTTTTGACATTATCTTTTTAGAGAAACCAACAGTTATAAATAACAGAGCTGATAACATAATAATATAAACAAATAAGCCATTTAGAAGTTTCCACTTATAAAAACAATGACATTATAAATTAACGCTGAGATGATATATGTGCGTAAAAGCTAGACATGTAAATAAACTAATTAAGATCTGCACTTAGTAAATAAAAAATGTAATTCTACAAAAAAAAAATATGCTTTCGACGTTAAAAATGTTGTCACTAAACAACTTTCTCATAGATGGTTAATACTAAAGAGTAGGGGCAAATATATCTGTACAATTTATTACCCGCGAATTTTTTGCGTGGACATGTTCTATATCCATCTTTGTGATGTATGTCTCCTTATCAAATTTTATCAAGATCCGTTCAGCCATTTAACCGTGATAACGCAACAAACATCCAGACAGAGAGACAAAGTTACTTCCTGTAGCTCGTGCATCATCGTGAGCATTTTTTGACGTTTTGTACGGACTGACAGTTGTAATGTTTTTCGTCGAGACAATCGTATTCATTTTTATACCTCGAAGCTTTATTAGTCCTGATACAACTGCGGGTATATTCCTCTGATTTATAATATTAGTTTGCATTACGCTTAGGATTATCACTTCTGAATGCTCTGTTAAATATGAACGTCGTACCTGGGGACCAAATCTGAAAAACATGCGTTTAGGTTAATAAGATATTTTTAAAACATTTATCACTATTAAAATCTTTAGTTGGTGTTATAATGAAACCAAAAGTTGTAGAAGCCCTCTTTACCATAGCTGAAATGTGCTTATTCAAGCCGGGTTTAGTTCAAGGCGTCCTTAAACTTTGGCGTGGTCTATGCGGCACCGCCAATTACTTCACCATCAGTATTCGCGAATATTCGATCAGGTTTCTGTCGAGTACGAGTTTAGGTAATGATTTATCGCGGTGAGAACTCAATCCGATTCAGAGCAGCGCCTAATTGATGCTTATCAGACTGATGTGAACATTATGACGGTAGTTATAATAGATACAGTTGTAGTATTATTATATGTTCTGGTACAACAGACAGTTGTTGCAGTGCAACTTATGGCCCTAGTCTTTTAAGGCTGCTTGAAGGCATTTTGTTATGGCCAAGCGATTACTGTATGTAAGTTATAGAAGAAACAATCGGAACACCACCGTTTAAGCGCCCGCTTTCCTGAAATGTTATCTCGTTCACGCATTTTTATCATTTTTGAAGACAAAAAATAACCTAGATAATGAAGTTGCAGATTTTTTTTGGTTATAACCATCGCATTTTTTAAATAATATAAATTCTTATGATATTATTATTAAGAACACCTGCTATTTATTTTTGATCTGCTCCTACGGTTCGGTGCATTCGTCAGTCTAAAAACAGAGCAGACTGTTTGTCGCTTACTAATACTTTTTACTATTTGTTAGCCTTGTACATATGAATATATAATCTACATATATAAAAGAACAAGCCCTTTTCTAGGAATCAACGCACAGACCAAACCGCTTATGATAGAGACGGGAAATTTGAACCAAATACTCCTCAGATGGTCTAGTTTTAGGTGAACAGTAAGAACAGGTTTTGCGAAATTCCACCCCTATAAGAGTAAAATGGACGCTCAAAGTTTGTATGTAAATAAAATATTTTTTCATGCTAAGCTAATGAAATTCTGTGTACTGAGCACAAAAATGTAAGAAAGGCATGTCTCAGGATTTTTTTTAAATCAGCCCCTAATGAGGTGAAATGGGGTGTTTCATTTACTGTAAGTGAGTCATGCGAGCCAAGCAAGCGCGTAAGCTAGTAAATAAATAAATATAAACTAAACCGAATACCGATCAATGCTTAATTTGGATAATTGACTGCGACCGTTTATTGGAGTTACGCCATAAGCGCTGGTTTTAAATCATCAAAATGTCACACATGTCACTCTGTGATATTATGCTATACAATTACTTTGACTACTCTATTGTGCTGGGTATAAAGATTTAATGACAAATTAAATTTATTTTGCCAAGTTAAGCGAAACTGGCGAATAGCGAATCGGTTACTGACCTTATAATCAAGCAAAGCAAGCCACAACGGTGTTTAGCATTTAAAATAAACAAAAACGTAGGTATCTAGACTAGATCGAAGTTTCGATTAAACTTCTTAGAATATAATGGAATTTTCATCGTCTGCACTTTTTATTGTGTTTACCGCATTGTAAGATTTTATTTAGGTTCATTTTCATTTTATTTAGATTTCGATCCACGACATTTACAAATACATTGATGTACTTGTAAATGTCGTGGATCGAAATCTTGTAAATGTTGTGGATCGAATCTGGAGCTCCGTTTTTGCATCGCTCGTATGATATTTCACACGAAAATATGCGAAAAGACTGACTATCGAAAGTAATCCCAAACAGATCGCATTTTTTTAATAATCATATCACTCGCTAACGCAACGAGTGGTTTGAACGATTCCAATTTGCTTCTATCAAAAGAAAGTCTTTCATTTCGCATGATATTTTCGTGCGAACAATCGATCGATACGATACTAGCGATCCAAAAATAGAGCCGGTCTTAGGACCGAGTGATGTAAAAGAAATCAAAAATCAAGGGCTGGAAATACTAAGCATTTAAAATGAATGAAATAGGGACACGCTACATATTTCCGATTCCCGCTAAAACACGACAAAATAAACATTGAATATTCAAAATGAGAAATCTTTACCGATCGTCGGCTCCGAGATAAGACGGTATGCACAAAAAGCGCACTTTTTTTCCCCAACGTTAAATTGCTGGGCCTACAATTTCGATGCATCGGCACGTGAAACCGTTTGTCGGTTAGTCTGCTCTGCACTTCGGTTTATGGCTTTTTTCATTCATGCTTGTTCCGAGAAACGCCGCGCTTTGGCGCCGAAAAAACGTACCTTCGTCGCGCCACTATTATTTATTCCTTACGGTCTTCGGGTTAACAGGGAAAAAAGTTGGCGTGAATTTTGTATGCGAGAATTTCAGTTAATTTGGTTGCTTTTTTAAGCCGTTAATTATTCGGTTTTCTAATTGGGCGAAGCATTGGCTTCAACTCATGCTTTGAGGACTTAGTTGTGCGTTGTGGTTCGTTTAATTTTAAAGTTTTATTGATTAATATTTTGTAATACTTTTGTTATTGTCGTGCAAGTCAACAAACGACGATAATTACAGACCGTTGGTACACGGTGTGCAGAAGTTTCCACGATTACCTCGTTCGTGGTTCATTTCAGATAGGAGCTACACTGTTGCGTGTTTTTTTTATTGCAACTGTGTGTGTGACCCAGCTCATGACAGTTAATTGCCATCAAGAATGTTGAAAAACTAAAGAAGTTTTTAAGAAGAGTTTCTTAAGAAGAACTTTATAATAGTTTTAAAAACTGTATAATGGTAAGGGTATTATTATATTATACTATAGGTATCAGAACGATTCTAAGCCCAGCTCAGTTCAACTTAACCCGCAGCAACAAACAGTCAATTTCTAAGAATAGCACCTTTTGTTTCCTCACTTTTTGATGAGACAAACTGCTTTCCATAAATCTACAAAACAATTATTTTTTGGTGATAAAAAAAATCAGAGACCTCAAAGACAATTTGTCTAAAACCCAATTAGTTCTTACTTTTAACAATCTTTTAATCCGGCCTTCTTACAATCCTAAAAAAATATATGCAATTTCTCTATCACCACAAACTGCAATATATATATATCGTCACGCTTGGTACTGGCCCGGCAATATATAACAAACACGGGCCGAACAGCTATCGCTATCATTTCCTCGATTCCCGACCGAACCCTAAAAATATTTATCAGAAACAACAAAAACTCGTCGATAGAAGAGTCCACGGTTTCCCCATTCCGCCCTCGTCCAACAAAAGGCGAACGGTCGCCATTGTGCACGCACCTTTTGTGTGGAGACCAGCATTCACCATCGCCGGTGCTCCGGCCCAAGGGTGGTTCCTATGGCGATAAAACACAGTTAACAAGCTTCAAAGGTACGTCGAAAAACAACAATCTTAGAAAAATATAGCCTTCGAAAATTTGCAGAAGCAGAAGATGACAAATTCCTGCCTTAATAAGCAATCGCAATAACCTTCTTTTTGCATGTTTGGTTAATTTCGATACTTGTTAGTCGCACGTGCGTAAATGGTACATTCTTATAGAAGTCTATTAAATAGCCCTAGACCTAAAAATGCCTACATTCTATTGTCAAAACAAATTCGACATCAACCCTTATTAACTAAGAGCTCAAATCGGAAGACATACAAACTATTTATACTTACGTGTTTCATGAAGCCCGCGGCCGGATGTGTAGAAGAAGCCCATTTATGTTCTATGCAACAAATGTGGAACACAATTTATTCACTAATGTAAAACAAAACGGAGTTTGATAGCTACTGGGGAAATCAACGTACAACAAGAACCAACGTGCCAAAAAAACAAAACACCTACAAAGAGGGGTTAAGAGGTTGACAACCGGACGATGGCACAAAACGATGTGGGTCATATGCGCCCACTTGAAAGAGGAAGAGAAACAACCTAAAATATCATCTTAAAATAAACATAGTATTGTCGACACAGAACAACAAAATTTATTTTGATTATGTCACTCTTTGAAGCTTAGCTCTTTTACAATTAAAATGTTCAAACTCTTATTGTATGTTTTCTAAAGTCGAGGATTCTCAGTCAAGCGTCTCAGCCTTAAAATTGCAAAGATCTGTTACTGAGCGGATTACTCCACTGCGTCACCAAGCTCTTTTCTATCTATACTTGTAATAATATTTAGGAATCTATTGTCTATTGTGAGACAGACAATAACCAAAGTGTCGTTTATGACACTCGGTTCTAATGAAGGCAGCTGCCCCGCTCGTAAGGTGGACATAACTCCAAGACTATTTGTAATTGGTATCACCTGCCTCGAGTTTCCTTATTTCTTTGTCTTTTTTTACGGTGGTCATTTGTTTTGATCGTTTTGTTCGATTGAATTTCGTTCTTTGGAGGTCAATTGGATGATTGATGGCCGTCTAAAGTGTTGTTTATTTGACGGCAATTTTAATATTGTTAGATTGGTTTCCGACTGGGTGACCAACACAAAATTTCAGTAAAAAGCTATCAAACACCTGAGCATTCTTAAATATCCAAGAGGCTTTCAGCCTGTTAGCCCTTAATGCGGTTTTTAAGTTGAACTAAAACAGCAAAGATTTACTTTAACGAAATAAGCATAATCATTTTGGACAAAATATCAGACCAAGTTAAAGGTTAATTGCATGCGACAAAAATCAAAAGAGCCTCTCTTGCCTTAGAATGATTCTGGTTAAGTCAAACACATTTAGGTTTCGAAAACCTATATCTTTTTTATAACCTTGTACCAAATATTCACCATTTTACCGGATCGCGACAGGTGACAACGTTAGGTGACGGGCTCCAGAGATGGTAATCGTAGCGGCAACTACCCCCGAACCCCCTCTGGCTCCGTAATGAGTCCCTAAACATTTGTTAATACGATCGAGATGGCTTTTTAATGCTGCCTCCAGTTTTTTCTTGCTATTTTTTAACTAGAGCTAATGGATTTTCAGTTCCGGGATGGTTGTGACATGGCAGAGATTATGGTCAAATGATGGTTTTATTTTTGAGGGTTTGCGAGAACAATGATGATGTAAATATTGTTCTCATATACTTAATATATTCTTGCTACATACTAAATTATCTGTATGATCAAAGAATTGTTGTAAACTTTGATAATAGATCAAAGCAAAATCAAGACCTTCAAAATTTGACACATGAGATGTTAAAAGGCTTTGACTGGGGAATAACTTGTTACCCTCTTTAAAATCTTTAAGGTTTTCACCAAATACGCGAAAACATTTTAGATCACTTACCCTAAACACTCCAAATTACACTCATATTGTGAACCAACTCTAGGACACGCGGGCTACAGCGTCAAATTTGATCAAAAGTAGCCACTTTCATAATACATTCCAGTTTCATAATACATCATTCAACTAGTATTCAACTTAGCACTGGTTTTAACATATTTTAATTTACATTATTATTACTAAATAAAGACTTATTCAAATAGAATTGAACTCAATAGGCATGCGGGGCAAGTGTGCGCACTTAAGGTTTCGAACGTCATACAATCTAAAATTGGAAGTTAAATAAAACAAAACGAAGTTAATTAATTAATATTTATTAATCTACAATTTAAACACAGGAACAATATTATCAATGGCACAAATCTTTAGGAACTAAGCAAAACATACATAGTTCGTGCTTACACTTACCCTAGTATAGGGGTAATTGTGCGCAACATAAAAATTAAGAGATCCCGATCTATTTATTATAGCTAGAATCAAATACGAAGAATCTTAATTATTGATAATTAGTCGTTACCCGCGACTTCGTTCGACCTCGTTCCATCGTTCGGCAGATTCTAGCTGATCAATGTCACGCGGGGCCCCAGGGAGGGTGAATGTCATCCTTCGGCTATGAACCGTTTTTGAGATATTTATCATGCGCATACTTATCCGCTACGCACACTTGCCCCATACTCTATGGCGAGTCTATAGTTATTGCGGATGTCAAGTCTTGTAAACATGGTACTATGTACATGAGAGGAGCATCAGACTTCTTAAATTTTTCAACAAACCCAAACAAGGAATTTCGAGAACTAGTAGAGAAAGTCCAAATCCCAAATAGACACCCGGTAATACCGGTCATTAGTTAATACTATATGATTAAAAATTAAAGACACCCAAAACTTTAAGCAGGTGCCTCCTGTCCGGTCACCTGTCGAGAGCTCCTCGCGTGTTTTAACTTAGACCCATATTAAATTGAATACACTTTCTTACGTGGATTTTAAATTAGTATCCTGTGATCGAGCAGGTGTTTTTGAATAGTTTTCACTGTGATTGGTGTTTAATGAGTGTTGGAATTTACTGGCTGTAGTAGCCTATTTTGATGGCTTCACAGTTAGAAGTTATTTTTTCTTGAATTAGTTACGAAAGTCTTACACTGTTGTTTCTTGCTCAAAATACAGGTTTAGTTTTACATTCATCTAGCTCTTCTTTGTTACGCTACTGTGTGAAACCTATCACTATACCATTATTATTTATTATTATTATTATTTGCATCAGTCCTGTACACAAATCATAATCATTGACCTGATTGAGAAGCTTGTGCCTTTTAATCAAACCAGTGATGAATTCTCGTCAATGTTGTTGTAAATCAATTACTTAGTTATTATAAATTAATTTACTTTTTCCCAACGCTGATAAGAAAATAAATAACAAAGACGAAACCAATGGACGCCCACCCGGTAGTCCTACAGTAAAAATAGGCATCAATTTCGTTACGAAATAATGACACTGAGAATACCATAATTTCATCTAATAATGCAGTGATCAAGTCAAATATCAAGCACGTGCCCAGGAAACATGCTGTAGGTTCAAACCATTACTATCACTCAACTATAAATTGTAAGCCAACGGGGTAAGATGTAAATTTATTAGCTTGTAAGAAACGTAACGAAAAACAACGGAAGTACAAAAAAACAGTATCAGTCATTAACGTAACCTTATTGTATTTCATAGACTCTATATTAGTATAAATAGGGTTCAAAGTGAGACTTAAAAAACGTTCAGGAATGGTACAGGACCTTCATTGGATACGTTTTTTAAACATAGCTCAAAAGAAACCCGTAATTTTGTGTAATTCGATGCCCAGTGTTATTTTTGAGGGGAAATAACGCGTTTAATTATGAACAAGTCGAGTAATTACGTCAGTTAACGCACGTTAACTTTCAATTATTACAATTTGGGCGCCCTTTGTTCTGGCATCGAGTTACACGTCGAGAGACAGTCCTCGATTCCCGTCCAAGTGCTTCGGGTCAGAGATGCCGAGAATTGTAAAATATGGAACTGAGCTATCCGTAAATAATCCAAATAGCTTACATTAGTGAAAGTATATATAATCTAGATAGATAGATGAACTCTTTATTGTTCACATACGTGGCAATTGATAGTACAGGAGCCGTACCGTGAGGTGCTTATTGCGATAATTGTAAGGTTCAGCCGAAAACGCTGCTCGACCGTACACCTTATCGCGCCCCGGTTCGTGGTCACGCAGCGTCGTCGGCTGAACCTAATAATCATCGCAATAAGCACTACACGGTACGGGCCTAGGAGAGGCTTTACGTCCAGAAGCGGCGAGTCATTACATAAATTGATTATATCTACTCAACAGCTAATACAAACTAACAACACATTCTGGAGCGCAAGTAGCTTTAGTTTATGTGACGGTTAGCGCTAATCCGACATTGAAACTAGTACTACAGATACTTGCCACTTAAACTGAGTAGCTTACTTGGGACTTTACCTAGGGATGACAAAAGAAGCCCTAAACGTCACAAAATATAAAAAGACATCGAAGTTATGACAGCTCAGTCGTATCGTAGTTGAAGAACAGAATGTGCAAAAATTTAATATTCTTGTAGGTATTTTCTTAATATTTCATAATAGGTCAGTAATGTTTCATTATTTATGTACTTCGTGCTGGCATCGCGCCAGCTTTATATCCTCGCTAATTAAATACGAAGTTACACTTCATGAAAATTTCAATGGAACTGGTTTTGTTTTGCGAACTCATTACGTACGTACGCCAACGTGGGTGCATTAAGCAGTATTCAGAAGCATCTATAACAAATATGTGAGCAAGTCAAGTGAGAACTTTAGAAAGCTTTTGAAAAATAATTCAATAGTTGTCATGTGCAAGAACTTGCCTACGACAATTTTGCGCAATGGAAAATCGACAAATTTAATATTTAAATTTGAAAATAGAATTTGAATTCGAAATGAAATGAAATATTAATTCCTAATTACTCGCATTGTTTGAGTAAAGCACTATACAAGCCTTGGTCCGCAATGATTGCACTGCTGGCCACGCTATGACGCGCCGTAAAGTTATTCCAGCTTGTCCATCAAGCGCTGCAATGCTGACCGCGCTGTGACGGCCTGGACCTGCGCTACGCTGCGCTTTCGGCCATCATCGTCGCTGCCAGCAACACAGTCATTACAGACCGCGACAGTAATGTACTAATAAAGCCTTTACTAATCTACGATCTGCTGCGGACTTTCGCCGTCGTCCAAAAATGAGAATATTTTGATAATTTTAGTGTCCAGTTTCTGTCAGCATTGGGTTAAACGAGCTGCCGACAATCATAAGACCGTTAACACACGTACGCTACGTTACCCCAAACCACCTAACAAACAGCCGCCTAACAAACGAGAGAAAAAAAGAGAAAATATATTTTAGTTCTACATGCACATAGCTATGTACTACAACTGAGAGTTACAGACTGTCTACAAACTGCTACGCAGTTTAACAAAATCTAGAATACTTCAATTCAATTAAATATGTTTTTATTAAATAATTAAACATTGTTGTTGTTCAGTAATAAAAGTAATGCAGTATTATAGGTCTGTGCTTTTTAGAAGAAAGTTATAAAGTTCCTCTATCATCATCATCACCAGCCAGAAGACGTCCCCTGCTGAACATTGGCCTCCGCCTTAGAGCGCCACCTACATCATCAGCCGAGAGACGTCCAAAAGGCCTCCCCCTAAGACCACCACACCGACCGACAACTTGCCGCTTGCATCCACGGGTTGCCCGCGACTTTTGCAATTTCGTCGTTCCACCTTGTCTGCCTAGGTACGGTGCATCTTCCAGGTCGTGGTCGCCACTCAAGAACTTTAGAACCTAAAGAGCCGTAGAAGCGCCACACCGAACAACAATTTGCGAGTTCCTCTATGCTTTTTGTAAAATATTCTCAACTGTAGGTATCACACACCTCGAGCAGAAGTACGCAAGCGTTCGGCGACCATAAAAAATCAGGTGAATATGTTAAAATAAATCAAGATGTAAATATTATACATTTGCGTATGTACCCAGCCAATAAAGTAACGAAACGGACAGTAAATACAATAAGTTGGCCGTACTACGACCCTGAGTTTACTCTGGGGCATCCGTACAGTCGACTTCAAAGGCAAATGTAAAAAAATACACAATGTTTTTACTTAAATCCGGAAGAAAATCAATAAATTTAAAGTGATTAAATTCATGTTATGTATAAATTCATAGTTCATGATATGAATAAAATAACCCGCGTCCTAAACTAAACCAGAACCACCGGAGGATGCGAAACTCTGCGACATCCAAGCCGCATGGAGCGTGGGGATTATGGGAAACACATAACGCGTGACGTCATAACATGCTCTAAACTTAAACGCGGCTCCTAATCGTGAAGAAACGCGCGTTTAAGAAACTAAACGCGTCATTCTTCACGTCGTGCCACGATTAGGAGCCGCGTTTAAGTTTGGAGCATGTTATGGCGTCACGCGTTATTGGCAAGTTATCTTATGTGCGATAGAGAATAAGGGCCCAGTAGTGCACGTCTTAGCTGATAAAAGAACAAAATTATATGAGAGCTCCTGGTTGATGCGACGGCCTAAATGCGTTTATCTGGCTAAACGCATATTCATTGTGGTTCGCGTGGTAATACTTCCAGCATGCTGGGTCCGCTGTCAACTCTTTAGAATTCAAATGCAGCAGATGAATAGTCTAGCAGATTTTTTTTAAGATAATTTTTGACGATCTACAAATGGATCGCTCCGCACCAACTGTTGCCGTATCCTAATAGGGTCATATGTATTACTAAACCCAAAAAATGTTATTTAGGACCTGCATGTATCCACGTGTGTCGCAATAAATGATTGACTATTGAGTATATAGATCTTCAACAGGTAATCCAACTGATAGTTTTGTGTCGTTTGTTTTAATTTAGTTTTTCACACACAGCGCCACCTAGTCCCAAACTAAGCAAGCTTGTGTACTATGGAAACCAGATAACCGATGTAATACATATTATACTTTTTTTTTGCAAATACATTCTTAGAATACATAGAAACACGCAGACAAATTACAAACATCCTGGGTGGGAATCGAACCCACAACCTACAGCCAAGAAGGCGGAAATCCACCCATTGAACCACAAGCCTAGTCAAAAAATACTATAATTTTAACAAAAAATAAACCGACTTCAACAAATATTTTGAAAAAAAAAGCACTATCGAGATGATCTTGGCGCAACCCGTGATATCTATGAGAAGTTCCGGTGGCCATCGGTGGTCTTCTTCATCAGTTCCACTGATACTTTCTGATTGCAAATTCTTGATTTGTTGATATCAAAATTGCTATAATATTTGAGGAGTTACCTCAATTTCTCATGGATCCCATTATCAGAACTGGATTTCAATAAAAATGGGACCAATCTGAAAGTAAATAAAATAATAATTCCAAATCGGTTAAAAAATGACGGCGTTCTGAGGTAACAAACATTAAAAAAACAGTCGCATTGAGAACCTCCTCCTTTTTTTGGAAGATGGTTAAAAAAATGAGGTTTCACAAAACAAGTAAAGATTGTTGAGGCCCAAATTTTACTCAAATAAAATTAACATTTCCCTTGGCATTTCCTTCACATTGTTTCACTCGATTGTACTTTTCTACGGACATAAAAACACGGACAGCGCCATTCGAGTTACAATGGACACGCAACAATGTTTACGATCTTTTTACAACGGTACGTGTAAATAAGTAAATATCGTTGTTCTTACGACGTCGGCTAGGAATACCGCGGTGCGTTTTAACCCAACTGCCCAAGAAGGAGGGTAATGTTTGTGGGGTGTATGTTAATAATTGTGTATTTGTATGTTTATTTATTTAATAGACACAAAAATGATTTAAATAGTAACAGTAACAGTGAACGACTTAAAAATAAATCTTAATACATAGTAAAGTGTGAATAAAGAAAGTCACAGAAAAATTACTAATCAGCAAGCAAATCGATAATTTAAACTTACCTGCGTCGCCAGAAAACAGGTCAATGTCTTATTCCTGGGAGAAAACATTAAACTCATTGACAAGTCTGTTTTTACCGAGATTAGTTTTCCATTTGGAAATGAAAGAAATTGGCATGTTCCTATATTACCTGCTCCATAGGCTAACGGCTTGAAGGTGGTTTTGAAGAGTGAGGTGTCGCTGGATTCCACTTTACATCCGGAGTGACATTTTGCAGTCTACATTCACTTTAAAATTATTATCCTCCGTTTTTGGCAATCGGTTAAAAAAGAGGAGAGCTAAGCGATACTTCGTAGTACAGTAACCTCGGGATTCTGAAACGTTTGTTAACTTTGAGAACAGAGTAAGTCTATTGCTGTCTTTGTCATTTGTTTACCGCCAGACAAAGGCAGCATTAGAATTAATCTGTTGTCAAAGTTAAAAAACTTAAGACGTAAGACACGTAAATATATAGATTAATGTAGCTGCAAAGCTGCAATTATTTGTAAAGGATGAAGTAGCTTCCACCAAGTACCAAGTTACCGAGTACCAAGTATTGGCTAGCTAGCTACCCCTCAACCCTCAAGTTGAAAACCTGTCGCAAAGTACCGAACAGGGAGTTCCAGCTCATTTATCAGCCAGGCCCAGTAATTCAGTAATTTGTGGTCAAAAGCCTGTCAACTAAAAAAAAAAACGATATTTTTCATTAAGGTATTTAACATAAATGACTCAATAAAGTGATTAAAGTCACCGACAGCTGAGCTCATGAAAAAAAAAAAACGAATTGGGTAATATTATATTTAAATCTTCTAGTATAAAAATTAAAAATAATACCTATTTGATATTTATCTCGTACTTGTTTAGACCACATGCTATTTAAAATGCTACGGCCACAGCTACGCTTTAGCTCTTTCATACGTTTTCGACATATTTGACGATCATCATCATCAGCCAGAAGACGTCCACTGCTCAACGTGCCACTTTCTTCCAAAGGTTGCCCGCGACTTTCACAATGTCGTCGGTCCACCTAGTAGGAGGCCTGCCTACGCTGCGTCTTCCGGTGCGTGGTCGCCACACAAGAACCTTTCTTACCCACCGGTTAAAGATCATCATCATCATCAGCCAGAAGACGTCCACTGCTGAACGTAGGCCTTCCCCTTAGAGCTTATTGAAGATACACTATCTCAAAGTGAGAATTTCAATAAACAGTCAGTTTTCTTTAGAAGGCCATTGCCGATAGTTTAAAACAGCCCAGCCAAGTTACGGGACTTAGTATGGAGGAGCCGGACATAATTCATATCATAAATATAAAATTGCGTTTGGTATGACTCGCTGACGTAGAATCAATATTAAATTAAATTAAACAGTCTGGAGGTACGGAACATAGAAAAAGGCATATTTGCTTGAGCCACAATACATTATCACTGTCATTGACGTGTCGTGCTTACGATCGTCATCTGAAATGGACTCTAACATAGCGCAAATAGAGACGATATTGCAAGAAATAAAATTGAGTCTGTTTCGGACAAGCATTTTGTTTAAATATTGTATATTAACATGACAGGTTGGTTCTACAATTAGGTACAGAGAAAAAAATCCTGCTATTAATTACTACCGGGTCAAACGCAAAATATTTCTTATTTCTTATTCGAGATGGGGGCGATAAGTCCTGCAAGGAAGTGCACAATACACCCCATGCGGGTCTTGTGCATTTCCTCCTGCCAGCATCGACACGAGCCAGCCCAGCTCCTTTAAATACCGAAGCGAGGCTCTGGGCCGCTGGCACAGTTGCTCCAGTGACGATGATGATGATGATGATGAGAACCAGTCAAGCCGTCGCGGTTACATGTATGTTGCTGAAGCCGCCTCATTTCAAGCTTAGCTTAGAACGAGCAGCGGGATCTTAAAATCGAATTCCAGACGTCGCATTATTTCTAATCGCGTCATTTGCATAAAGATAAAATTAAATATAATTCATTATGAATATGTGAGACCTGCACTTTATCGGGCAGCAACCTTTTAGAAAACCCCAAGATTACGACATATCTTAGGATGTTAGGTGCAGACTGTCTGTCTATTTCCAACAAAAACATGTAGATTACGTGCAACAACTATATATAATGTACCGAATCCGGTTGGTGACAGAGACTAGTTAAGCTCAGTGGCTTAAGAGGATAGTCCTTCCGTGAGGTTTTGGAGCATTCGATATTTGAAATTGTATAGGTGTCGCTCTGTTTCTCGTGCGAGCGATCGAGAGAGTTCTTTTTGATGAAATTAGCGTTTCGGGGGAAAACTTATAAGCATCAGCCTTAAAACATCCTATAATCTTCCCTCGAAGGGTGGTTGGGCCATATCCACCGCGCTGGCTCAGTGCAGATTGGCGGATTCACATACGCCATCGAATTTTTTCTCCGGAAAAATGCAGGTTTCCTCACGATGCTTTCCTTTACCAAGAAGCCAGTGGTGTATCCATATTGTAGGTAAAAACTCATTGGTACGGGGCCGCCCGGGTTCGAACCCGCGACCCCGCGAATAATTGGCGAGCTTGCTCCCACTGAGCTAAACCTGGAAAAACTGTTATCACCCCGTAAATTTTATCAAAATCTTCTTTTTCAATAGCTTGGATAAAATAAATAATAATCTACACAGAAAAGTATTCTTTTATTTAAAAAAAAAAAAAAAAAAAAATTGTTGTCCTAGCTAATATTATAAATGCGAATGTAACTCTGTCTCTCTGTCTGGGTGTTCGTCGCGTTATCACGGCTAAACGGCTGAACGGATCGAGCTGAATTTTTGCATAGATATAGCTTATAGGTCGGAGACGGACATGGGCTACTTTGTTTTGTAGGTCCACGCGAACTAAGTCGCGTGTAGCTAGTTAGTTCAGCTATAGCTAGTTCTTTATAAAAACTACTTGTCTTCGTCACAATTTCAACGCAAAAAACTTGTCACTTTAGCTGCATATAGGATTTGGAAATTGATTTAAAGTAAAAATGCATATAAACCAATGGAAGCTTTCTCTCGAAGTATATTATGAGTATGTTCATCGTGATCCTTTACTTTTTTTTAACTTACATCGCAATTTTAACGCCCGGCTCCTGCCTCTCTCTGTCTCGTTCGCACTTTTTCAATTAAAATTTTATATTAAAAATGTTAAAAGAATATTGAAAAAGTGCAAACAAGATAGTCAGAAGTAACAAATTCATTACAAGAAACATACAAATTCAGAAGTACCGTCAGAATCGTTCCCTGCACCGCACCCGCCAGAACCTTTGATTATTTACATCGAAGAACTGACAATACGGCGAAAATTTTCATAACAATAAACAGGCAATAATGCCCAAGGAAACCGTTAAAAGTACGTTGGCCAAAGATCTATGGAATTTATTCACCCCTACGTATGAGATCGCGTTTCCATTCACACATGCGAGGGAAAAATTATACGTGCACTTCAGATAAATTGAGAATCGAATATGCTATTTATAAACATATGATTGAGAGACATTGGTTGGGAATTTCCCATTGTAGGGTTTGGAGTGTATTGAGATTTTGACATTGGAAAATGACTTTAGATGAAAACACTATAGAAAAGTGTGCAAGAACGAGTGCTTAATTTTTTTATATAAGATTTGATCAATAGCGTATCGAAAACTATTGTGATGCAAATTGCCTAGCAAATGTGTTGTGAGAGTGGTTTTAACATAAAAATCATTTTTCGGTTCATTGACAGATATTTTATTTTGGGTAGTTAGGTTGGCTTGCAAATAGACCATATAACCGTTAGACGGCTCGTATCTATTCTCAAAAATATACGCGCAAAATAGCACAAACTCGCAAACTGGATAAAATAGCTAACCTGCTTAGATACTAGCTAGCAGTTCTACTAAACTGGAAAAGTAACTACTAACTTTTTTTATTATTTTTAGTGCAGCTCCACGGACTCCGGGGTCCATGCCCTTTGTCAACTTTTACTAATATATAACATAAACAACATCACGATGAATATCTACGTTGAATATTACTATGTTGCGTGTATATTCCGAGCAGTCCAGCTCCCGCGAGCAGCACCCGTTCACGAGTTGACGAATGTACCAGCCATCGCTCTCCTCAACCATATTGGAGGGAAGAGGACGACCCGCAACATTTCGCCGCCGCAAGAAGCTTTTTAGTGAGCGTGACTGTTCTGTGTATAAACACAACTAACTTTAGAAAACGAAGACTGCGGTCACCGCGACACGGCCGTTACCTATAAGGTAGGTCCATATTCACTTTTTACTGATAGGTGTGTAAAACATTTATATTAGTTGTAAATCACTTGTTCAGCCAACAGAAACATGCAAATACGAGTGATCGATGAGGCGTATCATTCTCGGAACCTCAGACCAGACCAGCGCGAGCCAATATGGCCTGATCATAAATATTGATTACTTTAGGGAGAGCTGTTGGTAAACAAACAAAGTTATTAGTTCTATGAACAGTAACAATGGAGAAATTATAGATAACTAGCCGTCGTTTCATCCGTTATTGCACAAGAGAATGGAGAAGGAGGGAGGGTGGAGGCCCATGTGATATTCCAGCCTCCATACAAAATTTCAAGTCTTTGCGTAAACTCAGGGTATAAGCTACCTCTGTACCAAATTCATCTAAATCTGTTAAGAACTAATAACAACACAGCAGAACACACAAACTTCCGCATTTATAATATTAGTTATTTGTAGTTCCGCGTTTATGGTATTAGGTATGTGACGGCCACTGGTGATGATCTTCGGTCTTCAACTAACATTTTTTTGACTTCCCAAGTAACAGATTCAATGAAATATGAAACCGCCAGATTTAATTAATATAATCCCTACTAATATTATAAATGCGAAAAGTTTGTTTGTTTGTTCCTCTTTCACGCAGCAAAAGAGCAACGGATCGACCTGAATTTTGCATGGGTTCGGAGAAGGCTATTCGTTCTGGGAAAATGTACGGTTCCTGAGAGATTTTCCACGCGGATGAAACCGCGGGGCGCAGCTAGGAAAGAATCAAGATAGGAATAATTAAACATGGAATTGTTCTTAATTATCTTTAGCATGTCAAATGCCCATGTTGTAGCCGTACCGGTAGTCGTTGGGAACAATGCGCTCGAACTTGTTGACCATTATAACTACCTTGGACAGGCTGTCCAGTTAAGTAAGTCCAACTTCGAGAAACAGATTGCTCGAAGAATTCAACTCTGAAAAACTTCGCTGGCGCCATTCAGAAGTCCCTGCATTTCAACTGTCAGTCTATACAGAACGTCAAAAAAATCACAAAAATGGATCAACGCCATCTAGCGAACTATAGGAAGTAACTTTGTCTCTCTGTCTGGGTTTATGTCACGTTATCACAGCTAAACGGCTGAACGGATCATGTTAAAATTTGATAAGGAGTTACTGTATATCTCAAAGACGGACATAGGATACTTTTTTTAAGTCCATGCGAACGAAGTTGCGGGTAACAACTAGTTCTTTTATAAATCTAAGGCACCTTCTTTCCAAAATAAAAAGAGTACACGGCAGTTTCTGCATACGCTCCGTACGTACAAGCTGGAGCTTCAATCTCTCGTCCTATCGTTTCGAAATTCCGCCAACATTTACTTAGCTGTCCATCGGGTGTTATCGTGGCGAGATCTGACGTCACCCGTCCCGGACACGTTCTGGCGCTGCACTCACGGTAATAGTCCGATTATGGGATGGAGTCACGTCTGGCCGCGTGTATACGGGAAAGGAGCTAGCGGCTACATTTCGCAATAAGTAATGCTAATTATGCGAAATAAAGTGTTCCTCAATTTGGTGAAACTTGGCAAAGAAATAATGTGCATCATGAGGAAAGGCGTAAACTTAATACTTTTTATCCTATCTAGACGTGTACCATCAACCGTTTGTTTAATAACTCCGACCATGCACACAGTTACTTAACAAGAGCCGTGGTCTAACGACTAGTCTATCACACTAATATTATAAATGCGAAAGTTTGTATGTAAGTGTGTATGTTCCCGTTTAACTCTGTAACGGCTGAACGGATTAAGATGAAATTTGGTATGGAGGTAGCTTATTCCCTAGAATAACACTTACTTTTTTTGAAAGTTTTTTTTTTATTTGATTGAAGATACTTCCAGATTGGTCCCATTTTTATCATAATCCAGTTTTGATAATGGTATCCTTATGGAATTCAGGGAACTCCTCAAATATCATAGGCATAAAGATATAGATTTTGGTCGGCGGTCACTTGCTGGTGGGATGTATACTCCGTACAGCCAATGAGTGAAACAAAGTGGCGGTCTCTTTGTTTCCTGACAGATATAATTCTAGATCTTTTCGAGATCTGAGTGGTCATCTTCGACCACGTCGTTGCTTTCAGACAGCCCTTCCGCACTGCCCGACCGGGAATGGAGCCCGAGACCTCATAAGGCAGACGCGCTCACTAAAAAGCCAGGAGGTCGTTGCCAAAAAAGTTCAATAAACTCTGTCATATCACGCCATCTTATCAATATACCTATGAAAAGTAAGTACTTAAATAAAACTGATATAGTACCGTTCAGTAGATACGACCCTTCAAGGCACCTAGCAACACGCTCATAAATACAAAAAGTTATTATACGTAGGTACTTACTTTTATCGTGTGGCGAAGCTATCGTGTACTGACCCCAAAGAATCTGAAACAAGAAATGGAATGTAAATACAAGCATTACACATTACACATTCGATTACACCAGATATTCGGATAGTGACAACTAGCTACCAACTACAACTTAAGTACATACACTTACACTAGTTCTAAGTAATAACTATACGACTCTCTGGGACCTTGTCACATTATATAAGCATGTCAGTTTTTGGTACATAGTAGCAAAGTCTTAGAAAGAACTTTTGCTGCGACTCAGTGCTATTTTGAATGTTTTTTTGTACGTTATCGTTTTGACGATTTTATGGCCCGCGATGATAAGTTCCCTGTATCTAGTTCGTAGTTTTGAAATGTCTCGACACCATAACTGTTGGTATGTTTTGTGATATTACCTAATCAAGTAATCAAACAGTAGATAACGTATGAAATCAACAAACAATAGATAACTAGCTAAATATGTGATGCAAAAGCTTTCCTATCCAGCTGCATAACAAGCTTTTTTTGTTTACCGTCTTTCTATCACACAAAAAATAGTACAACTGAATACTAAAAATATACTTCATCGTCATCGGCAGCTTATTCAATCCACTGGAGAGCATAATGCTCCTCCCTCTTTCGCCAATCTTCCTGTTTTGTACCAATCTCGTCCAGACGTAGCCGCAACATCTTACATCTTTTTCATTTACTAAAATCGGATTAATCGTCTTTCTATGGCAATCGTTTCTTCGCTTTATAATTTCTCTATGACAAACCCGTAAAGTAAAGTCGTAAAGTGTCATGTTCACTCTTTTTACACATTTGTCTTTGAATAAAAATATCAATGTTTACTAACTTCTCATGAAAAAATCTCAGTGAATTGGATACCATTCACGACTATGGGTACCCGACCGATAACCTTATCTCGAGAAGACGTTCACACAGATTTTAAGTAAGTACCTACTTCTTGACACCACTATAGTTAGTTTATCAATAATGTTCCCATTCAACGCCAGATATACCAGACCTCTGAGTAGCTTTAGAAGATTCGCATCGGAGTTCCATGTGATATATCAAGTTAAAATGGCCGTATTTCGAAACCTAAGCCCAAGTTATTAACAAACCATGTATAGAATAATGTAACACCGTAAGAACTACGATAATTTAAATTCTATTCAATAGTAATAACTGTAAAGATCACAATTGAATAGCAACAGCGATTTCCATAACAAGTATTTCTTTTTTTTTCCGTCGTGCGTTTCCATCCAAATCCAAAAGGTTTTCCGTCCCGGCTGTTATTTTAATTGTTTTAATTAGGCGTTATTTAAGGCTAATTGCAATAGAAACACCATACCGATATTTCAATTACGCATGATAAATCTAGCGGCACTAATGATGGGTTTATAAATAAACTAATTACATCCTCGTATGAATAAAATGAAGTCTCATTGACTTTCTACTCACCGGTGCAAGTGCGGAATATTATCGATCGACAATTTGACGTTTGCCGAAGACAAAAGCAGTTTAAAAATGTCATATTTAGCGTTTACTTTCGACAAAAAGCAAAGTTATTGATCGATACACCTTATTGTTAGAATGCAGTGCTGGTCTGGTATCACACTAATATTATAAACGCGAAAGTTTGTGTGTAAGTAGGTAAGTATGTAAGTGTGTTTGTTCCCGTTCAACTCTGGAACGGCTGAACGAATTTTGATGAAATTTGGTGTGGAGGTAACTTATTCCCTGGAGTAACACAAATACAACTTTTTATCCCGAAAAATTTAACTGTTCCTGTAGAACAGCGGGTGAAACGGCAGGACGCAGCTAGTAATAGATATGGCAATTTGAACAATTGGGAAGTCTTGAAAAGTTATTTGTGGTATAATAGTCGTCGTTACTTCACTCGCCCTTTTGTTTTTTTTTTGTAGATAGAGTTCGTGTTTTTCTCTTTATAATATAACTAACTGTTACCCGCGACTTCGTTCGCGTGCACCAAAAAAAAGTAGCCTATGTCCGTCTCCGACCCTTAAGCTATATCTGTGCAAAAAACCAACTCTATCCGTTCATCCGTTTAGCCGTGTAACACGACAAACACCCAGAAACGCAGACAGAGTTACTTTCGAACTAATAGGTAATATTAGTTAGGATTACTGTTTGTATATCTTCAAAAATATAAAAATACGCGAGTAAAACTTTGGACGCGACGGGTCTTCCGTTGAAATGTGGCATGCCACAATAATAATAATATGATAACAATAGTATAATTTCAAAAATACTTTTGTGTAGACAGACTCATAGGTAGAGTAGTATTTTAGGCACTTGTAGTAAAGCATTTTTGACATTGCACTATGAAGATATTCAAATATTTTATGCAAAAGCAGAAAGGCGCTACCTTTCTTAATTCTGACGCTGCCTTTGTCTGGCACTAAGCCAATGACAAAGACAGCAATAGACTTAATCTGTTGTCAAAGTTAACAAACGTTTCAGAATCCCGAGAAAAATCTACTAATTGGTAATCCTAAGCTCGGAATTAATTAATTATCTGAACAAAAAAACTGAAAACTTGTCTTTTACAAGCCCAGGCGTAACTAGATATGCTACTTGCTCTTAGATACCTATAAGACTGATTTATGAAGCTAATACCTAGATCATATCGTCGTTTTTCGATATAATAAAGTTTAGCAGTTTACCTCGTATATCAGGGCATCGACCCCATTACTGGCCGCGCCCAGAATGATCCGTCATGTTACGTCAAGGCCCGCATTAGGTGCGCTAGCGTTACCTGGACAGCAGGTGATATGCGGACATGACGCAGACAAAACTACTTATCACAATAGTACTTTAAATGAGACACTGTCGCTATGTTAGCCAGCTATTCAACCGCCAAGCAGTAGTGTGCAAGCATTACTGTGTTCCGGATTAAAGAGCAATGTTTCCAGCGTAATTAGTGGGCATACAGAGATTTAACATCTAACATCTCAGGGTGACGAGCGCGGTGCATTGCCGCGCATAGTTTTGAAGTGTTGAAGTTCAAAATTCTGGGTGGCACTGAACTGTTATGGGCAAGCGTGAGGCTTAACATCAGGTGAGCGACTTGCTCGTCTCGTCACCGAGTAACATAAAAAAATATATTTATATATATGCCTGACTGATTGTTACCTTTCATGACTAAACGACCATGAAATTAACTTGTTAGGTATCGGTATAGAAAGGCTTTGGGCTGAAAAGATAAGGCGCTTTGCAACCAGATTTCGTAGACGCTTTTCTTCAAAGTTAGCGGAAGGCTTAACAAAGGACAAAGAAATAGTTTCCATCATGAAGAACATAGGAGATCTTACAGATCTTATAATATAATAGACTAGCCGCGCCCCGCGGCTTCACCCGCTATTCTACAGAAAACGAATATTTTTCCGGGATAAAAAGTAGCTCATGTGTTAATCCAGCTTATAAGCTACGTCCGAACCAAATTTCATTCAAATTTGTTCAGCCGTTACAGAGTTGAACGGGAACAAACACACTTACATACTTACACACAAACTTTCGCATTTATAACATTAGTGTGATATATAAAGAGTATGTTTGTATTAAAAAAATGCGAGAGAGTAAAAATTGGTTTCTTGCTCTAAACCAAACTTGACGAGGATATACTGTGCAATGTGTGCATCTTGAAGGACACAGGCAACTTTTTGAATACGGCAAAGACTAGCCAAGACTAGTTCCGTCAAGACTAAGCAATGCTACAGATGCCTGCAAGCCTAGCATGCGCACGGCGACAAAATCTTCTCTACTCTTCAAATGTCGTCTAAAAATGAGACAAACGAACAAAAATGAAATAATAATCAATTTTAGTGTATAAATTTGATATATGTATTTGGCTTAAAACGTTGTTTAAAACGACAAAAATGATGAGAAAACTTTATAGGCCTGCTGGGAACGACATGCACTACGACATTTTAACGAAGTTTTATACTAAAAGGAAATAATAATTAGCACTTTCTACTATGAAAACTGACGTGGTTTTGACACATTTTGTTTTTATGAACAAATAAATTTAAATATATAATCAATTTTATGTTAATTTTTTATTTAAATAAATAGTACTTTCTACTGCACGGTTCGACAGCCGGAGAATATAATGGTGAAGGCAGACCTTACGACCTAAGCGGAGATTGTAAAGCTCTCTCCCCCAATCGCTGAGATATAGAAGGAACACGCGCTAATGTACGAAGTTTGGCTTAAGTTTATTGCGTTCAAGTTTTCAGAGGCGACTACAATGTATTCACTGAAATCTCACTAATATTATAAACGCGAAAGTTTGTATGTAAGTATGTATGTAAGTGTGTTTGTTCCCGTTCAACTATGTAGCGGCTCATCGGATTTGGATGAAATTTGGTATGGAGGTAGCTTATTCCCTGGATTAACACATAAGCTACTTTTTATCATGGAAAATATTCGGTATTTGTATAAAAGCGGGCGAAACCGCGGGGCGCAGCTAGTACAAAATAAATCTTCGCTCGATGAAGCGATTGTACATTTGATATAATACGTATTCCAAATATAACATGAACTACGCGTTGTTTACATAATAAAAATAAATTCTTGGATCTTATCGTAACAGATGTAGTTTGGTCTTAAGTGATTTAAGCGGCGGATAAATTATATGCTTTGATAATGAAAAATAATACAGTTCTAATTTGACATCTTTAATTGCATGCATTAAATAATTTACTTAATAAGTAGCTCTTTATATAATTTCCAATCTTATTCTGTTTTCTGTTTTCAATGTTATCACTTTCAATTATTAAATATTATTTTTGTAATTTTTCTTTGTTAGTTCTAAATTCTGCAATCTATTGACTATATTATTGTGTTTATTTGTAAAATGACTTGCCCAATGTAACGAAATGTTACAAGGCTAATAAATTTTTCTATTTCTATTTCTAATGACGATGATGAATAAAGAATAAAAACTAAAGTAAGTAAAGATTTTCTTGCATAAGCTATGTGTTTCGCACATTTACCTTGACTTGAAATGAACTTTGACTGTACTCAACTATATCAATCAATCAAATCATTTATTTGCAATAATACATGTCAATAATGGTGTTATAAATCATTTTAGTATCACGCTGTATTTAGTCTGCAAGCAGACGTGCAAATATTTTATGTCATAGAACTATACAATAAAATTATATATTATTATTGTTATATAAATTGTATTAACGATTAATAAATTCTTTGATGCAATAGAAACCGTTGCTAAGAAGCCAGTGAGTCAACGTATTTTTAAATTTAGTTCCTTTCAGCACTTTAATGTCATTCGATATCTTGTTATATATTGATATACACATATTATAGACATTTCTTACATAAAGATCCTTAATGGCGCGAGGTTGATATAATAGGTTAGTGAACTTGGCTCTCTTTTGACGGGTTATAAATTTAATTGCTACTTTAATTCATCAATAAGTATTTACAAGGAAAAACAAATAATATTTACAAAGGAAATAAAATAAAAACATACTTTTTTATTTATTTTACGTATTTATAATCATTTGGCTCCTAAAATACAGTTTCTAACAAGTTTAGGAGCCTTTGGATTCATTATACTTTCTGTACTTGTTTAATTTATGCAAAAATAAATGATTTATTATTATTATTTATTTATTTAATAATTTAATTCATTTATATAATTGGTGTTTTGTACCGGTTTAATTAATATACATAAATAATTAAATACTGGTAAGGAATTATTAGTTTTTATACGATTTTTATTTCTTTTGTTTCTTTAAACATAGCTCTAAAACAATCCTATGAAGGGAGCGGGTTCTTAAGGCCACTACTCGTATTCACAGTTATTTCGCTTACGCATTCTCACATTGTTGAATTTATAAAATCAGTGAGCGAGTTTCCAAAAACGAGATATGCCTCACAGCCGCACAGCATAGCTTTACAAATAATTAGATTTTAGTTTTGATAATTTTAAATTGGACATGTGTTTTTGGTTTCAAACGATGAAATCGCTTGTTCCAATGACTTCCGTCAAATTCAACATTATAAAATCGATTATTTATTCATTTGTAAAGTAATGATATGCAGCAATGATGTGGTTATTCACTGTAAATAAACTGTTTATGGTATTCTAATAACAACTACTTTTCGTCGTATTTTCGACGCAAAAAAATTGACACTTTAAGTGCCTATAATAACGAAGATCTTGCGAAATTAAAAAAAAAAAAAAACATACAAGCATAGTTTTCCACGGTGTAGATAACATTAAAAAAAACATCGAAATCGGATAATATTTGGAACATTTTATCAGACTACGCTTTTTGTATGGACGAGACGGCGGTATACTGTATTCTTAATAACATCGTTGAGTCTGCGAGAGAGAGCGAAGGGCGTGAGAACAGTTAAATGAAAATCATTTACCAATAACCACCCAGACCTACAATAAGCCTGTTGTATAAAATACATGTCGCTTGTAGCATTCGTAGCTGTTCGTAGACGCCCTGTTTGGTGCAATGCAGACCATTTGCGGCGCCGTAGCGGATTTTTGCGATTTCACTTTTGCAGCTCGTTACACTCGAACGAACGAACGAACGAGTTAGCAGAAGCTAAGACATTTTAGGAGAATCGTGGAGAATTCAGAATGTGAAAGCAACTGAACTGTTGCTTCAATGGCGATGTAGTTAAATAAACTTAAAGTTGAAGTTCAAAACTCTTGGTGGCACTGCATTGTTATGAGCAAGCGTGACGCTTACCATCTAGCGACCGCCTCGCTTGTCTCGTCGCTCAGTTACATTAACAAAAGTTGTTGCATTTTAAACTGATTCTTTTACAAATATAATACGTTGATTTAGCGGTTTATAATAAGATCAACATTGATTTAAATTAAGTTTTTGTGGAAAAATATGTTTTTCCTGACGAGCTTTTATAAAATCCGTTATTGATACTGTAAGCTGATCGAAATGACTCCAAGCTCCATCAATCTACTGTTTGTTACTGAAGAGTTTCGTTTTCCACATTTCGTCTCCATCATCAGATCAGCCCGCTCTCATAATATTGTATTGTCATCGGAACTTGACAGGCATGCAAAATTTCAACTCAATTGAACAAGGGGAACTGGTCTAAAACTCAGTTTATTGCCCGTGATACTACCAGTAGTACCACGGGAAAAAAATACCCAATTCAATTGCAAAATCTGATGAGAGCATACAAACATACATACATACATACATACATACATGCAAACTTTGCAAGTTAAAGAAAAGCTTGTAACCTGTAAAAATAATCTACTTAAATATTCTAAATTCATACATAAAATTAATTCTGTTCTTTATTCTTTTCTTTTACAACCATTCTGTTCTTTGAACCCAAAGTAATTCAAACCTCAGACACATTTTTAGTAAAACAAAATTCGCTTTAGCCAGGGGTGCTATACTGTGGCATGCAAAGGGCAATATCAGGCAAAGGGAATATAGTCAAAAATTATATGGCATGAGGTATGCCAGACATGAATAATGTAGTCTAAATAGAACCATGTCTCATTGAAGTTTCGTCCTTATTGTTGAAAGAATACTTCACTAGTTGTTACCCGCGACTTCGTTCGCGTGGACATAAAAAAGTATCCTATGTCCGACTTTGTGATATACAGAACTCCTTATCAAATTTTATCAAGATCCGTTCAACCGTTTAGCCGTGATAACGCGACACAGACAGAGAGACAAAGGTTACTTCCTATAGTTCGCTAGATGGCATTGTTCCATTATCGTGCATTTTTCGACGTTTTGTATGTGGTGGATAGGAACAAACACACTTACATACAAACTAGCATTTTTAATAATAGTGTGATAGAGTGATTACTGATTAACAGCT
Organism: Apocheima hispidaria; assembly: GCA_947579745.1. Lineage (NCBI taxonomy): Eukaryota > Metazoa > Arthropoda > Insecta > Lepidoptera > Geometridae > Apocheima > Apocheima hispidaria. The sequence continues at coordinate 13,433,079 of OX388157.1, forward strand.
CAGTCAAAATAGACATCGCATCTGACATTCTAAGAAATATAACCACTCAGTATGAAAAGGTACCTTGCGTGACAAATCCTGTTAAATCCACTTTACCATCTAGTATCCGTTTCGTACACTTGTACCGTGAAAATATCTAATTTCCAACACAGAGGGCGTTTGAGGCGGGTGCGGTGAACCCGTTTTCCAAGAAAACTAGACAAAAACGGTTTGGCAAACACTGGCGTGTCTAGAATTAGCATGGGAAAATTGCCGGCCAAAAGCAAATTATAGAAAAAGGTGATGAAAATTGACCGAATATAATTGGCCTGTCACGCGTCTCTGTTGAGATGTTGCTTTTGTTCTGTTGTATGTAGTGTGGTGTGTTATGGCATATCTACATACACATGTGACTAGTTCGCCAGTTAATTACCACTTAGTGTTTTTTTTTTCAAAGCACGAACGAGAGATTAATGGAAACGAGCTTTCAACCCAAAAATGAGGTTTAATAATTACTTAGGCACTACAACTAATCCAACCATAGTTTATGGTAAAAAGTTCCGCCCGAGTTATTGAATATTACTCGTAAAGTGTGCAACGAAATAACATAAATTTGAATAATTTTATTTTAATAATTCAGTAGTTGTGTAGATCCCTACACCATAAACAAAGTGCCAGATAAGCCCCCCATTACCAGAGGTCAAGTTTATGACGGTCCTAGGCATAACCAAGTTATCCGTGGATGTGGTGAAATGAATAAACTAAAATTTTCCATTGAAGACGGCGGTGTTTTGCTTAGAAAATGAGATGGTGTTTCCCCCACGACGGTACAGATAAGTTGGTCGTCAGTAAAGCACGTCTTTATTCTACTCATAATTTAAATAAGTTAGTGTAAGGAGATATAGAATAGAAAGCGAGACGCGGAATGACATGATCACTGACGCGGGAACTTCTAACTCTAGAAGTGAGATATACGGTACATTCTATGTGGGCGTCAGGTCTATCGCATTAGTGTCATCTTAAATTGCTTCAAAAAACGAACTTGTACTGAATGCATAAATAATGCGTTTACACAGACGATATGAGTGAGTTGGACTTGTATAGGTTTCTTGTTTGTAGACGAATAAATAATTCTTTGAAATGTGTTAATGGGTACAAAATTCAAAATGGCAATAACTATTTATTTCCATTTTGAATTTATGTAAAAAAACTAACAGGTGTTCATTAGATATCTTTAAAATTTTTTTATATTTTTTTTTATTTAGTATTTTTTTTTATGTATTTACTTTTAACTTTACTATCAATTCAGTTAAATAGGACTTAAAATTATATAGTAATAATAAACAAAATAAACTAATCTAAAAGACCGCTATAAAATTAAAATTTAATTCGATTCTAAAATAATCCGCCTTTTCTGCACATTTTATACCACTTCCAGCACATTTTTTATTTATTATTTATTTAATTTAAAAAAATGTTTACTCCCATTTACTCTCCTGATTAGCTAAATGCTTATATTTTAAATCTATGTAATTAAATAGGCGGTTTCCAGGCAACATTAAGAATAAGTAAATTCTCAGATTCAAGCTTCGAGGGATTTTCTAAGAAAAATCATTACATATATGAAGCCTAGTTCTTTCTATGATACAAATCTAAATCTAAAAACGTTCAAGTAATTTCTGAAAAACGGAAAAGCCAGAATACAGTCGGCTCAGTATAACATAATTATTCAAAGTGAAATTCCTCTTTTGATTCAATAACATGAGTGTCAAAAGGATTCTGACTCAAATGATTTACCTAAAAGGATTCAGTGACGCAAATGAACGTACCGTTTTATAAACAGAAATAATTTAAATATTGAAGGTGTCAAATTTAGTTTTATAAACAAAAACCCCAGGTCATATTACCATGAAACCACTTTTACTTGTTAATTCGTATATCCTTGCCATGTGGTGGTTTTCACCTACTTGACTTACGTCAAAATGTTAGCATGCTAATATAATCAAGTTTTCAGAATAATGGCTCTCACTGAGGCGAGGAGAACTTCTCTGGTGTCTTCGCTTTCCAGAAACCCAGACTTGGCTTCATGAAAACCAGACCTGGGGCCTTATCATGTAACCCTAGTGGCGGTCATAGCGGGCAGTTCTACTCGCGCCTACTTACTCGCATCATGCGAGCGAGTGGGATAGCAAACGAAGATGATCGCCACCAGAGTTATATGATAAGGGTTTCATAAAATCTGGCATTCGTGCTCAGCTCAGAGTAGGTATTAATATGAAATCTGTACATGAATTATTCGTGAAACCGAAGTCCATTATCAAATAAGTAACATAATATGTCCGCTGGTCCGGCCGGACCACCATATAAAAAACTAGAGAGAAATATATTTCGACCCTATTTTCTCTCGTTGCTCTGCCATACTATATTCCTGAGTCTGTTAGCCACTGAACAGGGCCGCGCATCGGAAGAGCACTCTCTGCGCAAGAACGTTTTTGTTTTTTGAGGCGCCAAGTTATTTTTCGAATTTTCGTAATCATATATTTACCAGGAATCAAGTTTAAACTTTATCACTGATTGATGATTAGTGATATCTCTATTACATTACATTATCAGCCAGAGGACGTCCACTGCTAAACATGGGCCTCCCCCTTAGACCGCCACACCGACCGACAAAGTGCCACCTGCATCCACCGGATACCTGCGACTTTCACAATATCGTCTCGTCGGTCCACTAGTGGGAGGCCTGCCTATGTTTCGTCTTCCGGTTCGTAGTCGCCACAAATATCTCGTCGATATCATAACATAAGATAACATGTTATATAATAGTTTGCTAAAAATACATGAATAATTTACCAAAAAATAAGGAATAATGCATCAGTGCAATCTACGAAACAAAATAAAGCTGAGAAACAGGGCCGTCACGCCAAAATATTATTGTGCAGTAAATCAACAAATTTTAGAACCGAACTAAGTAAAGATCCGTTCTAGAAATTTAGTAACAAATGTACAAATACCAACCTGTCATAATATTATTAAATTGTTTAAATTATTGATTCGTCTGCCTAATTTAATAATAATAAACGTTTAGTTCAGACTTAAATAAAAAACAAAAATTAATTTTAAAAAGTAATAATAATTTAACTCTAAATATAGTTTTACTTGTAAAATGGTAATATTCAATGTAATTTATGGCCAATAAATATTTCTTATTTCTGACAACTGTGAGCATGGCAAAATATCCTACATTATCCCTACGCGTGCTGTTGATTACATAATTTTTGGCGCCTCGTTCTCATCCAGACGAACATTACTAATTAATTGAACTCGGAACACCAGACAAACTATACAATTGGTAGATAAGTATTTAAGTAGGTAACCTTTCAAAGCGATGCGTAAATCCTTATCAAAGTCAGATTGTGCGCAGTCAATTTGTGATTCCGTTTGCGTGTTAAATACGAGTGTGCTGAGGTCAATGCTATGCGGGGGCCTAGGAATCGACGCGGTCTGTTCAAGAAGTAGCTGTTGACAGGATCGTAGTCATGACCATCGTTAGAAAGGGCCTCCAAAAACTGATACCGTCTTTAAAGCTGCATCTAAGCGCCTAAAATAAAGATGCATCGCGAGACAAACGGCAGCCCTGGTACGGGATGCCACTGTGTGTATCATCGTCGACGCAATTACTTCGACGAGGATAACTGCATGATGTTATGCTCAAGACCTATAAATCGAATCGATTATTTATAACAAAGATTTGACACAACACGCTGAAAAAGTTACCTATATACTTATGTCATAGTAAAATATTTTGTTTATCAAACATCGTCCTATGTGGTTTTCATCAGATACAGACGATGTCCAGGTGAAAACAGAAACTTTAACGTCATTTTCCTATATACCACACAGTGCAGTGCGCCAAGAGTGTGGATGAAGGGTAGTTAGCGAGCGGGAAGTACCCTGTTTGGCATACAGTCAATACTAACATCGTTTAACAAACATCACTAGCCCACTTGAGTCTTAAGAGGATAGGCGCATCGATATTTGAAATTGTATTGCTCGCTGTTTCTCGTGCGTACAATAGAGATAATCAGTGAATATCCCTAACTTTTTGATGAAATTAGCGTTTCGGAGGTAGTCTGTTATCACACCCTAAATCTTAATAAAATCTTTTGTTTTTCGTGTCAATAATTTGGATAAAGTATAATCTATTCCGCTATGTTTTGTTTCTTTAAAAAAAAACGTTTATGGTATTCTAACAACAACTACTTTTCTTCGTCGTATTTTCGACGCAATAAAATTGTCACTTTAAGTGCCTATTACAACGAAGACATTGCGAAAAAAAAAAAAAAGTACAAGCATAGTTTTTCACGGTGTAGATAACATATAAAAAAATCATCGAAAACGGATAATGTCGTAATAAATCACCATTATTGGGGCCCCCATACACTCCCGCGCCTTCCAGCCGAATTTACAAGTGCGTCATGGAGGCGTCACAATCGACGGATTAACGATGCCAATGTCAAGTTCGAGGTCGCAGGCTTCCGGTTATTGATGCGCACATCTTACTATGGTAATGGTGTTTGTGACATTTCTCTTTGTAAACTAAATGTGGTAGTTATGACTCTTTTAAGGTGGTCAGAATGTCTAATTAGAGTTAATGTAGGAACTACGTTAGCATGGTAGATTTAGAGCGGCAGGAAAAATGAACAAACGGCCATGCAGCTACAAAAGAAACTCTCAAATGCGTGTTGTGACACGCTTATGATAAGATTCCACAGCTTTGTTAATTATAATAAATAACCATCATACAGGCCGAGTAATTAGCGTACAAAGTTTTTTTATTTGCGCTTTTTCTGGAACGTTTGATGCCACATGACCACATGAACTTTCAGTGAAGGAAAACATCGTGAGGAAGCTTGCATATTTCCGGAGAAGAAATGCGATGGCGTATGTGAATCCGCCAACCCGCACTGGGCCAGCGTGGTGGATATGGCCTAATCACCCTTCGACTGTAGGACGATATCTCAGCAGTGGGATGTTTAAAGGCAGATGCAGACATGACCAACTTAATTAATTGGTCGGCTATATCTCGTAAAAGCTCCATAACACTAGCACACAAGATTTCGTTTGCACACAAAATATTATACTCAGGTACCTACCTCCATACAAGCTACCAAACAGAGCCTAGGTAAATTATTGTCTCTGATTAAAAGGCCCCTGATAATATAGGACGAGGGACACCGCGAAACTATAAGGGTTCCTCAGTTTGCCTTGGGACACTAAAAATCAAGCATATGGATATTAATGAAGAGTCACCCGAAGAAGCACATTATTTAAAAGTTTAACCAAAGGTGAAACGGTAAAGGCAAAAATTTAGGTTCCTCATACCAGGCTTCACGAAAATACCCGCATGTATATTCTGCGATTTTTCGTAGTTTATAGAAGTTATGATTTTTTTTCTTCTTAAGGATTTTCCAGATGACCGGCTTAAAAAAAATTACTATTTTTGGGTAGATTTTTCGATGAGGGACGAAAGAGGATCATTACTTTTTATAAAAAACTAACTACATATACTCATGACACTTTTTTGCCATAAGATTTACCACAACTCATCTGATGTTAAATTGTTAAGTTGAGGTGTGGTCCTCGATAGTAAACATCTATTCAATTCAATTTAATTCATTTATTCTCAAATATGGGTACACACTGTAGACTTATGAATGTCAAGTATAAGTCTATATATAATCTGTCCAACATAACTAGCCTAAAAAGTCATGAAGTATCAGAAACTGAAGAACCTTTCTCTACTATGAGAACAACTATAATACAAGAAACCCATAGTAATACAATTGACTGCCCCGGTGGCTCAGTTGGTAGTGAAACTACGTTCTGTGCTTGGGGGCGTGGGTTCGATTCCCATCTAGGACAAACATTTATGTGATGAATATTTGTGTTTGTTCTATGTCTGGGTGTTAATATCTATATAAGTATGTATTTAAAAAATATCTGTGTACGTATATCAGTCTCTGGCAGCCATATTACAAGCTTTGCTTAGTTTGGGGTCAGATGACCGTGTGTGCAATAATGTCCCAGATATTTATTTATTTAATTGGTAATATTACAGGCATTAATTTATTCTAAGAGAATCATACACATTCAGATAAGTATTTAATATATTTTTTGATTTTTTCAGAGCTTAACACTCCAAGGCGGTGCGGAGCCCAGATGGGCAAAGTTCGCTTACTGAAAAAGATTTATACGATATTATCAGTTATTTCACAATTTCTGATAATCTTATCAAAACTATAAATGGAAGTTACTTTGAACTCGCTATATTAGTACGAGACAAGCATTTTAAAAGTATTGACTTTCTTAGCAAATTGCAAAATAAACCGACACATATAAGCCATATTTTAGACCATATGGTCCAAATGCGAAATGTAGAAATTGAGCCTTTTGTGAAAGAAGTTAATTCTTATTTGCCCGAAGTTACTTCATTCCAAATCAAACACACCGAACATTCAAATAATTCAATTGGAAAAATTTGAAAAATCGAAAATAATATGCGCATTTAACTGCTATGCGACGAAATTGAGTAACCCCCGAATACTGAAACGTTTGTTAACTTGACAACAGATTAATTCTAATACTGCCTTTGTCTGGCACTAAGCAAATGACAAAGACAGCAATAGACTTAATCTGTCGTCAAAGTTAACAAACGTTTCAGTATTCGGGGGTAAATGTTATAGTTACTATTATAATATGATACATATTAATTATCTGCTATAAATTTAAGAAATATGGCACACTACGCGGTTCTGCGAATAGCGTAATTCGCAACTCGGCACGACAAGCCCGGGTTTGAATACTTACTTACCCCTTTGTAGTTAACAGAAATTTCAATCTATTTTTAGGTTCGAGGCGTTCAATTGTTGTTGTTTTTTAATTGTTAATTAGCTAATCTAGGCAGGAATGGGAAGTGGCTACCCAGTGAGGTTGCCAGAACACACTGTAGGTGCTTGGCGACCTCTTTTCCACTTGAGGGTGGTAGACAGCCAACTGAGTAGTTACTAGTAAATACCCTACCACCATGCAATAGTTTCCTCACGATATTTTCCTTAGCTGAAGCTCATTCTAGGGATTTTATACACGACTTTAGCCAAGTCCAGAGGCATGCCGTCATAATGCCTAACTGAGCTATTATCACTAGAAACTACAGTTGCCACGTACAGTAAGTTCCTGGGTGGTTCACTTCCCACCTTACAGATGGGAACGGCACAAGGGTACCAATTTAACAATTTAACATCAGGTAGTAAGTATACGTAACTGCGCGCTGGCTGTATAGTTTGTTTACCCGCGCCAAAGGCGAATAGAAGTGACATTGTCTGTCGGTCTGACGCCCTTGAGCGACCCGGGGCCCCCGGACGAGGTACTCCGAAAATTGCCAAGCTCCGTACGTGCGAACTCTCTTAACATTGGGGTACCTACAACAATTGTTAAAGAAAAACTAGAAATAAAACTAAGTGGGAGGTTATAATACCACTGGCTTTTCGATGAACAAAAACTTCGTGACACCCGCAATTTCCGAAGAAATTCGATGGCGTATGTGAATCCGCCAACCTGCACTGGGCCAGGCTTGGTGGATATGGCTCAATCACCCTTCGAGTGTAGGCCGATATCCCAGTAGTGGGATGTTAAAATGCTGATACAGGGACGTAAAAAATTTAAGGTTAAGTTAAACGTTAAAATTTTAAACATCGGATCTAATCCAAGGATACTAAAAAAATTAGTAATAAAGAACGCAAAAAACCCCTAACGAAACTGAGTACAAAACTAAATTACTTGGTTCTGCAAAAATATATACGAAGATATCTTAACAAAGAACTAAGGAAACACTGATAATAATTAGTAATCATTGTTAAAATACGAAACATCGAATCGAATCTAAGAAAAATAAATTTATTATTAAGTACGAAAAAGCGCAAAAAAAAAACCTTAATCTTAGCTGACTACGAAACTCAACGACGATAACAGACCGAACCAAAGAATCTGCAGTACCTTTTTTTTGATGAGAGGAAAATCTTCACAAAATACCCGACTGCTTTGGGGTGCAGTGCCGAGTGATGTGGGATTATACCCACTAAAACCCCTCCGGTGGCCTGCCTTGGTGCTCGACCAAAGGCTCCGGGATCACCACGGGAACGCACCGAAGCCTTCAGCACCACGCTTCAGCTTCTCCCGGGACAGCTAGCAGCTGTCGTGAGACGCCCAAGCCTACAACAGCGTCCGCCACTCGACGCTGTCGTCCTCCCCGAGCTCGGTTAGGTAGATGGTTAGTACCCCACCTCTAAGCACCCGCGAACCCAGAGGAAGTATAGAGAATCTGTAGTGCCTACGTAGCAGCTTGCTTTCGTAAGTTTCACCTCTATGTACGAGGTGCGTTTCGTAGTACCTAACTACATTGTTCTAATCTTGTACTAGAATCATGTACACCGAATGGGGGCAGTGAAGTAGACCCAAGTACATAAACACCCAAGAAAGTCGAGGTCACGCAAGTACAGAAAAATCTGGCAATTATGCTTTAAAAAAACTCTATTGTACTCGCAGGTACTGCAAACCGATATACTCGTAGCTATAGATATTTTGTAACATGTTCATAAAAATTTGATTGCAGTTGCAGAAATGAAATTTTCCAATCTAAGCATACGAGCGTGGGGAATGAGAATAGAAAATAAGACGAGATTATTATATACTGCAAGTAAGAAACAAACATTTGTGCATGTGTATCAAAAACTACATAGTTTGAGCTTCTCGTTTAATAAGGGGTAAAAAAAAAAAAAACTCCATAATTAAACATACATATCATTTTTTCTAATTCTGCCAAAGTGCAAAGCGGTTTGTAGGCAGAGTGTAACTCTCATTGTGAACATTTTCTTAGGTAGGTACTATGTACGCTAGGCGAATGAAGTAATTATAACTAAGTAGTAGATTTAAATGACTTTGAAACCTAACTTTAAACCGCATATAATACGAGAAATTTAATCTTCAGATGATTATGAGATTTAGAATGGTGACATTAAAACACATTAGCTCACTCTAAATTAAAATTTGATAATACGATAATAATCCACGGTAGCAGTAAATATCCACACATTATTGGTAAAAACGAAGGACAGATATCTACACAAAAAATTAGATCTGATTGGTCTTCAGAATCAGCTGTAAAAGTGTACATCTAAAAACGAGCCGGTACCCTCAAACCCCAACAGGTAACAAAAACCAAGTCTACAAGCATCCAAGTTTTGAAACAATTTCGCACACGACGGTACTGAAAATCACGTAATTTCAAGTACAAGCGCGTCCAAAACGGACACGTTACCCAAACAGCGGTTTCATGTAAATCAGCTTGTTTATCGTGATCACGGAGAGATGAACATTTTGAAGAGCCGATTTGGGATTGTATAAATAAAGGCAGTAGCAAAGATTCTGAATTTTAACATGAAAGTTGTGCTTTTAACACTCTCCCTAAAACAGCTTAAAAATATACTAATTACATGTGGGCACAAAAATAAAGATTCTAAATGTTTGACTCGACACCATAAACCAAGAAATTTGAAGGTGTAGTGGGCTGTTGTGGTCTGTTTGAAAACTTTTATAAAACTAATTTAAACTAAGGTTTACAGCTTTTTTTTTTTTAATAATGTTATGTATGGCTAGTTTTAAATCCAAGTGGAAAAAACTCTGTAGTCGTTGAATTGCATAGTGGAAGCTTTTGACGCTACTTGCGTGTGTGCGGGGGTCAAGGAAAAATATTTTTCATCAAACGAGTTTACTGTGTAACTGTGCCTCCATTACAGGAGGATTTAGAATTCTGTTGGTATAAATCACGCTCTTTAACAGCCTATTAAAGTCCCATTGATGGGGATCGCGGACTCTCAGCTTGGATAGCAGTAACTGCACCGTACACGCGGGTTCGATGGCCCGCTTTTCGTTCTAGGCGAAAACCTCACCCACAGTTTATAATAGTTTTTTAACCGTCTAATTTAAGGTTTTATCGAAATGTCCGAGGAAGTGATCGGTTTAACTTAAAATAAATTAATAACTAAAGGCTTTTATTATACGTGTGATAAAGTTTGATGGTATTGTCTAGCAGCGTGGCAAAACATTTAGTCCTGAAGGGTCACGGATGTTTTTATTTACTCGAGTTTCAAATTCTAGAAAGTAACATTGAACAAGAAGAATTTTTTAAATTGTATTTTTGTAATGACTACTTACTTTCACATTACTTAAATAAGAAAGTCTTCAAAATGGAAAGAGATATTCTGAAGAAGTAATTTCAGTGCTGATGTCGATGATTTCTCTATAAATATTGTAATTTAGCGTCGGTTACAAAAACCCACCAAAGCCGACAAATGAGATCTGTTCGCAGAAATACCGAATACATTTTATCATCACAAGAAATCCGTAATCACCAATCAGTATTGGCAAAACCATGGAAATTGAAGAGATCTTTAATTTTAATTGGAAACAATTAAAAGAACAAATCTGTATTTACGGTAAATCGAATTAAATTATATATTGGTAACGTTTTCTCGAATAATCATCCGCTTGGGGAGAATCTAGTCTATCTAATTATTTTTTATTTCATATATATAAATACTTATATTATTTGTAAAATATCATTTAGTTTATTTCTTTATAGTACCTATATATACACATAATAATAATACGATTTGTTTCTACCTACTTAAGTAATATTTTTAGACCTTTTATTGGCTGTACTAAGTATATGTTTGTTTAAGATTTTTTTATATTATGATTTTGTGCTGTTGGTCTATTAATAAATTAAAAAAAAAAAAAAAGTCAATGTTACGATAAATTAATGTTTTCAGAGAATAGTACATTTAATTATACAACAAGTGAACAAAATGAGAATTTATTTCGAGGAACTAAGTTAGATCCCGAGAGCAGCGAAGGATTTTAGAATAGAATCCTGAGCGGAGCGAGGGATACAAGGACCGAGATAAAAAAAAACTAGTTGTGTACTCTATTTTTACCATTGATACACGATAACACAAAAAAACCTAACTAGAATGGGCGGGATGTTTTTGTCTTCATTTAAATTGGCTCAATGATATAGCTCCATTCAGCCAGCCAGTAGATACGTTCAGCACGTTTTTTTCAGTACATAATTCGTAAAAGTCGTGCTAGATCCAAATTCATAATGTTTTTATTATCTAGTGACTAAACGAGCGTTTTATTAACTGTTATCGATAAATCAAATGTCCCTTTGTGAGTAGAAATGGTAATTAGTATTTAATTATAAGTAATTAATTATCAGTATAACTTTAGTATGTAGTAGTTTAGTTGTAATGTTATAAGTTATTAAATAATATTTTTTATATTTTTTTAGAATTTTATTATTTACTACATTTTTGTGCTAAGCATTCGGCAGTCGTGAAGCGCACTCTTGGACCAATCCATGTTTAGCTTCCAAAAAATAGATTTTCATGTTGTAAGGTCGGTTCATCACTATTTCTTCGATTAAAATGAAACTTTATTTGTCATCTTACTGATAAAAAAACTAAACATTGATAAAATAAAGATTCGAAGAAACGACATAATAAAAGTTAATTCAGTTTTTTTACGAAATTCGCTCGCCAATGTAGGCGCGGCTTTAAGAAGCTGAGAAATTCTTGGAAATGGGGAATTAGCCTATTACATCAAGGAACGCCTAACTTGTCAAAAGAAAGTATTTATTCATTTTATATTACGACACTTGAAATATTTCTGAGGAGGCCCGAAATCCGGACAAAGCACTTTCGTAGTCTAATTTTAAAGTTTTCTGAACTACGGAGACGTTTAATTTGCTTCAATTAATTTAATGATAGCTAAAAGTCTGCGAACAGAGCGAGTAATCCTGCTAAACGCCTATTAATGAAACAAATGCGTCAAAGCCCAATGGGTTTTACATCCTCACAACAATAAAGAACGTGTTCCACTAGATACAATATCGTCAAAAACTGATAATACTAAGTTCTTTAGTCATAAATTAATTCTAATTTCAAATTATTAATAGAGCCACGGGTAATGAAATATCATCAAACCGTTGCCGAGTTGCCGAGTTTAATCTCCTGTCGACGTAGAAAAAACAATAAAGAATCCACACAACAAGAAGTAACGATGTTTAGAATTGTCTAATAAGTTTTTACGTTATATGTTGTAACAGGTTTGTTGTTAACTATCTAACAACCTCAAACAGGCAACACCCTACATCTAACCTAACAACTTTTGTTCCTTGACTTTAATAATGATATAATTATATGAGCATAAATATACGACTTGTTTCGAAGTGAGAATGATATTTTGTAGCCAGGAGTACAGATCGAATCTTTTCAAGACCTCTGATGTTACCAATAGTGGCAGCGCAGTACGCACATTTTAGGTGTCGGAGGGACGCGGAATCTGCGTTATACGAGCTGCGCCTTCATTCACAGACCTCAATGATCGGCGCGTACTGTAGCATCCCGAAGTGTGTCACAATCAGAAAAACCTCTCGTGCCATTTCCAAATTAGAAGCATCACTTTACCGGCTACCGAAGGACGCCGAGGCTCATAATTTGCTTTTCAACTACGAGTCAATCGTGTAAATGTCTCTGCAAGTCTACATAAAACGCTTTTATATAACCTCCATACGACCTATAAGTTGTAAAAAAGGTCATGTTGATCTCGCTTTGTAATGGCTCATTCCTGGAGCGTATTCTGGGTACTTTTTGGCAGTTTGGTGTTTTTGGGTACTTTTTATGTTGCGTCTCGGGTCTCTGGCCGGGCGTTTGAGAGACATTGGTAGTTAGGAGGAATTTATAACGGATTTCAAGAAAAAAAGTTGTTGTTGTTTTAGGATTGATAAGAAAATGTTCACTGGAGATTATTATTGTTTATATCCTGTAGAGTTCCACTGCTAGCAGACGACAAAAACCATATGCTAAACTATCGACGATAATGAGTAAAAACCTCCCCTGGGTTTTTCACAATTTAGGTGATCTTATCCGAATGACTCTTATCATATAATACGATCTTTAAACAACTTAAAACAATAGAAACATTAGAGTAGATTACAAAAACCTTACACTTAACAATAGACGATTTTTTAATTTATTTTTTAAAGGTACCTTATACCTTGTTGACGCGACGAGCAAGTCGCTCACCTGATGTTAAGCTTCACGCTTTCCCATAACAATTCAGTGCTATCCAGAATTTTGAACTTCAACAGTTCAAAACCAAGAGCGGCAATGCACTGCGCTCGTCACCATGAGATATTAGATGTGAAATCTCTTTATGCCCATTAATTGCGATGGAAACATTGCCCTTCAATCCGAAACACAGTAAAGTTTGCACACTACTGCTTGACGGTTGAATAAATGGACTAAGCATACACTTACTTACATAGCTAACAAAAAAAAAACACATATTATAAACCAAACCAAACATATCTATGCCAAAAACCTATTAATTATTTAGATTAATAGAAACGCGTTCCTGTCCTATAAATCAGAGGGCTTAGTTATTTCCATAGCATCACTATATCCGAAGACAGAGTACCTAACAGTAACCAGCCTTTATCAGTCGGTATGTAGCATCAGCTTATCACACCATGGGAGGTCAACCCACCAATGACACGAGTAAACCGTGATCGATCTATTTACATAATGATATTTCATCACAACGGATGGAATCGATTGATTTCTTCCGCATCAAAATCAAACATTGACTAAGTAACTAACTGATGGAGGACGGGATTAATCTACAAGGTTTTTTTTAAATTCAATTTTTGATCCGGATCTTTGGCCAACATTGGCATGTCAGTTTCATTTTTACCTTATAAAACTAAAACATATAATATAACAGACAAGAGGGGGTTTTGGCGGGAACGTGAAGAAGTCATGTCGCGTCATTCTATTATTTTCAAAAACTTGTGTTATATCGAGTGTAACACAAGAATGTAAAAATATGTATAAAAATGGTGGTTTTTTATCCATTAAGTGTTCGTGAACGTGCACGAGTGTTGGTGAATACAATAATGTTGTGAAACGTGATTCTTCGTGTTGTTACCAAAACTCCATAGAAACCTCTAGTGAAGTCTTTACCACTTTACTGGGGCATTACGTGGACTTGACCTTGACTTACTTTGCTTGACTTAGACTATGACTTATTGTGAAATATTTGACATCACTTGAAATATTACAATACTTGACACTGGCTAAATACACAAAGTGTGGAGCCATAACATAAGCAAAAAAATTATTATGATACCAAATTTCCATGAAGTCATAAACAGAAAGTTCTGCCAGGATCCTTGTTTCGTTTCCAATAATTGTAGAGATAGATATTTTGATATCGTCGAAATATGCCATTCAAAACGTCGTCTGAGTTCGCGAATTGTCACTCAAAGATTATCTCGAGACGGGTCAAAGTCGGCGATATCAAATGTCACTTCTTTAGGACTAACCCGAATACGGCCGGGAATTTTTTCTCCGAAAACTTTACGGCTAATTTGGTTTAACTTTTTGTCCCTAATTGCAGTTTCGCAGAAGGACCGTGTTGACACTAGCGCCGTTCGTTTCCGGGTTTGACGTTTTTTTTTAATCCGGATTTGTTTGTACAGGCAAGTGAAACGTTTTGGCACGCCGGTGACAAGCTATTCTCATGGGGGATATAAATTCCTGTTACTTGATAAATTAGTAACGAAACAGAAAAGGAAAAATGAAATATTAGAAACAATGTTTTACAAGGGAGTTGATTGACGATCTATCGCTATCCTGCAATTATTTGTTAAGAGATTGAGTTTTTTCGTCCTTAGCACTCCCTTGACAGACTTAAGGAGAGGGACAGGTGATTCAGCACCCTGGGCTTGGCTCGAATGATGTTATCTAATCACCACTAGCTTGTAATTACGTGGAAAATGTATTCCTGACGATTACTTTTTTGCTATCTTGGGATATCAAAACAATAAGGCATTTTCATGTTTTCGATTGAGTGTCACTCCACTGTACTCATTTTAAAGTCGAATTACACGAATTAAGTAATTAACTAAATTTAACTTTATTCATTCTTGTAAATAGTCTATCTAAGTCAATAGTAATATTCAATCTTATATCCTAAATAATATTATAATTCAGAGGAATATAGCCGCAGTCGTATCAAAACCAAAGCTTCGAGTATAATAATGAATACGTTCGTTTCGAGGAAAAATCTTCGAAAATCAAAAATATGTAATCGAAAATCTTCTAGAAAATAAATTAAAATAAAATGCTATTTGTTACAAAGAGTATGTTGAGAATATAGACCGAATTTTCGTAATACTTCATTCGAATTAGGTTTTTACGGGTAGAAAAACCGGAAAACTTAGTGAGGCTGCAGGCAGAGCTTCGGTTCCGAGAACGAAAGCCAAGCTGCATCGCGTAAGAAGTAGCTAAAATAGTTTAGTAATAAATGGCAATAACTTACAATGTTACATATATATTCTAAAATAAAATTACTTTTCTAGTAAATACGAATAAATCTCTCTTTAGAAGAACCGCTTTGAAACTAAGATGGCTCCTATGTTATAGTGGGCCAAAGGTTTTCGCCAAAGTCAAAACAAATTGAACAAAAAAAATATCATTTAATCTCAAATACTTATTTAGCACTATAATTCGTCACACGCATTTAAAACTGCACTAAATCAAACACATACATTTTATCTCATACATTTATTATGCTTATATAATAAAAGATACAAAGGATCGCGTCTTTCAATCGTGAACTTTGTGTTGTGACAAGTAAGTATCAAAATTCAATTGAAATAAATCTACTAAGCATTGGTGGTCGAAGTGTGCCCACACGCAGCCAGACACAGATTAAAATTTGAAGAAAAAAGTGGGGTCCGAACTATTCGTTAGAGGCGCGTGTCCACCATGCGGGCTCATTAAGACCGCTTTGACGCATTTCGTGCTTTCTGGCTCACATAATCAACATTTTAAATTAATTCATAATTAAAATATTAAGTTCGATAATAATATATATTATTCTAGAAAATTGATTTTACAATACTTTGTCTATGATAATTATAGAAAATCTGTATATTTAAATAATCATATTTAAGCAAATACAATTATAATTTTAATTTAAGCACATTGCTTACATATAAGTAGTAACTTTATATCAACAAAAATATTAAATGGGCGATCAAGAAAAACCGAAAATACACTTCCTTCTCATAACAGCGCATTATACTTACTTACTAAACATACAAAAAATCGCCAACTTTACAAATAAGTTGTCACTTAATACCGATATTTTCCGGTATTTAAGTTACGGAAGCTATGGAATTGACTTACGGAATTTAATATTTAGAGTTACCTAAGACACCTGACCAGAGATATAACTAAGCTGTTCTTATGAAAATATTCAACAAGACAAGACCAGAGATATACCTAAGTTCTTATGAAAAGATTCAACAAGACAAGACCAGATATATACCTAAGTTCTTATGAAAAGATTCAACAAGACAAGACCAGAGATATACTCGTACCTAAGTTCTTATGAAAAGATTTCTTTAAGCATGTATGAAGTCGGAGCTAAATGAATTACTTAGTTTTCCTCTTAAATGTTTTATTTGGAAATGGTTTATTGCAGTGATTAAGCAGTAGATCTAACGGATTAAAGAAAATTGTAGGAGAAAGATATATAACCGAAATTTAAAAAAATAAAAAAAATATGGAGCTATGAAAATTATGTTAGGTAGGAATTTATCTATTCAACGAAATTATTCGCAGAATAACATTTACTTGAGGCATTTAACGGAAATGAAATTTAAAAACCGAACTATCCGTAAATGTCTGTCTCATCTCTACTCTACAATAATGACTTAATAATAATTGACCAGTCATTTCATGTGGAATATTCTAGTAAAGCTGAGTGTGTGAGAGTGGATTATCGTAACTCAATGCCTCAATGGTGTATTCGTTAAATTCTTTGTATGATGAGCATGTGTGCAACCCGCATAAGTGCATGGAAACACGGTTGATTAATACTTTTGTGTAAATTGTTTAATGTTATTCTTGGTTGTAAATCATGGGAAGTGATAGCGTGACGAATAGCTGTTAGTTTAATTTGAAAATGGATGAACACATGATTACTTGCGATATAATATTTGGAGAATAAAATACGGGTCATCATTTGTAAGTACGTACAAATGTTCAGACAGTTTTACCACTTCAGATATTTTTTTACGTGAATAGCTCAATATCAGTATATATTTTTTGGGCCTTTAGTGACGAGACGTGCAAGTCGCTCGCCTGATGTTAAGCTTCACGCTTGCTCAAAGCAGTTCAGTGCAACCCAGAATCGGAAATGGAAAAGAAATGAAAAAATGAAATGGAAATGATATTCGAATTATTTTGATAACTTCGTTTGTAACCTGGTTACAAGTTATTAAACCACGCGACTACGCGTCGTAGCAGACTCAACGTAAGGTAATTCTCCGCGTGGAAAATTCTAAGGTAAATCCGAAACAAGTTTCACGAATGTCACTTAGAAACACCTATCATTATTACGACGAGGCCCTTCGGCAATGCCAAAAAAAAAGGCGAGAGGAGCTTGACACCCACCGCAGCGGCTGGACCATTTAAGATCTGGACCGATAGAAGTTGAAGGACGGGTGGGCCAGCGGGCTTATCCCGTAACTCTGAAAGCGATAGTGATAGTGCGCGAGAGGGACCGCGCATAGTGCGACTAAGTTGGTACGAGCGGGATGGCTTGCTCTGCGAGAGAATCACTCAGAATCACGAACGTTTCAAAGTTGAGCCCGTTACATAGAGATAGTCACGACTGAAATAATTATTATGTATTGCACATAACTACAATATTTTATTAACGAAACGACGCTAAATACTTTTAGATAACTTTTATCTAATCACCAAATCTGCAAACACGGTTTCCAAAAATAGCCCCATATGAAAATTCTCCAATTTACCCGCAATCCATTTATTTACGAGCCATCCAGAGTTTGGACAGTCAAAATTCGCGTTTCGTGTACGAACTGCGATATGATCTAAAATGGTCGGCTTATCGCTACACTCAATTTCTACGTCATTAAAATCATTTTACCCGCAAACGTAATTGGTTGTGAGTCAGGCCCACAATAGAGCGTGAAGCAGCGCATGGGGTTTGCAAAAGCCTAGTCTCGGGCTATGTTAGCTATGCTTGTTCTGGGTTGACCAGATATTGAAAAGTGGAACAATCTCAAAGGGAACCAGTACTATGTGGTAAAAATGGCTTACTCCAGAAATCCCCTTAGACAATCCCCTGCGAAGGGCATTTCTGGATTTGTTGGCCATTAATCCCCTAAGAATCAATTTGAGAGGCGGAAGGGGATTATTGGCCAAGATAACAGAAATCCCCTTAGCCATTTATTTAATTTTAGTGAAGGGGATTATTGGAGAAAAAGTCTAGAAATCCCCTTAACCATTTGTTTTATTTCTGCGGAAGTGTAAGCTTGGTGACGACATGACGAAGCGGTGACAGCGACCTAACCACGAACGCGACCGGTCCATTGCTTAACCCGAGTCGAGGCGATGCCGATGCGATGCTGACTAGTGTGCTTTACAGTATGGTGTTTCCTAGAAAAACTGAACGGCTCATGTTGACGCGGAGGCGGTCAGGTCCCGAGTTGATGTGTGCCTTTAAACGTACTCTAAAACCAAAGAAACTTTGATACTGCACCGCGAAATCTAGTTGCCCCCCCTTGATACAAAAATTGGCAATATGACGCCACATGCCATGTGGGCAGTTTATAATTCGCCAACATATTACTATGCAGGGGATGTATGGGGTGATACGATAAAACGGAGCGATAACAGCGGAATAATGGTGAATTATTATGTGTGCTTTATGGCACAAATAATAAACAATGGATTAAAATATACAGCGGTCGTGATACATGCAAAACAGGGCTTAAAAAGGTGCGGACGAGTCCACTGTTCTGAGAATTGACATCAAACGTATTGTACAAAGAGTTTGTAAGAGTGGATCATTTTGCGATCTACACTGCCGATTCCAGAAGGTCGTGCCATTCCGTTTCGTCCCAACTTGACCACGTCCTACAATGCCCATTTCCTGCATTGACCACTCCCAAAAGTTCCAGCTCCCATAACTACTACTCTCATAATGTCCACTTCCCATAATGACCACCTCTCATTATGAAGAGCTCGAAACGCGTGTTGATAAGGTTATTATAATCGTAACAAATTCGAAAACGCGTGCTTCGGACAGCACGTAAAATTATAGGTTTTGTATGTTTATTCTATTCTAGAACCAAATTATTAGACCATTTCAGATAGCTAATTGCTCTGAAACTAGGGTGAGCCACTTGGCTTATGAGACAAGTGAGTCGAATTTCTAAACTTCAATAGAAACCAGTTGCAACTGCAGCTGACTAAGATGGCATTAAACTAGAAACTTTACTTTAAAGTCAATTTTTCACTTTCAGTGCCTTATTCCATACCCTATTCCATTCCTATTAAGACAGTGTGGGGGCCCTAGAAATGTCAAATTCTCCTAACTAATATTATAAATGCGAATGTAACTCTGGCTCTGTCTGGGTTTTCGTCGCGTTATTACAGCTAAACGGCTGAATGGATCGAGCTGGATTTTCGCATATACTTAGCTTAAGGGTCGCTTTTTTTTTGTATATTCACGCAAACGAAGTCGCGAGTAATAGCTAGTAGACCATAAACACCATCTGTGCTCAATGGCGGCAAGAGTACAACGCCACTTTATTTGTAACAAAAACTTCTCAGTTAAAAGATTTATTAGAGAACAAACTCTAAAAGATCTTTTTCATTATTGCAAGCCCGGTGACAATACTAAGGGTTGGTTTCTAATATCGTCCATCATTTGTCATGTTTAGTTTTTAGGGGCGCTTGTGGAATAGGCAATGGGGTTTTCCTTTTTTTGTTAGGTAACACCACAATATTGTTTTATGAAGAAGGTCTCTGAAACAAGTAATATTTATAATAATATTATAATTTAGAGAAATAGCCGCAGTCGTATCAGGACCAATAATGCTTCGAGGTATGAAAATGAATACTTTCGCCTCGAGGAAAAAACTTCGCTTGCGCGATTCAGAACTCCCTACATTTAAACTGTCAATCCATACAAAACGTCAAAAAATGCACAAAAATGGATCAACGCCATCTAGCGAACTATAAGAAGTAACTTTGTCTCTCTCTATGGGTGTTTGTCGCGTTATCACCGCTAAACGGCTGGACGGATCTTGATAAAATTTGATAAGGAGTTACTGTATATCAAAAATACGGACATAGGATACTTTTTTTGCGATAGCGACTGGTAATATGTTAAATTTATTTTATACTTGGCAGACTAGGCATTCGAACACTAAATGACGTCATAAGATGAGATCTAATTTGGATGAAGACGGGACAAGCCACAAACTCACCTGATGTTGACGTGGTCAAGAATGGTAAGAACACCTTGCCTGCTTGACAACCTAATGCAACATTCAGTTCTAAAATGAAAATACAACTCGTGTAGGCAAACTCCGAGCCATTAAATTATTTACCAGTCTCACCCAGTCGAGGAAGTAACAAATTTTCCTGGTTTGCAATCACACGTGCCAGCACTAACAGTACGTTCGTATTTGCGTTTGTTTATTTACCCTTCGGTCTGCAGTTTGTAATAACTACGGATAAATATATACTGGTTTGTGGCTATTGTTTTGGTTAGGAACTCGGAATATTTTCATGGGTAACAAAGTCTTCGAAGTTCCTTATTCCGCAACTTCTTTCGCGTGGACATAAAAAAGGATCATATGTCCATCATTGTGATCCTTATCAAATTTTATCAAGATCCGTTCAGCCGTGATAACGCGACAAACATCCAGACGGCCGCGACTTTGTTCGCGTGGACTTTACAAAAAAAAGCCCATGTCCATCTCCGACCCTTAAGCTATATCTATGCAAAAATTCAGCTTGATCCGTTTAGCCGTGATAACGCGACAAACACCCACACAGAGAGACAGAGTTACATTATAATATTATTTAAAGGATATTATTAGTAAGTATTAGTCGAACGTATAATATTAGTAAGCATGACAGCAAACTTTTTTAATAGAACAGACCTAAAAAACTTTAAAATTTTAAAATACAAAAGAGGTAATGATTAATTTGCAAGTAAAAAAGCGTCCTAAACACCTTAGGATTTGCGTAAACAATGTTAGAACATAAATGGTAGACAAATCAGATAAAATTACCACCAGTCTTATGATAAAAGAGATGTTTGGAGTTCAGCCCATCCGTGTTTCTAAATAACTCGCAAACTAAAAAAAAACAACAAATCCCGTGTAAAAATCGTACGTCGAGGGTAACTTGTTTGAGATTAAAAAAGTATATATGTATAATTTCATGGTAATTATCTTATCAAGTGTACATATTTCAAAAAAATATTTTTCGTACTAGCTTTGTGACTTGCCTTAATTTATTCGGATTTTTCTGCCTGCAAACGTCATAATTTTTATCAGTTGAAATAAAGTTGATAACTAATACCCGATTTTAAAAAATAGTACTTGAATTACGAATAAACTTATTTTTGCCTTAGTCTATAACCCAAAAGCACGACTCAAAATGAGACTTACTATTTTACCGATTCGAATAAGAACATAGTGTAAGGTACTCTAGATAAAAACCTTGAACTTCATAGCTTGTTATCTGACAGCACCACAAAAAAAAAGAATCCGGAGAGTACAGTACGAACTAACATTTAAATTAATTCTCACGGGACATTTACCACGATTTTCATTAGAAACAAAAAGCATTTAATCTTTTTTCATTACAACTATTAAAAATGTATTAAGCAAATGTTTTACACAAGTTTGGTGCAAAGCATTTTTCATTGTTAGGTCCTAGAGAGTTTTAGTATGAGCTAAGGAGCTGTCAAAGTTTAGTGCAGACGGGCATAAGTCCGACTTAGATTAGGCGATGCTTAGCCGAGTTTTATCTTTGTTGACTTTAGTGCAGACGGGCATTAGTATCCGATTTCTAAACAACATAAAAAATGTACGAACTGTTAATTTCGTGGGAACGCCCTCCGAAAGAATCTGTAGTACGAAATGCCGATGACGCGGCGGAAAAGCGTGCCAGAAAACTAATTAGACGTTTTTTATATCAACACACGCCGGATCTCTTTGATTTAAGAAACGAATCACAAGAATATGTTTACTGTGCGTGCCCACATTTCCTATCGTGGTTAGGGTTGCTGGATGGGATAGCAAATTAAAACGTCTGATAGAGGGTTGAGAAGATTGAAATTCATTATATTCGTAATGCTTTTACTCCGAACCAATTTTTTTCATCATCATCATTTCAGTCCTCATCGATGTCAGGTCCTGGCCGATGTCATCCAAGTCTTGTTTGTTTATTTAACTATACATTTTCCTTGTGCCCTTAGGATATCGTCCTTACCTGGCTTGACCGTTTCTTCACCTTTTTTTTTAATTGTTCCTATTTTTCAGGGATGTCAATTTCAAGAAAGTTTAAGTTTAAAATACAAAGCAATAATCGGAAGGATTCATGTGTAGATGTCTTATTATCAAATAAGATATCTTAAAAAGGCAGTTAAAAAAGTTTTTAAATATGTAGAGTATTTCTACTGTCGAGAAAACGTTTTTTACCGCAGTCGACAATTAGTCGTATACTCGTATTTGTTCGTGTGTATTAGCCACTACTGGATTTTATATTTCTCAGCTTAATTCTTTGCGATTTTTTACATATTGTAGTCCTGTCTCCACGTCTCAACACTGTTTTCCGATTCCTGATAGTAATTTTATAATTAAAAAAAAAGAGGAAAGAACTGACTCGGGGCTCGTGGTTAGAATGGAAAGGGTTAGTTTTATATTTTATTTCCTGATTTAATGCACAAATAGCAGCCCTAAACCCCGAACACCTTGGACCGCAATATTGCAGAGTAAACAAACGAAGGAACAGTTGTAAATTTAACACTACCGCCCATTTCATGAATGATTTGTACTTGGTCTACAAAACTTGTGTTATTACTGATGCCACTACTTCCCTTTTATCTCTGAAACATGCGAAAATTACTCGTGTTGTAGAAACATTACGAGTTATTGTAGCTGCATGAAAATTTTGTGTTTTGCGCACGGTTGCATGTCAAGGCCCGAACAGTCGTAGATTTGAAGTAAAGAGCTTAGAGCGACAGATTTATTCATTAAATATTTAGTTTTTCTATACTTGAAATTCTAATTATTTATGCTAAGTAGTGCAGCCGTGTATCTGTGAATAAATTTAGATCAGATCTTTCCGAAGTTTCGAGTTTCAAAAGTTACGAATCAAATTACAAATGATAGATGTATTATTCTTATTAAATTTGTATAAGTTGCGTCGATAACCTGATAAATCTTATTACTACTTTCCTATTCTACCTAATATTATAATTAAGAAAGTGTGTCTGTTGGTTTATTTGTTCTTCTTTTACGGAGCAACAGAGCATCGG
Source organism: Apocheima hispidaria (assembly GCA_947579745.1). Classification (NCBI taxonomy): domain Eukaryota; kingdom Metazoa; phylum Arthropoda; class Insecta; order Lepidoptera; family Geometridae; genus Apocheima; species Apocheima hispidaria. The sequence goes on from OX388157.1 coordinate 13,456,623, forward strand.
ATCGACTTGAAATTATGCATAGTATTAATTTAGGTATCGGAGACATATATGCTACTTTTTATCTCGAGAATATGTATGGTTTCTGAGGATTTTTCCAAGCGGATGAAACAGCGGCTAGTGTAATATATCCAATCACCAATTTCATAAGACGGAATCGAAGCGTTTTAATTTATTGTTATCATCCAAAAGTCAATTTTATTGTCATAATCTGAAAGTTAGTGACTCGAACCGCAGTCTAAGAATAGTGGAAACGAGTAAATCACACGATGTAAGCGAATGCCGGTAGTACGGTTGCATCACAGATATAGCTAGTAAGTTAGCTGATAAAGTTGAAGAGTGCTATTTGTCCAGAGATAAATGTACTGTGATGTACTCGTATGTAGGGTGATAGGAAAGAGGCCTTATATTTAGCAAAAACGTTCTGAATAAGAAATACCATTTATGGAATCATCCACGGCTTCTCCCAAAAACTCTGGCACCAGGGTTAGTCTCTTAACCTGAACTTGTTTGCTTCCCAGAAACGCTACGCTTAGGCTCTTCGCACGTTACGATACTCACAGGCGATGAGTGTCCTAAGCGAGTCTCGGAGACTAGTCGCCACCTAATATCGCACATACATTTGTAATGACTCGCACACTACGTACGATATCGTACGTGTCCGCTACTAGACTTGTGATAGGCCTTCGCACACTACGATACTCATAGGCGGCGAGTCTCTTAAGCGAGTCTGGATTTTTCGAAGAGGGACGAAGGAGAATCCGAAAACACCATCGAAAAATCCTCCAATTAAAAGTTTGAATTTTTTAAGCTGCTCGCGAGTAGAGGAGTACCTAGCTAGCACTCCTCTCACGTTTTTAAGAAAACGTTCCGAGCTGTCCGATGTATATCATATAATAGCTGCGTTTTTTCCTAAACCACCCGAGTATAGAGCAGAGCCATTTTCGAGTTTTTGCGAGACTAACTTCCGGCACTCACTAGCGAATAACGAATTACGCAGCTAGGATAAACAGACAAACTGTAAACTAAAATGACGAGACAGCGTATCTAGTTGGGAGATAAAGCCACTAATATGTTATGTAATGGAGCTGCTAGGTGCGATATAAATCTAATATCTGTCCGAGTCGAGTACAGAACAGGCCGGCGATAGTAATAGGCGGTGCAAGTCCGAGGGTCAATAAAGCTATTAGACGGCGCTATGTGAACTATTACGAGCGACGGACTAGGGAGGGCGAGGTGGTGACAAGGGAATTGGAGACAGTGGGATATTATAGAGGAAATTATTTTAAGATAGGTTGTGGTCAATTTGGAGGTTTATGTTGACAGAACTAAAAAAAAAAAAAAAAGTATTGCTGTCTCTATCTAACTTGACTGGTACGTAGGGCGCACCAAACACCGAAGACATTTCTGTGCAGTAAGACATTTGTATTACGTCGCACATTTTTTGTGGCCTGCATATTGTCATACATTTGCATCAGACACTTGTGCCGTATAATAAAAAATGTATACCATTTTGTAGTACGCATACCTATACCTACAGCCTTATGTGAGCTTTAGTTATATAGGGTGCATGCAAGAGATTTAAAAAAAAAATTTGTAAGGCTTCCGCGCGAAGCGAAGGTCTCAGAGTTTACTGGGACAAATCAGCATTTGTATGTATGTTTGTGTGTATATTTGTCCGATGATAACTTGCGAACCATTGATCCAATCTTCATGAAAGTGAAAGCAAGTAGTACATTTCAATAAAAAAAATAAGTTCGAATATGAGCTGAATAGGTCCAGGGGTTGTGAAGATATAGGGGTCGCGAGGTCTCAGTTCGCCGCGAACTACTAGTTTAATTAGTTTAGGTTAATTAGTTTTAGCTATCAACTAAAGTCGAAACCGTCGCAGGAGCTAATATTGCCGAGACGCATACAAGAGTAACGCATCGTGAGTTTCACTTTTACTTAGAAATTTTAGATTTTCTTGGTATACAATCCATTTGGTTGGTATAACTATCTTTTGTTTTCAAAGTAAACGAATAATTTGTCGAAAGTAGTTCGCACTCTCGTACTTTCCCAGAAATTTAGTATATTTTTTTCTAGTAAGTAGTTCAATACACGTATACTTTGTCGAAAGTAGCGTATTTTATGATTAAAACAATATCTCTATATTTCTACCCCATGGTCACTACATCCATAAGGCGGAAGATAACACGACCAATTTGCAGATCTAATATCCGAGCACGGTATTACTTGCGCCCACTGCATCACTGACAGATCCATATGGGGGCCTTTTATGACGTCCCTGGATCCCCCAGGATCCCCTAGATCCCGGGGGACCCGCGCTTATTAGATAATGAGCTTCGGCCCTTTTTTCTCTTTTTGCCTGATTTTCGCGGTGGTCAGCGGGGATTTGGCGCCGCTGTTTGTTTTTGAAAAACCGTGATTTCGTTGCAAAGTTGTGATTGAAATTTTGATTAAATTTGGTGCAGGGTCGGTGCTTAATATCAATATTATGGTGATATGGGTGCATTTTAGATTTGTTTCGTGATTTATGCGAATATTAATAAGTACTTAACACACATACATATACTTACTTGTTTTCATTTCTATTGAAATTATAAGATTTATTTATTTAATACTTTATTGCACAACATACAACGTATTAAGTACAACAGGAGGACTTAATGCTAAAGCATTTCTACCGGAGTCATTCCCGTGGTTGAAGATTATTCCTTGTAAATAAATAAATCGATTCCGGTATGTAATAAATATGTCAACATATTTATTACATACCGGAATCGATTTATTTATTCCGGTATGTAATAAATATGTCAACATATTTATTACATACCGGAATCGATTTATTTATTTACAAGGAATAATCTTCAACCACGGGAATGACTCCGGTAGAAATGCTTTAGCATTAAGTCCTCCTGTTGTACTTAATACGTTGTATGTTGTGCAATAAAGTATTAAATAAATAAATCTTATAATTTCAATAGAAATGAAAACAGATACTTAATTAAATATTATGTATGTACGTATTTTATACTCATATGTATAAACGACTCTTGCACCATGACCATTTAGAACACTGTCTAAATTAAAAGTGTCTGATCCTATTTCAAAACACCTAAGTATTTTAATTATATTTTAATTTAAGAAGGTCGCGCCATCCCTATGCAGATCTCGAAGCACGCTTTGATCAGTTTTTTATATGATCTTACCAAATCCTAACAATACGCACTTCGATAGAATAACAAGAATGGCGCAACGGAATTTTCATTTCTAGCCTTTCGATTTGACGGAGGAGATCAATAAAAAAGTCTAATTATAAGATGTCCAAACGAAATTTTCTTCAAAACATTTCTTATGTTATGTAGACAGAGATCATACAGTTCTTAGAAACTCACACTATGTACAAAAATGTGCGAGTGAGATAGCTGTGCGGTATATATGCTACGGAATGCTAACGGCTATGCTCAGATAATGTGTTTGTACGCTAGTTCAACTCACAAACAACTTGGTCTTCACAGTACTTGGTAAGTGCCGCGAGTTACCCCCGAATACTGAAACGTTCATTAACTTTGACAACAGATTAATCCTAATACTGCCTTTGTCTGGCACTAAGCAAATGACAAAGGCAGCAATAGACAAGTTAACAAACGTTTCAGTATTCTTTGGTTAGTCTGCCAGAGTTAGACGGTAGTACCAAAATTAATCGTCTGGGGGACATTTTGTGTACTTGCGAGCTAGCGACCCGCGCTGTGGCGCTTCAGATAGTAGTGAAGTAGCGCTTAATTATGTTCACTACGGCGCACTTGTATGTTGAAGAAGTTTTGAAGTGCTATTTCATTTTACATTTTCATACTCACCAAAATAACGAACTCATTATCTGAGTGCCGAGTGCGAGTTTTTACAAATGAGTTTACTAACTTACTCGATCGCGTTAACGTTAACTATAATTTGTATGAAATAAGAGCAGCGCCGCGAATCTAGATAGCACTTCTCTTACTTCATACAAAACGTAGAAGCGTAGTTACGTAAAAGCTATCGAATAGGTAACCGCAATTACAAAAACTCGCACTCGGCACTTACAGCTGTCGCCATCGTCAAGGTCAAAGGAACATTTTTTTATTTTTTTTATTGCAGGGCATGTGACCCAATTTCCTTTTAAGGTGCAACGCTTCGCTCAGCGCGCGAAATTCAAATTTTCTTGCGTTTTTTGTCAATTACAGCTTAATTACTCATCGTAGGTTCATGAAAATGAATTTTGCGATAATAAATAGATCGTTTCAATAAATTACACCAACCAGAAATTCAAGTTGAAAGCTAGTATAAGTACATTTCCCACTAAACCAAAAACCAAGATGAAAATCAGCTTATTGAAATTTGTAGCTAAACCAATGCTATCTAGGTGATAATTTTACTCGTAATTTCTTAAAACAACTTATTTGTTGGCGCAAAATTGGTTTCGATAAATCCACGATGAGAAATTAAGCTGTAATTGACAAAAAACGTAAGGAAATTTGAATTTCGCGCGATGAGTGAAACGATGCACCTTAAACAAATTTACTCTGAGTTTTATAGTTAATCGTTTACAATGTATTTAGAATTCCAGTTGGTCTCAACTATAATTTTTGCTTCATTGTTAAGTTCGCAATAACAAGATTAACAAAAAGATATGTCATGAAAGTAACAACGTTATCGCAGCACAAAGGATTACTCAACTTTTTGTAAATTATTCACACAGCAACGAATTTATGCACACTGCGGAATCTAGACAGATATTAAATATCTTATCGCGGAGTCTGCTTCCTAACATTATTATAAAAAACCACATTTAATTTTATACTGTTTCTATGTAAGTAAGGTCGTAGGTATGTTTGGTTGTTTGTACTCATAAAAAACAAGGCAATTAATAAATGACGCACTTAAAACAAACGTATGATTAAAAACAAACCGAAACATGACTATTTGAAACAGATTTCCTAAAATCGATATTTCATTTTGTGCCTACGAAATTCTCGTTAAAGTTTAAACTGTAACTGTAACTGTAGTTATCGATTTGATAAGATCCTTTGAAATCGGTCAAACGGTTTGGGCGCGATAGACAGACGTCGAGGGTAAAAATAAGCATCGTCAGAGTTTCGACGGAGAATAATATAAATTAGAGTATTTTTTATTTTTTTTCTGTTACTCGGTGACAAGACGAGCAAGTCGCTCACCTGATGTTAAGCGTCACGCTTGCTCATAGCAGTTCAGTGCCACCCAGCATTTTGAACTTCAACAGTTCAAACCAATGCCCTGCAATGCTCTGCGCTCATCACCCTGAGATGTTAGATGTTAAATCTCTGTATGCCCAGTAATTACGCTGGAAACATTGCCCTTCAATCCGGGACACAGTAATCGCACACTACTGCTTGGCGGTTGAATAACTGGCAAAGGTGTGGTACTTCCCAAGGCGAACTCGGCAAGAGAGCCCTATCACTACAAAAACAAGTAACAGATAGAAAACAAGTAGCGAACCGCAGTCGCGGCAAAGAAGCTAGCTAGTATCGAACATAATTTCCCATGTAAAATTGTTCACACTGCACTGAATAAATTCAGATAAATAACATTTTTATCGCAAACTACCTAGTATGCTTTATATTCTCGGCGTGAGAAACAATTGTCCTGGCCGGCATCCAATGCGATAGCTCTTTGAATAGCGTCGCGGGAACAATAATTCATATTTAAAACTAGCGACAGGCCGCGGTTACACCCGCGTCGAGGAATAGTCTGTATTACTCGGGGATAAGTTAGTAACAAATAAAATCGGACCAGTAGTTTTATAGATTGTATAGCAAACAAAATCGCAAACTCATTAGTTTAGAGTAGCTTCGCGCCGCGGCTTCGCATGTCTACCAAATTGCGGAGACTGCTTCTTCAATGATGATTTGATTGACCAAATTAATGAATTGAAATTATTTTTTTAGTTAAGCGTAAAATATCAATAAAATATTCATCGTTTAGTTAGCTAAATAATAAACCAGAATAAAAAGGTATAATAAGCCTTTGTGTTATGATGTAACAATACCCTCGATCTGAAAAATGATATAACGCAAAATGAAGCAAAAGTAGGAACAAAATAAAAATGGCATGCATAACCGATGAAAAAAAATACCGCAGAAACCCGATTTACTTAGTAGTTCCTGAAATATTTTTGCACCAGACTTAGGTTCTGTCAGGAAAAGACGACCAACCTACGTGCAAACCTTCGATTTGAAGTCCCATTTAAAATTTAAAAATGTAGGTAGGAAAATTTATTTTCTCGATATATACATTTCAGTGAGTCAGGTCAGTGTTTTTTTATACAATTCACTAACGTCATCCTTCTGAAAATACATTGTTTCGAAATGCAGAACAATAAATTTTTCAGTCTGGTTCCATAAAATACTGTCAAATCGGAATAGAAACGTCTATTTCATGAGATAACATAAGAATTTTCCGGAATTAATTCTGATTTAATGCAGTCTCCACGGAAAAAGTTGAGGTAGAGCAGTGACGGCATCCACAGATTTATGTAGCGAAAAAAAAAAATATTTCATGTCAAAAATGATACAAGTTAGATTTTATTTCCTAGTTTCAGAATAATAGCGTAACAGACGAGGTCTGTAGAAAAGCTATAGCATATTAAGGAGATGACGATCGTAAAAGGTGTAGATGAAGAGTGTGAATGGTGATATGCGTGAGAGAAGTAAATGTCCAGATAACTGCCGATTGAGTGAAGGTGAGAGATTAAAACGTGCCATGCTGAACTGCCGACCCCGCTCCCCATTTCACATATCATGGTGGGGGCCACAGCACACTGAATTGTATGAATATTTTGTACCTAGAGAAATCCTAATTAATATTATAATTCAGAGGGATATAGCCGCAGTCGTACCAGGACCAATAAAGCTTCGAGGTATAAGAACGAATAAGTTCGTCTCGAGAAAAAAATAAACTCTTGCGCGTTTCAGAACATTACAACTCAATCCATACAAAACGCCAAAAAATGTCACAAAAATGGATCAACGCCATGTAGCGAACTATAGGACGTAACTTTGTTTCTCTGTATGGATGTTTGTCCGCGCTTTCACGGCTAAGCGGCTGAACGGATCTTGATAAAATTTGATAAGGAGTTACTGTATATCACAAAGACGGACATAGGATATTTTTTTTATGTCCACGCGAACTAAGTCGCGGGTAGCAACTGGTTCTCTACACGTACAAAATATTCAGACACTAGCTCTGACACAGCGATAGATCTGTTCGTGAACAAAATTGCGGTTCGGTTATGTGTGTCACATCAAGTGACCACCGGATTATACATATAGTTAGTTAATAATAAAAGTCCCGAAGATGATGATGAGAAAAAAAGAAATAACAACTCTATCAGTGTTATTTCTTTTTTTCTCATCGTCATCATTTTCCCTTTAACCGAGTGTGATCGAAACTATAGTCGGAATAACCGACTCAATTTAATGTGAGTATCCCGTTTTACTAAAACAAAATGTTTCATATTTCATAGTAAAACTCTATCAGTATTTATTTTGAATAATCTTTAATCGGTTTCATATGACAGGAAACGTAAAGAGCGAGCCTATTACATAAGATTCACGAATGCCGCATAGGATTTTTTGCCTCCACTATCAACATAACGACAGTATGATAACGCCATGTCCCACGTTGGCAGCTACATTTAATATACTTATCAGCGGATTGCGTAAGAAACGTGCTAGTCCTTGTACGAGGCAATAAGGAAGATCTTTTTAAAGTTTCCTACATGGTAACAGACGATACACGTGGAGGATTTAAATAGAACGTTATCGCACGCATAGCGAAACTTCGGTATGATTCGCAGTGGACTGCGACGCGGTGCGGTACGTAGTTTTTCAATATTTTATGTAGCGGTTTTTTTCAATATTTCAATTTATTTTTTTTCAATTTTTTTTTTCTTTTTTTTTTTAATTTTTATTCACAACAATATTCATAAATAGAGAGCAAAAGTTTCTATATGCGCTGCTTCACGTATCTGTGGGAGGACGATAAATATTTTGATACAATCAGTCAATCAATCAGTAATAAGATGATAATGCTGTTGACGGTTTAATCGAAATACTCATAGTTAATAGTCATAGTCAAGGGAAACGCATAAATTTACTGCCCAAGAAGAAGGGTATTGTTTTAGGGGTGTATGCATGTTTGTGTGTTCCTATTTTGACGAGTGAGGTGTCGTTTGATTTCTCTTTAAGTCCGGAGTGGCATAGGCTACATTTTGCAGATAAGATTATTTATTTGCTGACAACAAGGAAAATATTATACAACACGTGAATAAAAAAATGAACCCGTTTAAGCGTATAAATGTCTGAGTGATGACACTCATCGTCATCTTCACCAGCCACAATACGTCCACTGCCGAACCTTAAAGTGCCACACCAACCGACAACGTGCCGCTTGCATCCACCGGTTGCCAGCGACTTTCACGATGTAATGGCACTATGCTCGTACACATTTTTAGAAATTACAACAAAAAAAAACAGTCGGGGTTATTTTGTTTATCTCTTAAATCATTATCATCGTCTTCACCAGGCGCAAAACGTCCAAGCACTGCTGAATAAAAGGTCTCCCCCTTAGAAAGTGCATAATTCCCACGCTTGGCAAGCGGCTCGGGGATCGCAGAACGCATACCCTTTAATAACATTATGTCATCCGTTGGTTCTAGTCGCACTTTTAGAACATACCCGGGGCACAACACCTAAAGTGTTTAAGGCATGTCTGGGGCCTAAAATGCCCTTTTAAGTATTTCAGGAAAGCCTTGCTTACAGTGCAAGTCTGCAATGCTCTGATGGAGTACATTGAAACAAAACACTATCAGCATTAAATTCTTTCCAGCAGCGGAGAATTGCATTGCAATAGTCCTAATTGCAAAATACAATTTGGAGGAATTGTAGGGTCGCCCATTCACGATTTTATCAGCTAACCTATCGACTCAGACCAAACGTTCCATTGGCCATCGCAAGGTTACGCTTAGTCGTGCCCAGCAATGAACCATAGAAAGTGAATTTAATGTGTGATCGCCTTTATGCGGTATCTATAGGGATATCTATGAACCGCTTATAAGGCCGAAACAGTATTATATCGACACGCCAATAATGATCATTTTCTGAATTTTGAAACACATTAATTGTGTACCAGAAAATGAAAATATCTCCCAAAACAATCAGCCATTACTTGAATCATCTACATAAGTTACAACATTACGTGAAACTCTTGCAAGCTTACGACCAAATTTTAGATTACGATATGCTGTCACATACCAGACCATTAGCGACTGTCGGCGCCAACGAATTTCTTCTACGCGGCTAATGTGCTCCTGCACAAGTGTTATATTTACGAAGCCAGTGAGAACTCTCTATAAATAGACCAGACTTTAAAAAAATCAATAAAAGTGTTCACGAGAAAATTGTAGTAAAAAAGTAGTTTTTGTTGTTGCTGTCAACTGCGTGATAATTTTCTGCGCAGATCTGAACTGGCGGTAGCTGAAAATGTTGGCAGATATTATCACATTGGCAATTGATGAGTGGAGCTAAAAGTGAGCCTTCAGGGTTACACAAGTCGGTACACTCCAAAACGCTTTACTAGAGAATTAGACGACATTGTTTGGGATTTCCAGAGACCTTTTGCCGCCACATCGTTTCGTTTTGGGATGGCCGATGGTAAAACTCCGTGATGCCTCGTATGATATGAGCATGCGCAAACTCGACCAGCGTAGCACCTTTTCTTATCAGAAAGCCTAGCCATTTTAGGTCACTTCATCAACAAAGTTGAACTGGCGATATCTTTCCAGTAATGCCCAATTAAATAACAATACGTAATTACTGGGCTTACAGAGATTTAACATCTAACATCTCAGGGTGACGAGCGCAGTGCATAGCCGCGCATAGTGTTGAAGTGTTGAAGTTCAGAATTCTGGGTGGCACTGAACTGTTATGGGCAAGCGTGACGCTTAACATCAGGTGAGCGACTTACTCGTCTCGTCACCGAGTAAGCCCAGTTAACAATACCCGAAGGCCCATAGGCCCATTTCAGACTCCCAAATATCTGAAAGCTTAGTAAAGGGGCGTAGTTTCTGCGATCTCGGCGCCGCGTGACTAGCCGAGTGCGCGTGCGCCGGTGACACACTGACCGACATCTGTAGGGCTGCCGCTGATTCATCTGTGATAAGATGATGAATGATGTTGATTGCTGACGAAGTGTGGAGGTTTCGAGATACAAGTTCTTTATCAGCACGATTTAGTGATTTATCATTGAAGACACCCTTCAATGATAAATCACTAAATCGTTGCTTGAAAGTTACGTTTTTGGCACCAATTTGGGCGCCAGCTGGTGCCGATTTAGAGGAATACCTCTTTCATGACAAGCTTGGCACTGAAACAGCCCTATTAATTTCTTGGGCGTCTACCAAACGTATTAAGGATGACGCAGTGTCTGGAAGGGCTCTTCACGCATTCCTCAGTGCGACATAATAAAATTATAACTGTGTTGAATACCTGAGATCCGGAGTTGGGACATTAACAGCCCTAGAAACGCCTCCGGTGGGCATTAACCGACATGACGCAACGTCTAGGGCACCTCATGCGCAAGCGACGTATGTCGGTATAGTGAAAAATTTAATGTTTCTATTTCTAGGCAGCTAGCAGCCCTAGGTAGATGGGCGCCAATAACTCCCACGGCATAACGCAACGTTTAGGGCGCCTCTACGCCTACGTCCCCGTTCGATACCATTAGACTCGAGGCCCGGAAAATGTCGATTTGTACCAAATCAGTTGCGCAAATATTTGCCAAAATGTTTCGAGTACACAGGCGGAAGAAAATGTCACGAGCATAGAACAAACATGTGTTTTGAAGCGCAAATATTGATAAAATCTTCTTGATTTTGGACGTTGGCAATAGAACACTGGTCCTTGCATCTTGAATGTAGTCAGCCTGTTTACTACCAAAATATAACCTACTCAATATAACGATATAGAGAACATCCCATTGCCTATTCCACAAGCGCCCCTAAATACTAAACATGACAAATGATGGACGATATTAGAAACCAACCCTTAGTATTGGCACCGGGTTTGCAATAATGGAAAAGATCTTTTAGACTTTGTTCTCTAATAAATCTTTTAACTGAGAAGTTTTTGTTACAGATAAAGTGGCGTTGTACTCTTGCCGCCATTGAGCACATGTGCTGTTTATGGTCTACTAGTTGTTACCCGCGACTTTGTTCGCGTGGACATAAAAAAGTATCCTATGTTCGTCTCTGTGATACACAGTAACTCCTTATGAAATTTTAACAAGATCCGTTCAGCCGATTTAGGGAGAAGACCTGTTCTAAAGTTCACCAAAAAGATAAGTCAATAAACACACAATTACTCACACGCCATTACAACTTTGCCCCTTCATTAGCCATCAATCCTGTTAAATTAATATTCTAGAAGTGTCCGTCCTAACAATTGCCGATAAGACTGTATTCGAGCGTAATTACACGACGACCTGTCGTGATGTCACTCGGTCCGATTGTGAACCAAATCTGCACGTTGGTGGTGACCTTGACCGTATTTGAGTATGCAGATGATACTAGAAACAACCTACTGTGATTAGTGTCATCATCTAATCGTTTACGCCCACAGCAGGGCCTAATTTGTTGTTCTACCCTGTTTTGAGTCAGTCTTCGCCAAGCTTTAGCAGGCCTAGCATGCATGCCACGACAAAAAAAAAGACAGATTTTCGTCGTGAGTGAACATGACAAAGCCTCGTCTATGTACACCCCTGTCTCAGTGAAAATAGTCGACAAATTCTGTCATAACGAACATACTAGCACTGCCTTCCAGGGCTGCTCTTCTGTATACTTCTACTTCTTACCATCCTGTCCTGGGTGACATGATTATGATCTATTTTTAAAGTATTCAGAGAATTCACTGTTTTCAAGTCCAAGGTCAGACTATAAAACTACAACGTAATAGGTCCAAAGGTCACATTCCATCATCAGCAGCTTCCGACTAAAGATTGTTTAGCTTGCAGTGACCTAACGGCCAATAACGAACGGTGTTGCCATAAACACGTATTCCGAAATACCCTAACCGCGTGGGAGTTTACACGTGCGTGCGCGCACGCTATGCGTAGCGGCCTTGTCTTTATGGCTCGTCAGGTCGGTTCCTGAAACTTTGAAGTTATTTCTTGTTTCTTCAGATAACATAATTTCCATTCACCATAGACTTGGGTTTGACTGCACCTTAACAGGCGAGTTGGCTTGACAAACGTGGACTTGGCCAGACGGCTGACATCAGTTCAGTGTCAGGGACATGACATGTGCGTTGGATGGTTTTTATGTCCGAGTGTCAAAAATATACGTTTTCTTTGGGTTGGGTTTTTTTTTTTACTCCATTGATAAATAAGAACACATAGCATGGCAGTGGTAGATATATAAACCGTATGGCAAAACAATATTTTATGTTGTGTCATTATTCAGGGAGGTAATAGGAGAATGCGTTTGTATGGAATAGACTAGAATAACTATGCAACCGCATAGTTATCGGCTTATCGCGCATTTTGAACACTTTAAGGAGATAAAAAAGAAAAAGTTTTTTTTAGTGGTCATAACTTTTCTTTTCAAAGGCTTTTCGGCAACATTATGCAGGGTGTGTCGTAGTGAATGTATAATCCTGTGGCTAGCCTGTGGATAGGGGACATCAGGACTATTAAGAAAAGTGGCTTTAGAGTTATCTTTTTCAATGAATTTTGTAACTAAAATGACCAAATACTCGAAATTGAAATTTTGAAGCACAAATTGTTTTTTTTCCGATTTGTCTGTGTTCCCCACCCGCAGGTAACGGGTTATCGGTTCATTAGGAAACAACCTGTATGAGAAATTAATAGAAAAACAAGATTTAAAAAAATATGTGTAGCAAGTATAATTTTCAAGTTGTACAAAATTGTGTGAGAACTAGGCGCCAAATGGACCATACTTAGACCTTACGGCAGGTTAGTGTAGACCAGTCGTGAGCCGTAGATACACAATTAATAGGTGCATAAAATACGTAGACCAAGACTAAGTTGACACATGTGACTAAATTCTCGAAACTTAGACAAGGACGTGGGTTTTTCTTAAGGAAAATTGCATTTGTTCCGAGGAATGTCTAAAATAGCTTTAGGTAATACGATCTACTACTAGCATGGGCTCAAATGTATAGCTAAGTACTAAAGCTAGATTATCTTATTATTATTACTTTTAACGAATTTTCAGCTCGTAGGACCAATTCACACTAATATTATTAATGCGAAAGTTTGTGTGTAAGTATGCGAGTTTGTTTGTTCCCATTCAACTCTGTAACGGCTGAACGGATTTGAATGAAATTTGGGATGGAGGTGGATTAACACAGGCTACTTTTCGGTTTCTGAAGAATAGCGGGTGAAACCGCGGGGCGCAGCTAGTATGTCATAAACCAGATTACATTTTTAAGGTTAAAAATAATTCGGCACACTCAAAGTTCTTAAGGCGACCAAAAAACTATGACACCATATTTTTTTAAACTTTGCCTTAAAAATAATATTCGGGTAGTCATTTCCACAAAGATTCGACCCATCGTCCTTCCGCTATCACTAACTATAGGATGTAATTTTGTCTTTCTGTCTGGATGTTTTTCGCGTTATCACGGCTAAACGGCCGAATAGATCTTGATACAATTTGATAAGGAGTTACTGTACAACACAAAGACATAGGATACTTCTTCTATGTCCACTCGAACGAAGTCGCGGCTAACAACTAGTAATTTAATAATTGGAAATGTTTAATATTTTCATGTGCCTCTACTATCTTTGTAAGGATCACGCCCGAAGCGCGTGTGAATGAGTAAGGAGGCGCAAAAAAAATGTACATTATAAGATCATGACGGAGCCCCGGTCGCAGGAAATGTCACACATTGCACAACAATATGCTGAATGCTAATGAATCAAAGATTTATTTTCGAAGCGCATACAAGAATGTCTTGGCAAATGACTCTGCTACACGATACTTAGTGTGGTAAGTGGCGTCTTTAATTACGAATTCTACAATTTTGCTTCAAGTGTTGTTTTTTTTTGTGTTGACTGTCGAGTGAATAACATCGGTGTACAGCTCTAATTTGATGTCAAGCATAGATAAAACATTACTAATTTAATTTCTCAATTAACATTAGTATATATAAAAACGCAGGAAGCGCAAGCAAGAATTTATATTATCCATTATAAATGTATTTTCCATTTCGCGTACTTAAAACAACTTTTCCCGGATCTTTTAATATTTCATGTTACGTCGTCAGCTCTAATTTGTTAACGATTGCTCGTGTAATTAGAACCTTAATTCATAATTTCCGCGATATTATTTAGTTGGATGTACACACTTACGTTTTACGTGAGCGAGAGTGTAGATCTCTACTTCCGGAATTCGATCGCTAAAGTGGCTCGTATCAGCATGAAGATAAACATTGGGGTAGGTAAGTGTTGCTTCTTGTGAAAGGTGAAAATAGATGCATATTACACGCGCGTAACAAAACAGAAAACAGGCCAGAGTGCCTAGTGCGAGATTTTCTAATTGCGTTTACCTATTAGATCACGTTAACGTATGATTTGTATGAAGTAAGAGCAGTGCCATCTAGATGACGCTAGACGGCGCTGCTCTTATTTCATACAAATTATGATTAACGTTAACGCGATCGAGTAAGTAAACACATTTGGAAAAACTCGCACTCAGATAACAGATCTGAGTTCGTTATTTTGGTGAGTATTAAAAAGTAAAATGAAATAGCACTTCAAAAGTTCTTCAACATACAAGTGCGCCGTAGTGGACATTACTAAGCGCCATAACGCGGGTCGCAAGCTCGCAAGTACACAAAATGTCCCCCAGACAATTAATTCTGGGACTACAGTTAGTCTAGACCGGACGGTCTAGACTAACTCGCGGGACTTCCCAAGCACTGTGGTACCGAGTTGTTTGAGAGTTCAGCGCAGCGCGGCAGCGCCTTCAAACGCCATCTAAATGCCACTGCTCTTACTTTATACAAATCGTAGTAAATGTAAACGCTATCGAATAGGTAAATGCAATTGGAAAAACTCTCACTAGGCACTAAGGTCGTAATTTGATTATGCGACTTTTTGGGTCATGCAGAAACGTATATAAAAGCAATTAGCGAATTGAACAGTCATCAATAAGTATTAGATTGATTAACGCATCATGGTTTCCTTTCCAAAAGTAATATGACATCAGCGAGCGATATCTAAATTCAACACACCAATGCCCTATTTGGTCAGGGTCGTGACGGAACCGTCTTGAAATCATAGACAGTCCAATAAAATAGCCGCAGCCCACGTTATCGCATGCTATCTTCCGGGCCCAGTAACCTAGATATTCACCCACTTATCTGCAAACCTTGAACGCCCGATTCTCCCAAGAAATTGGCACGTATTATCTGAATTCGCGCCGCGACATTGAGCATCGTAATTTGTGTATCCCATTCATTTTTATAGAGCGGGAAAAAAACTGGCATGTAAAAATGGTGTGTCGTCCGGGTTGTATTTAACATAAAGCGTCGCCGCGCGGAAAATTCCCGCGAGTTTGTATATATTTAGATAGTCGGGTATCGTGATAGCAGTTCCTTTGTTGTCTCTGAACGAGGCTGAAATAAGATTTTATTCGATCCTCATCTGATGATCGCGCAAAGTCGCGTGTTGCCTCTTGAAGAATATGCGCCAAATACGATAGGCGAACATTAACAATCAAGGGAAAACAATATGAACTATTCTTTTCATAATAAATTAAAATATTGTAATTAATATTCGCTCGAAGAACCGATAATCGATGGGGAAGAAAGGTTCTCGATTGGCGATCACGACCACGAACTGGAAGACGCAAAATAACAACTCACAACTAGGTGGACTGACGACATTTTGAAAGTCGCAGGAAGCCGGTGGATGCAAATTACAAATAGTCGTTCAGTGTGGCGATCTAAGTGGGAGGCCTTTGTCCAGCGTCTTCAGGCTGTTGATGATGATGATGATGATGATGATGAATTCGTATTCGATATTGAAGCAGTACTCATTCCGCGAATCCTGCAATACTCATTTAAGAAGTTAGTAGTTAAACCACCGTTATTAACATAATTATAGCACGGTTTTAGACCAATTGATCAAACGTGACTTTGCGCAATTTTGTCTTCTAAACTGTACCTTTAACAAATTTCTAGTGATACAGATACCACTACAAATTTCTTGTAAATATTGGTTTCAATTTACGCCATTCTTAAAAACCTAATTCGAGAATTGAATACGTGAAGATATTTCCTAACACTAAACAAAGATATAAATATATTGGTGGACGTTTTTCTCACACAGCGCCATCTAGCCTCAAACTAAGCAAGCTTGTACTATGGGAACCAGATAACCGATAGAATACATAAATACTTATATTTTTGTAAATGCATACACAGAGTACATAGAAACACCCAGATAAAGAACAAACATTCATGTTCATCATACAAATGTTTGTACTGGGAGGGAATCGAACCAACAACCTACAACTCAGAGCGCGAAATCCTCCCACTGAGCCACAAGGCTAGACAAACCACGTGGTGTACGTAAACTGAAGCTTTGTTAGTCAACAAGGAAGTACAGAATATCAACAGTTTCACATGGCATTTCGTCAGAAGCCAATTCTTTGTCAATTGTCAGACAATGTCACTCTGCAACTAATCTGTTCCTGTCCTTAGTTAAGAGCTGGGTGGGCTGGTAATTATTCTCATTCGTTTGGGAAAGGATGAGAGGGTCGACTCACAGGGTTTGCTATGAAAGGATAGCCGAATTGGCGAACAACACGCTCGCGGAATAAATCTTTTGTAACAAGCACTCAATTATTGAATGTCAATCTTGATTGATACGTCAAGTTTGGTCCATCTGTTTGTTAAACGTGGCTGTAACGTTTATAAACAAGAGTGCAATTATGAAAGATACAAGAGAAAGACCAGGATTTAATATAATTCTCGATATGATACCTGTTTTCTCTCTAATTACTCGTGTATGACTGGCTAAAATCTTGACCTGATCAGAGATCTACTTCAAAACGGACACACTAAGAGTGTCTAGACTTCTAGAGGAAAATTGAGAGTTCAAAGTATTTAAACAGTTTCGTCTATCTTAGGCGAAGTAATCAAAGGTGAAGTAAAGTAAAGGCAGTGGTGCCGAGGCGAGGCAAGTAGAGCGCTGGTAATCCGGCAGCGAGATGCGCCGACGATATTTTCAAAAACTGTCGTCCATTAGATCGTGACCGAGGCAGTTAGCATGGCAAGAGTGAAGCAATCAGCAGTGGGATAAAAAAGGCTGTGGATGATGATCTGGGTAAACTGTCTCTAACTCTACTTTCCAACATCGAAGGTATTTCCAAATACCTAGGAGGCGCTGATTTAGTAACCCAGTAACAACGAAGTTAGTTAAACTAGTTTGAACAATTTCTAGTAAAAAGTCTAAGACACTTACTCCTTAATTTCGCCTACCCATGGTATGATCAGCTGAGAACAGAAACTGAAAGCCGAGAGTGGGCGTAGTCACGAGCAGCGAGTACGTCCGCGTGACTCAGCCGGTTATTCCTGACATCCTGGCCCAATTACACACAGCGCCGGTTAAGGGGAGGCGACTGGAACAAGCTAGATCAGCTAGACGTACACGATGTCTTGACTCACAATTTATTCTTAATATTTCCGGAGAAGACATTTGATGGGGTATGTGAATCCGCCAAACCGCACTGGGCCAGCGTGGTGCATAAGGCCTAATCACCCTTTGAGGGTAAGTATCCCAGCGGTGGGATGTTTAAAGGTTGATGCAGAGATGTCGACCACATCCTGTCTAAAGTTAGGCAATGATGCGGTCTAGGATGGATTATTTTTACCAAGGAGGAACCTGTTTACTCTAAATTTAAGAAACTCATATTATACTTTGATCGTCAATAATGTTTTAAATAATTTGTATTAATTGATAACAATTGGACCAGTTAGAACGTTCCAAATCGTCAGCGTTCTGAGAAATATCATAAAAACTTATCTGAGTTCATATGTTAAAGGACAAAATGATTGGTTACAGGTCACATATGATTTGCTTTATATCAAATTTGACGTGACATTGCCTGTGATATTCACATCCATGTTTGATAGTGTAATCACAAATAAGAACAACAAAATTTAAACAATCGTTTATCAGAAAATGATTGTATTACAAATTATTAAAAATATTGTACTCAAGTACCTTATTAAGTATTTAGGGTTTTCAAATCACCGATTTTACAAAGCAGGTATGTTACAGGTTTATTTGTAGTCAACCAAAAACCTCTTGCAGTCATTTCCCTTACATCGTACGTGTATTTCATGACTTTTCACAAAACCTAATTAAGTAATACATTCACCAAAATAACGTTTTCTTTTTTTACAAATTTCAGGTCCTAGGCGTTACTCTGGCGTTCCTTCTCTTTCGAAACAGCGTAATATTAGTGTCATATATAGAGTCCTAATTTAAGTGTTTTTCTTTTAGGATATAAAAGACGAATTATTAAAAAGTACGATGTTTTTCGTTCATAAAACATAGCCCTGTATAACGGCCTTTGACTAAACTGTATCTTTAACAAATCTCTAGTGTTTTACCGCTGCAATAAAGATTCAGTTTGAAGATGAAACACCCAATTCAATCAACTACCTTTGATTGACTGTATTTATAATTTCAAACAAAATACAGCTATATAAATGATGAGCCTAGCTGAATAGGTCCAAGGCTAGACTCACTAATTTGTAAAATGCGACATTAACACTGATACATGTAAGCCTAAATGAATGACAAGACTAATAAAAATTCCCGAATATATCTTGGCCTTAATATTAAACACGTGGGACGTATTGCAGACTATTAACTGGATCTTTGTAGAGCATATCACAACCGTATAATTTCATTGACAGTACGGGCCGTCACTTACTTGAGACAACAGTCGCGGAGCGTTGCTGGAGAGTCAACTTGAGAACTTTCCAATTTACCTACTCCATATGTGAACACATGAAATACGAAATATAATACGCCAACATTCAATTCATTTAAATATTGCAATAATGACGATCCTGAATTTACCTGATGACCGATAATTCGAAAGAAAGATCAAATCTAGGCAAAAAAAAAACTTTTTTATGATCGACTACAGCGACAAGTTGCATAGCTAGTATATGAGCAATAGGTGGAAACTCGCATTACTTTGTAAAAATGTTTTTGTATGTAGCGACCATACTGTCAAGCCAAGTGATATCACCAAGAATGCGGATGATAATTTCTTAGTGGAGGGAAATCGCCTAGCAACAGTATTACTGGCCCGTATAAGCGATAAATCACTCCAGGGCAGGGACTCTATTGTAGTTTCATATTATTTAGATTAGAAATACTGTTTCTTGTCCATTTCTTAGGCTTCTTTTATGAGTTCCGTATTGTATTAGTAATTTTGTTTCTGAGAATCCGACTTCTGATATTTCCTCTTATTTTATCGAGATACTTTATCGATATGTTAACCTTCAGCTGTTCAGCATTGATACTTGAAGCAGCTTTGACAACAATATGAGGAATATTGTTTCTATGTTTAGTAATGTAGTTCTTAAGCAATACATACTTCTGAAAATATTGCCTTTTCACTTATTGTCTTGCCTCATTTTTCGAGGTTATATTTAGAGGCATATTTTGTTTATCGTTTAAGCACTTGATATGCTTTTTGCCGGTATGACCAGTTTGAGGCCGATCAAGCAAAGTATCAACATTCAAAATAACTTAAGTCCATCGTTATTGCAATTTGTTAAAGTGAGCGAACTAACTTGGAACATCTTGTTTAATTAAGGGTTAATCATAATTTTCGTCGTGCTTCATCCTTTTGGGAACAAAAATTATTCAGTTAACTAAGAGAGAGGAAACCCTTTTTGGCTAAATAGCAAAATAACATTCAGACAAAGGAATGTTTGTTCTAAAATCATTAAACCTACCTAATTAGTGTATTATGAAACAGGTCTGCTGTATATCTATGACGTACTCCATGAGAACTATTAAGTAATTTCTGAAGTACAAATTAAATAACATTTTAGTTTAAACTGAGATCGTGAACAGGACTGGTCAGAAATCCAGAAAATCGTAGTCAATAACTAGTTTAGAGTAACGAGTCGATCTAGTCGCTTGACCGATGGTAAGCGCCAAGCCGACACCGTGATACTCAGAATTTGGAACTCCATCATTTCCAAAGCTACGTTCGGGTGTTAGATCTGTTTTTGCCCAATAATTTCGCTCGAAACATTGCCTTCAAAACGAAAATCTGTAATGTTTGCTTTCAAATTAGATAAAATTTTGTAACCGATTCCCTTGCATGCCGAGTACAATAAAAAAAAACAGATCGTATCCACACCATACTTTAATATATCTATCGCGGTATATGACAAAGTATTTACATACAATGATGACTATAGTTTACTAATAAGCACACCTAAAACATAGTTAAGGGCGGGTTTTCCTCAACAAAATTAACGTTTCCCGTCCTCAATGGTTATTTGTTATATATTTTATTAATATCAACGTATTGATCAAGGTCTGTATTGCCCGATCTAATTCAATATTTACACGCCGCGCCCTCCCGCACTCAATTCGGTACATTGGAACCCTCCAAATACAAACATCTATTTATCCATACAGGATATACTTATTGCTAAAGCTATAAAATCACTAACTTGTGCATACATTTTTCTGCTGAGTTTTATTACAGTTGATCACGCATTTCCGGCGATATTGTCGTAAAAATGAAAACCAAACAATAACAAACTCAAATTTAGCATAGAAATTATGTGCTTAGTTCGTGCTTCTGTATAAAACGATATCATTATCTCGAACCGTGTTACAGAAGTGAATTACAACGACATTAAAAAGTAAACCGTTCGATCGCATGCTGGTAAGCTTGAAAATGGAAGAACTAGAAATTAATGTGGATACGATCGATGAAATAAGAAATAAAATGATTTAATTAACACATATGAAAGGTCAGTTTGTTAATCAACAGCCGCTGCAGCAAGAAACAGACCGCATAATAAAAATACGTTAACATTGGAAACCGGCGACGGGTGCAGCTGACAAAAGGATCGCTTTAAAAACGATAAGCACTTCAACGATCGCAATCACACTGGATATTCATTTAAAATTTACGACCATTCGAAATAGATAACATTTGGGAAATGCGCACCCCCAGTGGAACCAAACAATGCACTGCCTTTTGAAGATAACCAATAACTCTTTAGAATACGACGCAAGAACGGGCGCGCGAACAATAAATCGGGAAAGAAATCGCCTTCCGTTCCGATCCACCCGGCCCAGATACTTCAAAAAGGTGAGCCACTATAGCTACACCCAATTTATTTTTAAGTTTATCGCTCGGGTACGCCATAATAAATTTCTTGGCGCATTTAACATGGGGCGCATGGCGTTTTGCTATTTATTTCGCGTGATAGTTACAAACTATTTCAGATAGTTTATTATAGGCGGCCAAGTTTCCGTTGCGTCTTTAGAATTCTTTAAAAGGGCAGGGGGAAGCGCCAACAGCAATAATTTCAAATTAGTAATTTCACGGTTTCAAATATTTGTAGTTGTAATTTGCCCGCTCTGTCGCTTCGAGATTTACTGCCCACAACTTTGTCTATTCTTCAATTGACTCGATTCAAACTTTCAAACTCCATAAATTAGAAAACATAGAAGAAATCTTATTAAAAGTTGCAAAGTTATCTGATGATGGGATTGCAAGTCTGATTCGTTTAACTAAACAATACGTTAAAAATACCGACCGACCCACGGTCTGGTCGATAAACGACTAGCCGTAACGCGAAGACAACATGTTAAGTTCATTATGCGAACATAAATATGCTAGATAAAACAGAACATCAACAAACAGAAAGGGCTATCACAAATAAGCGTTTGAACTACATCTAGTGTTCTGAGCCGAAATGTGTTTTTTTTTCAAGAAGAGAATGCCAGTGCCTGGAGTCCAATACTAGGTGGCCTGATAATTAAAAGTACGCGTCCAAAATGTGACCAAAATACCATGCGTAGTGATACTGTGAGTGTTCTAGTACCAGTGGTACCCATAGCAATAGACTGAGGAAGGGGGTAGATCGGTTGTCTGCTCCTAAATTTCAAACTTTCCACCCGCATCATCAGTCTACCCGTGAACATGACGCATGCAACCACGAACCGCGAAAGTCTATAACAGTGTTTAATACAACTAAGAATGCACTTGCCATGGCAAAGTTTTTAAAATTTAACCCTTTTGCTATTGGCTTTTAGTAAATACTTATCAATTTGCGAACCATATTTTTAGTTTTCGTCTAGACACGCTTTTGTAGATATATATGTGTTTTTTTAAATCGGGTATGGGTCCACGTTTTACCACAAACTCCTGTGTTGGTAAGCGACGATGTGGCTGAATATGGTGTACGCAGACTTTGAAAAGCCCTAAGAAACATTAGGCTTTAGCAGAGAAGCACAGCAAATATGCAATACTAGTACTTGTTCAAAATGTAATTAGCAGCGTGTTTACAATGTTTCAGTATATGAATTACAAAAAGCAAACCATGTTCATGGTCCGCTTCTTGCACTAACCGTACAATGAGCTTTTGAATGTAAGCGTTTATTTTATTGCATCTCGAATATTGTTCTCTTCGCAGAAACGAACATTGTTTGATAAAAGGAGCCGTGATGATATTAAACCACCTCCTTTATAGGTTACCGGAACAAAGGGTGATTAGCAAACATGGTAAATTACGTACAGCTTTTTATGGAGCTTAAAGTGTAGAAAATATCTAGTGCTGTAACGAGGTGACGACCTTTTCGTTTCCGATGGACATTAAAACAACAACAAACAAAATCATTATCTTAAAAATCAAGAAATCCAAGGTTCAAAAAAAGTTGTCTTGACAAATCCAAAATAACTAAGTGCTATGACCGGTGAAAATATCATCGACCATCTGGTGAAATGGCGAACAGTGCACCTAATAAAAGGTAAAACACGCGATTCAGACGAGTAATAACATTGGTAACAAAGAGATAATAAAGACTCAGTGAAGCTAATTGTCGTGGTATTTTGGGTAGGTTCGTATAAAGGAAAGTGGAATCGTTCGCGAGAGCTGGCCGTAACTTTTATACTTAAAGACGATGTTAATGTAATGTACGATGCACGTAATTTACACAGCCACAGAATACCAATAACTGACATAACGATTCAATGGCACCGTAGAATGCATCGTAGAAATTGGTAGAAAACCTGGCAAACATTTGCTAACAGAGGCACAGAGCATAGAAGTGTCAGAGAAATAATGCAGATGAATATTTAAATAAGAATTTGTCAGAGAAACATATTAACAGGATATAATTATTAAATTTCAATGGAAACGAAAAAATACAATTACTTGATATTTAATTAATAATTTAAGTTATATTACTGGATCTGGTAACAGAGAATAAGCTAGTGATCATAGAATAGCCGAAAAGTGTATGATTGGGAAAGGAAATAAATATTACAACAGTAAGCGAGCTTTAATATGATAGATGAGCAATAGAGGTACATACAGCTCTTGCACAAACTAGATGACAAATATAACTAAACTCAATTAACCCAGTACCAAAACTCCAATCAATAATAACACGGCATTACTTATTCGATTAGACGAATCGTCGGGAATAACACAAGGTTGTAAAATTTTTAATGCACTTGCAAAACGGTGTCGACACGCTCCGGCGGACGCACTGTCGATAAAACGTATGGGGCGATGGAGAACTTTGTCGTAGTATGACGGTCCGTCAAATCATCTCAGTGTTGTGGAACCATGGTACGAGTAATATGGTACGAGTAACCATGGACCGGAGTGTCTGGTTCCCAGATAATCAAATTCACATTTCCTATTCCTGATTCCTAGGGAATTTCAAGCATTCAATGTAATTGCTTCGTAAAATGTAATAATTTTTTTAAATTTTCAGTTGCTTTCAAACTTAAACCGATTCACCAAGTCACCACATAACCACATTCATTAAGGACCAAGTTAGCAAGACATGATAAACAAGGTTCATTTATTTTAGCTAGACACAAGACTTTACAGAATACTACGACACTATGTTAAGTAATTGATAGATCAAGATGTTTGTCGATTACAGATTTTTTGTTTTTACTGCGACAGGGTTCAAAACTGACCTACATTTGCTTTTGTTAACTGGAGAGCGGAGAGTTCATGTCGAATTTAATATGCGACAGTAAAAACAAACGATTCGGTCAATAACATTTTGTACTAGGGGTGGGTTTTACGACGCGAACGTAGGGTTGGGCGCTGGGGCGGGCAGAGCTGAGTTGCAAGCTGACAAATAGCTTTCATTTCATAGAATGTAAAACAAACATTGTAAGGTATTATATCTATTAAGAAAAGTTTTTTTTTTTGGCGTTTGTGAAAAAACACTGCAAACTAAACAAAAAGTAGTTACATGTCAACTCGAAACCTAAATACAATATATATTTTATTTCAAAAGGCTTAAGAGTAAGTTGTATAACTGTTTTAATTAAGTAGTTAAATACAAAGGCAAATAACATCAATCACAAAATGTTTACATAGTACAGAATGTCTTCAGTTTAAAAAGTTATTACAACCGACCGAGTTAACAATGTCACTACCCCACAATTCAAATCTTACTCGACAGCGCGAGACTTCATGTGGTTTTCATGGCTGGCAGTCACTGCAGCTAAGGTATCAATAAATCGATTGAACTGCGTGTTCCAATTGAAACCTTTTGTTCAAGTCTGTAAAAGAGCCCTAATCTAATGAAAAATAACAACAAATGATAGTTAAACAAATTTACAACCTACTTAAAAATATGACAAGGCGTGTCACCTCCCGAAGAATACTAAGTAGTTACTGCAGTTATCAAATAATTATTGCATTACGTACTCAGATTGAGAATTTATAAAATACTGTTACCCGAGATATCGTTCGCGTGGACCTGCAAAAAAAAGTACCCTGTCCGTCTCCGATCCTTAAGCTATATAAGTATAAATATACGTATGCAAATATTCAGGTCTATCCGTTCAGCCGTTTAGCCGTGATAAAAGCGACAAAAATCAAGACAGAGAGACAGAGTTACTTTGGCATTTATAATATTAGTTAGTATATCCATCCGCAACAACACAAATCATGACAGCAACATTTTATAATCCACTCAACAATGTGACAACCTCGTCAACACATGCCATGTCGCCTCCCTATCCCTGGTAGTTACTGCAGTTATCAAATCAGTGGATGGATTGCATTGCGTGCCCGCTTTGACGGCGTACGTTACTTAGTTATTGCATTGCACCGTACGCTCGTAAACTATAAATAATTAATGGTCATGTGTACGTATCTGTGGTATTGTTTATTTTATGCACTTCGAAGTACTGTATACGTCTGTTTAATACCTACTTAACTTGTTAAGGCACTCTTAATAGTTATCTAATTAAAACGAACGTAAGACAAAGAAAAAGAAACCTAAGTACTTAATTAAGAACGCAATTATTTAGGCCAATCTTGTTTATGATATTGAACTTCATAAACGTCAGTGATGTTCTAAATATCTAAATTAATACAGTTTAACGATATTGCTGTTCAATATTCGATTCTAGAAGAAAACATTGGAATAGGCAGTGTGAAAATCGCCTTCACCAAATCTGCCGTAGCACCTTAAAAATTAAGATTCAAGAACCTTGGACGCGTCCATTTGATCGAAATATGGTAGACGTAGTTAATTACATAGTATGAATATATTTTACTGTATTTTTTCGTGGCTCAAGTCGCATTAAATTTTGACTAAGTAATGAGTCATGCTCGACCATTTTTTTCATCGACAAAAGACTTCTTGGGTTTGCGGCTTCTGAGACTAGACTTCACTGTCACTGCCAAAATTAAACATTTGCCATAATTATAAAAACTTTGGAGATCGTAGAAATGGACCATTCTCGTTAGATCCAGTGCTAAGATCCATAGAGATATTTTTTTCTACTTCGATCCCATTTTGAAACTTTAGATTTATCCAGAACTTTTTCAAAGAACAGTCGTGCCAAAGATTCGGTTCGGCCAGCCTCACTTATCTACTCGTACTTCGCATCCTCCGTCTGAGATATAACGTTAGATAATTAGCGATTCGTAGTATTTACACCGGGTGTAGTGACGCGATGCGGCCCGTAAACTGAACCGAGCCAAGAATGACGCGTTTTATTAGATTTGACAGCAGTCAAATGCAGTGCACTTGTTTGTTTTGATTGTGGAGTATTTTCATTCATTCAGTTTGTACTCTGCATTCTACTACGCCGCCGTATTCAAATCAAAGTAGATACAACATGTGATGCTCAATAACATTGCTGGTTCATTAATAAAGTCGACGAGTTTCTTCAGAGCTGTTCGTTTTTTAATCGTTTCATGGAACTCGTACACGTCTAAATAAGTACTAATTTTTTTCCAAATACATAGTCATAAATAATGCTACTACACATGAAACTACCTACATCTACATGTTCTTAACCAACTAATGTGAGCTCTAGGAATAGAGATGAAATTTAAGCTGGCTTCCTTGCATTCAACCTTAAAGGCCACTCGACAAAGGCTTATTCGATAGCAGTCGACAATACCGCGCTCCATCAGGTCCGCAGTACGAAGCTCCTGGATTTCCACATTGATGGCGCGTTGACGTGGGAGAGGCACATTGGCGAGCTGTGCGGGAAGCTCCGCACTCCGGCGGCTCGCGAGTACTGCCACTTCGCGACCGTCTATAGTAACATCTCATACGGGTTAGAGCTGTGGGGTTGCGCTGCCAATTGTAATAGTTAGTCTTCAGGAGCGAACCGTACATGCCATTTTTGGCGTTCAGGATAGCGTCTCATGTATAGATCTGTTTAGGGAACTTCAAATAATTCCTTTGCCGTGTGAGTTCATTTACCGGGTAGTCCTGTTCACCCAGACGAACTTAGGAGCATTTCAACGCAGGGGCGTGCACAGCACGTTAGAATTGCGCAGTAATAAAAATAAAGATCAGTTAATAACGCCGTCGCACCGACTCAGGTCAGGTCAGTTCAGTATACATCTTGGGGCCCGCGATATACAATCGCATACCTGCTTCCGTTCGGGATGCGCCCTCCACCGCTTCCTCCAAAACCAAGCTGAGATATTGGTTAGGAGAGAATCTGTTTTATGACATTCATTAAACTTTTGTTTAACAATAACTCATGGAATGTGACGTGTAACTTGGCGTTATCAATAAATGATTTGATATGTAAGCTATGCAAAAATGTTACTTATTGTACAGAAAATAACGCTCCGATTTATGCAGCAACTCCGATAACTTTTTGAAACAAATAAGTATTATTATTAAAAGAAAACCCGACTGCGAAATGTAGCCTATGACAACCCGGACATAAAAATAATCCAACGACACCTCACTCGTCATAATCGGTAAAGACGTTTCCATTACAGGAGGTAATGAAATATACACTACTTCACCAACATGCATCGCAAAAACATTACTCGGTCGGACACTTACGAGCACAACTAAAAAGGGATAGTTTCTACTTCTCACGCTGGAGTTTAAATCCGAGCAAGGGTGGTCACCAGGCCAGGTACACGACGCAGGTAGCCATATCGGACCGATACAGAATAATGCAAACAACACATCCGGCGACCGACAAATAACATTTACATGGCAAATAGCCGGTACGAGCTTGTTCAGAGACAGTATAAAAATAAAATAGAGATATTTTACAAAATCATGGATTCACCACTTCAGTTGAAAAAAAAATTTCTTCAAGTAAGTAATAACGCTTCTAAAATATATACAGTTTTCTTCTCGTTTAGCGATTTTAATAATCGATATACAATAGTTGTTACCCGCGACTTCGTTCGCGTGAACATAAAAAGAGTATCCTATGTCCGTCTCTGTGATATACAGTAATCTGTTATCAAATTTTATCAAGATCCGTTCAGCCGTTTAGCCGTTATAATATGTTATGTTATGTTTGTCGCGTTATAACCGCTAAACGGCTGAACGGATCTTGATAAAATTTGATAACAGGTTACTGTATATCACAGAGACGGACATAGGATACTATTTTTATGTTCACGCGAACGAAGTCGCGGGTAACAACTATTGTATATCGATTATTAAAATCGCTAAATGGCGTAGAATTTTTATTATATATATAATTTCTGGTGCGAACAATAAAGAGTTATCTATCTATCTACCTAGCGTCTTTTTTAGTTGACATTTTTGTAGCCGCGTTCTACATTTGTCTGACGATCGACCGCATTCTTGTTATTCATCCGACGAGGCAAGGTGGTTGAATGAAAACGAAAAGTATGAATCTATTTACCCTGGAAACCGAACCCAAATTACCCTTCTCAGAAATCCTTCCAATTCATCACCGCAAGTTATCTTTAGTTCTTTCATATCTCCCTTTGTCAGCCAAATTCAATAATTTTAAGTCGTAAATCACTTTCCTTTGATAAGTTTTTTGCGGCGCCTCCAGGGCCTTTAACTTTTAACGTGCCTCAGAAAGTTCAATGTCAATCAATGAACAGTAAATAGGAAACCTACGCAGTTGCGAATTTCTGACGGGTTGAGGTTGAGGCTAATGGAGGTGAGGCGGAGAACACTGAGATATAAATAGTAAGGATATATTTTTTAATGTGAGGGATAGAGATGATTGGGATGTGGAGAGGTTCGAATACTTCTTAAGGATTGGTAATATCTTAAATGGCTAGATTATTGAGGTTTCGATCTGGCCTCTCCCGTCATTCGATCAAATATTCAGCCATATCCAGTTACATCTACAACCGGCTAAATAGGGTCCAAACCAAACGCAGATCCGTCCGTCTTCGTATGCCATTTCATAGCTACAATTCCAAGAACGCGCCCCGCCAATATTTGCCTTGGACATTAGTAGAGCACGGGCGTCGGTTAGTTCGAATTCAATAGCTAAGGTAAACCATTCATGTCATTGAAGACAATTGAAAATCTAAGATAACAAACTATTTCATAACAAATATGGATAACGAACACAATTGTATGATAGTGGAATGAAGATCGCGGCCGACAAATAAGACGTGATATTTTTTATGCAAGTTTGCTACTTTACGAGATTTAATGATGCATAAATAGGTGGCGTAATCTATTACGGTCGTAAATAAAGTCTCTGGAAAGTAGATAAATATTAACTTGATGGTGAAGCTCTAAATGGCTCGCTACATTACAATTTTCGCGCATCGCACAACATTAAACTAATATCAGGAACATGGTAAACAGGGAATAAAACAGAAATACAGACAAACAACGCTATTAAATTCGAATCCCCTCCACCTAATCTTTGATATATTAATCCGGCGTCTAGACAAAATTGTTTATTACACGCTAATAGATAAGATTTACTGTATCCTAAGAGGCCGCGAAAGAGGGAAAAAGGTGGTGCGTACGAGTAAGGCACTGTAGATTTATACCCTTATTAGCACTTAATGCAATAAAAACTAGGGGGGGTCTGTGCTATACCAAACCCCAGACTAAGTAACAGATACGGCGAAAATAAGCAATTAGGTTTCCGCGGGGGCGGTTTTTGTCTGTCCCAAGCAAAACGTAATAGCTACTAGACTTAATATTTTTCGAGCCGGAGTATAGGGTTAAATCTGTAGCATTGAATGCTTCTACAAAATAAGTTTATAATTTTTTCAAAAAAATATTTTTTACAAAGCAAAATTTTAGAGTCATCGCTAAAAGGCTTTTTGAGAGTCCTCCTTGTAGATGATGAACTTTAAAGTCAACAGCCCGAGTTTTACACTCAATTTGATAAAAGGACCCCGACCCGACTTCAGTAACAAGATGTTTCGGACTTAGCGACATAAGACTTCCGTATTTCGCGCCGACAGCCCTCAGGAAAAGCCATCCAGCTTTACTGCTTATCTACTAAAGATGGGGTTGACGCCGTCGCGTCGCGCTGTATTCAAATCCTTCGCGTTTATTGGTCCATAACTCAGAACTGGCGTCGTTACAGACATCCGACATTCCTCTGAGATTAAAGCCAGGGCCCTGCAGCTAGATGCTCAAATACTCATTCTCCTAACTGTACGAACGTGATCCGAATCCGTGGGGCGAGCCTAAAAAGTACCCGCTAATTTTGTTAGAAAATGGACAGCTGGCGAATTTAAAATGAAGACGTTTTCAGGATTTATAACTCAATTTCGTAGGTGATTACATCAAAGAATGGACAGAAATTGCCGTTATTGCATATTCGGGAGCTCGTACTATTAGTAAGCATTGAATGTACGTGTCTCAAGAGAGTCTTCATTGTAGATGGTGAAAATAAAGTCATTTTCATTTTGTATTTAAGCAGTTCTGTTGAGGCTATCCAATACAGTCTACCAACTTCGCGTTAGCGCAAATTCAGTTTGAATTTTATTCCTCGGACGTTTCTACCTAATTCCATAATTCAATCACCACAGACCTAAAACATTACTTAGTGCCGTCACGATCGCCTAGTCTCATTACCTGAACGGGATCCAGAACAAAAAGCGACCGACGAAATCTCGTTCGGAATATTAGGGCCGAATCAACTCTATTGAAGCAATGAAGGGCATTGAAGGGTCACAAATGTAAGGCTGTTATCACGTACGTGACTACGTTGGCCGATGAAATAAAATAGCCGAACATACATAAAACATACCGTTTACGACGTTTTACACACATTTATTTTCAACTTATTCGCCGGATGGAATCATTGGCGTTTGGGACAGGGGTCTTAATTTTGGTAGGATATTTTTATGTTTAGTAATATTGCATACTGTGCCGGATTACTTAGTGGATATTATGGTACTTACAGATACCTTATTCTAAGATAATTTCTGTTCTAACTGGAAAAGGCTGCTTATAAGACAAGTTAAAATTGTTCTTGAGTACAATTGTCATTGTTAAGTTTTATATTGAATAGAGAAAAAAAAACCTAAATCTTTGTATAGTACTTACATGGGTTAAAACTATCAATATCGTATTTCTAATTGCCAGCAATCAACCCTCAAACCAAAAAGTCTAATGTCCACTTGAAGCCCCTCAGCGACGCTACCGCTGCTCGAAAGCTGCCATCCGGGCTAATTTCAAAGGTGATAAGAGTATACGGGAGACATAGGGCTGCTAGCGGCAAGTTTTTCTACATAAGGGTGTACACTTTCTCCTAGAAAATGAATAACAGAGAGACAACTCAAAAAGACAACGAAAGGCGCTTTAAGTAGGTGTCACAGAACTGGTTTGGCGGTTTTCTTTCTATTTTCCCATTATAAAGACCAAAGTCGGTACAGAGGAGACATTGTCCAAGTAATCAGATTAGCTTACTGGTCATATTCTTATTGGGACGTTTCACGGCTTAGCACTCGGTGCAACACCGTTTGTACCCGTTCTTATTGCAAGCCATCGATGATAAGTGCATTATCGGCATGCATGAAGATTACTTTGTATCACTTCATAACTTCTGCATGTTCTCGAGATACCTTGCTCCTTGCTTGCTCGAAGAAGTTGTGTATCTGTTAGTTTCTGTGCCAGAGTAACGGGTGAGAAGCATACTCTTCACAAGTGGTGGCACTCGAAGCAGGGTGTCGGCGCTTTAAGCTTGTCGGGATTTCGAGGACGCCGGTTATGTTATGATACTGTTTTTTAGTGGCGTCAGTTTGGGTATGGTCTTGTGCTTGTCGCTTGGTCATGTGATGTCAAAGACTAGCCGCTTGCAGCTAGGTTTTGTTCTCAGCTCACCCGGGTTTAAGTGTCAATGAGGCCGCCACTATCGGTCTTTGGTTTGGGGAACAATACTCAAATGAGGCCGCCGGAAGGAATACATCGTGCGTGGGTACTAAGCGACAGAATCTCGATTGCTTAAATTGTTAGTTTATCCTTTTCAGTAATATTTATACCGGTAGTACCTCCTGCATTCAAAGAGGTCTTTTTAAACGCCCAATAATGCTAAGGTCCATTACTCCATAATTAAGTACGCTTTTAAATAGAATTGTAGTACCAAAAAGCCCCAGTAATAGCAGTATCGATGATCTTATCACCGCCAATCTTCGTGGCGTCGACCTAATCCCCTCACAATAATATACCAGCGCAATTGTAATCCAAATTGCGTTCCCATACAACAGAACTCACAAATTCTGCGAAAATTGCAATTTGCCTTAAGAACTGCAAATCTTAGAATTTCACCGGCAACAAAGGCTTCTCATACACAATGTGAGATACAATAGCGTTGATCAAAATCAGTTAAAAAAAGTTTTGGAGGCAAAAAACGGAGATGGGCAATTGAAAAGGGAGCGTCTGGTATTGTAGCAACATCTGCCGCAGCCGGCGCACTCTTAAGCTTTAAGGCCCTTGGTCACATCTACAGTTGTCCTTCTCGCGCATTTTCACATTATCGAACAAATAATATCACTAATGTGAATTTCTAAAAAATATATGTGGTGTTTGTATTTATATATGTATGTATAAAACTTAATGTCACAATTTTTTTAAAGATGACGAAAATCGAAAAAAAACTTAAGCTTTTTTTGTCTCTTTCTTCAATGTAAGTACTTAGGTAATTAGGTAATTTAGGTACTTAAGGAAAACACAAAATGATAATTCCTTTAATTTTTTTTTGATCATTACTTAAGTATGATAGACAGATATACATACAGCAGTCTTACAGTTTTGAAAGTTCACACTATCATCTACAAAAACTTGCAAATTTGCGAGTGAGTTAGCTGTGGCACGGCTGTATAGTATAGCCCTTAAGCTTTATTGTGACCAAACGACGCTCCTCGCCCGGACTTCGAGCACGCTAATTTCAACTCAACCCGCCATTTGTCATAAAGAATTTTGATTAAATTTTTATTGTTATATCGGTTTTTGTGGTCGTAAAAACGAAGTAGGAAAACGAACCGGAATAGTGATCGTAAAATCGGTATTGATCAGGAATCGAGTCTGTTATGAGTCTTATGGGTGGTAATGGCATATATACGCTCATGAGTCGTAAAGCGGTCGCGGTTAAAGACAATTAACGGTATAAAGATATTCCCATACCTACATCTTGGGGTGGGATGCTGATCCTTTTTTTCCGATTGATATATATGTTATCGGCATCAACAGTGGGTTCAGTATACCACAGTAAGAAAATGGAAATACGATTATTATTATTAAATTACTACAATTATTAACCGACTAAATTTAACATGAGTATTCCCGTTTTATTACAATAAAAAAATGAATTAACATAAAGAAACCTAGTTCATCCATACTGGACAAAGCCTAAAAAGGACTTAACCAAAACTACGTCACCCTACAGATCTTTACAGTATTCGTACTATTATCTATTCTGTGACTTTAGATGCATCCTGATCCGTAATTTCTCGAAGTCAGCACGTGTGCTGTATTCTATGGAGTATAAAAAATGCACCCTTTATAATTATTTGCAATAGTTTATTAATAGTAATAAATTTGAGGATTATGGCAGTTTGATGGGAAGTTGGGGAATAAATTGTGGCATTGCATAACGTTAATGCCAACTAACTATTCTGCTGTCTAATCCGCTATTTGTGAATATATGTATGGGCATATTTTGTAAATCTCGTTGATTGCTACATAGAATTTTCCTACATGATAAGCGTACCTACTATCGGCAACTGAATAGACAAATAAGAAAGATAGCAAGCCCGATGCGGTTAGCCTTGAAACACACAGCCAGGGTAACTTTTCATCTAACTTAACTAGAGCGAAAGTTACAGAGCTATCTCTCTTGTCTTGTCGCACGCGTTGCGCGGCGGTAACTATTTATCGCGGGTAGTAACAACGCTTCGAAAAGTCGTGGTAGCACAGTGGGAGCACGCTCGCCTCACTTTCGTAAGTTCGAACTCCAGTGGGCCCGTACTGTAATTAGTTCTTCAGAACTTACGTACGGAGTTACCACTGGCTTTTCTGTGAAGGAAAACACCGTTAGGGAACCTACATATTTCCGGGGAAGAGATTCGATGGCATGTGTGAATCCGCCAACCCGCACTGGGCAAGCGTGGGGGACATTGCCTTATCACCTTTCGAGGGTAAGCCGATATCCCAGCATTGGGAAGTAAAGGCTATACCGCAGTAACGCTTCGCTGTGCGTGCTAAAAGTAACTTTATTGCAACGTAGCGAGGTTTTTATGGTCGACAGTCTAAGCGTTCAACCACCTGATGTTAAGTGACGTTGTGGTCGAAGATAGTCACCACACCTAGCCTGAAATGGGAATTGGCTCTCAAATGAGGCTGTCGGAACACACCATTAATGCTTGGCGACAGATTTCCATCTTGAGGGTGGAAGCTAGCCAGCCAAGTATTAGAAATTATCCTACCACCATGGTTTTCTCACTACAGTTTCGTTTTATCTATATATATAAAACTGAACCCCTATTTCTCCTGGTCACGCTATAACTTGAGAAAGGCTGGACTCATTTTGATGATTTATTTATTGTTGTGTACGTAATTTTGAGGATAAGGTTTGTACGGTTAGCGAAGCCGAAGGCTAAGCTTCGCGGGCATCAGCTAGTATTAAAATATTTTACTAATTGTCATCTCTGAGTATTTTGTACTTGTAAAAATAAATTCAGTGCCAATTAATAATTGACGATGTTATAGCGTTTATTTATGCCCGTTGAGCCAGATGTTTTTCCGAATATATCAATATAAATTAAAATGATCATTAGCAAACTACCCTAGATAGGTTACCATTACAGCCGAATAAATTGCACATTTCTTGCACAATAACGCGTATACTCGATATAAATGCCCCGGTGCCCCGGTGGCTCAGTCGGTAGTGAACCTACCTACTGTGCTTGGGGGCGTGGGTTCGATTCCCATCTAGGACAAACATTCATGTGATGAATATTTGTGTTTGTTCTATGTCTGGGTGTTAATATCTATATAAGTATGTATTTAAAAAATATCTATGTACGTATATCAGTCTCTGGCAGCCATATTACAAGCTTTGCTTAGTTTGAGGTCAGGTGACGATGTGTGCAAAAATGTCCCAGATATTTATTTATTTTATTTATTTATTTAAATACTTTTCAAATTTTTGTTTACTATACTACTATTACTATACTATACTGCTAATCGCGGGTCGAACCTGGACAAGATTGGCACAGGGCCGGGATGAGTGGCGTACAATAAGAGAGGCCTATGCTCAGCAGTGGGCGATTACGGGCTGAAAATGATGATGAAGATACTACTAAGTACTTAATACTACTGCTGCTAGAGTACATCGACTCTTTGTCAATGTTTGAAGCAGGGCCTCGGCAATTTTGAATCACTTAAAATAAATAAACTGATAATAGAAAGCAATGGAAGAATCGATTAGTTCACTCCAATTCGAATAGACGTAGATCATAGACAACTCTAGAGCAATGATTTTCTCACCGTGACTCGTTCAAAGAGTTCTAATTCTGATGGGTTTTTTTTCTCAGACGGTTCTAAATTAAGAGGCCCATCAGATCGCGTTTAACGTAAGGGCAACAACTCAATGAGACTGAGCTATAAGATGCTATAATGTTAAGTGATTTGCGATTGATCCATCACTGACAATAATTAACTCATCATCGTCATCATCACCCATAAGGTTAAATATGATGACGATTAAGAATATACTTGAGGACCTTAATTTTTAATGACAAACAGCTTATAATCTTCTCGTCGGCAGGATCTGCAATCAGGCTCCGAGGATTCGATTCAAGTACCACACTTTACGTCTCCGTCATCCTGAATGTAAGTGGCGGAGATGGAGAGTGTAGATCTCGAATTTAATATATTCCAACTGGGTTCAGATTACAGAGACTGCAAGTAAAAGGCACGTTGCTTTTACCTACCGCCATCAACTGATCTTTGGAATCTCTGTTGCAGCCGGTTAAGCGTATTTCTAACGAACTTGAAAAATACATTTATTTAGTATCTATGACAGTGTGCCAAAACCTAAGTTCGTCGACACGCGGGCACCGCAGACACCTTGCCAAACAGACGAGCCGGTCCACTTGCTAGGTTCTTGACATTACCAATGACTCAATATAGATTAATTGATTAGGAAAAAAGCAAACACGAAACCACACGCGGATTTAACAAGCAAAAAGGTGTTTTCGAACGTGGTCAATGTTGTCAGGTGGATGTCAGATTTGGACAATGTTCAATATAGGAAAACGCGCCTCACCACAGCCTATGATAATCCCTGCCTATGATAATCCCTTAAGGCTTCGCTACATGGCCCGACCCGACATCGCTTGAAAGAGATGGCTATATATAGCCATCTCTTATATATATAGTTTTTGGGGAAGCGAAAGGGAGAAGCTATAACCTTAATAGTTTGTTTCTTTTGCTCCCGTGAAATTCAAATCTAGCTGTCCCTTTCACACGATGTCAGGTCGGGCCATGTGTAGACACCCTAACAGTGCAAGGTTACACAGGAACACTAAAGAGTTGGGAAAAGTTTTCAGAAATCTGTCTTTTTATTATACTTTATTATATAAGATTTACCCGTGATAACGCGACAAATATCCAGACATAGAGACAAAGTAACGTATTGAGTACTTAGTAACGTTTTGTATGGACTGACTGTTATAATGTAGGGAGTTCTGAAAGGCGCAAGCGAAGTTTTTTCCTCGAGAGGAACGTATTCATTTAAGTATATATCTCGAAGTTTTATTGGTCCTGATACGACTGCGGCTATATTCCCCCGAATTATAATATTAGCTAGGATTGGTTAGGATATAAAAATGAATCGCCATTCGTTAGTCGCG
The DNA here is from genome assembly GCA_947579745.1 of Apocheima hispidaria. Taxonomy (NCBI): domain Eukaryota; kingdom Metazoa; phylum Arthropoda; class Insecta; order Lepidoptera; family Geometridae; genus Apocheima; species Apocheima hispidaria. The sequence goes on from OX388157.1 coordinate 13,493,573, forward strand.
CTTAAACTCAAAAACGACTGGACGAATTTTGATGTTTTTTTTTTTGTGTTCGTAATTGTGAGGACAAGGTTTGTATGAAGAGTTTAGCGAGGCCGAAGGCCCAGCTTTCATCGCGTAGGAAATCGCGGGCTTCAGATAGAACTGAAATAAAAAAGCGCCAAAGTAGAATACCGCCTACAGGCAATGATTCATTTTTGTCAGTTGACAGACGTTTTTGGTCACAGCTCACAGATGTTAAGTCACGGTGTCGTCAAAGGTGGTATTTAAAGAAGTAGCTGCGTTTTGCACCAAAATTGTTCCTTCCTTGAAAGTTTCCAGCATTGGGCTGGCAACACAAGTCGTAACTATATTTTTTTTAATCGCTCATTCACATTCTCGCGGTAATTCGAGAACGCCGGGGGCGTTTTCTCACGCGTTCCCATTTCAAATTTAGGCTCGAAGCTGACAGCCGACTAGGGATGCAACCGCTAATAGATAAATTTATCGGAAATAACTACTTAGATAGATTAATATTGATATCTTTGTAATTATGAATTACTTTAATCACTTAGCGGGTTTCCGATAAGATTACTTAGATAGATCGTATTAGTATCTAGAATATCTAGATATAATTTTTATGAATTATCATTGCATCATCGGGGATTTTTTGACTTACTTATTAGTGGAATTTGGAGATTTTGATAATATAAATAAGGACCAAGCAATATTAATATCAGACCAAAGAAATAGCAATCGAAAATCACACTATAAATGCGAAAGTTTTTGTGTGTGTAAGTAGGTAAGTATGTAAGTAACACATCGCTCGAAGAACCGATAACCGATGGGTAAGAAAGGTTCTTGAGTGGCAGCGTAGGGGGGCCTCCCACTAGGTGGACTGACGACATTTTTTGAGGTCGCGGGTAACCGGTGGATGCAAGTTGCAAATTGTTGTTCAGTGTGGCGGTCTTAGGGGGAGGCCTTTGTTCAGCAGTGGAAGACTTCGGGCTGTTGATGATTATTAACTTTATAGCTGATCAGCTGACCTATACTTTTTTGCTGACCAAAAGTATTTTATATACTTTACTAAACTAAGATCGTACATTGTCACGTGAACGTACGTATTTTTACGTTTATTTATTTATTTACTTAATAGACACCAACATGATGTACGTCATTGTAACAAAGAAGGAGGCAAGCAATGGAAACATGCTAAACGTCACCACAATTATAGGTGCAGACTACATATTAAGAAAATATATATAATAGATATTTGGTTTTGAAAACATTCAGTGATGTAAGTAATCTACACCACCGACCGTATTGTTTTCATACATAATTCTGTCCATCCCAAGGTTGTCTGGAAGAAATCGCTTTAGGCGATAAGGACGCCCATTATACTACCGGTTTTCTATTATTGTTTATATTTAAGTTTAATTGTCTTATGGTGTATGATAAAGTTATATTGTATTGTATTGTATTGTAAGTAATTCGACACAAAGTACGCTAGTAAACATTGAACGGTAAAAAGCACTAGACCACTCTTAGTCATCGCATCAGACAGTGTAAAGTGTAAACACTAGTTTACGAGACCGCAAGTGCATTAGCACATAAGTACATGCTTTATTGTCCATGGAAATTGCTAGCAAGAGACGTTACAGATCAATATCTGCGTCCCGTTGTACATCTTAATGGATTAGGTCCATAAGTAGGTATAATTATTTTTCACAATAAATAAAAAGCGCGGGACGCAGGCTGTGCCATCTATTTGTTTTTTTTATTTTTTGTGTAGCGTAATACTTAAAACTCTTTATTTTTTCAATTGAACCGAGAATACCAAATGTATCGAAGTGCAAAACTTCGACTCGGGGCAAAAAAACACGTAAATTCGTAGTTCTATCTAGGCGTGAAAGAAAAACAAACACTTGCGCAGTCACAACATTAAGTACCGATTCCGCTTCAGTCGATCATAATTATATATTATATACATTGTAACAACTCGAGTCCAATAACCCAAACAAACGCATTAACCCCAGCACTATAACCACAGAATACACAGCAGTTAGTATTGTATACGAGCTGGTGTAACCGCAGTTTCTGCAAGAGTTATTATGGTAAACATTGCCAGAGCCGCGGCATGGCAGACCGCAACTACCTACTATATTAACGCGCCCGTTAATCCGTAAACGGCGAAAAAGCACTAAGGGAGTAAGAAAAGGCAGATTGAAAACTTTCAAAAGAGAGCAAGTAACTTTCATGAGTTTAAATATGAACTAGGAAATCAATCAAACACAATCTCAAATCACACTTCAAACTATTCTCTAAGTTTCTGCACGCTTATTTTGCGTTTTTTAATTTCACACATTTGAGATAAAAACCTACATCCGTCCACATAATTCTATCCCGATCGATGGAGCCGCTTTGTCGTGAAATGGCTACAAACAGACAGAATTACTATCTCATTAATAAGGGAAAGTGTGAAACTGTGAACGGTGATGTTGTCGTAGCTCCATTAAGAAAAAAAACATGAATTATCTATCTGCGCATCTCTACTCTTTGTTTACAACTATTATTTAATCTGCGGTCTGAATTCCGGACCCCACGCGCGTTCGCGAATATCCGTGATTACGTATATTTACGGACCAAACTTTGCGGTCACACTTGTTAGCTTTGAACCTTGAAATGTAAAAACAAATTTTGGTTTTGAAGAAAAGACTTCGCGGAAATTTTGATTTGATGGAGAGGCGATTAAAAAAGTACCGCATCATTATTGCAAAGTACACATGTGTTAAAAAACTTTCGGCTGTCATTTTGCGGTAAATCCAAATCACCGGCTCGCAAGAAACTGCGAGACGGCGTTCTTCGGAGGTCAACATTGGCACTATAAGTGGATGTTGGCCTTCAAAGTACCAATAGTTTTAAACCGAAGCTTCCCCAGCAGGGCTAGAAAGCACACCGCGACAAAATCTTTTTGTTAATGCAAGAACAGGACTCAGGTACGATTATGTATACGTTAATACATTTGTCTCATTTTTCACGACATGAAGAGTAGAGAAGATTTTATCGCGATGCGCATGCTAGCCCTGATGGTGCGGATGATCCAAGGACTTACAGGACAAGGACCAGGGAAGTAGAGGTGTATTAAAGACTAGAGTATACCGCCGTCTCGTCCTTACAAAAAGCGTAGTCTGATACCTACCCCTATACGTTATCCGATTTCCATGTTTTTTTAAATATGTTATCTACAAAATCCGTGAAAAACTATGCAGTATAGTTGTTTTTTTTTTAATTTCAATAAGTATTCGATAATTACGATTTTTTTATTATCAGGAGCCAAGGTTCATGTTGGATAGCTGTTTCAAACTAGTGGGTTGGACTAGCAAAAGAATGTGATGTGAAATGAATGGACCTCACATATTGTAGACGCGGTACCACTGAACAAAATCAAACCGGTCGTCGAATTAAGTACAATTTCTTAACATCCATTGCAATTCGCTCAAGCTTATCCACGTGCTAGATGTAGACCGCTTAGTTACAAGACATTACCATTTTATATGTAAACTTACACATTCATGTAGCCATGTTCCATAATGTATGTGTGTATCGTTAGCCGCGCGTCTAGTCGGGAAGCACAATACAGTAGCGTACAGTATCGTTTTTATGGTCGTACTGCACTGTTTTACGTCATGTTTGGATTGTGTCGAAATAAGATTCAATTTTTAATTATAGCAATGGACTTCAGCACAAAATTTTTTAAAGCCCAATGTAGGTACTGAGACTGGCTCACTCGGCTGCAACTTGAATGATAACATTTGCGTAAAGTTTAGGAAGAAATGTGGAAAACTGAAGACCGAGTTACTTATTTTGTACGTGGCGTAACGTTAGGAGATGCAGTAGACAGATAAAAATAAAGGCCGATGAGGATGATAACTAATAATCGGGATCATTCATTTGCCTAATATCATCATTTTCTGCGTACAGTTTGCATTTAGACAAATGTTGGCACAATGGCCACAGGATCTAGAAAATAGTACTACTAACTAACTTTCTTAAGTATGTAGGTATTATATATGTTTTTTTTTTAAATAAAACCACTCTGTTATTTATTGCCGTTAGTTTCTCAAAAACAAAAACGTGGTGTCTACTGCGTCCTTTTTCTAATTAATATCCCCGACTAAAATCATTCATTGACTGTATAAGTTCATTATTTTTTTAACATAATGTAGCAAACTTTACAGCGACAAAGTGCTAACCCGTCCACACGTATTGTTCCAGGAAACTTCGCATTTCCCGATTAATTTAAGGACTGACACTTTCCGGTTACGGGATAAAACGGCCTTAAGTTGGCGAGGCTGAATCCGGTTTCGAAGATTTAGGAGCTTAGGTAAACCGTCTTAACAGTTAAGAAGGGAGCGACAGGTGAGAAATACCGGTTCAGATGCAGATGTTCTAGTAACATCGTAGGATGGGATTAATTAAAAACCTATAATAAGTTTTTTCGATTGAATGCGAAAACCCAGCTCTTGTCCTTTAGAATAAGGTTGTTATCGGCTCTTTTTATCAGCTCTTAGACGTCCACCCAGACAAACGCAGTATTAAAATTAATCTGTTGTCAAAGTTAACAAACGTTTCAGTATTCGGGGTTAAGTAGATTTTTCTTTGCGATACTGACATACGAGATTAGCAAATCGCTCTCCTGTTGTTAAGCGCCGCGCTTACCCATAACAGTTCCGTGCAACCCAGAAGTTTAAACTTCAACAGTTTAAAACCATGCGCAGCAATGCACTGCGCTCGTCACTTCGACTATTAGACGTTAAATCTCTTTATGTCCAGTAATTTCGCTAGAAACATTGTTCTTCCTTCAATCCAATATTTTCAAGTGTAAGTGTACAATGCCTTCGTGTATTTATTACCCACAATCGTAAAAACTGTAGGAATACTATTTATTAAGAATCCAGATCATAGACTTGTTCCAACAAACTACGTTACGTGCGAGTAAATATAGTAACCATTAGCCAAGCGCATGGTTCCCGTAACACGAATACTCCAAACTCTGCGCCTGCGCACGCAATCCTTCTCGTATTTATACTCATATCTGTATGGAATTTTAGCAATAAGTAAGTACTTGCATTAATTACGTAAGTTGTGCTGGAATAGGAGGGTGTAAATCCATTAGGCCCCAACACAAATCAGGTGTGTCAGTGACTTCAGGTTTGTTCCCGTAGTAAAAATTGTTCATAAACACGAGAGCAGTGCAGTGCCGGCAAACATCTTGAGCAAAAAGCGGCGGAGTGGGGGAAGAGTTTGGCTCTTATGGCATTTGCCCGTACATGTACGTTACTCTCCCAGCGCAACCTTCGCGCCGCCAAAGAGATCTAAAGCTCAACTGCTGCGCCGATGACGTCATGAACACCTGAAGACAGGGGTCTTCAACGTGTGTGTTGCCAGTAATGACCTGAAACGTGGTCCTTGACAACTGGCCATTTGGATAAACTCGCAGTCACACAGCGGGCAATGGAGAGAGCTATTGAGTTTCTTTGCGCGATAGAATCCGGAATTCGCCGAAGAACCAAAGTCACCGATGATGATGATGTACCGTGATATAATATAATAGAATATAATGTGAATATGTAGTCTAACCGAACACCCAGTACGAAAAACTTTACGCCTGGAGGGAACCAGACGATTAGGCTGGACGGCGTGCTTCAGTCAGTAGAATCAGTAGACTGAATAAAATTGTTGAGCGAAGGTAGAATTATTTTTGCAATTCAGATATTCTTGAATGCTTATTTATTCCATTTTTTACCCGACTGTCCAAGAGAAGGTTAAAACTTTTGAGGTTATAAGTATGTTAGTAAGTTTGTGTAATACTTTTTATCTCCTGTACCCTCAGCTGCTAGACCGATTTTGACGAGTGGGGTGTCACTTCGATTCGTCTTTCTGACCTGTGTGAACTTGGCGCCCGACTTTGGGTTTTTTACAATTCCGGGGGACAATTTTTTTTATATTATTTTTTGGATTTACTACTATCCATAATATTTTTATTAATATGCACTACATACACGAAAGAGTTATTTAGTAACAAAAACAGATAATGGTTTTTCCAAAGTCAGGTGCCCAGTTCACACAGGTCTCTATGTCCGGAGTGTCATAGGCTAGGTACATTTATAAGTACACTCCATAAATAGCTTTATATACACCTGTCTTTAAGCTAATGTTTAAGGTTAGTCTATCTACTTAACTATCTATGAATAAAATTATTACTTATAAACTATTTATTTGCAACTTTTTTATGAGACAAATAAACATTATTATTTCGCAGTCGGGTTTTTAAAAATAGAATACTTATTAAATGTGTTTCGATCTGCTTAGTTGCTCATTTATTTATAAGACTAGTGTATTTTGAGAATAGGTCTAAAAAGTCAGTCGTAAAAGAAACCCGGCAGATGAAACAGAAACAAGCCGCTGTGTGTTGAATATTGATGAACTGATGCCGCCTTGCAGAATTTCCACATTTTTAATTGTCGGCATTGATAAGATTATAAATAAACAAAGCCCATTATTTTGTTTGACTGTCTGGCGGGCTGCGATCAAAAATGTTGACAACAAAACGTACGCATCACAAATTTTTACGTTGTAAAAAGTAATTGGACACGCCGCGATACTTTTTATCGTCATTAAAAAACTCCGCCATCATTAAGTTTTGAGTCCGATTGAAGTTAACATTTAGGAAATTACAAGTTATAGCTTCGTACAAACTTGATTATGGCAAAAAAAGTGTAAATGTATACATGCCAATACAATATTATTGATAGAAATTTAATTTAGTCGTTCGCAAGTCGGCGACCTCCCGCAACGTCTTTTACTAACATCGTTCATTCATTCATTCGATCAGAAAAAAGAAAAACGCGGGAAGCATTGTGATTGGCTGCCGTTTGATTGACGGTGTCACTCTAACGTAACGTGATTCGTTTTTTTACCTGTGATTTGGATTAGGAATGCGCTAGCGTGTTAGATCTATAAATTTTGTGGAGATTTCCGTCACGGTTTAAAACTTTTTTTAGGGTAAATTTGATAGATGTTTATGGTCACACCAGAAATGATATACATAGGAAAAAAATGTCTTAAAACTATAGTGCTCACTAGCATTCTTATCGCTAAACGAGATTTCTTCCAAGTTACTTAGGAAATTAACGCCAAATCAAAATATCAAATCAATCGACGACAAATTATTAGTTTATTTTTATTTTATATTACTTTTAGTTTATTAAAATTATTATTTAGCCCAGGGCTCAGCGGAGCACACTTCGAGTAATGAGTATGGCTGGATTAAGTAATAACATACACCACAACTAGGTACATACTGGCGCGATGTTACAATCACTACAAGCCGTAATAAGCAAGGCATAACTTACCAAGTCTGGCCATCTTAATTTAAACATGTTTGTTATGTGGATTACCGCAGTCGCAGTCGAGTGCCTTTGAACCTACAAGGCGAATAAGCACCAGAATTAATTTACATGCAACGAAGTCTCTTACAAGTAACGAACTTTATAAAAAACTATAACCACAGAGCGGATATCGCCGACTAATATATCAAGGGATACACAATAGTAGAAAACGTCTGATATGAATTTTAAAATAGGAATTTATTATTCAAAATCGATTACATAATCAATGAGCCGTATTCTAAAACAATATCGAATAGCTTACGCGATTAAGCAAAGCGCAAGTCGAGTCAGCGTCATGCCGCGCGGTCCTACAAAAGTATAAAAAAACCTATTAAAATCCAAAGGAACGGCACGCGACTCCGGTCCAACGAACTACAAACTCAGCATAAAACCATGCACTAGTTTTTTTAGGAGCCCCCTTTGAATAACACGTTTTTGTGCGAATCTTCCATTGCATCCATTGTGCAAAAGAAAACGGCTCGAGAAAAAATCCGGCCACACCTGGCCGAGACGTTGTCATAACTGCACTTCGAAAACGACGTAACTCACCTTAATGGCTAAGTCGTAAATCAAATATTTGCCTGCTATAAATAAGGGCCTAATTTCTTAATACGGAACTAGGGTACATCAGCCGACAATGCAGTCTTGAGCGCACAAAGGCAAGACATTGAGTAACGAGACAAAATGGGGATCCAATTTTTTTCGCTGAGCAAACGCAGGTGATGGCGTACGGTATAGAAATTGTGAAATTGTTCGTCTATTGACAATACTGGAGCGTTTCTAAGTTGGCATGAGAAGATGGGGTGTCGTCGGGCAGAGTCGCCTAGGGGCTAAGGTGCCTATCGCAAGGCGAAAAGCCCGCGGGCGACTGAAAATCGCTTAAGAAAACTTTTAATGGCAACGCTTTGGAAGTTTGTAATCCGCATTATAAGAAATGATTGTTAGGGCGGTTCCACACAATAAGCAAAAAACATTGTCTTCTGTTAATCAAACTATACGTATGGTAGTACAAAGTACTACAGATTAGAGGTACACACATGAAATAAAAACGTAAAATCATAGCTGCTTCGTTCTGCACACAACACGCTGCTACTGACGAAATAAAGAACCTACTTGAAGTATCTAATCAAAAGAAAAAGCAGGAAACTATATTATATTTTGTCCATATTAAGTACAAACTCATCATTGTTTTTAATTTTGTCCTATGAGTTTTAAAGGCAAGCCGAAGTGCCGCACCTGCTTTATTTTAGTCAATACATTTGTTTTCTTGCTTCAATTTACTATATTTGTATTTTATACCCTTTTATTTACAAGATCTCGGAATCCGAGCCTTATCAATATGCGCGCACCCTAAGCACCTTTCCTTTAAGAGGTGCCATAAAACTGGCACTTTTGCAAATTGCTCGTATATTTTCCGAATAATAACCGAATGTCCATTCAAAGAACTTCTATTATGCTCTATTATCATATCTAGTTACTTAGTTTTGATTAATGGCAGAAACGTTTAGGTCGGTCAAAGTGGTAGATACGCTAAAACATCTCGTTATTTTTTGTTTGTCAAAATCATTAGACATCAATTACAATTGAAAATTTTATGAGTATGGACCAAGACTTGTTGTAAATATAGATGAGCGTTGTAGATCCTAACACACAGTTACACAATTAAAGCATTTCTTTTTCTTAAATAGAGGAAAGCGGCTTACCCTTGCAGTGGTTAAATTCGAGATGAAGACAGTGAAGACATTAAGAATTAAAAATACCAAATCAGACAACTGTAGCGGACCTTAAACAATCGCAGCTTTCCTAGAATGATTTTGTTCTTATTGATTTCCTAGAATAATATTTAAGACAGCAATCAGCCTAGTCGGAGAGATTTTTGCGAATACGTTGAAAATCCATTATTTTCGCTTCTAGAACAATAACGCTAAGCGTTTTACCGTTCATCATCATCATCATCATCAGCCATAAGACGTCCACTGCTGAACATAGGCCTCCCCCTTAGAGCGCCTGTGTTTTACCGTTAAAAAAACTAAATCCCGCACCTCAGTATAAACATTTATAGCGAAAGGTAGGCAATAGCGCGACCTTTTCAATCCAACTTTTTATTTTATGACGAAATGCGTTTGACCACAACTCTAGTTTAAGTCACTAGTTTATAAGCCTCATTTTAAATGTATGTAAAATTTTGTGTGAACGACAATGAGTTAATCTAACTCACCTGACGAAGAGCGACGATGTGGATGATGGCACTGTTGACCATGAGATGCCTATTCACTCATGTCTTGAAGTGACCCGGGTTGTTCTATCTAGGTAACACCGGGCCAGGGAGCGCATTCCACTCCTTAGCTATTCGAACTGGTATCAATTCATGAATACAGAGACAACCCCCATTTCGTTGACATATTAAAAATATTAGAACGTATCCGTAGACGAATGCAGATGAAGTGCGCAATAACTTACCTCACGAATAAGTTTGAGAGGCGTGTTTAATAAAGCCGTTAGTTTAATTGTCGACCACCGCCGCTGTCGGACAAAAGCTTGTCATCAACAGTTAAGCTATACAATAAGTTTTATTACTTATCAAATTGAGTTTAAACAGTTTTACGACTCAGAAGTGAGGTGGATTAAAGTGTCACATAATAAAGACATCGTAAATGTCAGTAGAAGTATTGTGCGGCCATAAAAATAGATTTTACCGTCCACTTCCTGATGCAGGCCTTAATTGTATCGGATGTCGGATCACACGTCAGATTTGTAATTAATATTACAAATCTGCTATTAGTCAAAAACGTAAGCAGTAAAAAGGACATTGAGTTTATTTCGTGATAAAACTATTGACTTTACAATTTAAAACAGGCGGTTTTCCCTTAAGTACTATATATTTAAACAGCTTTGCTTTTGAACCCAGCCTGCCTCATGTTAGGCTTTACTTACTGCTTAATAGAGCAATGATGTGGTCCAAGATGGAGCAAGCACGCTTACTTATAAGGTATTTGTATATATTGTACCTATGGGGAAATACAGACTCCGGTAGAGAATACTTAAGAGGATAGTCCTTCTGCGAGGTTTTGGCGCATTCGATATTTTTTCTTTTGTTTTCTAACAACTTCTCTACTTTTCTTCGTCGTATTTTCGACGCAAAAAATGTGTCACTCTAAGTACCTTTAACAACGAAGATATTGAGAAATTGAAAAAAAAATACATACAAGCATCGTTTTTCACGGTGTTTTAATGTTATTTTTGCATGGTATACGGTGGTATACTATATTCTTAAGTAATTCAGCTTTTAGTTTTTTTGTGACTTACGATATTTCCACGGCGTTAGCGTTAAGTTTAGTAGAAGTATATGAGACGGAAGAGAGAAAAGAGCAAGAAAACAGACTTCGTGCGCGAGCTGGCAATAGCTCCGATTCTATATTACTTACATTTTCTATAGCTTTTGACAGCACTAAAATTCTTACCTTCCTTTTCTAGCATTTTCCACCTAGGTATGTGAAGAGATAAGTAGATAAGATTATATAATTTTAGTGCTGTCTACTATAGAAAGCTTTATAACAGAATCGACTCAATTGCCTAGTTTAAATACACAGTAAGATGATAAAATAAGAATAATTATGTAAAAAATAAAAAAATGTCATAAAAACTACATCTTTAACAGTTAGTTATTAATAAAGTCTTTTAAATAATGTGTGAACCGTGCTGTTAGAGCAACGATCGTATTTTCGATTCATTCCTTCACCATGCATTTCCTAATGACGTTATAGGGGTCTTCCGGCGGACGCTTTGTTTGTAAATATCATTAAAATGCAAAGTACGTGAGTCATAAGAGGTCAAAAGCTCAGGTTTGTTGTGGCGACTACTTACCAGGCTTAGATTATGAGCCTAATTCTTTCTATTCGAGTTAATTAAAAGAGGTAGGACTCGGAGTAGAAATGAAGTATATCGGCCAGCAAATTGACTACTATTAGTCTGCTTCATAGTAATTCTCCGGTTGACGAGCGCAGTGCATTGACGCGCATGCGGTTTTGTTGAATTCCAATATTCTTGGTAGCACTGAACTGTTATGGGCAAGCGTGGCGCTTAACATTAGGTGAGATACTTGCTCGTCTCGACAATCAGCATATAATTATCATATAAAAAGAATACATAATAAATAAATTATAAACGCGCAAAAAATACAGAGAGTGAGACAAGACAAACAAGAAATTCTACAAGAGTCGAAAAAGAGCGGAAAGCGTCAGCACTGATTTTAAGTCTCCTAGAATATTTAAAGTCCTATTACGTCCATTCTTACTCTGTTAAATAGTTTCCAAACATGCCCAGCGCACCAAAACGTCAAACGAGACGTCCTGCTTTCTAAAAGTTCTTCGATTGTCAAACTGTTATGAGTAGGACAAATTGTTTTTTTAATCAATCTAAGATGCAGTGATGGAGATCAAGGTCAGAGCTCTCCGTAGCAACCACAGCGGTAGCAACGAACTACGTAGGAAGTCTCGAACCATCGTTCGAAATGACATAGGAAAGTATGACGATGGCATACCAATGCGGTTCTAACGAGAGCGGCGGACGCATTCTAATTAGTTTACCGAAATACGAATTCCAAGTAGATAGGGTAAGAAGGGGCAGTGCCGGTCTGATAATAAATAACAAAATAAGGTTTTTAATTATTATTTTTAGAAATTTGTCTTGGACATATAAACTAATTTGTTCAAAAACCTTCCTCAGACTAACATCATAAAATTCGAAAGTTAGCGCGTGTGTATAATGTATTTATTCGCACACTAAGTACTTAAGTATTATATAATTTATTTATTAAAACGGCAAAAACCAGTTACATTAATTACACAAACAAAAAAAAAAAAAGATTAATATGTCAGGAACCATAACAATAATCAAATTAAAATCAAGCAATAAAATAAAACAACAATGCAGCTCTGACAAATTTACAAATAAAATAAAATTAAATAATGGCTGAACCTATTTAAATTTAATTAAATTAGAGTAGCGCATAAATACTTTGAGATTACTACGGGATAGTTTTTATCCCGGGCAAACAAGTTCCTGTAGAACGGATAAAATCGCGGATCGTAACCAGTGTTTTCATATTTCGATCAGGAGCCTTATCATGTAACTCTGGTGGCAATGGACATCGCGTGCCGTCCCACTCGCACCATACGAGCGAGTGGGATAGTAAACGAAGACCATCGCCACCAGAGTTACATGATAAGGCCCCAGGTCGGTTTTATTTGAAGTCGCACAAAACATCATTAAGTACGTACATTTAATATTCAAGTTTTTTTAGGAAGCCAATAAAAAACAAGTTCAATTTCCCATTGACTTAATCCAAGAAGGGCACGATCAGAAGTAAATTTATCCGACAACGCTCACGTTTTCAGATATTCATTCAAACACCTTGTTCGAAAAAGATTTACAGCATTACCATGCACATTCATTTTTATGAACAGAGTATTGAAGAGTGAGATATACTCCCTCGGAACGTAAGCACTCTCGTGAGGACTATAGAAGCACGGAGTAGAAGATTTGCAGAGCTACAGCTCCGGCCGAAAACGACAGCTGGGCAGGGACGAGGCGAAAGCGGAACGGCGCGAAGAAGCTGAATCGAAGCTGAGCAGAGCTAGGCTGGGTTGAAATGTGTAACTACAATCGTCTTGTTTTGTTTTTGTATTTCTTTGGAATTATGCGTTTCACCTAGCTTGCTCGCCTTGCTCCACAGCTACATAGGATTCTCTAGCTTAAAGGGACAGTGGCGTGGCCTCATTTGTATACGAGTCGATACACGTAATTATACGAGTTAGATCCACCTCTCAATCGTCACGTTATCCGCTGTCGTCGAAAACACAAGCCTGTGTACCAAACATACAAAGTAATTGGATTTAGGCACCATCTCATCTGTCGTCATTCGTACGTTATATGAGACAGAGATATGAGACATATAATTATACAGGTTGGCCCATCGGCAAGTGACCGCCCGAAAAGGGCTTATAGTACTCATCATTATGAACAACTTTTACTATGTGACCAACCCTGAAATCGAGGAAAAAAAATCTGCTGTTACATAGAAAAATGTCAATGACACTCGACAAAATGTTTTTGTGAGCAGCAGATTTTTTTTCTCGATTTCAAGGTTGGTCTCATAGTAAAAGTTGTTCATAATGATGAGTACTATAAGCCCTTTTCGGGCGGTCGCTTGCCGATGGGCCATCCTGTAGATATAACACACATCTTTGCGTTTTTTTATCACCCGCTATTCTATAAAAACCGAATATTTTTCCGGGATAAAAAAGTAGCCTGTGTTAATCCAGGGCCAGGGTACCTCCATACCAAATTTCATTCAAATCCGTTCAGCCGTTACGTTCACACAAACTTTCGCATTTATAATATTAGTGTGATACATATAATTGTCTTCTTACAGTGCTAACAGACATGTGGATTTGGTTGATAGCTGAGTTTCTGTTTCTACTCGCTACAGATTCCCCATCTTTACCGGTGACAGTTCAACGGAATAAAATATAAAGTTGGATAAATTTCCGGTATCCGTTTATCGAGGGTCGTTGCAATGACAGGTATTCTATTTTTTTATGTGGATCGAATTGAATAGGTAGTCTTTGGATAACATTAGAACTTCGCGACATGTGTTGGTGTGTTGTGTCGCTGTGCTGATAGATCGATCAACGCTTTAATAAAATAAAACATTTATTAAAGTATGATATGGAAAGCATGAGGCTAGATATCGCCACATAGGCCCACCTAGTACGTTTTTATCTATTTTTTATTTTTATTTATAGGCTTGCGTTTGACTGCCATCACGTCTGATGTTAAACGAGGACGCAGCCTACGATGGAGCACGCTTGCCTAGAAGAAACCGATTCACTCGCGACTTGAAGACACCCAGATTATAATTATCAGGAAAAACCCACTCGGGCAGCGCATTCTAGGGTACATAATACACTGCTTATATTACATCGTTTGCTACATAAATATATTATATATATGTATTCTCTAATTAACTTAAATGTTTTCTACTATGAAAACTGACGTGGTTTTGACACATTTTGTTATAATAAAACGGGAATACTCACGTTAAATTTGAGTCGGTTATTCCGACTATAATTTCGATCACATTCGGTGACCTTTATCAAGGAATGCTAAGGGTGACACGCGCGCGACCTCGTCTTGCCTTGCACCCAATACAATAAATTTTTTCTGCCTATGCCAGTTATTCTACCGCCAAGCTGTAGTGTGCAAACATTACTGTGGGCAATGTTTCCAGCGTAAGCAAAAAGAGATCTCAGAGAGACGAGCACGGGACAGTGCCACGCAGTTTTGAACTGCTAACTATAGTTCAAAATTACATTGAACTGTTATTGGCAAGCGCAACGATCAGGCCATCAGGCGAGCGACTTGCTTGTCTCGTCACGAAGTTCAATTTAAAACAATGTACTTAAACGCTGATAAAATATTTTTTCTATTATGGCTGTTTCAGGGCCTAAACAGTCGGTTAGATTGTCAGTCAGTCGGCAAAGCGACAGTTTTAAATATTTAGATAAAACAGTATTGAGTATTTGAATAGCGTCTTCGTCCAAAGAACAACTCTTGCCCACATTCCTCTCAATACTCAGTGTTCCAGTCCGCGTAGTAACGTCTATGACCGAGGTTCAAGGTTGCCATGTAAGTAAATAAATTATTCAAATTGCATAACCTGTTCGTTTGCAAGTTTTACGACGTTTCGTTTCACGCGCTTTTCGCAGTCAGGTTGATAACAAGTGGTCACATAGTAACCTGCACTAAAATGTATTGTAGTCAAACGCGCTTGGCATTAATAAAAAAAAGACACCCTGAAAATACCTACTTGTAGTACTAGCCGAACTGAGATATCACGACCCCTATCCTATAACTTTACAATCCCTCGACCGATTTTGCTCATATTCGGACTTTTTTTTTATACTGAACCACTTGCTTTAAAAAAATCATGAACATCGGTTCAACGTTTCGCAAGTTATAAGACAAACATACAATCATACATACAAATGCCGATTTGTCCCTGTAAACTCCGAGACCTTCGCTTCGCTCGGTCAATAATATTTACATAAACGCTTACAGTTAGTACTTTAGTAGGTACCTACAGATATATTTTGATAGATAGAGTACCTTTGTCCTTTGAAATAGATACAACATTCTCAAGGGCAATTAAGAGGAGTCCCTTTAGCACCCTGCGCTGCTAGAAGGGCGACCTTCATTAATCGGCGATATAGGCCGCCAAACGGTCCGCTCTTAAACGTAGTAATTTAAGGTACCTAGACTTAGTATCGTCCTGGTTGTAATAGGAATTTCAAACAATATTTTTTTAAAGTTGTGATCCGACTCTTTTTGTGCAAGTACCTATAGCCAACTAAGTTACAGGTATGCTTTTTAATTATTAATTATTCCTAATCTAATTTAATTCTAATCTTGAATTTGTAGTGTAAACAGACGCGGAAATGGTACGGCTCACCAACGAGATAAAAGAGGAGGAAAATATATTTCTCTCTATTTAGTTAATTAATATCCGCAGGTCTGGTAGGAATAGGTATCGCGCAAGCGGCCGTTATTCGCGAGTTGCGTTGGTCACCGATATTAGACAGAATAAAAATTTATTACTTATATCAGTTGACATTCAATTGTCTTGGATATACTTAGGTGTAATACTAGCGATCCGCCACGATCCACACGGGTGTAATTTAGAAAATATATATAGTATAATATAACCGTCGCGTCGTATAATATATCCGTCAAAAAATATCTATTAGGTTTAGATATTTTTTGACTGATCAAAATCCGTTGCGTGGTGATATTATATATGTATTTTATACTATGTATAGAGATATATATAGATATTATACAAAAGAACTTAGATACAATTGAGCTTAGTACAACCATTTTATTATGCCTACGTATTACGCATTATTTTAATTACATTGTGTGTATTTACAGAATTCTCGAGTTTGAAACTCATTGCGCCATCTAGTACGCCACGAGAGAACTATTAGTTTATAGCTACTCGGCTCTAGATGTCACTACAAAGACTACCGGAGCGACATCTACACAATACAGACAAAACAAATCTTCACTTACCAGCGCCACCTAGCGGTGAGTAGCGAAACTAACCACATTTGGTTATCCGCAATTCCTGAGCGACATCTATAGAAGGGCACTGCATCCAATTTTCACATACTTTTTTACACATTTTTGGTCACTGTCGGTCAACATAATTTTCATATAATTATCATTATTGCACGCGTAGAATTGGGTTTAACACAATTAATTCCATTTTGTGGCACTAATTTACAATTTGTGATACACGTAATACACTTGCACATGTGGTATTTTATTTTCGATGAATTTATCTGAAACAAATAAAATGGACCATGTTAAAGAACTGCTTTTCAAATATCATCCTGTTTTCAGAGAATGTCAATCGGTTAATAGCAATTATCCACGAAAACTGTATGAGCAGTATTGGCTCGAAAAGTTTATTTTCAATGAAATAAGTCATTAAAAAAAATGATTTTTCCTTAAAAAAACGTAGTGTTTGATCAAATAGTTTGGTGGATATCATCACTTATTTTTTTCTATTTAAGTTCGTTTTAATGGATCACTAGTTTACAATAGATTTCTTATATTTAATTATTAAAAATTCAATAAAATAGGCTGCCACTGAATTAAATATTTTTTCGTATTCACTCTGAAATATCTTTGTATTCGCTAACCACCTAACAGTGTAATTTAAAGTATCAGGACTTAACCACGCTAAAACTAGTTTATAAGGTCATAGTCGTTTGGTTAAGTCCTGATACTTTAAATTATGTGTTCAAATCGCGAAAGTTTAAAAGTCACACCTAACAGTGTGTTCCACCATCCTCATAAGACAAGTTGGTTCCTGGAAAAGGAAATTCCCATTCTAGACTTGGTGTTTGCCGAAACACCATCACTTAACATCAGGTGCACTATGGTCAAACATCCAGCCCATCAACTATCATGAAAACCTTAAAAAGAATGTTTTTTTATTTTTATTCTTGTCTTAGGTCCATGAACTCCGGGGTCCGTGACTTTTGTACAAACTTATTTTTTTTTGTCAATTAACAGTTAACATGAAAAACGAAATACTTTACAAGAGGAATATACTAAATAAAACAATTTAAAAAAAAGGATTTAGCAATAAATGAAATTAAATACAAAACATGAAATAAGGTAAAAATGCTTATGATTTTGGTCATTTTAAAGAACTTTTGTTTTGTATAATATTTATTATTTAATGTTATTTATAGAAAACTCAAATAAAATCTAATATTTTCTCAAACATATTATAATTTTCTTTAACATACCTAAATAACCGAGATATTATTTTTCATAAATACTCATTTTTGATATTCTCACCACCATATAATATGTAGTGTTTTAATCTTGTAAATAAATAAGTTATATACTTAAAAAAGTAAAACCTGAAAAGACTACATATTCAGGCTATTCTCTATAGTTTTACATACTTAGTTGAATTTATTTGCTACATGTGTTTATTTTATTTATTTGGAAACAATTTCCTTAAAAACATAGGACTTATTACTATAAAAATACTTCAAGAAATGTCTCTATAAGTGGCTACAATAGGTTTGTTGATGTAAGTGCATAGATGATTGAGTAATTGTTATAGTACTCGTATTTAGTTATGTAGTGTTCGTATTTTAATTTAATTTTCATAAAAATACCTACAGTAAAGCTATACATGCTCAAGGGCCGATCAAGAACATGACCTTTTTGAGTTTCGGAATGACATGCAGTTGCACATTGTTTTCACCGAAATAATCTAAGAAATTAGCTCAATGAGACATATACATACCACAGGCACTTCATCCGATAAGGCATCCGTCCAGAATACAGGGTACATGATGGTAACAGGTGGATTTGGAATAACTTGATTCCAACCTAAGTTATAAGTTGAGCACCACTTTCAAACCACGTTTTAAAGTAAAAACAGGCATGACAGTACCCGCACACGCGAGAAATGACTTATTATTAATATTCTTTAATTTACAAGCCACTATAAAGGCTATTTAAAGGACTAGGATCAAAGAATTAGCCTGAAAAAATGCAAGCACGTGCACATCGCAATGCACTTACATGCACCACCTATTTTTATTTATGGATCACTTTTTTGGCACTTAATAACAACCTTTACTGATGGAACGTATAATTAATACCACTATCTTTAATTTCCAAGCGATATTACACGTGAACTTTATAACCAATTCGAATTACAGCGGCTGAAAAAACTACACAAAGAAAACATATGATCGATCGAATTCGGTTTTGAAGTGCACATGGAATTGTCTATGCTTGTCATCTGTCAGAAAAAAGAATGAAGTGACATAGCATATTTTTTTATCTGTGAATGTACGTTCGGTTTCTTGGAGGAAATAAATATTGTTATGAAAATGTATAATAACGATAATCGCGATATAAAAAACAAAGAGAATATAAACGCTTAAGGTGCATCGTTTCACTCATCGCGCGAAATTCAAATTTTCTTGCGTTTTTTGTCAATCACACCTTAATTACTCATCGTGGATTTATTGAAATCAATTTTGCGCCAATAAATAAGTTGTTTTAAGAAATTACGGGTAAAATGATTACCTCGATAACATTGGCTTAGCTACAAATTTCAATAAGCTGAATTTCATCTTGGTTTTTGGTTTAGTGGGAAATGTACTTATACTAGCTTTCAACTTGAATTTTTGGTTAGTGTAATTTCTTGAAACAATATATTTATTATCGTAAATTTAGTTTTCATGAACCTACGATGAGTAATTAAGCTGTAATTGGCAAAAAACGCAAGAAAATTTGAATTTCGCGAACTGAGCGAAACGTTGCACCCTCGCTACATGGCCTGACCTGACAGCGTTTGAAAGAGATGGCTATATATAAGTTTCTAGGGGAGCGAAAGGGAGAAGCTATAACCTTAATAGTTTGTTTCCTTTGCTCCCGTGAAATTCAAATCTAGCTGACCCTTTCACACGATGTCAGGTCAGGCCATGTGTAGACCCCAACGCTTAATAAAATATAAAAAAATATATTCGAGTTTTGGCGGGAACGTGAAGAAGTCATGTCGCGTCATTGTATCATTTTCCAAAACTTGTGTTATTTCGAGTGTTAATGTTAAAAATGGTCGATTTTTATTCATTAAGTGTTCGTGAAAGTGCACGAAAGTGTTGGTGATTAGTATAATGTTGTGAAATTTGACTCTTCGAGTGCGGTTTAGAATGCGCTCACAGTGCAAACACCACATACATTGATAACGATCGGTTTAAATTGTTAGTACGCTCACAGCGCGCCAACAAATTAAACCGATCATTAGCGTGCTTATGTCAGATAGTTTCATTTTTCAGGTTATTTGTCTCAGCGTCTCATAATTTGATGGCACAGTTTCATTTCTGTCTTCACAGAAGACTGGTCTGCATTAATTCCATTTTTTTTCTAGAAAAGAACAGATAACGGAATTCATAGATGACAATTTGAATTTGACATTAGCGCACACAGTGCACTACCTCATTGTTGTGAGCACCGTGAGCACGCTATAATGACGTCACTCATGACGTCATGTGGCTGTCAGGAACCTATATATGCGCATCTTAAACCGACTGTTTGCACGCTGACAGTGCAAATGGTAACTATATGCACATTTTAAACCGCACTCTTCGTGTTATTTCAAAGCCTCCATAGAAACCTCTTGTAAAGTCTCCATCACTTTACTGGGGCATGACGTGGACTTGACCGTGACTTGTTTTGCTTGACTAAGACTTATTTTAATATAATATATTATAATATTTTAATTGTGAAATAATTGACTTCACTTGAAATATTACAATACTTGACAATGGCTAAAAACACAACGTGTCGAGCTAAAAAAAAAAAGACACCATATTCAAAACTGAAACCAAGAAAACCACTACTTTTATTTGCACCGAGTTAAAAACTATATTCTTCATGGATTTTTTTCTACTACATTTGAAACAGTTTAACTTTCTTTACATTTTTTGTTTGTAAAACAGGTATATAATTTTTTTAGTTTCAGATATATAGAAGATATTAGATGAATAGAATAAAATAATGTACCCAATGTAAATATTGAGGGAAATACTCACTTTTAAATAACAGAGATGTAAAGAACGTGTCGAATAAAGTTTATTTCGTCGAAAAAAAATCATGAGGCCGACATCACTGCCTGAAACAGAAATATTTACCCTGCTATTCAGTTGAGATCGATAATATGAGGAATGTTTTAGTTGGAACTTTAATGAAGTAGCAGAAATATCGAAGTGAAGCGAATTATTGCAGTTGACGCGCCTCACCACAAGGTATATAAATGATCTGTGTCACAAGGTTCGGGTTCAAATCCAAGAATAAGCTTTAGCCTCCAGTAAAAGAAAAACATCCCGAAGAAACCATAAAATGACGGTAGTAAGTCTGGCAATCCTTCATTTCCAAGTTGTACCACCAAAGCGTATGCCCATTACGTATCATATGATTATATAAAACAATACTTTGTTTTCATACCACAGATCATAGCCTAGATTCTGCATTCAGGACGCTTGGAGCGCACCACACATCAGTCTAAATACACTTATAACAAAATTACTCTGATTGGTTGATTATTAGGCGCAAGTAGGCGTAACCTTGAGATAGCCAATGCAAACGCTTCGTCAAACTCCCCGCGACCAGCGCTTTCTTCAAACTTTAGTGACTTTTTGTAGGAACAACGAATCTCGTAATGCAGTATCTAGCGTGATCTGTGGTTCATACCTATCAAAAACGTAGCGTCATAGGTGTTGGTGGTATCATAGGTATTGTGATAGGTATATACTGGGTATAATGGCAACGCTCCCGAAGCCAAATCGCTATTATTATACTATATACTATCTAAACACAATAGAATACTAATAACCATTTGCCATATAGTTGTTCTATTAGTGGTTTATAATTTTGCAAACCAGCAATGTAAAGCGTACAAGTGTCAGCACAGCGCAGCGTGGCGCAAGGACCCTATTCGGAGAAATTACATTTTATCTCGGTCACTCTCACTCCCATTAAACTCTAAATTAGAGAGACAGTGACCGATATAAAATGTCATTTCTCCGAATAGGGTCCCTGGGACCCTATTCCTGTGCGCTCGAGATTATCTCGGTCACTGTCTCTCTAATTTAGAATTGAATGGGAGTGAGAGTGACCGATATAAAATGTCATATCTCCGAATAGGGTCCCTGGGACCCTATCCTGTGCGCTCGAGATTATCTCGATCACTGTCTCTCTAATTAAGAATTTAATGGGAGTGAGAGTGACCGAGATAATCTCGAGCGCACAGGAATAGAGTCCCAGGCCATTCGTTGACTCCACTCTAACGCCAGCTTTGCATTACATTGCGAACATGAAAAAATATGTTAATAAAACATAGCGCTTTTTGTCATATCCTGTCGGCAGTCACTATCACCAGCACCACCACTATCGTTTTCGGGAGCGT
Source organism: Apocheima hispidaria (assembly GCA_947579745.1). Taxonomy (NCBI): domain Eukaryota; kingdom Metazoa; phylum Arthropoda; class Insecta; order Lepidoptera; family Geometridae; genus Apocheima; species Apocheima hispidaria. Next base: position 13,515,569 of record OX388157.1, read on the forward strand.
TTTCCTTACAGCCTGTATATACTTGTTCCGAATCGTAACCAAAGCGCTCATAGTATCCTCAAGAGTATACGACAAGACGAGTGCGCTGTGTGTGCTTTTTGTTCGATATCGATCGCACCCTTAGAATGTAAAATAATAACTAATGGAGCTTACCGATTCAGTTTCCACCCAAAGACTTTCAAACTCTTTCTCGAATTTACTGACGATGTTAGAGTGAGATGTAACGATGACACTTTCATGATTTGAAACCATGGCCTGTGTGGACCAGTTTAATGATCCTGACATAACGAAACCATTGATTTGTGGTTTCGATTTTGGTGTTTGTCTCACATTATTTGCTTTTGTAAATTGTGCATGTACATTTAGCTTTTCAGCGTATACTTTCAATATGTTTTTTCTTTTAATGGCCCGTGGCCCGTCAACAACGCAAAATTTATGATGCATTAAAATAGATTTTTTATTTGTCTGTACCTGTATAAAACCTGGAAGCATAAAATAACAAAATAAGAACTATGATATAAATTCAGATAGTTAAAACGAAAATGTCATAAAATTTAATGAATGTGGATGAATAGATAAGTATGAATTTAATTTGATTGCTTACTATATTCTTTTAGTTTCTTAATTTGCGACGGTGGTGTGTTTGCCATATCGCTGTCAACTATTACTCTAACTAAGACATGTTTTTGTCCCAATCGTATTATTTGCTCTGTTATTTCATTGCTTGTTATCAAATACATGCACACGTCCAGGGTTTCACGTGCTGATTTTAAGTATTTTATTAGTTTGAAGCAGTTCAGTTCTCTACTTTCACAAATCGTTACATCTTTATTAGGTGGTACTCTAATTGTGTGACGAATAATGTCGTCAGAGAATAATATCACATCGTTTATTTCACGATTCTTTAGATTTAAAAGGTCGCAGCACGAATTATTCTTGTTGATTTCAGGTTCTGAAACTTCCTGATTGAAGAAGTAGTTGAATAATTTCTTCGCTACTTGTGATGCGACAACCAATGTAACCGTTGATGCCAACAAAAACTTTGCACTCTTCCAATTCATTTTGAAATAATTTTCACAACAATAGTTCACAGTAATACGTATTTCTATTTCATATATCAATTGTCCACCATGATGTTCACGCACCTGATAATAAATGTAGATGTGCTTTGCATGCCTTTTAGTTTTATTTAACTACCCTCTTTCATATTTATTTCCGTTTGACATTACAAAAATAGCTACTTATCCACGTATCCTGTTATCTGTACAACTTTGATGCTTGTCGTTCCTTGTGTCGTTCTCAAGAAGCTTGTTTTTACCTACAATCTTCGTGATCGTTCTATTTATCAAAAAAAAGTTCACAAAATTGTCTATGGTTATTTCCCACTTTTAATAGATTTCTACTTTTTAGTAGATTTGGGCAGAATAGATTGACATAAAATATATTTGTTGAAAATTATTTGATATGTGTTCGTGTATGCACGCCAAATTAAATGTTGGTGATCTTAGACGAAGCATCATACTGGACAGACCCATGAGACGTTGCCGCTCCGACGTTCACATTGTCATGTTTCTCTTTTTATTTCACGGGTCGTCGCATAGAGTAAGCGAGAGAGCTATTGTAAGATTGGCAACCTCGCACTCTGTGTCCATTTTGACCGACTAGTCGGTCACAACATTGCGACCCGTCTTACTAAAAAAGCAAATTGGATCAAAATATCGCTGTGAATACTTAATATTGTTATACATAGTGGCATTATGGCGTGTTGTGCTGTGTATTGTGCATCGAGAACAACGAAAGGGGGAGTAAAAGATCCAGAATTATCATTTCACACGTAAGTATATTGTAGCGTTTTTTACGTAAAATAACCAGAATCAAAGCTAAATATTCGTTTCACTTAAAGAATATACATGTTTGAAGTCATACTACTATCACGCAGTGTTATTTAGTAATGAATTTAAGCATTAATTTAAGATAAATAAATGCATTGTTTTACGTGTTCCTGCTAGTGAAGTACCACTGCACGTTTCAAACTTTGTCGATATTTGGTCGATATTTATCTAATAATATCTTGTAATATCCTACATATACTACATTAAGTGAAACATGAACCGTTAATTCCTTTCCGCGTTTAATCGGCTTGATACGTATTCTATCGATAATTCATTTTAATCTTTTTAAGCATTCGCGGCTTGAAATGTATGATAATTTGTACCAATGTTGTGTCATGGTTAAACAATTAATTAAAATAAAACATTTTGTTATAGGTTTCCAAAATGTCCGGAAATCAGAAATCAGTGGATAAAGGCTGTGAGGCGCGAAAACTGGGAGCCACCTAAATACTCTCGACTTTGTTGAAAACGTTTTGAAAAATCTAGTTTTATGACTGGGCTGTCAATTAAAAAACTAGGAAGAATAAAAGAAACTAGGAGACGGTGTAGATACTTATTAACTTTCATAGTTACTATATATACTATATATATTCGTACTATTTACATGGCAATTACGAGTTTCGATGTTCAATAAAGTACATATTTTTGCAAATATTGTGTTCTTAATTTACAAATTCTTAGTTTTGTACACTGTGTACATTTTTATCGATAGATTCTGCACTAGTTTTCACTTCCCTACTCACTAAACGTCACAACAGAAAGTGGACACGCTGCCAAAGCAATGACTCTATCCAGTGTGATACAAGATCCTTGGTTGGTGATACTGTAATGAATGGTCTAGGATTTATCCTTGGACGAAAATCCATGGATTCATCTAAAAATATTATAATTACTGGACTGATAATATGTTTATTTTCCTCACTGTCGTGTCATGACTAATACCGATGCAACGAATGAGATAAGAGTTGTGTCAGATAAAGATAATTAACCGCACCAGAATTGGGGTTAAATATATCAAGTATCAAGAGTGCGGTTTAGAATGCGCTCACGGTACTAAAATCACAAACTGCTAACGATCGGTTTAAATTGTTAGTACGCTAATAGCGCACCAACAATTTAAACCGTTCGTGACCGTGATTATGTCAGATTGTTTCATTTTTCAGGTTATCGGCCTCAGTGTCTCATAATTTGATGGCCAAAGTTTCATATCTGTCTTCACAGAAGACTGTGGCCTACATTAAATCCATTTTTTCTTTAAAAAAAAAACAGAGAACATCGGAATCCACAGATGTCAATTTGAATTTGACATTAGCGCACACAGTGAGTGCGGTTTAAAATGTGCACATAGTTACCATTTGCACTGTCAGCGTGCAAACAGTCGGTTTAAGATGCGCATTTATAGGCTCCTGTCAGCCACATGACGTCATGAGTGACGTCATTATAGCGTGCTCACGGTGCTCACAACAATGAGGTAGTGCACTGTGTGCGCTAATGTCAAATTCAAATTGTCATCTTTTTTTTTTTTTTTCTTTTTCCTCCTAAGAGGATTTTGGCGTCGCACGTCTTATGCATTTGCCAGTGTCAAGTATACATATATATTCCCAAGTTTTGTTAGATATTATCAAATAAGTCATAGTCACGGTCAAAGTCGAGCAAAGCAAGTCACGGTCAAGTCCAGCTCATGCCCCAGTAAAGTGGTGAAAACTTTACAAGAGCCTTCTATGGAGTTTTGGAAACAACACGGAAATTCACGTTTCACGACATTATACCATTCACCAACACTCGTGCATGTACACGAACACTTAACGGGTAAAAATTCACCGTTTTTACACATTAACACTCGAAATAACACAAGTTTTGGAAAATAATAAAATGACGCGACATGAATTCTTCACGTTCCCGCCAAAACTCTGAATTGTCATCTGTGAATTCCGTTATTATCTGTTTTTTTTTCTAGAAAAAAAGGGATTTAATGCAGGCCAAAGTCTTCTGTGAAGATAGAAATGAAACTGTGCCATCAAATTATTAGACGCTTAGCTGATGAAACTATCTGACATAAGCACGCCAATGATCGGTTTAATTTGTTGGCGCGCTGTGAGCGTACTAACAATTTAAACCGATCGATAGCAGTGTATGTAGTGTTTGCACTGTGAGCGCATTTTAAACCGTACTCAGTGTACTACCTAATTCTTGTGAACACCGTGAGCACGCTAAAATGGCGTCATGTCTGACAGGGACCCTATTCGGAGAAATGACATTTTATCTCGGTCACTCTCACTCCCATTAAATTCTAAATTAGAGAGACAGTGACCGAGATAAAATGTCATTTCTCCGAATAGGGCCCCTGGAGCCTTTATATTATGCGCATTTTAAACCGACTGTCTGTACGCTGACAGTGCAAATGGTAACTATGTGCACATTTTAAACCGCACTCCAAGTATCAATCTATAGTGATGTTGCCACCGTTAGCACTTTCGGGTTATTTGGGATTGGGTTATTTAATATTTAACATGCTCGAACGTGGGTTATTAACTAAATTATTATTGAAAAATGTTAGATTTTTCAATAATAATTTAAATAATGTAACAAACCGGTATGATCTATGACGATATCGATAAGTACTTTATTCTGTAGTAAATCGAGAGACGTTGCCGCTTCATACCTCACGCGGCCGAGATCCCGCGCGTTTTCGCGAATAGGCGCGTGCAGCCGTCTCGCTCGCGCTCGTACCTCTTTTGCGGTGCACCGTTGCCGGTGGCGCGTTTTCTACCGCGCATGTGAGTCGTCGCATGTGAGTAAGTTGTATTATACGGTTTTTAGGCACGCTGCGCTTCAAATATACGGCATACGGCAGCACTTCCAAAGCCGTATAATATTTGTATGAAATATACGGCAATCCAAGAAAGAGTTATCAAAAACTGCCATTACTAATTTTTCGTGTAACGTAACGCACCGAGTTCCCGAAATTCCCCGTTGAAAAATAATACCCTCTATGAATACGACAAACTGGAGATGTTGGGCTAATAAGTGGTTTGTGTTTACATCGTTTCACTGAGCTTAGAGAAGGTGTTACGATGAGTGAGCGGTGATACCTCAGAAAAATTAGAAAATCAAAGGGTGAAAATGTCGATACTGAGGAAGATAAGAGAAGAACAGATACCATTTCCAAGTGAAAATGAGACATACCCAATAACCAAAATTCAAAATCTATATGGAGACCAGTAAAAAAAGCTAAGAATCATAATCATGTACACAAATTAATGAATAATTAGAACATACGGCAATTTTTCTTGATTTTGTTCCAAATACGGCAATTTTGAGGTCTAGATACGGCAGCCCCAAAATAGACTTGGAACAACACTGGTCGTCGCCCACTCATACAAAGAGTATGTAATACTACGTAATAGCCATGCGCAGAATGTGTCACTGAAGTGAAAAGATTCATATACTTCATTCCTTCACTTTGAAGTACTTCTATCTTTTAGTTCAGTACTTCAATCTACTTCAGTTGTTCAATGAAGGAATTTTCGTTTGGCGTTCGTTTTCTTTCGCTACTTCATCGAACTATCGAATGGGTCGTTAAAGTTGCAGTTCATTCAAATTTCTTATATAATGGATTTGAGGCGTGCGACAAAATCAAAACGTCACGCCTTCGACTCGCAGTTTTTTTTTTTTATAAATTTGTTTGTATAGATTCGTTTTTGTGTTTGTTTTACTTCCTCCTTACAATAAAGAGAAGACATACCTATTGCAATTATAATATTTAAAATTATGAAAATGTCGTTATAATCTACTAACAGTAATAATTGTGTTTTTTATTTACCTACATACCTATTTAAATAATATAGGTACAATATTTACACATAACTTAACACAGACAGTTTATATACATACTAGTAGTTCGCGCCGAACTGAGACTTCGCGACCCTTATATCTTCACAACTCCTGGACCGATTCAGCTCATATTCAAACTTAAAAATTGTATTGAAATGAACTACTTGCCTACAAAATTTCAAGAAGATCAGATCAACGGTTCGCAAGTTATCATCGGACAAATATACACACGAACATACAAACATACATACAAATGCCGATTTGTCCCAGTAAACTCGGAAACCTTCGCTTCGCTCGGTCAAATATTAGCAGACTGCAATGAAAATAAATCAAACAAAAACTCTAGCGACGAAAGCCGCAATAATTTTCAAATCGAATGGAAGCGCGGGAAGAGATTTTTGTGTATGCTATTAAAATGAAAGAGATGGAAACTAAATTATCAAACCAAAATGGCTCGTATTTTCTTGGCATAAAGCTGATATCTTGAAACTTTCGCATTCGAATACATTTGGCGCGAATCAAATGTATTCAATTAAAATATTTCCTAGTATTACATATGTGGTTTTATTGTACATTGCTTAGTTACTTGAAAGTTCATTATGGCTCTTTGCATAGCGAGCAATGTACGATGAAAATGATTTATGGGTTATATAAAATTGTTCTCAAGCGATCGTAACCGAGCCAAAGTTTGAGTGAAACACAAAATTACTTCAGTACAACAGAGCAGGACAGCGTATAGTAGTGCCTTTGAGCGAATAAGTTCGGAGAGGTTCGGAGCGTTTCTGACGCTTCGGCGTCATCGAATGACGATCGGCAGTGTTCGGCTTGTGCTCGGCTTTGAAGTACTTCAAATTTTGAAGTAGTTGAATTTTGTCTGGACTAGAGTGAAAAGGACAGAACATACTTGAAGTACTTCGTTTGAAGGATTCCTTCGCGAACGACACATGGCTACTACGTAATATACACTCATATCCCGATTGACACGGCTGTAAGCGCGCGCGCTGCTAACGAACTTTCACGATTTGTGTGAAAATATTCTTTGTTTGTGTGTCTTGGAACCAATAAACATTTTCCCTGAAACTTTCTCGTGTTTGCATAAACTTATATGAGATAATGCACCTCATAATTATTTTTTTATTGCATATATTTATGCAGTTATTATGGTTGATGCAGTTCCTTAATATAGACAACAGTAGTCTGGTCTTTGAATCTTAATTTCCTGAGAGGAGTTTTACTTTAAAATTTGTAAGTTAAATATGTAGATTTCTGCTATCAATTTGGTAGATTTACATAAAAAAAGTTGTGACACTGCCGATAGATCGATATCTTCATGTTTATCTATGATTTTTATTCAAAAACATTCATTCGAAAAAAAAATTTATGTACCAAAGAGTAATGGTATGTACACAGAGAAGATATTCGAAGGTACATACCGCAAAAATCTTGAAAAATAAGTTGTTGATATCGAACTGTGAGAAAAGAACTTATTTACTTGAATTTTTCTGAAACTTATTGTGAATATGCTCGAACAAAATAAGTGCTACTAGCCTAACACTGTTGTAAGTCAGAAAAAAGCCATTCTCTCAATGAACTCCTAACCAAATTAGGCAATCTAGATCTACGTCCCGTCCAACAGGAAGAAAAATATGCCGAAAATACCATACAAGCCCGAGAAATCGGGTGAAAACGAAAATGACTACGAGATTGTATCGTTCGAGGACTTTTGCGATAAGTCTCCGGGGTCGAAAACTGATTTATTGACGATGAATGACAACATAAACTATCGCCTTTGTTTCGAGGGTGAAAAGAAGGTCAAATACTCGGAAGGTGCTGGAGAGTCTTCTAGGGACCCAGACCAGACGGAGACGTCTCTGAGTGGGCCTAAAGGTGTGGGCTTTAAGAGGAGGCTGTCAAACTCCTTCGCGCCATTTGGGAAGTACACCGGGAAAGGAAGGTCTCCGCTGTTTAGCGGCGTCATCCCGAAGCCCAAGGAAGACAGAGACGATACTTCCACTTCTAGGGAACACAGGTACTTAATTTTTTTGTTGTAAAAAAAACGATTACGACGAAAATGTCGAAGTATGCTTGGTCTTCACATTACAAGTGTTATTTGATTTATAAGAAAAACAAAAACCGGACTGCAAAATGTAGCTTAGGCTTGTAGAGGAATCCAACAACACCTCACTCATCAAAATGGGTCAAGCCGTCCAGGCTACAGAAAATAATTTAGGAACAAACAAATATATTATATTTACTTAAAGTACAAACCAAAAAATGCTCTTTCTCTTTCAATAATAATACATGTTAATTATTTATGTGAAACAAAACATGGCACTAAAATAAACTTTAAGTAATAGAAATACAGAAATTAGCAAGCTATATTGTTATGTCATATTGATGTTGTACAATAGGTCAACATCATGCAGATTCTTCCAGACAAACAGTGCTAAGGGCGCTCTAAGGGGGAGGCTTATGTTCAGCAGTGGGCGTCTTCTACCTGATGATGATGATGAGACAGATAGTTTATTATTTATCTTATTACCTCAAAGATGTAGGTAAAGTTCAATAAAAACTGCATCAGTTTTCTTTGTCTGATAACAAGTGTTTTGGATGAACCTTGATTCCATTATAATAATGTTTATGTAACTTATCATATAACTCAGATAGTATTAAAGCAAAGTAAATGTTATTTATGAGGTATTTGTTCAGTGAAAACTATTAAGCAGCAACGTACTTATACTAGCTTTCAACTTGAATTTTTGGTTGGTGAAATTTTATTATTATTATTATTTATTATCGAAAAATTAGTTTTCATGAAACTACTATGAGTAATAAAGCAGTAATTGACAAAAATACTCAAGAAAATTTGAATTTCGCACGTGAGCGAAACTTACACCTTAACAGTAATTGTGAAAAATAAACTGACCATTAACATAAGGCCATCAATCTCGGTCCGCAGTTATTACTCATAAGGGCCGTGTCCAGTTAGGTAGTCCGATGTTGCTCGATGACACCAATGCTTTGTTCTGCTAGGTTGGGTCGAATTGTGTCCTTTGTTCAAAGAAATTAAGTTTCAATATGTTTTGTAAAATAAAGGAGTACATTGAAATTTTACGTCAACCTAGTATCATACAGCTCGATTGGATATTATCCTAAAATATTTTTTACAATGAAAACCGACCGAGCCGAGTTCAAAACATACTGTATATTTTTTATCAAATAATACTGGAACTATTTCCGTTGGCAGGTACTCCAGATTCTCACAGCGCCGCAACATATTCCGGCGCCCCTGGGATTACACGCCGGGCGTGGGTTCCGGTGTGATGGGCGTGGTGCTGGTGTGCGTGGTGTGTGTGGCCGCGTGGTGGGCCGTCAGCGGCGCCGTCGGCGGCGAGTGGGCCGACCAACACTACAAGTGAGTTGAGATGTTCTCTTACTAACATATTTAGATTTAGAAGATAAGCTGTGACAGCTATGCTTTGTACCAATAAAATATTTACCCATAAAACTTTACTAAAATTGTGGACTACATCCATTCACAAAAACCAACCATGATGCCACCAACTATGATTACCTCTCTCTCCCATGTGGCGTGACTGTGAGTAGTGCTCATCATCGTCATCCAGAAGACGTCCACTGCTGAACATAGGCCTCCCCCTTAGACCGCCACACCGACCGACACTGTGCCACACAATGTCGTCGGTCCACCTAGTGGGAGGCCTGCCTACCTGACTGCCTTAAAGAGTATTGAGTTCAAATTTATAAGGGGTTTGGTCTGTGGGTTGCTTCCTAGAAAAGTGCTTGTTCTTTTATATATATAGATTTCTATTCTAGGAAGCTATGGGAGCGCGCCCATCCCGAGACTGTCAAAGCCCCTATAACTCCACTGCAGTTGGAAAAGGTAAACATTATGTTGCTAAAATTACTGAATGTCTGAGACATAATTCCTGCAGCTCCTTCTGTTTTCAAAATATCTTGCAGTGTGTAGATACTGACCACTATGAACGTTAAATTCCCACCGTCCCCACTATCGTACGTTCCCAACGTATGAAGTTCCTCGTTTTAATAAAAGAGTAAAAACTCCTACTGGGTTTGGTAATGTGACAGCTGTCCGATGTGTTGTTTGTCAGAATGGAGGTCTTCAGGTTTCAGTGCTTAGTTCCAGAAGTGGTGGATGGGTGCGCGAGTTACCAGTTTTATTTAAGTTTTTTTTATATTATTGTGGCACTACTCCAACTGTACAACTGTGTCCAACTACGACTATAGTTTCGATGACATCCGGTGATCGAAACTGTAGTCGTAGTGTCATAACCGTGACCCGCCCGTGACCTCTTTTTGCCTAGGGCCACAGATCACACTAGATACCGCATTACGATATTCGTTGTTCCTACAAAAACTTACCAAAGTTTGAGGAAGGCGCTGGTTGCGGGACTGCGACCGAGCGTTCTCATTGGCTATCTCAAGGTTACGCCTACTCGCGCCTAACAATCAACCAATCAGAGTCATTTCTTATAAGTGTATTTAGAATGATGTGTGGTGCGCTTCGAGCGACCTAAATGTGTGATCTGTGCATTGGGCATACAAAATAACCGCCAATCTTTACCCTCGTAAAGAATTTCAATTAAATATCATAATATTCCCAGCCGGTAACCGAACACCGCTACCACGACCACAACAACCTGAGCACAAAGAATCGCAACGCTTCCGAACTCAAGAAAACACACAAGAAAAGTGGCGAACCCCGTTCGCCGGAGGAGCTCAGTGAGGCGTGCGGGGGAGTAGACCAGAACATGAGGTTCGACTGCTACCCGCAACAAGGTTCCAGTGAGGCGGAATGCAAGAAACGAGGTACGAAAAACCCTGAAAATACACGTTATTACAACTTGCAATGTTTGTATGCTCGGGTCAAATCTTGCAGCTGAATTTTAGACCAGTCGTCGACTTTCTTCTCACCCCCCTAGCGGGGTGGGGGAAGGGCTTCGGGGCAATGCCCCCTGGCCCTCTTTTGTGTTCTTGGTATCTTCTTCGAGGGACTTCATTCCGGTTCCACTTATATGTCAATGCGATCAAGTTTAGACCAGCGGGCTTATCCTCTAATGAAACGTCCGTGATTCTGATTGCGAGAGCATGCCATCTCGCTCGTACCAACTTAGTCGCACTATGCGCGGTCCCGCTCGTGCAACTCTCGCTATCGCTTTCAGAGTTACGGGATAAGCCCACAGTTCCCGGTCCAGGGGCCTTATCCCGTAACTCTGGTGGCGATTGTCTTCGTTTGCTATCCTGCTCGCTCGCATGGTGCGAGTAAGTTGGCGCGAGTGGGACGGCACGCGATGACCATTGCCACCAGAGTAGCGGGATAAGGCCCCAGGTCAATTTTAGACCCCTTGTTCAATTGGAAGGTAATGTTTTAGGAGTGCATGTAAGTATTTATGTTTGTTTGTTATTATATTACCTCCTATAGCCTAAGTAGCTTAACCTATTTTGGTGAGTGAGGTGCATTTATATGTATCTTTCATTTAAATGCACCTCACTCACCAAAATTGTCCAGTGTCAAAGGACTTAATGATTTCCTAGCCAGTTAAGTAACCCTAGATTCCGCACTTAGGACGATCGAAGCGCACTACGCATCGGACGATATACACCTATAAAAATGTACTCTCAGTTGTGGTGGGCGCGAGTAGGCAGTCCCCGCAACCCGCGCTTTCATTCAACTTTGATCGTAGGTTGTTGCTGGGCCCCCGCCACGTCCAGAGGCGTGCCGTACTGCTTCTACCCGCCGCAGTACAATTCGTACCAGTTCATCAACATGACGGAAGACAAGCACTCCATGGCGGTGTACTACGAGCTGGCGCGGCCCTCGGGGTACCCGGGGGACTTCCAACTAGTGCGGATGGACTTTAACTACCTCTCCGATGACGTTCTACAAGTTAAGGTATGTTAAATTCTTTTGGAAACCAATTTTGTCCAGTTTGTTGAGTTTTTTGGGACGTTTGTTGGTCAACTTAAAGGGTGCAACCGAAGAAAATAGTAATGTATCTTGTGTATGTTTTTTTGGTCCTATCGTAGAGTGTAGCTAAATTGGAAAAAAATAATATAATGTATTAATTTTTTTCATAAAAATAACTCTGGCAAACACATTTTTGGACCCCTATATTCAAGTGATTATTACGTGAATAGTGAGATAATCATAATTTCTAGAATGCATGGCTTGTTACATAATTTAAATTGATTTTCTGGTTCTGGTTTAGTTGTAACTAGCTTGCCCGCAAGGCTTCGCTCGCCTAGACTACAGTTAATGAAACATCCTATATTTTCAAATGATGATTTCCGAAAAATCCTGAGACATGCCTTTCTTTATTTTTAAGCTTACACAAACCGAGTTTCATTGGCTTGGCATGAAAAGATATTTTACATCCATATAAACTTTGGGAGTCCATTTTATCCCCTTACCCCCGAATACTGAAACGCTTGTTAACTTCGACAACAGATTAATTCTAATGCTGCCTTTGTCGGGCACTAAGCAAATGACAAAGACAGTAACAGGCTTGATCTGTCGTCAAAGTTAACAAACGTTTCAGTATTCGGGGGTTAGAGGTGAAATTTCGCAAAATCCGTTCTTATTGTTCACTTAGACAGTTTGAGGAGTAAATCAAATTTCACGATTCTGTCATAAGCCGTTCGGTCTGTGCGTTGATTCGTAGAAAGGGGATATTCTTTTATATATCACTAGCGACCCGTCCCAGCTTCGCACGTATGTAATTTAGAAAAATTATATACATAAAAACATTCAGTCAAATATTATCGAACTGATGGTGAAATCCTATAAGGGTTCCGTAAGACACGCACCTGTCCAGTTTTATCTGTTGAGGACCGAACCCTAAAAAGGAAAAAAAACTCGTTTCTACATTCAGATATACGACGCGGAGCACAAACGCTTCGAGCCGCCCTACCCGGAAATATCGACGGTGCCCAAAACTATAACCAAACTCAACTACAGGGTGATCGTCGAAAGCACCCTCACCGGCTTCAAAGTCATCAGGAACTCTGACAATGTTACCATGTAAGTAAACACGGAGCTAGTACCCAGTGGTGTAGCTTGCCTTAAAAGGGCCCTGTATCAAAATTTGTTGGGGGGCCCAAATATAGGGTCACTATTTTTAAAGAAACAACGTTCGGGGCCCCTGTAGCCCGGGGGCCCCGTATCATTGATACGGCTGATACGGCGGTAGCTACGCCCCTGCTAGTACCACTATCTTGTATCTAGTTTTCTTTTGTATATATTTTTTTTGTAGTCTTTAATGATGTAATGACTTTATTGGTCTGTGAAACTAGGTGATAAATGTGTCATGCATAGGTGTCAAGTAGGTAATCATTATCTAAAGTGCTCTAGTTTCTACCTGGAATGGCATACAGACATCGTGTATTACACTAACGTATGATTATACATATTGTTATAAATGAAAAACGAAACATTTTTTTTAAAATATTATTTTAAGTGTAAGTTGACAAAAATGGTTAAGTTTGACATAATTCACGGACCCCGAAGTCTGTGGAGCAAAGCAAATGATAAAAAAAATGGCTAGACCGATTTTGAAGAGTGTTGTCTTTGGATTACCTCATTACATCCGGAGTGACCACGGGCTACAATTTGTATTGTTTTTCTTGGAATCATACAACTTGTAACTGTTATCGTTCCAGTTTCAACACTCAAGACGTGGGCGGGCTGATTCTATCAGACAAGTTCCTGCAGATCTCCGCTGTTCTACCCACGGACCACATCTACGGGCTAGGCGAGAAGCGGGCTCGGTTCATGCACGATATGAACTGGCAGACGTTCGCTATATACAACACCGACCGCGTGCCCGTTGACGGGGTAAGTTACACCATCATCAACAGCTGCCAGAAGATGTCCCCTGCTAAACATAGGTTGCCAAAATCCCCACGCTTGGCAGGCGGCTTGGGGATCGTAGAACGCTTACCGTTTACTGAGAGGGCGCTGCTGCCCGCCCTCCGGTGGTTCTAGTCGCAGTTTTAGGACATACCCTGGTCAAACACTAGTCTATACGGGGTTATAAGGAAAGAGTATGCTAAGCCGAAAAGGGCTCAAAGTACTCATGATTGTTTTACTAGCCGAAAAGGGTTCATATTACTAATGATTCTCTTACTATGACTATGATACTTTTACTGTGGGACCGACAGAGAAATCATAAAAAAAAATCTGCTTCATACATTTTTCTATGGAATAGCTTTTTGTTATCGATTTCAGGGCTATTCTAGGAGTAGCATACCTTTTACTTACAACTCTTTATATCTTTATATATTTATATTTCATTGTATTATTATTCCTTATTTATTTCCTAAGTATATTAAATCCATATCTATTTTTTTTGTCAATCGTCTATATTAAATTTTTCTTTCACCTATATCACTGTGGTTTTTGATGCACGCACACATTTCCTTCTACCTTCAATCACAGGGTTGACTAGAAGAAAATCCTTTAGAATTATGTCCTCCCGTTGTACATAAAGTATTAATTAACAGTGCATTGTTCAGTTACCATTCGTAAAATGTTCACGATAATTATCGCGACCATGATGACACAAACCTCAAAATTATAAAAAACAAACGTGTGACAATGGATTTTCATAAAAGAAATTGCCCGCTCAACGGGTTAGCAATGGATTCTCATTTATTTATTTGTGGTATAAATAAAGAAATATTCTAGTATGTAATAGCTCAATGATTTGTGCTTCATGTGTAAGGTTGTTGTTGAAGCCACGCGTGTATATTTGTAGATAAACGCGTACGGTTCTCATCCCTTCTACCTGGCGGTGGAACACGACGGCTCCGCGCACGGTACTCTACTCCTCAATGCTAACGCTATGGGTATGGCTCTTCTGTCTACATCACAGATTACCTCCTCTAGATTCCGCTTTCAGGACGATCGACGTTCACCACGAATTGGTCAAAATATACCTATAAAAATGTAATCTCTTGGTAGGCGCGAATAGGCGTATTCTTAAGATATCGAATGGTATCAGACAGGTTCGGTCCTCGTAAACCGGTTCCTTCCAACTTTGGTGCGTTTATGTCGGGACAAAGATTTAATAACGCGGTATCTATAGGGGGTTAGCTGTGATATACATATTATGTACACCATTTCTATTACGGGATAATTTTGGTATTTACTTTTGTGGTGCTTACAACATCTCTTTGGTATATATTTTTTAAGTGACATCGACCCACATTTTTTAACTGTATAGCGCGCGCTAAAGCCATCTTTTTTAATTAATTTTTTTAAATTTTCGTTACAGAGCTTTTTCGCACAAGCGAATATGACACTCTATTTATAAGTTTCTCAATTAATAAGTTATTAAGTTAAACTATGAGCTAGGCTGTATAGCATTCTGGCCGAGTCTGAAAGAGGCTCGACCAGAATACGCGAAAGTGTATAGCGCTATATTATTATGGAACCAGATTATGAACAGAAAGTATTTCGCTCGGGCAGACATAGTCCTGCAGCCGACGCCGGGCATCACGTACCGCGCCACCGGCGGCGTGCTCGACCTGTACGTGGTCGCGGCGCCCACTCCCGCCGCGGTCGTCGCGCACT
Source organism: Apocheima hispidaria (assembly GCA_947579745.1). Taxonomy (NCBI): domain Eukaryota; kingdom Metazoa; phylum Arthropoda; class Insecta; order Lepidoptera; family Geometridae; genus Apocheima; species Apocheima hispidaria. The sequence continues at coordinate 13,530,908 of OX388157.1, forward strand.
ACACGGGCCTGGTCGGACGGCCCGCCATGCCACCCTTCTGGGCGCTCGGCTTCCACTTGTGCAAGTAACTACACTTCACTACACTACACTACACTACACATGGAACAGAGACGTCCTTCCGCGAGGTTTTGGCCCATTCGATATTTGAAATTGTATAGCTGTCATTCTGTTTCTGGAAATTAGCTTTTCGGGGGTAGTCTGTTTTTTGTTTGGTGTCAATAGCTTAGATAAACGACGGATATAGTTCCTGCAGTTCGCTAGATGGCGCTAGTTGGCCATTTTGTGCATTTTTTGACGTTTTAGGGAGTTCTAAATCGCGCAAGAGACGTTTTTTCAAGAGACGAACGTATTCATTTTTATACCTCGAAGCCTTATTGGCTCTGATACGAATGCGGCTATATTCCTCTGAATTATAATACAAGTTAGGATGTTAATATGAACTTGAAGAAAAGGTAGATTATAAGAGCACTCCAGCGTCGATTCTATTTACTATTTTCTAACTTATTTTACTTTTTTTTACTATCAAGTGCCTTTATTAACTAAACTAAATACCTAGACTACTTAGCCTACTACACAAAACGCAAAAGTTTGATCACCCGGAGAGTGTTAAAGATCTGAATGTATTGTTTCAGATTCGAGTACGGCAGTATGAACGAGACGAGGCGGGTCTGGGAGTCGAACAGGAACGCGGGTATACCCTTTGTAAGTCAACCAAAAACATACGCTCGGAAAGTACTTCAGGTCGATTATGTTCGTATATAGTAATATAATTTGTTCTAAACCTTAAATACCGGACTTATACTAATACTATGTTTCTATAATTATCCTAACTAATATCATAAATGCCAAAGTAACTCTGTCTCTATGTCCGGGTGTTTGTCGCGTTATCACGGCTAAACGGCTGAACGGATCGAGATGAATTGTTTCGTAGATATAGCTTAAGGGTCGGAGACGGACATATGCTTTTTTTCTTGTAGGTCGTCGTGAAAGAAGTCGCTTGTAACTGCTAGTTAACTATATTTTCATCGGCTCTTGTAGCGGTTTGGACATTAGCGAACTAATTACGTAAGCGCCATCTATTTTGAAGCAGGTTTTTTCACAATTTTTTTGTATGGGGTTGTCATTCTTCTCGTGTAGATTTTCTTTGCTCTGAACTAAACTGACCTGACGGCACTACAATTAGCTGCATCTCTTTTTATTTCTATATGTGAGAAACAAAGGCAACAATTTAGAACTATCAAGTTGGCATAACGGAAGGAAATGAATTGAAAAATTTATTGGTAGCAAAGCTACAAGTCGGTCATGATAAATAAGGTACAATTAATAGAAGTAAACCCTTATAAAGACAATAAATTAACATAAAAATGAATAACATAATAGTGCAAAAAAATAAATTAAGGCGAGGTCCAATCGCAAAACAACAAAAAGTAGCATTTTTCAGCGCTTTTTTCGAAGTGACGAGATTACCTAATCAGGTGCAAAAAATACTGTAGATAGAAAATAAAAATTAGATTACGTTTAACCGAATAAAATTTCGAAAATCTGTCTTAGTTACATAATAAAAAATCGCAAAACGACCCCCTGAAAAACCCTTCTGAAATCAAATGTGCTGAATTTTCAGCGGTAACTACAAATTTTCTTTTACAAATTAAACATCCAGGCTAGTGGTTTATACGGCGAACCAGGTAGTTTTTTTAACTGATTTATATATTTCCGATAATCGGCAAAAAAGCAATGAGAAAATACAATTTACCCTTTTCTGATCAAGTAAAATATGCGATTTTCAACTTTAAACCTTAGAACTTTGAGCGTGACGATATTCATTTCAAATTACGATCAGTCCTCGCCTTAAATTAAATTTTCATACAAACATCGTTATTAGGTGAACGTTCCTCGGTTTCCAGGACGTGCAGTGGAACGACATCGACTACATGCGGGGTCGCATGGACTTCACCTACGACACGGACAAGTACGCGGGGCTGCCGGACTTCGTGCGGCTGTTGCACGCCGAGGGCATGCACTATGTCGTTATCATCGGTGAGTTGCTGACGAACTGAACGAATGAGTGAACGTTATCGATTTGGGAATTTGAATTTATTAAACGCCAACATCGCTTGCAAAAGACAAAAAATCTGTGTCCAGATCATTTACATCACTCTAATATTTTAAATTAGACGCAGCGTAGGCAGGCCTCCCGCTAGGTGGACCGACGATATTGTGAACGTCGCGGGCAGCCGGTGGATGCAAGTGGCGCGTTGTCGGTCGGTGCGGCGCTCTAAGGGGGAGGCCTATGATCAGCAGTGGACGTCTTCTGGCTGATGATGATGATGATGATGAATATTATAAATGCGAAAGTTTGTGTGTAAGTAGGTAATGCTATGTAAGTGTGTTTGTTCCCGTTCAACTCTGTAGCGGCTCAACAGATTGGAATTAAATTTGGAAAGGAGGTAGCTTACACACTGGATTAACACATAGGCTTTTTATCCCGAAAAAATATTCGGTTTCTGTGGAAAAGCGGGTGAAACCGCGAGGCGCAGCTAGTGAATTTATACATGTAACAAAGTGCTGTTTACATCTGGCTGGGAAGATGTTGCGGTCAAGTGCGCGATGGCACCCATAAGTTTTCAAGATCATTACATCTATTGCTCTGAAGTGGATTATATTTTATTTAAAATAACTTGTTAAGAGCATGTCGGGCCATGCTTAGCAGGGTTCCGTAGGTGCGTAGGACGTTTGAAGTATTTATCAGTTTTTACCGCATATCACAACAAGTCATTATCACGTTGCCCGAAAGAATTTTAAAAGAAAGTCTTTACTAAGATCTATCAACATGGAAGATTACAAGTTTCCGAGTACCATAGTTTAGAAATGGCAGGGAGGCGGGGAAGCATCTTTGACGGCCCATATGTCGCAAGCGGTACATCTCATAAAAAATGGCGTAGGAAACCTTAACTTTAAAGACCTATTCAATGATACGCCATGAAGTACATACTCCAAGTTTCAGCTATTTGTAAACCGATTTCACAGAAAGGAGGTTTTCAATTCGATTGTGTTTTTTCGACAATGAAATTGTTAGCTATATCTAAGGCCTTCGCGGCCTAAACTATGGGTTTAACTATGGTATGGTACAAGTTAGTACTACTCACAGACCCGGGTATCGCGGCGTCCGAGAAGGCCGGCTCCTACCCGCCGTACGACCGCGGGATTGAAATGGACATCTTTGTCAAGAACTCCACCAATCAACCCTTCGTAGGAAAAGTGAGTCGCCTATGTGCAGTACACATACAATATACCTATCTAAATAACTATTGGACATTTATATTTTTGGAAATTCAGAATAATGAGTTTAGTGAGTGGATACAGCAGAATTAACACCAATGTGTTAATGCACTTAACTCTATTTAGACCAAAATGTCAGTTGGTCACACACACCTACACTTAATAACTTCACTACTGTTACTTACTTACTTACTGTTACTTACTTACTTACTCTTACTTACTTACTTACTGTTACTTTCTTACTGTTACTTACTTACTTACTGTTACTTACTTACTTCTTGTTACTTTAATAACTTCTACACTATCCATATTACAGTTACCGCTCATAGCGTAGCTTGACTAGGCGATCGGCGATCACCGATGTTGGTGACCACGAGTGAAATCTGCTTTAATTATTTCAGGTGTGGAATACTGGCAACACCGTGTTCCCCGACTTTACTCACCCGAACTCCACGCCCTACTGGGTTGAAATGATGACCAACTTCCACAAAAAAATACCTTACGACGGCGCTTGGATCGTGAGTTATAATATATCCTAACCAATATTATAATAAAGCCACAGTGGATAGATGTTATAGTCGCTGTAAAAATCGACTGTGACATAGTACAGATTTACAGATGGAATTAAAAATAAAATATTTTCAGGCCATGTACGAACCATCCTGTGACTGACTGACTTAGGTACAGACAGAGAGACACCAGAGTCACAGCATTCCTTTTTACCATTTAGGTATTTAAAGTCCCATAATGAAAAATAAACAAGTAATATTTTTTAAAGAAAAACAAAATACCCGACTGCAAAATGTAGCCTATCTCACTCCAGACGTAAAGAGGAATCCAACGGCAGAATCAGTCAAGCCGTTTAGACTACATGAGGTACTAAACTGTTCATCCTTACCTGACAAAAAAGGTAAACAAGCTTCTCTTTCTCATTAAATCGCCGTTTTCTTTCACAACCTACGCACGCACTATAGGCCCTGGTTACATAAAAAACACGAATGCAACTTTTTACACACGAATATCAACGAAATTCGTCATATTTTCACCATATTTTGCATAAATACGAAAACAACACAAAATAATCCTATCGTACTTTGCGGTTAGCCTCTACAGTCCTCTACAGTCTATGGATTTTAGTTTCGATTGTTTACCTTTTTTGTCAGGTAAGGATGGACAGACTGTATACGAACACAGACATCCCAAAACCGTTACTCTCCTTGTGCAGTCGGGTGAAAATGTTTTCGTTTCAGGACATGAACGAGCCTTCGAACTTCCGTAACGCGTACTCGGACTGTGCCCCCGAGCGGGTCCCGTACATGCCCGCGACCCGCAACCCGACGCTGCACGAGCACACGCTGTGCATGGAGGCGCGGCACTACGCTGGGTCGCACTACGACTTGCACAACTCCTACTCCATCACTGAAGCGGTCGCTACTAACTTGTGAGTCGATGACCCAGAAGTAACTAATAACAGGTTTTTTTCTTTCTATCCATAGTTGTAGAAGCAACCTCTCATATAAATATACAATAATTAAACAAAATGCGTATCCGGAACAGACTCAAATTTTACATTTTGCAATATCAACTCTATTTGCGCTACGTTAGAGTCTATTTCAGATGATAATTGTAAGCACGGCAGTGAGTCGTCATCGACGATAATGTATTATAGCTCAAGCATAAATGCTTTTCTCTATGTTCCGTACCTCCAGACAGTTTAATTTAATTTAATATTGATTCAACGTCAGCAAATTATACCAAAATCGATTTTATATTTATTTTATGAATTATCTCCGTCTCTTCCATACTGAGTCTCGTAACATGACTGGGCTATGCATTACACACACATCATCACGTCAATATGATTCGACGAGTCTCAAGTGCTCGTACCGTGTGGTCTTTATTGTGATGATGGCGTTTGTCCACCGCAGCCGTCACCGGGACGGCACCGAGAACGAGATGATGGCGTCGAAGTAGCGATACATACATTTACAATTTTTTAATTTTAGCGATAAGGCCGCTAGTTGTTTTACTAGTTTTAAGAAGATTTTTGTCTTATGTATGTCATCTCTGGTGTGGACAATAAAAGAGTTATCTATCTATCTATCTATATATATACGTCTACGACGAAAGAAACCAGACGACTCGACTGGCCTCATTCTACTATGTCCACCTCGTTTATGCCTACTTCAGGCTGCCGCGCCGCCATGTTAAGGGCTGTAGTTTGTACTCTGTGGTCTGTTGTTTTTTTTTTATGGTTTCCTGTCATAGTCGCCATTTTTAGGGCCGGGATGCTGTAGATGAGCACGTTTATTTTTTAGGTATTTCAAACCCTCTGGTTTCTTAGTCCGTCGCCCGAACGCCGTCATCCGACATCACGTACATACCGCCATCATTGACCGAGGTGATGGCAAGTTTCGAGTAGTTCCGCGCTACCGCTAGAACGCGCCCCGATATCTAAAATAGAACGAACTCGTGTAAATCCTAGTACCTATTTAAAAAACATCTGGTCACGCTGTCGCAACTTCGCATACACAAACATAAAACATACATACTTCTACATAAAACGCTCCTGTGAGGTTATAGTTCACGTATTAGCGGATGAATAAAAAATGCTTCGCATCGCATACGCCTTTTCCAAAGTATAAAAGCAGAAGTAGTCGCCGCTTAAACTTAACCTTCCTTCTAATTTGTTTTTTTCAACGAAAACGCGCCTATCTCGCTCGACAACAATACCAAACTGAACCGCCGAGTTCGGTCGTAGTGGAGATATTGCCGTCACGTAATCTCGTTTCGCGGTGGCGGCGGCGGTGGACAAAAGCCCTTAAGGTTCAGCCAACGACGATACGCGACTGTGAGTCGTATCACCGCGCGATAAGGTTCACAAATAACGGTTTTTCCGCAGCGCATTATCAGAAATCAGGGGCAAGCGTCCGTTCATAATATCGCGCGCGTCGTTCGTGGGGATGGGGCAGTTCGCGGGACACTGGAGCGGAGACATCGTCAGCGACTGGCACAACATGAGGATGACCATACCCGGTGAGCGTCTAAATATAGTACACGATGCCGTCGACTCCGTTCCATCACTCACTTTACCGAGTGTGCCCTAAAACTGCGACCAGAACCAGCGCAGGACGGACAGCATCTTATTAAACGGTGAACGTTCTGCGATCCCTAAGCCGCCTGCCAAGCGTGGGAATTATGGCACCCTCCTTTCTAAGGGGGAGGCCTTTGGTCAGTAGTGAACGTCTTCTGCCTGATGATGATGATAGCTCACTTTATTAATCAAATCTGACAGAGTTGAAAATATATACTTACTAGCTGCGATCCGCGGTTTCACCCGCTATTCTACAGGAACGGTTAAAGTTTTCGGGATAAAAACCGAATGTTTTTGCGGGATAAAAATGTGTCTATGTGCTAATCCAGGGAATAAGCTATCACCATATCAAATTTCATCCAAATCCGTTCAGAGTTCAACACAAACGAACACACTTACATACTTACTTACACACAAACTTTCGCATTTATAATATTAGTGTGATATACTGAGGCCTCTATACATTACCTGATCCGGAAACATGTGGAAGATAGCTACCTATATTTGAATTTTATCGGAGCAAAAAGGACAATTATCTAGCTATCATCATCACAAAAATCAGATCAGGCCCGTGTGGAGACATTCACCATTATTACCGGATTACTACCGGAAAAATTCATGGCAAAAACCACAAAATAGCCAAAAATGTAATGAAAAAATATTTCCTACTAGAAAAATATAAAGAATATTTGGGGCGTGCATGCCCGGACAATCCTCAATGTGATAAGTAAGTGACAGTTAATTGTTGTCAATATAAAGATGGGGAAGAAAGGTTCTTGAGTGGCGACCACGAACCGGAAGACGAAGCGTAGGCAGGCCTCCCACTAGATGGACCGACGACATTGTGAAAGTCGCGGGCAACCGGTGGATGCAAGTGGCACATTGTCGGTCGGTGTGGCGCTCTAAGGGGGAGGCCTATGTTCAGCAGTGGACGTCTTCTGGCTGATTATGTAATGTAATGTAATACAAAGAAACTTAAAAAGATTGCCCAGTACACAATCTTTAATTATAAGATTAAACTAAGCATGATTGTTGTAAGAAAAGGAGGGTTCTTCTTATGTTCTCTTGGCGAAAGGGGGGGGGGGAGGCTAATACTCTGCAGTGGGCTGAATAAGCTGCCAATGATGATGATGATGATTGTAGATTTTTTGTAATACTCATAGTAATACAGTTTACATTTTAAAAAAAAATATATTTTTTTTAACCTACGCAGGACGTCAGTGCAGCGGGCTTATGCTTATTCGAGATGGGGCGACATGCCCTGCACTGACTTCTTGCATGGGGTGTATTGTGCATTTCCCCGCCAGCCTCTACCCGAGCTAAACCGACTCATGTGTTTACCATAAATACCATTCCATGCGAATTCCAATGGGTTATTAACGAGGCCAAAAATATATAATCATCATCAGCCAGAAGACGGCCACTGCTGAACATAGGCCTCCCCCTTATAGCGCCACACCGACCGACAACGCGCCACTTATATCCACCGGTCGCCCGCGACTGTCACAATGTCGTCGGTCCACCTAGTGGGAAGCCTGCCCACGCTTGGGCTTCCGTAAATGTATATATTCAAAAACAATTTGGCGTAAAGATATATGCGACCCGCTCTGTCAAAAGGATTTAAGTAAATAGTGTCGTGTTCCCACAGATTTACTGAGCTTCAGTGTATTCGGGATCCCAATGATGGGCGCAGATATCTGCGGGTTCGTGGGCAACACTACAGTGGAGCTCTGCACGCGCTGGATGCAGCTCGGGGCGTTCTATCCCTTCAGCAGGAACCACAACTCGGATACGGCACGAGTGAGCTTACGTCTTTTTTTTTTCTTATTGACCTTGGTGACGAGCCGAGCGGGTCGCTCACCTGATGTTAAGCGTCACGCCTGCCCATAACAATTCATCCAGAATTTTGAACTTCAACAGTTCAAAACCATGTGCGGCAATGCACTGCGCTCGTCACCATGAGATATTAGATGTTAAATCTCTTTATGCCCAGTAATTACGCTGGAAACGTTGTCCTTCGATCCGGAACACAGTAATGATTGCACATTACTGCTTGGCGGTTGAATAACTGGAAAAAGTTGTGGTACTGCCCCAGGCGGAATCTGCAGAAGAGCCGTACAACTACCTATGTGTGGGGATTATGGCTTTTGTACCGCACCTTCGCCAGTTATTCAACCGCCAAGCAGTAGTGTGCAAATATTAGTGTGTGCTGGAATGAACAGCACGTTTCTTGTGATGTTACTGAGCTAAGGTTTAACATCTTATATCTAGCGCAGAGCATTCCCGTTTTGAAATTTTGAACTTGTAAATGTTTGGTGGCACTGAACTGGTAAACAAGCATGACGCTTACCATCAGGCGAGGGACTTGAAAAAAAAAGGTAAGTGTTTGAATATTTTGTACCTATTTAAAAGGATTTTTTTGTGCTTTCGTTGGCTGCAATTCAATAACAAACCTCGCTTCACGCGCACCATGCTATAATATGTTATGCCATGCCATGCTATGTCAAATGGAATATAGCATAACATTAAAATACTTAAAACTTCCTTATTACCCTACTGCATTAAAATACTTAAAACTTCCTTATTACCCTACTGCCCAAGAAGGAAGGTAACGTTTTTAGGGCATTTAAGCATTTAAGTCGCTAGATGGGCTAGCATCGCCACCGTGACAAAATCTTCTCTACTTTTTTGTTTTAAAAAAAATGTTTTTGGTATTCTAACAACTACTTTTCTTCGTCGTATTTTCAACGCAAAAAAATGACACTTTATGTGCCTATAACATTTTTTTATTATATATTTTTTTTTTTTTTTTTTTTAATTTTTATATGTAATTATTATATTATTTATATAATTATATCACTGTGTAATTATATTAGGCATTTGTTGTCTCCCAATGGACAATATGGACAATACGGCGGTATCTATACTTAAGACGAAGGTATAGGCAAAAACACGAAAACAAGGTGTTTTTGGAAACATTTCTGGCGAAAAATATAGCATGTGGAGCGTCGATATTTATACATCCTATTACACATATCTTGTAGTTATTATTGCCGACTCCAAGTACTTGCTGTCGGTTGTAGCTAGCACCAGTGAACACCCACAACTATTTCAACTACTTTGATGTACCGAGATCTAGCATAGCGTTTTTTATGGGTGTTTCACATTCGTTTAGTAGCAAACTCGGACTAGTTATTCTTATAGTGCGTACCTTTTCTGTACCGGGGTATTTGTTTCGAACAGTGATCATTACAACGATTTTTTAAACTAAAAACTATTTGCGCCTACAAAAACGTCGCTCTTCACGAACGTATTGTGCTCGCAAAAAACGATCAGGCAATAGGTGTATTGTATTGTTGCCACCCCGCCCCGCCCGCGGCACGCGCTTTGCGGCGTCATGCCTGAACTTTTCAGCGCCCGTGCGGTATAGTCACAGATGATCTGTGGGTATAGTATAGGTAGATACCTAAGATCAAGCCATTTGGTTTGATTATCGAGTGTATTCTAGTGGTTTAGTATCGAATATTAGTGTCATAAAATAAATATGGGAAATAAGAGTGCGCGGAAACCAAGACCATCAAAGCTGTTTCTAAAACGTCAATCACGCATTGCAAATGCTGCAAAAACCCAACGAGCCCAGCGAATGCGTGATGATGCAGAGTAAGTACTTACCTACCTCCTATCTAATAAATTTTAATATTTGTCTAGCTAGGTAAGTAGGTACCTACATAAAACCTATGTTTTTTTTGTTCGTCGTCGTTGCATGCCTAAACCGTTCATCGAATTTATGTACCTATTACTACAGTAAATGAAACACTCCTTATTTCACTTCTTTGGCGTTGGTTTTCTGAAAACCTTAAAACCCTTTCTTTATTTTTTTTTAGTAAACAAACTTTAACAAACCGAGTTTCATTGGCTTATAATGAAAAAAATATTTTATTTCCATACAAATTTTGGAGGTCCATTTCAAACAATTACAGTGTTAACAAAGGTGGTTTTCCCGCGATTAAAAGTTCGAAAGCGCCGCGAATTTCATGACGCGTCTTCTATAATAAACCGTATAAGTACCTACCTACGTAGTAATAATTTCTCAATTATGTAATTTTTGTGAGGTGTCTGTGCGAGAATATTGTGTGAATTTGATCAGATTAGGGGCCGTTACAGAGACTTATTTGTTTAGTAACGTTATGTATTGTCGCTAGTAAGCTGGTACATTTTGCGGTTGTAAACTCAAATAGTACTGCGACGTAACGTATTTGTTTCGTTCGGTTTATTCGGGCTACTTAGTTATTTTACATGACAAAGTATTCAAAATTCTTGAAGTTTTGCATATTTTTTTTCGTTTGATTGTATTACCGGATTAATAATTGTATTAGTAGTTTGTAATTAAATCTTAGCGATTATTTACGTGCTCTGACATAACAAATTTAAATGTTACAAAATGTCAACCAAGTATGTATAAAGACGAAATTTTAATTTTTTAGGCCACTTCAACACTCTGTGTCTGCAATGGCAAATGACACAAATCCTGTTGCACAGAGTGCTACTGGGGCGCTTATGGAGACATGCAACCTGTAAGTAGTACTGCGACGTAACGTATTTGTTTCGTTCGTTTTATTCGGGCTACTTAGTTATTTTACATGACAAAGTATTCAAAATTTTTGAAGTTTTGCATTTTTTTTTTCGTTTGATTTTATTACCGGATTAATAATTGTATTAGTAGTTTGTAATTAAATCTTAGCGATTATTTACGTGCTCTGTCATAACAAATTTAAATGTTACAAAATGTCAACCAAGTATGTATAAAGACGAAATTTTAATTTTTTAGGCCACTTCAACACTCTGTGTCTGCAATGGCTAATGACACAAATCCTGTTGCACAGAGTGCTACTGGTGCGGTTATGGAGACACGCAACCTGTAAGACACTAATCTTATTGCTGATGTATTAATTTTTGTTGTACTGTGCTTTATTTTAATAATCATTTCTTTAGGCAACTTCTGCAACTCAAACTCTGTGTCTACAATGCATAATAATACGAATTTTGTTGTACCTAGTGATCAGTGTATGACAAAAAACATTGTGTTTTATCCAACAAAATTCAGCATACTAGATTTTATTGAAAGTACATGCTCTAATCGATACACATATTAATAACAGTTTTGATGATATAATACTGACGTTTTCTGTAAAGTATGTTTAGTAAACCGATATTTTTTTATCCACAGAACCCAAGAAAATAAGTTCGGAAGAAGAATAGTAAATGTGTCTCAATTTTTTAAACAGCTACAGCAAATATCATCTCATGGTCCTATGGATTGTGGTTTAGAATCAACAGAAATAATATCAGAAACTCGCATTGGCCTTATCTCAAAATATAAATTGAAGTGTAATATGTGCAATTTGACATTTTTCATCGATAGTGATAACTCAAAAAATGAGCTGGATGTAAATACCAGCGCAGTAGCTGGCGCTGTTGCTATTGGGTGTGGATATAGTCAGCTTACTGAATTATCTGCGGCTATTGGAGTTACTCCTATGAGCAAAAAAGTATTTTCAACTAAAATGGAAGTTGTGAACAAAAAATGGGAGGCCGAGTTACTTAAGTCGATGAATGAAGCTGCCGAAGAAGAGCGTCGTTTGGCTATCCAAGAGGGCAGAGTAAACTCAGATGGTATTGCCATCATAGATGTTATAGCTGATGGGTGCTATGCGAAAAGATCATATAAAAAAAATTATTCGTCATTGTCTGGCGCAGCTGCTATTATTGGAAGAAAGACGAATAAAATATTATACTTGGCAATAAAAAATAAATATTGCTGCATTTGTGCTATAGCACAGACCAAGGGTGTAGAGGCAAAAAACCACACTTGCTACAAAAACTATTCAGGTATCTACATATGTTTGTCTCATTATTAGGGTTCAGTATTCTTTTAAAAAGGTTTTTTTTTTTGGTATACTTATTTGAACTTTCCTTTTTCTTTGTTTCAAATTAACATATTTATAATGCAGGGGCATCTTCTGGAATGGAGTCCGAGATCCTAACAGAAGGTTTTAAAAAGAGCTTAGACATGCACAATCTGATTTATGGAAGATTAATATCAGACGGAGATGCAAATACATATGCAAAAATACTTCAATCAAGACCTTATGATAATTTTACTGTGGAGAAAGTAGAATGCCGCAACCACTTACTCAGAAATCTGTGTAACAAATTGGCTGCGATATCTACTGATACAAAGTACATTTTGAAGTACAGAAAATACATAACAACGAAAAGGATTTTGTCCACAAGAAAAGTCATCGTTGAAGCAATAAAAAAATATAAAAATTCAGGTAATATTACAAACCTTCATCAAGACATAGTAACTGCACCTGATCACGCATTTGGCCGTCATGGCAAGTGTAAAAAATATTTTTGCTCCAAAACGGAAGATGACAAAAGCATAGAAAAAGAAATGTTCTCTAATAGTATTTGGCAAAGGATCAAGCTGATTACGACTCAACTTGCAGCTCATGCAAGAAGTTTAATTTTAGACGTTGACAGCAACTCCGTGGAGAGGTACCATAGCGTTGTAGCTAAGTTTGTGGGAGGCAAGCGTGTAAACTTTAGCCAAAGGTATCAGTATCAAATGAGATGCAATGCTGCAGCTCTATCTTTTAACACGCAAAAACCTTTGTCAATTCTACATAAATCTATAGTGGGTAGAAGTCCACGCAATGAAATAAAAAGGAATGAGGAGAAAAGAATGAAAAGTTTGCAATTGACACAAAAATATATAAGAAAGAAGAGAAGATTATTTCATCCACAAGATAAGAGAAACTATGGTGACGATTGCTTGAAACCAGATATGGATGAAGATATGATGGCGGAATCAAAGAGAATATTTTTGCAAAATTTACAAAAAAACAGAGAAGAAAGGGAAAAAATTAGTAAAGAAACCATTTTGCAAAGTGGAAGTAGCGAATGGCTGGAGTTGCGTCGAAATATTTTGACCGCATCGAATTTTGGTCGTGTAATAAAGAGGCGCATGGATGTTAGTTGTCAAAATATTGTCAAAGACATTTTATATAAAAAATCTATTGAGCATGTGCAGTCAGTCAAACACGGAAAAGATAATGAAAAACAAGCCCTCGATCAGTTGTCCAAACAAGAAAAGATTGAAATTCTTCCGTGTGGATTATACATTGACCCGGACATCCCGTATCTTGGTGCAACACCAGATGGTGTTATAGAAGATAATATGATAGTGGAAATCAAGTGCCCCAAAACGTCTTATACCATTGGATTGGAAAAGGCAGTGGAAGAAAAAAAACTTCCATTTTATAAAAAAAATAAAGATGGTCTACTTGAAATAAACAAAGGACACAACTGGTACTTGCAAATTCAGGGCCAACTTCACGTTACTAGGAGGAAAAAGTGTATTTTTGGTCTTTGGTCTGGTAGTGATCATCCTGTAAAGACTGAAATTATTCAAAGAGATGACGAATTTTGGTCAAAGAAAATGGAGAAAAAATTAAGAGATTTTTACGTAGATTGCTTGTTGCCTGAATTAGTCGACCCCAGGTATACCCGAAAACTGCCTATAAGAGACCCAATCTATATAACAGAGGCTATTCAGCGGAAGCAAGAAAAAAAAGGACCCTCCGCTCCTAAAAAAAGAAAAATGACATTAATTACATGAAATGGTGAATGACAAAGCAACATTATTTTTACCGAGCGAAGCGAAGGTCTCTGAGTTTACTGGGACAAATCGGCATTTGTATGTATGTTTGTATGTTTGTGTGTATATTTGTCCGATGATAACTTGCGAACCGTTGATCCGATCTTCATGAAATTTTGTAGGCAAGTAGATAATTTCAATACAATTTAATACAAATACAAAAAGCTCAAATATGAGCTGAATCGGTCCAGGGGTTGTAAAGATATAGGGGTCGCGAGGTCTCAGTTCGTCGCGAACTACTAGTTTACAAAGCAGTTACTTTACAATTTTTTTTTGACCGAGCGAAGCGAGGTCTCTGACTCTACGGGAACAAATCGGCATTTGTATGTATGTTTGTATATTTATCCAACGATAACTTGCGTACCGTTGATTATGTTAGGGGTTAGGTGCTGGTGATGTGCAAAATGTGTTGTCTGGAAGCCGAACCAGTAACGGCATCAGTATCAGAATAGCACAGTATTGTCATAATCATTAACTGTCATAAGAACCAGGTTACCTACCTATTATTTGTCAGTTCAGCTCAGTGTTCTCATAATTATCACGTTACCTACCTGTTAAATATCAACTCGATAATAATAAGCTTGTCAATCTGAAAATCGCGAGGTCTCAGTTCGGGGCGAACTACTAGTTTTAAATAAACTTGAGGTTTATACTTTAACTATCGTTGTGCAAAATTTCATGCATGTACGTTTATTAATTTGGAAGTTATAAGGCTATAAAGGATTCAGACAGACATACGGACAGACAGACAGACGGATATGACGAACTAATAAGGGCTTCTTGCTTGTAGTACTACAGAACTCTAAAGACTGGCAGCATGGTTACTTGGTTTTATTAGGCGTAACACTAAAAGTTTTAGATTTTCTCCCACAAAAATCATACTCTAGCGATGGTACGCTGCTGTCTGGAATACGCGAGCGTATCGTGGAATCCCTTTTATGCAGTACACTCTCAGCGCATCGAAAGCGTACAACGTGCTTTTACGAGATCATTGGCCTTCTCCAACCAAGGTATTTCCCACAGAAGCCCTTACGAAAATCGTTTACGTTCTTTTTAAATGCATACCTTGCGCGAAAGACGAAAAATCCGCGATCAAACATTTCTCCATAAACCAATCCATGGTTTTTCTGACCGTCCATCTATCTTGAGAGACATTTCTCTACACGTTCCCTGCCAGTATCCTAGGCACAAAATTTCTCGAATTCTAGGTTAAAATTTCTCGGCAATCTGCTAGAACAAATTTGGGATTTAACTCCCCTACACAAATAATATGTCGCACCTATAATGAATGTAACGCTTACTTGGATGATCTTGATGTGTTTAATGATTCTTTAACTGTTTTCAAAAACAAACTAGTAAAGTCTCTAACCACAGATAAATAATGTTTTGATTTATGATGTTTTATTTTAGTTTTATCATAGATAATGTTATATGTTCTAACTAACATTCCGATTATATTATAGTTTACATTTTTTTATTTCCCTGTCTAATCAGTATTTATGGCGAATGTTGTATATGCCTATAAAGGGTGATCATATTAGTTTCATGTACTCACGTAGAAATATATTATAAGAATGTAAAATATGTTCACTGTTGGCGTATCTCAATAAATTAATAAATAAATAAAGACTGGTAAATACTTTAAACGTCCTACGCGTCTACGGGTCCCTATTAATCATGACCCGACCTGCTCTTGACAAGTTTTTGGCTAGTAGGCTTAGGCTAGTTTTAGGCTGCCGACGATGTAAAGCTATACCTAAATAGTATGAGAGCCGCGGGCCGTTTTCTAGGACGATTACGTTCTGAGTTATACTTCTAAAGTTATTATTTAGCTGCTATAGGTATATATAGATAGTCTTGTGACGAAAATTCAGTTTAGTATTAGGCACATCAGCTAATATTATAATATTCAAAAATCAATCATACTTTATAATAATCCAAAAATAAACAAATTTTTCACATTTATAATATTAGTTGAAGTGTGATCACAATTAACTTGTATGTTTTTAAGCTCGCGTACTAAATTTTGATTCAATATTTTTTTTTTAGTTCTCTTCTGAAGAGATGAGTCTCTGGTCATAAAATATTCTGTAATGAAAACATCGAAACAACTCAGTAGGTATCTTCTGAGACGCCGCACCGGCCGCGCGCCATCTAGCCGCATAGACACTACAGTTCGATAGTAGAGCAGCGCGCGGCCCGTAGATGGCGCTCGTGCGGCGCCTAAATGCCCAATTTAATTTTGCACTACCTAGCACCTTAAGGTGCTTCGTTTGAGTCCGCTAGGTAGGTAGGCGCCAAGAGATGGCGCTGTCGTTGAAAACTCAATTGAGGTAATCTGCCCCAGTTTTAATTCACTTTGCGACCTCTTACTATTGTTATAAACACATCTCAAAAATAATAGAGCCCATTAATAGCTGCACTCGACTGAAAATTCAAATAATCTTCAACGCCTGTATGCACGCATGAACATTACGCACACATGCGAATTCAAAACAGTTACAAGCAAATACGAAATTTCGTTGCTCTGAATATCGTCTCGGTGGCCGAAGTCATCAGTTTGATTAGGTAGCGCTCGTGAGGTTCCGGGTTCGAACCCCTAAAATTAGGTAGTATTATTTTTTATAATTTAATTTCGAGAATACTATTTATTTTAATTTTTGCTGTGGGTTTCTTGACAAACAAACTTATTCAAAATTAGTAACGAAACTTATAAAAGTATATATCTACATAAACCTAATATTGTCACACAAATATTTAAAATGCGAAAGTTCGTGTGTAAGTGTGTAAGCATGTAAGTTTTTTTTTTTGTTATTTGGTGACGAGACGAGCAAGTCACTCAGCTGATGTTAAGCTTCACGCTTGCTCATAACAGTTCAGTGCCACCCAGAATTTTGAACCTCAACAGTTCAATACCATGCGCGGCAATGCACTGCGCTCATTACTCTGAGATATTAGATGTTAAATCTCTGTGCCCAATAATTACGCTGGAAACATTGCCCTTCAATCCGGAACACAGTGATGTTTTGCACACTACTGCTTGACGATTGAATAACTGGGTCCCTGGAATAACCCCATATCGGGGGTTCTAAAGGCACCGAGTCTGGTACCTTCCGAACAAATTTTCCACTTTTTTTCGGTTTTTTTCAAATTAATTTCGAATTTTACATACCTAATACCTAATGAAATGACCTAATGAAATATGCAATACCCAAAAATGTTGTGTTTTCCGCGTCGATAGACATTATTCTGCGACTAAAAATATGGATTTTAGACCCGGGTTAGATTAATTTAGTCCATAGTAGGTACTGTTGTTTGTTATTTGTTATTTTGTGTGTACACAACACACAAAACTAACTAATAGGTAGGTATGTAGGTAGGTAGGTTGGTTGCTTGGTTGGTGGCTAGGTAGGTATTATTAGTATAATGTGCATATTTTGATCGCGCAGCACGAAATATTCAAGATTTTCATATACCTCTATCTACCACCTTACCACCTACCTATATAGGTACCATACCTATATAGGCACCTTTTACAAAAAATCTATTATTTCACTAAGAAGGAAGTTTTTCAGAATTTTTTCAATATTTTTCCCGGGATCAGTGAGCGTGCGCGCAACGAGATCATACATAAAAATGCATTCAATTTATGAATTCATTCATTGAATTTTTTTCCCGAAATTTTGCATTATTTTTCCTGGCAGCACTGATGGAGCGCGCACCGAGCCCCATACTCAGAAATGCTGAATTCCAACAAATTTTAGATATGGGGTTATTAGTTAGTCACACCAAAATGCGAAAGTTTGTGTGTATGTAAGTAGGTATGTTAGTATGTAAGTGTGTTTGTTCCCGTTCAAATCTGTAACAGCTGCACGGATTCTAATGCAATTTGGTATGGAGGTAGCCAAATTTAGGTATGGTAGCCTCCATACCAAATCTCATCCAAATCCGTTCAGCCGTTACAGAGTTTATACCGCGGGTGAAACCGCGGGGCGTGGGTAATGGGTAAGAAATCTCGGTACGATATGGAACAGGCTGATGATGATGATGATGAATTTTAAATCTATGACCGAATCACATGCGAATTCAAAACGGTTACAAGCAAATACGAAATTGAGTACCCGAGTTTCGGCATTCCACCTATCAGATCGACTGGCCGAGCGGTCGAGTGGACGGATTTTCATTATGCTTCGTTTTGTAGTGTGTATCAATGAGACGAAGGTCCCCGGATCGAATCCTCATTTGAAAATTACTGTTTTTGTAGATTTTTGTTCCTTTTGTGCTATTTTTTTACAGAATAAGTTATCAAACAACACAACAAACACCACACACAAAACTAACTAACTAACTAATAGGTAGGTAGGTAGGTAGGTTGGTTGGTTGGTTGGTTGGTAGGTAGGTAGGTATTATTAGTATTATGTACATATTTCAATCGCGCAGCATGAAATATCCAAGATTTTCATATACCTCTATCTACCACCTTACCACCTACCTATATAGGTTCCTATACCTATATAGGCACCTTTTACAAAAAATCTATTATTTCACTAAGAAGGAAGTTTTTCAGAATTTTTTCATTTAGGTTATTAGTTAGTCACACCAAAAATAAATATTATAAAGAGGAAAGATTTGACTGCCCGTTTGCCCGCATTGAATAGGCTCCGAAACCACTGAACCGACCCGAAAAATCCCCCCGCTGCTGGGCAGCCTTTCAGCCCTCCTTACACTTCCTTCTTTTCTGCAACTTGACGCAAATAGAAGGGTTCTGCGTGTGCATTATAATTTTCATTCCCTCGTCAAACACCCGTGCGAAGCCGGTGCGGGCTGTAAAGGATTCAAACAGACAGACGGACAGACAGACAGACAGACGGACATGACAAACTTATAAGGGTTCCTTGTAGTACTACGGAACCCTAAAAATGTATAAATGGTTACCTATGTCAAAGTCCTCAAAATATATATTTCGCGAGGCTACGCGGGCCGCGAGCGGCCCGCGGGGCGGTCCTGCAGTTGGGTATGGCTGGATCGTTTAGGTCGACTTGTAAAGTTAAAAAAAAAGGAGGAGCATGATGAAAACGGGTAAGAAACCTCCATACGGTAGCAATTTGGCTAATGACGATGATGATTATGGTTAAAATCTATGACCGATAATGAACGTCGCAGTTTGACGGGTAGAAATCCCCCCATCACCATGAAAATGGGCAAGAAGTCTCGATACGTTAGGAAACGTGCTGATCATGATGATGATGAATTTTAAATCTATGACCGCAAATGAAAATCGCAGTTGGAAGGGTAGAAATTTCCCCCATTGCTATGAAAAATGGGTAAGAAATCTCGGTACGATAGGAAACAGGCTGGTGATGATGATGATGATGATCCTTAAAATCTATGACCGTAAATGAAAATCGCAGTTGGAAGGGTAGAAATCCCCCCATCGCCATGAAAATGGGCAAGAAGTCTCGAATTATATTTTTTATTTATAAATTAGGTAGGTAGGCACTTACGAAACACCTTCGCCATGATAATATTTCAGCCGAGCACGAACACGTTTCGTGCTCTTTTTTGGCCAGAATATTGATGGCGTCTATAGCGCAACGATGATGTCTGCTGCATTCTATTATAATTATGTACGTTATTATTAGGTTACTAGCAGCCCGCCCCGGCTTCGCACGGGCACCCAACAAAAAAATAAAAACCATAATACACACACGAAAACCCCTCCACCCGCGTCAAGTCACAAAAAAAAAAAAAAATTAAGAAAGCCGAAAAGCCACCCAACAGCGAAACAATTTTTCAAATCCGTTCAGCAGTTTCGGAGCCCTTTCAATGCAAACAAACAAACAAACAAAGAATCAAATCTTTCCTCTTTATAATATTGGTATAGATAGATTATTCTATCATCATCAATAGTTGTCGCAACGCACGCGATGTAAAGGATATTTTAGGTATTTTTTTTACATCTTGGGTTACATTATTCGAGTTTTAGTAAGGATCCCAATTTTTTTTTTAAATAAAATATAGTATAGTATAGGGATAGTGTAGCTTCCCAACAGTGAAAGAATTTCCCAAATCGGTTCAGCAGTTTCGGAGCCCATTCAATGCACACAAACAAACAATCAAATCTTTCCTCTTTATTATATTGGTATAGACTATTCTTTCATCATGAATAGTTTTCGCAGTGCACGCGAAATA
Source organism: Apocheima hispidaria (assembly GCA_947579745.1). Taxonomy (NCBI): domain Eukaryota; kingdom Metazoa; phylum Arthropoda; class Insecta; order Lepidoptera; family Geometridae; genus Apocheima; species Apocheima hispidaria. The sequence goes on from OX388157.1 coordinate 13,551,196, forward strand.
CATCATCTTGGGTTACATTATTGGAGTTTTAGTAAGGATCCCTAATTTTTTTGAAAATATAATATAACCTATGTCACCCGGGGATAGTGAAGCTTCCCAACAGCGAAAGAATTTTTCAAATCGGTTCAGCAGTTTTGGAGCCCATTCAAACAAACAAACAATGAAATAAATAAACAATCAAATCTTTCCTCTTTATAATATTGGTATAGATAGATTAGGTAACTAAATCAAACACTGCACTGCACACCGATACCGAATCTCGCAACGTCGCAATTATCGAAGGCCGCGCGCGGACTAAGCCGCGAGGCAAGGATACCTAGTCTCGCTCACACACGCACCGACAAGCTGGCAACGTCGCGTAAACCGCGTGACGCGCGCGCGGCACAACCAGTGTACACGATTTTTGCAAGACGCACGCACACATCAATATTTCACGCACACCATGATCGCATGATTCGCATGTAAAGAACACACCACTACAATCGTAAAATTTGTCGTAATTATTGGGTTGAAAGATGGTATTTCCTAGCCATGAACATTTTAAATTATCGACTTTGCGATACTTAGAGGCCAAATTAGACCTATGTTAAGTCATGCCCAGTTCAAAATCGTAGTAGGACGCCTAAAAAGGCATCGACAGTTTTGTATGAAAGTCGTTTATCCTTAAGTGTGCTAATATAATGTTATGACATGAACATCTTGTTCAATAGCCGCAGGACCCGGTGAGCCTCGGCCCCGCGGTGGTGGAAGCCAGTCGAAAGGCCTTGAGGATTCGGTACACACTACTGCCATACTACTACACGCTTTTCTGGCGCGCGCATATACAAGGGGATACAGTTGCAAGGCCGCTGTTTTTTGAGTAAGTATCATCATCATCATCATCTCAGCCACAGGACGTCCACTGCTGGACATAGGCCTACCCTTAAATTTCCACGAAGAGCGGATGGAAGTGGCTCGCATCCAGCGCGTTCCTGCGGTCTTTATCAGTAAGTATACAAAATGATTAAAAATACAGGGTTGTAAGGAAAGGGTATGCTAAGCCGAAAAGGGCTCATAGTACTCATCATTATGAACAACTTTTACTATGGGGCTTAAAAAAAAATCTGCTGTTCCATAGAAAAATGTCAATGACACTCGACAAAATGTATTTTTTTTTTTTTGTTTATGTTACTCGGTGACGAGACGAGCAAATCGCTCACCTGATGTTAAGCGTCACGCTTGCCCATAACAGTTCGGTGCCACCCAGAATTTTGAACTTCAACAGTTCAAAACTATGCGCGGCAATGCACTGCGCTCGTCACCCTGAGATGTTAGATGTTAAATCTCTGTATGCCCAGTAATTACGCTGGAAACATTGGCCTTCAATCCGGAACACAGTAATACTTGTGTAATGTATGTATTAAAATTAGTCAAGTGTGAGTCGGTCTCGCGCTAAGGATCACGAACTAAATGAAGGAAAATACAATTTTTTGGTAACAGTAGTACGGGTTCTCGGTGCATGAACCCGACTCGCACTTGGCCGGGTTACGTTCTTATATACGTTCTTTGACAATATTTATTTATTATTTATTTATAATTTACTTTCCATTCGGTGGGCATCACAGTTTACGTTAAATTTATACATTTTAGTTATAAGTCGTATAAGTTTTCCGTATTACTATATTTATTAATAGGTAGTTTTACTTTTTTAGTAACAGGGTATAATGTGCGATTTAGTACATTCTGAAAAATGTTACCATTACGCATTATGTGGCAATGTATACTTAAATAAATAAATATCCCTATTCACCCACCCATAGACCATATTCTAAAGCTTAAAAACTAACCTAACATACCATTATTTTTTTTTTGTTAAAAATTGTGTATTGTCTTAAAATAAGTTTCCATTTTTAATCCAGATGGCCAGAACAAAGCAATCTGCACGACATTGACGACCAGTTCCTCATCGGGCCTTACATCATGATCACTCCGCTACTGAACCAGGGCTCCAACACGGTCAAGGCGTTCTTCCCGTTACCGCAGACCTGGTACAAACTGGACGGGGACAGGCTGGGCTCGGGGCAGTGGCTCGACGTCCCCGAGGACAGTACCGTATCTGTTCGGGTAAGTTTATAATGAATGAATGAATGAATATTATTTATTGTCATTCAGTTGCAATTATAACAATTACAAAATATAAAAAAGTTAAGAATGCTTCCATTATGGACTCGTCAACTTGCTGCAATTTTTAACCATGTACTAGTCGTTACCCGCGACTTAGTTCGCGTGGACATAAGAACAGTATCTGTGTTCGTCTTTGTGATATACTCCTTATCCAATTTTATCAAGATCCGCTCAGCCGCTTGGCCGTGATGACGCCACAAACATCCAGAGAGAGAGACAGAGTTAGTTCCTATATTTCGCTAGATGGTGTTGATCCATTTTTGTGAGTCTTTTGATGTTTTGTGGCTTTTATAGAGGTTTGAACATTAGCTGAATAAATACGTAAGCGCCATCTAGTATATTTTCGGGAGTATATTTTGTTGTATGAGATTGTGACTCTTCTCGTATATTTTTTCTATGCTTCCAGATAAGCGTGCTTCATCCTAGACCACTTCATTGCTTGTCATCACTCAGGATGAGATCAAAAGCAAACCAATTCAGAATTAAAAGAATAATATAGTTTATTAATGACAAACGTTTGACAACTGAGAAAAATGTACCTATTACATGTATCAAAGCGTCTATACCCCCGTTTGCCCCCAGGGTGGAGCGATACTGCCGTTACAAGAGCCCCCGGCCCGCGGGCCCGTCACCACCACCAACACTCGGTCCGGCCCCCTGCAGCTGGCCGTCGTGCCGGACAATGAGGACAACGCGCGAGGGGAGATCTACTGGGACGATGGAGATAGTCTCAGTATGTATAGAAACTGACAAAAGTAAAAGTAAAAAGTAGTAGTGTGGTGAAAGTGTGCGTGTTGTGTGTAGTGTGTACTTAGTGTAGATTCTGTAAATAGAGAGACGTTTTATTGTTCGCACCAAATTTTATGTACATATGAAAAGGAGCCTAAAAACTAGTGTAGCAATTGACGGCCTTATCGCTGAATGCGATCTTTTCCAGGCAACCTCAGGATGGAGAGGATTCGGAAATAAAAAATCATATAAAGTTTTTATTATGTGAGGAATCAATTAAATTATAGAAATTACCCTCTTTAAGAAAATTCATTTAATATAACTGAATGAGGAGACGACGAAGTAATAAAATAACCTATAATTGTAACTGTTCAGTGTGACCCAGAATTTTGAACTATTTTGTTTTAATAAAACGGGAATACTCCCATTAAATTGAGTCAGTTATTCCGACTATAGTTTTCGGTGACCTTTATCGAGGAATGCTATGAGCGTGACACGCCGACCTCGTCTTGCCTTGCACCGACTCAATTTAACGTGAGTATTCCCGTTTTATTAAAACGAAATGTGCCAAAACCACGTCAGTTTTCAATTGAAAAATTTTGAAAATCATGCGCAGCAATTAACTGCGCTCTTTTTTATTATCTATGTATTCTATCTTTTATCTGGTTCCCATGGTACAAGCTTGCTTAGTTTGGGGCTAGATGGCGCTGTGTGTGAAAAACGTCCATCAATATTTATTACATAAAAAAAAAAAAAAATGTAGTGATACCCTTATTTCTCCCATTACAGACAGCTACCAAGAAAAGAAGTACAGCCACATAGAATTCTACCACAACCACACGGAGTTCCGTACCGCGGTCCGCTGGTGGGGCTACGGCGTGCCCCCACTGGAGAAGGTCACGTTTTTCAACCAACCTCCCGTCAAGTCCGTCAATATGAACGACCAGATATGCAAGAAACCTTGCGAATTTACATACGACCCGACCAAGAGACTGCTCGAAATCACCATAAATGTGTCACTCGATAAACCCTTGACGCTGACATGGGTTTATAAACCCAAAATCACGTTTAAAACTGGCACGGCCTTGCCTGGTTATGGATGAATGGTTATATTATAATAAATGTGAGATATAAGTGATAGTTTTAAATATACGAATATTTGCGAAAGGGTAACCCTGGTAGATGACATTGAATTTTGAAAGCTATTTGCTTAGCGATGGAGCCCTAAAAACTCAACTTATGAGTGATACAGCGGCCAAGCGAGTGACACATTTTTTCAAATGTCTTTTCTTTTGGTGTCGATTCTGTTGTACCATTTTTTAAACTAAACTAAATTTGACCGCTCCAAAATTGCTGCCATTTCTCACGTATTGAAATTAAAAGAGACGCAGATAATTTTAGTCCTGTCATAATAGTTTAGTGAGTGGCACAAAGGAATAGACACCATTGTCGCCAAAATGTATAACTGAAATGGAAAAAAAAAAAAAAATGGTTTACGTTTGACCACATCCCAGACGGACTCTGCAAATGAGCCCTACCACTACATATCAAAGCTCGATAGGGAGGAGCTAACAGCTTTTATTCCCGGTGATTTCTAATTTGTTACCGGTGATTTCTAAAATAAGATAAATATTTTATTCAGCGAAAAAAGACGATAGGTTACACCCAAAGAGAGTGTAACGCTATGTGTCAAGTCACGGGCCGAATTACGCCAACAGCGCCAACGGTGCTAATAACCGGGATGGGCACTAAGAAAAAAATTGGTTCGGGTACATATTGTAATATATACGTTCAGTATATATACGTTTATAAATACCGAATGGTTCAAAATACATAATGTCATAAGTTATAAGCATAAAATACCGAAACTGAAAATATATAACAATGCCAAAATACATAACATTTAATATAAATAACGTTAAGATATAATAGCTGTCACAGCAGCTACAGTTGGAACCAACTGTTATTAATAACAAACTTTTAAAGTTGATGTACTTTGATCATTCGGTATTTTGAACTTATTGATTACAAAGTTATATTATTCTGAACGTATGTATATTTACCATATCTCCCTATTGCTAATAAGAACCTATTGGATCTTATAAGCGCTTTTGGCTATGTTCGCTCAGTAAGCTCATTTGGGACCGCCCACGCTTAATATAAATAATGTATTCTACCCGTCCTAAAAGTGATTATGGATAAATAATACAACCTAGTAGACAAAAATCGGTTAGTGTCTAAAAATTAAAATATAACAATCGTTGTTTATTTACTAATATTCCTTGTTAGATTATAATTCAGAGGATAAGTTTCAGCGGAAAACCAGCGCTGGTTGTTCGCAACCAGTATTATGCTGAGCTACCTTTTTGTGGCGGAAAGTAATGTTGTGTAAATTAATATGATAGTACTTTTTTTGTTTTTGTGTATGTGTTTTTCTCAACAAATAAATATATGTCTATTGTCTATATAGGAAAGAAGGTTAAGATTTTATTTTTTTTGTAATAAGTAAGGGTATCTCTTTTTTTACAACTTTTATTAAAATAATTATAATGATTTTGCCATAAAGCTTCGAGATTACTATTTTGTGATGCGTTTGGTTTACCAACGTCTTTATTTTTATTTTGAGCTATTTTCCTCATTATGATTGCCATTTACATTATGTAACATTGAATAAGTTATTCTCTGTACAATTTTATTACGCTGTTTTAGACTTTCGTGGTGGTTTACTACATTACTATGAGTACTCACGGGAGTTCACGGTGGTCTACCCGTGAACATGGCGCATGCAACTGTGCCGAAATATCGGGAACTCAACAAAAATAAAAATCGTGGTAAATATCCTGTGAGTACTAATATTAATTTTATTACGATTAGATATTAATGGTTATTAACAGGGATTAAATATGAAAATTTGCCAATTATTATCTTTGACGTTATTAATTAATATTGAGTACAATATTGTAAACTAATTATTCGAAAAAAAAACATGTAGTAAGTATAAGTAAATGAAAATTTTACACCTTTATATTTTATATTATCCATCTTATTCTTAAACACTCGATAAATTATTTTGTCTCGCTTTCGCGCTTTTTTCGTTTTCGAGACGCTTTCAGATCATTTTGTAGCACAAAGCATAGATTAACAGAATTTTGACACCAATCGGCCATAATGCCAAAAGCCATAATCCCAGCTCCTAGTAAAGATTCCACCACTTGGCTGAAGCATGACCTGGACTGGACCGTGGCTTAAATTGTTGACTTGGACTACGTCTGGGACTTAGTTTTATTTTTAAATATTATATTTCACTTGAAATATTACAACACATAACACTGGCTTAACTAAATACCATGCGCCTGCCATGGCATGTGTGGAGCAGAAACCAACTTAGAGCATAGATAAGCTTATCGAGCGTTTCTGAATAACAGCATATTGTTTTTTTTTAATGCTCAGATAATAGTTAGTCGTACTTACCTAGCTATAAGCATTTACGATTTTATATTGTGGTTTGGTTCAGGTCATAACCTTAATTTTTTTATTTTTCTATTATTGCTGAAATAGGGTTGCCAATCGACAAATTGGTATCTATTGTTTTGGTATTTTGTATGTTATTACAAAATTTATGGAATTTCATATTTTCGAATACCTTATGAAAAGGTAAAAGCTATGGTATAAGCAAGGTGTGGTATGGTATGGCTACCGCATTTAAGGTTACCTACCGGTCAATCCTAATATACATACAACTCTGGTGATAATTGGATCACATAAGGATCTACAAATTTTGATTTGATTGGTACAAACAAATTCGAAATCCGTGACAGTTCTGAGCTCGGGCTCCATTTTTTAATAGCTCGTATGATATCGCCTGTATCATTCGAAATGACCGACTTTCGAACGAAAACCTAAACAATAGTCGCATTTTGTTTTAATAAAACTCACGTCACGTTAAATTGAGTCGATTATTCCGACTATAGTTTCGATCACGTTCGGTGACCTTTATCAAGGAATGCTAAGCGAGACACGCGCGCGACTTCCTTGCACTGCGGGCTGCGGCGTGACGTCATCGACTACTCTGCAGGTGCGGGGGCGGGTAAAGTATTGTGATAATAGTCGCATTTTAGAAATAATCATATCACTCGCTAACGCAAAAAGAGGTTTGAACCATTCGAATTTGCTTCTATCAATAGAAAATCAGAAATTTCGTGCGAAATTATACGAGCGATTCAAATATAAAATAGCTCCTGAACTAAAATCGCAGATCACACTAGATACCGCATTACGAGATTCGTTATTCCTACAAAGTCACCAAAGTTTGAAGAAGGCGCGGGTCGCGGGGAGTGCAACCAAGCGTTCTCATTGGCTATCTCAAGGTTACGCCTACTCGCGCCTAACAATCAACCAATCAGAGTCATTTCTTATAAGTGTATTTAGACTGATGCGTAGTGCGCTTCGAGCGTCCTGAATGCAGAATGTAGGGTGTAATCTGTGACTAAAATAGTTGTGCTTTCATAAAACTTGGGTGTTTATTGAATTTGCTATCTCTAAGCATATACTTACTTAATTACGTGTTTAAATTAAACAAGTCATAATATTTGTATTTGTGTTATTTGACCCACGTCGATATGGATATACATATACATGAAAATGGCTGAATTGTTTTTAGAACCGCGAAGGAAACTTTTTCAAAAATACCAACTCAAAAGTCAGTCTGACTGTCAGTCTGTAGATAGCTTAGCGGATACGTCACGACGACACGACTACGTCGCTAAGCTCTAAAGTCCTCCATCCATCCGTCCTCAAGTCCGCCAACATAATAGAGAGGATGCGACGTAATTATTAAATACTAGCTGCGCCCCGCGATTTCACCCACTATTCTTCCGGGAGAGTATAAGCTGATTCGAATGAAATGACATTTGGTATGGATACCTCCACACCAAATTTCATTCAGTTAATTCAATGAAATTTGGTATGGAGTTCAGCCGTTACAGAGATGAACGGGAACAAACAGTCAAACACACTTATACTTACCTACTTACACACGAACTTTCGCATTTATAATATTAGTGTGATTACGACAGATGACGTAATTTTTCAAGTATAACATAGAGATACAAGATACTAGACATACTGGATAGGTATACATTTGAGATATTTGACCATAAGCCATACAGTGCGACCAAACTTATAAGTACCTAGTAATAGATTGATAAGTTTTTTAAAGTTATCTGGAATATTTTTCAATGAAATTCACGGAATCCTTATCTTTGTACTTACGAACAGTAAATGGTGAAGAAGCATAACAATTAATACGTGCCTACCTATCATGATATTATTGTAATACATAGGTAATTAATTAGCTTGCCTAGTTTAATTTAACCGCAGACGTATTTTTTTTATTTTTTTGTGGAAGTGACGCCTTTTATATTTAAGTTTATCTATGGCCAATAAATATTTTAAATGAATCATTTGCCATAAAACAATGTGATACGAGAAGTGAGGTGAGGGATGCCAAAGTAGAAACTTATGTTTACCAATATAATTGTAAGGGAGCACTTCAATAAAAATAATACGCACATTTCTGTGGTTTTCTTTTTTTCAACAGAACTTTCAATAACAGGTGTAGGGCTCGTATCATGACGGTCTTAGTGCGATTATTGTTGGGTGCAGCCTTAGAGGAACACAGGCCTACGGCCTTTCGGGACGGTACCGAGTTGATCCAATGGGTTCACCAGCGGGACGTCAGTGCAGGACTTATCGCCCCCATCTCGAATAAGAATGGGTTCAGCCGCCGCTGCACGATCGAGAAACTTATCCCATTTTTTTTCATTTAGACTATTAATAAACTGTTCTTACTGGTAGTTGAAGCGTGAGGACGTGCAAGTACTTCGTCACACCCAGGTCACAGATGAATAGAACTGTGACCCAGGTGAATCACAGGTACCGTACCCCGTCGCGGGATAAGGTTCACAGTCGCGCAGCTGATTCTATCAGTCATCGTAATAGCAGTGAGGACTTCACGCTAGATGCCCAGCATGTACAATAACCCTATATTATATTACTTCTTGTTCCATATTATAGAAAACAGTACTTCAGTCAGGTTTGTTAGGCGTTTAGTGGCTTCCACTGAGGAAGTTAAACTAGACTTGATGGTTAAAACCAAATAGTTTACGAGTTTGACCACTATCAAATCAAATATCCAGAGCAAATCTATTGAATAAGGCTTTCATATAAAAACTCTCTCGCTGAGATGCATGTAACCATTTTTTAGATTCCCTGTTAATAAAAAAACGTGTCACCAAACTTCGTTGATGGTCTGAGCAGGTTTATTTATGTCTGTTGTAATTGTAAGGGAAGCTTGCGTTGAAAGGGTTCACACCTTAGTGAGTAAACAGATAGATAGTAAATAGATATTGTAAACAAGATAAACTCGAGTAATGAGAATAACATTATGCAATAAAAAATATATGTTTCCTAATGTAAACTAAGAGCAAAGTTACGAATAATTAGAAATAAGACAAATATTTAACAACAGTCTCTATTATTTAAAACTAACATAAAATATGACACCAACATAACTTATACGTTTAAAAAGCCTCATTTCACGTGTCGTGCTTCTCAACATCCGTCTTCAAAAAGGTCTCGTACTTTTCCTCAGACATCAGATCCTCTATTTCTTCCACCTTTGTTAGCTTTAATTTGAACAACCATCCTTTATCATAACAGGATGAGTTAATCAATCCCGGTTTCTTCTCCACTTCTGAGTTTTTTTCTGTAACTACACCACTGACTGGTGAATATATTTCGCTCGCTGCTTTAACACTTTCTAGAGCGCCGCATTCATCGCCAGCTGTTAACTTTGTCCCTGGGTCAGGTAATTGAGCGAAGACAACGTCTCCTAGAGATTCTTGAGCGTATTTGCTGATACCTACAGTTCCTATGTTTTTATCGACTATGACCCACTCGTGTCTGTCTGTAAATTTTCTGGGTGCTTCAGAGCTGTATTTGTGGTGAAGCTCGCAGTAGGTTTGCCTGATATTAGATTGGAGAAGACAGTTTCTCAAGAGGTATTGCTTTGTTGCTTGAAAGAAATATCTTTGCAAGGCCATTTCTGAAAACAATATACATTGGAAAAATTAAGAGGCATATATTTCACAAAATTAATATTCAGTTCCAGAAGAATTTAATTCGCAATTTAGCCTTTCTACAACAAAAACAGATAAGTGCGAGACCTGTCATCATAGTGCATTATATATTAACAAAATTACATGGAATGCTATATTTCGTTTCCCAGCCAGACATTGCAAAAACCTGGGAAGGAAAATAAATAACACCAAATGAAAAAAAAAAAATTAAATTCTAATTACATAAGGTCAATATTCTACAAGAAATAACCAAAGTCTGTAACCCTTTGTCGACTAGACACCCATAACATGAATGGACAGAAAGTCAAAGCAGTCGATTGTTGTCTGGGAACATAACTCTACACACAAGCAAACTATACTGCCTAATCTACTAATGCCATGCAAAAAAAAACAGAATGGGTATGATTTTACTTTTTTTGTACGATAATTGTGGCCTAAAGGAGCAAAGGAGCAGTAGATAGACTACTGGTCCATAGAAAGATGTATGTACCTTTATTAAGGTTCAAGGAATAAGATTGCTGCAGGACCAGAAAGAAGCCTTATTAAAATATATTCAAATGAAGTAATAACACAAAAACTTTTAATAACAAATTCAGAAATCCGAGAAAAATACCTGGAATTATTTACATATGAAACAACACCGTTTGCACTAATTTAACTTAGAAAATACTTGCAAAGAATTAAAAGGCAGACAAATAATGATTGAAAAGGTCAAGCATTTTATTTACTCAGTAAACGGAACAAATAAGACATTACAGATAGGACTCAGTAGATAATACTTGAACTTTGTTTATCTTATTAAACACAACATTGGAATTATCATTGTATAAAATTTAGATAAGAACTAATTGAGAGTGACCACCTTTCAAAGTTATAGTACTTAAATGCGAAGGTAGGTATGTTTTAATCTTAATTTTAAATATTCAAATTAGTTATTAAACATTTTGAAGCATTAAAGTAATACTACTGGATAGATTCAGAAAATTATATAAATAATATGATTAACTCACTGTAAAGCACCGAAATTACTGTGAAGATGTCAGACAAACTTGTGTTAGTTCAACGTTACTACCAGAGTTATATTTAATATTTAAATAATTTAATAGAAATTGTAATCGACCGAAGAACACAGAATTTTGTTTTTGAGGTTAAGGTTATCAATATCATTTCGTTTCGTTCAGAAAAGCTTCGATCGTCAAAAAGACAAAGGAGAGGTGCGCGGTCCGAATTGTTATAACAACGCTCATGACGCCAACGGTCAACGGCCAACAGCGCACTGCTGTGTACCTCTCATCGTCTGAGTGCGCCAACACACCTCTGATCCAAAAATACCTGGCTGATGTCTGATTTAAGAAGAGTATCCTTAATCCTAGCATATTTTATCGAGCACTGTTATCAAACAAACGGACCGTCCCGTAAGTGCAGTAAGATCCCTAACACACGTGAAAACTACGGACCGCAGGCTAAGAAATATAATCAAAGACCGCTGAGAGTGAAATCGGGCGAATAGTCTTAATTTAACTGTCTGTTAAATTAAAACTATTCGTCCTTCAGAATTCGCCCAAAATTCGCAAATTAAGTAGCAGTAAAATTCCGCGAAGCGTTTCAAACCGATGATGCAAGCTTGTTTTGAAAGCAAACTGTAAAGACGATATTTATGAACGAAAAATACAAGTGTTGCGATTTGAAGGAGTTTTCCATAATAATGAGGTATTTTCCAAAAAAAAAGTTTTACAATACTTACTAGATGGCGTAATAGTCATAGAACTTTATCTGTCATTATCAATGAGGCGTTTTCCAAAAAAAATAAAAACCTGGTAATAAAAGTGCCCAATAGTTGGCGTTAGATGTAACTTGAACTTTTGCTGTCACTGTCGAGATATGAAAGACAAAAAAAATTACGTGTGCCTTTCTTTTTCTCATATTTTTTGGCTCCACATTTGTATTTAGACAATTTCAAGTAATGTAACTATGTATTTGAATTATTACAATAGTCGACACTGGCTAAATACACAACGTGTGGAGCCAAAATTTAAGATTTAAAAATAAACATAAAATATTTCGACAGAATTGACAATGACAGATAAACCAATAGGACGCCATCTAGTAAGAATTTTAGTTTTTTTTTTTTTTTTGGAAAACGCCTCATTCTGTCGAAAGATATATATTGTATTTTTTTTTTTATCTTAAATTTTGGCTCTACACGTTGTGTATTTAGCCAGTGTCAACTATTGTAATATGTCAAATGAAGTCAAATATAACACAATATTTTTTTCTTTGTAGTTATAGTTTATTTATTTAAATTTAGATTATAATATAGTCTATATAATATTTTTAAGTTTTTAGGTATTGGCTAAATACATATGTGGAGCCAAAAAATACGAGAAAAAAAAAGGTACACATACATTTTTTTTGTCTTTCATGTCTTGACAGTGACAGAAAAAGTTTAAATTACATCTAAAGCCATCTATTGTGTACTTATATTACTAGGTTTTTTTTAGAAATCGCCTCATTATCAAAACGTTTACGTTTCAAAACGTTTATATTCCGTTCCACATTCAGATTTCACTGTGACATCGTTCCTAATATGAGTTCTTGAATTCTTAACTAGTTTTATGATAAAACTTACCACACCGGCACCGATCGAAAACATTCCGCAAGCGTCCACGCCTTAAGCCTGGAGTCTGGGACGCTTGTGTAACTGGTATGGTAACATTACATTGTCATCTCTTCTACTACTGACAAACAAAACAAAAGTCACACAAACATTGCTCTAGCCATGACTGAAAGATGTCAAACGAAGTTTACAGAAAAATTTGATAATCATAATTTTATTATTTATATTGGTATTCTTTGCACTTCTATTGCTGTTTTATATTTCTACAGGTATTTGAAGATACGATACATTTTCTGACGTTCCTTCTTTACTATGAAGAGAGTATATACCGATCTATGTGTCGCTTTCGTTTCCAGATTTCACGTCACTACGATAGCCTTTAGCTATGGGTTGGGATGTCTGGCTTGTTATTACGGCCTCAATTCAAGTATACTCCACGACCAAGTAGATAAATTTAAGTGCCATTTCGCCGGTAAGCCGACTGATAAGGAATTAGAGGATGACCCAAAAAAGGTGAGCTGCAGTGTAAATTAGTTTTCTACAGTTTCTAAGTATTTTGGTATTCCTGAGAAAAACGTCATAAATAAAAAAGGCTTGGTGTTGCAATAAATAGGCGTCCTTTTACATTTCGGAACATTCCGGAACATTTAACATTTTGTCTTATTTAATATATTATTAATTTACAGAAATGTAGTGCCTGTGGGTCCAAAGAATGTGATAGGCATAACGATGGAGTGTCTACGGAGCCCTGGGTAGGGCTGCAGATACACAAACAGCTGGACCAAGCAATAGAAGAGGTGAGTTAGCATATTTAAGAAAAGATTTATGCTGTGCCTGCGATTTTTCATATTTCATCCTATATCTGATATAAAAAATAATATCTTGTCTTGATTACTGCTGTGGAGGTAGTAGGTAATAGTACCTACTACCTCCACAGCAAATTATATCTAAAATAGTTTTTCATTATATAGCTACAAAGCACCCTGTGATTTGGACAATCACATGGTACCATTGTTTTACAAATGGACAGACAAATTTAGCCAATATCCCTTAACCCGTGCCCAAGCAAAAACTACATCGATTAGTTGCTCTGTTGCTGCGTGCAATAACTTTCGAATTTATAAAATAACCAGCTCCATCCAGTAGTATCACACACGCCAGATAATCCAAGCAACCAAAATATAGGGACTTTGTCACTCTCTGGACTTTAAGCTACACCCATGCAAAAATTGATGTCGATCTGTTGCTATGTCAAAGAGCATCAAACCACAGTCACATTATTATTTGTAGGGATAGCAAGGAATTTATATACTACGAGTATATAAATTCTTTGAGGAATAGTAATTATATATATTTTTTCTCATATGTTTTGGCTCCACTCATTCTGTATTTAGCCAGTGTTAAGTTTTGTAATATTTCAAGTGAAGTGAAATCTTTCACAATAAAAACGAAGTCTCAGTCATAGTCTAGGTCAAGTAATTATGTATGAATGACTTGGTAAAATAATTAAGTAAAAATTACTGTAATTTCATCATCTTCCTGGGTATTAGACACAGACTTAAGTCATTTTTATTCAAAGACATAAATCGCAAACAGGTGTATTGACTTGCATACAAATGATTCACAATATTCTAATTAAAGGTAATCAACCAATTTGCATTGCGTGAAACTGTTAAATTGAGTATAACTGATAATATTATTAGCACCTGGTACTTAGCACCTTGTTTCTGTGGGAAATTACTTTTACTACGACTAAGACTAGCCAAACTGATTCTATATCCAACCTGTAGTGTCTTTCTGCTGCTGTATTACCGCATCTAGTACAATCATCATCATCAGCCAAAAAACATCCACAACTGAACATAGACCTCCCCCTTAAAGCGCCACACCGACCGACAAACTGCCACTTGCATCCACTAGTTGCCCGGGACTTTCACAATGTCGTCGGGCCACCTAGTGGGATGCCTGCCTTCGCTGCGTCTTCCGGTTATCAGTCACCACTGAAGGACCCTTCTTTTCCATTGGTTATCGGTTCTTCGAGTGTTGTGGTGTGCCCAGTACAATAGAAATCTTTAAATTTATTATATAATTTTTATTATTAATTATATTACTGTTCGATTAGTTAAAATACATTTTGTAAAGTAAAAAATCAACAATTGTTTCTATTGTAGAATAGATGCAATATTGCATCGGAAAGACACTACAGATTGGTTAATATCGACTCAGTTATGCTATTCTATATAGTATAGCATAACATCTGATGAAACAGGAGTGGAACAGTTATGCCGCCAACCCAAGGCCGTGCTCTGTTACATTAAGGAGCTGGGCTGGTTTGGGTAGGATGGCAGCGGGGTAAATGCACAAAACACTCCTAGCGGGACGTCAGTGCCGGTCTTATCACCGCTAGTTAGAATTTAGAATTTAGACTCAGTTTGAAAATGAACTTCTGCAAAGTAACACCTGAGTCAATCCTAAAAAAATACCTTTGGACTAGTCACTATCAGCCTCATAGGCAGCTTCCTAACAGGACTTCGCTTGCACAAAGAAAGATGCCATTTTGTCACTCGACTGTTGTTTAAAACATGCAACTGTGCTGAATATTGAAAGGTATGTATGTACTCGACGTTATGAACAACTTTAATGTGGGACCAACCATGAATACGCGAAAAAAAAAAACAGCTGTTCCATACATTTTGTCGAGTTAATTTTCATTTTTCTATGGAACGAATCCAACAACATCTCACTCGTCAAAATCAGTCAAGCCTTTTAGGCTATAGGACGTCATATAGGATTACAAAAACGTTCTTGCATACATACTTACATACTCCCCAAAAACATTACCCTCCTTCTAGGGCAGTCGGGTATAAAGAACAAGCCCTTTTCTAAGAATCAACGCACAGACCAAACCGCTTATGATAGAGCTTTAATTATATATTTTTTTCTGAATTATTGGGATGTGAAATTTTAACCCAATATCCCTCCTCAAATGGTCAAGGTGAAATTCCACCTCTTTAGGGTTAAAATGGACCCCCAAAGCTTGTATGGAAATAAAGCCTTTTTGTATGCTAAGCAAATGAAAGTCGGTTTGTGTACTAAGCATAAAAAATAATTTAGCCTAAGCGAGCAAAGCCGTGCGGACAAGCTAGTTCAAGATATAAACAAACTTAAATTATGTTCATCTTTAAGTTTAATTGAGCGCTATCAACAAGCTGCCTTGAGGGTTTTGTAAATCATTCAATTAGTATTAATACAAATATATAAATGAGTCATTGTATTGTATCCTTCCTCAAGGAGTCCTTTGATTTATTTATCAGGTGACAAATACATACTTACAGTATCTATGTGTTAGTGTGCTAAATGACCCTGTACACACACAATAGCCCAAACTAGACGTCAGCGTAATCTCTGAATCATCAAAATTATTACATGAACTTTTAAAACAAGATAAGAATTATCTAGATTGTTAAATAATATCAGAAAAGCTTATCAAGTGCCCTTTATGAATCATAAATACGTACTCGCACCACGTGAAATCCGATGAACCGTTATGGAGCGAAATAGCGAATAATCGTGTTGCGTACAAAAATTATAAGGGCGTATACCCATCGGTTAGCGGGGCGTAACTCATCGGATAGCGGGGCGAAATTCATCGGATAGAGGGCGTAACTCATGGGATAGCGGGGCGAAATTCATCGGATAGAGTGCGTAACTCATCGGATAGCGGGGCGAAATTCATCGGATAGAGGGCGTAACTCATGGGATAGCGGGGCGAAACTCATCGGATAGCGGGATGTGAGCACTGAATACTATTGGGGTGCCTTTCCACTATGGCAGAGTGTAGAGGAGATTCGCAGGAATCGATCAATCACATTGCGTAGAAATCCACATCTCGTCTCTGCCCCGCTTCAATGGAAACTGTTATAATGGAGACGAGTACAATCGGACCAAAAAAAATTATAATTGACTATAATTAATTGGGACAACACAATGTATTGCGGTGTCCCGATAGTACAGTCTTTACTATAGTTACTTAATTCTGTACTATAAGTACAGACTTAATTATTCTAGAAATTATTTGTTTTTATTTTTTAGAAAAATTTAGAAGCCAATCAAAGAACTGTTACTCTCCCTTATGCCCGGGTGACACGAGGCTAGTTTTTCAAACCAGGACAGTAAGCTATAGTGATTCTGGTTTTGTATATTTAGAACTAGCTTCATTTCAAGGCAAGTAAGAAATCCACTAAGCTAGCGTCTCAAGCTAGAATAGTGTAACAGGGTGAGGATCTATTTTTCGAGCTAGTCGAACCCGAGCGGGCCCGTACCAATGAGTTCTTTGGAACTTACGTACGGATATACCACTGGCTTTACGGTGAAGGAAAACATCGTGAGGAAACCTGCATATTTCCGGAGAAGAAATTCGATGGCGTATGTGAATCCGCCAATCCGCACTGGGCCAGCGTGGTGGATATGGCTTAATCACCCTTCGAGGGTAGGTTGATATCCCAGCAGTGGGATGTTTAAAGGCTGATATAGTAGTAGTGACTAAGCACCAGTGATGATCTGGCATCATGTAAACAGCACTTACTCAACTACTAGTATGACCAAAGCCAAACACTAAAACTGTTAATCTCCCCTCATTGTTCCAGTTCTACAACACAATACTAGAGCAGTTCATAAACTCGTGGTACTGCAAGATCACCCTGCAGCCGTTCTTCGTGGACGAGCTCCGGCACCAGCTCCGGCACGCGTCTGCAAGCTTGCTGCAGCGGGCTCTGAAGGTGGGCCCTATCTATAAGTTGTCAGTTTTATATACAGCTTGCCTTTGAAATAACGCAAAATCTGTATTAAAAGAAGAGTGGCCTAAAGGGAGTGAGTAGGAAGATATGGTCATATACGATATAGTAATAGTAATCACTCAAACTCCATGAAATAGGCATCCGTGGCTAAAACACACTAATATTATAAATTCGAAAGTTTGTGTGTAAGTGGGTAATTATATGTAAGTGTGTTTGTTCCAGTTCTGTTCCAGTTCAACTCTATAACAGCTGAACGGATTTAAATAAAATTTGAGGTAGCTTATACCCTGGATTAACACATGGACTTTTTATCCCGGAAATATATTTGGTTTCTGTATAATAGCGGGTGAAACCGCGGGGCGCAGCTAGTATTAATTATGACATCTATTCTCTCACAGATAAACTACTCGGAATTCATAACCAGCCGCCTAGTGCCGTGCGCTCTCCGACACTATACTGTATACAAAGATGGCCGCCACCCCAGCACACAGCAGCTGCACGTGGCAGCCAGGTCGAGGAAATCTGAGCTGAACTACCTGAGAGCTCTAACCAACGAGCTAATGCCGAGGGTGTTGAGAGAAGACGAACTTAGGAACCCGTAAGTTTGTTAACAATAGAAGTTTTAGGGTACAAAGATAGATGACAATCCTTGAAGGTCCGTGTGCACAGATCACACCCTAGATTCTGCATTCAGCGCCTAAGTAAAGTCTAAATACACTTATAAGAAATTACTCTGATTAACCTTGAGATAGCCAATGAGAACGCTTGGTCGGAATCCCCGCGACCCACGCCTTCCTCAAACTTTGGTGACTTTTTGTAGGAACAACGAATCTCGTAATGCGGTATCTAGTGTGATCTGTGTCCGTGTGGTATTGAGTGAGTGTTTTCGTAGTATTTCAATGAGTTTTGTGTATCTAATTTTAAAAGGCTAAAGTAGTACATTGTTCCTCGAGGGGAGTCAGTGACCGATTACCAACGAGGGTTGTAGTTTGAGGACTAATACACAGAAATGGGAATCACACTTTCTTCTAGTGATATACAGGGTTATAAGAAAAGGGTATGCTAAGCCGAAAGGAGCTCATAGTACTCATGATTGTGAACAACGTTTATTATGGGACCAACCCTGAATTCGAGGAATAAATATCAGCTGTTCCACAGACAAATGTCAATGACACTCGACAAAATGTATGGAACACTTCGTTCTTGTATTTTTTTATCCTAACTAACACTAGTAGTTCGCGCCGAACTGAGACCTCGCGACCCCTATATCTTCACAGCTCCTGGACCGATTCAGCTCATATTCGAACATAAAAATTGTATTGAAATGAACTACTAGCCTAAATTTCATGAAGATCGGATCGACGTGTCGCAAGTTATCGTCGGACAAACATACAAACATACAAATGCCGATTTGTCCCAGTAAACTCTGAGACCTTCGCTTCGCTCGGTAAGAGAAAAATAACTCTTTCTGGATGTTTGTCGCGTTATCACGGCAAAATGGCCGAACAGATCTTGATAAATTTGATAAGGTTTTACTGTGTATCACAATGATGAACGTAAATGATACTTTTTTTATGTCAACGCAAACGAAATCGTTGTTAACGAAGTCATTTATAGTTTGAACAGTAAAGAGCTATCTAACAGTCTGCTTGCGACTAGATACAGCGTGATACTAATACGATTTATAACACCATTATTAACATGTATTATCACACTAATATTATAAATGCAAAAGTTTGTTTGTAAGTGTGTAAGTATGTGAGTGTTTTTGTTCCCGTTCAACTCTGTAACGGCTGAACGAATTTGAATGAAATTTGGTATGGAGGTAGCTTATGAACTGATTATTCAACGGTTCCTGTAGGATAGCGGATGAGACCGCGGGGCGCAGCTAGTTGCAGATAAATTATTTGATTGATTGATTAAGAGCACACTACAGAAGCAAGACTTTTGAAGAATAGGTATTTGCCAGATCTGATGCTGTCGCGGTATACCGGAACCACCGAGCTCCCGTTGTGTGAGTACACTGAGCATGTGTGCGTGCTCGCGCCTCCCCAGAATAGATAATAGTGTCCTAAGCGTCTCCTCGCAGTCAAAACGTCGCCTAGCTGGCTCCTAATACCGCTGACTAGTTGAAAAGTAGTAATAACTTTTTCGTTTGTTTCCAGAGTGTTCAAAGTCCTAATACGCGAGATATTCTCCGGTTGGGTTCTCCTCTCCATAACGGACGTGCTCGCCGACCCGTACATACTGAACACGCTGATAATACTCGCCACGGGACACGAGAAGATGGCTCAGCTGCCGACCACGCCCGATTACAAGGTAACTTGCATTACACCGAGCTGCGGGCGAAGCAGATAGGAAGAAAACTATTAATTACTAGCTGCGACCCGCGGTTTCACCCGGTTTATTATTCAGGAACGGTTAAATTATTCAGGATAAATAGCCTATGTATTATTCCAGAGAATAAGCTATCTGTTGGAATAATTAGAAAAGCTGGCTGGTGAAGAATGTGAATTTAATCTTTTAAGGAAAACAAATATGATTTTTTGTAAAAATACGAACTGACAGATCGGACATCAGTCACGTAAAACAATTCTAATAATTTAAATAATTGTCAGAACCTTTTTGATTACAACAACTAGGTCGTAATACAATACTACCTCATACCAAATTTCATCCAAATCCGTTTAGCCGTTACAGAGTTGAACGGGAACAAACATACTGACACAGTTACACACAAACTTTCGCATTTATAATATTAGTGTGATAGTTTTAATTTTATAAAATGTCAGTCCTTAGAATTGTATACAAAGCAAATAAAAGCTTGTTATTTCTTAACTGAACTGGACTGATTTTGTGAATGCTCTATAATTCTATATTCTTGTTTTTACATAATAAAGGAGATAAGCATTGAAGATGCTGATAATTAAAAAAAAAAAAAAAAATTAAAAAAATATATTTTCAACATTCACATAACTTTTATGGGTACCATAATCCCAGTTAAGGTTACTGTTACAGTTACCAAGTTAAGCCTGAAGGATCGTCGTTTTCCGCAGGTCGAATTCCTAGAAACTTTCGCGCGTCAAACGGACTCCATCTACCTGCAGCGCTGCAAACTCCTCAAAATAGACCTGGATCTAGTGATGAGCGACCAGGAATACTTCTACGCTTTCATGCAGTACCTCAAGCCGACCACGTACATCTATCTACTGCAGTTTTATAAGGACATCAGTAAGTCAAAAGTGGTAAAAGTATTTCCGTGTAGGCAACCTCTCTCAAAACCAATTCCTTTTCAAAATATTCAAATTTCAACTTTCTGGCTATTAGAATAAGGTTTCAATTTCGATGTCTCGGTGCGGTGCCCCATTAGCCCAAAAACGGTTTCACGACCCCACGATGAGTAACTGGCAAAAAACACGTCGTGGTAGCCCAGTGGGAGCACGCTCGCCTCATATTCATGGGATCGCGGGTTCGTACATGAGCGGGCCCGTACCAGTGAGTTCTTTGTACGGATATACCACTAGCTTAAACTGGCTTTTCGGTGAAGTAAAACATCGTGAGGAAACCTGCATATTGAGAAGAAATTCGATGGCGTATGTGATTCCGACACCGTACCGTCCGTCTGTCACCGATAGATATATCTTTCAAAGTTTGCAAGCTCAAGTGGCAATGGGCAGGCCGCATCACTCGAAGAACCGATAACTGATGGGGAAAAAAGTTCTTGACTGGCCACGAAACGGAAGACGTAGCGTGGGCAGGCTTCCGATTAGGTGGACCGATGATATTGTGAAAGTCGCGGGCAACCGGTGGATGCAAGTGGCCCGTTGTCGGTCGGTGTTGCGTTCTAAGGGGGACGCCTATGTTCAGCAGTGGACGTCTTCTGGCTGACGATGGTGATGTGAATCCGACAACCCGCACCGGGACAGCCTGATGGATATCCCATATCACAGCAGTGGGATTTCAAAAGGCTGATGCAGAAGAAAAAGAAAATGTTTTCACCGTCATCATCCTCACCCAGAAGATGTCCACCGAACAAAGCCTCCCCTTGAGAAAGGGGGTGGAGCGTGAGTGGATTATGGCAATCCACCCACGCTCGGAAATCGCAGAACTCTCACCGTTTACTAAGAGGTCGCTGCTGCCCGCTCTCCGGTGGATCTGGTCGCAGTTTCACGACGTACCCGGGTCCGAGTTCCACCGTGACTTTAGTACATTCCACAGAATCGTTTCAAACGAAGCTCCTAAACCCGGAGCTGAGCGAGGCGGAGAAGGACGCCCTCCACCGCGAGGCCTGCGACATATTCTCCACGTACCTGGCGGAGGAGAGCGCGAGCCGCGTGCCGATGCAGGCGAGCCTCGCCGAGGAGCTCTACGAGATACTGCACACCGAGGGATGCATCAAACGGTCATTATTGTATAGACTTTACAAACTTAGTATGTACCTATGATGTACCTAATATGAAATTAAGTGATATTTTCTTGACCTGTAAATTTTATAATTTATTAATAAATAATCTGTATCTGTATCACTATACACTGTTTAGGGAACTGGGACTTATATTGAACTTATAGCTGCGCGGCGCTGCGCTCTATACTATGTCGCCCACCGGCAAGTGACCGCCTGAAAAGGGCTTATAGTACTCATCATTATGAACAACTTTTACTATGGGACCAACCCTGAAATCGAGGTAAAAAAGCTGCTGTTCCATACATTTTGTCGAGTGTCATTGACATTTTTCTATGGAACAGTAGGTTTGTTTTCTCGGTTTCAGGGTTCAGGTTCAGGGATTTCAGGTGACTCTATTTCATGAGTCAAATCTTTTTGAATGATTTTTCACTGCAGTTTTTTTTTTCTCAACAATTTTTTTTTTCTTTGTCTGTTCGTCTCGACGTATTTATTTGTTATTTTGTTTGTAGATTGCAGACGAGCCGAGCCCTGTACCAGGCGGCGCGACAATCCCACGCGGTGTTAGACAAAATTATGTTGCCAAAATTCTTGCACAGCGAAGAGGTAACTTTCCTATAAACATAGAGGAGCTTTCCTAAAAGCATAGAGAAACTTTCTTAAAAACAGAGAACCTTTTTTTAAAACAAAGAAACTTTCTTAAAGGCATAGAAAAACTTTCTTAAAAACACAGAAACTTTCTTAAAAACAGAGATTCTTTCTTAGACAGAGAAACTTTCTTAAAAACAGAGAAACTTTCTTAAAAACAGAGAAACTTTCTTAAAAACAGAGAATCTTTCTTAAAGTCTTAAAGAAACTTTCCTAAGAAACAAAGAGATCACTATTCTAAACACAGAGAATCTTTCCTAAACACTTAGAGTAACGAACACATTTCTTGTCACTTGCATACTTAGCTAGAAATAAACAATATTTGCTTTTGTTCCAGTTTTACAGATTCATGATTGGGAGCAGATTGCCCACAGAATATCAGAAGCAAATGACTAAAAAGTAAGTTTGAAATACTTTAACTCACATTAATATTATAAATGCGAATGTTTCTTTGTAAGTATCTTAGTGTGTTTGTTCCCGTTCAACTCTGTAACGGCTGAACGGATTTGAATGAAATTCGGTATGGAGGTAGCTTATACCCTGGATTAACACGTTTTTATCTCGGAAAAATATTCAGTTTCTGTAAAATAGCGGGTGAAACCGCGGGGCGCGGCTGTTCCTCAGTATATCCTAGTTTTCTTTTTTCTACAAAACTACTATGCACTCTGTGTGGACTCGCTTTATTCGTGCCTCGCCCTACATTTTTCACTGTTTATATCAATCGGAATAACATAGGGATTCTGGTACCATTCAAACATCTAAATCGGTTCAGACATTTATAATAGAAATCCACGCATACATACACAAAGCTGAAAAGAGCTCAGCGTACTCATAATTGTATGAACAACTTTCATGAAATAAAATTGCTTATTCTAGGTTTCACATCTATACAATTACATTTAGGTATTATCTTATCCAAGGGTACTATAGTCTATCCATTATGTAAATCGCCTATTGACAGCTCGATGACATAACGTTGTACTAGCGTCTGGCAAATTGTCGAATACAAAAAAATGCGTTCTATTTATTATTACCTTATTACAAGGATACTTTAACATCTTTGTAATACAACATAGTCTTTGTAGTATCTTAATTGGTGTATCCTTTGTAATACGGTATTAATGAATATAAGGAATTTTTTGAATGCAACAATTTATAGACTATATTGATTTAATACAATATGAGAAGAACTGAATGAATGTATTAATTTCGGGACGAAACCGTCAAACATATTTTTTCTATTCCAGACCACAGGAGCGCCTTCTAGCGTCTGCCTTGAAGCTAGGCAACCGTCTGAAGTCCGCCCTCAAAGCGCAGACCATAGACGGGCAAGTGCTGGACCTGTTCACGAACGACGACGAGGAGGGAGAGGGCATAGACAATGTAGATATATTGAAGTATTTGGACTCGGTTGCTGCGGAACAGTCGCTTGCCGGACAGGACTTGAGCACGTACAAAGTCGTGCTGACCAATGTTGAGACTAGATTGGTAAGTATTTACACTGGCTACCAGTGGCGGATTCACAAATTTTCAAGGCATAGGCTATACAGTTTTTGCCGCCCTTGCCTCTACAATTGTCATCTTCTGTTTTGAACTGAACTAGCTGTTTTACAGAATATGGAAGTTTTCTACTCTCGGAATGTGCAGTGGCAAGTGAGAGAGGAAAGTCGTCAGCAAAATTTGTCGCAGACTTCTATCTGTGAGACATCAGAATCAAAACAAAATAGAAACATCTTTTTGATTTCTATGAGGCAGCGGCCATTTCGGTCCCCAAATATGCCGCCCCAAAAATCTGCCGTCCTAGGCTCAAGCCTACTCAGTCTGCTGGTAAATCCGCTACTGCTAGCTACCACTGTAAGGATGGGTTGCAATCACAGATGAATAGAACTAGATACCTAGTCTAGGACGAGCCTAGCGCGCAACACATAAGTTTTATAGGACTTATATAAGACGCCGCCCCAAACATTGAACCTCAGTTCCGACCAAGTGCCAGAGCTGTGCGTGCGTGCGTGCGGCTTACAAAATAAAACGGTTGTTTTATTTTCCTGACAACCAACAGTAAACAAAAATGACTATCTGTGCAGTGAAATTGTGTGGAAAGTCATCCGCGCACTCAAACTACAAAAAAGACGGAATAACTTTTCATCGGTAAGTAAAATAATTCAGTTTTACAAGACATAGCTGAGCTCAGCGTATAATGGACACGTCGTCACTTATCCCTTTTCCTCATTGCGGATATCCCATGCAGTTGTCCCTTTCTGGCGAACGCACGTATAAAGTAGTGTTGTGACTCATTAAACAAAACGCAGACTTGCATTTTCGATGTTCACCATACCGTAAAAGGATTCGAACACTGATGAATTCTAACTAACTAACTAAACTGTACACTCGGGACCTTCTGCTAGGACTAAACTCGACAAGCAACGAAATGACGATAGAATCGACCGGCAGCATCTAGCATGTGCCTGAGACTGTGGTGAGACTAGAGAAAAGAGCATGTCGGGCCATGCTTAGTAGTGTTCCGTAGGTGCGTAGGATATTTGAAGTTTTTATCCGTTACTAGCTCCTGCCCGCGGCTTCGCCCGCGTTTTTCTGGTAAACAATAAAGGCGTTTTTGTCAGTAGACTATAGTATACGTCGTAAGTATTTCAAGGTTATTAGGTGTATGATTCAGTTGTTAATTTCGATACCCGGCTAAATAGATTTTTAGATGATGAATTGAAGTAACTGAGTTGATTCTGGGTAAACTAACATTATTTTTCGGACCTAACAAAACGCGTGATCTCGAGAAAATGTCACATTTTAGAATAACACATTCTATTGAAACGCGCAAAGAAAGCAGGGACCTCGAAAAAAAACATTCCACTTTACAGCTCGATCTCGAAAAATCCGCGAGTGCACGACACTGAGGAAGAATTAGTACTTTAATGGTGTTGTGTAGTAATGTTATGTTAGTGAGTTGAGATTCGAGTGAGTGCGATTACTATGGCAGAGCGGAAGTTCGCTATGTAGGTAAGTACCGATTAATAACGTTGCCCTACTGCCACAGCCTACTGCTTGCCCCATCACTACGGAACGTACTAACTCGGTACAGTGGTGGGCGTAACCTTGATGATAGCCAATGGAAATAATTTGTCACGCTCCGCGCACCCCGTGCTTTCCTCAAACTGTGGTGACTTTTGATCGGACCAAAACCCGAGTGACGAGGTATCTGGTTCATCTGTGGTTGCAATTAATCCCCACGCTCGTCTGGTGGCTTGGGGATCGCAGAACGCTCACCGCTTAGTTAGAGGACGCTGCTGCCCGCCCTCTGGTGGTTCAGGTCGCAATTTTAGCAACGACGAAATGACGGAACGGTTGCCGGAGGTACGACCAACCTCCTGTCATAAGTCTTAAATCTGTTACTCGAACTTTTAAACGAACGTTACTCGGCTTACATAAAAATATAAATAAATCTGGACTGACTGTTATCCGACTCGTTTCTGTAATGAAGAAAAGAGTTTATTTTTAACAACCTAAACCTACCGTTATCTGAGTCGGTTATATCACACCAGAACGGCAGGTTGTCAAAACAAAAAAAATTGCTTCATCATTATCAGCCAGAAGACGTCCACTGCTGAACGTAGGCCTCCCCCTTAGAGCGCCACACCGACCGACAACGGGCCACTTGCATCCACCGGTTGCCCGCGACTTGCACAAAATGTCTTCAATCCACTTAGAGGGTTGCCCGAGTGGGTTTTTCTTGATAATTATAATCTGGGTGTCTTCAAGTCGCGAGTGAATCGGTTTCTTCTAGGCAAGCGTGCTCCATCGAAGGCTGCATCCTCGTTTACCATCAGGCGTGATGGCAGTCAAACGCAAGCCTATAAATAATAAAAAAAAGGCTTGCCTACATTGCGTCTTCCTTTTCGTGGTCGCCACTCAAGAACCTTTCTTACCCATCAGTTATCGGTTCTTCGAGTGATGTGGCCTGCCCATTGCCACTTCAGCTTCCAAACTCTGAAAGATATATCGGTTAAAAGGTTCTTCGACGAATATCCTCGTTCCGGGTATTTATCGCGCAATTAAACTCTCCATTGCCCCCTGTGTTACTCTGAGTTTCTCTAAAAGGCCAGTAGTTAACGGAGTTAGTTAGCGGCGGCCTGCCTGACCCCGTCCCTGTCCCCAGCAGGCGGCCCCGCGGCGCGGCACGGTGCGCGTGTTCACGCTCGCGGTGCACCGCGTGGAGGCGACCACAGCCGCCACCTTCTGGACGGTGGAGCGAAGCGAACACGACTTCCACCTGCTCCGGAGTAAAATGCACGAGTTTCACGGCGACCAGCTTTTGGTGGACCTCCCGCTGCCTTCGAGAAGGTAAGATTTAGAAGTCGTTATACTGGCTACCTGCTTCCCCGCATGGGCTTACTCGTATAGGCTACAGACGTTTAAAAACCCCATTTCACCTCTTCAAGGGTTAATTTTCGAAACATCCTGAGACATGCCTTTCTTTATTTTTGACCGAGCGAAGCGAAAGTCTCAGAGTTTACTGGGACAAATTGGCATTTGTATGTATGTTTGTATGTTTGTGTGTATATTTGTCCGATGTTAACTTGCGAACCATTGATCCGATCTTCATGAAATTTTGTAAGCAAGTATTTCATTTCAATATAATTTTTAAGTTCGAATATAAGCTGAATCGGTCCAGGTGTTGTGCTGATATATGGGTCGCGAGGTCTCAGTTCGACGCAAACTACTAGTTTATGCTAATTACACAAACTGAGATTGGCTTAGCATGACAAAATATTTTATTTCCATACAAATTTTGGAGGTCCGAGGTTTGATCCGATCTTCGTGAATTTTGTAAGCAAGTATTTCATTTCAACACAATTTTTAAGTTCGAATATAAGCTGAATCGGTCCAGGGGTTGTGAAGATATAGGGGTCGCGAGGTCTCAGTTCGCCGCGAACTACTAGTTTAAAATATAATCTACGTAAGTGTTCCTGTTATCATCTCTCATCGCCCGCTTCTACTACGATGTTACGAATATCGTTTCCAGAGACAACAGCCCCCTGGAGACCCTCCGCTACAAGTACGAAGACTTCCTCCAGCGGCTGCTCCAGAAGCGCCTCCTGCAGACCAGCGAGCTGCTCCGCATCTTCCTCACTGAAGACGGGGACTTCTCTATCGTGGTCCAGGTTCGTATTTACATATACTATCTGCTCCACGGTTTTTTTTTACCACTACGCTACTATATGTCAATAGGTGTGGGATCGCAGTACATTGCAATGTCCCATTTAACTCTGGTCATTTTGCGACACTTTTTTCTTGCTTTCAATCCACAGATCACACTCTAGATTCCGCATTCAGGACACGCGAAGCGCACCACGCATCTGTTTAAATACACTTATAAGAAATGACTCTGATTGGTTGATTGTTAGGCGCGAGTAGCCGTAACCTTGAGATAGCCAATGAGAACACTCGGTCGCACTCCCCGCGCCCCGCGCCGCGCCTCATACTGACGTGACTTTTTGTAGGAATCTCGTAATGCGGTATCTAGTGTGATCTGTGTTTCAATCAAATCTGTTCATCCGTCGGTAGTCAAGCTAAAAACAAGACCGTTACCTTTCGTCCAGAAGTTCCAGCACACACATATATACATAACACAAATCGATTGTGGTATATGATTTGATTATTAATGTACTAGCAGCGCCTCGTTATTTCACCCGTTATCATACTAGATCCGTTAAAAATACGGGATAAAAAGTAGCCTATGTGCTAATCCAGAGTATAAGCTGACTCCATACCAAATTTAATCGAAATCCGAACAGCCGTTACGGGGGTGAATGGGAACAAACACACTTACGTACTGACACACTTACTTATTTACACATTTACGTATTTAAACATTTACGCACAAAGCTTCGCATTAATTGACCAAAGCGAAGCGAAGGTCTCAGAGTTTACTGGGACAAATCGGCATTTGTATGTATGGTTGAATGTTTGTGTGTATATTCGTCCAACGAAAGCTTGCGAACCGTTGATGCGATCTTCATGAAATGTTGTAGGCAAGTAGTTCGTTTCAATACAATTTTTATGTTCGAATATGAGCTGAATTGGTGAAGGGGTTGTGAAGATATAGGGGACGCGAGGTCTCAGCTTGGCGCGAACTACTAGTAATATTAGTGTGATGTTCCAGGCGTCGACCCTCAACGCCAGCACCGACCTCGTGAACATATACCAGAGTGTGACGCACAAGCTGAGGAAGGAGAAGGGGCAACACCTGGAGGCCTTCCTCAGGAACTTGCTCGTGTCTTCTGACATGGATCGGTATCAGGCTCTGTGAGTATTTCACTGCTATCGTCATCCATGATAATACCACCACCATATTTTAATAATACGGATGGTGACTATCCTAAGTAATATTATAATTCAGATGAATATAGCCGCAGTCGTATCAGGACCAATAAAACTTCGAGAAATAAATATGAATCGTCTCGAGGAAAAAAAACTTCGCTTGCGCGATTTAGAACTCGCTACGTTACAACTGTCAGTCCATACAAAACTTAAAAAAAAAAAACACAAAAATTATGTCGCACCCGAACGAAGTCGCGGGTACAACCATTTATAAATATAATACTTGTTTGATGATTTTTTAGTAATTTGTAATTGACGACAATTTCCAGAAAACACGGTCCGACGCGAGACGTAGAGGAGGCGGTAGAAGTGAGCGAAGAAGACATCGAGGTCCCGCTCGTGAGAGTGCAAGAAAAGCGGGACATCCGCGGCGGAGTGTTCGGCAACAACTGGGACGTGGACGACACCAGCGTGGTGCGCATGGACGGCGCCCACCAGGCGGCCGTCGTCGGATTCACACAGTGCTTTATGTACTTGTGTAAGTACGAAGTTGTTGAGCGCGACTTTGTTCGAGTTTTTTTTAAGGCGAGGCCTGATCGTGATTTGAAATTTGTATTGTACCCGCTCAAAGTTCTAAGGTTTAGAGTTGAAAATCGCATATATATACCTGCTAGCCTGGATATTTAATTTGTGAAAGAAAATTTATAGTTACCGCTGAAAATTCAGAACATTTGATTTCAAAAGGGTTTTTCAGGGGGTCATTTTGCGATTTTTTATTTTGTAATTAAGTCAGATATTCGAAATTCTATTCGGTTAAACGTATTTTTATTCTTATTTTATACGTGCAGTATTTTTCGCACCTGATTATTTAATCTCGTCGCTTCAAACTAGGCGCTCAAAATACTACTTTTTGTAGTTTCTGCGCTTGGACCTCGCCTTAATGTAATTAGTGGCAAACAAGCGACGGGCCTCCTGACGGTAAGTGGTCACCGCCGCCTATGGACACTTCCAATACCAAGTCAGTGTCAGTGCGTTGCCTACCTTTGAGGACTCTATTCACCCTACGTTTGTAGCAGTTTAAAGCTTTTAAAATTTGCGTAGACTTAAAAAAGTATCCTAAACTCTCTTATTTACTGTTTATCAAATCCTCTTTGATAAACGGTAATTCCTCATCAAATTTTATCAAGATCCGTTCACCCGTGATAACGCGACAAACATCCAGACAGAGAGACAAATTTACTTCCTATAATTCGCTAGATGGCGTTGATCAATTTATGTTCATTTTTTGACGTTTTGTATGGACAGCTGTAATGTAGACAGTTCCGAATCGCGCAAGCGAAGTTTTTTCCTCGAGACGCACGTATTCAGTTTTGTACCTCGTAGCTTTATTGGTCTTTAGAAGCTTTAGAAGGCTTACGGATGTGCTCGAAAGTTAATCGAAAAGTAGTTAATAATAATGTTATTAGTGTCCGTTCAGTTTTGTAGTAAAAAAAATAAATGCGGAATTCCTCCCGCTGCGCCACAAGGCTAGTCGAATGAACCAGTGGTTTTTGTGTATATTCCAGTGACGAATGTGATCCAGGCGCGCGCGCTGGTGTCCCGCGTGGCGGGCGCCGTGCTGGGGCTGGCGCGCGGGCTCGCGGACCGCGCCTTCGACCGGCTGCTGGACTCCGCGCTGCGCCGCCTGCTCTCCGAGCGCACCCTGGCGCACTTGATACGGCTGGGGCATAGTGAGTATAACACACACACACACACACACACACTCCTCTGGTGCAGCGACCTAAAGTAGGCATATCAATGTCCACTCGCAACGCCCCCATCCTCAGTAAATGGCCTGCCCAAAGGACTCTGAGTCTTCTATAAAAAACAGAAAATATCGGAATTCACAGGTGACAATTTGAATTTGACATTAGCGCACACAGTGCACTATCTCATTCTTGTGAACACCGTGAGTACGCTATAATGACGTCACTCATGACGTCATGTGGCTGATAGGAGCCTTATATGCGCATCTTAAACCGACTGTTTGCACCAGGGTTTGAAAATAATCCGATTTTTATAATAAATATCAAAAATCCGATTTTTTTTTATATATATCCGATAAATAGAAATTTTCCCTAGAAAGTGAAAATTATTAAGGCTAGGAGTACCAGGGAATCCCCATTTTGAATTACCTCGTAAAATAAACCTTATATGATAATATAATATAAGTTAAGGTTTGAATTTCAATAAAAAGCTAGCCGTACTGGTAAGTTAAAGTAAAAGGGATTTCCCCAACTTTAAATGAGGTTGCCATTTTGGGAAACAATCTAAATTAGTCTGAATTGTAGTTTTTCGCTACGTGTTGCCAGGGTAAACATTAATCTCCAAATTGTTTAGTTCAGAAGACAGGGAAAAAACAATTGATATATATCTTGATTTATATCCGCTGATATATATCGGCGAATCCTGGTTTGCACGCTGACAATGCAAATGGTAATTATGTGCGCATTTTAAACCGCACTCATGGTGGTTCCAGGTGAGATATTCGGCAAGCGCGCGTCCCCCGCGCGGGCGGCGGCGCGCCAGCGCGAGGCTGCGCGCGCGCAGCTGCTGCGGTGCGCGCCGCCCGCCGCCGCCGCGCTGGCCGCGGGGCTGGCCGGCGCGCTGGACGCCGCCTTCCACCTCCTACAGAGACCTCAACTCAACAAACAGGTGCGTGAGCTCTGCCAACCTGATCCTTTTTTTTTTTTTTTTTTTTTTTTAATTTATTTAATACCAAAAATTTACAATATACATCATAAGTAATAATAATAATAATAATAATAATAATAATAATAATTCTTTATTGACACTTAAACATAAGCCACTTATACATAATTATATAACTTTACTCAGAATAAAAAAAACTACAAGAATATTGGGCTTGAGGTAGCAAATAGTTGGTCACAGAACCTACGCTAAGCAAAGCTTGTGTTGTAGGTTACTGTATACCTTCAGGGTACATTATAGCGCAGTAAAGAATTGAAATTGAATGAAATACAATAGTAATAATATTATAGCTAGTGATTTTATGTGTATGTGCTAGTATGTGTATTTATTTGTGTATGAAGATGCTTTAGGAGAGTGGAGATTTTCGCGTAGCACCAGCCTCAAACGAGTTGGGCTCGCTGAAATGCCCACCCTTTTGTATTAGTGACAGTGTGTGTATGAATGTGTGTGTGTGTGTGTGTGTGTGTGTCTGTGAGTGTGTGACTGTGTGTGAGTGTGAGAAAGTGTGTGTGTGTGTGTGTTTGTGAGAAAGAATGTGTGTGTCTAGCAACCCCGAGAAGCATTAGCTTCATGAGCTCATTATGTGTATTGGGAATATGCCTGCTTGTGTAAATGTAATAGGGGAGAAATTATTAGTACAGTCTGCTATCCTATAACTTGAAGCAATTTTTCTGTGTCCGAGTATGTTAACTGTGATATCCATTCAAATAACACATTTTTTGCTTCGAAAAATGTCATAGTCACAAAGTTAGTAATATGTTTATTAATTTTATTATAAATATAAGGACCCAAGAATATTTTGTGTCTTTGGGCTGATCGTGCTCTGCAATTCATTTCGCACAACACTCTGTCCTTTCGTCTTTTATGATGGCTGGAATTATGAGCGCTTGCACTTTTACCATGTTGCGCCAATGTTAGATGGAATATATAAAGTTGCCGAACCGTGAGGACTTGGCAGTCTTTATATAATTGATTAGTGGGATATAGAAAATGTTTTCTCATAGCCACTTTAAGTACAGCTCGCTGTGCTACCTCAAGAGCCAACATATGAGACGTGGAAGCTCCACCCCAGATTGTGATACAGTACGATATAATAGACCTACATAGAGCATTGTAAATTTTAAAGAGAAGATCACGATCAGCTACCTCTCGCAAGTGTTTAAACACAAATATAAGCTTGCGTACACGTTTACTCAGACTGGCTATGTGTGGTTTCCAGCTTAATGTGTCATCTATGGTGAGGCCTAAATATTTTATAGTCTCAGTTTGCTGTAATTTGGTGCAGCCGCATTTACCGTTTTCAACACAGTTTGTGTGAGCTATTAGTTCTACGTTAGCCTTTTTACTATGTGGATATGTAAACGTCATGTACATTGTCTTATCGACATTTAAAGTAAGAAGGTTATTTTTCAGCCACTCCATAACCCTTTTTAGTCCTTGTTCAGCAAGTGCCTGAGCCTCATTCCAGCTGTTCCCAACAAAGACTAAAGCGGTGTCATCGGCGTAAGAGAATATTTTACCGGAGTTTAATGTTAAATTACACAAATCGTTCACAAAAGCAAGAAACAGAGTAGGGCCCAGTACACTACCTTGTGGCACTCCATAATTAACATAAGCACGATGACTTATGACAGACCCAACTTTAGTCCTCTGGGTTCTTCCCGTCAAGTAGTCCTGCATGAGTTTTAGGGTAATGCCTCGTATACCCATACGCTTCAACTTTTTCAGAAGAATAGGAATAGAGACAGTGTCAAACGCTTTCGCTAAATCCAGAAATATTGCAATAACTTTCTTCTTTTTATCTAAATTTTCTACAGTAAATTTTGTCAGTTCAGTTACAGCGCTTTCAGTGGATCTACCTTTTCTGAATCCAAACTGATTTGGAGATAGTATATCGTGTGATTCTAAGTAAGATATAAGACGCTTGTTTATTATCTTTTCTAAAATTTTTGAAAGTGTAGTAAGAATAGATATTGGCCTATACTTGTTGACACTGTCCTCACTCCCACCCTTGTGAATTGGAATGATTATGGACGTTTTAAAAACTTGCGGGAATTGACCAGATGACAAGCTTTGGTTGCATATATGTGTGATCAAAGGTACAAGTATTGGCGCTGACTGTTTTATAATTTTAGCTGAAATACCGTCGTAACCAACTGCGCAGTCATTTTTTAGTGTATTGATTATACCTATTACTTCCGTGTCATCAGTGGGAACAACACCCATTGAATTAACTTGAGATGGTACATTTGTACTTATTTTTGCGTACATATCTTGTTCATAACTTATATTGTTAGAGTTACCAATAATCTGTCTTGCTAGGTTTGCGCCAACATTTGCAAAATATTCATTTACATGATTAATAGAGTCTATTACATTCGCTTTAATTTTTAGTAAAGGCACATTTTCTGTTTTTTGTTTTTCTGTATGTGTGATTTGTTTTATGAGTTTCCAAGTTTTCTTATTGTTGCTTTTGTTATTGTCAAGTTCAGTTTTTTGATAAGCATTTTTTAGTGTACTTAGTAAGTTGTTACAGTAGTTTCTGTACCTAGAATAAGACAATTTTAATGTAGCATTATTAGGGTTCTGTTTTAGACTATAATGCATCCTATCTCGCGTGCGAATACAGCGAAGTAGTCCTGGTGTGATCCACGGCTTTACAATACGTCGATTACTAGGAACATTAAGTCTGCATGTATTGTTTTGGATAATAGCCATGAGCTTATTAACAAGTAAGTCAGCGGCTTCATTAGCACCAGTTGCATGTAAAACATTTGAGAAGTCAGCTGCTTTAATTTGATCGTAAATTTTGGGTAAGTCTGATTTTAGTATACTTTTTGTAACTTTAAATGAATTAGTATTTTGTTTGTTTTTAATATTTAAAATAATGGGTGAATGATCTGTAACATCTGCTTTGATAACAATTGTGGTACATTCTAATTTAGTTTTTAACATCATGTGGTCGAGACATTTGTGACCTCTGGTTATCAATGTGTGACCAGCGAGGATACCATGGCTTGCAAGCAGCTCGAGATAGCAGTCAGAGTTTTCATCAGCATTGTCTTGCTTTATGTCTATATTCATATCGCCTAGAACTGCAATAGTATGATATTTATTTATATCTCTCAATAACGCATCCAAATCTGAAATGAAAGATTCAATATTTGGAAACGAAGGCGACCTATATAGTGCCACAATTGCAGTACTATTATTACCCGCTTTTATCAAGAGACAGTTTGATTCTTTAAAAATGAGTTCCTCTACAACTACGTCCAGATTTATTTTTGAGTACACTATAATGCCTCCATTTTGATTCAAACAGTTTTTTGTAAATGCTGATTTGTAGTTATTGAGTTGAGGAAACGGCTTGCAATTTTCTATCCAGCACTCGGTAAGTATGACCAAATCACATTGAAAACCTAGCCTACTGAGTAATACTTCGAGCAAGTCAAAATTACGGTTAACGCTTCTAATATTGAGAGAAAGTATCTTAAGAGCCGTATTACCTACGGTGATATGTGACTTACATGACTCCGGATCACAAGTAACAACTTTTGAAATTGTTAGATCATCTATGAGGGCACTTAAAATATTTTGTTGTACATTATCCATGTTCAATGTGAAGTATCTTGGATCGCAGATAAACTTGACAGATGCCAATTGGTATCGGAATCTGTATAAATTGATGGTCATCATTCAATTTTAATAACTTGGAAGTTCTGGTAGCAGACTGTACAATCGAACTGATTTTAAGTGTAGTGTAGTTTATGTATGTTTGTGATACTGTGTGTTTTTGTGAGTAGGTAGTTACATTTAACTTAACTTTATAAAACATATTGTTAATCAAAATTTCTATAGTAATTAAATGACAAGAAAGTTCTTTTAAGCCGGTGGAAGACATATTGTCAAACAGATATATTATGGTTATAGTTTGCATGACATATTCATTTATGTGACATTTCAACAGTTTTTTGGTTTCATATCCTCCAGTTGCTCAAGTTGTCTTAAAACCTAATTAAGGTTTGACTAGATGCTGGTTCGCGATATTTGCAAATTTAAATAGTCTTCTTAACAATATAAACAATGCTATTAAAAAATAAAAAAACATATTTAGCTGAGCGTTGCGCGCAAGCACACAAAACATCTACGCGTCAAAAACGCGGGCATGGAAACCGGTCAGTGAACTCGGCGAAAGTCAGGTTTTTTTTTTGGCCCGTACCGTGACGTGCTTTTTGCGATAATTGTTAGGTTAGGTGCGCGACTGCTTATCGATTCCCGGTGCGATAAGGCTTACGATAGCGCAGCTCGGGAGCTGAAGCTAACGGTCATCGCTATAGGGACTTCGCGGTACAGGTCCTGGTCAGTTAAAGTCAGTTTTTTTTTGTAAAATGGTCAGTAAAATCAGTTTTTTCAAGCATGAAAGCATTTCCTGCTGCTCCTCCGAAACTGTTGTATTCGACGTCATAAATTACATGTTTGAACTAATCATCGAGCTACGATCACAAGTTCAATGTTACTACACTACACTACACTATTTAAGTAAATACATCGTGAATCATACCAATACGACTTCAGGGGGCAGTCCATAAACTGAGAAAGCAATAGATGGCTGGATACGTGTCTCTTTCCCACAGAAAAAAAAGAGGATGGGAAATGACGTATGAAGAAAAAGGTCAAAGTTATAATATTTCTATCCGGTACCGTACTTTTTACTGCATCCTGTTTGGTCGAAAATTCACCTTTGTGTAAACAACAAAACTGTACACAACAAAAGTAATATCATACTTTCAAAATGTCTGTCTGTCAGTTTGTTTATAGCGTTTATCTAATTTTCTTAAATACTCTATCATTTTCTTTTCAGCTGGTGTACAATCTTCTGGACCTGTGTATAGCGGAGTTATTCCCCGAATTGAAAACTGAAGCCATCTCCAAACCGAAGAGTTGAACCCGCGACAACACCTGGATATAACCTCGTTCGTATTCGGACTTTACTCCATATTAGATCAATGATAACTGTGTCATCATCACCGGCCATAACACGTCTACTGCTGCACATGGAACCCTCCTATGGGTGGGGGAGGATGCCAGACTATTTACACTTTTATTAAAATAAGAATACCGATGACAGCAGCAACAGCATTGTAGAAAAACTGAACGAAAACCCTACATTGTGTTCTTTTTTGCATATTTTTTTTTTGTAATTTAAGATTTGAGCTGCTTTTTTTAGCTGATTTAGATGTTTGATATAGCTATTATCCGATACGCAGCTCGTAATAATTCACCATTTGAAAAAAAAAAAAAAAAACGCAAAATAGTATACTCTCGCCAATTGGATCGCTATGATTAAATCGCACGAATAAAGTTTGAGCCCAATCGTAAGCGCGATCAGTAATCAGTTATCTGAGCGGTACAAGTGGTTTTTCGTTCCGCGCCCAGCGAGTTGTGTTTTTAAGGAGTTTTTTTCTACATGCGTGATCAGCTGCTTTTATTATCTTTGCTGGTAGCTATAAATTTTTTTTTTTAATAAACGACTTCAAAAAAATACTCTCCCCACGATTCCTTATCCCATTATCAGAACTGGATTTTGATAAAAATGGGACCCATCAGGAAATACATCCAATACATTAAAAAACAAACTGTTTCGACTTTCGAAAAAATACTTTCGTGGTGGTTTACTACATTACTATTATTTATTATCGGGAACTCAACAAAAATAACAATCGTGGTAAATATCCCGTGACTAATAATAATTAATTAACATAGTAATAAAAAAAAAACTGCGGTAACAACCATACATGTAAAATTCAGTCGAATGGAGAACTTCGTCCTTTTTTGGAAGTCGGGTAAAAATGAAACATAAAAAATAGCTTTTTCAATGTTAACGTCGGCTTTCTTAGTTTAGTAGCAAAGAACTGAAACTAGTGGTATAATAACTCGAAATTCTTAGAACATTGCAGCTATGACGTAGAAAATGAACTCAAATGATCTGACACATTTTGATAAGTATTAATAATTTTTGTAAAGTATTTGGTTTGGTTTTTGTGTTTCGATTAGTTAATTTTCAATTAATCAAAGTCAAATTTCCATATTTTTTTTAATTATTAATAATTAATTTAATCAGTTTCTTCTATAAGATAGAATTACAATTTTTATTCTGGCTTAATGTTTGTACAAATATAAATCCGGAAGATTATGATTACATTAAAAATACACGTCTATTATTTATAAATAAACAGCAAAAAAGACGTTGCTGTCCTTGTCTAATACGTAAAAAAGGAAAAGAAAGAGACAATTTCAACTTTTTACTTGCTTTAAGAACTATACCCCCTATATGCTTGATAAGGTAATATAATATATGCCATAATGCTCTGTTAACTTCTCTCTCCCGAGGAGTGTCGTGCGGGAAAAAGAGACAGCGGACGTTCGAACCTTAATTTTATTGTTTGTCATTAAAATATATTGGATCTCATGTATACGTACGGGAACATAAATACATAATATATTTCAGTATTAATTTATAAGCCATTTTTTTTTAAGTAACAGAGTTAGTAAAATGACGTCGCACAACGTATACAAACACAGGCTGTTTCTTTTTGGATGGCCAACTGCCCAAGGAGGGTTATGTTTTCGCGGTGTTGGAAGTATGTTTGTGTGATCCTATTAGATCTCCTGTAGACGAAACTGCTTGACCGATTTTGACAAGTGCGGTGTCGTTGGTGTCTTTACGTCCGGAGTGACATAGGCTACATCTTGCAGTCGGGTATTTTGTATTTTTAATAATGTTACTGATTTTCTTCGCTATCATCATAAAAGTATGGTTTTATTTTAGCAACATTTTAATTTATTAGAGTTCAAAATCGAAATAAATAAATAAAAAACACATGTGTGACCACACTCTACATATCTGTTTGAAGAAAATACCTAGAAATTTCTATCTTACTCAATCATTTGACTTACAAAGACAACCCAGACCTTATTGTAGTCTGACCTACTTTTAGTGACGTAGAGTGAGAGCGCCATAAGTTGGTATTTGTTTTTTTTTTATGGAAGGAAGTATTTAATTTAAACATGTATATTCGGTGTGTATATATCAAACTTCAGCTTTATGTGTGTCGTTGTTGGTCCGCCACGCTTGTATACATAGTTGCTCATCTAAAAAGAAACTGCACACAGACATGTTTTTTTTGTAAAAAATATTTGTGTGTTTTAGGTAAAAAAAATAAAGAGACTTATAGGGTGGGAATATAGTACATAATTATTATGTTCGTTTATTTGTTTTCACGTCACTTCTTACGTCCTAAAACTTTTCATCTGTGAAAAAATACATTAGATAAAAAATATATTTACACAAACTTAACTTTTTAATTTTATACATTTAGATTAGTTAAAAAACATACAAAGTCTCATGAACTCATCGATTG
Source organism: Apocheima hispidaria (assembly GCA_947579745.1). Lineage (NCBI taxonomy): Eukaryota > Metazoa > Arthropoda > Insecta > Lepidoptera > Geometridae > Apocheima > Apocheima hispidaria. Next base: position 13,590,195 of record OX388157.1, read on the forward strand.
TTCGTCTATTTAAAGCAATATATTTAGTTGTAAATATTCATATACTTATTGTAATAGTATGAAATTAATTATATTTTTGTAATTTAGTTTAGCAATACGTTTACGAATCCCACGGTTGTATGCATTGAGAATACTAATGTTTTTTTGTATATTTTCAATGTAGATAATGGAACACGAAATAAATTATTTTGATTATTCACTTACTCGATTTATTTGTTTAAGGACGCGCTTACGTCATATATGCTCTCTCGCTCGCACAATAAAATAAACATTTTTAATTATATAAGACTAGCTTCCACGCACGAAATACTAATCAATCGAATGAATAATTCAACTAAAACTTCTTAACTGGTCTAAAGAAAATGTGTCAAAAATATTTTTGGATGTCATCCTCAGTAATTTCATATAAATGAAAATACTAATTCTGCGATAGAGACAGCGTGTTTTACGTAAACGAGTTTTTAACCCATACCTAAAAAGCTATATTATTTGTTCGAGTCCACAAACGTTCCTTCTCTGTATGTTACAAATACAAATTCTTTATTTGGGTGTGCAAATGGATTTAACTCAAAAATTGATTGAATCCACAGGGTCCGAACTAGTAAAAAACTGTGTTTCGGGATCCAGTGGCATCTCCCATTGTTCATATACTACCCTTTAACAAAATAAGAAAATTATTTAATTATATTTAATATAATTTAGAAAAAGCTAAAGTTAACTTATGGAATGAGAATAAATGAATATAATATATTGTGAATATAGCGTGCCTTATCATATTTGTGTAGTGAAGTGAAGTATGTATTGGGAGTCATACTACCCTTTAACAAAATAAGAAAATTATTTAATTATATTTAATATAATTTAGAAAAAGCTAAAGTTAACTTATGGAATGAGAATAAATGAATATAATATATTGTGAATATAGCGTGCCTTATCATATTTGTGTAGTGAAGTGAAGTATGTATTGGGAGTCATCCATAGATCACACTAGATACCGCTTTACGAGATTCGTTGTTCCTACAAAAAGTCACCAAAGCTTGAGGCGTGGCGCGGGTCGCGGGGAGTGCGACCGAGCGTTCTCATTGGCTATCAAGCTACGCCTACTCGCGCCTAACAATTAACCAATCAGAGTAATTTCTTATAAGTGTATTTAGACTGATGTGTGGTGTGCTTCGAGCATCCTGAATGTAGAATCTAGCGTATGATCTGTGGAGTCATCTCCGCGTAGCATCTGCCTCGTGAGAATTAAGCACACGGAGATGTTCGGTAAGTGTATAATATTTATAATGTGTGTGTTACTTACACAGTCTCCAATATACTAAGATCTGGTAATTAAAAATTCAGTATTCCTGTAGTCCATGCCTCGTGTTGGGCGCCTGTACAACAAAATGGCAAATACATTGTGACCCAACACACGTGACAACCTCGGACTCGGTCGGACCTCGGACCTCTATGCCTCGGACGAACGAGAGAATATAAGAGAACAATAAAAGTACATATATCTATCTGTTATTTCTTTGACGTAACGTACTGGCATACAACTTATGGTTAGACGGGGCGGCGCCATACGAGTTGTTGCGTTAGGTGGGTGATGTGGGGGTGATCCATTAGAGAATAATTCCGATATGAATAATAATAATAATATATGACGCTATCTGAGTTTTTATTTATGGTTTTGAACGAAAACAAGATTTGAATATTTTTGTTTTTGAACGAAATAAGTGACAGCAGTGCTGCCAGATATACCATACATTTTACCTTAACGTTTAAAAAAATCACACGGATAAGATCTTATTAGCGTTATTAATAAAGGTGACAATAAAACCCAGAACCTTAGAATCTTTGATTATATGTAGCTAGTCTAATTTTTCTGAGCTGCTTGAAGACATAAAGCGAATGAGACGTAAAGGGCCGAATGCAGCACCTCATGGCACTTTAGCAATTACCAGTGATGTTGTCTACTAAGACTTACAATAATAAATACGAAAAATACAACTTTTGTCGTCCTTTTGTTTCACTTCATCAAGGTCATGGAGTAAAATAAATGTCTCCGCAACCGGAATCGGCAACTGGAACGGTTGCTGGAGGTGTAATTAGACTTAGTCTCAGTCCATGCAACCTGCGCTTTCCTCTAAATGTGGTGTTTTTGTAGGCGAAATGATTTCTGATTGATTGAAACGATGAGCTGAGCTGTAAATCATAAGCTGTCAAAACACCGGATTTTCAAACAACATTTTAGTACTGCCGTAAGCAACAAAAAATAACCAGTTTCGGTCTCCAGGAGAAACTAAGAAAAGGGTTATATGTGAAGGAGATATTATACGCAAAAGGAAGGGTTCCTGTTTGTTATATTCATAAAACCGTTTACCTGACAATTTGTGTATTTTTCCAACTTTTTATGCTTCAGTGCTACTCACAGGCAACACAGCCAAGTAAATGTCAGAGTTTAATTTACAGTGAAAAGTAAAAGGCGATGGGTGTGTTGCTTTGTGTTTGTTTCAAAATTTATGATTTAGTTATGTAGAATCGTAGACGTAGTTGGTTTTTAGTTTTCTTAATTTAGAAATACATTTCCTAATATTATAGGTGTTAACAAATATATTAAGTAGTTAATTTATCTTCTATCTATCGTAATCCCCAAGTTGTTTTGATCGATGGTTGTGTTGTGTTTCGTGATTAGAGCAAAAACAAAAGCTAAAACTCATTTGAAGGACTGTTTTTCTTAACGTGATACGATAATTAACTAACGACATTAGTATAAATGAAATGATCTGTAAAGATCTTATCTGCTGCTGAACAAACAAACAGCAATTTTCCTATTAAAATGGCTTTCGTGAACAAACATAATTATCATGGCTGTGATTACCAAACGAAGTAGCGTTGATAAAAATTCGAAACAACGATGTCGTCGCCATGCCAAAAAGGCGGGATGCGCCTTAGCGAAGCTTTGGACAACATGCAACTCGCATACAACCCGATTACTAAACAGTTACATTTTGTGAGCCCAAAGATTGATAAAACACGAGAAGAAATCGCAGACGACATCGATAAGTTGTCAAAAAAGAGCAGTTTTAGCGATGAAGGTAACTTTTCTATATCAACATGTGAAAAAAGTGACACAAGTGATTCTCCTAAAAGTACATTGCATTGGGGTGGTAGTGTGACCGGACACCACCGTGGTAAAGATGGTGGGTCTTTCTCAAGTACAGTGTCAAGTCTGTCTGAGTGCTCGCTCGGCTCGGCTGCCTCTAAAGATGATGAGGTGCCAGACATCATTTTAACTCATCAGGAACAATCCAAGTTAAAGAAAAAAGGCCTTTCTGGATTTTTTAGCCGGTGAGTAGTCATTTCTGTTGCAAAAATGTAGTTGTTTACTTTAACTTTATATTACAGGTACTTTGCATCTTTTTACTCGTAATTAATTGCAACTAAGTAATTTCTGTAATAGGAAGAGTCAGGAGCCCACGACACAGGTCACCCTAGTGTGGGTCCAGAACACACTAATTTTATTTAGATATTAGCGCCACGTGGTTTCACCCGCTATTCTACAGGAGCAGTATGTTTTTTCAGGATACAAAGTAGCTTATATGTGTTATTCCAGGGAATAAGCTACCTCCATACCAAATTTCATCCTAATCCGTTCAGACGTTACAGACTGTTACACACTTAGATACTTACCTACTTACATACATGGAATTTATTAAGTTCTGTTTGTCATTAACAGAATTTAGTATGAAACTCGAGCCACATTCATGCTCATAACCGGAGCTAGCCGGGATTGCCATTGACAGATACGTCAAGGAAGATGATGATGTTAGCATAATGTTACGGTCAGGAAAAACTATGTTTTTACAAAAAAAAAAACTTGTCATTAAAGCCATTCTTTACTAGGATCAAAAGTCTCAATGGGACCAAGTTTTGTTACAAAAACTTTACAAATCACAGATTTTCCAACAACACTTTTCTCATATTAATAATAATAATAAACTTAAATCATATTTAAAAATTATGAGCTCAGTTCAAATATTACGTATACATCCACTTTAGAGCAACTTAGATAACACAACATGTTTAACTTTATGTAACATGTCACATAACTCTAGGAAGTTGCATTCTGCCAATTTATTAAATAACCACTGACACAAACTCAAAAGAAAAGTTATCTAAAACACATTTCATTACTTAGTGTAAATATATTTTAGTTCTGTGAATATAGGCACAAATCGTACTGCGAGGACTCCGCGTCTCTCTTACAACTAAAATATGCGTACTGCGCAAACAACCGAGGCATCTAAAAGATTTGTGCATACTGCACCATTAAAGTCGGTTCATCCTTACCTATCAAAAAGGTAAACTAAGGTACTTCTCTTTCTCACAAAACCACCATTTTCTTGTAGAATTCACACAACCTAGGCGCGCACTATAGTCCCTGGTTACATAAAAAACATGAATGCAACTATTTACACACGGAATCAATGAAATTCATCATAATTACACTATACTTTGCATAAATACGAAAACAAAACAAAATAATCTGCTTGAATTTTGCGGTTAGACTCCTCTACAGTCTATGGATTTTAGTTTTGTTTGTTTTCCTTTTTTGTCAGGTAAGGATGAACAGACTATACATTCATCTATCTTTAATGAAATCTCTTTAATCAGAGTTTTGGCAGGAATGTTAAAAAATCTTGTTGTGTCATTATATTATTATCCAAAACTTATGTTTTTTTCAATGTTCATTTATTTGTTTATTTATAGGCTGATGTGTCTCTATCACACAGCGTTGAAACTAAATAACTGCATGTCAGTCAAGATTATCTGATCAATATTTAAGATTATTGTTAACGAGTAGAAACAGTGGATCTTCATCCATTAAGTCTCGGTGAGCTGGACAAGTGTTGGCTTTTCGTGTTGTTTCCAAAACTCGATAGAAACCTCTAGTGAAGTATCCACCGCTTTACTGGGTGACTTGGACTTTACAGTGACTTACTTTGCTTGACTTGTTTTAATTGTTAAATATATGACTTCTGTGTGTACTCCATGGCAATATCTCACTGGGGAGCTATGAGTGCAAAGCAGATAATTTTCTTATTTATTGAATATTTATTAAATCCAAATAAAACAAATATCGTTTACAATTAAAATAATTTATTGATAAATTCTTTCACTTATGACCTTAAATTTCAAAATGATTAAATATTTATAATAATAGACTTCTAAATATTGTACCTACATATTATTATATGTTTTGTGCCTAAATTATAAGTCTTTTGTGTGACATCAAATTCAGATTATCTTACAAGTTTACAATGTCCATTAAGCTTGACCAAATTTATCGCCATCGATTCCTACAAGTTCACATGAAATTTCAAACAGTCTTTTCTGGTTATCAACATTCTTAGAGAACTTACTACTGATCCCTTCTATACAATTGCTCACATACAAACCACCCTTTTTGTCTAAGCTTTGGTCGAAACATGTGAAAAGAATAGATATGGCACCTCTTTCTGGGGATTTGAATAAAAGTTTCATTGCCCAAGGGAAGGCGCGTCGAAACAACGTCTTTTCGAATAGGTCTGTGTCAACAATCCCAGGGTGGACAGAAAAACCTCTCACTGGACAGCTGTCTTCTTCCAAAATCTTGTTTACGTACCTCGCTGACATTAGCTGAAATGGAAAAAATAATAATAAGTGTTGATTAAAAATGTATTAGGATGGAAGGATGGATCAGCATAAATATGCTATCTTATTTCCTCATGTGAGATTTGTCATCAGCAAGAAGTTGATAAAGAATATTTTAGCAGCATGGTTTTTAATAAAGAGGAGACTATGGCCTTTGCATCTGTATGTGTACCTAAAATGGATGGATGACGTAAAAAAATGAGGAAAATATAACGGTAATGCTGATATTCAAGTTTAAAAACTTGTTTGAGAATGTTTGCCATTTAAGTTAATTTTTGCGCGGCGAAAGGTCAAGAATTCTCAAAATTATGCAAAATATACCTGGGCTAGTTTAGATTGTGCGTAGGCTGCCGTTGTATCGTAATGTTCCTTCATGTTTATATCCTCAAAGTAAACCTTCCCGGGGTAGTGGGCGCATGACGTCACATTCACAATCCTTGAAGGTCCTTCCACAGCTCCAGCTTTTTTCAATGCTGGCAACAACAGATGTGTCAAATAGAAATGACCCAAATGGTTGACGGCTAATTGTGATTCAAAACCATCTTCCGTCACTTCGTAGTCCCCGAACATGATGCCTGCATTGTTGACTAAAAGATTCACTTCCGGATAACATTCTACAACTTTATGAGCAAATTCCTTTACAGATTTCATAGATTTCAAGTCCAGTTTGAAAGCCCGGAGTCTCTCTCCATTTTCCATTGACTCTGCCAGCTTTTTCGCTTGCTCGGGATTTCTTATGCCCATGACAACTCGCATGTTAGCTTTTAGCAGTCCTCTAATAACTTCCGTGCCAATTCCGCGTGCCCCTCCGGTTATAACGGCGACTTTTTGCTTTGCATCTGGCAACACCACTCTGTTCCGTCGTACGTTCACCAAGTCATCGATTAGGCCGCCGACGCCGGCGCCCTGCATGTCTATGGTGTGTTTTAACTCACTCAGGATGTACTTCAACGGTTTGTGTCTATTGATGTACCAGTAGATTGCCGCTGCGGTGGTTAGGACGACAGCTGATGCTATTACCACAGACATGTTGATCAGAGAATGAAGGAAAGGCTCACAGTTCAGGTTATGTTATCGTCCGTCTGCCTCGACGCGGCGGCTGGACTGGCGCGGCTTGCTTTCACTCCGCTAGATACCGGCGCTTTCTCCCGATGTTTGCGTTGTCGGATACCGTTAGTCCTTGGTTCAATGACGCTCCGGTTCCTTGTCGCCCTTACGTCTGCAATGAACCAAACAATTTATTGATAACCTGGATAAGTCTCATTTCAACTCTAATTTTTGTCCATAGGACGTGTTATCGGGCTGTGCCCTCGTATCGTACTGAATAAGATGATGCAATATGTAATAGTGTCGGTTCATATTTGCCTGGATGGTAGGGCCTCGTTAAAATTCTGTAATTTTCCTATTTTCGGATACTTTGCTAATGTTTATTTAAATATGAACACTGAAACGAGTTCTATAAGTATGTCGTCGAGCGAAGATTACCTACGTTCGACGTTCCACCATATGTTGAACAGGATTTTGCTTCAAATTGTTTGTTTGGAAATATTATCGCGAATTTGCGACGCATGCGCATTACGTGTCGGCGTCGGCATTTATCTTTGGAGCCAGAGTCCCCCACAGATTAACTAATACTTTTATGTCGTTCGCACTGCAATGCCTAGAAACTATTTAATAGTCTGTACTCGCGGCGAATGGTCTGATTTCTAATTACAAACGGGAACTCCGAACTGGTTATATGGCTTATTTTAATGTTATTGTGCGATATACTAGGTCTCTATCAAATTTTGGTACCGGAACCAAACCTTAGCTAAAAACATTAGGTATATACTTATTATTATATAGGAATATATTCAAATTTAAAGCTATATTAGACATTTAATTTATAAGCTTTAACATACCTATATCACTAACTTAACTAAACGCTAACACAACATTCAATCTTGTAAGATGTTAAGGACAAACAACACATCGTAAAATTAAACTACATATCTTCAAATGCCCCCTTTAGAGACTCGATCCCTTAATTTCCAAACAAAAAAAGGTCAAAACGAATTCGGATTATCACCCGTCCTTATCTCACACTAGAAAATTGTGTGATAGAAGATATCGTATCGTTAGACGATAACCTCGGTTGAGAAAAAGTTTTATCGTTGAAATTCTCGTAGCGGTAAAGACGAGTCTAGTTGTGATTAATGAAGGGTCTTTGAACTATCTGGTAGCTATTTAGTTGTTAGTAGCTGGTAGCTGCTGGTGGTGCGTAACTGTTTGTGAAATGATGCAAGACTACGCTCTACAAACAATACCTACATGCATTGAAACTATGCATACTCACTTGGTAACTGGAATAAGTGACGTTATGGTTTTAGTGGAAGTTAATGGGACCGATTTCGTTGCACCCTGAGAATGATTGCACCACTCTCTACACTAAACTGTCTGGAAGTAAGCACCTATTCAACACAACTAGTATATGTCAATGTAAAAGAAAAGGATGGCAAATATTTAGGAGTTCCTATGTCAAATTTAGTTGATCTCACTAGTAAAGTTGAGCTTAGAAAACGGAGCAACAAAATAGACGCTTATGGGCCTTGAACATTTAAAAATTACATCAAATCTATAAATGTATATAAAAATGAACCCCTATTTTTCCTGGTCACTCTATAACCTGAGAAAGGCTGCACCGGTTTTGATGATTTCTTTTTTGTTGTGGTCGTAAGGCTTTTATGAAGAGCTTAGCGAGGCCGAATGCCGGGCTTCGCGGGCATCAGCTAGTAGTTTATAAAGTACAAGTAGTCTCGAATCCCAATGCTATTGATAAAAACATATCAACAATATCGCATTAATCTACCTACCTAATGGTTGACTTACTACATAACAGCACCTACTTATTTCTGATTTGTTATTCTCATGCTTTATTTACTCTACCTAATTTGTTTTGTATATACAATGCACTCAGCAAACATATAACATATTGCAAACATCACATTTTAGATTGGTGGCAATCTGCCAGAACAAATTTGGGACTTAACTCCCCTACACAAAGATTATGTCGCACCTATAACGAATTTAACGCTTACTTGGATGACCTTGATGTATTTAACGATTCTTCAACTGTTTTCAAAAACAAACTAGTAAAGTAACCAGAGATAATGTTTTGATTATGATGTTTTATTTTTGTTTAATCATAGAAAATGATATGTGTTCTAACATTCCGTTTATATTATAGTTTACATTATTTTATTTCCCTGTCTAATCACTATTTATGGCGAATGTTGTATATGCCTATAAAGAGTGATCATATCAGTTACTTTCCATGTATCTACTCACGTAGAAATACATTACAAAAATGTAAAATATGTTCACTGTTGGCGTATCTCAATAAATAAACATAATACATTATTAGAAATATTGAAACAAATATATTGGGCTAAAGACAATTTGTATCTATTGTGTAATCAAATTACCGTTTGTAATTTTCTCGTATGATTGTCATGAATGAGCTAGGTAATTTTGTAATTTGTACTATCAATGAAGATTTGCGGTATCTTATCAGGGAATGTGTAATTGATATTGTTATTGGCCGATATTATGTCGAGTGCTTCGCGAAGGTAGAGTGTTTGATAATCCTTGAATATGAGTTCTGTAAACACTCAGGATCATAATGTACAAATTGTACAATACGTCACGTTACCCGAAGATCTACTCTCACCCCCGTAAGTATCTTATTTATTACCTGTATCTTCATAAATAAGCAACACTTTAAGGGAAAGGGGGCGAGACCCACGGTCGGGGCGCTACATGACCCAGCATATCTCCCTGGCTATAAAACGGGCGAACGCCACTAGCCTGATGGGCACGCTTTGACGAGTGGATCGCGCGAGACGTCAGCACAACTACCTGTCATAATGATTATGTAGCAAACATAATAATTTTATTCAATATACATATATATACTTATATATATTATTTTTTCTATATTTTTATTAATTCATATGTATATTGATTGACTTTAAACAGATTTATTATAATAGCAACACTAATATGGAGATTTCAATGCTTTGTTCATTGCAATGTTCAAAGAAGTTAAATGAGAACTTCAATCATTAAGTACTTGAATAATAATGAAGACTTCCTAAAGGCAAAGGTTAATTTAATGTAGTTATGAATGAAAATAAGTTTTTTAGCTTTCAAAACACGCGTAGAAAGTAAACCTTGCGGTTTCGAATACTTTCTTACATGGTCAATCCGAGTGCTAGCTTGCGAACCACTGACCACAAACCACAAGTAACTACACCAATAAAATAAAATAAACGGAAACCAGTCGAATAACAATGCAGCGTAAAGCCAAAGTAATGCATACGTAATGCATAGTATAGTGTACATGTACAATACCCAACTCCCTTCTCGCCTGCCTGACCGGGAAACCTGTTCTAAAGACCCTACTGTAGCCCTCACCATGATCCTGACCTTGACGGTAATTGAACAGCTTGTAGAACCATTGCTGGCTCTACACACGCAAAATTCTGTAAGTTTATTTCAATTGCAACAAAAGAAAGCGTATGCCGTAATGTCGGGAGGGGAGCTAACTATAGTCGAAGTCAATTGCGTACTTGTCAAAAGTGCGCCTGTACTTGATTTACTGACTAATCTTTTAGGTATTTAAAAATTGTTTTTGGTAGTTCCAACTTGTGTATTGAATCCTTACATATTCATTTTCGCTTCCTTATTGTGTTGTTGCAGCAATTCCCGAAAATTCATTTTTCATTCATTCTTACTTTGAATCTTGGTATTATAATATATAAGTATTATTTTATAATATATAAGTACATAATTATAGTATAGTATATGTTTTACTATGAAAACTGACGTGGTTTTGAAACATTTTTTGCTTTTATAAAACGGGAATACAGTGCAAGGCAAGACGAAGTCGCGCGCGTTTAGCATTAGCATTCCTTGATAAATGTCATCGAATGTGATCGAAACTATAGTTGGAATAACGGATTCAATTTAACGTGAGTATTCTCGTTTTATTAAAACAAAATAGTATTCGTTATATACATAAGTATTATAGTTTTCCTTACCTAAGTACTTGTTTAAAAGACGTGTAGGTAGTTACAGCCCAGTTGTTCTAAAAACAAGACCTTATAATAAAGAACTCCGAATATGGCTAGCACATGACGCCGATGCAGGATGACACCTGATCTGAAAGGATGTCTCAAAAGCAAAATAACAAAAACGAGAACCTGGCGGATTTGAGCAACTACCCGTTGAACACTTGACAACCTCGAAAAATAAGAAGTCAGATCTTAACACTGCATTCTGTGTAATAGTAATTGTACAGGTTAAACAGCTATTAGTGTCACATTGATTGTTAAAGTGTTCTAAAGCGATAAATCAGAAACATTTAGCACTATACCCGTTTTGCCTTGGCTTCAGATCAGCAATGTCACCGCATTGGCATCAGTTGTAAAGAGCAAGGTTTGTTTCATTCATGTCTTGTTTTTGTTACCTAGATGATGTCATAGTTTTGTCAGATAACTTGCAAGATCTTTATCATTCTAAATTTGCATTCAGTTACTTATCTGTTGCTAAAAATAGGAGCTCAGATATGTACGATTCATTGTAATAGTTCGTTGTGGTTAGTTCATTATCCACTTCAGACAAAAATATTTACTATCACCTCGATGATCCATATCGTCGTGCTACCGTGATCCATACCGACAGGAGTATCGTCATAATAAAAGTTTTATCAACGTCTGTGTCGTACTGAATATTACAGTTATTTTATATGACAAAGTCTATTCGGAATAGGCTATATCATGTCACATTATAAATTCATAGCTTTCCTCGCACTGCCCCTTGTATACACTGTGATATTGGCTTACATTTCATATGGATACGTTCAGATTTACTGCCTTTTCGTTGGACAGACCAAGCGATTCCGAGCGAGGGCAGTACAGATAAAGCTGTGATGCTTACTCCGCAGAGGGCACATGCAGTCAACTCAAAGTTGAATAACCTAATAGGTGGTGATGATCATTAATCATAGAAACAAGAAGACTTCGTCATCAGCAGTATCTCTTGACGCATTCTCGCGCTTAACCGATGTCTTCGAGGTTTTTGCTCAAGAAATAAATTACGTTCTGCTAATGACTCAACTTCCTTAACGGCTTTATGTCACTGGTAAAGTAAAGTAAAGTAAGTTGGACTTAAGTAAATTTACCCGGTTATGTCACCTGATCTGTTAAATCATTATTTCTGAATGCCATCAGTTGCCTCATCGTTATTAACTTACTCTTTACTCACTGTGAAAGTATATCGACTTTTCTATAGCTACTTAGTAAAACTTTTAATACGTACTCGTTATTGCATTAAATATATAAAAGCCTGAATCTTGAAATTAAACTAATTTCCATTAATTATTGCAATGTGTAACGATGCCATTGATTTTTCTTTCACATGTTTTCCTGTGTCGAATTTCTCGGAGATTGTAAAAGAATTTCAATACCTGTGATTCACCATCTTGACTGCCTTTTTGTGCAGAATGTTTGAACCGTCTACTCAAACATTGTAAATAATATTTGAGTCACTGAATTCGAGTCACAGTCGTATAACCGAGCCATAACAAAGATTGTTATGCTAACCTATGAGTCGAACGTCTGAAAATCTGTATGTATACCTATGAATGACTACAAGACTTTCCTTGGTAAGTTCTTATTTTATTTGGTTGCCTAATTAAATATTATGTCTCCATGCTATCTAGTGTTCTAACTCCAATGCCCAAACACCTTAGCAGAACTTTACTACATTGTCGGTAATGAGATGTTTTTACTAACTTTTTACCTTTGTAGTATGTGTCAATATTTAAATATGATCATAAATAAATTGTTAGGGCATGTCTGATGCATTTGGGAAGCATGGACTTGTTACTATATTGTAGAGCTGAGCTGAACTGTTATAAAATAATCTATAATCTGTCAACTGTTTGATCACGAACGCGTGAAGGCAAGGCATTTTTTATAAAAATATACCAGCTTATGTAGCCTTATACATAAACTACACAAGAAGCAAATAAACGAAACTTATCACAGTGCACGTGAACGATTTCAACTATTCAAAGAAAGTACTTTTTGATAAGTAAGATAGGCATGCGCTAAGTTACATAAATCTTTGACAATAAGTAGTAAAACTAAAGTCATAAAACAGTCGTATTCTCGGTGATTGTTTCCTGGGATTGGGCAATAGTCAAGAAAGATATATCACAACATTTGATGTATGTTATCAATCAACAATTGCGTAAGATTTAAAGATAAATACTACGATCGTTTCGTAATCCCATTTCGTAAACGGAGAAATTGGAATCGCGTGAGTGCTGTTATTATTTTACGATACAATTAATTTCAGGAGATTCGCGTTGGAATTGTAAAATAAAATGGTATTGTATTGACGATCAGATATGAATTTACAGTAGTATTTTGATGTTTCAACAAAAAGCATTCAGAAAGCATACAGTTCAAGTCATGTCCTGGGACCTTATCATGTAACTCTGGTCATCACCGAAAAATGAGTTACAAGATAAGGCCCCTGCTTTTATTATAATAATAACTGTTTTCAGCCGACGGCAACAGGCTAAACACAAGAAATCAGAGATGAGCATGAGTAAGCATGTTTAAACAACAACTAAAGCAACGTGAACCTTTGTGATCTGTCGACGGTGGACGGTCCCAAAGACAAGACAATATAGATCGATCTGTCTGCGCTTAATTTGGACGGTGAAAGTGAGCGCAAGAGCCGCAAAGTAACTATTAATGCACTCGTTACTTAATCCTCGGGGAGTTGCACTTTTCTTGTCTTAATATTACCTTGGATTCTTCAGAGTCAATGGAAAATAGTTGTAAGTTGTAGTTGAAAATAGTGTTGGGTTAAATTATAAGCAGTATTACTGCTTCATCTTGGATTCAGAACTAAAAACTATCGTTTCAAAAACTGACAATATTCACACCATTGATTGAAACATTTGCCTACAGTTGCTAAGACAACTTGAAATCATTTAAGAAAAAAGAAATAAATTGTAATAAGAATCATTGAAAATAAAAAGTTCCAGGAATTGGTAGAGAGTTAATTCACAATCAGATTTTACTATAGAGTCAAGAGATTAAAAATAACAAACTGTCTATGGTTCTTATTGACATTATCATTGATTATTATCGTAGACTCGGTGTTAGTGGCTTTACGTTTTGAAATCTATATCAGAAAAAAAGTTTTTTTTTAATATGTTCAAAATATTGCTGCTTTATTGCTCCTTGTACACATAACTTTAAGTCTCATTTTATTTACCGTTCACTAAGCCGATGGCTCTCGTCTCGTAAATTCCTTAGCGGGCTATAATCTGGCCGGATTACGGTCTCATTCGCTTCTTGATTAGTTTTCGATGAAAAGTTTATTATTTCCTGGTGTGTTTTGAACGAGCGAAGCGAAGCGGGCCTGAACAAACGTTTATTCATCGATAAATAGCGTACCCTTGATTCTATCTTGGTTTGATCTAGGGGTAGCATTTTTTTCTATAGTAATATTTGAAACATGTCCTAATGTAATTTTTGGACACTATGTCTATTAAAATACTTATAAGCAATTTTTGCATGTAATTGTATTTCTACTTTAGTGTTTGACAATAAACTACAATTATTGTATTCAATTGTAAATGTTACAATGAACTTATCAATTGATACAATATCTTATTAAGGTTGCCACCATTATTACGAATTGGTGTCAATTGAAGTCAATTCGTGCTTCAATTTTATTTAAGAAACTGTAAATTGTTTTGTTTTAAATTACAAAAGAATTATCTACAAAGATCCTACGACACCAGAACCAAAAACCGAAATCGGCATCGTATCTCGTATAAAAAAATTCAAAGTCGTTAAAACATTTTATCATAAATGAATTAAAGAAGAGCTGCAAGACCTTGGTCAACTCGCGATGTCCCCAAAACGTAGGACGCCATCCATCGTGTTTCGATAGAGTTTGCGTAACCACTTCCTTTTATCGTAGAGTATCCGTGTGCCAAAATAACTTACACTCGACACAAAATAATATTTTTTTTTTACCTACCACTACTACTGATTAAATTAAATAACCACCTAGATTTAATTTTCCTTCTAAACTGTCTAAAATGCCATCTTTAAAAGCTTAGCTTCCAAACAAGTAACCAACAACAAACAAGTCCAACTACTAGTATTTTCTACCAATTCCAGTTTTTGCATTTAAAGGCTGCCAAGAACAAACTTAATACAATTTATTTATTGCCTTCTTCAACTTGTATAGCTTCACGGAAAAGTCGTTTGGATTACACCTGGCCAGACCAATCAGCCTTCTGCTTTACCAGATAAGTAATCAACTGGACTTGAGTATCGCCTTCTTTTAGTGACCTACAAACATAACCGGGTAAGTTTCAATCGATCCTGGTTGATATTTGGGACAATAAACATCAATGTAGTCAGCCCCGTAGCTCCGTATTACTCTCTATCGAGTAGAAGACTCCCTTTGTTTGTCAGTCTCCCCTATCCTGCAGTCGCATCCATTCATTTCCTACAACCTTTTTGATGTCAAGATTTGGTTCAATTCAACGCATCATTTAAATAGAGTAAACAAATACCTTCTAGTAGAGCGTGCTCCATCCTAGACGGCATCATTGCTTTACATTATGCAGTCAAACTAGATGTAAATTAGGTGGTAAAAACCAAGCT
The DNA here is from genome assembly GCA_947579745.1 of Apocheima hispidaria. NCBI lineage: Eukaryota > Metazoa > Arthropoda > Insecta > Lepidoptera > Geometridae > Apocheima > Apocheima hispidaria. Next base: position 13,605,623 of record OX388157.1, read on the forward strand.
TATATCTTTTCAGAAAGAAACTGTTGAATATTTAAATGATATAAAACATGGATTAAATAATAACTAAGATAATCTGATTTTTTAGACTTTGATATACTTACATAAATAAATATAATATAAATAGCACAGAATTCAAATAAATAGCAATGGGATGGAAAAGTCTTGTTTTTTTTTTTTGCCAAAAGTAACAAATGCGGACGAAGATACAGCCTTGAATGACTAAATTATTTTACAAATAAGTTTTACACGAAGATGAGGATAAAAGACAAGTACCATTCTTGATTGCTAGAACGAGCCCTTAAAATGATGATTTGGGTCGGCCGAACTCGTTCAGGCATACGCGGGGAGTTGCGCGGCGCGTCGTGCGGGCAAATCAAATATATGCTAATGTATGAGAGTGTACATGTAGAAGCCGCAGCTACCACCGTCGCGCCCCCGCCGCGTCCTTCATGTCCTTCCTTCTGTTGCCGTAATTCAGCACGCGCCTCACGACCCTCGCGGCTTCATAAACGATAGTACATAGTGTCAAATGTTTGTCTTTGAGCGTGGAACGCCGGGGAAAAAGCCGCGGACCCCGCCTGTCGCTTCATGCGCCGCCTCTCCGTATTAAACGGAGAGAACATCCAATGCCTCGCACGACGCGCCGCGTATCCCTGAACGAGCCCTTACTGTACACACTTCATTACCAGTAGAATACACGGTGACCTACGTCAGACGTCGGCCAGCTGATATAAATACCTAACAACACATGCGACGGGCACGTCGCGTCATTCAGAATACAATGAATACTTTAGATGTTTTATTGCTACACAAAGGCTATAATTATATTATGTCAGAAAAGAAATGAAGAACAAAGATGGGAGATTATTGTTTTGTCGTTTTTATGTAGAATGTAGATGCGTGTTATGTTGAATTGAATGAAATGATATGACGATGACGTTTGAAATGATAACGTCATTGCTTGAGATGAGTTTAGTTGCAACTGGATATGATAATAATTATCTAAATGTCTGCTATGTAAATGATATCGTTAATTCGTGAATAAACAATGTAATTGTACTCGATGATTGCCTGATTGCATTCTTCGAAATGAAGTCTTATATGCATTGCAGCTTCATATAAACAGAGGTTCATTATAAACCGTCACGCTATTTTGAGATGAATGATCTCAAAGATGCATATAACTATATAAACGGTGAATAAATCGATTGTAATAACATCTTTAGTAATCTGATCTTCAGAATGATCGAATTAATTCAAACTGTGAATCGTGTTCTAGGCAGCTGGTCCAGCCGACGAAGTGTTTCTCAATATGGATGATGTCATTTAATTGAAGATAGGTTGATATAAATTGCAAACACATCCTAGACTAGCTCTCAAGTGAGGCTGCCGGAACACACCGTAATCATTTTTATTTATTTCGCTATTAAAGACGAGTGAGTACACAAAGATTATTTCCTAGCAATGATATTTTACTAGAGATACGATTTTGCAACTTAAAATGACCCCCGCAAATCTGTCCTTTCGGAAAAATTTAATTATAGCTATCTCTTTTACTCATTGTTACCTAGCCATAATTTTCTAATTTGATCGCAATCATCGTCCATCTAATTCCGTATCGAAAGTTCTCGACACATTATTATGTCCTTACTTTTACAAATAAGTTCTATTATACAATATTTTTGAACGTTTAACCATAACAGAATTTGAACTCAACATGCGCCGAGTTGATTATAAATTACGGGGATTTGAAAGCCAAGGTACAATAAACGCTGGGCCAGACCGTGCATATTTCAAGCAATCTTTATGTTCACAAACCATGCGACCACTGTCCATTGTCCGTTTGAATTCCACGTATCTTACGTAAACCTTTTTGCAAATTCTTTCTCAACTTTCATTCTATTACGACACAGTGCTTATTTTGAAGACGTCATCGGAGCGAATAAAGTTGCAATCCCTTAGCACTTGCTTAATTTTATTGCTTTTACAGTAGTTTTGACTTGCGTGCGAAATTTTGTAAAAGAATATATTGATATTCTGCCTTGCTGTGTTATGCTAGTCTAAAAGATGATACCTATCATGTTGTAGACAAGTACAGACTGTCGGGAACGAGATAAATCTTTAGACATATTTCAGTATTCATGGCCTCGAGGCGATCTTGATTATGAGTCCCGTTATAATAGGAAGCTTTATTTTTATCAGCACATTGTCATCGCTTCTATGTCGCTCTACTTTGTTATTGTCACATTTCGTCTTTTAAAAAAAAACAAAACTTAATATTTCTAAACGACGCCAAGCTTTATCATTTGTGTTTGTTATTAACATTTTAAAACGTCGATATCTCGACGACTGTTTCAGTCACATAGTTGGATTGTGTGTGTACAGTGTGTTCCGCTGTGGTTGCCGTATTTATTCATAATATTCGTCTCTTTAACACGTACCGAGGTCATTTCGCTACTGGTGCGATGATAATATTATAACATGAGTGCGAAAGCTATGTGAGTACTTGGTACCAAACTGATCTGAACTGTTCTTTCTGAAACATGTTTGTTTTACCATTGTCAGATAACAGATCGAATTATCAGGAATGTGTTCGCTCATATTTTCCGCCTCATCCTTTCCTAAACCCGATCCTATCCACATCCTATTTATGTTCTTTTCCTGGCTTATAGACTAAAGTTTACCTTGTTCCCGTTTCAAGGGTGGAGGCAAATATTTGCGTTCCATTTCGCCGAGCCCGGAGCGTAAAGTGCGGGGGTCGGCCAAATACGTAAATAGGTCTCGGCCGATGGCCAGAATTACGACACTTTCAATGCAAAATGCATGAATGTAAATTTATAATAATATTGTATACAGGTATATTCATTTATACTTTATTTCAAATGTTCTGAAACTCGTGTAAGTACTTACTGTTTGTGTGCTCTAACCCATCAGCAACTATTTGAGAGGAAAGATATATACTTACGATGACGATAATGATAATGATTGAGCAACACGTGTTTCCACAACCATTTGTCATGATTGTATAGCTGAAACACAGAATGCTAACCTCGTAGTTAAAGAAACATTAAGATGTGACGATTTGCTGGAAGTAAGTTTTAGATCGTACTTTATGAATTACGACACCAATCTACAGAAAACCAAAGCAAAATTAAGTTAATACTCAAACCATTCCATGTAGACTGTACGTTTGTGTACTATTTTCTACTACATAATTTGAATAGTACGTCAAAAATCGGTAATGTACCTGCCAGTTGGCAATTCGTTCAAGCTCATATTTTCCAATCTTTGATTAATTTAATCAAAATAACCTTGACATTTGGTTCCTTCCGAACCACCTAATTACCCCTAATTAGTCCCAATCAGATCCATAAACGTTTTACTATCACGCGTACTTCCTGAAATAACTTTGTTTTTTCTAGCCTTCAGTAATAAAATGGTCTTTACTGGCTCTTGCGACAAAAAGTGCGGTTTTTATTCCACTGGCGCTATTGGTTGGCAACTTTAAATGGCTCTGCGGTCAAAGTGCACAATTAAATATAATGTGGAATTTTTCTCTTCAGAGAATTCCTGTGTGCGCTGACTTCAAAACAGATTGCGTTAAATTGTTGTTACTGAATTACTTTTCTATTGCAATTAACCACAATATCATCATCATCATCATCTGCCATAAGACGTCCACTGCTGAACATAGGTCTTCCCCTTAGAGCGCCACACCGGCCGACAACGGGCCACTTGCATCCACCGGTTGCCTGCGACTTTCACAATGTCGTCGGTCCACCTAGTGATAGGCCTACGTCTTCCGGTACGTGGTCGCCACTCAAGAACCTTTCAGGTTTCAGGTTCTTTTAACCTCACTTTTGTCAGGTGCTTATTAAAAATAATAATAATAAAAACGTTTATTAGTACGAAAAACTATAATATCTAAATACAATCACTGTGCTCAGGGTCCCACGCTAGGGTGACCTTATTAAAGCAGAGATGTTTTCGAAACAGTATTTTTAATATTTAATGTTATGGATTACCGATATAGGTTCCTAATGTTAGCAGTTTTAAATCCCGCGAATCAGTCGCGCCAGAAATATTTCTACATTTGCGTGAAGGAAGAAGATCCAAATGGATCTTCTTCCTTACATACATTAAGATCATTAAGAGAGAGATTAACATTAAGAGCATCACGAGGCTCATTTGTATGCTAGACTATATCGTCAATAACGTTTACGTCAGGCCTTGCGTTCACACGGTCGAAATCGTAGCTGTGTCGTCTCGAGATCGAAACCGGAGGTTGGGCAAAAGTTGCGAAACTAAATGCTGTCATTGATACCACTTAAACATACATCAGACCGCCAAAGGAATACTTGCCTGTAGGTACTTTCCGCAGGTTTCTTAAATCGAAGGTGCACTGTAATGATGATTGAAGTATGCCTTTGGCACACCTTTTTCTGTGCTCCCTAATTCTGTTCATCTATCAAGAATGTAAACAACTACCTACAGATTATTGGTTGCCAATCCGCCATGTTTGTTTCCAGCTTACTGCATTTTATAAACACCGGAACTCGTTCACTTATTTAGGAACATCGTTCTATCAATTTTACTCCAACATTTACCTACCGTAATTTACTTTCATAAATTGTTCGATCGCAATCAGAGGCAGGTGTTTCAGTTCAAATTGGCTATCGGAGAAACAAAACGGTGTAATGGCTGGGCGTTTCGTTTCCAGCTTTAGACAATACCTGCCTTCACGCTCCATTGGACCAGTCGAACTTCTTGAATCACGACTTTAACCTTTTGCTATAAGTAGCGAATCTAAAATTCTCTTACCGGTTTACAAGAGGTAGCATTTTTACAACGCAGTATAATATTTATGAGAGTATCGTAAAGCTACATGTTTATTTCAAAAGAATATTTTTTGTTTATTTATATATTTTATTAGTCTTTTTTATTTATTTATTTAATTTGGCGTTCGCCACACGCAATTCATGCGCGAATTAGAAAATTGCTATTTAAAAAAGTAAGTATATATTTATAAATACTTTGGTATGCTTTACGTATAAATAATCACTGAAAAAATTGTGCTAAAAAGACATTTATTGTTATAGTAATGGGTACGTAAATCCTTAATCCTTTTATGTATTATGTGTGATAGCTAATATAAGAAGAAGTAACGAGGAAAATAAACAAAGTTCCATGTTGAGAATTTATGTAACTTCAATATTAACAAAGCAATCATTTTAGCTAGTTCTGCGAACAGTAGACCTCGCAAGCATAAACTTTTTTGCACAATCTCAATTTCTCCTCAAGACCATGGGCCTTATCATGTAACTCTGGTGGAGATGGTCTTCGTTTGCTATCCCGCTAAAATGTTCATCATTTATTATAGCACTGCTGGTCCGGGAGTGATAAAACAGTTATTTGTAGTCGTGACTTCACTGATTTCTCGTTCCTTGTCTTACTTTGTGCCCTTCGCAGAATTTCAATGAGAATTTATAAAGATCTTCGCGCTGGCATAATACATTTTCATTGGGTTTGTTCACCTTTTAAATTTGAAATGGGGTAAAAATGTACAATTAAAAGAAAAAAATGCTGTCTTGCTTATCTTTGCAGTTATCGAAGCGTAACGGTTTGGTTTAGAATTTCGAATGATCATATTTCCGAATGTGGCTGTAACAATATTTTCAAGGAGAAACAATTATTTTAAGAGTAGCATACTTGTCATTGAGTTCTAAATTCAATAAAAGACTCGAATAACGTTTTTCGAAAAGTACCAATATACTTATAATAAAGTCAACAACTTCTACAACTATCAAATCTGTGTCCTTAAACTCTTTTAAAGTTGAATATTAAGACCTTAATCGGACATTTCGGTAGTTATTTTTCTTGGACAAAATTATTTCATGGTTTCAAAACTATTCTATAACACAAAAAAGAAGATAACGAAACTCATCCCACTTTATTCAGAGTATAGACTTGTGGGTAATCCGTCGAAATACCCGGCTGGTATAGAAGGCCACGCAACAATGGAATGTGCCAAACAACAATAGGCTCATCGGGCGTGGTATGAATACATTTGATTTTTGATACGCTATCGATGCTCATTGAAATATTCTAATGCAACACGTGACTGTGACTTGGCCGAGTCATTGCGAAATTGAAATTCGTTGTTTACATTCCATTCCATAAATGTTTTTTTGATTGATCAGTAATTTAATTACAGAAAGCTTTCTGTCTTCGTTAGTACCTACTATTATTTTTTTGTCTATGAGCTTATTCGCGTTGGATTTGGTAGATTATGATCGATTTCGAAATAAAATTATAAAATTATTGTTTGTGCATCTAGTTATACGTACTTGAAGCTTTGTGATCTACGACATCTTTAAAATTGCCTTTTGAAAAGGGGCTACTAAGTTACTGTTATTGTCGTCTTAGGCAGCATTATATAACAAGTAGTCAAAAATTATCTAAAATTAATCTAGGTTTCGCTCTCACTAAACTTTTTTATCCATGTCATGTCACGCCATTCTCCATTCCACAAGCTATAACGTTGCATTATAGGGTCACACGACTACGTTTGCTGTCTGACCCCGCATACCCGACATAATTGTTCCATCGCGCGTCACAGCCATGGGATTCACTATTAGTAGGCGAGGGGAACGTTAGAATCACGTTGGAGGCTATAACAACTCATAAAGTTAATGTTTTATGTAGTTTCACGTTAAGTGTTTTATCATACAATTTCGCTGTGAATATTCTCTTGTTTGCATACCATTACGGCAGCTATGTTTAATGTAAGATTTTCTTTTTACTAAACGTATATCTAGACAACCTTTTATTAACTTCCGTGCCACTACCAACGTCCTCTCACTCTCTAATTGATGGAATGTAATTAATTTGTGGAACGTCATCACACTTTAAATATATCAAGATCTATGTAAATGATCAGTTTAATTTGTTTAAAAGTTATATATCTAAGTAGCTTACCTAGAAAACTAGTTTTCAGCTAATTGAAAGAAAAAATACAAATATTAGCTGCTTAGTCTTTAGGATGCAGTCACCTTTAAAATTGTATTGAAATTGATCAACTCGTCAAGGTCTACAAGAATGTGTCTATTTATAATTTACTAAAGTTGCTTTCGCTTGTAGCTATTATTCTAACTAATCTATGATGAGATCGATAATGTCAATTTTTCTTTTAGAGATTAAAAATACTTAACATGGAATTACCTATTTTATATCGCGTAAAGTTTCTAAGATCCCATCTAATTGCGAAACGTGCCCATAAATGATTACATAAGAGCTCCTTGAGTGATGTCGTGCACTCTGAGAACCAGTTTGTTATGGGTGGCTGCTCTTTCATTGCCATTTGTGATCCTATACGTTAGGCATTTCTATATTCACTGTTTAATTTACTTATTTTTGTGTAAGACAAGCATCAGTTATTGACTGAGTCACAATTCTAAATTCAGCTGATTATATTATGACATTTTATAGCTGTTTTTGCAGGTTTTCAATATGTATGTGCATATAAATTTGCATGTAAATGGCAGGTTTTAGAACACATAAATAAGCATTCACCTAGATTTGGTAGACGTAAAGATCATTCGGTGTTTGCATCAAGATTCAAGAGAGTTTGAGTTTGTTTATGCATCGCCAATGCGTCTGGTAGAAAGTTACGATTCGACTCTCGACACGACATGCAAAGCAAGTGCAAGTCTCCGAGTGCGGGGTTGTACAAACAAATTTTTTTTTGCTATATTATATAGATCTCTTTACCAGAATCTTCTCTATAATGTAAATTTTGGAACGGAACAAATATTTGTCTAATAGATATGAAGGGAATCACATGACTTTGTATCGACGTCACATATTCTTTAGAATAATGTAAGAAAATTATTGAAACTAAAGGTTTCATCGTCACATATCCAACATCTGTTCCACATTCGAAATCTCCGAGAGCTAGACATTAAGTCAACAGGTCACATAATGCCGTACCGCCTCGTACCAAGCGGCGGCCGGCACCGGCGCGCGCGCACGATTCCCAGCGTTTTTACATCTAGCTTGTAACAGATTAGCCTCTAGAACAATTGTAGGAAACATGCACTTTGGGTTACGCAAGCCCCTTGTTCCATGGCTTAACGATTTCAATGGTTTTTTCAAGAAAAGTGATTGTAGTTTTATTTTATAAATTTTTGGGTTATGTAAATTAATTAGACTTTGAACTGACTGTTTATTGCCTCTATGATTAGTACAGTGATTCTTATCCTATTCCGTATTATGTTTATTGATTAGTTGATTACCGTTTCTTTTTTTTTTTCTGTTCTATGTTTAACAATTAAATGATTCTTGCGTTGGAAAGATGGTTTGTCTGCCGTTTATTATAGATAAGATTTGTACTATAGTTTGTATTTTAAGATTCAATATTTGTTGTAAGACCTAAGATACTGTAGCTTTGTTGATGGTTATAACTATAATAACCTTTATTTTCTTGAACAAAGATCCACATTTGTTTGTGTCAAAGCAAGAGGTAAAACTTAAATTAAATGACGACCTTCGTCATTTGCAAATAGCACGTTTAAGCACTGCGGACGTTGAAAGTGCGTTGACATTGGCTATAATGACTGTATGGATATTGGAAGTTCATTTGCAAAAACATGTGGGTTTCCAACAACCATGTACGGGAAAGTGGCTTTTCTGTTCAACCCTTCTGTATATGGTACGGTGAGCTTGTGAATGTCATTCGACTAAAAAACTCTTTGGCTGTATATTTTTCTTTTTCGGAGTTCGGAAATGCATAAACTCTTATAAATATCAAATATTCACTTTATAATTTGTGTTTGTCAAAAACTTGGTTTTAGAATATTAGAATCGCTGGCATCTGTTGTTGTTATCCGGTTTGAGTATTTGTTGCAGTTTGTTGTGTGTTTTGCTTTGGAATAATTTGATTTTTAATTTGAAGCATTGATGACTTTAACTTCATTAGCTTCTCTATTTTTAAGTACTTGTGGCATTTAAGGTTTAAAAATTACAACCAATACTACTAAAACTTATTCTAGTATTATCTGTAAATACTCGTAATACACACATTACCCGATCCTATGCGTCCATAGGATCCATGCATGATTCTCGTTTTTTTTAAAACTTTTCTTTGTGATTACTTTGAACAAGTAATTGACCGAGTGAGCGAAGCGAACGAAAGTCTGCATCAACTGGAAAAAAAATCTTTCATTTGTCCGTATGTTGGTACAGGTTTACAGTTACAGGCAGGTACAGGCACGTTGGCGTACAAGTCGTATTTTTTAATAAATGTTGATGAAGTTTGGTATACAGTTTCTACAATTTTATAGTTTATTTTCGTCTTTGGCGATTTTTGATTAGAGTGGTGTATGTCTCCAAAAAGGGAGAGGTTTGCTGCGGCGCTATTTGCCGGCCGATTTTGATAATATTTGGTAGAAACATTCGGTACTTAATTCTAAACAAAAAATTCGATTATGAGCAAATCGGTAAATAGGTTGTCAAGATATAAGGTCGTGAGGTCTCGGTTCGGAACAATCGAACTGAGACCTCATTAGGTGAAATACTCCTCATCAAAAATCGCTGATGACAAACTAAAAAACTATGAAGTTGTGGAACTCAGATTGAGCAAAAAAGTTTCTTCTCGCGAGGTATACTGCTTACAGAACTATATTATATTTAGTACAAGCAGTTCCCATACATTTAATTTGATTTGGATAAATATAATAAATAGCTCTCAATATAGTTTCCATTTATTTATTAAATGTGTCCTCGTATCCTCTTCTATCTTTATTATGTTGTTAGTTTTGTCTCGCATGTTTTAGTGTAGAGAGTGCATCATCTTTATTTTTAACTCGATAATGTACTTATATTTGTTGTTCATATCATTGTCCTCATTGTAAGTCCGTGTATCCTACGTTTCGAAACTTAAGTATTAAAGTCACGGGTTTTTACGTTAATAATCACTGCGCGTTCTACACGCAGATTTAATTTATCGTTTTCGCAAAGGTTTGCTTTTATCCTTTTCAAACTTATATACTGTATTAACTGACTGTTCCTAGGTAGGTACCATTTTAGTGTTACAATGGTATTTATTTATTTTATATTCATAGTAGTCATAACACGAAACTCTACAGTTACCATAATGGACGTCAAACGCCGAATAAGAAGAAAACTTAAGTTTTTGATTTTCGAGGCACTGAGCGGCGCCAGCGTTGGTTGCTCCATCGATGGAACCTTCATTAATGTTATCAGATATGCCGACGACGTGGTGCTGTTACGCAGCAGCACCATGTCTTCGGCCAAATTTTGACAATTTGAGACCGTTTGTCATTTTGCGCTTTGGAAATGTTCGGACTAAACGCATATTGAATATGAAGCAAGCATAGAAGGAGAGCGGTGCTTCCTTCTAAAAGAATTCAACTTAAGTAAGCAACCAACATTTTAGCCTTGGATTTAGAAGTTAAATGAAGCAAACAATTGTCATTGCCTCGTTAGTATTTAAAACGTTAATATACAAGTTTATTTACAATTCAAAATAATATGTTAACAAGTTCCGGTATCAACACTTAACTATTAGAAACTATATTATTTGCCGTTTACTGGCGAATTATCATGCGTTATCGTCCCACGCCCGCAGACCGAGAGCAAATTATCACACAATGAAATCCCGGTCCTCTAGGGTCGTCCCGTCGTGGACCGATACTATTTTTATGATCAATAGATCCATTTTAGTTGTCCTAACTATAAGATATTAGATCTTTGCTAAAATTCTAGATTTGTGAATAATGTTTGAGAATATATGAAGGTTGAAGTTATTTTAACGCAAATGCATATCAATAATCGAATATACGAGACGAAAGAGTCTGTTACCGTCATTGACTACCATTATTTTGTGAAAGATTTAGGTAAGTGTTAGAAGTCATCGTGAGGTATTAATAACGCTATTGTTCGTCAGCGTCGGCTACATCATTATATTATTGACTAACTAGCTGCGCCCCGCGGTTTCACCCGCTATTCTACAGAAACGGCTAACTTTCAGGATAAAAAGTAGCGTATGTGTTATTCCAGGGAATAACATACCTCCATAACAAATTTCATCCAAATCCCTTCAGCAGTTACAGTGTTGAACGGGAACAATCAATCCGTTCAGCCGTTTAACCGCGATAACGCGACAAACACCCAGACAGAGAGACAGAGTCACATTTGCATTTATAATATTAATTAGGATTAGTCAGGATTTGAGTAATGCAGAAAGGGTAATTTGCAGTAATGCCACTGGAAGATGAGAAGACTGTTGACAAGTACTCTATCAAATTTCACTCGCTTACATTCAATCTCATTGCCACAGGTGCAGTAGTAATGAAATCTCGCATGTTGTTGTCAAAAACTGGTTTACATTACACTATACGCTACAAGGTTTGTCACACCACTAATTCGATTGCGACACTTCAAAGCTATTATTCATTACTGAGTACCTACAAAATGTTTTTAGTTCCAACCTTAATTGTCATTGTCTCTATTCAAACCCCGTTGAATTTATTTCCTGAGTACGAGTACTTCTAAGATATCTAAGAGTTTTATGGTTATACCTCGTTTAACATTTATTTCTTTTTTATGAATTTTAGTGCCGACTAATCCGATTTTGTCAGTTTTGTTAAGTTTTATATCTGTGGTTAGTGTCATGTAATCTATTAGTATGTCTCTTGATTCAAAATTTTCATCTTGATGATGTTTGTAATTACGCAAGTTGACAGCTAAGGTTTTACCCGACTGCTCAAGAAGGAGAGTAACGTTTTTGGGGTGTTTTTTAGTAAGTGGGTATGTATGTTTATTCCCTCATATAGCCTAAACGGCTTGACCGATTTTGTCGAGTTAGATGTCGTTGGATTCGGCAGGCTACATTCTGAAGTAGGGTATTTAGTTTTAATGATACTACTTGTTAGTCTCGTTGTCTAGTTATGTTATTTGAACTTTTTGTTTTTTAATTCTGAAGATAATCTTGCATTACAATAGTGTGGTAACTAATCTTGTATACTGTATCTTGTAACTTGTATCTTGTATTTTATGGTTAGGTATTTTCTTTAAGTTTTTAAAAGCTACAAGTTTGCCTGTTTACCTATTGTTTGTATGGTTATTTTCTCACTGGATCTTTGAACTCATTTCATTTCGTCGAATCACAGGGACAGATTAAATAATATTATAAGTATAAGGTATGTTTGTTATCGTTTTTGTTGTTTGCCTTCGGCGTTTCCATCAAAAATGTAAATTTATAACCGACCTTCGTAAACTTTTTAAAGATTTACTGCCTTTGATGTAGAGTTTTTACGTTTACCAAGTCGTTGGATAAAAATGTATCAACATTTGTACAAGTTAGGTTGATTAATTATGGGAAAGAAATTTTTGATATTTTTGATGATTAGACTGATTAAAGCGATCGCAGGATGGTCTAGACTCTAGATCATTCTGCGATAGCTTTAGACTAGAGGAACGGTAGGACCAGTGGGCAGACCACCAGCTATATGAAAGATAGCCGATATCGTCAGGGCACAAGACATGACGTGGATGAGATCGGCGCAAAACTGGAATAAAAAGTGTGTTAAAAAAAGAGTCCTGTAACCAGCAGCGGATCAGTAAAGGTCTGAATGATGATGATGAATAAAAATTATGATGAAAAATATATAAAACTACACTGTTTAGAGCATACAAAGACATAGTACTATGTCGTATTATTTAAGTGGTTTTTTGTAATATTGCTGACCCAATGTGAACTGATGTGACACTGTGAATCATTTAATTATCGTTACCAATTTTCCAAGACCTGTTTATTCTTGTTACAGAGGCGTTTTCCCTTGGAAAAGTAACAATTCGAAAAACCACGAGGCCTCATCACCCACCACTGTAACTTGGCGGCTGTTCGGCAGCAAGTCCCAAGGAAATCTCTCTTCCAAGACTCTCAACTCAGAAACCCAGAAGAATCTGACTCCAGCGTCTTCGGTGGCTAACACTCCTCATCATCACAAGAGGCAGGGGAGCTCCGCGAGCGAGAAACAGTTTGAAGATCTGGTTGCCAGTTCAATTGCTCTTATACAGCACGACAGGTGAGCTTTTAATTTCACTGTTTTGATCTTTCTAGAAAGTATAGTTTCAAATAATCTGAAGCGTCTATAAAATACTCTTTTATCGCTAATAGCGATCTCTCGATTATTGTCATCCTGTGGATTGATTGTGTTTGACAGCTAACGAATTAATTAAAACGCGTCTATATTAATAATAATAATAATATTAACTTAACGCTGGTTTGGTTGAAGGAAGTTAAACCTTCCAGTATACGAGTGCAAGACTTAAATAGCTTGACTGCTCTAGTGAGAACAAAGTGAAGTCAGAAACAATCCCCAAACGCATAAATCCCAAGCTCCATAAACATTCTTAGGCGTAAGTACCTATTACCATTACGAACACGAAAATTTACGAATATTGCCCCCAGCTCTATATTCAGTTATTGAAGTTTTCCCCGAAAATAGAATTAATTTACAACGTGTTCCTAACACGTCTGTTTAATAATTTCTTGGGAGTACGCAGCACAGGGCTTGGCGTGGGTTAGGCCGTTCAACTTTGATCAATATCGGAATTTCCACTTGGTAACAGTTAGTACTTTAATTAATTAGTTGATTGAAGCTTTGGATTAGGAGACTTAGGTACGTTGGCTTGGATTTAGAGGAAAAGCGATTAAACTTAGTAATTGAGTTGATTGGTTGAAGTTTTATCTGAGCCCTCAGACAGTGTAGTTTTGATGAAGCTGTGCAGTGCAGCATGTTCTATAACTTGCACTTGGGAAAACTTAATACACACGGAGAGTGCCATTGCGGTTGATGAATTTTGGTCTATTTTTTTTATTTAAAAAAAAAAACATTTGTAACAAAACATTGCCTTGAAAAGAAGAAGATTAAGTTCGTCTATAATTACATTTTCACTGTCTTCATATTCATATCCGTCTTTTGTTTCGCTTGATTTTGCCAGCTACGTGTGTTGCGTGACCAAAAGTCTAACTAAAACATTCAGTGATTTGGTTCCCACGGATATATAAATTCTTTAACGAAGTTCAACCAGCTTGTTATGTCCAAAACCCAATAAAGGTTTCATGCCCCACGAGGTCGGCAGTAGGAGGTGTGACCGACATTCGGTGTCCCAATAAAATGTTTTCACGCTACTAAAGACACGCTCTAATGGTCCTGTGGTTAATTAGCATCCGAGCCGAAAGCCGATGGAATGATGAGGAAAGTATTGGATTTGTTTAGACTACATCAATTCGTAACTGGATCGTGGCAAAAGTTTCCATAAGAAAAGGTATTTCGAAAGGACCAATCATTTACAATCATTTTTACAATCATTATCTTAATGTAATAACTTCGTCAGTTTCTTAATAGTCATTGAAAGGTACTGAGGTGTACATTGTACAAAATGTACCAAAAATCACAACATTAATAACTTCGCCGACTCCGTAATCTACGGCTACATCCGTCATCCGTCAACATTCAGGATCATAAGGATGACGAAGACGGAGAGCGTATATTTCAAATCGAATCCTTTTAGATTGTGTTCAAATCATCGTACATGGTCGGAAGTTGGATTAAAACTAATTTGACGCAAGAGCGTTACCGAGCAGGAAGTACCCATGACAGAGCGTTCTAATTTAAATAAGCGGTTGTAAAATTCACGTACAATTTCTATAATTCTATAGGTTCTTCATAATATCCCAGCCACACGCTAGCAAATATTTTTTTATTGCCAAACTTTTTTAGTCCATTACAAAACCCCAAACCACATGTCCGATTATAGGATTTCAATCAGCAGAGCGACCGCCGTTTGTAAGCTGTTCAACAAGATTATGTCAAGCCAAACATACATTGATACCACCACGTTCGGCACACGTTGCGGTCAACGTGCACCGAAACATCGGCAAATCTTGTAAGCACGTGCAACACGTTATAGTTTCGAATATACAAAACGTACAAGTGCATATGAATTATTTTGTAGCTGACTAAGTTTTGATTGGACTACTATGATCATGTATTTGTACTTTGCGTCATTGCTTTTTGCCTTTGTTTTCACGTTTTCCAAACAGTCAAACGAAGTTCTTTCTGTAGTCAGAGCGCACTGATAACGGTATCGATCTGTTCTATCATTTTGAACTAAATTTGAAAGCCCTAATAATAGTACTTCTTTTCTGCGTTGAAATTGGGACAGTAAAAATAGATAATGAAGAGACATAATTTAGATACCAAGATACTATCAAACTACAATAATATCTATACCAAGATATCGCTCATGTTTCATCGACTTGTTTTGGATATTATAATTTTGGATGTGTGTTGGATTTTTTATTTTTAGATTTTCTTTGTCTTGATTTTCCAAAAACCTCTCGCGGGGTTCCAACTTTTGTTCCATGACTTTATAACAAAACCTTAATAACAACATTCAAATGTATTTTTTGTGTTGTTATAAAAAACCTTGCGTTTCTTCCCATTTGAAACAGCGCGTAACGCTAGTATACTATTTGATCTATGGCGCGTAATGTTATTGTCATTTAGAGTTTTGTTTTAAGAGAAAAAACCAGTGACGAAAGAAAATAGAGGACCCGTTACAAGTCACGTCATTTGCGGCACTTTAAATACACAGTGACATACTAGTGATTTCCTAACACCTAAAACATTTGACAGGGAGTTTTGGCGGGAACGTGAAGAAATCATGTCGCGTCATTATATTATTTTCCATTACTTGTGTTATTTCGAGTGTTAATGTGTAAAAACTGTGAATTTTTACCCGTTAAGTGTTCGTGAACATGCACGAGTGTTGGTGAATGGTATAATGTCGTGAAACGTGAATTTTCGAGTTGTTTCCAAAACTCCATAGAAGGCTCTAGTAAAGTTTTCACCACTTTACTGGGGCATGACTAGGACTTGACCATGACTTGCTTTGCTCTACTTTGACAGTGACTATGACTTGTTTGATTATATCTAACTAAACTTGAGAATAAATATGTATACTTGACACTGGCAAATGCATAAGACGTGCGACGCCAAAACCCTCTTAGGAGGAAAAAGAAAAAAAAAAACATTTGACAGTTTTTGACAGCTAACGTACTAGCTTGGCTGGGATACAAAACATGGCCGACGTGCCGCAAGGCGGTCTCAAGTGACGTGGGCAAACAATACTTTGTGGCCCATCCGGTATAGTAGAGAATTTTTGGAAAAAATCAGTACTATTATCAAAAGTCGTGAAACTAAAGTAGTAGTTATGATGTAAGGCAGCTGCCATCGAGAGGTTTTTGGTGAATTAAAAAAAAAAACTGTATCTCTCTGTGATCTGCTTTTATACGTAATTTTTGGCTTCGCACGTTTGTACCATTATTCCACCGTGGCAATCCAAACTAGCATATTAAAATTTATTGCAAGACGTAATGAATGTTGTTTGATTAGTTGAGATCGTGAGTATCGTGAGTGGCTCATGGCGTGGCTTCGCGAACCACCTTCGCTTCTCTTATTTCTACAGCACGACGTTGCACCGTGGTTTTTTAACGATTTCCTGTGAACTTTATTAATTTTATTTTTCAACATTATCGAATATGTCAATGGCTTGGATAAACCATAATATATGCCGCTATGTTTGTATTAAAAAAAAAAATATGGCACTGTAACAACAACTATTGTTCTTCGTCGTATTTTCGACGCAAAAATTGTGTCTTAAAGTGCCTATAACAACGAAGATATTGCAAAATTAAAAAAAAAAAACAAACACAGGTATAGTTTTCCACCGTGTAGATAACATATAAAATCATCGAAATCGGATAACATTTAGGGGTGGGTATCAGACTACTCTTTTTGTATGGACAAGACGGCGGTGTACTCTATTCTTAAGGTAATTCTGCGATCTGTGACTAACTTTAACTACAAATGTATCAATTGCCACACTACTTTATACTGTAGTATTTATTACCTAAACTCGAAATCCAATTTCTCCTAGTTGTTTGCTAAACCGATTGTGAAGTTGGCTTCCATATCACTTGTCCAAGCAATGTGAATGGCGTCATCGTGCAGATGTTACGCACAACCGTGTAGTTATTTACAATTAGCTGGTATTTACTCTATGCCACAGTATTTTTACATAAACACATAGCGCAACGCATTGTGGGATCGACCTAATCTGATGGTTTGTGCAAGCTTTTGTGTTGGGAAAAAAATTAAGAGGTAACTTTGCTACCGTCTATTCCCAACAAACGCATTCCTTTGTTTCCTCCCTGAATAATGACACTACATAAAATTTATATCTACTACCGCCATTGCTCCTGCTTCGTTTTCTTCAGTAAAGTAAAAAAAAAACCACTTTATTTATTTATTTCAAATAAATTATAAGTTATTTATTTATAATTTGCATTCCATTGGGTGGGCATCACAGTTAACCCCAATTCACCCAACCAAGGACGGAAATTGATTGACAAGGTAGCTTCTGTCATTTACTTCAAGAAAATCTTGGGCACCACTACAACATTCATCAATTTACCTAGACCTCATATTTTGGGGTTGGAACAGCATGAACGCTTTCTTCATTCATACATATCTTCTGTCATAATCGACCGAGTGAGCGAAACAACTACTCGCGTACATGTATTTTTCAACCAATCTTGATGAAACTTACTATACAGGTTCTACAATTTTAAAGAATTTTTTGTTTGTCGGCGATTTTTGATTAGTGGGGTATTTCCCCCAAAAAAGGGAACTCTCCTTTTTTGGGGGAAATTGCGGCACCATTTACCGGGATATCTTGACAACCTCTTGATCGATTTTGTTCATATTCGATATTCTTGTTAAGAATTAAGTACCGCAAGCTTATGCCAAATATTATCAAAATCGGCCGGTAAATGGCGCCGCAACAAACGTCCCCCTCTTTTTGTGGGAAATACCTCATCAAACAAATATCGCCGTCGACTAAAAAAATCTATGAAATTGTAGAATTGCGATTGTACAAAAATGTTTACTCGCGAAGTCTACCGTTCACAGAACTACTAGTATAATATAATTGTTTGTTTTTTTTTGCTTTTTTTGCCTGACTGTAATGAGTTTTGGGCGTATGGCCAGTTTTGAAATTTGAGGTGTCGTCGTTCGATTTGTCTTAATTTCCTAAGTGCCCATAAGAATAAACTGCGAGTATACTATCACTGTTCCGATTTTCCTGATGTATTGACAGTATAACTATTCCGTAGCCTGCCTTTAGGTATCTGAGCGTATAAACCAGCATATAAAAATAGGCAACAATCGTCCAAAGCGGAAATACCACAGTAATGACAGCTCTCGACTCCGCAATTTGCGTGCTCGTGACCGCTTCAGGGCTCTCGTGTACATGTACACTCGACTGCAGCAACAAGTAAGCCGTAGGGCACTAACCGAAGAGACCAACTGGCAGAAACAGTTTGACTGCAATAGTGTCTTGAAATACCGTCTCTTCAGGAACAAAAAAATCATATGTTTATCTTTATATTATAAGAATGTAAAATATGTTCACTGCTGGCGTATCTCAATAAATAAATAAATATGAGTTCCATGAAACTATTACAAAAAAAAAAACAAAAAAAAAAAATGAGCCTAAAAGCCAAAATATTTTCCTAAATGAAAAAAAATTAGAAAAAAATAATAATAAAATAAGTACTAGGTGACGTTCCCATTATGATAGTGAGTAGAGTACTGAACCATACACCTTATCGCGCGGCGATACGGTTCCTGGTCGCGCAGCGTCGTCGACTGAACCTAATAATCATCGCAATAGGCACCTCCAGTACGGGCCCTGATACTTTGTCAACCAAAACTTACGAGTTTTGAAATTGAAGCCGACTGTACCAACAGACGATGGTAGTTATAGTGGCGCGATGGTTTAATCTGATCTATCGGGCGCTTCTAGTTTAATGAAGCCCTTGCTTCCTTGGAATTTAGCAATTTAGAACGTTTCACAGAGGCCTGTTGAAGGGATTCTGAGAAATAGCTGCGGTTACAAGCACTTTGTGCCACGGATCCTTTGTAATGTGACCTGCTTGAAATACTCGTGTCAAGGTCTGATTAGAAATTTCGGTATTACAAAGGCTAGAGCCAAAGTAGCGACAAATTGTATACAAAAATGATCTAGTGTTCAACTAGTTGAACATATTAGTATTGGTAGGGCTCTCTTGCAGAGTCCGCCTGGGGAAGTACCACACCTTTGCCAGTTATTCAACCGCCAAGCAGTAGTATGCAAACATTACTGTGTTGCGGATTGAAGGGCAATGTTTCCAGCGTAATTACTGGGCATACAAAGATTTAACATCTAACATCTCAGGGTGACGAGCGCAGTGCATTGCCGCGCATAGTTTTGAACTGTTGAAGTTCAAAATTCTGGGTGGCACTGAACTATTACGGGCAAGCGTGACGCTTAACATCAGGTGAACGACTTGCTCGTTTCGTCACCGAGTAAAAAAAAAAAAAATATATAAAGGGGAAACCATAGGCCATAAGTAACCCATTTGGATTACATTTGATTGGCCGATTTCTCGACGCTAATCCCAGGCGCAAATTCATGCATGGATTTGGGCAGTTTGACTAATTACCCTGTCCCGCGCCCTGTCGCAACTTTTTACACATTCTGTCGATGATGTGGTTGTATTTTAATATGAGCACAGCCGATTTAGGTGAATAGATTACCGATGTTATAGGATCGGTCCACTCAGTTTTCGGATTGAATTTACATTACATCTGAGCATTACCCCAGGTCGGATGGTACGTTATAGGTCTCAGCCGTCCTACAACAACCATGTCCAGGACCATGACAGGCTACGGGCAGCGTAAAATCTGACGATAGTGGTCTGGCTACCCAGTCTTTACAAAAATCACGTGACAGTGACATTACTTAGTCTTTAAAGAAGCATTAGCTTCTATTAACGAGTTTATATCGTGCTCAAATTATATAAGCTTGTTCTAGAAACCAGCGGAGCCTTCGCCCCGTTACGTATAGCGTGATAGTAAATGAATCCACGAATAAATTACACTTATGGTGTTGCGACGAGTAGCTCTGACGGTCTGTTTGTTAGTTGCCGTTTTAAGGCTTTTAACCCTAGATCATAAACCCATCATAAAAATTATGACGTACCTTGCGCATTCAGTGCTTCGGTAAGATCCCGACGCCCGCCACCCCACCCTGATACCTTCCTGATATTCGCATGATTTGTGACCTGCAATCAATCATTGCGGATGCATGTGTACTAGATCTGCAGATATCGCATACAGTCGTAAAATTTACGAAAGGTTAGTAACTACGTAACTTTTTATTTATCATCAATAATGACTATAAAAGCTTATTTTTTTTATTGACCGAGTGAGCGAGGCGAACGAATTGTCTAATTTTGACTGGCAAAATTTCATCTATCCTTATGTTGTGGTACTCGCGTACAATCTTGACGAAACTTGGTGTACAAATTCTACAATTTTGGAGTTTTTTTTTTGTCGTCGGCGATTTTTGATTGAAAGGGGTATTTTCCCCATAAAGGGGGAAGTTTGCTGCGGCTCTATTTACCGGCTGATTTTGATAATATATGGCATAAACATTCAGTACTCGATTCTAATCAAGAATTTTGAATATAAGCAAAATCGGTATAGAGATTGATAAGATATAATTGATAAGGTCGTGCAATACCCGCGATTTTCCTATTTTCCCACAGAGATATTACATGCATGGATATATTATCTATATGTGGGTAAATACGAAAATCGCGGGTAAAACCGAAAGGCGCAACTAGTCGAGCATATTGACTAATGCATTCAAATGGATGCGTTTCGGGGATCGCTTGCATGGATCATTCTGTGCATCTGATAACCATTGTTTTAAATTTAAATGTTCAATGTTCTGATGGTGATATTATTATTTGCCTTATTTGAATGAGTTGATGTTATATTGATTATTGAACCTTTCTACCTCTATCAAATTAAATTGTATATCATTACCCAAACCGTTACCGTTACCACTGCCCCGGTGGCTCAGTTGGTAGTGAACCTACCTTCTGTGTTTGGGGGCGTGGTTTCGATTCCCATCTAGGACAAACATTCATGTGATGAACATTTGTGCTTGTTCTATGTCTGGGTGTTAATATCTATATAAGTATGTATTTAAAAAATATATATGTACGTGTATCAGTCTCTGGCAGCCATATTACACGCTTTGCTTAGTTTGGGGTCAGATGACCGTGTGTGCAAAAATGTCCCAGATATTTATTATTTATTATATGCATAATGATGGTAGCCTTTGTGCAGCAGTGGATGTCTTCCGGCTGATGATGATGATAAGAGCGCACAAACGACATGACCAGCTAGAGCGTGCTTTGCGACCGTTTATTCCATACAAACGTATTCTCATGTTTCCTCTCTGAATAATGACACTACAGAGTGTCCGTTACAGTCTGGATACTTGGAATTATTCGTATAATTTACCCATTTACAATTTCCTCTTAGATTTCCTCCTGACAACCACTTAAGATGCTGCTGGTTTTCCCAAATGCCATACCCAAATACCGATCAGAATAAAACGTATGATATACATAAGTAAAGTAATTATTATGTTATTCGAATGTCCAAGATTATAAGTACTTGGCAGCGAGTGTGCATGATAAATGAAACTGTCAGATGATGTGTTTGATAAACGGTACCTGTATCGTATCGTAGAAGACATAATATTAATATTACTGTGGTATAATATAGTTTAATAGGGAGAATTCTGTGTATAGTAATTTATATACCTAGACCTAGCTTATGTCCGCGACGTCGTATGCGGTGTTGCTCGGCCCTTGGCCTCAGAGCTTTGAGGTTCGTGACCGAAGCTCGGTCGGTTCGTGCCTTCGGTACAGCGTAGTATTATTATATGTTCTGTCTATGGCACAGCTTAAAGGAAAAGCTGTAGGAAATACAAAGTACTTATATTTTTATCGAGGTTGTATACAAAATTTCATCTCTTCTGGTGATGAATTTTCAAAAATCCTTGCTTCGTGCTTATACGTGCTCAAGGTCAAACTCCTTTGCAAAATTTCATGGCTGTGCGTTTTCTGTCTGTAAGTCAGTTGTAATTTTTTTTAGAGTACTTACTAAATCTAGAACAAATGACAAAAAGAGAGTCCGTCACTGCAGTCCGTCGTTGTCAGGTGTGTTACGCCGTTACGTTTACAAGACGATTAGTAACTTTAGACACTACCGAATGTGAAATTCATTTCGTAGTAAAACACGTTTGCAAAACACCATTTGGGTGTCTGTAATGACCGGCTATTATGAAATTTGGTAGAAAATGTTTTTAGTTGGTTCGTGTGCAATGCATATTGGTTTTGAAATTAAGTAAGAAATTACTAAAATTTTAATTAGTTCTAATAACGGTTTGGTTCTACGTCCGGAAATTTACAAATATACATTATGCGACGTAAAAAAAAAAATACACTGAATACCGATAGTAAAATATTAGTTCAAAAACTCCAAACCTGCCTACGAAAAAGTATGAAATAACAAAATATTATTCGTAATCCAAAATGGCATGGTCCATATGATTTACCTGCATGATATTTTTCCAGTGAGTTTTAGAGTCCCTTTACCCGTAGCCTGATGGCAATAATAGTATTTGACAAGGCTTTACACCACGGATAAAGGGTCTTTAAAACTCATTGGAAAAATATTATGTACCATTGTATTGTTTCATACTTTTATGTAGGAAGGCTTGCGTTTTTGAACTTATTTATTATCGGTGACGATTGTGTTTATTTTAATATATCCATCTGCGTTGAGCTGCATTCATATGGGATTATACCCACTAAAACCTCTCGGTGGTCTGCCACTAAGTCTGATGGGTATCGAGATATCCATAGATAGTGATCTATAGAAACGTACCGGTACCCCCCTAGCACGCTGCCTTGGGCATCACTCCCTGAAAATGTTGGGAACATAATCCTTCTTTCCCTTTGCTACGGTATGGGTCACACCCTAGGGTCTTTTAAATTGGAGGTGAGATCCTCAAAAATAACCGCCCAGCCCAAAGATCCAGGATAAGCAGGGGATACAGATGGGCCGATGATCTATTCTGTAGACCTCGACTCCAGGGTCAAACATTCCTACCATCTATATAGCTAAACCTAGATGTTATAGCATAGCATCCAGTATGGTGCCAGTTTTTGTACAGAGTTTGTTCCCGTGTTTTATTTAGCACTATAATCCAATACGCAAACGCATGAATTTACAATATACCGTTCTCGACAACTGGCGATTCCATACAAATGAAACCGCAGGCGCTGTTTTTCTTGCCCCGCTATCACTGAAGAATGAATTGTTGCAAGAAATCTCCAATCGCCAATAGTCGAGTACTCTATCAAGGTGGTTGCTCCCGTTCCAGACCCTCAAACCTGCCAGCGAAATGCACAGAAGAGGCCCTTCGGCACAAGGCCGAGCACGCCCAAATGGTGGAGGCGGCGAGGCGGCGCGTCGAGAGAGAAGCAGCCGCAAGGGCTGCCAGGATGCAGCAGTCACTAAGGCTTGAAGAACGATTAGCGAAACATGCGCGAGAGTGGACGCAGAACATTCTGCCCGACTGGCAGAACCAGTAAGTTATAACCAAATAGATATAAATTCCCTTGTTTTTATATTTGACACGCTGGGTCTCGGTTGGTTTACAAACTCACCTGAAATTACCATGCTCTAGTGTGAGTTTGAAGTAATCAATCCAGTGGAAAGTAGAGAGAGAAATATAATAAGATATGGTGACACTATAAATAGATATATCCTTTGCGCGCCGCGAGTGGCTAGCACACAGTTACCTGTGGGCTAGCGACACTACGAACACTAGTAGCAGTCGCACGTATTGTTTGCTTCTCAACAATATGTTTTACTTCTCTATTCTCGACAATGCACCATTCTTGCTATTGTAGAATTTAAAATTGCACGTGAGAACAATAGTTATAATGACATGTCTAAGTTACACGTTCATTCTATTAAAATACGGTAAAAATTAGATCATTTACTGCTAGCGTGCGAAATTTTAATAAATTGCCTGTGGAGTACCTCTGTTTGGAGCCAAAATTAAAGAGAAAAAAAGTACTTTAAAGTCAAATCATCAAATCCAAGTCATGCCCCAGTCATTGGTAGACAAAGATCCGGCTAGGAACTTAAATATATCTTTCAACCCAGGACACCGTTACAAGTTACAAGCGCTACAAGTCAAATTGTAGCTTATAATTTTATCTTATGTTGCAGGAAAAACGCAAAACACACTCTCGACTTATGGTGGAGCGGGCTACCTCCCGCCATCCGCGGCCGAGTCTGGCAACTAGCCATCGAGAACAAACTCAGAATCACACACGACATGTACCTCGACTTCGTCGCCAAGGCGAAACAGAAACTGCACGAAGCGCAACTGAGAAGGAAACGATTGAAAGTCAACCAAACCTGCGGCTGTCAGAACCAAAATAAGAGTAACGAAAGCATCGCGATTGAGAACCCTGAAGAGACGAAACCGAACAGGCTCAGTCTGCCTAGGAATTACAGCGAGCAGAATTTGAAATCCCAAGCGACGGAAGCGCCTCAAAAGTGCTGTTCGAAATCGAACCCTAATCTACTGGAATATAGTGACGAATGTTCGATGGAGCTGATACAGCTGGATATCGCGCGGACTTTTCCCCATCTGTGTATATTTCAACCGGGTGGTCCATATTTTGATGTGTTGCACGAATTGCTGGCGGCGTACGTTTGCTATAGACCGGATATAGGATATATTCAGGTGAGGATATACAGGGTTATAAGGAAAGGGTATGCTAAGCCGAAAGAGCTGATACTATAAATATCAGCTGTTCCATAGAAAAATGTCGATGATACTCGACAAAATGTATGGAACGGCTGATTATTTTTTCTCGATTTCAGGATTGGTCCCAAAGTAAAAGTTGTTCACAATCATGAGTACTATGAGCCCTTTTCGGCTTAGCATACCCTTTCCTTATAACCCTGTATTATCTGTTGTAACCGCAATTTTTCTTAAATTTGGTAATTTGCGCTCTAAAAATAGCATCTGCATGAATACCTCCACACTAATTACACCGAATAGGCACGTTGACTGGTTATTTTTATTGCCTCGTAAAAAGCTGAACTTAAAAAATCTGTTTAAAAACAAGGAAGTTATAAGCATTTTAATTACATGCTTTAATATTAAACGCATTATCGTCTTAGTCGTCGGGTCGTAAATCATTCAATCTGTCATATCTCGCTCGAACTTGCAGGTGTTATGGAGTGGTATATCTGTTTATCTCGCTCGCACTTATAGGTCTTCTGGAGTGACGTTGATGAAAACCTATAGACTACTATAGACAGAGAGCTCACGATAGCAAAATGACGTCGTCTTACGTGCGTCATACAAATTTACACTATCATTCGCTTTGCTAGAAATAATATAACCACCTCTTAATTTAAAAAGGGCTCATAGTACTCATGATTCTGAACAAGTTTTACTATGGGACCAAACCTGAAATCGAGAAAAAAGTATCAGCTGTTCCATACATTTTGTCGTGTGTCATTGATATTTTACTATGGAACAACTGATATTTATTTCGCGATTTCAGGGTTGGTCCTATAGTAAAAATTGTTAGTAATGATGAGTACTATAAGCTCCTTGCAGCTTACCATACCATTTCCTTATAACCCTGTATAACATCTCAGAACAATATTCGTAGATTTCAATTATTTCTTCAGTATGTTTATTAGATTTAGTGCTCTAATCTGCTCAGCTGAATTATACCGAATGACGAACAATTAAATAAATAAATAAATATTGGTGGACGTTTTTGACACAGCGCCATCTAGCCCCAAACTAAGCAAGCTTGTACTATGGGAACCAAATGACTGATAGTATAATACATAAATACTTTTTTTTGTAAATATATACATAGAATACATAGAAACACCCAGACAAAGAACAAACATCCATGTTTATCACACAAATGTTTGTCCTGGGTGGGAATCGAACCCACAACCTATAGGATATAAGGCGGATATCCACCCACTGAGCCACAAGGCTAGTCTAAATTAATTAATTATACATATTATAATTCTAACTATATACAGATCATGCTATATGAGTATTCTCTATATCTACATAGTATAAAATAAAGTCGCTTTCGGCGTCTATTTGTCTGTCTGTATATCCGCTAACTTCTCCCAAACCACGCAATGGATTTTGATGGGGTTTCACTATCAGTTAGATAATTTTTCAAAGGCTTACGTATTTATTACAAATTACATCCTTGCGAAGCCGGGGCGGGTCCCTACTATATTATACTAATACTATAAATTCGAAAGTTTGTGTGTTGTAGGTAAGTATGTAAGTGTATTTGTTCCCGTTGAACTCTGTAACTGCTGAACGGATTTGAATGAAATTTGGTATGGATGTAGCTTACACCCTGGATTAACGGGCATTATTAAATTTATCCCGGAAAATATTCGGTTTCTGTAGAAAAGCAGCTGAAACCGCGGGGCGAAGCTAGCTTATTATAGACCAACAAAAATGGTTATGGCATAGCCAGAAGGTGTCTTTTTCTCGTGGACTGTAGCATTAATTCTAAGCCATAATCTCTAAAATGCTTGTCATTTCCATCTCCAGGGCATGTCGTTCATAGCCGCGGTACTGATATTGAACATGGAGGCGCCACAGGCGTTCGTCTGCTTCTCCAACCTGCTGGACGGGCCCGTGCTTCGAGCGGCCTTCACGAGAGACGGTGCCGCTATGCAGGTACCTAGCTACTTTGATTAAATAAACGCACAAAATAAAGTTGTAATTTTAACTTGCCAGAGGTGCCATCTAGAAACTTAGTACGAAAACTCACTCCGATCACGAAAGTTCTTTTTACTTTTTCAGTATAGTGGTATACTTACTAAACATATTATTTCAACGCTAAAATAAACCTAATATTATAAATGCGAAAGTTTGTATGTAAGTAGTTAAGTATGTAAGTGTGTTTGTTCCCGTTCAACTCTGTAACGGCTGAATGGCTTTCAATGAAATTTGGTATGGAGGTAGCTTACACCCGGGATTAACCCATAAAATATATTCGGTTTCTGTAGAATAGCGGGTGAAACCGCGGGGCGCAGCTAGTAAGTACATAAATATCACTGATGCGTACTTAAACTTACTAGTAAAATAAAAATGAGTGATTAACCGTAACAGTGGCACCATCTAGGAAGACAACGTGAAACTTATTTGGTTATCTGTATCTTTTGCAGATAACTTTGTATCTTTTTGGCTCTATCTATGAAAATGAAACGTAGAAATATATTATAAGAATGTAAAATATGATCACTGTTGGCGTATCTCAATAAATAAATAAATAAATGATCATTACATTGTTTCTTTTTCTTCAAAATTTCCAGCGATTATGGAGAGCGTATACGACCCTGTTACGACACAACCTACCTTCCTTAGCCGATGCGATTGCTCCCGAACTGTATCTACTAGAGTGGCTTTACACGGCATTCGCAAAGGCAATGCCTCTTGACGCCGCGTGCAGAGTTTGGGACGTCTTCCTAAGAGATGGAGACACTTTCCTCTTCAATACTGCACTAGGTAAGTTATAAGAGTGCTTATAAGATTAATAGTTCTGCAGACGTGATCGTAATACCCTCATACCGTGGTCGTTATGAAAAGTTATTTAGTTCCAAAAAATCCTTGTGTCTAAATGTTTGCAACGTATTTCTAAGAGATGGCGTTACTTTTGTCTTCAATACTTCACTGGGTAAACTAACAATTACACTATATTTCTAACGTTACTCAATTTGGACGGTACCAAATATCTAAATCAGTTCAGGGCCCGTACCGTGACATCCTTAGCGTGCTGTGATTCGGTTCTGTGACGATAGCGTAGAACATTGACCAATTTGCTCAACTTCACCAAATTACTCGTTAGAGCTCGCTGTGTGATAACGTGTTGTCTATACCAATATTATAAAGAAGAAAGATTTGATTGTTTGTTTGTTTGTTTGCATTGAATAGGCTCCGAAACTACTGAACCGATTTGAAAAATTCTTTCGCTGTTGGGAAGCTACATTATCCCCGGGTGACATAGGCTATATTATATTTTCAAAAAAATTAGGGATCCTTACTAAAACTCCAATAATGTGACCCAAGATGTAAAAAAATACCTAAAATATTCTTTACATCGCGTGCGCTGCGAAAACTATTGATGATGATAGAATAATCTATACCAATTTTATAAAGAGGAAAGATTTGATTGTTTGTTTGTTTGATTGTTTGTTGGTTTGCATTGATTAGGCTCCGAAACTACTGAACCGATCTGAAAAATTCTTTCGCTGTTGGGTAGCTTTTTAGCTTTCTTTATAATTTTCTTTTTTTTGTAACTTGACGCAAATAGCAGGGTTTTCCTGTGTGTATTATAATTTTTTTTTTTTTGTTAAATACCCGTTCGAAGCCTGGGTGGGCTGCTAGTATTGTATAATTTGCGTATTATTTAATACAAATAAGTTTTTTTTTAAACGGGTATGTCCTAAAACCGCGACCAGCGCAGCGTCCTCTTAGTAATTTAGTGAACGTTTTACAATCCCCAGCGTGGGGGCTATGATAGAGGGTAGTGGTTATGGCAGCAGTGTACGTATTCTGGCTGATGATGATGATGGATTAGTTAAAATTAAATTCTCTAGTACGTAGCACAAATAATTCAATTTACCTATAGCGGAGTAATTAGTAAACCATGCCCGAAATCATTATTTCCAGGCATTCTCCACCTATACCAAGACGAACTAAAGGACATGGACTTCATATCAGCCGCCCAGTTCTTAACCAAACTTCCCGAAGATTTAGATCCGGAAGCGTTATTTAGGAGCATATCGGCCGTTTCCATGAGTTTGGACGGCATGTCCTTCGAGGAGCTCGCGTCCTCGTGCGACGTGGAGACGAGCTTGGACGACGATATAAGGTTATGATACAGGCGGTGGAGCTTTTGGGATTTGGTGGACGCGCTGGCTTTCATCGTCAGAAGGTAGTTCGAGGAAATCGTTCAAAATGAGGGTAAGTGTGAAATTTTTGACTGAATTTGATAGTTGAAGTTATGAATTTAAAAGTTTCATGATTATAATTCTGTTGTAACGTGTTTTAGTACTTTTGAATAAACACGTTTGTGGACATGGTTTATCAACAGTGAACTATGTCTGGGCCATTTTTCTATCTTCGTTCAATTCGCATGGAATAGTATTCTTTATGGCATAAAGAATACCATGTGAATTCCATAAATAATTTGAATTTGAGTATTACACACGAAAATTCAGTTTCGATTTTTATATAAACAATACATCTTTCATGTTTGTCTCGCAAGGCAGGTTGCCTACGATCGAGAGAGACAGAAATAGCGTACGCAATGAGATGTAATATTGATCCTTTAATTCTTTACGCGACCTTATAAGCGGAAATGCTAGTGTCTATTTAAAGTTATACATAATATCTTCAAAAAAATTTACATCTTATATTTCAATACACTAACTTATTTCAATTTTAAATAACCAAAAAATCGTTTATCTTATCCATCTCTCGTCTAATATAAAGCTAATTATAAAATTGTTAGTAGAAATGTATATAAAAATAAATGTTATACACAAAAAGGGTTACACGGAACGCTGGTACTACGCCGAAAGGAGCTAATTATTTACACACCACTATGAAAAACTTATATAGGGATTAATTCTGAAACGCGAAACAAAATCAGTTCATTATAAAGTTCGTGAATTAAATTTTTGTATAGAAGAGCTTCATTTTTTTGCGTGTGACGTTCATATTGCGATGATTGCTATGTTCAGCCGCCGAGACTGCGCGACAATGAACTTTATCGCGCGGTGATAAGATTCGCGGTCGCGCAACGTCTGCGGCTGAACCTAACAATCAAATAAGATAGCGCCATGGCATTGATCCCATACTATTTATTTATTTAATAGACACCAACATGATGTACGTCATTGTAACAAAGAAGGAGGCAAGCAATGGAAACAGGCTAAACGTCACCACAATAACCACCACAATTACACCACAATTATAGGTGCAGACTACATGATATTAAGAAGCGAGTTTTACAGTCAACGACTTAAAAATAAATCTTTATAAGTATACATAGTAAAGTGTGAATAAGTTAGAAAAAAAAAAAAAAGTTGTACTAAAAGTTGTTCATAGTATTGCGTACTTTCTTTCGGCTTAGTTATTACGGTTCCTTGTAATCCTGGATAATATACGATTACGATTAAAATGTACCAACGGCTGTGCCTATGGTATTATCTGAATCATGAATGTCTTCTTTGATAATATAATATTAATACATTGTATGTATTATTGTTAATATGTTTTTATTTTTTATGTTTTTGGTATTTCCAAGGTCTGGAAAAAAAAAACGTAACTTTTTTTTATTTCACTCAATTATTGAGGAACAATATATGAGAAATGAAAAAAAAAATAAGAATTTTTACTTATTCAAAAGCTCAGTTTAAAAGTGCAAGTTTCGCTCGCGCTTAATTTTGTAATTAATTTATTATATTTAGATATTTATTAATTAATTTACTTTTAAAATACAAAACTACTGATTAATACATGGAATTGTTGAATTTTCCTTCACTATAAACCTATTTAGATCATTTGATATCCTTAAAAATATTCAATTTGAGAACAACTGGTGAAGACGAGGCATAACATTACATTGTATTATTTCTTACTTACAACAAAAACAGTTAATACAGACCTTAGAAAGAAAAGCTACTGTAATAAATAATTAAAATGAGATATAGCATAGATAAACTTATCTATGATCATAGAATATAGCTGTATATAATATAAAATAGTTAGTTATTGTAATCTCAAGCTAGTGAACTAAGATTAGTATATGTAGCGTTTGAGACTGCGTACGTACAAGCACGAATTTTTAACTTATATTTATTTACTCAATGTTATTCTGTGATTTCTATTTAGAAATTGAATAAAATCACATGTAAATATAATTATTATTCATCCATTGTTCTTAGTAATAAAATAAAAATCGCAAAATTATATACTAAAATCGTCAAATATCACATTCATACGGTACCATCAATAACTGGTGAGGGCTCTGTAACGTCTGTCCACTAAATTATTCGCTTTTTGACAGCTGGACGACATAACTTTGCTAATTAACATAACGTCTAGCTAATTATAACCCACACATAAGTAGTTTTGGCGGGAACACGAAGAAGTTACATCGCGTCATTGTATTATTTTCCAAAACTTGTGATATTTCCAGTGTTAATGTGTAAAAACGGTGGATTTTTATTCATGAAGTGTTCGTGAACGTGAATAGTACTTATGTCGATCGAAACGTGACTTTTCGAGTTGTTTCCATAGAAACTTCTAGTACCTATAGTCTCCACCTTACTTACTTTGCTTGACTTATACTATGACTGTCACATGTTTTTATTATGAAATATTTTATTTCACATGTAATAAAACAATACTTGACACTGGTTAAATCAATATACAGTATGTGGAGCCAAAACATAAAAGAAAAAGAAAAAAAAAACGTACATAAAATGCTTCGGAATGAGGCGTTTTAAAAAAAAAACCTGGTAATAAAAGTACCCAATAGATGGCGTTAGATGTACCTTGAGGTTTTCCTGTCACTGTCAAGACATGAAAGGCAAGAAAATTTACGTGTGCCTTTTTTCTCTCGTGTTTTTTGGCTCCACATGTGTATTTAGATAATTTCAAGTAACGTAACTGTGTATTTGACTTCATTTTAAATATTACAATAGTTGACACTGGCTAAATATGCAACGTGTGGAGCCAAAATTTACGAAATAAAAAATAAACATAAAATATTTCGACAGAAATGATAATGACAGGTAAAACGATAGGTCTATTACGCCATCTAGTATTTTAGAACTTTTTTTTTTTTGGAAGACGCCTCATTAGTGTTACCTCATTACAAGGATACGTCAACTGTTGACGTATCCATAGATCGTATCTCTGACGTATCTAACTAGCCTCGGGATTCTGAAACGATTGTTAACTTTGACAACAGATTAAGTCTGTTGCTGTCTTTGTCATTTGCTTAGTGCCAGACAAAGGCAGCATTAGAATTAATCTGTTGTCAAAGTTAACAAAAGTTTCAGAATTGGGAGGTTAACCCCCGAATACTGAAACGTTTGTTAACTTTGACGACAGATTAAGTCTATTGCTGTCTTTGTCATTTGCTTAGTGCCAGACAAAGGCAGTATTAGAATTAATCTGTTGTCAAAGTTAACAAACGTTTCAGTATTCGGGGGTTAGGTACTTACTTATAAAAAATATTTATATGATTATTGTATTAATGAGCTTTCAAAAAGCGAATAATCTGGTGACCAGGCCTAAATTTGGGCTAAAACTGTGCTAAAAAATATTCGTGTTTTTTTTTTTTCAATTTGATAGAAAGTGACTGAGAACTGTTTATTTTGAACATAGAATATCGAGATAACTCACAGTTATGATAACAAATTAGATAAGCACATTTGTTATTTTCCCCCAGTAGTGTTTACATCTACTAAGTATAATGTTATGCGTTTATGTAAACATATCATATCGACTAGGATTATTCTATATTCATCTCGGTACCTGTTCTTGTAGATATTGTAAATTAATAATAATTGTTTAATGATTAAAATATAACCTTAAAATTGAATAAGTCACTTTTATTAGATAAAGGATTTTATTTTTGGATTAAATATCAAATAGAAAAATAGCAATATCCAATTTTAGAATCAGCCATAATTACTTTATAAATATTCCTGTATAATAAAACTCCTATATTCTTCAAGAATTGAAAAACTATCGTTGTCATGTCTTCTATCTTATAACCTAAGAATAATCTTGTAAATATTAATTTTGACATTGTCAATTATAAGTTTTCACTATTGTTGACCGGCAGAAGTATAGAATTGATTCATGAAACACTGAACATTTCTTAGAAATACCTAGTATGAGGAAGGACAAATTATTATACATTTAATTCTGGAATGACTGGATGACCACTGGTAAAGCTGCAGAATGTGGGTACAACTTAATGTCGCGGATATCTAAATCCGACTGATCGCATTAAAAAAAAACACATGCTGCTTTTATAGATTTTCTTCGGCGATATTTACTGGAGGGGTATTTCCCCCAAAAGAAGGGAAGTTTGCTGCGGCGCCATTTACCGGCCGATTATGATAATATTTGGCAGAAACATTCGGTACTCAAATAATATACAAAAATTTCTAATAGCAAAATCGGTCAAGAGGTTGTCAAGATATAACGTCGTGAGGTCTTATTTTTGTCTTGTGGTTTTTTTCGTGGCCTCGGTTACAGGTTCGATCCGCGATTTTTAAATTATCGGTATATCTATACTATTCTTCTGCCCGTCATCTTATAATCTAACGTAATCTTAATGGAACTAATCAACGAGTAGTGAACCGGCCTAATATTTAATGAAATTTCGAAATGTACTTTCGAACTAGTTGTTAATTATACTATAGTCTCTAGGTGTATAGTTAGATGTATCGTGTGTCTAAAATATTTGCAACTTTTTAATAGAACTTGTTTATTTTGAAAATAATTATTTATGTTTTATATCGAAATGTTTAACAAACTGTACCTAATACATATAATTTTCAATTAATACAATATGAACTATATATACTAGCTATTGTATACATAATATATATGTAAAGTCTGAAAAAAAGGTAAACAAACTTCTATTTCTCACAAAATCAAATTCAAATTCAATTTATTTAGCCTTTGAGCCTGGGTTACAAAGTTGATATAATTATATGTAAGATGTACAAGTTCTCCAGGTCCCGCTTTGTCAGCATTTTCCGTTTTCTTATAGAAATCGCACAACCTAGGCACGCACTATAGTCCCTGGTTAAATAAAAAACATGAATGCAACTATTTACACACGGATATCAACAAAATTCATCATAATTACACTATATTTTGCATAAATACGAAAACAACACAAAATAATCTAATCGTACTTTGCGTTTAGAAATCCTCTATAGTCTATGGATTTTAGTTTTGATTGTTTACCTTTTCTGT
This sequence comes from Apocheima hispidaria, assembly GCA_947579745.1. NCBI lineage: Eukaryota > Metazoa > Arthropoda > Insecta > Lepidoptera > Geometridae > Apocheima > Apocheima hispidaria. The sequence continues at coordinate 13,639,784 of OX388157.1, forward strand.
CAGTTAAGGATAGACTATATGATAATATATAATATGATGATATATATATCGTATATATACGATATTATATGTATAAAGTAAGTATGTATTTATGCGAGCATTTTGCTCGCAATCTGGTTTCCATAAAGTAGAATAGATTCTCTTTAATTGATTTAATTGATTTGATTTTTCGGGCCAGTTTTAAGTTAATTAAGAGCATTAATATTTTATTTATTTACGTGAAAAATTTAAATACTTGTAAAAATAATTCAATATATTACACTAAGTTCAATTGATTGAAATATGTATTTATTTTATAGAATTCCAATAATTATGGTTGTTATTCAGAAAAGTACTGTATTATATCAAAATTAAGTTTATCTACGAATGTAATATATCGTGGCGAATAAAGCTTTAAGTTTAATTTATACAAATTCTATTAGGTCTTGCCACAGTTTCGGTAATTATTAGTTTTTATTTTGTAGATAATGTTATATTGTAATTTATGTGCACTATCGCATAGAAACACATTATTTTGCAAATTTTTGCATAAAAAATAATATCATACACGTATATTGTGTACAAATGCCCTAATTTTTTTTGTCAGAAATTGTTAAATAATCTAACTTGAGTCACGAGTGAAAGCAAATCAAGCAAATTAAGGTGCAACGTTTCGCTCATCGCGCGAAATTCAATTATTCTTGTATTTTTTGTCAATTACAGCTTTATTACTAATATCATCGTGGATTTATTGAAACCAATTTTGCGCCAATAAATAAGTTGTTTTATGAAATTACGGGTAAAATGATCACCTAGATAACATTGGTTTAGCTACAAATCTCAATAAGCTGATTTTCATCTTGGTTTTTGATTTAGTGACAACTATACTAGCTTTCTACTTGAATTTTTAGTTGATGTAATTTCTTGAAACAATCTTTTTACTATCGCAAAATTAGTTTTTATGAACCTAAGATGAGTAATTAGGCTGTAATTGACAAAAAACGCAAGAACATTAGAATTTCGCGCGCTGTGCGAAACGTTGCACCTTAAATACATCATCGGAACTAAACAACGGTTTTTATATTTCTTTCTACAAGAACGGTTTTCTTAGCTCATTAACTTGGTATGTGAGCCGTTGTCGTGCTGTTGGGTCGTACATCATTGCCGGACTACTATAGGACAGAACAAACAAATATTTTGATCGGCAGACCGTCTACGTAGGTACTAATTTTCTCGGTCCGCCCGAAAATGTATCTTGGCATCCGATACTAAAAGCCCCCATCTTTTAGTACCCGAGGGCCTACAATGTAACTTCCCATCGACAAGACGGCTTGTCCGATTTTGGATTTCGATGTCTCGTTAGAATCGTCTATGTATCTGTATCTGATGTCTTGGCTACATTTTGTCGGGTTTTATCTTTTAATAATAATAACGCTGGTTATTTTGTCAAAGTTGATGCCAGCATCGCGCATTGCGCATCGCGACAAAATCTTCTCTACTATTCATGTCGTGAAAAATGAGACAAAATTATAAATAATCCTAGCCGTGTCATGTTCTTGCATAGCAAAAAGAGAAGAGAGGATTTTGTCGCGGTGCGCATGCTAGCCCTGCTGGCATCGCTTACAAGCTTCCTGGGATCGTTCGCCACTTCGTTCTTTACGTCTACATAACACGGACTTTTGCGCCATCAAAAAGTCGTCTTTAGTTCCTGTTACACGGTTGTTTGTTTCCGATCGTGTTAAAGATTTCTATTCCCATTGATATTTTCTGGTAGTGTGTAATATATGATTCGTTACGATCTGTGCGACTGATATTATAATTATTAAATAATATTTAATAATGAATGCCATCTCAGTTATTGGTTATATTATTAATAGTGTAAATATAGCTAAGGTTGATGTTAACGAATAATTAAGCCCCAAATCATTATAATAATTATAATCTAATTATTGAAATAAACACTTGAAATTATACTTTGTTTTTCATTTATTACTATCGATTTAGGCAATTCTAAAGTGCTTTAAAATGGTTCAAGAAAGGTTTTGGTTATTTTATGATATACATAGATGTAGTTTTATTAAATAACTTGACAAAATTTTATTAAGAGGGTATTTCGAGAGAAAGATAGCTTATACACATTCGCGCGCTGATGAAAGGAGATGACAAAAAACGCAAGACAATTTGAATTTCGCGCGATACGTTGCACCCGTCAGACAAATATACATACAAACGCCGATTTGTTCCCGTTCACTCTGAGATTCCTTCGCTTCGTTCGATTAATCACCAGTGCACTTTGTTCCCAGATAAGGATATGTTCGGTGGAGAATTCGAGTCACAGATCACACTAGATACCGCATTACGAGATTCTTTGATCCTACAAAAAGTCACCAAAGTTTGAGGCGCGGCGCGGGTCGCGGGGAGTGCGACCGAGCGTTCTCATTGGATATCTCAAGGTTACGCCTACTCGCGCCTAACAATCAACCAATGAAAGTAATTTCTTATAAGTGTATTTAGACTGATGCGTGGTGTGCTTCAAGCGTCCGTAATGCAGAATCTAGGGTGATCTGTGATTCGAGTAAATTAACGATAACTCCTCGTGACCCTCATGTAGTCGATAACGGCCATGAATGACAAGTTAAACGGATTTTTCTATACAATTATGATTATTGAATAGCATAGAATTATTTATTGGCCTTATAACTAAACTAACTACGCCCCGCGGTTTCACCCTCTATTCTACAGGAACGGGTAAAGTTTTCGGGATAAAAAGCCTATGTGTTAATCCAGGGAATAACCTATATCCATTCCAAATTTCATTCAAATCCGTTCTGCCGTTACAGAGTTAAACGGCAACAAACATACTTACACACATACACACAAATTTTCGCATTTATAATATTAGTGTGATTGTCACATTAGACAAGTCTTTTTACAACATTCCAGCATTACAGAAAACAATCACACTAATATTATAAATGCGAAAGTTTGTGTGTAAGTATGTAAGTGTGTTTGTTCCCGTTCAACTCTGTAAAGGCTGAACGGATTTGAATGAAATTTGGTATGGAGGTAGCTTATTCCCTTTTCATCCGGGAAAAATATTCGGTTTCTGTAGAATAGCGGGTGAAACCTCAGGGCGCAGCTAGTGAGAGATAAGTGAGAAAAACCAGTCTATAGATTTTAAAAAACATTCCAAATCAATACACATAAATAATTATGGTACAATTTTATCTAATATATATAAGTAATGCCCCTTTGCCACTGAATAAGGTGTTACCTACGTATTTGCTAGATAATTTTCCTTGAAAATGGCGAAATTAGTCAGATATGTTTTGTGTGGTAATGCGATATTTTAGTTATTAAAGTCGGTATGTATGTACAAATAGTATATGTATACACAGTTATTTTTAACTCACCAAAAACGTCTTGCAGGCAGCTTCAATATATCTCCCTAAAGACTACTACACTACTTTTAATACACTCCACTTTACTGTCACTGTATTACTACATAACTTTTGTTTTTTTTTTTCTCCCAACACAATAACATTAATGCGAGAGGTTTTTGACTGTATCTACAGATTCTACTGGTACCTAGGAAGGATATAGTTTGTTTTGAGACATCCTGTATATATAATGTATGTGAGTGGTAATCTTGAACGAACAGGCACAGAAAATAATAGCACCTACAAGACACGGTTTAAATTGAGCAAATTATTTAGGAATGTGTAGGACGGAGCGGGCAACGGGACAAGGTGACTGTCATTACGAAGTTGTATTCTATTGTGACATATACCTCGATGCTTCGACCAATGTAAAATGAATGGACGGGCCCGAACCAAAAAACTAGTCAAAACAATCGAACTTATACATCAATACTTCATTAAAAGTATTTATAGTACACTAGATGGGCCTGCGGTTTCACCCGCTATTCTACAGAAACCGAACATTTTGGAAATAAAATGGCGGTTCGTCACTATGCCGAAAATTTTCAAACCCCAACTGAAACTTTTTTTCAAAAAAGTTACTTAGGTATCAGTTAATTTTAATAGAGATGAACTCGTAAAATGATAACCCTGTTGAAACAAATAAAATACTACTAAATATTACTGTTTTTACATCATATTTCTCAGATCTGACCTTTAAGACATTAAACGAACGAACGTTCTGAAATAAGTCTGCTTACATGTTCTTTTTATCTGTGGCTTAACACATGCTCAATTTTTGATCCAAAATTCGTAATTCGTCAGTGCCTATAATAATTGCCTATTGTCTAATAAAGTAATTATTTCATTGGAAAAATAAGGCGTGACGCAATCCAAATACTTTTACCACCAGTTTTGCGAATTCTCGATACTTGCGTCACTATTACAACCCTCTGACGTCAAACGAACGCCACAGACTAATATCTAGTTACTATAATGCCACAGAATAGACAATAATTTAACATTCACTTGAATACATAGTTTAAGATAACTTTGCCTCCCCTAGATTTGTTTAAAAAATAACTACTAACTGTGATGACCCTCAGTCAGGGTCCCGATAACTTGGGACTCTCGGGTTATCATATTCAAAACAAATTCTAGGGAAGACAGTAGCTGTTTTCTTTATCTAGGGTTCCGCCGATAATTCTACATTTGTATGGCAAACTCTACAAACTTAACTTGGTTCGCCGAGGTGAGCTATTAGATGTTAAAAAGTGCAAAAAAACACAACATTGAATTTATTGCATTTACAATTGAGATAGGAATCTGAAGAGGCGCCTCTGTGAGAGTTTTTCCAGTGCGGCGCCCGCTAGCACGGGTCATCCTCAACTGAGTTCGCAATGGTGCGTAGTATACTTGCACGCACCACGGTGTCGGTAACATTTGAAGTGTTCATTCACCCGGTCCTTACCTTACGAAATAGTAGGTATGCATAACATGGTACTTAGATACGGAAAAATTTAAAGTTGACAATCAGATGCAGTGGTGAGGCATTTAACAAATAGGTTTATTTAAAACTGAGTTTATACATAATCACCAAAATATCCGCCATCAGTCCAACAACGCTGTTCCAGTCCAGTCCCAGTCTTTCCGCTGCAATATCGCGTGTAGTATAATAGAAACAACGCCTTGTTGCCGGGGCACTAGAATACGGCAATGGTATCACCTGCCTTTAGTAGGACCCTACTAAAAGAGGACTCTGGGCACGTAATTAGCCTAGTTTTTAGGTTTAGTGGGCATGGTCCCATACAAGCACAACCCGGCTGCACCCCAAAGCAGTCGGAAATCTTGTGAAGATTTCTCTCGTCAAACAAGAAGTTAAAAAACTTCTTTAAACTTGAATATAAACAATTGTTTCCTTGTTTCTACTGTACTAGAATAGAATAGAACAATACTTTATTGTTCAACTGTGTACAAAGGTAGTCTTAAAAGTATTTATGGTGTCAATCAGTTGTGTTCATAAAGAACATGCTATAGAATGCGATATCATGCGATATACTGCACGCGATATTGCAGCGGAAGGACACTACAGATTATCCAACTAATATTATAAATGCGAAAGTTTGTGTGTAAGTAGGTAAGTATGTAAGTGTATTTGTTCCCGTTCAACTCTGTTACGGCTGAACAGATTTGAATGAAATTTGGTATGGAGGTAGCTTATACCCTAGATTAACAAACTTTTATCCCGGAAAAATATTCGGTTTCTGTAGAATAGCGGGTGAAACCGCGGCGCACGGCTAGTCTGTTATAAACTTAAATTGTTGAAAATGAACTTTTGCAAAGTATCTAACGCCTGAGTCAATCAACTCCTTAGGTATATTAACGTTATTTATCGAAAATTCGAAATAGGCAAGACTAAGTACCTAAGGTGCCTATCTAGTATCTAGTTGTAGTATTATTTATTCTGTGGTACAGTTAGTAACTAACCAATTACTTAATTGTCATAAGCCAAACATCACGTTTCTACCATTATGAAAAATACTGCTACATCACCATTTATAACCAGTTTTATTTTTAAATCTCATACTAGTGCATGGTGTGTATTATTTTGTCTTTAATCCGGTTAAATCAGTCTATGAGTAAATTACATTACTAAGGCATGAGTCAAACAATAAATCAATACTTCGGCCGACCGATCGGGGGTAAAGTATAAAGAACTTCAATAGGGTCAAAGGAACGCTACTGTCGATTCATTTCATACGGGACCCTAATTTAAGTGTTCAGTGTAGGCCCATCTGGCGGAATAGGGGTCCGGGATTCAGTTTAGTCGAGACTCCGAACGCGCATGCGTACCTGGCTCCAGTGGGGTGACAGTATAGAATAACCACTGGAGTAAACACCGAGTTATACCAAATTTTTTATTTACGTTGTGTGAAAAATGGCAGAAGAAAAGAAAGCTAGCGAGCCTGGCGAAACTATAGGACTGCTCGAGAAAAAGGTAAGTGATTTGCTATCAATTTTTTGTAGGTGATGTAATGTCAAGCAGAGGTCGTGAGGTTATTCCGGAGATGTGCACCTTAGAACGTTGTTTTGGCTTGAATTACAGCTGGCCCGATAAAAAATTCTGATGTTTAGGTACAATTCTGTATTATATCTGTTTACAAGTCGCTAAGTGCCAAATAAGTACATATTGATGTTTCGATTTCTAAATTAGTGCCGTATCTACCATACGGATAAGCAAATAATTTACGTACAAACTTTTGTTTGTGGAGTTATTAACACTGCAATGGGCAGGCAACGGCATTTTCCATCCAAAGCAAATACATACCTATGTACCAAAGATAGGTGCTCATTTTGTATATGACGATCAGACGTCAATCGAAAAGCGTATTTTTTCTCTTCAATTTTGGCTCCACACGTTGTGTATTTAGCCAGTGTCAAGTTTTGTAATATTTCAAATTAACCATAATATTTGACAACAAAAAACATTCTCAGTCATAAGTAAGTCACGGTCAAGTCCAAGTCATGGCCTAGTAACTCACTACATTATACTATTCACCAACACTCTTGCTCGTTTATTTATTGTAGAAAATTTAAATGTTTTACTTCATTATAACGTGGAATAATTATTATTAATTAATTATAATTAGGTAGTTGAATGTGATCGAAACCAAAGTCGGACCCGGTTGCCCTAAAACTGCAAGCGTGGGGATTATGCAACAACCTAACGGGGAGGCCTCTGTTCAGTAAAGGACGTCTTCTGGCTGATATTGATGATGACTATTCTCGTATGCCGTTCCCCGGGGGTAGTTGCCCCCGGCGTCCAGCCTCGGAAATGAGGGTTGCCTCGAATCCGACACCCTAACCTCCCCGACATGGGAGGAGGAAGAAACCCGTGATGATGATTCTCGTATTGTCAAATGTGTCAAAACACCAGTTTTTATCAACAATTTTTTATTTATTTATATATTTAACTTCCTTGGCTTTTATATGTAGGTAATAAAATTAATAATAATTTATATGAACAATGTGACTTGTGAGCTTTAAGGATAATTAAATTAAGAAAATAATAAGAATGAACACTACAAAAAACCTTGTACAATATCATACATCATTGTCTGCCGTGCACAGAATAAGATTTTTTTGCTCGTATTTTTCTCATTATCCTTTAGAATTCAATTGGTAGTTAGATTCAAGTAATTATGTATTGCCCGGTCAGACTTATTGTCATGACAAAGGTCAGTACCAATTAAAGTAGGTATCTATCGCTGCTTTGCTGCTTACCTAAGAAAACCTAAGAATTATTGTTCCGCTTTCCTCCTATCACTATCATGAAAGCGCATTTGCAACATTGTCGAAGATAAAAAAAAATATGGAAAATTTAAAAAAAACCAGTCAGATTTTAGAGTAATTTAAATGTTAAGTTTTTTTATTTTGACAATTATTTTTTTCTTCTACTTTTTTCCTTCTCCTTCGCCAAAATTCAAAATAACAACATAAAGATTGCTATAAATCTTTGGCAATTATATTCTGAAGATTACAGTCTGTTTTTTTTTCCACTCAATTATTTGTGTATCTTCAACAATGTTGCAAATGTGCCATATGTGCACACATGGCAATGGCACATTAGCCGAGACGAACGCTCTACGGACTGTATCGTTGAGGGCAGTGACGCGGAAGCCTACCCGTGCATCGATGACAACTCAACGCGTGATGGGCATTGGCGTCCACCATGGAACTACAGGTGCATTTATGAGGTTCTAGCCTTGCAGCCAAGGCGGAGGGAACCGCCACACGCAGAGAGTCATCGTCTAGCAAGATGCCTAGATGAGGTGATGGCAGCGCATGCAGCCGTGCCCCGCGAATTCTGACCGCGATACATCCCAAAGTCTCGCTAAATCCGCCCCTTGGAACCGTCTGTGATCCTCTTAGCTCCCATATCGTCCCAGGCCCGCTGGCCACGAGGGGCGTTACTGGGATAGGCACACCAGGGCTAAGGGTAAACCAAGCCGACACCGCCCGGTAAGCTCGCCCCGTCACCATTTGAGGAAAGGACAGAAGTGACGAAGTCCAAAACCCCATGCGCCGACGCTAAGCAAGCCGGCAAGCCACCGCAATGTAGCCTTCGGTATCTTAGGTACTGGGGCATTTCACACCACCTGATGCTCGGAACACGGTATGAATCACCCAAGTTCTCTAAATCAATTGGGCCTTTCGTACCGCTGTGTTAATCGCCTACGGTTTTTTAGTACTGGATCCATTCGAACCACGGTGCGAATCGCCGAAGTATTTAGTTTCCTTTGGGTAATTCGGACCACTATCAAAACAACAAACAAAAAAATGTTGTGTTTTGAACATTTTGCAATGACTTGTAGAAAAACGATTTGTGGAAAAATTAACGACGAAAATATTGGAAATAACATACATATACAGTTGTAAGCATGCGCGTGTATGAAACTGGTAGAACTCAGACTTCTACTATTATTTATTTTTCATACCCAATGGTAACAACAAATGCGTGTTCAGAACGATTCATATACACCTAAATTAACTTTATATAATATAATAATATGGGAAGTTGAAAACATGAAAATGTTCTGGTAACTTTTTTGAGCCCAAGTAGTGTGATATAGTTTCTATCTGTATCGTAAGTACCAACCGCGACCTTACGAGAGGATAAATAACAGTACCATACCTTGTTTAGTTAGTTTACCTACTAGGGTTTCACGACAGAATCTAGCTGGTTTTTAAAAAGTCTTCGGAAATTAGCAAAACGGGACGCAGCAGTCTCATCCTATGTAATTAGAAATTATGTTGAACTTCATCGAGTGCCAAAGAGAGAGGGTCAAAAGTTTATCAAATGAGATTTCTTATTCATTTTGATAGAATGACCATTAAAAAGTTTAAGAAAACACGATATTTTGCATATTTTTTTCTAGAACAAGTATAAAAACTCGTTGTTCGCTGAAAAAACATGTAACAGATTTTTTTCTCCCATAACTTTTTTGTTGCGGTCGCTTCGATTTTTCGCCTTGTTATTATACATTACAAGTACATTACATTACAAGTACATTGTAATTCTGTGTTACTTCGGCGGCCGAAGTCATCATCCTACAATAGTAGATAAAAACTGTTCGCATAATTTTATCTCGTAATGCGGTAAGAAACGTACGCCTACTCAGATAATCTGTCTCAATATGATGCATGTCATGTCTTTACCACAGAACAAAATATCATTTACTTCGGCGGCAGGAAGTTATTATTATATTAATTTATACTGTGACTGAAGTATGACTATTGACTATTATTTACGAATTCGTACAATAGTACAAACCCTTTGCGTATTAGCATTATCACATAAATATACATTAACAAACTTACTTAAACTGTTTTATATTTAGACACCTTAGATAAATCTGTACCAACGGGATGCAAATAATAGTAACTTCGGCAGCCGGAAGTGATTATTATATTATATTATATTATACTGTGGCCGAAGTTCTGCCACATCGGTTATTGTTTACGAATTCCTACAATATTACGAGCTCAAACAGTTCTCATGATTTTACCATTATCTCGTCACTGTAGAGTAACAAACGTACATAAACTGCGCTATATTTAGACTCGTCGCACAATAGATGTATTTAAGTAATCTGTCTCAATCAGATGCATCCGGTAAAGCGAACTGGCATCTCTTGACTTCTCCGTTGTATTAAATTAATAGGTTTGCAAACATTGCACGTTTTTTTTATTACCAGTATTATTATATATTGAACACTAATACATAAATAGTTTTTTTTGGTAAATATATACTTACATATAATACATATACGACATATGCCACGAAGGTATGGAAAGTGAATTACTTTAATGATGACACGATAGGTACCTACTCTAGCTAAGACGAGTCGGAAACTAATGCGTAGCGTAGCGAATATAATATCATAATATAATTTTTTTTGGAAGTTGTGTGGTTAGGGCCTTTTTTACTTTGGACCCGTTATTTTATTTATTTCGATACATTTTAGATTTAAACTATAAAAGCTATAAGTATAATACCGATTATCACTTTAGAAGTAATTTGAACCTTGGTTTACCATGTAATAAAACAACATAATAATTGCAAAAAGTAACAGGCCGAAAATTTAATTAATTCGCGCGCATAGGTAACATAAATTGATTTTCATTTGAATTACAGTTTGTTCCATCATAACTTCAGCTGCAATAACTTTCAAAAACATTGCACAAGCTGAGTGCGTTCACACGCATCACGACATCGTACACGTGCATTCTCGTTGCGAAAACTCATCGACAGGGACCGGATTTCCAAGTAGAAATTACCGCAAATCGCTGTTTTTGCATCGCTCCCGGCAAACAGGTATGATTGGTGCGTGTGGGGGCTCGGCGCATTACACCCAGCAGCAGACTTGATTAGGGAGGATCAAGGTGGATATATAAGGGGCAAATCTATTTTAACCCTGTAACTCTGTGATGTGTCCACGCGAAACGAATAGGTTAGGTACCTTGATACTAGCGATTCTGATCAGAAAATGATCGCCGACTCTACTACTGTAGTAAATCGCCAAAACGAATGCACTTCAAAGCAATTGATATAAAATCGCTGATTAGAGGTAAAATAAAGAATTCTTCGACCACTCAGACTTGTACATTAGAAGACAAATAAATATATTGCTACTATGTTTATTGGACAAATTATGCTAAAAGTATTGTATATCTTACTCCAGTATCGATAATATTATGCCTTATGCCTTGACTTGCAACACACATCACACTAGATACCGCATTACGAGATTCGTTGTTCCTACAAAAAGTCATCAAAATTTGAGGAAGGCGCGGATCGCGGGAAGTGCTACCAAGCGTTCTTATTGGCTATCTCGAGGCTACGCCTACTGGCGCCTAACAATCAACCAATCAGAGTAATTTCTTATAAGTGTATTTAGACTGATGTTTGGTGCGTTTCGAGCGTCCTGAATGAAGAATCTAGGGTGTGATCTGTGACTTGCAACTACTTTAAAAAGTTATCTTCTCTCATATTATGCATTTTAATTTATAACACAAAATAGCTAACGGTTTAGAAAACCTGTAGAATTTAGGTACTTGAACAAGTTCATCACACCTTTTCTAGACTTCTAGAGCTCGAGACTTACTATTGTATTACCTAGTTTGCATAATAAAGCAATAAATAATAGTTTATTCAATGTGATTGAAACGTATAACTTCGACTTTAAATGGAATAGTTACGTCGGCTAACCATTAAAACAAGTTAAAATTGGCTGCATTTATTTTCAATGATTCATCTGAATTGTCTAACACGTAATTTCGCACGAACATTGTATTTTTCCAGACATGCAGGAGGGTTTTTAGCTCTAGGTATACTTTTTCAAATACAAATTCTTTATTTGGGTACAAATGGATTTAACACAAAAATGTATTAAATTCACTGGCTCCGAACTAGTAAAAAACTGTGTTTTGGGAACCAGCGGCTTCTCCCATTTTTCATATACCCTATAACAAACTAAGAAATTTACTAAATTAAATTTAATATAATTTAAAAAAGGTAAAATGGACTTATGAAATGAGAATGAATTATAAACTTATTATTATTATTTAGAGCTATTAAATGTCGTAGTTATGTTGAAACATTTTAATTAATTAATATATTGTTGTGGATCTAGGTTGTTTGTGTCATGATTGTGTATATAGCGTGTCTTATCATATTTGTGTAGTGAAGTCAAGTATGCATTGGGAATCATCTCCGCGTAGCATCAGCCTCGTGAGAGTTGAGCTCACGGAGATGCTCGCTATAGATTAAATTAATCACACTACCGTCTATTATATTCGTTCTATCCTGGCGTTAAGGAATTTGCCTGGTTTCTACCGTTTTTGTAATAGGGCTCTATTATATTTTGTTCTACAATCTAGACGAAAATAAAATAATAACCGCTGAGCCATGTTAGACGCTTTCAAGCAACCTGTAGTCTTTGGCTAGCCATAGCCTACAAAGTAAAATCATTATAGAATGATTTGATATTATTATTGTAACAGCAATAATAAAAAATCAAGCTTAAAATTAGAGTAAGGTTTTTCATTTGGTAATAGGGCAAGGTTGCCCAACTTTTACTGTCCTACAGCCTGCTCTGGGCTCTATCATCGAGTGCATCACATTAGCCACTATCTCGGTAGATACATGCCATATACATGTACCTACTGTATGTATTGAATATATGGCTATTTTAACAGTATGCCGCGGTTTTACCCACTCTGCTGCGATTCAATTCCAAAATAAATGACAATGTTTAATTTTCAAAAATCACCATATGGAACACCTATTAAAATTTCGTGCTTTTAGACCCACCGGCTTAGGTTGAGCGTTGTGTGACAGTCAGGTATTATATTTTTATTAATTAAATGCACCAGAAAACTTGTAAGTCTCTACAGACTCAACGACCAACCAACGTATGTATTATGTATGTAATTAGGGTGCTCATGTTGTAAGTCAGTTCATGCCTCAGGGAATCCCAGCCAAAGTGGTTGACTTAAATTTTACTGCTTTCGAAAGGTTGGCAAAGCGAATGAAAATTATCAGTATGTGCTTTCTTTTTTATGTTTATTGTTTTTTTGCGATAATGTTGTAATTGGTGGAGGAGTAGAATAATAAATCAATTAGTACTCTAGGACATTTATTGCGCACACGGACTTCAGGAAATTCAGGAGAAAAAAAAAACTTGTGAGCAATTGTAAACTTTGATAGATCTTAGTAATAACTTTAAAATAAAGTTTTTACTAAGATCTATGGTGGGGTAACACTTTTATTTAAGTGTACACTTCATACACTAAATTTCTAAATGCGAAGATAATTCTGTATTATTATTTTTTATATTGATGGACGTTTTTCACACACAGCGCCGCGCCATCTAGCCTCAAACTAAGCAAGCTTGTACAATGGAAACCAAATAACTGATAGAAAACATAATATTTTTTTTTGTAAATACATACATAGAATCACCCAGACAAAGAACAAACATCCATGTTCATCACACAAATGTTTGTCCTGGGTGGGGATCGAAACCACAACCTACAGCTCAGAAGGCGGAAATTCTCCCACTGAGTCATAAGGCTTTTTGTTACGTACTTTCAAGATTTACCTAAATGCTAAGCCGATTTTGATGAAAGCGAGTATATTGTGCCGGTGAATGCTGTGTGTGCATCATGAAAAAGATGAAGAACATATTTCTATCATTATAATGTTGAAATTCATAGGACAATCTTTGCCCTGCTTGGGAAAATGCGTGACATATAGGGCGCAGCGAGTAAGGTTAGCTTAGCAATAGAACATCTGAATCCTGTCCTTTAGCTGTAAGTAAGTACTTCGACCAAAGTAAAATGAATGGACGGGCCTAATTAAGAGAATTTTGAAGACTTTAAAGTGAGCGCCGGCGCTCACTTTGCTTCAGTCGCTCTCAGTTTGTGAAAAGTGCGAGACGTACGTTCGTACATGCGATCCAAATATCCGCAAAAATATGCCTTGATATCATTTTTTTTTGTAACAAATGTATTCGACGTACTTACTTTTATTTACGTATTAAATTCTAAGTTCGATTGTTTTGACGTGTCATTTTTAGGGAAGTTATTTGGTTAGGGCCCGTCCATTCATTTTGTTATGGCCGAAGGGTAAGTAGGTACGCTGAATATGGGCATGCTAATGCTACAAATAAGACTAAGACTATTTAGCTTACCCTCAGTGCTCGGAGCAGCGATTTCACAGGTACAATAGCCAGTTTTTTCGGTTAAGTATTTATTTCGATCAAAATACGCAACGAGTTCAGTTCGTTTCGTGCTTGGATGATAAACGGAACATTTTTTCTCGCGCGACGCTGCTGCCTTGGCACAAGTTTTGGCGGGAAATTGAAGCTTTTCGGCCTTTTAGTTTTTTCTCGCGACACGTCATCTTGACATAGGTTTTGCCGCGAAACTGGAATAATAACTTTTTTTTTTTTTTTTTTTTTTCTCGCTGTACTCAGTGGCCGGTTGTAAATTGATGTTGCGTTCGTAACGTTCCAGTTGCTTTCTTAATGTAGTGCATTCAAGGCTTGCTCAAGTGTTCTGTGCAGTGATAACAAAATAAACAATTCTAAGAAAATATTGAATTGACTCAATTCAGTTCAACAGTAAACATGTCGGACATGTTCGGAAATGTGACAGACAAAGAGAAGTGTTTTTACGATAATACTGGATTTGTGATGACCGAGAAAAATGTTTTGTCGAAAAAGGTAATTTTTTTATGAGATAGTAATTTTATTACTTAAAATAATTAAATGTCAAATAAACATTTTTTTAATTTCGCCATGTGACGTTAACATCGCTTCACGGTCCAAATCCCACCGGTCTATGTTCGGGCCGGGCCCGGACGTTCCCTGACAGTGAAATGGTCAGTGGTCAGAATTTCGGAAGTCTATTAATTTACGTACCTACACTTCGTGGCTTGGCTAGTATATGAAATATGGATAAAACTTACTAAATCATTGCCTCTTTTCATTCTCGATTTTAGTATTCTACCTTTGATACATCGCATGCATAGTTATTTTCTATGTACTTACTCTGTACGATTTGCATATCATATAACGTCTAGTCGTGACATCCTCGGCGTAATAAAAGTTATCTTTGCCACATGCATTGTAAATGTACTTAGGTGTTATTACGTGAAATAGAATTAGATTACCTAGGTTCCAATTAGATTAACAACCCATCGTAAAGTGTTACGAAAACTCGGAATAGGAGAAATTATTTTTTAAATTCTCGGGCGAATTTGAAACCCCTTCCAATCTCCCATATTTTGTTAGATTTTTAGGGGAACAATATTACTATATAGCAATATATTTACCTACAGTTATACTGTGCATGTAGGCATCTAAAATTCCGATCTCTGCCTATTATCCTGTCATACACAGCAACATTTCCAATAACAAATCGCGTGGCCCTTGTGAAATAGATGACAAATGCGAAGTGACATTCGAAGTTTATCATTGAAGTACTGAAATTAAACATTTCAATAACAGGGTGGTTCAGATCCGTATAAAATCGCGACTAGCCGCGCCCCATCGGCTTCGGCTCCCATGAGGACAAACTCGAGGCCTAAGTGTGAATCAAGCTAAACGATCGACTTCAACGAGAAGAATAACAATCTCATACAAAAAAAAACCCTCGTAAAAAACTAGATGGCACTTACGTATTTAGTCAGCCAATGTCCAAACCACTATAAAAGAAAAACTTAGTATAAGTATACGTTCGCTTTACTTTAAATTTAATTGAAACAACAATATATTATATTAATAACGACCCAAACAATATATTTCCAAATATAAAGTTTTCAAAGCCATCTCTTGAGAATCTAGCGAGATTTGCAAATAAAATATAAATGTAATATATGTATAAATATAAATGTAATTAATGTTACTGATATTGGTAATGCCAAAATATTCATAACAATTCGCGTTTTTTTCCGTACCATAACTACCATTACGAAAGAGGTAGATTGGGTTTTTAGTTCTGAACTTCTCAATTCAAGCAAAAATTGTGACGATCATGTCGCAGATCGCACTCGCGATATCTTACGTCCTTATCAGTGCTACAATCAAGTAACGCTATACATCATCAATATGTAATTTTTAGCCCTCAAACTAAATAAATGTTATAACTTCAAAAAAAAAAAAAAACGCATATTTTTTAAATTTTTTAGTAACGCATCTTTCTAAGGACATTAGCACTCACAATATAATTTCTATACGTTTCAAATGTAAAAATATGCATGTAGTCTGGATTTACGATAAAACATAACCACGATGTAAGTAGTAACCTAATGTGAGTAATCAGTGACGTAGCTACAGTGCACCACTTACTTCTGTTGTTAGCAAGGATTTTAAAATGATTACCCACTTTGGCAGCGGCCTTGTTATATTATTGTTATCCATGAGTCGTGGTGCGTAACGAGTGTTAATTAAAACGTTTACCTAAATTCTCAATGCTTAGGTAGAAAATAATTTGAAATATATAGCTGTATCTAATTATTGTTTGATCTATTCTGAAATCAGAGTGCCTAAGTGTGAGTTTTACAAAATTACTCGAAAAATGAAAAAACTCGGCCTAGGCGGTCGTGAACCTTTTCTATAAAATGAAAAAACTCGCTCTAGGCAGTCAGTCGTCAAACTTTTCTATAAAATGAAAAAACTCGCTCTAGGCAGTCAGTCGTCAACCTTTTCTATAAAATGAAAAAAACTCGCTCTAGGCTGTCAGTCGTCAACCTTTTCTATAAAATGAAAAAACTCGCTCTAGGCAGTCAG
Organism: Apocheima hispidaria; assembly: GCA_947579745.1. Classification (NCBI taxonomy): domain Eukaryota; kingdom Metazoa; phylum Arthropoda; class Insecta; order Lepidoptera; family Geometridae; genus Apocheima; species Apocheima hispidaria. The sequence continues at coordinate 13,656,540 of OX388157.1, forward strand.
TCGTCAACCTTTTCTATAAAATGAAAAAACTCGCTCTAGGCAGTCAGTCGTCAAACTTTTCTATAAAATGAAAAAACTCGCTCTAGGCAGTCAGTCGTCAACCTTTTCTATAAAATGAAAAAAACTCGCTCTAGGCTGTCAGTCGTCAACCTTTTCTATAAAATGAAAAAACTCGCTCTAGGCAGTCAGTCGTCAACCTTTTCTATAAAATGAAAAAACTCGCTCTAGGCAGTCAGTCGTCAACCTTTTCTATAAAATGAAAAAACTCGCTCTAGGCAGTGAGTCGTCAACCTTTTGTATAAAATGAAAAAACTCGCTCTAGGCAGTCAGTCGTCAACCTTTTCTATAAAATGAAAAAACTCGCTCTAGGCCGTCAGTCGTCAACCTTTTCTATAAAATGAAAAAACTCGCTCTAGGCAGTCAGTCGTCAACTTTTTCTATAACGTATACCATTCAAAAACCTCGTCTCCCACGGGGAAAACCACCAAGACAAATCTCTGCGAGGTTTTATCGTGCTAATCACACAACATCAATACATACCTAGGTAAGTATATTATACTACCTAGGTAGGTATTCGGTTAGTAAGACGAAGGACAAAATCTAGGCTGACATTTTGCACACACATCCGCGATATACCTACTGGGTGGTATACCGCGGTTGCAAAACGTGCGAAGGCAAAATTCAAGAGAGAAAAAAGCATAGTTGAAAAAACATCAGATGAGTTGTAGTCAAAGTCTAGCCTGACAACCATAAGAAAAAGGTACTCGTAGGTACTAATTATTATGGATTTTCACTTAAACACATTAATTATGCGCATCGCGTTAAATTTTAATAAACTTCTTACATTGGTAATCAAGCGATATTGTAATTAGTTAAACTGGTTCTCTCAGATAAATTAACCATCCCGAAAGGCTTCTGGCAACCTTGAACTAAAAAGTCAAGTGGTAAGTAGAGTAAAGGCCTCGCTACATGGCCTGACCTGACGGCGTTTGAAAGAGATGGCTATATATAAGTTCCTGGGGGAGCGAAAGGGAGAAGCTATAACCAGGTTGTTATGATATAAGGTCGTGAGGTGTCAGTTGGGAGACTTGTTCGAGTATGATGCTTCGTCTAAGTGTTCGAGACTAAACATGCTTGAGCGCCATTTTTAAGAATGCGCTCGTATTTTAGTAGTACACTATTATTGAGGGCTATTTTCAAAAAATATCTTGGACTTTTTCAGCATTTTACACAACTGTGCTACAGGAATACTACAGGAAAAACACATTTTTCGTTCATTTAAATAAATTATTAGCACGTATTTGGTCTACATTACATACGACAACGTAAAGACAACGTTGCAAAGACATTTTTCTATGTTATCAATTTTAAATCATTAAAAATGTTGAATGATCTGACCGAGAGGACGAAAATTAGTTTCGAAATTTTTTTTTTTTTGGATTTGTTTAAATTTTAATGGACACGCACTTAATTAATTCGAAAACCTTTTTTACAACATTTTTAAAGTCTGTTTACTTTAATTATTTAGATATTTTTAGGTAAGCAAGCAGGTCGTTTTGGTCCTTCATAGTACGTGCAACCTTTACAACTTCCTATCACGTCTATCGTGAATAAAAAAAATCTCAACAAAAAAGATAACTTCGTAGTTATTACTTATTATTATAAAGCCTATAAAAATAGCAAACGCATTTGTATATAAAACAACATCAAAATAACTGTAATTGGTAGGTTCTATAAACATGCTTTAATTTTGGGCGAGTCACATTTCTGCGTCTAGTTATTGATAGTGATAATTCTTCTTATCAGCTCTTAGTCGACCACTTCTGGACAAAGGCTCCCCCTTTCGGGGTGTGTGGTTATCCCAAAGCTTGGCAGGCAGCGTGGAAATCGCAGAATGTTAACATTTCAAAAAAAAACTATATCCAGCGACACAAACAAATTAACAAAAAAAAACATTTCACATATAGCAGAGCTACCATTAAAATACATAATTTTAAATTGAGATTTATGTCTACAATAAATTATAGTATTATATTTCATATACGTATGAAATATAATAAAACTACTTGAACATTCATAAATATTCCTTCCCAATAAAGGTAATTCGGTGCTTTTTTCATTTTTTGTACATTATAATTATAATTTATCAAAGCATTTAGGTTGGTAGTAAGTAGGTATTAATAATTTAAATTATTTTGTAAACTAAGTCCACATTCTTTGAATTATCTTTTTAACCGACTCCCACAAAAAAGTCGACTTGAGAACCTCCTCAAGTTCCTCAAGTCGACTTTTATTTTTATTTTTATACTCTTGACGATGTACGACTTCAATTAACACTATCTGTGCCTTCTGCTAGTAAGTTAAATACGGTACCTAGTAATACAAGATTTCCGTTAGCGACACGATGTCAAAGCAAATATTTTCCAACGACGTACTTACAGCTTAGCACACCGTAAGCACCTAAATTGATAAAATTGGTATTTTGTCTTGGTACATTTACGTACCTCGTTTCTTATTTATCCTGTTGGCAGTCTTGTCTTGAAATCCTGTCTTGTTCCGAAATTGCATAATTTCACTCATCTAACCTACCGAGTAGGTAAGCAACAAGTGCTACATAGTAGTATCAGTGTACCTAGTACTTAGCATCTACGAAGTTATTGGTACTTAGTACCCACTAAGTACCAATAATACCTACCAATAATAACTTATACCTAAGTACCTGATAATTAGTAGCTACGTATTTACCTCAGGTACATCCTATTTACCTGCATCATTTTTTGTATGTAATAAATACCTGTAAAAAAAAGATATTCAAATAATTCTCTTAGAGTAGGTATAGTTTGCATAACAAACAAATTATCTAGTGCAAATTATGGTACTTTGCATAATGATCTGCTGTCTAGTTTTCAGTTTTTGTGTTTACGTGTGGAATTACGTTACTTATGTACCTATTAGAATATTACTGAACCATGTAAAAAATAATCAATAATAAATTTTTGTAAAAAGTGGTAATAAAACTATCAATGACCTTGGAACCTGGGTCCAAAAATACGCCGTCGGTATCTTATCGTAAGATTCGAATAAAAATGGATTTTTTGGCACAGCAGGCCTAGCACGGGCGTCGGGATAAAATGTTGTCCACCGTATTTATCCCGCGAGAACGAGACGTAGGTATCCATATTCTAGCTTTGTCGAGTTAACGCGAAGACAAAACGGGTGGACATAATTATATCCCGGCGCCCGTGCTAGGCCTGCAGGGAAGGCATTGGCGTGGTCTGGTTTATGCCATTGTAGAAGGAAGAGAAAATGCTTCCAGCCTTAGAATAAGTTATTCTAAGCTCCCAGCATTTATGAGGCGTGTTGCCTGTTACAACATGCTAGGCGGGTACCGTTGCGATCCAATGGAGATCCCGGTACCCTCCATCAGGCACCACCGGTAATGTCATACAACGCGGCTACAACCCAATGCTGCCAGGTATATTTCGAAGTTTTCCCGCGGCACTAAAAGAAACGGTTAATTGCCTGAATTTTAGTTCCCGAAACATCATTATGGAGTTTCATGGCATATCTTCAAAGAAACTTATCATATTCTACAACAGCCTAAAGACGTCCACTGCTGAAAAAAGGCCTCCCCTTAGATCACCACTTCCAGCTCGTGGTTGCCATTCAAGAACCTTTCTTACCCATCTATTATCGGATCTTCGAGCGATGTGGCCTGTCCATTACCACTACAGCTTGCAAACCCTGCGAGCTATGACGGTGACTTTGGTTCTTCGGCGAATATCCTCGTTCTGTATTCTATCGCGCAAAGAAGCCCCGAACATAGCTCTCTCCATTGCCCTTGGCGACTCTGAGCTTCACAAGGCCAGCCGTTAAGGACCACGTTTCAGTTCCATATGTCACTACTTGTGTACCTAACACATTACCCCGTCCGAAATAATATGTAATCAAAAAACTTCTGCACGTTTATTTTAAAAATATCAACCAGCAACATTGGTTTGACTAGTAGAGTATAGACACATTTATTTATTCTTCCTTTTTGCAGAAAGTCATTGTTAAGCTGACAGTTTTCGTTTTCTCTAATATTTTCTTTGTATCATAAAATTTTAAAAAACCATAGAAATAAATGTTGTTTATTTATTATATATAATGTATGTTTTTGTTGTGCAAATATTTTTTGTGTAGGTACTTGTGAAAAGGATTTGAGACGCCTCCGTTCAGCATTTTAATAACAAAAGCAGCAGACACCGTTCGTTTATTTAATGACGCAACAAACTTTTATGATTATAAAAACTGAATTATTCATGTGCCTATATAACATCACTTGTTTTTCTGACTCTATATGAATTACAAATGCTTACGTCGATCAATTTTACTGTAATTTTATATAGTTGACTGTAACAAAATAATATACGTTTGTGAAATGACTAGTCAAATATTTTACACTAATTATGCCAAGACAGACAAAACATTGAAATTGATCAATTTCAATGTTTTTGTTCAATCAATTTTTTTTTTATCGATACTGATTTTGATTTTTATATGTATATGTATATATTATTTCAAAATGGCATACAAGAGGACGTCTCCCCCGTAGTTTATCTTTGGAATTAAAGCTTTTTGAGAGAAAACTGTAATAAGCTTAATGAATACTACGTATATTAGTTCAAATGTCATTGAACTTAGGAAAAAAATTTAGTTCAGAACAGTCTTTTTTTCTGGTACGTATTCGTATATCCAATAATAACACAAAAAAAAATATTTTTTACGTTGTGATGACGATGCCACAATTTTAAAATTTCAATTCACTTCACAAAATTCAAATGAGCATCATTTGACAATTTTTAGGAACATGTCTACAGAACATTATCATTTGCCTAAAAAAAAAGCACAATTACACATATTTTTTGTCTTTTCTGTCATAAGGAAAAAATTAGCTTCGTTTACCAAATATCTCCACGCAAACAAATTATTTTGTCGTTATGATTGTAAAAATGTCAGTCATGTCACTTTAAATAGTTTAAATACTCATTCTGTGCATGGGTCGACAAAGTAATCGGCTTATCACGAATAGGTGCTTAGTAATCAAATCCATAATCTGAATCACAGCGGAACATGTCATGACGTAAGTAACTCAGTTTTATTTCTTTAATATAATAGGATGGTTACAGTTTGACCAAGTTAAATGTAGAGGAGACCAATTGTAGAAACTAAACATTCTTGATGGAAAGTGTCATTTGTGTTCAGAAATTTACAACAACAGCTCTCTTACCCCACTCCACAGATACGTTTGTTGCAATACACGAGCCATTCAGTGGTGTATTGTACGCGGACTGACCGGCTATTGGCCTTGACATTGACATAGACATTGTTGGAGGCCGCCACTGGTTAGTGACCAACGCTCTTCACACATTTATCTATCTAAATTGTAAGAAATGCACACAATTGCAATTTACTTGGGTAGTGTGAATACCTACATTAGGAGAGTGCTGTTTTTACTTCTGAAAATATCGAGTAGGTAGCAAACAAAGAATATCTACAGGGCTTTGAATAATAGGTAGTTATTCTAAGCTAATTTTTTTTACTAGGCAGAAACAGAAAATATCAACATGAAAACATTTTCCATGTTATTCTAAAGTTGAAGTACATAAACATATTAGGCATTATTTAAATTTTTTATAATTTTCACTAATGAACAACAAAAAGCTTCACTAAGATGTAAGATGAGAAACCTCTTTGTATTAACCACGCGGTTGAAATTGTTATTTTTTTTGGCTTTTATGTACTAGCTTACAATATGTTTAGTTGAAAACACGTAGAAATATTTACATACGTTCAGTAGAAACACATTTATCTGTGAGTAGAAATTATATTATGTATTTCAACACGCTCCAAAATTGACATAAAATTTCTTAATTGTTCTATGGTTTATAGGAAAATGGTACAACCACAGAAGAGAAAACATTTTTACTCGGAAGAGAGAAGTAAAAGTAAAAATGTTTTCTCTTTCTCTCTTCTGTGGGTACAACAAAATCGGCGTCTATATGTTTATACCAAAAAAGGGTAATCTATTTAGCCAGTGAGAATCAGTACCAGGTGTTGCTTACGTACTTATTAATTTTGTTTCTATCTCGTTTGCGCATGGTATAAATTATAAAATTAATGAAGGTGACATTGAAAATATGTTCGCAACGTTTTTTAATAACTCTCAAGTAACGATGTTGATCTAAACACGTTTTATTTTTTTTTCTCGACTTTCTTTTTGTGCACATTTCGTATAAATTATGATGATAAAGATTTTTTTTATTACTTTTATATTAAAATAACTTTATATATTATAATAAAACTAGCTTGCCCGCACGGCTTCCCTCACATATAGGCTACCGTAAATGAACACCCCATTCTAACTCCTTAGGGGGTTGATTTTCGAAATATCATGAGATATTATATCCTTTCTTTATATTATATGCTTAGTACACAAACCTAAACCTATTTTCATTAGCCTAGCATGAAAAAAGACTTTATTTCCATACAAACTTTGAGGGTCTATTTTATACCTTTACGGATGGAATTTCGCAAAATCCGTTCTTATTTTATTTCTTACAGTGCCATTTGAGGAGTATTAGGTTCACATTCCACGTCTCTATTATCTGGTTCGGTCTGAGCGTTGATTCGTAGAAAAGAGCTTGTGTTCTTTTAAAATGTTGAAATGAAAATGTTCTTTTATATAAATGCGAGTCAAAGCAGCAATAACTTTTCTCTTTTTTTCTTGCCATTGGGAAATCTGCACAATCTTGCTATGGGGTGCAGCCGGGTTATGCGGGATTATACCCACTAAAACCCCCCCGGTGGCCTGCCTTGGTGCTAGACCGAGGGCTCCGGGATCTCCAAGGGAACGCACCAGAGCCCTCAGCACCACGCTTCAGCTCCTCCCGGGATAGCTAGCGGCTGTCGTGATACGCCTAAGCCTACAACAGCGTCAGCCACTCGACGCTGTCGTCCGCCCCGGGCTCGTTTCGGTAAATGATGGAAAGAGCCCCACCTCTAACCACACCCGAGCCCAGAGCTCCCCTTTTAGTAGGCTCTTACTACAGGCAGGGATACCGATGCCGTATTCTAGTGCCCCGGCATCAGGGCAAAAGCAGCCATACCTAGTAACGGAATCTTCACCGTCATAAATGGAAACGGCTTTTTAAATAATTTTGTGATGTTCATTCCTAAAGTGGGAAGGGACGACCACAAAATGGAGCCTCCGTGTGCAATCCACGCAACCACGACCACTCTGCCAAGAGTGCACGATTAAGAATATTTCTAAAGTATAATAATATAAGTATAGGTAAGTAAGTGTTATTATTAAATTCTGTCAGAATCCCGTAATCCGGTATTTTATTAATGTGTTTACTTGGTCTTGACTAGTCTAGCGTGTTTCGGTTGGCGACATAGAAAACAAGATTTTCAGACGACATCCTATTGTGTTAGGTGCGCTTTACATCCGCAAATGCTGTACGCTTATTTAGTTTTGAGAATAACATTGGCCACTTTGACACAACGATTTCTCGACGATTTGACGATTTCTCTCGCTCGCATACACTTAAAAAAAAATACCTACAAATATTTCGTCAGGATGATTTTCAAAAATGTTTAAATTTTTAAGCATTATTACATTTCTCTAATATCTAAGCAACAGAGTAGTAAACATCTTTGTCGTTTTAAATAAATGAAAACTTGTGTGGAAATTATCTATCAGAATTTGTATCTATAAAGATAAGCAAATGTTCCAAAAATATTTTTCGATGTTACTCTCGGTAAAACAAGAATTAGGTGCGAGCAAGAGAGAACGATTTTCAAACGGTGAAACCGCGTGGCGCAGTTAGAAAAAAAAAACGATGTATGAGGAATTTTCCAAGCGGTTGAAACGGTGAAAAATATAAAGAACCAAGTAATTACACGAAACAAATCGATTTCAAAATTAGAGTGTACTAACACACAATACCTAAAATATTATATCGCCTTATCCAACTAAATCTATGTAACAAAATTATCTTCCAATAGTACCAGCTCCATTGCTTTTCGTTACCAATACACAAAAATGTTCCTAAATTCTTAAAATCACGCTTAGAAAGCCAATCATGTCATCATTGCGCCACAGTGCCTTGAATCTATCGACGTAAAAACTTTATCTATTTGTAAACACACAAACACCGAAATGTACAAAGGCTGTGCAATTACATCGATAGTTGACCCATTTTTTTAATGAAAAAAATCCGGTCAAGTTCCCTGCACCCTGACCGCAGAGAATTTTGAAATACTGTCTGTGGAAAAGAATATTTTTCCAGACAAGCTTTTATAAAATCTATTATTTGAGTCCACATTCTATCAATCTACTGTTGGTTACTGAGGAGTTCCGTTTCCACCTTCAGTCTCCATCAAATCATCTGATCTGTGACCTTATTCCTGTGCGCTCGAGATTATCTCGGTCACTGTCTCTCTAATTTAGAATTTAATGGGATTGAGAGTGACCGAGATAATCTCGAGCGCACAGGAATAGGGTCCCAGTTCGCTGTCATAATATTGTATTGTCATCGGAACTTGACACAAGCAAAATTTCAACTCAATTGAATTAGGGGAACTGATCTAAACTTCAGTTGCTATATTTGTCCTCAACATACATACATACATACATACATACATACAAACATTCGTTACTTAGTTTGACGAGAGAACTCCCTTCGTTTTCATTCCTTTTATCTGTAGTTTTCACATTTGTGTTAATAGTTGGTAAACCTAATTTTCTTATCAGAAGTTATCTATCGGCCTTGACAGTTGATCCATTGCCCACTCCCTAACTAAAGTGAGCAGTCCTTCTTGCATGCTACACGTTTACATTAGCTAAACTTGGTCGTTTTTTTTACCCGACTGCCCAAGAAAGGTCCCGTCCCTTCTTGACCAGTCGGAAAAAAAAAACGCTACTCTCCTAGAGGGCAACGAAGATGCGGAAATGAAAGAGTGAAAAAGATAGCTAAGTAACAATGAAATTCGACAGGTCATTTTAAGTGCGCTAAATCTCTAGTAAAATATTAATAAAATAGTAATAAAATATTGTTAGTATTTATATGTAAGTACTAGTTATAAAAGTCTGTGTATTGAACCAACAAGCGCATTTATAATTTTAGTAGGGACAGAGATCCCTCCTTCTTGGGCAGCTGTTTTCTTTTTCGCGATTTCAGTTTTGTTCCTCTCACACAAATATTATAAATGCGAATGTTTGCGCGTAAGTATGTGTGTTTGTTTGTCTGTAACGGCTGAACGGATTTGGATGAAATTTGGTATGAAGGGAGGTTATTGCCTGGATACATTTTATCTCGATTTAAAAAAAAAAAAAAAATTACCGTTCCTGTAGAGTAGCGGGTGAAACCAGGTAGTTGTATATAATAGTTGTTCATAAAGACGAGTAGGTATAATAATATCCTAGAGCATGTCCATTTTATCCATCCATTTATCGTAAAACAGGTACGAGTTGTTGATCTCTGTCCCTACTAATATTATAAATGCGCTTGTTGGTTCAATACACAGACTTTTATAATACGGAAAACAACTTATCCATTTAAAAAAAAAAAAAAAATTGTATTACTAGCTGCGCCCCGCGGTTTCACCCGCTATTCTACAGAAACCGAATATTTTTCCGGGTTAGCCTATGTGTTATTCCAGGAAATAAGCTACCTCCATGCCAAATTTCATCCAAATCGGTTCAGCCGTTACAGAGTTGAACGGGAACAAGCACACTTACATACTTACATGTGAATTTCCAAAACTTGTGGCAATTCAAGTGTAAATGTATATAATAACGGTGGATTAGTGTTAGTGAACGTGCACGAGTGTTGGTGAATAGTATTATATTGTTATAAAACGTGAGTTTTCGTGTTGTATCCAAAACTCCATAGAAACCTCTAGTAAAGTCTCCACCACTTTACTGGGGCATGACTTGGACTTAACCATGATACTTTGCTTGACTTAGACTATGACTCTATATATAATAAATATTACAATACTTGACACTGGCTAAATACACAAAGTGTGGAGCCAAAACATTACAGTTTTTTTTTTACAAAAGACAAATGATTCTAGCTATTTATTGTACCTACGGTCACTCAAACCAGTTTAGTGGGGACCAAAGAGAATATAAATACTACGTGGGGAATATACCACTTTTTATCATCAAGTCCGCAAAATGATACTGGCTACTGGCTTTAAAAAAGAAAACCGTGCGCACGTTTTTTTTTTTTTTTTTTTTGTATTTATTTTACTCGTAAGTGCAGTAATAAAGCACTGGTATCTGGTTATTTTCTCTCCTCGGTGAACTATTAAGGTAGGTATGTACTGTCGTTTGTCCCTCATTCATGCAGCAGCAAACACGGCCACGTGACCACCAAAAACCGCATGTTTAGTAGAAAAAAGGGTCGGGAGAGTGATAGACTACTTTTTAACTCCGGAAAATGTATTGTTACTAACGAATTTCCCACACGGGTGAAACCGTAAAGTCCACCTAGTCAACAATTTTAAATTTGCATGTCTACCTACCTACAATCGAAACTCGGGCAATAACAAAATACCACAGACATAGATCACATCCTAGATTCTGCATTAAGGACGCCCGAAGCGCACCACACATCAGTCTAAATACACTTACGAGAAATGACTCTCATTGGTTGATTGTTAGGCGCAACCTTGAGATAGCCAATGAGAACGCTTGGCCGCACTCCCCGCGACCCGCGCTTTCCTCAAACTATGATGACTTTTTGTAGGAACAACGAATCGCGTAATGCGGTATCTAGGTCAAAATACCAAACTTCAACAGTTGTAGAGAACTGAGAAACCCATTTGTATTACAATTCCACGTAATTACTTTGCATTTCCGATGAATCTTTAATTCCTTGTATATGTAGGTATTGTGATTGTATTTCCGAGCATACATAGTCCGGAGCTAGACAAATAAAACCCAGCCAAGCATGCAAATCGGAAACATTCTCGGGTTCCGTAATTCCGTATTTCTTTTTTTTTTCATGCATCTTATCAGTATGTTTCGTGATCGTGCCTAAGACCATTTTCTTTCAGTTAATCTCGCAATCTAAATAGAAATACTTCCTTCATCACACATCACCACCATGCAGTCAATCAGGCGGGCTTATCCTCTAACTTTGAAACGTTCGTGATTCTGATTGCGAGAGCATGCCATCTCGCTCATGCCAACCTAGTCGCACTATACGCGGTCCCGCTTGCGCAACTCTCGCTATCGCTTTCAGAGTTACGTGATAAGCCCAAGGGTCGGACTGGACCGGAAGGGCCCCCGTAGCCCCCCACAAGCCTGGGGCCTGAGACTGGATAATGGTAGATGGTACATTTAGGTCGCAAGACCTGGGATCTAGCCTGCGCGGGCTACTATCCTACCTACCGCCTGGCTTGCGGCAAGTCACGCAAGCCAGGCCCGTGGGGGCCCGCGAAGACTTGTGCCCGGCTGGCAAACGCCGCCCCGACTATATGGCCAGTCCGACGCTGCAGTCAAATAAGGAAAATGTCGCAAGCTACCTACAATGTTTTTATCATAACTTGGCAGTCTGAGCATGTCGTTCTACCGTCACCGGTATGCCGTCATACAATGTAACATGGCCCTAGGCACGTAGCTGATACAATTCGGAAACTTCCAGTTTTTATATTATTTTTTGCTAGGGCCGGCAAGGGCTTATCAGGGTCTATGAGGAGGACGTCTATGGAGTTTTGGCGGGAACGTGAACGTCATTGTATTATTTTCCAAAACTCGTGTTACTTCGAGTGGTATTATCCATTATAGTGTTCGTGAAGGTGCACGAGTAGGTATTGGTGAATAGTATGTCGTGAAACGTGACTTTTTGTATTGTTTCCAAAACTCCCCCGAAAGCTCAAGTAGGTAAAGTCTCCATCACTTTATTAGAGCACGGGACTTGGACTTGACCGTGACTTACTTTGCATGACTTAGACTAGTTAAACTTTCTTTATTTTACTTAATTTGAAATAAGAGTCTGATTTGGGAGATAGGATTTGGGAGATAGGAAGTCCGGTGACTCCCGCTCCGGCTCGTGCCTGGTGCAAAGGTTAGCCATTGCTATTCAACGCGGCAATGCGGCCAGCGTAATGGGTACTTTTGCGCCGGGTACAGGTAGGAGTGGGTATTTCTAATTTAGTTTGACTATGTTACTATAGTAAAGAAAATATAAAAAAATTGAAATAATAATATTATAATAATACTTGATACTGGCTAAATATAAATACACTATGTGTGGAGCCATATGGCCAAAACATAAGAGAAAAAAAAACCGCTCTTCCTGCTGACAACGTTTTTGTATAAATAATTAAGCCGGGCATTTCTCGTCTCAGGCCAAAGAGTAATATAATATATTCTCAGGCTACGCCTCGGATCGCGGGTTGGATGCTGCGCTGCAGTAATGTTGGCTATATAATAACGTAAAGGCCAAAGACGAAGAATTAGTTTACTGATCCTCTCAATCTGTAATAGATACAGTTAGGGATCAGACATAAACTCGAGTTAGTACATACATAAAGAAATAAACTGCCTTTTCTTCAAGTCGGTGAGATAAACAAGAAATCAAGGCGTTTCTACAATTGCTCTACAAACATACGCTTCATTAAAGACTGCACACAAACATAGATACACAAGCCGCTACGCAATGGTTTATAAGCACTTAGATTAAAATGGAACCAATGCTCAGACCCAAAGATTATTATTCATACCTATTTGGAGACCTATGTTGGTGAGTAGGACCTCAGACTCACGTCTACTATGGCTAAGGTTTGGCAGAGGGAAAACTAAGTACCCAATGTACATAAGTATACTTTTCGTTCTGATCTTTAACTTTTATAAATGCGCAATTTAAAAAATCTACACACATCTATCCACAGCTGAAAATAGGCCTCCCTTAGAGCGCCACACCGACCGACAACGTGCCACTTGCATCCACCGGTTGCCTGTGACTTTCGCAATGTCGGCGGTCTTCAATCGAGTCCTTAAAGGTCGGCAACGTATCTGTGATGCCCCTGGTGTTACAGGTATCCATAGGCGACGGTGATCGCTTACCATCAGGCTGCCCGTCTGCTTATTTGCCACCGATGGCATTAAAAAAAAGAAAAAAGAAAAGGAAAAAGTCCACCTAGTGGGAAGCCTGCCTATGCTGCGTCTTCCGGTTCGTGGTCGCCACTCAAGAACCTTTCCTCCCGTCGGTCATCGGTTCTTCGAATGATATGGCACTTTGCCACTTAAGCTTACAAACTCTGACTGGTTCTTCGGCGAATATCCTTGTTCCGGATTTTATCGCACAAAGAAACTCCGAGCATAGCTCTCTCCGTCATCTGTGTCTCTCCGTTACCCGCTGTGTAACTCTCCAAAAGGCCAGTAGGAAACAATTTTAAAAAGTATTAATCTTCAATATACTCAGTTGAGTAATGCAGGAAAATCCCCTTGATAACCAAGACTTTCCGATATTTTAAAGCTTGTTTTCCACTACTCGCAACCACGCGCTACGCTAAGCTATCAAGTAAACAGTCGATAATACTATAATAATCTAGGTCATGCTTCCAAATTCCAATACACCATTTTCAACATATTTCACCGTTATAGCTCTGATAAATAATCTTTGATTAGGTCTCTTATTTGACTTGATATAGTCTCTTTTGAGTTCCGTGACACACAGACGGACACAGCGGCTCCTTAGATAAATAAAAGTAGCTGACGATTCCCTGTGTCGAGGATGCCATGAAACACACACAAATACACGGACAACTAACACCCAGACCCAGATCAGATAATTAAATTCACCATTCATACACATTTATACCCGGCCGGGAATCGAACCCGACCTGCTCGTAAGGCAGACACGTTCTGCATCAGCCTTTTAACATCCCACTGCTGGGATATCGACCCAGGGGCCGCTTATAGTTATTTGCGTATAGGCCTCCTTCAGTTACATCCAGTTTTCCCTGTCTTGAGCTCGTTCAATCCACTTCTTTCCTGCTGTTGTTAATGATGTCGTCACTCCATCGTTTCATAGGTCATCCTTTTTGTCTTATCCCGCTAAGTACTTTCCATCTCGTCGCTTCTACTCTCCTACTCTACTACTCGCTTATCGTGCTACATGGCCAGACCATCTCCATTTTAATTTTAATTAGAGTATAGGACGTCAATTACTTATGTCTTCTTTTGTACATATTCACTTCATACTTTGTGTATTTTTCTTGTTTTTAGAAGACTTTTTTCCATACATGGCAAGGCAAAAAAAAGTAAAAAACATAAAATAAATCAGCGGTATTCAAGTCGAGACTTACAATCGAATGTTGATGTAGCAAAAGACTGAAGGTAGATCGGTTTGTCTGCTTCTAAGTTTCGAACTTCTTGTCATCCACCGGTGTTCTTCAGTCTAGCCGTGAACATGGCGCATGCCACTGTGCCGAAATCAACAATAATAAAAATTGAGGTAAATAATAATAATAATAAATAATAATAAATATGTGGGACATTATTGCGCACACGGTCATCTGACCCCAAACTAAGCATAGCTTGTAATATGGCTGCCAGAGACTGATATACGTACATAGATATTTTTAAATACATACTTATATAGATATTAACACCCAGACATAGAACAAACACAAATATTCATCACATGAATGTTTGTCCTAGATGGGAATCGAACCCACGCCCCCAAACACAGAAGGTAGGTTTACTACCAACTGAGCCACCGGGGCAGTCAATATAAGTAATATAAGTAAGTAAATATCAAGTGAGTACTAATAAAATGTCGTAAAATAAATATAGGCAAGTAAATGAATTGTAAGCGCCAAAGTTTGTTTTCCTTTCGCGCAAGTCTGAGCTTAATCTATGAATATAATAGATAGATTTAGAATCCACGTCAATATGTAAAACAAAATCAACTAAAACACCAACAAAATCTTATTAAATGAAAAACCCGTTGAACACAGTCTAGAAACGAAATATCTCTAGAATCTGGGAATGTCTGCTTTACAAGGAAAATGTATAATTAGATGCGAACAGATATAAACGACACATATCGTAGGTCCCACTCAGTAGGGTATGGTCCGCTTTTGGAAACTTACCTTATCATTAAGCTTTTGTGTACTTTTATGAATATAGTGCGTTGTGTTAAAAAATCAAGTAGAGAAAATTAACCTTAACGTGATTAACAGGTTATTCCAATTTTTTGATGTGAAAGCTTTATACGAATATCTACAAAACTAAGATGACATACAACGTAATTGAGTTTGGAGTTTACAAAGTCCGAAATTATGACGTAAGTACATACCTACTTGTTTTATAATTATTTGCAGTACCAAATACATAATTTTCTATTACATATGTATAAAATATTTATGGGTAGGTATACGATGCAACAAAAAATAAATAGAACAATAGCACAGAAAAATGTTCTAATCAAAGGATAATACCTGCCTAATTACCTATCTATAACGAATTTCGTCAGTTTTGATTTACGTAGCATAATTTTGGAAGCGACCTAGCCTGGCTAAATAGATACCTACAACTAGTGTTGCCGAACCAAAAGAACTTTGCTACAGTTCGTAGAAAGAGGATAGATCGACAATGTTGTGTCAGTGCTTTGGCTCCACTCTTATCTAGTGTATTTAGCCAAGTTAGTTAGTGATTTTCAAGTTTTGTAATATTATGTCAAGTTTATTTATTTATTTATCAAGTGAAGTAAAATATTTCACAATAAGTCTCATTCAAGTAAGTCAAGTAATTAATCGTCAGTGAAGTTTTGGAATTCGAAATGGTTTCACGACATTATTTTATTATTGTATCTAAAACTCGTGCACGTTCACTTTTTTCTCGATTTCAGGGTTGGTCCCATAGTCAAAGTTTTTCGTAATGATGAGTACTATAAGCCCTTTTCGGGCGGTCACTTGCCGATGGGCCACCCTGTGTTATCATAACAAGACATCTTCGTACGTCTTTCGGACCCGCCAAAAAAAACTTCGTGTCACAATGGCACACAATGGTTATCGAACTTGATTGGTAGTAGACGGTTATAATTTTATTATCGTTGTGAAAGTTGTCATAAAAGTGCAACTTGGCGACTTTTTTCGTGCAACCTTAATTGACGGGATTCACTTCCTTTGTTAGTATTTTGGATCTGTGAATAAATAAATTGATAAATATTTCTCTTTGCACAAGTTATTGTGTTCTCTTTCGGTTTCCTCACTTGAAAGTTTATTTTACCTTATTCACCGCGGAAAGTCCGTAAACTTTTTATCCTCGCATTCAGCCATTAGCCGCGTCGACATCTGTCTCGCTCGCGAACTTTTTAATTATTGATGATATTAATCACTGTGTGAGAATTTTCAATGAGTAAATAGTGTAACGGTTTATAATAAAATTACGAATGTTTTAAATAAACTTTTAAATATCTTAGTCATTTGAGAGGAGAAGGAAAAAAAAACGAAAAAATAAGTGTTTGTCAATCCTTCAAATTAAATGATATCCTAACGCAAATTTCTTTCATATATTTGTAATGTTATGATATGTTATAATAGATTAATGACACACAGTCTTTCGAAATTCACACTAACTACAAAATCTTGAAAATGTGCGAGTGAGATAACTGTCGCAAGAGTTAATATACATATATTATCTCGTGCATAATCCCCACGCTTGGCCAGCGGCTTGCGGATGGCTTACTAAGACCCTAAAAGGAAGCTGCTGCCCTTCCGGGGACCTTCCGGAATATGCACAGCGGACAGTAGTAGGTATTAAGTTGGAACGTTTCGCTAAGCGCGCGAAATTCAAATTTTCTTGCGTTTTATGTCAATTACAGCTTAATTACTCATCGTAGGTTCATGAAAACTAATTTTGCGATAATAAAGAGATTGTTTCAAGAAATTACACTAACCATAAATTCAAGTTGAAAGCTAGTATAAGTACATTTCTCACTAAACCACAAACCAAGATGAAAATCAGCTTATTGAAATTTGTAGCTAAACCAATGTTATCTAGGTCATCATTTTACCCGTAATTTTTTAAAACAACTTATTTATTGGCGCAAAATTGGTTTCAATAAATCCACGATGAGTAATTAAGCTGTTAATTGCGCGCGATGAGTGAAACGTTGCACCTTAACACGAAAGTGGAATGCCACCCACACAATTTTTTAGTTTGATAACGGTTTGTTTATGACATCTTGTTTTCGACTAAGACACATATAATAAATGCGGATTCGTTTTATTGTTTCACTCGTAATAAAGATAAATTAACGTATGCTCGAATGAAAATATAAGAGTACACACTCTTGCACCCAACACACAGACACGCTTCACTCCCCCCGCACACGCACACATACGTACATAAATAACACAAAACTCACACTCACGCAAAATTGTTTGATTAATTTCAGTAAAATGTATAAAATATCTATATTTATATTTTATTTAAGTATCTTACTATCCCAATATGTTAAAATAAAATAAAATATTTAAGTTAAAGTTAAGTACCTATCTAAATGTTCGTCAGAATTGGAAGAGCGGGGTCTTCTGGCACAGGCATTATATGTCTACAAGAGGACTCCTGCCTACTTTATATGTTACTGACCGTTCGGGGTCCCTGTAGCCCGGGGGCCCGTATCAGTGATACGGCTTATGGCCCTGGTTTTGAGGTCTGGTAGATAGGTTACCATTGGTAACTCATTCCGTTTACGAGCCCGTGTCGTACGGACAGACAGCCAGGGACCCTATTCCTGTGCGCTCGAGATTATCTCGGTCACTGTCTCTCTAACTTAGAATTTAATGGGAGTGAGACTGACCGAGATAATCTCGAGCGCACAGGAATAGGGTCCCTGAGCTTCAACAATGGAGTTCTCTTTTGGTTAGGAAGCTCTAATTTGTATCAGTATTTAATTGTGGAGATTGATATCTTATTAACTAATAGTTCGCCCCGTACTTCGATCTCGTGATCTCTTTATCACAACCTCTGGACCGAGTGGGAGGACTGATGGTCAAATAGAAGTCGTCCTCGCATATACCCGTGACCTAGTCCATATATTTTTTTTGTTTTCTTTGTCATTATAGTGTGATATGATTGTGACATCTAAAAAAAAACTGAATTAAATAATCTTGATTTAAAAATCCACTGCACCTATTTTACTCATATTCGAATTTCAAAATTGTATTTGAATGGACTATTTAGGTACCTATAAAATTTCATAAAGATCTAATAAGATTGGCATACAAGTTTATCGTCGAACAAAATTAAAATACACACATAAATATAAAAGCCGATATATTCCCAATTTTTCATACACTCCAACTTCGCTTGGTTATATAATGAGAATAAGCACGCGTTGTTCTAAGTTGATATCACTTGGTCCACTAATGAGAATAAGCGAGCGTTTGCAGTTGGTATCGCTTCCTCAACTATTGAGAATAAGCGAGTGTTTGAAGTTGGTATCGCTTCATCAACTATTGAGAATAAGTGCGCGTTGTTCGAAGTTAGTATCGCTTTGTCAACTAATGAGAATAAGCGCGCGTTGTTCATAGTTGGTAGGATTAAATACCAACTTAACTCTACCAACTTCAACAATACGCACTTCGAGCTCTGCTTAAGAATAGAGCTAATTACCCTCTTGAACTGGCAATATAGGCCGCAAGCAAACCTTCAACAATTGTTGGAAGCTAAACTTGGTGTGCAGTTCTGTTTTTACTTACAATAATTTTCCTTATTATTTTCCTACAAAGTACTTACCTACCTAGCATACTAATTTAGATTTTTAAGTAATTAGTCATCATCATCAACAGCCTGAAGACGTTCACTGCTGAACAAAGGCCTCCCCCTAAGACCGCCACACTGAACGACAATTTGCAACTTGCAACCATCAGTTTCCCGCGACCTTCAAAATGTCGTCAGTCCACCTAGAGGGAGGCCTACCTATGCTGCGTCTTCCAGCTCGTGGTTGCCACTCAAGAACCTTTCCTACCCATCGGTTATCGGTTCTTCGAGCGATGTGCCATTGCCAATTCTGAATAGACTAAAATTGTCTGCGTCCCATTAATTTTAATATGTAAAAAGGGTGGCAACCAATTTTAGAACTGACAAATTTACTTTAATTTAGGAAATGCCATAATATAAACGAAGTAATATAATTATCACATCCATTGCTATCAAACCGATCATAAACTCATATAGGCTTGTCTTATCTTAATTTTCCAATTAAATTAGCTGTTTAATATTGTTATAAACTGATAACACGTGTGTCGAACATTGAGCTGATATGTAATACGTACATTACATTGCGATGTCCCATTTAATTGTGGTCACTTTGCCAAACTTCAGTCAGTCACTCGTTAGTAAATTCAACCTTAAAAATAGTAGCGTGACTTGTTGGGTTTTTTTTTGGGACTGTGTGAGTCGTATTTTTTACGTGATCTTTTGGGACCCGAGAAAGAAAAATTGGTCGCAATGAGTAACAATCTTACTCGATTGGAAAAAAATACCAAAGAGTCACAGTGTGACAAAATTATTTATGGTATGACTCGTTTGCTGTTGGCAAGTCACCGAAAAAAAACTTGTTCGCATAAAGATGCCGAAATTCGCCGAGCGTATTTCTGTTTCGAAATTCTGTCCATACCTGAAAGAAATTGCGCTTTAGCCGATAAGGCCATTATACTGCCGGATATTTAATTATTAATTTTATTGTATTTCCGTTGTCTGATAAAGTTACATTGTATTGTATTCTATGACATTTTTTGTTTATAATATGAACAAATTCTGAAAAATGCATGAATGTATAATATGAAAAAGGAAATAATGTATAATAATACAAAAAAACTTCGCATTAAATAATTATATGTATATATTTATAGGTATTTTACCTTTATTTCACTAACGGGGATTGTAATCAGAACCACACATAAACCTACAAAACACGGGACTAATTACCGCCCGTTGTTATGGCTGCGAATTTTAAACAAATACTTCGAGTGAAATCAAAGCATAACATATTACGCGTAAATGCGCATGCGTGCGTTTCCTGCAAAATGCAACTTCAAAGTGCGTGCCAAATAATGTTCAGAGCGACTGATAGCGCCAGCTGCTTTTTATCATGAATAAAAACAGTTTTACCTCGTAGAATGTAAATAGTTCTGTTTTTAGCCACGCGCAGAGCTATCTTGGCGCCCACTATTATTGCCGGAGGCAAGTCGGCGTGCGAAGTGTCCCCACACTAGCCGTCAGTGCCATACCGATATTCAGGAAAACAGGCTGTACATTCGTACCGGCCTTTGCCTACGCGAGCGTGGAAAAGAAAACGAAATTATTTAAAATAGTTCGTATTTCGAATTTAACTTTTTCCACGCGGGAGTAAGCGCAGTAATTAAAAGTAGTAATCCTGCGTTTTGGTGCCAGTAAAAAATTGTGCTTTAGTAGATTTGACGAAATTATTCGTCACCAGCTAATTGGTAAGTTTACTTTGTAAATATTTATGATTTTAGGGGTTTGTACAAAAACAAACGTTGATCTCACTACGTTTTGACGGGCCAGAACTTATGCTTTTCGTTTATTTTTATTTGCAGTAGTTTGAGATTTAGCGACTCAGCGTAGATTACATACAAGTTACAAGAACGTACTTACGATAAGTTATAAAACAATATATGTGTAGGTACTCGAGCCTAGTTCTTGGAATTGTAATTGAAGAGTCAAGGTAGTTAGACAATTCAAATATTGGATCGGATATCTACTGTAACATCGCACTTAGGCCGCTCCCTCATTTGTCCGTGCCTATCGTTTTTCTCGGAATCCACGATACGCCAGGCTCTGTAGATCAAGTACTAATATTCACGTGCATAAATACATAGATCTATTAACTAACGAATGCTGTAAACATATACATTTCAAAATTTAAATATTGTATGGTATTCTATAGTTTTCTACGCACGTAAGTCGTACTTGCCCGGGGCAAGTACGAAAATTGCGGATCCCAAGGCAACGCTATAGCTTTTCTGAGGAGCAAGTTGCCCCCAGTACTCATTCGGTACCTACAGAATATATACTGAGCCTGAAACCAGTAAACCTGAATGCCAAATAGTCTATGTTAGGAATATCATTGATGTTAGGTAAAGTAGATAAGATGTTTTAATTTGTTTTCTATTTCGTTGTACACAATATCAGGAGTTTCAGGGTACAACTTTACCTTGTCGGTAAGAATCGTAAGATTAAAACACAAAAAATATTCTAAAATAGATTATAGCTATGTCTTACCTACGCAAAACATACGATAATAGTGTTACCAGATTGTAGGATTTTCCACCCGATTTTAACCAATACAAATCCACGCAGCAAAAAGAGACGTTATCCCTTGCATAATTTATATTAACTATTACAAAAAAAATATTGAATTCGATAGGAAATGAATGGACCATTTTGTCCGATACATTTTCGTATAATTTTCTATCGAATACGTACAAACAAATGTTTTTCCGATAGCAATTATGCTAGGGCTATCTTGGCGGCAAATTACTTGAAACGTTTTTTTTTATCGTTTTTATCTGTTTAAGTGAAAAAATGACAGTTCTTACGAGGTTGTTAAGTTATAAATTAAAGTCGTGCGGTACAAAACCTCTCCGATTTTGCTCGTATTCGATATTCTTGTTAAGAATGAAGTACCGAAAGCTTATGCCAAATATTATGAAAATCGGCCGGTAAAGGGCGACGCAGCAAACTTCCCCTATTTTGGAAGAAATCCCCACCAACGAAAATTCGCCGAGGGTTAAAAAATTCTATGAAATTGTAGAATTGCGATTGTGCAAAAATCTTTGTGCTTGCGAAGTCTACTGTGCGCAGAACTATTTACTGGTCTTTATTAGGTAGACCAAGGGCAGACCGTAGAATTTAACTTACAAGAACCATTTATCTCACAAACATTTGAGTGTTACTGATAAACCACACAATAGCAAAAATATGTAACTCCTCACGTAGATATGCCAAAAGATAAAATTATCACGTAACTCATCTACTAGATAACTAATATACCGATAATGCTTGGTATACTTACTTATTAATATATAAAATTTATGTTACAAAATTAAAACCCGCCTACGTAAAAGTAATAAGAAATTATAATTCTTAATTCTATATGGCATGGTCCATAATAATGTACATATTCCAAATGAGTTTTAACCCCGAATACTGAAACGTTTGTTAACTTTGACGACAGATTAAGTCTATTGCTGCCTTTGTCATTTTCTTAGTGCCAGACAAAGGCAGTATTACAATTAATCTGTTGTCAAAGTTAACAAACGTTTCAGTATTCGGGGGTAAGTCCCTTTATTCGTAGTCTTGCCTTGTCAAATACTAATATTTGCATCGATTTTAACTCACTGAAAAAAATATTTACAAAATATAACTAATAGAGGTAAAAATATAATACATGAATAAAATTATAATAGGTATACCTATGGTTATGGTATAATTATTTGACTTATAGTATATACTCTCGCCTAGATTAGCCCGTACACATTTTATAGCTCGACAACATGACTTGCGTGACGCAAAGCGACGGCTTGTTTTTTTTTTTTTAAGTTAAATAAGGTCCCAGACCCTTAATCAAATGAGGTTTCTGGGTTTTTATTACAACTGATTAAAACTGGAATTGATTCGAATTTATATTTTTTAGGTATGTAAGTAAGTTAACACAAAAATAACATGTTTTGTAAATCGTATCTTTTTTCGTACGTGTCAAATTCTTGCAATTTTAGTAATAATGCGTGTACCTTTCCTATTAGCATATAATTATGCCAGCATAATTCAAAAACGATAAATGATTAATTAAACAAAAATGTGCATGTAGGCACAAGTTACAGCCCAAATGAGACTGTTTTTTTTTCAGGTACCTGTTAGATATACGTACATTGAATCATGTTCTTTTTGGACAAACGCATGCCATAGTACCACAGCATTTTATCTATGTTATTATAAATCCAACAGAACATTGTAATAAAGGATTCAGAGTTCATATATCAGAATATCAGCTAAATCCAGCTAGCTAACTACCTTACTAGTATTTAATTAACTTACTAGCTTAAATCTGTTAAGATATATCATGCACCTAATTACTTAGGTGCTGATATTTCTTAACAGATTTAACTTTTAACAAAGATATATATCATGCGCAAAAGATGTAGGGTGATCTGAAGACATTGTTCAAGCTACGCGGATGTGAGTTCCTGCCAACTTCCTACCCGAAGTTAAAGGTCGACAACTTACCTACCTACCTGCATTTATGTTTATCTACTACAGGATATGTCTAAAGAACTAATAATATCGACAATAAATACTTATAAAATATAAAATAAATACTTATAAAATAATGAGCTTTAAACACCAGGTAAATTAGAAACCGTGTCTTTCCTTCTAAATCTATTTTAATCACATGAGACTCCCGTCGTATTTAATGATGACGTTAACACGTAACAATTTTCCTAGTTGTAATGCACTTTCAGTTGTTGTGTTGTAGGTTGTTGGAGCATATCAGTATACGTGCATACAATACTCGTAATTTATGTGTAAATATGTCGAACACGGGCTATAAAATTCGAGGAAAATCCTGATTGTGGATTGAAAGTTGATTAGGTTCTGGTTTTAAATTAGCTAGCTTATAAAGCATTTTAAGTAAAGTAATAAAGTTCCTAATATGTAAAAAAATACCTACTTTACTAAGTATCTAGTTGTATTTTGAGAAGCATGTAGACCGTACACGTACCTACAGCCCTGTGGCTGTTCGTGTACCTACGTACCAAGTGATTTGGAAGATTTTGAAGAGTGACAACAACTAACAGAATTAAATCACTTAATAAATACAGCCACATGCGAGAAACATCAATTTTTGTTTTCTTTTGCCTATTATTAGAAATTATGGTTAGGTATGTATTACAAACTATTTTTTGGACAGATTTCAAATACATGCAGTCACGCAGAATATACATAAAACAAAATAATTACATAAACATATTTTTTGTAATTCCAATATCTCTGTCAAGTCTTTTATTACAATTGCTTATTTGCTATAATTTATCATAGATTATCTAAATATAGTCGTGATTACCAATTTACAGATAAACAAATTGAAATCATTCTTTAATTGAAGAAATTCCTCTAATAAGTTCATGTTATTGATGATTTCATTCGAATAGATTTTTGTCAGATAAAGTTTATCGAATAAAACATTTTTCCTATATTTATTTATTTTTATTTAGTTTATTGGCACACGAAACAGAATACAGTTAAGTAATTAAAAAAACAGGATAGGATTTACAGTTTCGGTCTGGACTATAATATCCCTAAAGTATGTGTACACAACACGATCTAAACTTAAAAGCCGAACTTAAGGGGGTTAAAATAAACATATTAAAGAAGCTAATTAAATTTACCTCTTAGATTGGGCCAAAACATGGGCTGTGAAAATAATATTCCTGACATCTTTCTTAGACATTGGTAGTTTTTGAATAAAAATGTTGAGGGATTCGTGGTGGTTTTTTATATTTCATTGTATTGGCGACATATTCTAACAATTGAGTTGTAAGAGGAGGTATTATTGTTAAACACCTCCAATACAAAATTTTTACAATAATTTGACAATTAGTGTAGAATTCATCCATATCATCAGATGATAAGTAAGATGGGAGATAGCACAGACATACATTTAATATTTTTACACATAATATGTTTTTTTGGAACGATGCTGATCCAAATATCTTCAAATATAGATTCCCAAAGTGTTTGACGGACGAAGCCTACATTCTTCTTAATAGCGATTAAAACACCACCACCTATGTTTTTATTAATTAGTAGTACCGTAAAAACACAAAATTACACTAGATAATGATATTTTACTAGAGATAAGATTTTAGCACACTTAAAATGACCCCCGCAAATATGTCCTTTCAGACAGATTTCATTATAGCTTATCTCTTTTACTCTCTAACTTTTCGCATCTTTTTTCGTACTCTTTGGCGGCTGTAAACAGACAGCAGCGGAGCCGAATGTCATTGCGAGTGCCATTTTGAAGGTAAAAAACAGCTATCTTTATTAAAATATCATTGACTCATATTATCAGGTTACCTACCAATAAAATATAAACCTAACACATGCCAAATTAGAAACAAAAAAGGATGATAATTAAAAAAATATAATTAAATGTACCATAAATCTATGTAATGTCAGAAAAAAAAATATTATTATTGTCAATGAAAGAAAAGCATTAAAAAATCGCCTTACAGTAAAAAGTAATGTAGACGAAATGTGAGAATAAATATGTTTGTTTGAATAGTATCTTGGCTTATATTTTTTTACCGGAGTTACGTTGGAATATTCTGGTAATATATTAGCATACCTAACAATTTTATGATGTCGATAAGACAATATTATCGATGTCCGGAGCAATATTATAACTAAGTACCTAATACTACTATAGTATAATATTTATCTTAGATAATTAATTTATAGTTTTACTAGTGGGTACATAACAACGCCGTCAGAACCATCAAAAATTTACCTAAATAAAATAAATTGCAAGAGGCATACAGGGCTATAAGGAAAGGATATGATAAGCCGACAAGGGCTCATAGTACTCATCATTATGAACAACTTTTACTGTGGGACCGACCGTGAAATCGTGAAAAAAATATCAGCTGTTCCCATACATTTTGTCGAGTGCTGACATTTTTCTGTGAAACAACTGATATTTTTTCGTGATTTCAGGTATTGTCCCATACTAAAAGTTGTTCATAATGATGAGTAGTATGAGCCCTTTTCGGCTTAGTATACCCTTTCCTTATGACCCGGTATAACAATGTTTCGCATAGATCGTGTATTATTTATGAAATGTAAAAGAACAATCGTATGAAGGTCATAGAAGAGGTTGTAGTTCCTATTTAACATTGAAACACTAACAAAAGGCTGCAGTGACCTATGAAATTTACATCAGATAAATCAGACATCTTTCATTGTATTTACCTAGCATACCTACTTAGTACCTTTACTATCTATAGACATTTCCTTAGGTACCTAGATATAGGCATGTGTAATCTGGATGTTCTGATGAACGACGGACATATCCTTGGTACTCGTTTTTTACTATGGGTCCACAGATCACACCCTAGATTCTGCATTCAGGACGCTCGAAGCCAACACGCATCAGTCTAAATACACTTATAAGAAATTACTCTGTTATGGTCCACCACGCATCAGTCTAAATACACTTATAAGAAATTACTCTGATATGGTTGATTGTTAGGCGCGAGTAGGCGTACCCTTGAGATAGCCAATGAGAACGCTTGGTCGCACTCCCCACGACCCGCGCCTTCCTCAAACTTTGGAGACTTTTTGTCGAAACAACGAATCTCGTAATGCGGTATCTAGTGTATGTGACCAACCATGAAATCGCAAAATAAAGGCATTTCGATTGTGTGATTTGAATTTTTCTATCGAACAGCTGTTTTTTCGGTGCTTTCAGAGTTGGTTCCATAGTAAATTATGAGTACAATGATATTCTAGCTAGAAACATGTCTGTCGTCATCATCAGAACAACCCGTATGTTAGTGGTGTAACACTCATGACTACGGAATGAAAATAAATCAGTTTAAAAATATATTGAATAGATTTTTAGCTGTCCTCTTCTCTTCTAGTTTTGCTGTGCCCGAATGGACCCCCCATTTTGTAACTATGATGTTAATTTTTTGACCACCTAGTACTTAATTGTACTTAATATTTAATGAAAGCAATTAACCATCTGAATCTGAATTATTATGACATATCTATTTATTAACATGGGATGATCACTGTTTAGTTAACTGAATAGTTTCCAGTATGAAGTCATACAAAGTCTTTGTTTCACAATACACATATCTGCCTACTTATCTAATGACGTTATCAGTGGAACGCCCACTTAAAGCATTATATACAATATTGTATTACCTTCCTTCTGGGGCAGTCGGGTAATAATAAACCACTTGTCAGCTAAAAAATTTACATCAATACAACATTGTAACCAAAAGTAATAGCCAATTTAAACTATTTGTTATCATCATAAAAATATTCTCAATTTAGTCTAGTCGAACCTCCATGTCCCCGTGGTCTCCTGTAATCGGAGGTGCTCCCAGCTTCATGCCTATTTTTCATAATGTGAATGTAATGTGTAACAAGGGTGTTCTGTTAGGGGGATCCCTATTATATTATATATATTGTAAAAATAAATTGTTATCATCATTCAACTGACAATATTTCGTGATAACACTATCAATTTTATCATAAAGATTCGTCTCCTGGGATAACGTTGTTATTGTACAACACCTAACCCTCTCTTGAAATATGACAAGATTAGTGTGAAGTCAAGTATTGAATAATCACATTGTACTTCATTCTCTTTTGATAAAATGCAGTACCTTTAAGTCAAGAGCTGGTTGCGTAATATATACATTATTAGTTGCGTATAAAATTAAAAACTAAATTTACAAAAACTTCAAATAAAATTAATACACTTGTCGCATAGAACCAAAATAATATTTAAAAAAAAAGTTAAACGACGTTTATATATTTTTATCATAAAGTTTTCTAAGATGTTTGGCACTGGTTATTCCGGTATGGGAATGGGGTCGAGTGCGGTGGCCGTTTTGACCTTTCCGGTTCTAGGACCGACAGTCCTTGCAGGGATGGTCGCAGGAAACATGATGACTTGTACTACGCCGCGAACTATGATGGTAAATATTTAATAAAATACATGATTACGTGCAAACTATAATTTTACTACCTATATTAGTGTTATCTGACGTAATTAAATAGCTGGGCCGTATATACTAATCCTAATCTATTTAGGCGCTATCATATCACTGTGATAGTGCAAAATAATAACAGCGTGGCAGGGACCCTATTCCTGTGGGCTCGAGATTATCTCAGTCACTCTCACTCCCATTAAATTCTAAATTAGAGAGACAGTGACCGAGATAATCTCGAGCGCACAGGAATAGGGTCCCAAGGCTAGTAAAAACAACTGTATTAAGTCTAGCCTAAGGGTGTCTACACATGGTCTGACCTGACAGCGTGTGAAAGGGACAGCTAGATTTGAATATCACGGGAGCAAAAGAAACAAACTATTAAGGTTATAGCTTCTCCCTTTCGCTCCCCCAGAAACTTATATATAGCCATCTCTTTCAAACGATGTCAGGTCAGGCCATGTAGCGAGGCATTAACATAGGTCGAGAAAACTTTAGTTACGTAAACGTATGAAAAAAATCGTTTCCATTTACCTACGTAAATTTTCGTTCTGTCGCCGCCTCGCTCGTTATCGACGTTTGGAAAACAATCCTATTCTATTTCTACTCTACATTGTTATTTTGTCTATGATATCGTTAAGTACAGACGTTTATCTGCCATATCTCAGCTGAGTGCTGACTGTTGAGTGGCAGAGAACTGACTGGTCTTGTACATACTGTTTATTTTCTCTACTTTTAAAACTGTCTCAATAGCGTCTACAGAGGCTGTCGAGGCCCGTTTCATGTAGTTAGTCACCTACGAGTATGTAAATTAGCATTAGAGAGAGAGAGATTTCACTATAAAACGTCTTTTCATATGATCGCTTTATTGCTTTCGCAGCTCTAGCAGCTGTAAAACATTATTGCTAGATATGAAACTAATAAAATACAATTCTGCGATACCTGGAAATAAATACCTACCTGGGTAGGTACCTACTTAGTTACCTGCTTTATAATGTGAAAGATTCAACACAACTATATATCTATTGTTAGTTTTGTTATTTACGATGAGTCTCATATATCTAGTGCGTATACACAGATATCTTATCAGACTGAATAATGGCATCATACAAAATATATCTAATTTAAAGTAAGTACGTTCGACCAATAGCTGCAAATTTGAGGGTCGTTCTTGCATTTTTCAAACAAATCTGTAAGTAAGCCCCCAGTTCTCTTACTTAGCCATGTCTATGAAATAAGTACTTAAAAGATTATTAATTTAAAAAATCAAAAATTCTCGACACTTCTAACAGTACCTATAGAGCTGATGATCTCCAAACGGCTGAACAGTTTTTCTTGAATCATTACTAAAAACAATCTCGATCAATTTCCCCTTCAAAAAAAGCTAATTCCTAATCGGTTCATCAGTTTGGGAGCTATGATACGATGCCACAGACAGATACACACGTTAAACTTATACCCTGTTTCTGTTTGCGTCGGGGGTTAAAATTGATGGTCGTTCTTTACTATAAATTGCAGAATTAGGGGCGCAAACTACCTATAATGTCAAGGACGTACGTCCACCGCACAGTTAGCGCAAATTGCTATTCTTTGTACTATTAGTAAGTTTATCAGAAGATTTACATTACACACAAGGCAGGCAGGACTTTATGTTTATCAGCTTTCAAGTTGAAGGTGAATATTTAATTTGTGATAAGTTACTGCGATCGATGTTGACTTTCATAGGTAAACTTTCCTTTGAAACATAATTCAAGTTATCGATGTATTGTGCATACGGTCGATGTTTTGGTTAGAAACGTTTTCTTGTTATGGTTGTGATTTGAAAATGTTATTGTGGAATCAAACATTTGACATGAGCGCTCACCGCCTCATGATGAGTCATGAGGCGGTGTGGTTAGACTTTTTAGTAATTTTTCGTTTTTTTTTCAAAATATTGAAGTATGACGAACTTCTTCCCTGCTTTGACTTCATGCTGAAGGAAATTATGACTAGATTTATGTGTTTTTTTGATTCAAAATAAGCGAAAGTATGATTTACCTATAGTATTGTGAAAAATTGATATTAAAAAAAAAAAAAAAAAACGAAAGTTTTCAGCAATATTTAGTTTTTTATTTTTATTTATTTATTCTACCCAAACATTTATGAACATTATCAAGTAGATACGTAGAAAAAAAAAATAGATCTTTTAGTAGCGGCATGGTCGAAACGATTTAATCGAGGGTGCTGATATGACTAAACAACTTAACAGCCACAGGATGAAGTGCTTATTTTTTTAAACAAAACCATATTGTTTAAGGGCCAGTAAATACAAAAGCTTTGTAGTTATTTTATTTATTTCAAACGAGTCCTTTTCCAGGTTTTTTTTTCTCTCTATAAATGATCGACGTATAAAAGGTTTTACAATAGGTCACTTACCACCAGGTGAGCAGCGGTAAAAAGTCACGTCAGTTTATTATAAAAAAATTATATGTTTTTAGAAGGAGTTTTTTTGAGTATCATAACGAATTATTTAGTTTAAAATCGATTTCTTTCTTCGTACTATATCACGGGTACATCACTAAATTCTACCGTCAAAAACCGGCTACATTCGTAGTTGAAGTTGAAGTAAGATCTCTTTTTGCACGTTAGTTAGCCTATAAAACAGAAGAGTACAGAAATACAAAAAAAAATAAAAAATTACACCGCCAGCTTGGCACTGCCCTATAATCAGTGTATTCGTGCTGATACGGGCTGTAAATTATCGGTCGGAGTTTTTGGCGGGAACACGAAAAAGTCATGTTGCATTATTATATTATTTTCCAAAACTTGTGTTATATCGTGTGTTAATGTCTAAAAACGGTGGATTTTTATTCACAGAGTGTTCGTGAATATGGACGAATGTCGGTGAATAGTATAAATTCGTGAAACTTGACTTTTCGTGTTGTTTCCAAAACTCCATAAAAACCTTTAGTAAAGATCCACCACTTTACTGAGGCATGACTAGGACTTAACCGTGAATTACTTTGCTTGACTTAGACTTTCTTTTTGTTTTGTGGTTCACTTGAAATATTACAAAACTTGACATTGGCTAAATACATAACGTATTGAGCTAAAATTTAAAAAGTCAGTCATCTGCGAATGACAGCTCGCAGCCGTCAATGTCATTTTCCTTATCATCAATCGGTCAGCTGTTCAATGTTTGTGATTTTTTACGTAAACAAAGCAGTTTCTGTGTGCGAAAGTAATGTGTAGACGTGTCTGCAACTCATTCGCATGTAAAATAACTGTATTTTACAATATTTGTAATGAGGTCTTCCCTGTTTCGACGTCGCGTGAGCGACAACGATGAAAGGGAACCCTTGCTTCCCGCGATTCCCGCTCCTGGGCCAAGCACAAGCTTATATGATGAGGTACCTCTCTATTATGTATTTTCTTATTATAATATGACCCTCAAAACACCTACAACAGTAATGTTTTTATGTTGAAAACATGAGTCTACAATTACATGGCCTTGAATTTTAATTTTAAGTGTTATTTTCGATGCTCTACACAGCGATTATCATAGGGCAAAAGAGTCACACTGATTATCTGATCTGATCTGATGCTATCCAAGCTTCTAAATCATAAATAAAATGTTACCAACAGGCCTAAGCACACAAATAATGACTGGGCTTGGTGGATTCTCCCAATACTTGCATCGTTTCAAGTTAAAGGACAACCCACCAAGCTCCAGCGGGCCAGTTAGAGAGGAAACACCCATCCATGTCTTGACAGAGTGCCCGGTTTACGGAAGGCAGAGATATGGCATTGACTAGGAGATTGGCTATATGTAGTATAAAAACAGAAAATATCTTAAGGATTGTAATTTTAATTTTTTAGAATATTGCAAGTAAATATGTACAAAGATAATAAATAAAAATAAATAGATAAATAAGCTAAAGCTGAATACATATATTGTTCAATATATGTACATATCACCTTTATTGTGTTACAAACAGATGTAAAAGTTGATATAAACTAAGAAGTACTTAATATAAGTTAAGATTAAGAGAGAGGTTTTTGTTAAGATATTTAGAGAGCAGTATAATTATATACTAGGTAATAAAGAAAAAATCGTCCATAAACCCCTGATGATAATAACCAAGATGATAAGATCACTTGCGATTGTTGGCTCAGTGTGTACACAGCATAAGCGGATGTTAAAGTTTTTTTTTTAATTTTCTATCAATCAGCATTCTTGGTTCTGACTCTGGCCATCGCATTGGGAAAAAAGACAAAGTTGGATATGCCAATTTTTTTTTAGTGCTCCCAACAGTATATATTTACAGGCAAATTGCTTTCCTTATACAGTATTTTTCTATCTCGCTTTCTTGCGATAGTGTAAGAAGAAAGCGATTTGTAGATTTGTGTGTCCTTTCTCCTGTTATTGCATAAAATGTTTTTTACAGTACAATATAAAAACCAAAAGATAAGATAATATTATCATCATGTTCGACAAACAATACATCTGCCAATATACCTAGTATAAGTAGGCACTGTTGCGCTACGTGTTGTGTATATGTGTGTGTATGTTTGTTTCGTCCGAACCGTCACAAGATAATTGTTAAAACAACGGCAACACCTTAAAAGCTACAGAGATGTTTTGGAGTCGTTTTTTTTTTTTTTTTGAATATTTTACTACCCACAATGTGTACCTTCAGCATATATCAGAACAGAAGTTGTTAGTAAAAACATTTTATTTTTATTTTATAACCTACTGAAACACATCTAAACATACTAAATAATTTCTGAATAATTATTCAAACAAGGCAAAATGTCATTTAGTCGCCATGAGACCAATAGCCGCTGAAGAGCAGCCGAAACATCAACATGATCATTACTGTGTAACCATTCAATATTTTGTTCGACGATTTCTGTGGTAATTGACCGAGCGAAGCGAAGGTCTCAGAGTTTACTGGGACTAATCGGCATTTGTATGTATATTTGTCCGATGATAACTTGCGAACCGTTGATCCGATCTTCATGAAATTTTGTAGGCAAGTAGTTCATTTCAATACAATTTTTAAGTTCGAATATGAGCTGAATCGGTCCAGGGCTTGTGAAGATATAGGGGTCGCGAGGTCTCAGTTCAGCGCGAACTACTAGTATGTAAAAAAGACTTACGCTTGTTTTCTCTCTTTCCAGCGCGCAGAGGGCACAAACGGCAGGATGGCAAACATTGGGGTCTCGTCGGCCGAGCTAGTGGAGGGGCGCGGGGAGGGGGGACGCAAGCTGCCGCAATACATCGCTGCACTCTCAGGTATGCGGCATACTAAAATTTTTGAAAAGGTGACTTGTCATGGGCTGGTTGATGGTTACGCCACATTAATACTATTTGGATTAGTTTAATATCTAGTTAATTTCTTACATCCTACCTCTCTCTTAGTCTATTTCTTTTCTTAATTAATTGTTTCAAATAAAAATGTAGGTACCATCGTTTAATATATGTTTTCTCTCGATTCCAGCCACCCTGGGCGCCCTGGCAGCCGGTTCTATGCTCGGCTGGTCGTCTCCCGTCATATACAAGATAACCCAAGACAACAGCACAGACTATGACTTTCCCGTTACCGCCTCGCAGGGCGATTGGATAGCTTCGATTATCAACCTTGGAGCCGCAACCATTTGCTTCCCAATCGGACTTATCATGGACGTCATAGGGCGTAAGAAAACCATGCTTTTCTTAACGATACCTTTTACTCTAGGATGGTTGCTGATAACTTTTGGGACAAGCGTTGGGATGTTGATCGCTGGAAGATTCATTACTGGTGTGGCTGGGGGAGCTTTTTGTGTGACCGCACCGGCTTATACCAGCGAAATAGCTCAGGATTCTATCAGAGGAACTCTTGGAAGTTACTTCCAATTGATGATAACCATTGGTATACTCTTCGCTTATGCCGTCGGAAGTTACACCTCCGTTTTCTTGTTTAACATTCTTTGCACATGTATCCCGATTATATTTGCGATTGTGTTTTTCTTCATGCCCGAAAGCCCTAATTTCTTAGTAGTAAAAGAAAGGAATGACGAAGCCAGAGATGCTTTGGTCCGGCTTCGCGGACACAGCTACGATGTCGATTATGAATTGAACAACCTTAAGCAGAAAGCCGAAGAAGCCAGGAACAATCCCGTGTCTTTCGCGAGTGCGATTACAAAGAAAACCGCAATCAAAGCGATAGTCATCTGTTACGCTCTTATGTTGTTCCAACAACTGTCTGGAATCAACGCTGTGATCTTCAACACTTCGGCAATTTTCGGCGCTGCCGGGGCGGCAATTCCGGCGGCAATTGCCACAATTATCATTGGCGTTATACAGGTCATTGCCACCTTCATCTCATCCTTAGTTGTCGATAAATTGGGCAGGCGTATCTTACTTCTGCTTTCCGCTTTAGTGATGTGTCTTTGCTCGACCGCTTTAGGTGTTTACTTCTTCTTGCAAGACACACATGGCGCCGACTCGAGCATAGTTGAAGCGATCGCTTGGCTGCCTTTGCTGTCTCTGTCCGTTTTTATTGTTGCTTTCTCGCTCGGTTTCGGTCCGATTCCATGGATGATGGCCGGGGAGCTTTGCTTAATCGATATAAAGGCGTTTGTTGGGTCCACCGCTGGGACACTCAACTGGCTTCTAAGTTTCACTGTGACTAGTACTTTTAATTCCTTGAATAGTAGTATAGGTCAGGGCCAAGTGTTCTGGATGTTCGCCGGAATCATGTTAGTTGGTTTCGTATTTATATTCTTCGTTGTCCCAGAAACGAAAGGCAAGAGTGTCGATGAAATCCAGGTTATGTTAGGAGCGAACCCCCCTCAAAGAAATGTAGAGGAAAAGAAATAGAAGACTGAGTCGTGAGTAATATTTATAAAGACTTTTAGAGGGATCGAGGACCGCTTTTGTCTGCAGTCCTAAATAAAAGAAACGGTGTTTTTAAAGATTTGGTGTTTAGAAAGTGCCATGTATTCTTTTGTTTTGAAGCGTGGTACAGTCTGATGGGACTTACAAGCAATTTGTTACAGGTCAATTATTTAAAACTGGCACAAATAGACTTGTCTGAAATGTGCACGTTATGACGTCACAATGGATACTCGAGAAAATACTTTTTCTACCCGGTGAGTGGGGCAAAGATGTATGATGTTGTTTATTGGTAATGATATTGTAAGCCGCGAAGTGAAACCGTATTTGCATTTGAGTTATTTGTTGGTATATGATTGTTATCTTACCAATTTTCTTCTTGAATCGGCACTTCGGCAGTGTAAGCCGCCAGAGGGTTATCTAAACTTATAATAATTGATCTGTATACTAGCTTTCTTTGGTGTCTCGCTTTGTTTACTAAGCAATAATTTCAAGCCAAAGACCCTATTTACTTTTCTCTGCATTAAGTTGATGGCTAAGTTAGAATTAAGTAAGCTTATTTTAGGCAATAAATATAATACTGAGATATATTTATGTACTGAGATTATGAGGTTGAGATTTTGTAGTGGCAGCTATAAGCAGAAATAATTATGTATATCGCTCCGGCTGTGTTCGAAAATCACGAGAATAGTCGGCTTCATCACAGGCTATTTCGTTCGCACTTTTCCTACATTTTTGAAAATAAAATAAAAAAACACTGAGTGGGAAATAAAAGAAACAAACACTCATATATATTTAAAATAAAAATGTTTTAAAGCAGTTTCTATGTATACATTTCCTATTTTGAAGAAGATGGGAAAATATTAAATTTTCGAGGTATTTTTTCCTAACAAAAACAAAAGTTAAACCAACAAAATAAAAAGTTATAACATAATTTAGCCGTAAAACATGGCAGTGGTATTCTAAAGATAATTTACACTTCATAATTTGGAATTTTAATTCCTACTCAGTAATCGGTTCTTCGAAAATGTGTGAAAGCGCGGCCGCGAAAGTATAACTCGTGTAAAATATCTACACACGACCGAGAGCGTGCGAGGCGCGTTGCGAACGACCGAGACGCGAGAGCGTCAGCACGACAGCACACGCTAGCTCTACAAGCTTTAAACCAGTTCAGAAAACTTGCTATTTCATTTGTAAAAGACAACAAAGAATTATAAATTATTTACCTACTACACAGCTTGTAAGAAAACTTTTTTACCTACGTTAGCCCACTGCTGAGCAAAGGTCTCCCCTAAATGGAAGAAATAAATTAATAAAAAAATATATTTAAAAACCCGACCAAAAGCTCATATCAAAGATTTTCATCAAAACCAGCTAATAACGATCCCTTTTAAATTCTCTTTCAAAAAATGCATTATAATCCATTCTTTTGATAGGTCGTTCAACTTAGGCATAACAATACTCGTTAAAATAAAGTGTTACATTTTTGTAGCTATGGGGCTAACTTGGTGGGGATTTTGGAACCTATAATTATAACACACATTACACATAAAAATAATAATGAAAAAAAAATCCTGAAGGAGCTTTTAGGCCAATATGTCATTTTAGTAAATTATAACGGGGATTTTCTGACAGCAGATTAAAAAAAAAAGTCAAAGGTAAGTAGGTTAAATTAAATGACTTCATTATTTGTCAACGCCATCTATTACAATCTTTTAGTAATGTATTTTTTTTTCAGCTGTCAAAAAATCCCCATTGCCATAGTTATTATTTAGAGCTTGTCACACATCCGACCAAGTTTTTATGTATTTTAATAGAGAATTGCTTTTTGCCTTAGACATTTTAATAATTAATTATTTTTATTCGTTTTTATATTTATTGTAACTATTTCTCCTCGAAGTTATTTAATAACTTTTAATTTATTGTGCAAGAATAATACTTAAAGTTGAATTTTAAACGAAAGACATATATTTTTTTGCTCAAAAATCATATTCATTTTATGTTGTATTTTGAAAAAAAAGGGTTTTTTTAAATTAAAATATTTATTTAAATTTATGTTTGTATATTTAGTATGTGTACTTGCCAATGCATTGAGTTTGCCTTGATTAAAAATTAAATTTTGTTTTTGGTCTGTAATATACCAAAATTAAAACAGTCTCTGCACGTGGACACGCCCTGTATTTTGTTTTGTGGATCAGCGGCATCTGTTGGGCATCTGACTCATAGTGACAGAACTAACCGATATAACTAAACAAACCTGAAACCGCGGAACAACACCAGCTGTATTTTTTTCTCTTATGTGTTGGCTTCAATGTTTGGTATTTAGCCAGTGACAAGTATTATAATATTTCATGTGAAGTTAAATATTTCACAATTAAAATAAGTCTCAGCCATAATCTAAGATAAGCAAAGTAAGTCACGGTCAAGTCCACGTCATGCGGTTACGAGGTTTCTATGCAGTTTTGAAAACAACACGAAGAGTCAAGTTTCACAACATTATACTATTCACCAACACTCGTGCACGTTCACGAACACTAAATGAATAAAAATCCAAAAAATATAAATTAATATAAAAAATATATTTTTTCCGTTATATTTAGTTTGTGTTATATTTAAAGCGGTAGTTATTGAGGCCCTCTATCACTCAGCTGCCGTTATTCACTTATCTGTAAGTAAACACAAAATGTTTGTTTATTTAAAATGATATCACTACTCTAGTATATTTTGTAACATAATTAAGTTACATTAACATCCGTAAATGTGTTGAAGTAAATTTCGATTGACGGATAATAGATTAGGTATGGAATTTATCTGTAAATTCGTAATTACGACACAAATACGGACGTTGACTGTATCTATAATGATAAAATTGTATGTAACGATTAATCCACAAATAAATATTAGAATATGGTTGTATATGTTGTTGTTCCTAGTGTGAATGTAATTACGTTTTATAGCAAATAATAAATTTATAAAGAATTATTTAGTTTTTTTAAATATTATCCACAAATAAATATTACAATATGGTTGTATATGTTGTTCCTTGTGTGAATGTAATTACGTTTTATAGCATTTTTTTTTTTTTTTTTTTTTTAAATATATTTCGTTATTGCGCTAAGCCTCAAAGGAATCAAGTTGGAATGACTTGACGAAAGTGGCGCCACATTTTAGTTATTTTTACAGTTTACTAATCTAAATAATAAAGCCGAGCACGCGGCGGTCGTCTCACATTCGCCGTCGTCGTTCGGGTCGTGGGTTCGAGACCGGGCCCGTACCAACGAGTTCTTTGGCACTTACGTACGGATATACCTACCATTGACTTTTCTTTGATGTAAAATATCGTGAGGAGACCTACATATTTCCGGAAAAGAAATTGGATGGATTATATGTGAACCGGGAACTCGCGCTGTGCCAACGTGATGGATATTGTCCAATCACATTTCGTGATTAGGCCGTCGAGTCGAGGGTAGGACGAAATCCCAGCAGTGGGATGATTCAAGGCTGATGTAGAATCTAAATAATAAAATGTATCTGTAGAATATCCAATATCGCATATTTTTTAA
Organism: Apocheima hispidaria; assembly: GCA_947579745.1. Taxonomy (NCBI): domain Eukaryota; kingdom Metazoa; phylum Arthropoda; class Insecta; order Lepidoptera; family Geometridae; genus Apocheima; species Apocheima hispidaria. The sequence goes on from OX388157.1 coordinate 13,694,790, forward strand.
GTTCTTCGACATATCACCCCAGATCCTAAATATATATTCCTATATTTTAATCAGACTTATACTAGACTCAAGTTATGGTATGGCAAAACAAAAAACTGCGATTTATTTCTTGAGGAGCGCGGTGCTGAGGTAACATATCACAAACATGCAAGAAATCAAGTCAAGCGCACACTTCAATAACAGCCGCACATAAACAACGAAAAAAACATAACCCACCTTCTTGGGCAGTCAGGTAAAAGCAGGTTTATTTGGACGTAAATATTAGATGGAGCCGATTGCTCGGACTCTCTGAGGTAAAACGGAAAACAAAACGTCCAGTAAATAAATATTTGATTGCTCTCAGAATTTGCCAGGCGTTATGTTGTTATTTTGATTCTTATTTATTAATAGTTTGTATTACTATTCCTTCTTCATCCAAAATTACCCGATACCATAATTATATCGGCAACCATTTTCACTACCACCTTTACAGGTTACTTCAAAACTTGTAGGTTCGAAGCTTAAATTATTCATCTTATCGAAGTTTAAATATTAGTCTTTAGCTTTTATATTCAGTTGTAGTTGACAAAAATTGTTAAATTTGAAATAAGGCACGGACCCTGGAGTATGTGGAACGAATATTAACTAGTAGTTCGCGGCGAACTGAGACCTCGCGATCCCTATATCTTCACAACCCTTGGACCGATTCAGCTCATATTCGAACTTAATTTTTTTATTGAAATGAACTAAGTACTTGCCTACAAAATTTCATGAAGATCAGATCAACGGTTCGCAAGTAATCATCGGACAAATATACACACAAACATACATACAAATGCCGATTTGTACCAGTAAACTCTGAGACCTTCGCTTCGCTCGGTCAATTAAAAAAAAGTTTAAATTTACTTTTCCTATTTCCCTTCCTTATAGTTAGCAAAGCTAAGCTGGACAGAAAACCGTTAATTAACGAAGTTGACAAAAATGAAAAAATAAAATTATTTTTTCAACGTAACGTAAGTTAAATAACTTACGTTTAGAACGAATTAACTTTGCCCACCGCTGATAGTATCCATACCTCTGATAGTTAGTAAACATGACCCTGACCGTAATTCTATACTCGTCCATGGAGCGCGCTTATCAGCTTTATCGGACTTAGTACCAACCTTACTTGAATCTCCTGATTAGTCCTGTTAAGCGCCGCGCCCGCCATGCCTTGTATGAAGCAGCCACCTACCTACTTAGGTTGTTGTGCTGTATGTAGGTATCAAACTAATTATAGTGTTCGGATAGAAGACGAACGTATTGCAGTCGATTCAATCATAGAAGTAACAGATGCTTACAGCCACAGATAAACTCATCTGTGCTTAACGTTTGGTGCATGTACACCAAACTACGACCGAGCGCGTAAGTGGCGTAAAAGAAGACTGCTATATAGACGCGATTTAGTCGTTGACCGCTTCTTTCAGCTGATTGACTCAGCATCTGTTAGCAGATCTAGAAGAGAATTGACTCTAAGTAAAACATAAACGTCTTATTTTTTTCCGTTTTTTATTTTGAACCATAACTAAGCTAAGCGAACTACCTAAGCGAACCTGTATTATAGGTACCTATTGCGAAAGAACTTTTCTCGGTTTGTTCCCTGTTTACAAGAATAACATAAATAAAAGAAACAATAGAATTTCGTGTGCATTAAGAGATGGACATGGCTTACTGGCAGGTTGATAAGGGCAGTATGTTGTACTTTCGGCTAGTACCTAATATAATAAAATATGCCGTTGTACGTTCGTTTGGCGTTCAGTTTCTAAGCTGAGCAGAACTGAAACATAGATAACCCGGAATATGCTTTAAATCTGGAGAATCCAGGATACGACCACGGAGCGTAGCGGTGGCGGTGGTTTTTATTATGCAAAAATATTTTTAATAAATCATAATCACATAAGCTATCAAAAACAGCATTTTTATTGCAAAGTACATGGCAAACCATCTATGAAGAACACGGAAGCCAAGGATCAAAAAAATTTAGGATCCTTTTATAGTAAAAATCAAGAAAACTAGAAAAGCTAGTCACGTGTGATACGATAATCTATTGTCGTTGTATAAATAAATATTGGTGTACATTTTTCACACAGCGCCAGCTAGCCCCAAACTAAGCAAACTTGTACTATGACAACCAGATAACTGTAAAATATATAAATATATATTTTTGTAAATACATAGTATACATAGTAATACCCAGGCAAAGAACAAACATCCATGTTCATCACACAAATGTTTGACCTGGGTGGGAATCGAACCCACAAGATCAGAAGGCGGAAACCCACCCACTGAGCCACAAGGCTAGTCTAATGTATATATTGTAGGTACATATTATTGTGATCAAGTATACGCATTGATCCGTTTATCAATATGGGTAGGTCTCCAATTACAGTGCAGAACGATGACCTCAATCTAAAATTACAATAAACACATTACATATATCAACGCTTAGTGGTAATGCCCCGATTGCGGTGGAAATACGATCAAAACAACACAATACGTACAAAAATATATTTATTAAATACAGAAAACAATGTAAAAGCGATGATACTGAAGTATTTTTCAAATTAAGTTACCTACTGTACTTATTATGCATAGTAAAATGTACATTCGACATTATATTATGTTAAAACAATCTTAGTAAAAAAAAATACACGTAGTATTTGATAATAATTACATATATGTATATTTGATATTTGCAGTAAAATGCAAAAAGCTGATTAAAGAAATCTTATTTTATTTAAGTTTTCGGTGTCTTACAGAATAAACTACGGTGAGTGTGCACAAGAACTGCATGACCTAATCCTGGCATCACCGTTCTTCTACAACACTACCAGACACACAAAAAAAATACATGCACTTTCTCTTATGGTGTAAATACCGCTACTAAGCGTTTCCAATCCACCTTCTTAGAACAGCAGAGGTGTGGAACTCATTACCGTGCGTCTCTTTTCGAAAGGCAACCGTGCTACATCTTCGGCCATATCGTTGTTCCGCTTCCCATCAGGCGAAATTGTTCTTATTGGCTAGTGATCAAACGCACATTTGTATAAATATATATTTAATTTTGAATTTAAAAAGTATTTAAGAGGAAACTATGAGACTGTCTATTTCAAATCAAATCATTTATTGATAACACCCAGTTACACGTCACATTCCATACAAACGTATCTCTGTTACAGAAAACATATATTTGCGATAAAAATATCTACCACTGCCATACTATGTTTTTTATAGGATCTATGAAAAAGGAGAACACGTTTGTATGGAATAGACGGTCCCATAGTTACCTCTAACAGTGCAAGGCAAGACGAGGTCGCACACGCATCACGCTTATAGCATTCCTTGAAAAAGATCACCAGATATAATAAAAATTATAGTCGGAATAACTGACTCAATTTAGCGTGCGTATTCCCGTTATTAAAATAAAACGCGTCAAGACCACGTCAGTTTTCATATTTAAATATTTCATTATTGTCTGGCACTATTAATATACTAAATGGTAGAAAAACTAATAAAATACACAAGGAAAAAACTTTTTAGTGTTTCTGACACTGTTTTTTGTGTGTGTTCTTGTGTTCCGTGAGTTTTTCTTGTTGAAGAAAAAATATTATGCTTCTCTTGTTTATTACAGTGGTTCTTTAATTAATTCGCATCTGTTAGTGCTATGTGCTTTCTCCCTTCCGAAAATAAGCTGTAGATGTCAGCTACAGTGACATAACTCAAAAACAGTAACTTTTGGCTACAGCGATTTTATTTATCATCCTGATAAACTTACTGTGCGTACTTTGTCCCCATTATATTTGGCCTACTCTAACAGTTCAAAACTTGGATAAATTCTGGGTAAGTACGATGTTATTTGTATTTAACTGTGAGAGAGTATCAGTTGTGTCGTTATTCTTAAATATTCACCTGTCAATAACGCCCTATGAAAAACATAACTGATGCTAATCAAACACTTGGTCGAGAACGAAAATCACGATACATCACAACTATTATTTATAAAAACCTTCATAAAAATAATAGTTGTAAAAATAATTTTACAAAAGTACCGCCGTTTATCAAGGACGACCTGTGTAAATTATGTCATTCGTAATACAAATAAAATGAGCCAAATGCACAGTCACTTTGTCATTTTTTGAAATAGCGATTATGTGTTACTCAAAAACGGTGATTTTTGAGTTATGACACACTGTATGTAAATGAGCGATTATACTGAGCGGACTATACTTACACAATTTTTTCACCCAACTCATTGACTTTTCATAAACATTAAAATTATTAATTTAAAGTCTTTGGTGACTTTTGGTAACATTCTCATACACTCGTTATTATTTTTATATATTTGACTAAACATTAATTATCATGCATTTTATTTACAAAATTAGAATACAATAGTAATTTCAACAGAGTAATATAGTTTAGGACTGAATATGTTTCAATTGTCCCTAAAATAATCGGTAAAGAGAAGTTAACCTAATTGTTAGAAGATAAGGTTACATTTTATATTTCTCAGCTGCCATCACAGTAAATTAGATAGCTAAGGGACCACTCGAGATAAAATATAAAACAAAGAACACTTAAGATAAAGGATCAAATATTTACAAATAGCATCTACATAACATTTACTGCGGTTAAATATTGCAGAGCTTACATTAAATTTACTGTGGATCCTCCGCCTATTTTAGAATATGCGCTTCTGTATAAATTACAGCAGCACAAAGAATTCATCATTGCATTGAGTGACGTTGAACTGTGCGTTCGGTATAGCCCTGAAGAGACCTCTTCAAATCTCGCTTCACCAATAAATTGCTGCAAATCACTCTTCGGAAACCCATCCTTATAATATTGTTTAATTGTATCATAAGCATCCATTATAACGGATATAAACAAACTTAGTACAACGTAAATATACAAACTTATAAACGAATATAAGTATACGCGGCTGAACCACCACAGCATTGGTGATTTCTTTGACATTATAGAGAAAGTAGCAAACATGTCATCTCCATTTATTAAAGAAAACAGACATTCGGACGTTGTAGCTAGAGAACGGAACTTCATATGGTATGGTCCAAGTATTAACCAACCACAAAACATGAAACCAGCATACAATAATAAAGCGCAAATCGAAAATCTAAATATCTTCGGAGCTGCTTTCTTCAATGTAAGTATTACAACGTTGTAAGTCTTAAAAAACCCTAAGTAACGTAATACCCCGAACCATACTAGAAGGTTCCCAGTTCCTAGAAACAATGAGCAAACGTTCCACTGGTCATTTGTGAATTGATTTCGTTCAATTTGCTCCTTTATTGCTGACCCCATAATGATTAGTAAGTCATTGACAATAATCATGATGTACCAGACATTAAGGAATTCAAATCTGCCGTCAAAGCTGAGCTCTTTATGATAGGCTCGCCTAAAGAATTCTACTGTAAGCTCCTTTAATAACTGCGCTCGATAAATAGCTCGACTGCAAAGTAAGAAAGATGCGGTACATATAATAATCACGAATATGTTTAGAATGCTCCGCAGAACTTGGTCAATTTTGTTGTCAGTAATGTAGTTCTTATCGCCTTTGCAAGCTAGTTTGTGCGGCTCTGCTTCAAGTAATAAAGACATCTGGCCATCATGATCTTCATTGTCAAAAATAATCTCCACATCGAATCTGTAGCAGTCTGGAGGAGTGATCGGCCCCGCAGCTCTAAAGTTAATTGTTTTTAAGGAAAACATTAGCTTAGCTCTAACCAAAGCAGCAAAACTAATATTTAAGCCAGATTCCTTTATAAAATTCTTTGAGTCAAACACTTCATCGTCATTCAGAGTGAAATTGATGCATGTTTCAACAATTTCAGAGTTGAATTCGTAACTTTCATTGAAACCATTGATGATTCCCTGTTTGTAGTTGTACTGGCAAAATACTGGGTCTGTGCGGTTATTATCCTCATTGTTGTAAGAGTAAGGTCCGATAGCATTAGACAAGTTTGAGAAACCTGCAATAGCATAGTCCAGAGAGTTGTAAAATTCGTCCAGTTTGTAGACTGCCAGTGGTCCAGCGCCAGGAGGATAGGCGTTAATCTCGCGTGTGGAGTCCCAGCCAAGCAAGAAAAGATGCGAAAAACTGATGCGATTGTCCCACGTATAATTCACGTGATTGTAACGATTATGGGCGAACAAACAGAGCTGAAATGTGACCAGCACAATTTTAATCACCTGCACGACGAATTTATATGGAAACTTACGTTTGGCGCGCCATTTCTCGATCGGATTCATAAAGAAAAATTGCAGTTTACGTCGCATTTTCTCTTCCATTTGATTGAGCCCTAACAAGTTCGGAGTTTGTGCGGAAAAGCCTTGGGCGTTTTCTCGACTCATTGGCTGGCTGCCGGTAGCTCGCGGCTCCTCTTCTCCTTCTGAACAGGTCGTCTCTTCGGGAGATGTTATACCATCCATTGGAACACTCTCTAGAGTTATTTTTTCGGAGGTAAACAAAGATCAGGTGATGGCGCAGTCAGGGACAGTACCCACTAACCAAGGCCGATTCACTTGCGCAGAATCTCCACTGCACGAAGTCGGTATTAGAAAGATTACTACGATTTCTTTATTAAGAGACGCTTCTCGCTGTTTCAAATCGAAGAAAAAACCAAATCAGCCTCGTCGTCGTAAAGCCCCACTTTTTCTTTGTCACAAAATTCACAAATTCACAATCACAAAACAACAGTGTTCCCACCTCAACGATTTTAAAGTAGCTAGATAGAGCTAGATGTAGTTCCAAGTGTCACCAGATTTCGAAATAAAAAATTCACCAGATATCGCTAAAATCTCCCTGAAATAAATTACAGATACAAATGAAGTATTAGTGATAGGAATGACGCACATGTTTTTCTGATTCCATCTGAAATATTACAATACGTCTAAATACACAACGATTTGAGCCAAAATATAAATGAAAAAAATACGTCATGACTGTTACTGACAAAGTAACATTATTGGAGAGTTTTTGGCGGGAACGTGAAGAATTCATGTCGCGTCATTTTATTATTTTCCAAAACTTGTGTTATTTCGAGTGTTAATGTGTAGAAACGGTGAATTTCTACCCGTTAAGTGTTCGTGTACATGCACCAGTGTTGGTGAATGGTATAATGTCGTGAAACGTGAATTTTCGTGTTGTTTCCAAAACTCCATAGAAGGCTCTAGTAAAGTTTTTACCACTTTACTGGGGCATGACTTGGACTTGACCGTGACTTGCTATGCTTGACTTTGACCGTGACTTATTTGACAATATTCAACAAAATTTGAAAATATATGCACACTTGACACTGGCAAATGCATAAGACGTGCGACGCCATAATCCTCTTAGGAGGAAGAAAAAAAAAAAAAAAAAAAAAAAACATTATTGGAGTTTTTGGCGGGAACGTGAAGAAATCATGTCGCGTCATTTTATTTTTTTCCAAAACTTGTGTTATTTCGAGTGTTAATGTGTAAAAACAGTGAATTTTTACCCGTTAAGTGTTCGTGAACATGCACGAGTGTTGGTGAATGGTATAATATCGTGAAACGTGAATTTTCGTGTTGTTTCCAAAATTCCATAGAAAGCTCTAGTAAAATTTTCACCACTTTACTGGGGCATGACTTGGACTTGACCGTGACTTGCTTTGCTCGCCTTTGACTGTGACTATGACTTATTTGACAATATTCACCAAAATTTGAAAAAATATGAGTATACTTGACACTGGCAAATGCATAAGACGTGCGACGCCATAATCCTCTTAGGAGGAAAGAGAAAAAAAAAAAAAAGTAACATTAAATGTCATTGCCAAATGCCAATTGCCAAAATCTTCAAAAGAATAGAGATAGAGAGAGTTTTGGCGGGAACATGAAGAAGTCATGTCGCGTCCTTGTTTTATTTTCAAAAACTTGTGTTATTTGAGTGTTCATGTGTAAAAATGGTGAATTTTTATCTATTAAGTGTTCGTGAACGTGTACGAGTGTTGGTGAATAGTATAATGTTGTGAAACGTGACTCTTCGTGTTGTTTCCAAAACTCCATAGAAACCTTTAGTTAAGACTCCACCACTTTAGTGGGGCGTGACGTGGACATGACTGTGACTTACTTTGCTTGACTTAGACTATCACAAAGATTTATTTTAATTTTGAAATATTTGAGATCCCTTGAAATATTACAATACTTGACACTGGCTTAATACATAAAGTGTGGAGCCAAAATTTAAGAGAAAAATAAAATATATTTTTTTAGTCTATGTTACATATATCCCGAGGCGAACACATCACGATTTTAGAAAAGTTCGAAATTTATTATTTTTGCGTGGTATTTACAAGAAAATCCATAATCGTAGTGGTTTTCCGTTGCCGACTGAACCATGACTTTGACTGTGGATAAATTGATGAATGACGACAGGTAATTAACTCGTTACCACACAATTTAGTTAGCTAGTTTTTTCAAGGGAAAGTTTGTACTGTTCAGTGCTATTGTTTTTCCACACAATATTTTGTACAGAATGGTAAATAACCACTTTCTATTTTAGTGTGTACTAGTTTCGAAAATTCGCATGTATCAAATTCTAGAATTATGATGTGATACTAATTACTATTATTAACTTTAATGACATTCTAAGTTTCAGCTGTTACTAAGGCCATACTGCATTATGCTGCAGAAATATTGGTACATGAGCATCATATTGATAAGAACCATAGTTTTTTTTGCTACAACATACATTATCTGGTGTACAATGTAGTCACATTGTAATTGTTGACAATAAACAGCCGCAAAAAGAAGATTAGACATAAATTAAAAGTGTATATTTAAATAGTGTCTTGATAAAGATTAAACTGCATTACTTCAATTCTCCAATGGAGAGAGATATGCTCAGAGTTTCTTTGCGCAATAAGATCCGGAATGAGGATATTTGCAGAAGAACCAAATTCACAGATATAGCTCTCAGGGTTTGCAAGCCGAAGTGGCAATGGGCAGGCCACATCGCTCAAAGAACCAATAACCAATGGGTAAGAAAGGTTCTTGAGTGGCAACCACGAGCTGGAAGACGCAGCGTAGGTAGGCCTCCCACTAGGTGTACTGACGACATTTTGAAGGTTGCAGGTAACCGGTGGATGCAAGTTGCAAATTGTTGTTCAGCATGGCGGTCTAAGCGGGAGGCCTTTGTTCAGCAGTGGATATCTTCAGGCTGTTGATGATGACTTTAATATATAATTATTTCCATTATTATATACTATTTCAAAAAACACGATGTGGGTGTCAATTGGGTTTTGATGTAATTACAACCACCCTACAGCACAATATAATATATTTATTAATATTTTTATATATATTATTTTTATAACTATTACATATATATTATATAAAAATTAATCCATATTCTCCTGGTCTATATATTATATAGATTATTTTAAAACCTTAAGGTGTTAATACATACTTTTATTATAAATATATATTTTTTACGTCATAGTAACACTGTATTTATAGCATAGTATTATTACTTTATGATAGCATTTTAACCGGTATAAAGTAGTATGGTACAGCAACTGGTAATTAGCTGGATAGGGCAGTATAATGCGCGGCGCATAAGTTGAACAATGCGCAGTAACACATTTATAGGTCTCAACTGAAGTGCGGTATGGGGTGCGATGCGGGGAAGGTGACTCCAAGCCCGCGCGCATGCGCTTAGTCAATTTTTGTCCCCCGACACCCGCGCACACGCTCCTTGCGCCTGAGAGTACTGTCGCGCACGGCATTTTCACTTCAAGTGTGTTTATATGTGAATAAAATGCCTCGACACCCAACATTAAAGAGACAAGAGAGAAAGATGGTCTTCGTATATAGTAAAGTCACAGTCTAGTTCACGTCATGCCCCAGTAAAGTGGTAGAGACTTATTAATGACTTTACTATGGAGTTTTGTAAACAACACGAAAATATTTTATTCTTATTATGTAGTATTTATTAAGATAGCCATAGTGATTTTCAGTAGTACTGACTCTGTGGATAAACCTCATATATATAGTTTTTTAATTTACACTTTTAAAAGTTTTGAATATTTATAACAATTATTTATTATTTATTTCCCTAAAACATGCAAAATTACCAATCGATTCAAAAGTTGCGATTATCTTCTACGTTTCGCGGGAAACCGCAACGTAACACTTTTCTCTACTATTGTACCTGCGCAGAAGTCAGCCATTTTTGTTCAACTTACGCGCCGGGGATTATAAAAAAGTTGTTGTACTTCCTACAGAGTACAAAATCACTTTAATACCACAATTGTACAACCGAAAGTTTTGGTAACACTGAAAAGGAGCAGCTTAAACAACATTACAAGTACTTTACAAGTTTTACTTATTTACAACATATTTTACATCATAAATATGTGTATATGTCATTAAACAACATTTACAACTTTTATTTATTTACAACATTTTTTACATCATGTGTATGTGTCATTAAACCCTAATTCAAGTCACCATATCTCACCTATGAAACTAACACCAAATCTTATACATCATATAGAAACTAAAATATTTAACTCGCAATTAAATGTATTTATTACATTAAAAACTGCGTAAATTGCAGACGTACAAAATTTTAAGTTGAAATATATGTATTTATTTACAATAAATTCGCACTGATATTTTGCTGATATTTTTCTCTGCTTAAGATGATTATTATTTATTTGTAACGTAGCTGCAGAACCCTGCAGTGCAGAACACTTGACTTCTTTATGGTTGTGAGACTAGGTTTTTATGATTGGTTCAAAACTAACACTGTTTCAGTAACCGTAAGCCTTTTTGTTACACTGGTTAAATTTGGAAAAGACATTAAAAATGTGTAAATGTAGTCAATCATTCATTTACATATTATAATCCTATTATATTACTATACTACATAAAAACTTTATTTAATGATAATGATGATAATAATAAGAATATATATATACAACATATAACAACATATACCAACATATAACTAAATAAAATATTTACAAATATACAGGGTTATAAGGAAAGGGTATGCTAAGCCGAAAGGGCCTCATAGTACGCATGATTGTGAACAACTTTTACTATGGGACCAACGCTGAAATCGACAAAAAAATATCAGTGCTCCATACATTTTGTCAAGTGTCATTGACATTTTTCTATGGAACAGCTGATATAATTTTTTTCGATTTTGTGCTTGTCCCATGGTAAAAGCTGTTCATAATAATGAGTACTATAAGCCCGTTTCGGCTTAGCATACCCTTTCCTTATAACCCTGTATATTCTTTAATTTAATATATAATTTATTAATTAAAAAAGAAATTATTGGAAACGTGGATATTCCATTTATTCTAATTGGATATTGGCTTTTACAAATGATTTCCAAAACTCTTTATTAAGTGTTTGTCAACATATTAGATGCCACATAGTATTTATCTAGTCATGTAGCCTAAAAATACCTTAGCACCAAGGTGTGTTCTTCACAATGTTCTCATTGCTGGGATTAAAAACCGACACCCTGCGATGTTTCTACTTACAGTTCCACAATAAAAGCTATGTGCTTCAAAAATACGTGGTTTAACTATAGCTTAGTAAATTAATTTTACAGTGGTGCTGAGCAGCAGATTGCTGAAGGAACATGTAACTGTGAAATGCTACAAAGATCATTTAGTTTTTTTTTTAAACTGGGCAAATGCCTTTATTAAGTCACCAAAATGCATACAAAGTTACAAACTAGTACAAACTACAACACAAAAAAAACTGTTGGGGTTTTCCACAGACTATTGTTGCAAGCAACATGGCAGCGTACTGGTGCTGGCAGCATTACAACGCTGAAATATATTCCATGTATTTTACGTCAGAAAAACAACAGCATTTTTATCACAGGTCACATTAACCAAACGCTCTTAGATATTAGTTTTAATCAGTCTGTATGGTGGTGTAGTTAGTGATGATTGTTTCTAGGTTCACGGGAGACAATGTCCTCCAGTTCCTGATGTACATGCCGCTGGGGCTGCTGCTGCTGGCGGCGCGCGCCGTGCTGGCGCTCCTGCTGTGGCTGGCGGCCATCGTGCTGCCCGACAAGTGGGCGCTCAGCCAGCTGCGCTCAACACTCGCCTGCTGGACCTTTGGTATACAATACTATTCAAGTCATACTATTAACAATCTGATACCCCTATATATGCGGTGATACATGGTTACAACTGCGAGGGAAATCGGCAGGTTACTACAAAGAAGTGGATCTTGGTATGCTCAAGCTGTAGGCGAGAGTTATTCGAGAATAATTTCAGCATCCCACGAATATATTTCATTTCAAGCATTAAATAGAGAATGTTCTATTTGTAGAAATCTGAATCAAAATATCATGTAACCGATATTGAGTAATCATACAATTCCAGGTGTATATGTGAAGCTGAATGGCAGCAGAGACCCGCGCTGCAGCGTCATGGTGGCCAACTATGTCTCGTGTCTGGATTCACTCGCGGCTAGCCATGTACTCGGCACTATCAGTGTGAGTATCCATATTCACTGAACAAGCACTTACCGTGATAAAAAGTTTTTGAAATAATAGTAATTGCCATTTTGCAAAACTGGTATTGAATTCAAATTTTTTATCTTTATTGTGCTTGGAAATCCGAAATAACAATAAACCCTAGACATTCCTTAGGCGAGCGCTAGACGTTCAATAAATACTGCGGTCCTCAGTACACGTGACCACCAAACACCAAACAACGTGGTTTTTACTGATAAGTTGTGTTGATTTATTGATTTGTTATTTAGTATTATAGTTTTCTTTCAAATGTTTTATTTTATATATATTTTTACCTGTTTTACTGCAATATGTTGTACTTTTGGTTACACAGCTAACGCTAAAGCAGCAAGCAGCAAGCGGGGTTACTAAATTTTAAGTGTACCTATAAAAATTAACCCAATGAAATATTTTGTATTTTTGTATTTTATTTGTGTAATCTAGAGAATTGACGGATGTCACCATTTATCACGAATTTCTAGATTTCTGAATTCCATAAGGACAACTTGTGATAAATACTGACAATACACTAGATTTCTGTGACTGGGTATACGATCAGTAAAAAGTACCTAAGATAAATACCACGGTATCGCGTCGGTACGCATCACGACAGCTATGGAGCTACAAAATTTCATGGAGATCGGATCAAACTAATTTTTTTTGTATGTGAAGAGACATATTGTGAACGCTATTGAGTATTATGATACAATAATGATTGTACCTAATATTTATATTGTGTTTCTTTATGGTAATAAAAATGTCTGATTCATTCGCCGGACAAACATACAAACAAACATATATTCAAACTCTGACAAGTTCCTTTGGCTCGGTCAAATATTAATGCAAGTAAATTTGTTTTTCTTTATAGCTCAGGAAATGGAAAGTACCACCATTTTTTGCGTCAACTTTGGGTATAAGGAACGCAGCGCAGTTTGCCAGAAAGTATGTATGGATTTAACACTTTTATACATTACTATTTACCCGCGATTTCGTTAATGTGGACATTAAAAAAGTATCCTTTGTCCGTCTTTCTGATATACAGTAATTCTTTATAGAATTTTATCAAGATCCGTTCAGCCGTTTAGCCGTGATAACGTTGGCGTTGATCCATTTTTGTGCATTTTTTGTCGTTTTGTATTTTGTATTTACTGTCAGTTGTAATGTCCGAACCTGAATCGCGCAAGCGAAGTTTTTCCCTCGAGACGAACGTATTCATTTTTATACCTCGAAGCTTTATTGGACGACAACAACGACTGTTACGACTGCGGTTATATTTCTCTGAATTATAATATTAGTTAGCATGTACTTACCTACCGTCCTGTTATACAATTCTATTAATTCTATATAACTAATTGTATATTGTATATACGTCATAGTGCGATGACTTACCATTATCAGGAAAACATAACAAGCCATTAAATTTGATCGTGTGGTGCAGATGCTAATTTTATAATATTCCTGTTTATAATTTATAGTAGTCAGTTTATGTTTTAGGTTTCTACTACGCGTACACACCACCTGTTGTCTCGTTCTCATAACATACACTTTTCGTAGTACACGAAACGAACACATTCACTTCTACTGGCGAGGATTTTTTGTTGATGTATTGGTTCACCTAAAAGGGTTAAAAATAGCCGTAAATTGCCTGTTACGACCAACAATTTACAACATCATTAAAGTACACAATTTAAAATCTTTTAATATATTTTTAAAGCCAACATATTATTGTTATTTGTACAATATAGAAGCCCAATTATTCAACATGTTAGAAAAAAATTACAGTTCAATTATTCAACGAGTTACAACATTTCTACATCCAACTTGGATGTGAAAAATTGGATGTCATTTTTTTTTAACTTGTTGAATAATTAGGCTGTAACATTATATAATATCTTGGATTCAACGTGCTACAACATTTTAAGAGCCAACATATTATTAATACTAAAATATCTACATTCCTTCCGAATAAAGCTGAAAAAGTATTTGGTTGAAAAACAAACCCAACACGGTTTGATCAATATTGACCAATCTTTCATTTGAATTCTGGCCTCGATTTTAATATTTTATATCATGATTATTTAATTTATCTATTACCTGCTTGTTTATCTTCTAGCCAACTTACACTTTATTTAATACTTATTATCTATTATGTTTTATTTTATCTTTTATTTTATTTTGTAATAAATATTTATTAATATCGTATTTATAATTTCGTTATTAATATCGTTTTTATAATTTTATATTTTCGTATTATTAATATCGTATTTTGTATATCTTATATAATCTTAGAGTGTATCTGTGTTTATTTAAGTAATTAGGCCCTATGTATGTTAAATTTAGTTTTTACTTTCTTGGTACTTTTATTACTTGTAAAACTTTTATCGTCACCCATGAACTAGGGTCCCTTCTGAAAATCAGCGCTGAGTGTCCGACACCCTCAGCATTTATGCTGAGAAGGGTCCTTTTCGACATTATTATTGTTATAATTATCTTTATTTTACCTTCTATTTGTTATCTCTTGATGTTTTTACGCCTAACTAATGTAATCGAAATATATGTTATTTTATTTTATGTATTACTACTACTACTACTACTTACTTAGTACTACTTGTACTATTATGTCGAATAAATTTTATTCTATTCTATTCTATTCTATTATAAGAATGTTACAGCCTAATTATTCAAGTTGCAATTACTTTACGTTTAAAATATTACATATAATTATTACTACATATGACAACTGACGTCGTTTCCACACATTAAAATTTGATTTTAATAAAACAGGAATACTCACGTTACACTGAGACGCTTATTCGGAAGCATACAAAAAAAACAACTGACAAATTTTACAGAAATAATCGATAAATCTTTATTTTAAAATGTATTGTTAAAGACAACACTTCGCCGAGTGTCCGAGCAAACCAGTCCTCCTGCAGCCGGAGGGCGGCCCCACCAACGGGAAAGGACTGCTCAAGTTCAACGACTGGCCGTTCCAGCTGGGGAACAGGGTGCAGCCGGTGGCCATCAGTAAGCGCTCGTTGCGACCAGACAGCCGGCGGGGTCGCGGGCTCGGAGACTGACGGGGTGTCGTGTTGGTGTTACAGCGGCGTCGCGGCCGTTCACGGCGGTGACGGTGCACTCGCCGCACGACTCGCGCGCCGCCTTCCCGTGGAGCGACGCGCTGTGGTTCCTGTGGACGCCGGGCACGCGGCTCACGGTGCGCGCGCTGCCGCCGCTCGACCGGCGCGGGGACGACGACGACGCCTTCGCGCAGAGGATCAGGGCCGCCATCGCTGAAGCACTCGGGGTCAGCTTTTTGTAATTCCACCTATTAAGAAACGGTATTCCATGATATTCTATTCCATGCTATTCTATTCTAATCTATTCTGTTCTATTATATTATATTCTACTCTATTATATTCTACTCTATTCCAATTAATTCCATTCTATTCTATACTATTTTACTTGGTAGACAATAGACAACCGATTATTTATTTTAACCTAGACGAGCATTCTCGCTTAGTTGGTGGCGTGTCTGGCTTATAAGATCCTTCGGACCGGATTCGATTCCCGGCGATGCAGATGTTTTAATGATGAATTTTAATATCTGCTCCTAATATAAGGTTGCCTGGAAGAGATCGCTTTCAGCGATAAGGCCGGCAGGTGCTGTTATTAGAATATCTTAAAGTGCTTTTGAAAAAAAAAAAAAACTTGGCTGCATAAATTATGGTTTATCCAAGCCATTGTCACCAAAAACAAAAGATTTTGTTAAGCTTTAGGGGGTGATAACA
Source organism: Apocheima hispidaria (assembly GCA_947579745.1). Taxonomy (NCBI): domain Eukaryota; kingdom Metazoa; phylum Arthropoda; class Insecta; order Lepidoptera; family Geometridae; genus Apocheima; species Apocheima hispidaria. Next base: position 13,711,131 of record OX388157.1, read on the forward strand.
GACTACGATGATAACGCTAATTTCATCAAAAAGTTAGGAAAATTCACTAACTCTCTCTATTACATGCATGCTCTATTACATATTTCAAAGCCTCGTGGAAGGCCTATCCTCTTAACAGGTTTCTAAAATAACCTTATTGCCCAGGTGGAGATGACGGAGTACCGCTGGGAGCAGCTGAACCGCGGCGGCGCTGCGCGTGCGCCGGCCGCGCCGCGCGGTGACGTCACCAGGCTGGCCGCGCAGGTGAAGGAGGTGCTGCCGCGGGTGCCGCTGCAAGACATTATGAGAGACTTAGGTATCCTGCGACGAGAATTGGATGATCGTGTTGAAATATGTAGATCTGAGTGCCGAATGTGTTTCCTAATCGATGACGCTAAGGCGAGGACTGATCGTGATTTGAAATGAGTATTGTCCCGCTCAAAGTACTAAGGTTTAAAGTTGAAAATCGCATGTTTGATTAAAAACACGGTCAATTGTAGTTTTTCATTGCTTTTTTGCCGATTATCGGAAATATACAAATCAAATAAAAAAACTACCTGGTTCGCCGTATAAACTATATTAATCGCCTTTTATATAGATATTATATTATTCGCCTGGACATTTAATTTGTAAAAGTAAATTTGTAGTTACCTCTGAAAATTTAGAGCATTTGATTTCAGAAAGGTTTTTCAGGGGGTCATTTTGCGATTTTTTGTTTTGTAACTAAGACGATTTTTTTTTCGGTTAAACTTAATTTTAGTTTTATTTTCTATCTGCAGTATTTTTTGCACCTGATTAAGTAATCTCGTCACTTCGAACAAAGCGCTGAAAAATGCTACTTTTTGTTGTTTTGCGAGTGGACCTCGCCTTAACGTTAACTATAATTTGTATGAAATAAGAGCAGCGCCGTCTAGCGTCACCTAGATGGAACTGCTCTTACTTCATACAAATCATAGTTAACGTAAACGTCATCGAGTGGAATACTCACTCGAGACTAACTTGAGGTGGTTATTCTTCTCTTGTAGATTTTCTTTGATTAGAGCTAAGATGTGAGACGAAATGTATGTTCCAGCGGTGACTCGCAGCGTGGACGTGACGATCACGAACTTCCTGGAGGGCGCCGTGCGGTACACGCCCGAGCCGGAGCCGGAGCCCGAGCGCGGCGCGCCGCAGCCCGGCCCTTCCCGGCCCGCGGCCGCGCCCAGGTACACCCACACTCGGCTATCTACTAGTAACTTAAACGCGTTAGAGATAAGAATTTGTGTAACTCTTACCGTTGTTTTCCTAAACCAACGATTTTAATTAATCATTTGATTTCACTTTTTATTTATTTAATTCCATATACACAGGTAACTACTTACTATGATATTTACTATAAACAATTATGACAAGATACTATAAATTATAAACTAGCAGCCCGCCCCGGCTTCGCACGGGTATTTAACAAAAAAATAAAAATTATAATACACACACGAAAACCCTTCTATTTGCGTCAAGTTACAAAAAAAAAAGAAAATTATAAAGAAAGCTAAAAAGCTACCCAACAGCGAAAGAATTTTTCAAATCGGTTCAGTAGTTTCGGAGCCTATTCAATGCAAACAAACAAACAATCAAACAATCAAATCTTTCCTCTTTATAATATTGGTATAGATATATATATATATACATAGTTTGTGGTGGTACTAATGGGTCCCAAACTAGGCAAAGCCTGTATCTTGTACTATCTACCTTATATAATAGTATTTAAGGTCAATGTAAACTAATTTCACTCTTTTTACAATTAATATTATTGATCAAAGTGAAATAATTAATAAATTTCACTATTTTTACGACTTTTCTCCAATGTGTTTGTTTGTGTATCTTTTGATCATGTCCTTAAAATCATAGTGCATGTTATAAAACAAATGGTGTTTAAATAATTATTACATTACATTATCAGCCCGAAGAAGTCCACTGCTGAACATAGGACTCCCATTTAAAAAAATTCATAATCCCCACGCTTGGCAGGCGGCTTGGGGATCGCAGAACGTTCACAGTTTGCTAAGAGGACGCTGCTGCCCGTCATTCGGTGTTTAAGGACAAACCCGGGTCACCGGAGATATTAATTGTAAATCCCTTATGCCCAGAAATTACGCTGGAAACATTGCCCTTCAATCCGAAACACAATAATGCTTGCACACTACTGCTTGACGGTTGAATACCTGGAAAAGGTGCGGTACGTCCCCGGGCGGACTCTGCAGGAGAGCCCTATTACTACTTCAATAGTTATTATTTGATTTTATAATTTTTTCCAGATATGTGATACCGGAGCCGACAGGAGTGTTCCCGAAGACTGCTAAAGAGCGGCAACTATCCTTCCAAGACAGAAAAGCGCAGATGATCGCGGAAGCGAGACAGAGATACATCGAGAAACACAGCCTGGACGTACCGGCCTGTTAACGGACCGCCTGAGCCGGTTGTGATGTGATCCGAGTGAAATAGTCTTGTTGAGGCGGTTTTTTGTGAATGTGAAAGTAAATTTTGTCAATTGGCGAGAACTCAAGTTTAAAGACCGGTTGCCTGTAATGTTGACAGTTCTGACAGGCTCTTATGAGGGCCAGTTACCATTCGAGGTTAGATCACGTTATCTGTTGCGCTGTGGTCGAATGCCTAGCTGTCACGTCGATACCATCTAAACATACAACTTGTATGAACATTGACTTAGAGCCTGATAGAAAAAAAAAAAATTGAATTTTTTTAAGTGTCCTTCGACAAAATTAGAAATAAAAACATGAATATTGTTTCAAAATATTGGCAATGGTATTTTTGGGATATTCCGCGATAAAAAAAAATATCGCTTCTTTGTAATTTTTTATTTAAAAAAGTGGTACAAAGGTGCGAACGAGATAGCGGTATCGGGTGAGCCGGTTCAAGGTACAACTCTCGCTCTGCGCGGCAAATTCAAATTTTCTTGCGTTTTTTGTCAATTACAGCTTAACTACTCATCGTGGGTTCATAAAAATGAATTTTGCGATAATAAATAGGTTGTATCAAGAAATTACACCGACCAAAAAATCAAGGTGAAACCTAGTATAAGTACACTTCTCACTAAACCAAAAACGAAGATAAAAATCAGCTTATTGAGATTCGTAGCTAAACCAATGTGATCATCTAGGTGATCATTTTAGCCGTAATTTCTTGAGACGACCTATTTATTGTCGCAAAATTCGTTTTCATAAACCCACGATAAGTAATTAAGCTGTAATTGACAAAAACGCAAGAAAATTTGAATTTCGCGCGATGAGTGAAACGATGCACCTTAAGTCAAGAAATAGCAGCGCTATACACTTCCGCGTGAGGTTAAAAAGAGACGGCGCTGGCGCGCTAACCCAAAAAAAATATTATAACTGAACCAGGGAGTCAATCAAAATTCTGTTATAAATACTAGTTTACAAATTACTAGCTGTTATCCGCGACTTCGTTCGCGTGACAAACAGAAAAAAAGTAGTGTGTGTCCGTCTGCTACCCTTAAGCTATATCTATGCAAAAATTAAGCTCGATCAGACCAGCCGTTTAGCCGTGATAACGCGACAAACACCAGGACAGAGAGACAGAGACAGATAGACATATTATGTCTTAATTCTCATGTTGGTAAATCTATAGAATCGTTCTTATATCTAAATATCACTGCATATACTAATATTTTGGATCGCACACTACTGCTTGACAAGACATTTTTTAAATTTACATGTGAAATAAAATAACGATGCCGTCTTATATACCTGTTTATTTTCACAATCACAGAAACCGAATAATGCTCGAGACAAAATGTTTGATCACAAAAAGAACAGTTAACACACACATAGATAACAGTAGGTAATGGCGTCTGTACGCCTACCACAAAAATGTATCAAAAATGGACAAGCGCTACTGTCGGGCGAAACCAGAAATATTTTTTCATACATTTTCAACTGATTGGTTAGATGACGAATATAATCATTGTAATTATCATTATGAATAACTTTTACTATGGGACCAAAACTGAAAACGTGAAAACAAAACAGCTGTTCCATACATTTTCGTCGAGGTCGAATTACATTTTTCTAAGGAACAGCTGTTTTTTTTGGAATTTCATGTTTGGTCCCAAAGTAGAAATGATAAGTACAATGATATCTTACGCACGTCCTTCGTTTGACAGGACACAGTATAAAAAACGTAATCGCTCACCTGTCGGGCGAAAACAGAACTTTTTCATACATTATTTTTTCGACAGTTTCTGTGCTAGGGATACTGATATCACGTGACGATGTGGTCGAAGATGGTAACGGCAGCCTATACTGCGACAGGAGTGGAGCCACAGGTTAATAGTAACTAAGGCGTCTGAATGCTGAAATCTATGGAATCATTGTAAAAATAATGTCATTTTTGTTTCCAGATTTTTTGTAAATGTTACCACAACGAAAGATATTTATGTGTTTGTTTCTTAGACAATGGCGGTTCTATGACGAGCTGCCATTTTTGTTGCCCTTTCTTTGGCTTACTATACAGGGTTGTATGGAAATGCTGAGCCGAAAAGAGCTCATAGTACTCATTTTTATGAACGTTTGCTATGGGACCAACCCTGAAACCGAGCGTAAAATACCAGCTGCTCCATACATTTTGTCGAGGATTAATGACATTGTTTCTATGAAATACATGTTATTTTTCAGAGATTTTAGGGTTCGTCCCATATTAAAAGTTGTTCATAATGATGTGTACTATGAACCCTTTTCGGCTAAGAATACCCTTTTCTGATAACCCTGTACATATTGTGTTATGGTCAAGTGTGACGCTTACCATCGGGCGAGCGACCTGCTTGTCTCGTCACCCACTTAACTAAACTTCCGATCCCTCGTGTATGTATAAAATGCATTAAAAAATTCCGATCGAAATTACGTTCCCACCGGTGGGGACGATAGTGGGGACGTCGGGAATAAGACCGAGGAAGTCGGGGCAAGTAGTAAGTGATATCACTTATTGAATATTCAAGTCGTGGTGGCATTTACAAGTTCTCGGTGAATGAGAGGTCACTTAAATTATTTTAACACAAGCATCGAAGGAATTAATTTAGTGTTGTCGGGTGTAATGTTAGTGCCTATATTTTTAGCAATATTAAATTATGGTATAGTTACTCTCTCGTAAGCATTGACACGATCCTGGGCCATATTAACTGCCACATCAAATTATACTAAAACGCATTAAAAGCTTCAATGCGACATTTTGGGGCGTTTGCCCCAAAAAAACTAACAGTTGATTAGATTAGTTAACTAGTGGTTAACTATAACATGGAGTGCTTCAGGGCTGTTTAATTAGTCTTAAAAGGTCGGCAAAGTATCTGTGACGCTCTGGTGTTACAGGTATCCATAGGCGACGGTAATCGCTTACCATCAGGCGGTCTGCTTGTTTTTAAAAACCTACCCGTGGTCTAAAAAATGTGCTTCTCTCATTCTTGCCTTCTGCTACTTATAGCTTTCGCGTTTTCACCGAGATAATTTTTTTTAAGAAATATTTTTTGGTTTTCTAATAAATATTCGTGTAATCATTTTGTTAAATTTTATGACACTAGGACCGTCCCTGCTTCGCACGGGTAACAAACTTCACGGGATCACTGAAATCTAATCTGAAGATTGCCTGAAGATTTCATCAAAATCGGTCCAGCCGTTAGGGATTCCTTAGGGAACATACATATACATCCCCTTTTATATAAAAAGATACGAAGTAAATCGAATAATCTAATTTCAGGATCTCTTTTGGTGCAACTCGGATCGTTACATTAAAGTAAAGCTATTGTAAGTAAGTCTGTATGTTGTAAGTCTATATGTACCTATTGTAAGTTCAACGCATTTCCGACAAGGACGGAACATTGAAAAATGAGCCAAAAGGAACGTGACAGAGATTTTCATGCAAGTTTGTAAATAAGATTTTAAATGATATTCTCGAAAAATCATCGGCTGACATGTAGCGATAAAATCAAGCAATATCGTCGTGTTCTTAGCTATTGTAAATATTTAAATATAATCTGCTAGAATCATTAAACAAGTTTTTAATACTGAAAAAAAAAACCGCTATAAGGTAACACGTTACACGTAATTCGGAACGACTAAAACTGGTGGAAAAAAACAGTCGAAATAGTTACTGTACGAAAGATATTATATTAGCCATCCAAAAATATACGTAAAATATTAAAAGTAGTTACTTAAATCGATTAATCTTATTTTATGTTGAAATAATCACCACAAACTATAATTGTGACTAAACTCCTTTAATTTTAAATCTTCTTTTGTATGTTAGTTTTTAAATTATAAATTTGAACTTTTTTATGTAACCATCGCCACATTGTTTAAATATTCCACTTAATGTTTTATTGAATCAATGTAAATAGCGATACAAAATAACATTATTATAAATAGAATACAATTCGTGAACATTTTTCACGGAATTATTGAATTGTTTTACACTTTAATTGTTCATATTAGTAACTTAGCAGAGACCAAACATATAGTATACAAACAGGCGAATTTGGTCCGACCGCACCAAACAAACAGAGAAATATATTTTCCTCTTATTTCCGTTGGTCCGCCAAACCATATCCGCAAGTCTGGAAAATACACAAAAGAATTATATTATCGCGAAAAATTATCGACTCCTCAAAATTACAGTATTCTAGCAAACTTATGTCCATTCCATTATCCGCCGACATGCACTATAAGTTTGCTACAAAACTATAATTTTGAGCAGTCGGTAATTTCTCACGATAATATATTTTCTTGCATGTGTATATTGCGGTAGGTTCTAACTTTAGTCCTAACAGACTTGAGGATATGGTCTGCTGGACCAAAATTAATTCTAAAATAGTACTTTCACCTTTGTTACAAAAATTATGAAAAATACAGGGTTACAAGGAAAGGGTATCCTAAGCAGAAAAGGGCTCAAAGCACTCATCATTATGAGTATTAGTATAGTACCAACACAGAAATAAAGAAATATGTTTTTCGCGATTTCAGTGTTGGTCCCGTAGTAAAAGTTGTTCACAATGATGAGTATTATGAGTCTCTTTCGGCTCAGCATAGCCTTTCCTAATAAACCTGTGTAAAATTTAACGTTAACAATTCTGACGCATTAAAATAAGCAAGATTTTTAACTAACACGGTCACTAACAAAGTTTTTGTTATTTAAATGACACCAAGAGCACTAATCTGACATTAGAGATTATTTCGGTCACGAGAGAATACAAACGAAAGAAATAGTGACGGACATTATATCGAGCGCGCCAGAATATGCCCCCGATACAGTTTTCTGCTTCGACATCATATAAAAGAATTAACGATCTGTGGGCTTATCCCGTAAGGGTCTACATGGCCTGACCTGACATCGTGTGAAAGGGACAGCTAGATTTGAATTTTACGGGAGCAAAAGAAACAAACTATTAAGGTTATAGCTTCTCCCTTTCGCTCCCCGAGAAACTTATATATAGCCATCTCTTTCAAACGATGTCAGGTCAGGACATGTAGCGAAGCCTTAACTCTGAAAGCGATAACGAGAGTTGCGCGAGCGGGACCGCGCATAGTGCGACTAAGTTGGTACGAGCGAGATGGCATGCTCTCGCAATCAGAATCACGAACGTTTCAAAGTTAGAGGATAAGCTCGCCGGGCGAAATGCTTTTGTCAAACATTGTGTGCTAATAATGTTCGGTACAGAATTATTGGTTGCAGAATAACTTTTTTACATTGTTGTTTCAGTAATTTTGGTATTTTGAACTCCCAAGTAATAATAAGTATTTTTGAGGGTAGTTTTAAGATTTTCGTGTTCATCCACAACACGCGTACAGCAAGTTAGATTAATGCTAGCCAAAATATTTTTGTAAATTGTTACACAGCGCGTGTAAAACATTTTTTGGGAAATAACTAACCTAGAAGGTAGATCTCAGTGTACGCAAACTGCTAGGGATGTTTTGGCACTACCAATTACCACTGGTCATTAGGGAGGGAATTGGCTAAGCCTATATTGCGACCTATTTCTCTAAAGGGCAAAGATCTTCAAAACTGTAAATATAATGACGATAATAATATGACGTCGATTCTGCTATGCCATTTTTTAAACTAAACTAATGTGACAAGACTAAAATTATCTGCATCTCTTTTTATTTCAATTTGTGAGAAAAGGATGTCTACAGTTTTAGGACTGTCAAATACGGCTTAGCTTGGAACATTGTGCAGCAGAATCGACACCAATGGCGACGATTCTGTTGCACCACTCACTAAACTAAACAAATTTGATAGTACTAAAATTAACTGCACCACTTTCTATTTCAATAAGTGAGATAAAGATGCCAATAATTTTAGGGATGTCAAATATAGTTTAATTTAGCAAATAGTACAGCAGAATCGAATTTACAGAATTTAAATTATCAATAACAATGTTTCAAAATGGTGGCAACAATTCTTAAAACCGACCATTCTGAAGAGCCATCAATACCTTCAGTCATATTAACTATAGCATTACGACTCAATTTTCCAAACTGCCGCTTTTTGAGCGTCGATGTCGAATCTATAGTTTTAAAGGTCTTTGGTCGCTTATGTCATAACTTCTGAATCTATTTAAAGTGGATTTAGATCTTTTGTGATTCAAAATGGTCAGTTTTCTCCTTCGCCAGGCCCAGATAGTGCCCGACGGATCGTCCAGTGCCCTTTGAAGGCAATCTGTATAATTTATTGTACATAGGATTGTGAGATACTAATATTTTTGAATACCTATGTCTCGAGACAGAGTAATGAATAAAGCAAAATTTAGTTAAAATTGCAAATGCGATTACCGAACTTTAAGTAAGGATATTTATATGGGGCGAGAGGAGTTCAAATCGTGTTATCCCACTCGTATAAATATCCGTTATAGTTATACTAGCTGCGCCCCGCGGTTTCACTTGCGGTGTAAAAATAGCATGTGTTAATCCAGGGTGTAAGCTATAACCATAACAAATTTTATTCGAATCCGTTCAGCCGTTACAAAGTTGAACGGGAACAAACACACTTACATACTCACCTACTTACACACAAACTTTCGCATTTATAATATTAATGTGATTTTCAATTCAATTCTTTATTTGCATGTTACTGGGTAACATAGATCTTATATTGTTTGAACAGCGAATAACCTCAGATTAGGCATGCAAATTAATTATTCTAAAATTATTTAAATAAAAAGAAATTAACGCAATAGTTTAATATTTTGTGTGATAAACGTACTAGCAACATGATGTCTTGTCCAAAAATTATGCAATTGCCATGTAAATGCAGGTATTCCTGAACGATTCCAATCTTACATTCGGCATGCTTTCGGCAGCAAATTACAGATTGATTTTTTGTCAATTACAGCATAATTGCTCATCATAGGTTTATGAAAACTAATTTAAAAAAAATTGATTGTTTTAAGAAATTACACCAACAAAAAATTCTACTTGGAAGCTAGTATGAGTACATTTGTCCCTAAACCAAAAACCAAGATGAAAATCAGCTTATTGAGATTTGTAGCTAACCCAATGTTATCTAGGTGATCATTTTACCTGTCATTTCATAAAACAAGTTATTTATTGACGCAAAATAGGTTTCAATAAATCCACGATGAGTAAGCTGTAACTGACTAAAAACGCTAGAAAATTTGAAATTGTCTGGTGCATATTTTGCTTTATTCGCTACTCGGTTTCGTCTAGTTGTTAGTTTTGCCGAACGGCTTCCCTACGTAGATATTCTAAGTTTGTAATTGTAACGGGATGATAAAATAAAAACATTGTTTCGAAAAGGTTGGTTTGATTTTTATTAAATACTGTATTTACAGAGTAGTAACAATATTTAATCTTACAATATAGAAAAATTGGGGATTACTATAATTGTCTTCTAATGAACGATACGACTGATCACAAGCCGCTTGACCATGGTAGACCTTCGTCAGGCCCACAGATCACACCCTAGATTCTGCATTCAGGACGCTCGAGGCGCACCACGCATCAGTCTAAATACACTTATAAGAAATTACTCTGGTTGGTCGATTGTTAGGCGTGAGTAGTTTTTTTGGATGACGAATCTGTTGGCCTCTTACCGCCTCTATAGCTATAACCGGACTTTGGCGAACGCAAAAGGCGTTGAGCCCTAAAACTATTTTTACGGCGCTAGGGTGACTAGCCCAAGGGCACCGCTGCGTTACGAACCTCGGTTTGGGCCGTCACCCGGGAGGGGGATATCAAACTGGCCCTGGCACCCCGGAGGGTGTGTGCCCTGGGGCCCTAGCGGTTTCGTTTGAATCTGATTGATCACTTGAGATAGCCAATGAGAAAGCTCGGTCGCACTCCCCGCGCCCCGCGCCGCGCCTCAAACTGACGTGACTTTTGTAGGAACAACGACTCGTAATGCGGTATCTAGTGTGATCTGTGGTCAGGCCCCTCTGTACTTCGATAATGAAAGGCTCGATATCACCCGATGACACTAGCAGGTGGAGGAACGGAGATGATGGCATATTCCTGCGGGACTGGACTGGGATATTCCAAGCGGATGAAATCACGAGATGAAATTATTGTAAGTTCTTATGCCGACGGCTTTAAGGGTTACAGTCCCAGCCGACCGGGCGTGCGGCGCGGCGTGCTGAGGCCGGGCGTGGCGATCTCCTGCTTGACGGGCACATCCTCGTCCCTCTTCTTCTTCTCTTCCGCCATCTTTTTTTCCGCCTCCTTCATCTCTTCTTCCATTCTCTGCACGTGCACGGCGGCTTCCTTGCGCTTATCGCGGTTCGATCTGGAATACAGAATATTACGTACAATCACACTAATATTATAAATGCGAAAGTTTGTGTGTAGGTAAGTATGTAAGTGTGTTCGTTTCCGTTTAACTCTGTAACGGTTGGACGGATTTGGATAAAACTTTGTATGGTGGTATAAGCTTTTTAGCCCGAAAAATGAAACCGTTCCTGTAGAATTGCGGGTGAAACCGCGGGGCGCAGATAGTATTATATAAATATATGTAATATAGTAATGTCGGGACTTTATTATGTATCTCAGAAGGATGCTAGTTCCGATTGTGGCATTTCCTCCAGTAGAGCACATAACAGAAGTGAAGCTACAAAGGCACGAGCAAAGCGAGCGTAAAAATTTACAAAATAAAAAGGGTCCATAAACTAATTGTATTAAATCAATGCGGATGGGAGAAATTCAGTCGTACTTTGTCCGTTTGACGATCGATGTCGATTAAACTAGATTTAAACATGAATAACTACTAACAAGAGAGCAAGTTGCGGGAGTGAAATAAACGCGATAATTTCGCTCTACCCACGTTATACGCGATTGAAATCCAATCTGCAGAACCACGTTTCTAAAAAATCGCGAGCGAAACGAAGTCAATTCATAACCTAGCTGTAGAGGCAGCTCACATGGAAATGAAGAGACGCAGGCGCTTTGCGCTTCTTGAAATTGTATTCGATTTATTTTAGTGAGATGAAAATTTTGCGTTTTACCAGACTGCCCGAGAGGGTAATATTTTTGTGGTGTATATAAGAATATATGTTTGTGTTTTCCAATAGTACCTCTGGTGCTAGCCTAAACGGCTTGACCGATTTTGACGAGTGACGTATCGTAGGATTCCTTTTCACGTCCGGAGTGTCCGCTACATTTTGCAGTCGGGTATATCGTTTTTCTTTCAATGATATAACCAGTAAAGACTAGGTAGATAGGTTGAGTGGCGACCACGAAATGAAGGGAGCAGCGCGGGCAGGCCTCCAACAAGGTGAAGCGACGACATTAACATGTTATTTATTTGTCACAAAAACAAACAAGTTAAAAGTAAATACATAAAAAATAAAATATATTAGGTTTAAGTACAATTTTTGTTTTATTTTTGTCACAAAAAAGCAACTTTTTTTTTTGTTGCATGTGTCATGTAGAGGGTGGTGGTGGTGGAGAGGATGTCGCGGTGTACGTACTTGCCGGTCTCCTTGACGGAGAAGAACATGGGCCCGAGCTCGGCCAGCCAGCGGCCGTCCGCGGCCGTGACGCAGTGCATGTACTCCCGCGACGTCATCATGAGCTCGTGGTACACCACGTAGTCGGGGCTGGAGCCCAGCCCGAACAGCGCGGAGGTGGGGTGCAGGTGGCAGGGCATGCCCGTGCGGCAGTTCACGTACTCGCCGATGCCCTTCAGCCGCGCCGCCTGCTGGAAGTACGCTGCGGACGCCGGGCACGGGCCGTTACTACAGCCTCCACCGACCGGTCGGCCGGTCGGCCGGTCGGCCGAGACGTGCTTCTTTATCGCACTAATATTATCAATGCGAAAGTTTGTGTAGTTAGTATGTTCGTATAGCCGTGGTAGCTCAGTGGGAGCACGCTCGCCTCGCACTCGTGGGGTCGCGGGTTCGAACCAATGAGTTCTTTGGAACTTACGTACGGATATACCACTGGCTTTATGGTGAAGGAAAACATCGTGAGGAAACGGGAAAAGACATTCGATGGCGTATGTGTATCCGCCAACCGGCACTGGGCCAGCGTGGTGGATATGGCCCAAACACCCTTCGAAGGTAGGCTGGTATCTCAGCAGAGGGATGTTTAAAGGCTGGCAGAGAAGTATGTAAGTGTGTTTGTTCCCGTTCTTCTCTATAACGGCTGAACGGATTTGAATGAAATTTTATATGGAGGTAGCTTATTCCCTGGATTAACACAAGGCTACTTTTTAACCCGAAAAAATATTCGATTTCTGTAGTATAGCGGGTGAAACCGCGGGGCGCAGCTAGTAGTAAATATATTGGTGGACGTTTTTCACACACAGCGCCATCTAGCCCCTAAGTAAGCAAGTTTGTACTATGGGAACCAGGTAACTGATAGAATACATGAATACTTTTTTATTTTAATTTTGTAAATACATACATAGAGTACATAGAAACAGCTAGACGAAGAATAAACATCCATGTTCATCAAACAAATGTTTGTCCTGGGCGGGAATCGAACCCACAACCTAAAGTTCAGAAGGTGGAAATCCTGCCACTGAGTCACAAGGTTAGTCATATGAGAGACGAACGTGTCGCATATCTGATGGTAAGCGTCACACTTGCCCATAGCGGTTCAGTGCCACCCGGAATTTTGAACTTCCCCAGTTGAAAACCTTACGCGGCAATGCACTGCGCTCGTCGCCCTGTATATCACTTTTAACGCCCAGTAATTTCGCTGAAAAAATTGCCCTTCAATCAGGAACACTATTATTTTGTACGACACATTTATACGTCTTATGTTCACCCCAGGGGTACCTGGGGTACTTGGGGTACCCCGGGGGTACCCGATGTCCGCGAAGGTGATATTACACTTTCAAAGGTGTCGCGTAACTGTTGCATTACCTGAGCAGATGCACTTGCGCACGGTGTCCCAGTCGGTGCCGCACGACACGAGCGGCAGCCGCTGTTGCTGCATGATGTCGCGCAACTGTTGCCGAACTTCGCGCACTTTTCGCATCGCCTTGCCGTGAACGAAATGTTCTGTACACCACTGGCCCGAGTAACTGAAAGGGAGGTTATTTGTCGTTTGTTAAAACAGTATTGAAAGTTAACATTGAGCCCCTCGGAGGGGGCCAGAGGGGGTTATTTAATTGTCATCTCGGAGCGAGTCTTGTGTCACTTTATTCAGTTGTATCGCCTTTTTTTTTACCCGACTGTCCAAGAAGGTTAAAGTTTTTAGGGTGTATGTAAGTGTGAATGTTTGTGTATTCCCATATTACGTCCTGTAGCCTAAGCTGTTTAACAGATTTTGACGGCATATGTGTCGTTGGGTTCCTCTGTATGTACATAGTCTTTCTTTTTGCAGTCGGGTATTTTGTCTTTCGTTTATCTAATACTAGTCGTTATCCATAAAAAATTATCCCATGTCCGTTTTTCTGATATATAGTAACTCCTTTTCAATTATTATCAAGATCCGTTCAGCAGTTTAGCCGTGATAACGCGACTTACATCCAGACAGAGGCAAAGTTACTTCCTATACTTCGTTAGATGGCTTTGATCAATTTTTGTGCATTTTTTGACGTTTTGTATGTACTGACAGTTGTAATGTAGAGAGTTCTGAATCGCGCACGCGAAGTTTTTTCCTCGAAACGAACGTATTAATTATCATACCTCGAAGCTTTATTGGTCCTGATAAGACAGCGGCTATAGTCCTCTGTTAGTTAGTTAGTTGTCTGCAATGAAGGCTACTCACTTGTTGGCCTTCCACTGGTTGTAGAGGTGCAGCAAGGTGAGGTGGTCGGACTCCGGCACCTGGAACTTCTCCTTGACGGAGTCGGCTTCCTCCTCGCGGCCCTGCGGCCGGTAGAACACGGACGGCACCGACAGCATCGACACTGTACGGACACGAACCGACGACGGGTTAGATAGATAGATAAGCTCTTTATTTGTCACACCAGATTCTATATAGCTAGGACAGAAAATAAAATAAACTAGTGTAACACCAGGTTCAGACATGAACATGAGGCCTTGTGTACGTTTCTGAGAGTGTCGCCATATGACATAGATAACCTCATCATGAAAGAATCTTCCATAACTTCGTGGCAAATACTTGTTACTCGAATTTTTAGTGTACTGAAGCAATTTAATGGAACATAAACTTCATTGCTTCGGTACATTAGAAATTCGAGTAGCATCTTATTGTATTTTTTAGATAGTTAGTTAGTTGGATCTGTGGGAGGACTGATTGTATCAAATAGCAATCGTCCTCCCACAGATCCGTGAACCATTGTATATTGGAACATCTGTTTTACATTTTTTAATCTTGCAGTATACAAAAAAAAAATGCGAATAAAATAAAAATGAAAAAAAATAAAAAACTAGTGTAACAAAGCGATCTCTTTTTCAGGCAACCTTGGGATGGAGAGGATCATAGAAGATGTAAGACGAGTACGATATATGAATTTTTATTTGTTGGTTGTGAAATAAATTCGCCATAGCATACGGAACCGAAGATCGAGTTTTACTAGTAAAAAAATAGTAGTGTAGTAGTGTAATTTTTAATACTTATTCGATTAAAAAAAAAAAAAAAACATTTGGAGATTTTTTTACTAACGTTAAAACCAGATATTTACGCTCGTAACTTTAGGTGATAAGGGGGAAAAGTGAAAAACAAAACCAGGGAGAACAATCACTTACGGAATTTATAAAACATAAAAAGTATGAACGATAGAAGAAAAAAAAGTATTTTTTTAATAAGATTCTATGGAACATCTTATTTTTAAAAGCTTTTATTTAACTTGCGATGTTTCTTTGTATGTAAATGTAAATCTTGCAACTTAATTTCAGTCCAGTTCCCCTTCTTCAGTTGAGTTGAAATTTTGCACGCCTGTCAAGTTCCGATGACAATACAATATTATGACGGCGAGCTGATCTGATGATGGATAAGGGAGTAGTAAAACGGAACTCCTCAGTAACTAACGGTAGTTGGATGGAGTTTGGACTCATTTTGATCATCATACAGTGCCAATAACGGATTTTATAAAAAGGATGTCTGGAAAAATAAATTTTTCCACAAAAAATTATAAATCGCGATTTCTAGGTTGATCAGAAAATAAACGTTGTTCATTTAGATGATGATAATGAACTAATTTCGAAATAATACACCCGTTTCGTGTAATCCTGTAGTAGGATCCTTTAGTATCACGCTAGTCTAGTCTCCAGCCATGAGTCTTGCCGTATAGGAAGTCCAGGAGTAATTCTCACCAATAATGAGCACCTCAGCGCTGCAGCCCATCTCGGGGCTGACGATCAGCATGTGGCACTGCGGGGGGTCCAGCGGGAACTCCGCCATCTGCCGCCCGAGGGGAGTCAGCGCCCCCGTGCCGTCCAGGGCGCCGAGGATCCACAGCTGGTACATGGAGTTCAGGATCGTGTCCTGGACAACGAACGATCAATCTTAACATGTTATACTATAGCTTCCGATAAAACACAGATCACACCCTAGATTCCGCATTCAGGACGCTCGAAACGCACCACGCATCTGTCTAAATACACTTATAAGAAATTACTCTGATTGGTTGATTGTTAGGCGCGAGTAGGCGTAACTTTGATAACCTTGATAGCCAATAAGAACGCTCGGTCGCACTCCCCGCGCCCCGCGCCGAGCCTCAAACTGACGTGACGTTTTGTTGGAGCAACGAATCTAGTAATGCGGTATCTGTGTGTTACACTTAGGAATTGGAAGCCAACAGTGAGACGACAGTGGCTACGGCCATGAAGGCGTTTTTCCAGATAGTTGCGTTGCGTATGTTTTTTTTTGCATGCGAAATGCAAACAAATCTTCAATACCCTAAGACATTGGCAACAGCACAGTATGTTAGTGTATTGTATCTCAACCACAACCCGCTGACGTCACGAGTTTGAAATGCAGAATTGTATGGATTGTCGGGGAGTGGGAAAGTTATGTATGATATCGATAATATGTATTGGACCTAGTTCCTACTATTTAGTTTTTTTTTTTTTTTAGGTATTCTGTGACGAGACGAGCAAGTCGCTCACCTGACCATAACAATTTAGTGCCACCCAGAACATTGAACTTCAACAGTTCATAATCCTGCGCGGCAATGCACTGCGCTCGCCACCTTGACATATTAGACGTTAAATCTCTGTATGCCCAGTAATTACGCTGGAAACATTGCCCTTCAATCCGGAACTCAATAATGTTTGCACACTACTGCTTGGCGGTTGAGTAACTGGCAAAGGTGTGGTACTTCCCCAGGCGGGCTCTGCAAGAGACTACTACTACAAAATGTTGTTTTAGTTGTACTAATTAGATTATTTTGAATGATTATCATAAAACGCGGGCAAAACGCGGGCACAGGGCGAGTGTGATTCCTAACGACAGAAAGCCATAAAACTTACCTGAGGCGGTGGGTCCATGAAATGAAAGGCCAACAGATCTTCGACTCCCAGTGACTTCAGCAGCAGCACGGTGTTGGCCAGGTTGGTCCTCTGTATCTCGGGCACGGTGGCCGACAGCAGCTCGTGGGTGTACTGCCGCTGGGTGTAGAGGCAGAAGGCCTTCCCGGGCCCGGTGCGGCCCGCGCGGCCCGCGCGCTGCCGCGCGTTGGCCTGGCTCACGGGGTAGATCTGGAATTGCGATTACATGTTTCACGTTTTGTGCGGTGTCATTAGAGATAGGTGGCTATGGTAATTCATGAATCGTTAGCTTCAGATGATTTAATTAGACATGTAACTCATGTATATCTAGACCTCTAGATACCAAGAACTATGAAAACTCTCAAAAAAGGAACCGTTAAAAAAAATATTAAAAACAATACCATTTGAAAAAGTTTTACGACATCATCACATATACACTTACAGCTATTGTTATATATATTTATTTTATTTGGCTTGTCTATCTTGAAATTTTTTGTAACATCATTATGTCGACAGAGGATGTAAAACTTTTTGAAAACAGGATTCCTCGATACAGGCTTTGCCTAGTGAGGAAACTGTTGGTAATGTACTTCTAAATTTTAGAAAAACTTCTCTGCAATTTATGTCCTATCGGACTTTATTTTGTTGTGTTTTTATTTTGTTTAATTATTATTTGCTTATCCTATATGTATGGTACGTATATTTGCAGTAAATAAACATTTTTCATTTTTTTTTCTTCGTAGGCAATATCATGAAATGATCCATAAAGTTAATTAATTTGAATACTAAACAGAAATGAATATTATGAAACCTGACATGACTGAACCTTCATGGTCAAGGTAAAATACTATAACTACAAACTGCAATAGAATAAATTCAAACAAGCCGTTTAGGCTATAGAAGGTAATAAAGGAACACAACATCAAACATACACACTTATGTACTTACATACACCTCAAAGCACTAACCTCCTTTTTGGGTAGTCGTTGTATCAAGTCCGAGGGGGAGTTTTGGGTTATCAAATCGTTGGTATAAGAAAAACTTTTTTTTTTTTTATAAGGTTATCCTTGATGTGTGTTACCTGCAAGGCGTCCATGCCGATCCTTGGATTGTAGACCTTCAGTTTGCAGTATCCGCTGTCTATCACGTACATTATGCCGTCCACGGTCAGTGACGTCTCTGAAAATAAATTCAAATATAAAATCAATTTGTTAAGGCGAGGTCCAATCGCAAAACACAAAAAGTAGCATTCTTCAGCGCTTTGTTCGAAGTGACGAGATTACTTAATCAGGTGCAAAAAATACTGCAGATAGAAAATAAAACTGAAATTACGTTTAACCGAATAAAATTTCGAAAATCTGTCTTAGTTACAAAATAAAAAATCGCAAAATGACCCCCTGAAGAACCCCTCTGCAATCTAATGCTCTGTCTTTTCAGCGGTAACTACAAATTTTCTTTTACAAATTAAATATCCAGGCTAGTGGTTTCTACGGCGAACCAGGTATTTTTTTTATATGATTTGTATATTTCCGATAATCGGCAAAAAAAGCAATGAAAAACTACAATTTACCGTTCTCTCATCAAGCGATCAATCTCATCAATATGATATGCGATTTTCAACTTTAAACCTTAGAACTTTGAGCGGGACAATACTGATTTTAAATCACGATCCGTCCTCGCCTTAAGGTCGCTTTGACGCACAACACGCTCTCTCGCTCGCACAATCAACAATTAAAGTTATTGGTGCAACTAAAAATAATATTTATACTATTATAAAAATTATATATTATCACTTTCTTTTGTACTACTTTTCTTGTATTTCGGGTGAATATCACAAGACACCGGTATTTATGAACGGCAGATATTGAGATCTTTTCCCTGTAATAGAGCAGTGCGCAAACCTGCAATGTTAGTAGCTACGATACATTTCCTCTGCCCCGGCGGCGCGCGCTGGAATATCTTCGCTTGCAGGTCGGCTGGCAGCTGCGAGTAGATGGGCAGGACGGTCAGCGGCGGAGCGCTATCCAGGTCTGTTAGTCTTTCTGTTAACACCTGCAATTTAAAAATAGAAGCATTTGACTATATTTTACTTTCACTTGTGCTTTTAATCGTGTATTGTGTCATTTATGTCGTATATTTGCGACAGCCCGTTTTTGATAAATATTTAGGGCATTTATGAGTGCTTTTATGCGTAACACCTTCAAGTGAATTGTTTGTAGCTAAGCACAAGCAATAACTGAAAACTCATTAGTTATTAGAGTATTTCTTTACTTCGGATGAGATGTAGACAAACGCCTACCAATCTGTTAATAAAAATTCTAACGATTCACTAACATACAACGACCAGAAATTTTGCACAGAGTTCAAGGTGACAAGGAAAGGATTTTTCATAATGCATTGCATCCCTCGAGGGGATGAAAGTTTGTTTGGAAGTTCGTCAATTATACTTTGTATTTGGGATCCGAAACCAAAGCCTCGGTCCATAAACCTTAAAGGTGCGAAGGCGAGCAGCATCATCATCATCAGCAGCCGGAATACATCCACTTCTAAACAAAGGCCTCCCTCTTAGACAGACACACTGAACGACAGTTTGCAACTTACATCCACCATTTGCCCGCGACTTCACAATGTCGTCGGTCCACCTTGTGGGTCAACCGGAAGACGCAGTTCGTGGTCGCCACACAAGAACCATTTTTCCAAAGGTTTCTTAGGTCGAGCAGCACCGCGTACGAAATCGATAGTAAGAAGATAGTAAGAATTAAATCATACATACAAATATAGTCTGTTCCTACAGACTGCCTTAAAACATAAGTTTAGTCACTACAGTGCAGTCTGTATGTTCAGACCGCAGCGATGCTAGTAATTGGAAATACTCAATTCTGTCATTATTAGCTGTAAAGTTAACCTCGCAAGTGACTTCGATGTCCTCTTGCCCAGGCATGAAGATCAGGATGTCGCCTTCGTCTGGCTGGAGATGGATCTGAAGAGCCTGCGAACAAAATTGACTAAGTTTTTAATACTGTTGCGTGAAATTTTGAATTTCGAACAAACAGCGAAGAGATGGAGATTGGTTAGACAGCAGATACAAGGCAGGAGTCAATACTAACTCAGGAATTAATTCACAGAAAAAGCATTGACATAAATATTACATCGTAAGAACCGGGCGAATGGACATTTTAAATGGTCCGACTCCATGGTGCGTACGATACTTAAACACCAAAGTGAACTCAGTCTAAAGCGACCCGCGCTAGCGAGCGGACGTCATGCGTCGCGCCGCTCTCGAGCGTCTCACAACAGACAACACACCATATTTCTACACAAAACGTAACACAAATATGTCATTGGTGTGTGATGCGCCTAACACAAATATCTTACTGCAAACATTTGTGTCTCTGGTGCGCCTCACGTATAATATATAGGCACGCTGCAATGCGATGCAGTGAGATTTCTGCGGATAGCACCAATCTAGTACTCAACAATTCTACATAATGGGACGCAATGATCGCCAGTCTGTCATAACCGATCCAATTGGTGAGTATATGCTATTTTATGCATATTTTTTTCGTGAGGTGAATAGGTACGAGCTGTCCACTGCTTATATGATCTATGAATGCACCGCTGTCACTTCGGTGAAAGCTCTGTCCCCAATCCCCACACTGGGTCCTAATAACTGATGGGCACATTTATACTTCGGCGTCAATGATTAAATTTGAGACATGATTGGATTCCTCACAGAAAAAATTTACAATTTATATAGAACTGTTTACAAATATACTATACTAGTTGTTATACTAGTAGCCTGTGTCCGTCTCCGACCGTTAAGCAATCTATGCAAAAATTCAGCTTGACTCGTGAGGGATTTGAACCCCCGACCACCACACGATTGAGTTTTAAATGAGCGTTCTGACCGCTGATCTAACGAGGCATTGTTCTCATCACAAAATATAATGTTTTTTTTTCCGTGTAGTTATGTAGTTGTTTTATGGATAGTAGATGGAACACTGATCAAATATTTCCGTTGTATGAGTCATCAGTTCTGCTTTATCGTCGACAAAAATGAACTGCAATAAAAATTGACTTGTGAGGGATTTGAACCCCCGACCACCACACGATTCAGTTTTAAGTGGGCGTTCTAACCGCTGAACTAACGAGCCTTCGTTACTCATTATAAAATATAATGTATTTGTTTTCCTTGTAGATATGTAGTTGTATTATGGATAGTAGATGGAACACTGATCAAAGATTATCTGAGTCATCAGTTATGCTTTATCGTCGACAAAATTAACTGCAAAAAAATTTGACTCGTGAGGGATTTGAACCCCCGACCACCACACGATTGAGTTTTAAGTGAGCGTTCTAACCGCTGAACTAACGAGCCTTCGTTACTCATTACGAAATACAATGTATTTGTTTTCCTTGTAGATATGTAGTTGATAGTAGATACAACACTCATCAAAGATAAAATCGTTGTCTGAGTCATCAGTGACAAGTTTTGGAAAATATTTCCCACAAACATCAGAAACATTATGGTTGGAAGATCAGAGTCGACTACACATTGGGTCAACAGGCTAGAAAAAGCTGTTCTATTTTTTTAAGGCATCACCTAAGACCATTTGAGATCCTATATACATGCAGCTGTCGTGGACGCCTTTTTTTCTATGGTATCTATGGTATACTTCCGTCCATAGTTGTATCGCTCACACATTTTCACATTATTGAAGATATAAAATCAAAAAGTGTATGTTTCCAAAACGAGAAAAAAACGCGGTTTTTAAATTTTATATTAATTTTTTTTTGGATGTGCGAGCGAGAGTGACAGTGAGAGAGAGCACGTGCGTGCAATTATTGGACAGAAAATACGGGACTGGCACTGCGCTCGTCATATCATTGTGTGGGTACATGACAACTTCATAATATAACACAAATGGTTCCACCGTCCGTTGACGTCAGCGTTATCCAACACAGATTAGATATCAGTATTAAGTGCTACTAATATTAGGTTCAAAGACCTGCAGAAGGCGAAAATCCTCCCACTGAGCCACAAGGCTAGTCATCACATCATCAGCCAGATGACATCCACTGCTGAACAAAGGCAAAAGGGTCAAGGGGTTACCTTAATTCCCGCCCATGGCAGGCGGCTTAGGGATCGCAGATCGTGGGGATTACAGCATTATGGCCTTTGTTTGGCTGATGACGATGATATGCAAAAATAGCTTATTATGTAAAATCGACAAGCAACTTAAATTCGTGACGAAATTCCATTCTGAGTGACTTGCTTGTTTCCTACTTGTGGTAAAAGGGGTTCATGCTATAATTATTACAATAAGAAAGATATAAAATATATAGATCCTTTAAGTACGCCATATTGTGGCACTCTTTGTTTATCTAAATAAAGTTTTAAAAAAAATGTCAATAGTACAAAAGTTGACTGTGTAAAACATCTCTACAAACACATGAGTAATTTAATTATTCTTTTGCATTACATTTTCTAAACACGGTATAGCAAGATACCAAATATCCCTATTTCAATCAATCTCAAAATTACAGGTAAGGTAACAGTTTAATACTGTAACCAATGAAAATCGCGATCTGCTAATCCATTCTCGCAAATTTCAAAGCTACGTTTCGAATCTAACTGAGCTTCGATCGATAAGTGCGTTGGGGGATGACAGAAAGATGTAGCTGTAGCGGTATTTCATAAGGCATGGAAATTGACAGAAATATATTCGATGATTTTGGGTCAAAAATATTATTTTAGGTTTGTTTTCTGTATGTAGTACTTATAAATAGTACTTACACCATAAATTTTATTGCAAGATCCACGAACATTTTGTATGAAACACCTGTTTTCCCCCAGTACATTTATTTTGTCGTAAAGTCGTAGAACAAAAGTAGTTCTCTATTTTGTACACAAAATTCTCACAACCGTTCCCTAGGCTATTAACAGACACCATGTATGGTATTTTGTGGCTAAATCTTTTACAGCTGATTCATACATACATTTGCTTATGGACTGTAAAGTAGGGGTCATAGAACTGACCCTTGAACTACCCCCAACCTTATAAGTTGCGGAATAAAGATTCAGCTAATACTAAATTCGTTCTCTTAAGAGAAAGACATTTAAATGTCTTTGTCTTCGATATTTTTCGGCAAGGTTAAGATGTAGCAAAGACAAGAATATAGAATAAATTACAATATCTTTAATTTTGTTACAAGGTCGAACGCTTTTGTTAAAACCAATTGTTTAAATATTCGTGCTTTGTTTTCGAAGCGCTTTTACGCGCAATTTTCTATTTTTACATCGGAATTTCATTTATCTCACTTGAATCACCTAATTATTTCAGGCATGATACAACGCTGCAAAAATCACTCGTTTCCGTGAGCAATGAATACTTCAGTCTGGAACGTTTATTTTTTTTGCGAGTTGAAATGTACAAGGGATTAGTCAATTGGTGTTTTAAAGTTTAAACAGACTATGGTGAAAGCACACACCAACAGTTTTAGTTACCACCACAAAAGAAAATTATGTAATAGTTTACAATATACAATTGTTAATACTATGCAGTCTAAAAATCAGTGATCTAATAATACTTTTCAAAATGGTCACTGTGCATTACGCTAGAAGGAAGATGTCAGATGAATCAGTCTTATCAAAGTGAAAAAGTAATTTTTGTATTCAAGTATTGTTACACCACAGTTCACACCCTAGATTCTGCATTCAGGACGCTCGAAGCGTACCACACATCAGTCTAAATACACTTGATTCACATTGATTATTAGGCGCGAGTAGGCGTAACCTTGACATAACCAATGAGAACTCTTGGTCGCATTCCCCGCGACCCGCGCTTTCCTCAAGCTTTGGTGCCTTTTTGTAGGAACAACGAATCTCGTAATGCGGTATCTAGTGTGATCTGTGTGTTACACTTAGGAATTGGAAGCCAGCAGTGAGACGACAGCGGCTACGGCCATGAAGGCGTTTTTCTAGATAGTTGCGCAGGTTCATCCGGACGCCAAGTTTTTGAATTTTCTATATTTTACATTTGAAATTTTAACGTTAACTTTTTATTTATCTCAATTTCGACAGCGTTTTTGTTCGCTTGCGACGATAATCCCGACGATTGTACTTCATTAATGGCATGGCAAGTTTCACTTATAACTTTCTTCTTAAATTGGCGTACGCTCTCAATACGCTTATTACTATCACATTCCGTTTTCTAGCACAAGTTCTGAATAACGTGACGATCAATCTTGGTGTCTGTTTGTCACTGATGTCCATTAGATTAATGATAGTGTCATTATGTGACTTCAACAGTCTCATCTGATCTCATCAAAACCAACTACCTAAACTAAGTTTAACCTACTACACCAAACGAACAGTTGTATTACGCTGAGATCATAGAAGGTGTTAAAGATAACCAAAATGCTCAAATAATCAACTGTAATTGATTCACAAGTGATGCCAGTCAGTCATGTAGAGAACGTCATTCTTTTTTTTAAATCGATTAAGACAATCATCTGAATGTTGCATTTTAATTTGCAGAAACTACTCATCGATATAAATAGTGATGATTGTATCAAGTAAAGGTTACAAGGCATGTATATCATATTTACAAAAGAATGAGTGCGAAATCAATTAAGCCGTGTTTTCTACTAACAAGCGACGACATTATAGCCCAGTCAATTTACCGTTTTACCGGGAAATTATTAATAACAGGATTTTTGTTTTCTGTACATAATTAAAGTACCAACTTCTCATATCAATATACATAATTAAACAAAATGCGTATCCGGAACAGACTCAAATTTTACATTTTACAATATCGTCTCTATTTACGCTATGTTAGATTCTATTTCAGATGACGATCGTAAGCAGGACAGTGAGTCGTCGGCGACGATAATCTATTATGGCTCAAATATAAATGTTTTTATGTCCCGTACCTCCAGACTGGTTAATTTAATTTAACATTGATTCTACGTCAGCAAATTATATTAATCACAATTTAATATTTATGTTTTGAATTATGTCCTAGTCCTCCATACTAAGTCCCGTAACTTGACTGGGCTATTAGCCATCCCGCTCTTACCAGTTTACTCGCAGCATGCGCGCTATCTCAATCAGGAACATGCGTGAGAGGGGAATATTCTTAGACGAAGCATCATACTGGACAGACCCATGAGACGTTGCCGCTCCGACGTTCACATAGTCATGTTTCTCTTTTTATTTCACGGGTCGTCGCATAGAGTAAGCGGGAGAGCTATTGTAACATTGGCAACCTCGCACTCTGTGTCCATTTTATGACCGACTAGTCGGTCACAACATTGCGACCCGTCTTACTAAAAAAGCAAATTGGATCAAAATATCGCTTTGAATACTTAATATTGTTATACATAGTGGCATTATGGCGTGTTGTGCTGTGTATTGTGCATCGAGAACAACGAAAGGGGGAGTAAAAGATCCAGAATTATCATTTCACACGTAAGTCTTTTGTAGCGTTTTTTACCTAAAATAACCAGAATCAAAGCTAAATATTCGTTTCACTTAAAGAATATACATGTTTGAAGTCATACAACTATCACGCAGTGTTATTTAGTAATGAATTTAAGCATTAATTTAAGATAAATAAATGCATTGTTTTACGTGTTCCTGCTAGTGAAGTACCACTGCACGTTTCAAACTTTGTCGATATTTGGTCGATATTTATCTAATAATATTCTTGTAATATCCTACATATACTACATTAAGTGAAACATGAACCGTTAATTCCTTTCCGCGTTTAATCGGCTTGATACGTATTCTATCGATAATTAATTTTAATCTTTTTGAAGCTTTCGCGGCTTGAAATGTATGATAATTTGTACCAATGTTGTGTCATGGTTAAACAATTAATTCAAATAAAACATTTTGTTATAGGTTTCCAAAATGTCCGGAAATCAGAAAGCAGTGGATAGAGGCTGTGAGGCGCGAAAACTGGGAGCCACCTAAATACTCTCGACTTTGTTGAAAACGTTTTGAAAAATCTAGTTTTATGACTGGGCTGTCAATTAAAAAACTAGGAAGAATAAAAGAAACTAGGAGACGGTGTAGATACTTATTAACTTTCATAGTTACTATATATACTATATATATTCGTATTATTTACATGGCAATTACGAGTTTCGATGTTCAATAAAGTACATATTTTTGCAAACATTGTGTTCTTAATTTACAAATTCTTAGTTTTGTACACTGTGTACATTTTTATCGATAGATTCTGCACTAGTTTTCACTTCCCTACTCACTAAACGTCACAACAGAAAGTGGACACGCTGCCAAAGCAATCACTCTATCCAGTGTGATACAAGATCCTTGGGAATATTTGATAATCTACGTCAATGTTTGACTTTTATTATAGACAATTCTAAAGTCGCGATATCAATGTCAGCTGTACCATAAGTTTCATCGAGGCTGAATGACGTTTTCCTACGGCACAGCTGATAATTTTTTCGCGATTTCAGGTTTGATCCTATTGTAAAACTTGTTCATGATAACTAGTACAGTGATATCCAAGGAATATCCGTCGTCTAGCCGACTCTAGCCAAAAAACCAGTACCTTTTTTTCAAGATTGTTTTTATTTCTATCTTAGTACAAGCTTGCTTAGTTTGGGGCTAGATGGCGCTGTGTGTGAAAAACGTCCACCAATACCAAATTTCATTCTAATCCGTTCTGCCGTTACAATGTCGAACGGGAACAAATACACTTACATACTTACACACAAACTTACGCATTTATAATATTAGTGTGATATACAATATAAGACATAACTTAACTTGCTACTAACATATAACTTGACTTATAATTTTATGATTATGATGATGATGTGTGACTACCGGACAGATGGACACAACAGAATGGTAGTACAGAACCCTAAAAAATAATTGTACTAAATAAAACATCATATCTTTCTGCGTAGGCGCATTGTTAGCTACAGTTTTGCAATTGGAATGTATGTTTTGTTTATCTTTATCTATTGCTTTGAAAGGCTACTGCAAGTTAAATACCACATCATTAAAGAGACACAGTTTCATGTTTGATATACCAAAAACTCGTACGAAACGGTTCGATTCCACTTTCTTTATTCGAACTGCTGAACAGTGGAATGCGCTGCCCGAGAGGGTTTTTCCTGACAATTATTATCTGGGTGCCTTCAAGTCGCGAGTGAATCGGTTTCTTCTAGGCAAGCGTGCTCCATCGTAGGCTGCATCATCGTTTAACATCAGACGTGATGGCAGTCAAACGCAAGCATATATATAAAAATAGCTAAAAAAAAAAAAAAACAAGTCTATTAAATTAAATTAAAATAGATTGGTATACTGGTCCTAGTTCTTGCGATAGCATCTTGTTATTTTCATTCTTTCTCAACTTTACTTGTCATTTTGGCGAATGAGATGAAAAAAAAAGAAGTTTTTTTTTTCGTTCTACTTAGCCAAAACCCCAGAATTTTCTTTATCCTATAGTACACAAAACAGAACAAGTTGTAATAAAAATTGCTTTAGAACATTGGAAATGGTATGCTAAGACTGTTAACTTTTTTTTAAACTAGTTGTTACACGCAACTTCGTTCGCGTGGACATAAAAAAAGTATCCTGTGTCCGTCTTTGTGATATACAGTAATTCTTTATAAAATTTTACCAAGATCCGTTCAGCCGCGTATCCGTGATAACGCGACGAACATCCAGACAGAGAGACAAAGTTACTTCCTATGGTTCGCTAGATGGTTCCCAAGCCGCCTGCCAAGCGTTTATTCAGCAGTGTACGTCTTCTGGCTGTTTAGTAGCATAAAACGGAAAATGGCGCTAGAAGCATTTCTGGTGATGAGGTTTGCTCTCAAAATGCAATAGATTTAAACGATGCAGAAAACCCTCCGTAAACAACGATGTTGACGAAAGGGTTTAAAGTTCGTTCACAAGGATAATAAAGCGTCTAGTTTAATTGGTAAAACGATCGATCGGCGTCAAATGTCAAATAGACACGCCTTTCGGTGACCATCGAGGAGGTTGGGAAATTGGAGAAGGCAAATTATAAATGGACAAAAAATATGTTTAGTTTAGACACAGATTAAAAAATATGTTTAAAAAAACAGACAATTGAATAAAAAATATATCAAAATAGACTTCTGTACCGACCACAGATTAGCCCCTATTGTCTGACAAAAACGAACAAGGGGAAAGCGCGGTTTTCAGGAACTAAGATCACGCTTTCCCATTGGGTAAATAGACTTCTGTACCGACAACAGATTACCCCCCTAAGAACAAGGGAAAAGCGCGGTTTGCGGTATATTATTTTATCAAATCCCAAAACTTATCGTGGAAATTATTATCAAAGTCAAGCGAAGTTAAATAATTGAATATCAATGCAATTTTTTCTGTACTTATCAAAAAACGCTGATGCGTCAAGATTCCACCCATTGCCCTCCATTGCCAGTCCTGTCCCAATGCGAACGAGGAGAGTAAAGTCCGTTATTGACCGAGCGAAGCGAAGGTCTCAGAGACTACGTGAGCAAATTCGTCTGCAGTTATATGTATGTTTATATGGTTGTGTGTATATTTGTCCGACGATAGCTTGAGTTCCGAACCGTTGTTCCGATCTTCATGAAATGTTGTAGGCAAGTAGTGACAAAACATTTTTTAAGTTCGGATATGAGCTGAATCATCCAGGGGTTGTGAAGTTATAGGGGTTGCGAGTTCGCGAGGTCTCAGTTCGGCGCGAACTACTATAGCACATAAAATGTGTATCCTTACCTCTGTAACTACTTTTACGGGGCTACTTTTACGTCTAACCTCACGAGTGTGAAAATGACAGAGTGAATCATTCTCGCCTTGTCGCACGTGCTGCGCGACAGAAAGGCTTCTTTCTGGTATGCGCTGTGCGGTAATAAAATTAATTTTTTTGTGACGTAGCGAGAGTGCATTTTTCGTTGTGAGCCTTATGTAATTATCCCATTGTTAAGTAAACACATAAAAAAGCGATGTATGTATTTTTTCCTAGACTCCAAAACGACTGGACCGATTTTGATGAAATTTTCAGGGAATCTTCAGATTGGCCCATCCTGTGAAGTTGTGTGATCATGTGTTGTTTGGTATCCGTGCAAAGCCGGGGCGGGTCGCTAGCATTATATATAGCAAAATCAGTTTTTAATGAACCCACGACGAATAAAAACGCAAGAAAGTTTGAATTTAGCGCGTCAAAAGGGTATTTCGAGAGAAAGACAACGCATACACTTATGCGCAGATGATAATACAAAGAGATTTAGCGCGCACTAGTCAAAAAACCAGATAATTGTTAATTACATCTAAACCAGAAAATCAATCGAAATTCTGTTATATGCAAACCTAGATATTATTATTACCTGACTATTAGTGTAATAATCACTTCAATATACGTTAGGGTTTCTGAGCACCAGCGGAAAATGTGTGTAAATCGAGCTCTTTTCAATGATTTTTTTATCGACAAAATATCATGTAAATCTGTTTTCCCGCCATGCTAGTAGATGACAGAACTAAAAAGACATATATCACAAAATAAAAAATGTTATCTACAAAACTAATGAGGGGCATTATATAGAAAAACTAGCTGTTAACCGTGACTTCGTTCGCGTAGACCTAACAAAAAAAAAGTAGCCCATGACCGTCTCCGACACTCCGACTCTTAAGCTATATCTACGCAAAAGTTCAGGTCGATCCGTTCAGCCGTTTAGCAGTTAAAACCCGACAAACACCCAGACAGATAGGCAGAGTTACTTTCGCATTTATAATATTAGTATTTAGTAAGGACGCCTACGCCTGAATCAATGGATCACATTTTTATCACGTTGATGCAATTCAATGCA
Source organism: Apocheima hispidaria (assembly GCA_947579745.1). NCBI lineage: Eukaryota > Metazoa > Arthropoda > Insecta > Lepidoptera > Geometridae > Apocheima > Apocheima hispidaria. The sequence goes on from OX388157.1 coordinate 13,740,895, forward strand.
ACGTTAATGCAATCGACAGAAACCGATCAGATGGAATTTTATGATATTGACGTAAAGCTATACTGTAAACATATCTGCAGATTATCTTATTACTTTGTTTTATGATGATATCAGTAAGTACGCAAGTAATATTGCATTTATTTCAACTCTAAATATTTAAAAATCGTTTTGGAGGTCCTTAGATCTATCTATTTCTCATTTTAACGCTATTGGTGATCATTGTAATAAACCCGGGTCTAAAAGAACAGATGAAGTTGAAATATATCTGCAGATTATCTTTTTAGCGTGTTTTTTGGTGATATCACTAAGTACGTAAGTAAGATTGTTTTTATTTCAACTCTAAACATTTAAAAATCCTTTTGGAGGTCCTTAGATCTATCTATTTCTCATTTTAACGCTATTGGTGATCATTGTAATAAACCCGTTGTCTAAAAGAATAGATGAATGTGGCTTCAACTCAGTCTTTAATTCCTGTGGATATTCGAGAAATATTTTAATATAGGTTTTTTTTGTTAAAACGCGTTCCGTATAAATAATATTCGTACTGAAAATAATAACCGATAAGAAACCTCTCCACAACTTCTATCGTCCATAGCATATGGACGCAGTAACGCGGTCGGGGTCTTTAGTTCGTTGACACTGGCCTACGAGGCTGCAGGCAATACAAATGCGCACTACAGTGGTGACGCGTGCAACCCTTGGGATATACCTCGTGTTTTATCATCTTTCACTCCGACTAACTAAACTGACAAACTGAAACGGACTATTTGGTTGGTTTGATAAATAAATAAATAACTAAATAAATATTGGTGGACGTTATTCACACAGCGCCATCTAGCCTCAAACTAAGCAAGCTTGTACTATGGGAACCAGATGACATAGAATACATAAATACTTTTTTTTTTTTGTCAATTCATACATAGAATACATAGAAACACCCAGACAAAGAACAAATCCTTGCACATCAAACAAACGTTTGTCCTCGGTGGGAATCGAACCCACAACCTTCAGCTCAGAAGGTGTAAATCCGCCCACTGAGCCCCAAGGCTAGTTAAAATTAATTATTGGAATAGACTTGAACTTGAAAAATAGTTGCGCCTCTTGGAGCGCCACGTCAAGGGCGTTGCAATTTCTTACGCCAAACATTGAACCACCAGTGAATTGGAAAATCAGACAGCCTTATCAGCCCACATGAGCGCAACGGGCTGGAATGGAAGTCGTAAAACAGTCGGGGTCCTGGGTTCGTTGGCTGCATAGAGGTCGTTCATAGGGCTTAGACTATGAGCATATATGCTTATAAGGTCGGTCGGACATTAATAGTAATGGGGACTTTTACCCATCTATGTCATTATAGGTTGGCATAATTTTTTATGAGAATTTTCTAACAGAGTACTGTGTAGACGACGGACATGTTTAGATAACTAGCTGCGCCCCGCGAATTCACCAGCTATTCTACAGGAACGGTTTTTCAGGATAAAAAGTAGCAATTGTGTTATTCGGGGGAATAAGCTACCTCCATACCAAATTACATTAAAAAAAACCGCTGAGCCGTTACAGAGTTCAACGGGAACAAACACACTTACACACAAACTTTAGCATTTAAAATACTGGTGTGATAGTTGTTCTCATCATTATGAAAAACTTTTACTTTAAGACAAACCTTGAAATTGAACAAAAAAAACGCAGTTCCATACATTTTATCAAGGGTGAAATATCTAGAAAACATCCGTCGTGGAACAGAACCCTCAGCACAGAACATATAATAATACTAGTTGTGCCCCGCGGTTTCACCCGCTATTCTACAGAAACCGAATATTTTTCCCGGATAGAAAGTAGCCTATGTGTTAATCCAGGGTGTAAGATACCTCCATACCGAATTTTATACAAATCCGTTCAGCTGTTACAGAGTTGAACGGGTAAACACACTTACATACAAACATTCGCATTTATAATATTAGTGTGACTACCTCTCAGTATAATTTTTGTACGCCTATAAAGAGAAAAACTATTTTTTCATAATTCAAATTCCACTGTCCTACAAAATACAGAGTATTTTTTATATTAGTAAAATTGCGTCTGTATTCATGTCATTAGATTCTGTCTGTGTCTATAAAAGTGTCTGTTATTATTTGGACGCACAAAACGCCAAATGTTTTTTTCTAAATAAACATGTTTTTTTATAAGGCAAAGACCTCTAAGTACATTACAGAGGACATTTGAAAGAAAAATCCGTTTTATAGCTTGAAAATGTTTGCGGCGTAGTTGCAAAATATTATACGTTTCATACATTTACCGCCATAGCTCAGAGCTAAATTAAAAATCTGTTCCTGGTTTTCTAGTTATTACGCTTCTATGATGACGAAAATCAAAACATACAAATAAACTCTGTCATCTTAAAACATCTATAAAGCCTTAAGACCAGTAATTATCAACCCATAAATATAAATCAACGACGTAATAGAAAATCCTAGAAACCTAGTGATAGATAAACAAATAAACAAAAATGCAATAAACAATTGTTATTGCAATCTAGTACTCGTGTGCGTAATGCATTATTACAAATGGCCCGGATAAATAAAATACCTAGATGCCACAAGTCTATAAATATATATACACGCAATAAATAAAGAGATACAAGATACGAGATTAAAGTGAGCGGTGAATGTTAGTGTGGGTTGTTCCGCCTTCGCCCCATGAGATCTTATCCCATGACGCCATTTTCTTAATTCAACCCTTTTTCTATTTTAATTCTACTATCCACGGCAAACGGAAGGACATGGGAGAGATCATTGCCCAGCAATGAGATCTAATAGGTAAAAAAATACTACATAGGCATACTTTGAAACTACTGAAGCGGTTCTCAAAATGTTTTCACTGATACGAAGGATGTATGTTATCAAGGACATGGGCGTGAGTAGATGCTATGAATGAGGTTCACATAGGAGCAGAGAGAGTGGCATGAACGAGTGGAAGCCAGTCTTTAATTACCAGTCAGCGGAGCTGATTGGATACAGCTAGAAGTTATTTTACCCGTTAGTAGGCCTGTCTTACTGCAACTGCGCAGCGCGCCTATATACAATATATAGCCTCGTGTCTTACTAAAAGTCTTACGTCTAGCCTAACAAGTGTGAGAATCACTCTTGCGCACGAGGTGCATGGCCGGGGATTATTCTCAGTTGTCACTTCTAGCATTGTCAATAGGGGTGACGACTGGGAATGGGATAATCTTTCAATTCTTCTCGTCTCCACTGCAACGCCATCAGTAGAGATAACTAAGAAAATAAAATCGACGAAAACCCGAGTTGTCACTCTTGGGGACAATGCTAGAGGTCTAAACTGACAATAATCCTCGGCCATGCAACTCGACAACTGGGGCTAGAGGTGACAACTGGGAATAACCCGTGTCCGGCAGTCAGGCTTCGCTTCCCGTGCTAAAATTTAACATTTTTGTGACGTAGCGAGAGTAACCATTCATTTCAATGTCATCTCGAAGTGAACCTTCTGTATGCACTTTTATTTATTCTATGACCTTGTTGACACAAGCTTTGTTTTTCTCAGTCGAGCGAAACAGCGGGCAAGGCTACTACAGCTAGACTAGCTCCATGGAGAACACCAGCTGGGTATAGATCAGCCTAGAATCGGGGCGTTCACCCGCACAATTATACAACCTAGGCATGCTAGTACCTAGACTTGTTTTGCTGAACAGCTGGCTAAAAATAGAAGTGTTTTTCTTAGAATAGTATTCGTATTCGAGAAGGTTCTCAAGGGTTTTTAATAACTTCACTTGATTGAAAATTATATAAGTCTTTACCAAAAAGCACACAAAATATTAAAAAACAAATACAGCAAGTAAAGTAGTTCCTAGACGATCACCGACGTTAAGCAACGGACGATACGGTCAATCTTCGGATGGGTGACCGCGAGTGGCATTTACAACTGAGCGATGCCATATGTCGGCTGACACGTTAAATTGTAGGTCTCAGGTTGTTTGTCCTATAACAACAACCGCTGGGGCAGGGCCATGTCAGATGCCTTGAAGGCGACCTTAAATTGACATCAGAGCTAACCACTCGGCCATTACTATAACTTACTTACATTTAATGGATAAATTAACATCTATTTATTAACGTGACCTCAAATCGTGCAGATATAATAAAATCCCATGTTTATCCGCCGCAGGAATGGAACCTTGAACTTATTGTGCGGAAAACAGGTGCCCCAACATCGAGCCAAATGGGTCGCGGTAACGAGGCGCCAAGCCATGCCAAGCCAAGCCATTACCTGTATTGGGAACCTGGTAAACATTATTATGATTATTACAGTAATATGTAACAGGATTTCTTTTATCGTTGATAGTTAGCATGATTAACTGAATGAAAATGCTGGTGAATGAAAATGTATTCGGAAGAAATTCCGGGTTTCGCATTCGTTTGTACTTATGAGCAAATGAGCAAGTCGTCCTGATGGGAAGCATTACGCTTGCCTACAAGCAGTTCAGTGCCAATCAGAATTCTAAACATCAACAGTTCAAAATCCTGGACGGTAATGCACTGCACTACACTCATATCAGATGTTCCCGTCGTCTCTCTCGTCCAGTTGCTTGCTGATGTCACAACGGGGCCTAAAACATACCTACCAAAGCACTAAGTGGTTCATATCTTGAAGCCGAAAGCTACACTGATTTCAATTCAAAGTGGCGGTAATAAGTACTGCACTGACGTCCTACTTGGGGTGTATTGTGCATTTTCCCTCTGCCAGCCTACCCGAACTGGTTTGGGCCGTGCTCCGTTTTTTTAAAGCCGAGCCGAGCTCGGCTGGCCGAGCTCTTTAACGGAGCATGGACGTGGTTCACCTGTTCCATTCATATTTTGCCATATGTATCTACAGTAATTTAAGCACCAAGATTAATTTGTTACCAACCTGTTTAACTGCGCCATCCACATAGTCCTCGCAGACGTTTTTCCCGAAGAACGTTTCGACAGGGAACGTCCGCCCCGGGATGGTGAACGTCGGAACGTTGCCGAAGAATGTTGAGAACTTGGTAGAGTCCATGGTTGCTGACGTCACGATCAGCTTAAGGTCAGAACGACGCGCCACCACCTGGAACGAAAATTTAAAGGTTTAAGATATTTATAAAATCTTTGTGACGCAGTCAGTTGAAGATTGAACTGATTCTGATTATTGAGATGTATGAATAGGAGTTTACGAAATGATTGCTATCCTGTTTCGGATGGCACGATAAATAGTTTGTTCAAACACCAACTTTGAGATCAAGGCTATATAGCTCACTCGGCTTATACGAACGTACTTACTTTTATAATCATTTATATGGATATCAGAGGCATTCTCGATTAAAAAACTTTGACCGGGCCATTTAGTCTATTTGAGAAAGAGATTTTGAGAAGTTGGCATTTTTCGATTCGATTATTTATTTTTAGAAAGGGTGAACATTTTTGAGTGTTCCTTAGGTCAAATTGATATATACATACAGGGCCACTTTTTGTGCGCAAATTTTTATCACGCAATCGGTATCTTTAACAGAACAGTGAAACCATTAATTAATACCATTTTTTTTGCAATTTATTCATTTCACGAAATGTCGGAAAACCTAGGCCGTGTTCAGTAAGATCGTCCGACGACGCTCCATGACATTACAATAATTACAAGTATGCTGCAAATGTCATCAAGCGTAGTGAACATGGCCCTATAATAAAATAATTACCTACCTACTTCTCGTTGCGGCGAGGGAGAAGAAGCGATGTAGATACTTACTCGTATCGTAGGTATTCGTAATACAGTCACGAATCGAAAGAGTTATTCTGTATAGTCGACACCATTATTTCAGGGTGACATAATTTAGGAAAGTACAATGGTAATACAACTACAACAGGCAGTCGGGTAAGGTAGAGTTTACCACCACGCGATCGATTTACTCAAGTTTCAAACGATAATATATAACTTAGCATTTTGTAAAGAAAACAGCGAACAAGCACAGAATGAGTTAGACATTTCAACAAATAAAAACCTGATTGTTAACATTTTATCAATTTCACGGTCTATCGCTCTGCGCGTGCGCACATTTTATTGCACAAAGGGAATTCACAAGAAATTTAAATAAAATTTAAGAAAATCTATGACAAATAAGCGAGAAAAAATGTGCTTAATAGGACTACAGAACTAGCACAAAGACCATTGTATTAAATAGTCTGAGCTCACAAAGCTAATTTTAAATGGTTCCAAAAAACGTTGGATTTATTTTTGAAAGTAAAGTAATGTACAGTAAACCTTGATTTTTTTTTGTCTATTTGACTACTCCAAACTTACGACAGATCCATTTTAAAATACAAAAGTTTCCAATCCAATTACATGAAACATACACATCGAAAAATAATTGCGAAATCTGCAACGGAATTGGAAACACTGTCAAAGCTCAATCGCAGGTCGTCTTGTCTTATGTTTTACGAAGGGGTCAATATTAACCTCTTTCGTCGTTCATCTTGTTTTCATAACCAACGTTTCAGTGACGTCATTCGACGCTATATAGTGACCTACCGGTTATAACTAGGCTTATAAATACGCCACCGCAATGAGGAGTGATCCAAAAAAAAAAGTTTTACAAAACTTACTAGATGGCGTAATAGTCATAGAACTTTCCCTGTCATTGTCAATTCTGTCGAAAGATTTAATTAATTAAATACACATGTGGAGCCAAAAATACGAGAAAAAAAAGGCACACATACATTTTTTGGCTATCATGTCTAGACAGTGATAGCAAAAGTTCAAATCACATCTAACGCCATCTATTGTGTACTTTTATTACTAGGTATTTTTTTTAGAAAACGCCTCTTTGGAGGAAACCAAGGCCGAGTCGTCCGACGCTCGATGACACTTGCAGCATACTTGTAATGTCATGGAGTGTCGTCAGACGATCTTACTGAACGGCATTAAACGAATATTGACAGAACTGTGACACATGTCGCTGAAGGCATAAACCAAAACATCCAAGTCAAGCCAGATATACCGATTCAATGTAATACTTGACGTTTTTAATCGAAGAAAATATATTTATCGATTCTAAATGTCAAAATTAGTCGATGGATAAAATATCGTAATTGAGGGTAATTCACCACTTTCACCAGATCCTCTATTAAGGTGCAACGTTTCGCACAGAGCGCGAAATTCAATTTTTCTTGCGTTTTTTGTCAATTACAGTTTAATTACTCATCGTAGGTTCATGAAAACTAATTTTGCGATAATAAATAAACTGTTTCAAGAAATTACACCAACCAAAAATTCAAGTTGAAAGCTAGTATAAGTATATTTCTCACTAAACCAAAAACCAAGATGAAAATCAGCTTATTGAGATTTGTACCAAAAGCACCGTTAGCTAGGTGATCATTTTATCCGTAATTTCTTAAAACAACTTATTTATTGGCGCAAAATTGGTTTCAATAAATCCACGATGAGTAATTAAGCTGTAATTAACAAAAAACGCAAGAAAATTTGAATTTCGCGCGATGAGCGAAACGTTGCACCTTAAAAGGTTATTTATTAGGTCCCCATAAATTCAAGCAAGCAAACATAGCTGGTGTTTATTAGAAATTGCAACACAAACCTGCTATTGAGCCTCCCACACCCTGTATGAATTTTCACGAACGATACCAACTCAATGCGAGTTCTATAAATCGGATTATAGGGTTCATTATTACATAATATTTGTTGGAACTTTCTTCGGTAAGCCAGTGATTTTGTTACTTATGGATGCAATATACTATGGTAGGATTTGTCCGATGATATAAGAGACAGGTTGGTTTCCGTATCGGTTTTTGTATTATGATTTATAGTGACTTAAATATTTATTCGATATAATATTATCTAAGATATTAATATATTATCTTTGATATTTTGTTGTTGCTTTGTAGACTAAAACAAATTTACTATAGTATATTTTTAATTCCGTCTGTTTGAGTGAACCTAGATTTTCTTTTTCATTTTATAAAGGTTGACTGGTGTAAATATATATTAACCAATGAGGTAGGGTAGCATTCCACCAATCATACATGGCAACACCTTGTTCCGAGCTATATTTAAGGTTTTCGACGTTTCGAAAGTGTACTTTATTTGTATATTTTTAATTCGTTTTTGTATATATAATTGTCTACTAGAAACGGCACTATTTAAAAACCTCAAGATAGGAACACAAGATGTAAATAAAAAGCGCACACAAAAGATAAAGACACAAAATAAAATAAATCAATGAGTAACCGACAAAATAAAATAAATCAATAAATAACCTCGGAGATACGGTCCAATGTTAACACGTTAGTACCATGTGCGAGCATTTGTTTGCACAGACTGTTACATGCCGTTTACTCGTGTAGGGCTGACCATTATAAAGGACATTCAAGTATCTATTTAATATTAAGTACTAGCTGTTACACCCGACTTCGTTCGCTTGGACCTACAAAAGAGTAGCCTATGTCCATCTCTATTCAAAAATTCAGCTTGATCCGTTCAGCCGTTTAGCCGTGATTACGCGACAAACACCCAGTAAGATAGACAGAGTCACATTAGAATGTATAATAACAAAAAACTACTTTATATAATATAAATAGTTGTTACCCGCGACTTCGTTCGAGTGGACATACAAAAAGTATCCTATGTCCGTCTTTGGAGTGCCTGTATATCAATACAGGAACTCCTTATCAAATTTTATCAAGATCCGTTTATCCGTTTAGCCGAGATAACGTGACAAACATCGAGACAGACCTCGGGATCCTGAAACGTTTGTTGACTTTTACAACAGATTAATTCTAATGCCGCCTTTGTCTGTGATTAAGCAAATGACAAAGACAGGAATATTAGACTTAATCTGTTGTCAAACTTAAGAAACGTTTCAGAATCCCGCGGATAGTGTTGTAACCCGATACCTAAGAAGTACTTGTCCTCTTTTCTCGTCACCAGTTACCACATACAAAGAGCCTTTCGGCCGCTATTGAAAATTTGTTTTGTAACCGGAACTGCAAGCAGCTGTTGTGAGACGCCAAGTCTACGACAGCGTCCGCTACTCGAGACTGTCGTCCTCCCCGGGTTCGCTTCGGTAAATGATTAGAACCCCATCTCAAACCACCCCCGAGCCTGCAGAACCCGAGTCCCTAGTCGGTAGTCGCACGGCGCAATACGAAGCGTGTGTCATTTACTGCTATTATCTTTATTTAATTGTCCTTGATTCGCAGGTTTAATATGATTACGTATCTAGGCTACTACGACTATTAGTAATACATTATCAGCCAGAAGACGTCCACTGCTGAACATAGGCCTCCCCCTTAGACCGCCACACCGACCGACAATGTGCCACTTGCATCCACCGGTTGCCCGCGACTTTCACAATGTCGTCGGTCCACCTAGTGGGAGGCCTGCCTACGCTTCGTCTTCCGGTTCGAGGTCGCCACTCAAGAACCTTTCTTCCCCATCGGTTATCGGACTATTAGTAATAATAGAGTGCTAATGTCAATTGAAAGATGTGTAACCCGATTATAGTACTGATAAAGACGTAAGATGTCACTAGTGCTTTAATCTGCGACGTGATCATCACAATTTCTACTTGGACTTAAAATAGAAAAAGAATAGCTAATGTTACAACTTCCTCAGGCTCCCAACGTCCATACCAATAATACATACCATAAAAAATACCTAATTTAGTGTCAGCTAGTGTTAGTGTGTGTATGATCCGTTATTTAGTTAATTAATCAAAATATGGAAGTTCCTCATGAAAAGCTTAATTTAAACTTTATATACTTTGATATAATGTTTAACGACTAAGTAAGTTTCTGTTAATTCTTTGATGCTCTATTTGATTTTTAAATAGTTAGAATTGTTATTAATGCACTGGCAACTATTTTTGAGATAACGAAGCGAGGGTCGCACGAAAGGAAGGGAGTGTGATTGGGGCGATGAGAACGGGAGTCGATTGAAGGACGTCTTGAAAGTATCTTCGTCTTTCTATTTCATCATCGCCTGGAACAACGACGTAACACTAACTCGATCGTAGTGGTACGGAGAAAAATCGCTTCTAGTTAAGAATTATTTTTGCATTGAGTTTGCATTTGTCAGTTAAATTTTTAATATTATATTTATTCGCAAAACCCGCTTGAGCTCTCAAGACCCATGTCTTGAGAGTTCAAGCGGTTGAAAACACTATTTTTGAAAACATATTTTTTACCTCGTATATATTGCAATCTATTTTGAACTAAACTTAAATAGCGGACATATACTTATACTATGTTCTATATTAACTATATTTTCATCCGCTTTTATAGCGGTTTGGACATTAGCTGACTAAATACGTAAGCGACATCTAGTTTTAAGCAGATTTTTCGGGGGTACTCTTTTTTGTATGAGATTGTTATTCTTCTCGTGTATTCTATCTTTTGCAATAAGAATATTTTACCAAGTACTTGTCGCAATGTTTTCTAGTACCTAAAATTATACTTATACAAAATATCTCATCATATCATATCATATCTCGTTAGCTTTATCAGAATTTGTCAACATTTTATCATCCGCATTGCTTGTAAACTTCAAAGCGCGCGCTAATTTATCGCGATTAATATCTATTTTGCATAAAAGAAGTTGAACAGTATGAGCACACGATTACGCGTACATTGCAGAATTCTTGATTGATCGATTGATTCACTATGAATAAGAATATTGTGTCTGCCGGCGTTATCGCGAAGGTCCCGCTATAAATATCCCTTGAACTTGGCAGTTGCGTCGAACTTCGTTGTCTTTGCAACCTTCGGGAAATGTCGTTCAACTTTTACATTTTTACAATTTACTGTGTTTTCGTTAAGTTCGTATTTTTGGTTCATTTAGTTTAGTACTCATCATTATGAACCACTTTTACTATGGGACCAACCCTGAAATCGAGCAAAGAAATATCTGCTGTTCCTTAGAAAAATGTGCAATGACACTCAACTCTTGACTAGCCTTGTGGCTAGTGTGTGGCTGGGTGGATTTCCGCCTTCTGAGCTGTGGGTTGTGGGTTCGATTCCCACCCAGGACAAGCATTTTTGTGTGATGAACATGGATGTTTGTTCTTTGTCTGGGTGTTTCTGTGTATTCTATGTATTTAAAAAAAAAAAGTATTTATGTATTCTATCAGTTATCTGGTTCCCATAGTACAAGCTTGCTTAGTTTGGGGCTAAATGGCGCTGTGTGTAAATAGCGTCCACAAATATTTATTTATTAAAAAAAAAAAAAAAAAAGTATGGAACAGCAATTCTTTTTTTCTCGATTTCAGGGTTGGTCCCATAGTAAAAGTTGTTCATAATGATCAGTACTATAAGCCCTTTTCGGGCGGTCGCTTGCCGATGGGCGACATTGTATTCCTATCCATAAGATCAAGTTCTTTTTACTAAGTTTTGAATTGCTAACCTGCTTTACAGAAAGGAAGTCAATAATATTAGCATAGATTTTATATCCGATATTTTTATCGTCAATTTAGCATAAAATATTCTTGCTGCGTGCACGAAGCGTTTTGCGACAGCAATATATCATTTTAAGCATTTGGCCGAATGGGTACAAAGATAAAACGAATTTATTGCGCGACAAAGATTTACTTTGGTAAATTCATCGTTTGTACTTTAGATCGACAAATTTAGAGAACAGCAGAAAATGACAATCGACCACGTCGAGTAAATTATTGATTCATCATCATCATCAGCCAGAAGACGTCCGCTGCTGAACATAGATGATTTGATTTTTACATGATATTTATGATGATGATTTTTATTTTATTATTTTCTGACTGATTTGTAAGTATGTATTGACGTAGATATCTAATTTGACTGACACAGGGATGTATTTTTATTGTTTTATTTTTACATTTATGGGTCTGTGGTTGCCTGAAATAAATGAATTTTAATTTAATAGGCCTTCCCTTAGAGCGCCACACCGACCGACAACGTGCCATTTGTTCCACCCTTAGCCCGCGACTTTCAAAATACATCGGTCCACCTAGCGGGAGGCCTACCTACGCTGCGTCTTTCTTCCCCACCGGTTATCAGTTCCTCAAATGATAGGGCCTGCCCATTGCCACTTCAGCTTGCAAACTCTGAAAGCTGATTGATTATTGATGGATTATTGCTATTTTACATATTTTTCAACTACATCGCAATATTCTTTTTCAAAGTAAAACAATGAGCCTCATTTTTCCAGAATGAAAAGTTTTGCGTTGCAAATTAGGCGTATCGATAATTAGACGATTCGAAGTCATGAACGTGCTGTCGCTAAGGATTGTTAAATGAAGTTTCACATCTAATATGGATTGACGTCAATGTTAATTAGGGTGTGGCAATATTAAAAGGTATGTATGTTCTCATCATTATGAACAACCTCTTATATGGGACCAACCCTAAAATCGAGAAAAAAACAGCTGTTCCATCAAAGAAGCGAAAAAAAAAAAAAAACTTCTTGTTCCATTGAAAAATGTCAAGGATACTCCACAAAATGCATGGAACAGCTGATATTTGTTCGCGATTTTAGGAATGGGCCCATAGTAATAGTTTTTTTAATCATGAGTACATAACATAACCTTTCCATATAGTTACACCTTTCAGTAACAGTCTGTATATATACCTAATATTACGAAAAAACGAAATCAATTAACGAAAATACACATGTCACAAAGCTAAACGTATATGTATAATAAAATAGACTCCCAAGCAAAATAGTACTTTGCAAGCCAGAAATAGAACATAAATGCCCTAGGAGGTTGAGAGATAGCCTCGAATGACGTAGTTTTGCGGGAATAGGTTATGGCATATGTAGTATTTATATTATCTTTGCGTATGATAATGAATATTACTTTTATATTGTGACAGAGCACGTATAAACGAGTTGACATCTAATGTATGATGGTCTTATTGAAAAACGTTCGAAAGGCCTGGTTCAGCTCGCCAGCTTAACCTACGTTTGCGAATAAAGATATAGTCCTGTTAAATCCTTACGTTTAAAATTCTAGTCACAAAAAGAGAGACGACTACAGAAAGACACAGAAATTTACATAAAAATATTTGTTTCAGAGTGCAAATAATAAAAACTTTCCTTGCCAAAACTTGGCACATTGGTGCCATAGATTAAAAGCAACATAACATGAAGTTAAAACTTAAAGATCGTCGTCAGGATTTTAGGTCTTAAGAGTTTATGACTATCCGTCTAGACGACAAGATAGTATCGATGTTGTCAATTACAGGGATCGGGAACTGCTGAGATTTGCGAGGGATTTTCGATTTCAATTTAGATAAAACAGAATTCTAGATTAGTCGCAATTCTCGAATTGATGAATTTTTTCAAGTAACTTTGACATTTAACAAAATTTAACCAAGAACAAAGTAAAATTGACCCATTTTGTCACTGTTATACGTGAACATTTAATTGCTATGGACGCGATAGGATATTCTGTAGTAACAAGGCGAATAATGATGTCGATACCGTTTTACCAATTTAAAAAATAAATTTGAGAGCTCTAAAATTGTTGCCTACCCTTTCACATATATCAGAAAGAAAAGCGACAAAGATTTTTTTAGTTTAGTGAGTGGTACAACATAATCGACCTAATATGTGGCGTAACGTCATTTGATACTTCTTTACTGTATGGTTTCCCTGAATTATAAGATTAGGAAATCTATTACTATGTGTTAATATGGTGATGACCTAATAAAAATAAGCCTTTGTAATATGGCCAGACTTTTAAGAAACAATATGCTTTATTGAATCTCTGAGTAGATAGGTACTTGCTAAGATATATCGGGCGATTTGTTTACCGAAATGGAAAATTTCGCGAGTGACAAATACATATAGTTTTTTTTTTGTGTTTGAAGGATAGACTCGTACGTGGTGATTTTTTTATACAACAGAGGATTTTGAAAGCCGAAAAATACCCAATGTAATTTGTCACACCCAAAAATTTCCCTTTTGCTAAGTCACCTGGTAGGAATGTATTGACTTTCATATTACGTATTACCACAGACAAATCGTTTAACAAATAGAAAAATCGTGACGTTGCTACAGGACGGCATTGAAGCGTCATAGTCAAATATAGATGTTTATTTTTTAAATCTCCTGCATAAGCACTGTGTTTGCACATAACGTTTATAAGGTGGTGCACGCAGTAAACAAATAATTTAGTACATTTCTGTTGCAGCGTGCAAAAGAGGCTTTTGAAAAACGAACGTGAAAATGTGGGCAGAGGCAAGCATACGTATATTCCTCAGATGCCCATTTGCCGCCAAAGCTTGTATATTAATTTTAATAAAAAATAAAATAAATTTCGGAGGAAATTAAGTAAAAGTAGATAATGTTGTAGTAAAAGAAATTAAGAAAAAAAATTTTTTTTCTGATGGCTTGGGATTGGCTTTTTGCGAGCCAATCTGTCAATCTCAGGACACCAGCCATAGTCGAAGAAAGTTTACTTATGAGGTCTCGACCTTAGAAGTAAATGTTCATCGAAATATTATCTTTAAATCAAAGACACATTAAGCTCTGTGTTTGAGAAACCTCTTTTTAGTTCGCATTCTCGTGGATACAGAAAAAACGCTAAAAACAAGAATTAAAATAAATACAACAATTAAAGACGTCTGAGAATTCGCACAAGCACTTCAATTACCATACTTATTTTGTTTTTAGCTTCGCAATAAAGAAAATTCTTTCTTTTCTTTAAAGTTTACGATGTGACAGCCTATCTCTCTCCACATCAATAAAGTACACCACCCACATCGACGCGGAAAGGTTATAAATAAAAAAAAATACAAGACTTGGTCGGCCGGACGTAAGATTTAAATTAGAAGCCGAGCCCCCAATCACGTGGCCAAATTCAAAATTAAACGTTCTCATGTCAGACGGCGCATTGCCATTGGCCCAATTTAAATTAACGTTAGACGACTTGACGTGGCAGTTTCAATGTAATCAGAAGCACTATAAAAATCGGGAGACTTTTATAAATACTTTGATGAATAAAGCATTCGTATTGTTACATCTACGCTCGCGCCTAATAAATACTTATTATGAGGAACAAATGGGAGACGAATACTGAAAGCAAACTGTTTGCAAGTAACTGTATAAATTTGTCTTTTCATTGGCTACGGGCCTAATAATAATATGAACTTTTTCTGTGTTCCTTTCAGCCATACGCTAGGTTTCGAATCATTGTTATATATATTAGTTAAAAAAAACGTATTTTCACATAGTTTTGCTTAATACAGTTTTCGCAAATTGATTTCTTGCTAATATTTCAGCTTCTATGATCCATTTGCAATTTCATTTATTACCTGAATGTTTTTGTGTTGTGTGTGTTACCGGCAGAGTAAATTTAATCATTGTGTAGAATACCTGGTCATTCTATACAATGCTTATTTGCTTAGGCTATGTAAAATATAATAGTTGTTACCCGCGACTTCGTTCGCGTGGTTATAAAAAAGTATCCTATGAAATTAATGTAAAGTATGAAATAAATGATATTTTATACATTGCCTTAATGTTTTAGGTATTTTATAGAATATCTAGGTATTTACAATTGCAGATTATACAGATTTCCGATAACATATGCGAGTTCGTAACTTTGTGTTTATTGCCTTCTGTAGCGAGGACGCATTCGGGCTTATTGTTTTTCTTTTAAGAATATTCCATTTCATTTCTTATTTAATGTTTAGCTTAGATACTTTACATCTCTCCCGTTTTGTAATTTTCCAGACTTATCCTAATGGCAACCGACAAGTGAACGGATGGTGTAAATGGCAGATTGTTTGGTACAGTGTGCGCTATAAGGCCTTTGTTCAGCAGTGGTCGTCTTTTGGCTGATGATGATGAATGGACACGTCACACTACCGACGTCATATTATCGTAAGCGATTCACGTAACGCAGTTATTCTTGACATTGATAGCTCACTAACCTACACTGTGTTTATTTTTAACATTCATTAAGCTGCATTTATATTTAGATTTTAACGCTGCCTATAAGGTAAAGATGCGACGCATTAATCTGTCAACAAAGATCTATGTAACCCTGACTTTGTTTTTGCTAAGATGTTTTACGTCATCTTCATCTACATTTGTTATACACAAGTTACAAGTATAGTACAAGCTTTGAGTGCTACTTAACTATTCTTCTTTCTAATATGCTACGTACATTTTCCCTTACTTTCTCTTACCCTTTTTATAGGTGAGTACGTACATACTAATATTGATTTTGTTTTTTTGACACAACAAAAGGCGAAGCAGTCATCATCTACCTTAGTCTAACCTAACCTGCCTTACCGTTTGAATAAACCATGAAAATCAATTATGGATTACATTCACACTTCAACGACGTCGAAAATCCTGACCATGAATTCCTAACCTAACCTACCATTCTTTTAATTAATATTCTCTTTAATAATAATAAATGTATAGATATACTAACCATAAATTTTAGATCAGGATTTTCAACGTCGTCGAAGTGTGAATGTAAACCATAATTGATTTTCATGGTTTATTAAAACGGTACCTTTCGACGACGTTGGCAGGCACCTAACACACACACCACCGAATACTGAAACGTTTGTTAACTATGACAACAGATTAATTCTAATACTGCCTTTGTCTGGCACTAAGCAAATGACAAAGGCAGCAATAAAATTAATCTGTCGTCAAAGTTAACAAACGTTTCAGTATTCGGTGGACAGACTATTTAACCGGTTGACACCCAGATACCTATACCCCCTGAGATTTTACTGGTTGCGCTATCAAGTGATAGCTACAATGAAATTTGAGCTAAATTTTCAGTGGTAATCAATGACGAGCAATATGTAGGTGTAAACGTGTAGTAAAAAACTATCATGTGAGCAATAAAAGTAAATTTACTATACCGACAGCTTCGTGGAAAGCACGTGGTTTAATTACGTTATAAGAACGTCACAGCGCAGGAATGCAGCTTTATTACGATCAGATTACCATGAAGTTGAAATAGATAACCACATTTTTGGCAGACATCCAAGAGCTATAATATATAAATAGTTAGAATTAGACTCTTTTTTTTTTTTTTTTCTAAACATATTAATCTCCTTATTTGATTGACTCTATGAGACTCATAAAAGAGCATGAAATTAAATCCAATATTGCGAATAAAATCATCTATGGATATTTAACGAGACATGCATTGAAACTGTGAAGACATTGTTTTCTATCAAGCAAAAGCGACTTAATGCACAACAACAAATCCTAGTTAAAATAAATAACACAAGCATTCTAGAATGAAAACGCCATAAGCGAACTACGAATCGATCCGACGCATCGTTGTTAATCAGAACAAAACGGTATAATATTATAGAACATCGCCCATGACGAAACTGGAGCGAAGATAATCTATGATTATATACTACAGCTGCAAATAGGAATAAAAATTGAAAAAAGAAGATGAAAAGATATTATTTAATATAACGAGCAATACGAGCACATGAACACGGGCTACTGGCGTGACGAAAGAGACAAACGAGAGGAAGATGAATAGAAGAAGATGCAGACAAAGGAGAGCATACAATGACCAGACGAATAAGATCATGAGATGGCAAAAATTATGTTCAAACAAAACGACATTTGTTTGTTTAATTTAGTTGATGAAACAGAAAAAATATCAGATTAAAATAGGTACTTCAAATATTGTAGCAGTTTATATAGCGTATGTAAGAAATTGGAAAATAGTTCCGGCTCGGGGCACATGGGCCACTGGCGACAGCAACCATTGGTCAGCGACAAGCCTGTCATAATGCTTTTCATTTTGTAACGATACGTGCACACGTGAAGCCGTCCAATCATTGCAGCGATGGTCGCGACACGCTTCTTGTGGCTGCGACACGCGACTTGTCACTGCGACAGGACTCTTGCTTGACTTCTTGAGGCCACCCCATGCAGGCCTAGTCATAATTCTGACAAATATGGTAAACATATTTTGTTTATTAGATGCGATGTCAATAACCGCAAATTGTCCATGAAGAGAAAACTTGGCAAGAAGCCAGACCTTGTGATTTCTAGATTACTGTGAATTTATTTATGCTTAACGAGGAATGGATTGATATTATAGCACATAGGAATAAGCTAAAAGTCAATAAATTATCATTTAGGAAATGTTGTTAATGTGCAAAGTTGATTTTTCGGTTTTAAGATTTTGATTTACTCCTCATAAGCATAAGCTTGGTAATATCTCACTAGATTATTAGCTGGGTATTTCTCTCTTTCTTATTTGATCGAGATATTACCAAGTTAATGCTTAGATGACTCACTCAAAATATGTCTTAATCTATTAGAATCCAGTAAGTCGTGGTAATTTTTGTATTTCAGTTCAGTAGTTTCACCGGCAATGTAGTATGTCTACGGCCAATTGTAGTATAATGTCTGTACTGTAATGCCACGGGCGAGAGAATATTCCAATAGCACTACTGGTAGTGCCAAGCAGACAAGTCGCGGGGTATAAGTATAAATATAATACTCGGCACATTGATAACTATGTTTGGCGATAATAACTAATCTAAATATTATGCATATAAAACTGTCGTATCGCTGACTGGCTGACAATCAACCAGGGATCCTATTCGGAGAAATGACATTTTATCTCGGTCACTCTCACTCCCATTAAATTCTAAATTAGAGAGACAGTGACCGAGATAATCTCGAGCGCACAGGAATAGGGTCCCAGATGGGATGGAGACATGACATTTTCAGGGTAGCTTCCTATGGTTGTATTGGGCTGCACTAAGACTGGGTTTTTCGAAAATCACCCCTGAGCAGATGAAACCGCGGGGCGCCGCTAGTATATTACAAATCGTAATATGGAATAAGATGTTTATCTTTTTCATTTTTAATTGACGTGTTCATTTATTCGTAACATTGCTTCCGGTATATTTCAATTTCCTGCTGTTTTAAGTGCGAGCTAAATATAAGAATACTTTGAATTCTTTCGAGTGCAAGTAAAATTAAAGCCTTGACAAGAGAATGGAATTTATTATTTTTAGGATTTCTAGGGGTATGCAGGGTTATATGGAGAGGGTATGCTAAGCTGAAAGGGGTACTTATGAACAACTTCATAGTACTTATGATTGTGAACAACTTTTATTATGGGACCAACCCTGAAAACGAGAAAAAAATCAACTGTTCCATACATTTTGTCGAGTGTCACTGACATTTTGCTATGGAACAGCTGTTTCTTCTCGATTTCAGGGTTGGTCCCATAGTAAGTTGATCATAATGACTAGTACTATGAGCCCTTTTCGGCTAAGCATACCCTTTCCGTATAACCCTGTATACCCCTAGAACTCCTGAAAATAATAAATTCCATTCTCTAGTCAAGGCTTTAATTTTACCTGTACTTTTTGTAGATAGAATTCGAATTAAAAAAAAAAAAAATAACTGTGTGTTGTCCTGTTTTATCTATTTATAAAATATTATTTTATATAATATTATCAGAATAAATACATTTTATGATAATTGATTGATTGATTTAATTTGATTTTGGCTTTAATTTGACGGCTTTTTTCTTTTTTTTTGACCTTCTCAAATGATAATATTTAAAACGAGTTCTCGGTACCTTTTGAATTGAGGACGTTCTGCTTCCATGATGTATTACGTAACGGACGTTTTTCTAAGGAGGCTCTAATTTTTAATAATACATAAAATATAATACAAAATGTCTTTATTTCTAACATTGACCTTGAATATATATGTGGGCTTCGGATCTCTGAACTAAGCTAAAGCTTGTATTTGAGAGATTCGTGCTCCCCCTGTTATGATGACTAGAAATAAATGTGACAATGAATATAAATAACATTAAATTAAAATTAAAATACAATTTTGAAAGCTTCTTGTGTGGATGTGGAGTGATTTGTGAATGGGTGTGAGAATGTATGTGTTTGTGTATCATCTCTGCGATACACAAGTCCTCGTAAGAGTCAAGGTTAGAGTAAGAATCTTAATAATCTAATCTAATTCTAATTTTGCTCTAAGTGCCACCTGGGACCCTATTCGGAAAATGACATTTTTATCTCTCTCTCACTCACTCCCATTAAATTTTAAATTAGAGGGACAGTCACCGAGATAATCTCGAGCGCACAGGAATAGGGTCCCTGATCCGAATCGATTGTCAGAAATAATACGCACTGTGTATGACAAGTTCAGACTAAACACAACTGATGCTCATTGGTTTGCGTCAAAGGATGTCCGTCGGTCAAGTTTGGGAGCAATAAAGTCACCCTATTTGGAGCAGGTTCCTTGAAAAACACGCTCGGTTTTCCGCCAGGTGGGCAATACGTGAAAGTTTTACTTCTCCGTAATTAGGTTCAATATCCGGAAGGTATCTCGGCTCTCGATAGAACAAAACATAATCGAGCCGTATTTAAACTAGTAGTATGTTAATGTTAATAAGCCTATTTTGAAGCAATTGAAAAAAGGGCGAGATGTGTCTTAAAACTGAGACGAACCACAGGGCCACTAGGGCGGGCAGCAACGTACTCTTAGTGTAATATACGGTAAGCGTGCTGCGATCCCCAAGCAGCCTGCCAAACGTGATGACCACCCTTAAGCCTTTGTTCAGCAGTGGACGTCTTCTCGCTGAAGATGATGATGAAAAAAGAGGAAGCAGAGTTGAGTGGAAGAATAACTACAGTATTTTTTTTCTGAACAAAGTGTTTACATTCTGTTACATATTTGTCTGAGAACTGAAGAAGGGGTTTGAAAATGTTTGTACGGAGGCTGGCAGTGTCCCATTCCGCTTCATTGCTATTTTTTTCTAGGCAAACAAAAATTTTCAAGCAATATAATGACCTGAAGTGTCGCGTCCCGTTATGAATGAAATATGAAGATGAAACGAACATAAAGATTGCAAAGTGCAAAGTGATTTTCAAATACTTTGTTTGAAAAGTTTTGCCAAGCATTTCAATGACATGTCTTTGCGTTAGGATAATTACATTCGGCCTGCAAACTAAATAGGTATATTTATAACCTAACGTCAATAAACTTTTATCTTTCATTTATTGATCAAATGTGAAAAAAAAATGATGGTACCTCTGGTAGCCTCCGCACTTCGTATTTTAAACAATGAAACGCTTCGCATAGGTTTTTGAACACAAAGTCAATTATCTCCACAACGTGACCAGGACTTACATTATCTGATATTTTTTTGTTTATAACCCAATCTAAATATCAAAGCTCAATAGAGAGAAAGAATGAAAAAAAAAACAAATTGGCGGATCGGGACAGTGCCATTCAGAAAATTTTTTTCTTGGACGAAACATCATACTGCTAAATCCATGTTTTTTTTCTTTTATGTTTATTTATACGGGACTCACAGATAAAAAGATGGATAAATAGGAACAACAATGAGATATTATATTTCTTATTCTTATTAAAAACAGTATTTTTAACTTTTGTCATTTTTCCAAGAGTAATTTTAAATTAGTAAAAATTACGTTCCATATATCTCTTTTATGTAAGTACATCAAAATAAACTCTGCATGAGTAAAATAAGTTTTCCAAAGGAGTGAGAAAAATTCAGTGAGAAATACTAGTTTCTTTCATCACAGATATGCGAAGCGAAAAATGATAATAGATTATTGAAAGAGCTGAGCAAGATAACGCTTTCTATTCTATTAAGTAAATAATTTATACCAAATTTTTTCTTTTAGTTGAGCGATTTTATTCGGGAATTTCGAGATAGACTGTGAAATTACATTGTCAGACGATGCATTCTTATAGTCTAGAAGTCTAGTCTGTCCAATAAACTTTATTTTTTCTTCAAGCTGCAACCATAAGCGATTATAATTTATTTATTTAGGTTCACCTACACTGTGCACACCAATACAATGTCAAAAATATACACAAATAAAATAGAACTAAATGTCACAATACTTACAGGTGAAGACAGCATGCAATAATAAAGAGCTAAGTAATCTTTTTACTACGAAATTAACCCTTGGTTATGAGTTTGGCAGTCTATGTAAGTATGTTCATATGTTCCCTCTAATCTCAAACCTTATATTAGATTTTGACAAGATAGGTCTCCATGGATGGTCTTCACACTCAGCGGAATTGTACTAAATCCAGTATGGTGAATTCTTAACAAAATTTCCAAATAAAAAAAAAATATCTAGAAATATCGTCTTTGGTAACAAAATAAAGGGCTTTACTAGTACATTCGAAACATGAAAAAATATATATGTATCAATATAATTATATATGAGCAGCTTAGGATACCTATTTTCACGTTTCGTTGTGCCCTCATATCTCCAAAATCACATTTTAGCAAATTAGATGTGTATCAAAGCTTATACTGCGAGTGTTATAGGATATAAGACGTCATGTTAAACATGACATGGCGGACTTTATAACTTATAATAACTTCGCTACGGAAAAAATGTGTGATCGAACGAACTTGCCTGAAGAGAACTTCCGATCTCAATGACGTCGAAAAGATTTCGAAAATTTTCACATATTTTTTAGTGTTAGAAATCTTTTTTACGGCGGGTTTTCGTTTTTGAAATCATATTTTATTAAAAGAAACCAAAAAAGATAACTAAGTAAAAAAATTGTCTGCAATTATCCTATACGCGGTGACTGCATATTATATTCATTCAATGTTATTTTGCCATGTATGTAACTGTTTGTCATGTACATGTATAGTGTCAAGGTAACAACAACGTTCAATGGTAATTTTATTACATTGTTTCTTGCTAAGGTTTATGATGGAAAATTATAGTACAAGAGCTGTTACCATTTTTTGTGATAGTTAGCAGATTTTATGTATGAAGATGCTTTGTCATGGGAGCTCCAATGTTAAAGACGCGGATTGATGACAACATATACCAAATGCAAGCAAGCCAAGTTTTTTTATCGTTGATTTTTTACCGGTCTTTCGATTTTGTGTGTTAAATGAAAGGGCACTTACGTTAGCACATTAGCACATTTCAAAATATTAATTTTTGTGGTGGGTTGAGTTGGTAATACGCGTTTGGGATGACTCAAGAATGGAATAAGACACGCTGGTGCGAAGATGGAATATATAAATTAAAATATATATACACACATATATTTTCTATTTTAAATATTTTACATTTTCTCAGGTTCGTATTCCCGTTTCGCTAAAGCAAAATGTGCCAAAATCATTTTGCGAGCAAAAATGCGCCGTGACGTAAGGACGTAGGTTTTTTTTTCAATCTTGCTAAATTTCAGGCGTCTCAAAAATTATTCTAGGATATCATCATTCTCGTCATTATAAACATTTACTATGAAACCAACTATGAAATTTGGAAGAAAAACACCAGCTCTTCCATATAGTCAAATGTCATTCAATCACGACGAAATGTATGAAACAGCAGGTCTTTCCGCGATTTTCAGGATTTAAAAAAACCTTTGTGTTTTGGATTGAGATGTGTTCATAATTATGTGTTCAATGTAATTCTAGAACTATCTGTCCCTCGTCTAACCATTAAATAAGCCGAGGTATTTACAAGCTTTTTATTAATTTGCAAAGTAAACGGACAGCGCAACATTTTCACTATGCAACGGATAATTTCCAATATTGTAATGCTATCACGTAACAAATTGCAATGAAGCATTGCAAGCTCCCGGCTATTGCTTCCTCGGCAATCAATTTACATAATGATAAACTGCTGGATATTGCGGAAGTTGATATTGATGGATTCAAGAGCCTCCGTCTATTACATACAAACGTATTCTCCTGTTTCCTCCCAGAATTATTGAAAATTACATATTTAAAACTTGTGACTTTTAAAGTTCCCGATTTGAACACAAAATTTGATGTTTGTTATCAGGACTTAACCACGCTAAAACTACGTCGAGGTAAATAAATAAACTAGTTTTAGCGTGGTAAGGCCTGAATTTTTTTTTTACATTTTTTTTTTAAACTTGACAAAATGTAAGGTACGTATTGAAATTTAAAAAAAATTAATATCTAACGGCGAAATGTCTAAAATCTAAACGTTAAATGTTTTAAAATCCAAAACTTCATAATGTCAAAAAAAATATTGGTCAAATTAATATAATAATATTTATAGAATAATTTATTCTAAAGACCTTCGATAATAGCACCTGAGTAATCCAACTGTTTATTTTGTTTAGTTAGTAGCTTTAAATTTAAAAGCCGACTTCATCAGAACCAATCATATTTTACTAGAGATACGATTTTAGCGCAGTTAAAATGGCATGAAACTTGTTCTTTCGGACAGATTTAATTATTGCTATCTCTTTTACTCTCTAAATTTTCGCATCTTCTTTCGCACTCTTTGGCGGCTGTAAACAGGGACCCTATTCCTGTGCGCTCGAGATTATCTCGGCCACTCTCACTCCCATTAAATTCTACATTAGAGAGACAGTGATCGAGATAATCTCGAGCGCAAAGGAATGCAGTCCCAGAATGCAGCCGAGCCGAATTCTGAGCGCCATTTTGATCTTTATTGAAACTTAACTATCATAATCGAATTATCTTGGCGCCTGGCAATACTTTCTGAATGGAAATGCTTGATGAAATTACCAAAATTTGCTATATGTATGCCCGTGATATTTGAGGAGTTCCTCAATTCCTCAAAGATCCCATTATCAGTACTGGATTTTGATCAAAATCGTCCTATCTGGAGGCATCTCCTTTCCAATACAAAAAGATTTTTCTAAATCGGTTTAATAAATGACGATTGAAAAAAAAAAACGATTTGAGAATCTCTTTTTATGGAAATCGGTTCGAAAGGCACTTGCCGGTAAATAAAACCTTTTAATTATAAAATGAATGGTAATACAGAAAAAGCATAATCAAGCAAAGTTTAACATTCAATGTTATAAAAAGAGTCTAATTTTTAAAACCGTAAGAAACGATTTATTTCGTAAGAAATCGGTATAAAACGAGAGGAATTTTTCTACTGGCTGTTACACGAGACTTTGTTCGCGTGGCCCTACAAAAAGAAGTAGTGTCCGTCTATATCTATGCAACAATTCAGCTTGATCCGTTCTGCCGTTTAGTCACAGAAGAGGAAATTTTTTTACTTTACTTCTATCTTCTGTGCGTTTAGTCGTGAAAACGCGACACCCAGAGGGAGAGACAGAGTTATATTCGAATTTATAATATTTGCTTGAAAATGCCTTGAATTGCTCATAAAAATATTAGCCCAGTTTGATAGGCAAGGTCTCTCTTATCAGTTCTTTACTGATATGTATGCTAGGTCGAGTAAAGTGTAAGCTTCAATTATCAACTCTAAAATAAGGTAATGTTTTAAATTTGCTGTTACCTGCTGATACCCTTCGACCAAAGTTAAATTAAAGGACGGCCCTAACCACACAAATTCCTTAAAAATAACAAGTCAAAACAATAGAACTTATGCTTCATTACGTAATTAAGAGTATGTACATTTGTCACAAAAAAAAGAGATAGCGAATATGATATCGAGGCATATTTTTGCGGATATATGGATCTGATGAAAAAGAATGAGCTATATATTATTATATATAGCTATATATTTTTTGTGTTATAAATTAGGAACGTAACATTTTAGGAATTTTCCACCAGTATCTGTTATCTGTATGAAAAGTGGCACACCGAACAATCGCCGATGCCTTATCGTAATGCATTTCACCTATGGCCAGATAATATGCAGGTCGCTTATGATATCGCTTCGCAGCCTTTTGTCTATGCTTTTATGTGCCAAGGTTGCGTTCCGATTCTGACGATATTCTATCTTAGTTTAGTAGATGATGTCAGCGATATTAGTAGATCAAGGTATCGAGGAATTGGAACTAAGTGAAACATATTTAATTACTTTCAATAATTGCTACGAATTAATGTGCTGAACTAAATTGGCAGGTCACACTAATATTATAAATGCGAAAGTTTGTGTATAAGTATGTAAGTGTTTGTTCCCGTTCAAATCTGTAACGGCTGGATGGATTTGGATGAAATTTGGTATGGAGGTAGCTTATTCACTTGATTAACAAATCCCGAAAAATCGTTCCTCTAGAACAGCTGTTGAAACCGCGGGGCGCAGCTAGTGATCTATATTTAGAGCATTATAAGTCTGGATTGCAAGGCTGACACAAATAAATAGAGAAATTAAGTAGTAAAGTTATGTTTACAAGACCTAAATTTTAATTTTAGATGCGTAAACATTACCATTCAAAATAAAACGGCTCTGTACGGAAGCATGTCGCATATGCGGGTTACATAATTTGATTGACAAGTATAATAAATCAATCAGCTACGCCTATACAAGAGCCAAAATCAATCAGTCACGCCATCCACCTCTAATAGAAAACAACAATATAATGTTTAATGCAAATAGACAAGTAGTGTATGTACGCCTACGAGCCGGCGTTTTTGACACCTGCAGGGATAGCATGTGCACCGCGATAAAATCTTCTATAGTCTTCATGACTTCAAAAATGAGACAAACGTATACATAATCGTAATTGTGTCCTGTTCTTGCATAACAAAGCGATTTTTTTCGCGGTTCGCATGCTAGCCCTGCTGATATACTTACTCGTAGAAGACTCGAGATGAATAAAGGACCGTCCACAAACTTTTTTTTTTCGTAGACGAGCGGGACTTCTTCACGAGAAACCCGATTGGTTTGGGTGCAGCCGGGTTAAGTGTGATTATACCTACTAACCCCCCCCCCCTGTGGCTTGCCTTGGTGCTTGTCTGCACGCACCAGAGCCTTCAGCCCTTCCCAGGACAGCTACGAGCTGACCTAAGTTCCTCTCCCTACGACAACGATTGTCGTCCTGCCAGGGCTTGTTAGCCCCCATTATACCTAAGACCCCTAAGACCCTCGTTAGCCCCCACCTCTAACCAACCCCAAGCCCAGAGGTCCCCTTTTAGTAGGCTCTTAGACACGATACCAAACCCTTATTGTATTTGAGTATAGTATTATTTGATTGTACTATTTGATTTTGATTTTTGACATGATTTTTATTTTACTATTTTCTGACTGATTTGTAAGTATGTTTGACGTAGATATATAAGTAGTTGACACAGGGATAGGTAATTTTAATTTTATTTTATTTTATTGTTCTAGTTTTACATTTTTATGGGTCTGTGGTTGCCTGAAATAAATGAATTTAATAATAATAATAATAGTGTCCCGGTCGCCAAGGACTTAACAGTTTGTTCCAGCAGCCACTCTTAAGAGCCAGTTCAATCTAGGCTAGAAAGAATCCATACTGTGTGTTTACCATTCTCGACGAAACCGTGGGTTTATGGTCAAATTCCTTTCCTGTCAAAGAAAATATAAAAGAAGAAATTGGCCTGATACCCACTGCTCAGCTTGATGCAGTTGACCATTTTAGTTTAGCAGTGGGGAAGAAGCAGAATATGGCTTTATAAAACAGGATAAATTTATTTCGAGAAATTACGCGAAAACTAGATGAATCATGATTAAACCCGAGACTCGGCTAGTTATTCTTATGGTTGAACAGAACACCTAAAATACCACTACAGTGGTATCAAAGCAGAACACAATGAAGGCAATTCTGTAAGCTCCAATCTTGGAACTTAATTAGGAGCACTCGGCGTGAAATGAAGATGCTTCCAAATATACATCAGTTACTGGGCTTCACAAGATTATCCCTATGATTGCTTCATTTACATACATTCAAGGCAGGTTTTTCGTTTTGCTTTGTTGCCTTAGTTTCGGTTCCAGAGCTGAGGTAACATAAAAGGTACTGTTTCGTCCGTGCGTCCAGCGCATTGGGCTCCTAGAATAGTTTTAAACATATACGTGTCTTTTACTCATTTAATTTTAGCTACGAACTGTACCAATATGTTGCGTACATACATACTGGAAGTACTCGACGTTCGGTAAGACGATGGACTTATTCATATGGGTATGGACTTCAATTGAAAATAGCAAAACTGAAATCGCGAAAAAATAACAGTGGCTATACATGACCTGACCTGACATGGGGTGAAAGAGTTGGCTATATATGAGTTTCTGGGGAGCGAAAGGGAGAAGCTATAACCTTAATAGTTTGTTTCTTTTGCTCCCGTGAAAGTCAAGTCTAGCTGTCCCTTTCGCTCGATGTCAGGTCAGGTAATGTAGCGAGGCCTTGACACCTGTTCCATACATTTCGACGAGGTTGCTTGACGTTTTCCTATAGAGAAGCTGATTTCCTTCCTCGCGATTTCATTTAAGCGAGAGAAAAATAAAACGAAAAAGAAAAAAAACAACTAAAACCCAGACTCAGACCAAGTTTTTTAATTCACCATTCAAACATCTGCCTGGCCGGGAATCGAATACGGGACCTCCTACCCTCCTTGTAAAGCAGTCGCTACGTACTAAGCCAAGGGGGTCGTCAATCATTAGCTCGTTTCTGCCCCATGCAGGCCACATGCTGTCCTACCTAACCCCAAGCTCCCACTGTTCTTGGCCAAGTCTTTTTAGTGTAATTTATTTATTTAAAGAAACACCAACAGTATACATATTAATTATTAACTATGGGGTAACACTTATTAAGTCTGATACGGTTCTGATATGTATACCAATGACAGGTGTTTACAACATTCACCGTTAAAAAAGAGTAATGTATTTATTATCCTTCTGTAATTATTTCCAAACTGAAAAAAAATAACGCGTAAGAAATATAATAATTGCATTAATCGAGCCCGATCTATTTATAAGAGGAAACTGCTGATAGGAGAGGAAGTAGAACATGCATAGACTTGGTTATCAATTACAAAATATAGCTGGGAATACTACCTAATGAATGTGGCGTAACGTTTTTTGAAGTTATCCGATTGCATTAAAATTATTGCGATTTTTGTTTTACGGTGTTAGTTACTCAAATCACAAAACAGTCATCGATCTGCAGTTTTGCAAGCGTGAAAATCAGTTTCAGTCAGATAAAATGATGGGATTGAGAATGACAAGCCAATCCACCGTCATAGAAAAACAGATCAGATTCTGGTGGGCCGATCCCGGCGGCACTGCAATGCCGGGCCGACCCGTGACGGGAGTGGAGCGAGCCCCGAACATCCCGTCGAATTAAAAAAATCAGTTTAATATACTGGTCCCTCAATGAGGGAACTTTCAGATATTAAGCTGAAAAGAACAGATACTACACTTTGATCTTAGCCAAAAGGCCGAGAAGCGATGACGAACCAACCGACACCGAAAACACTCATTTATTCGCGGAGAATCTCGTCACCGCGATTCAGCCGGCGCGCGTAGCCACCTAGTTTATTTTTTAGGAACGAATCGTGAGACTGTTGACGGCACAGATCCGTGTGAAGTATTAACCACAGAGTATATAATAGTAGGTACTGCAAGTATAGCAGACGTTGAACTGATGATGATAGCTACTACAGTGACGATACTACATAAATAAGTGATGTTGATAGTTACTACAGTGACGATACTATATAAATAAGTACTTTATCGTTGTTGTTTTTAGTATTTTAAAATATAAGCACGTTATAAGAAAACATATAATGTAAAAAAAAACATATGTCAACACATACACGAGATGACGGATGAGAGACGAATGAAAAGGCGCATACGCGGACAAAATATAACAGGCACGGGTGAATGCTGCTTTAAAAAATAAAGCTGTAACTATTCAAAACGTTTTCCACCAACTGCTTGAAATGTAATGTCAAACGGCACGTATTAAAAAAATATGATAATATAATGATGATGTGAATATTATATTATTATGTTAGACCAAGAGTCAGAATCGTACTCCCCACACATTTCCGACTATGCCATTGTAGTGCTATAGAATGTAAGCTTTAGAATCACAAAGAATGGGTCTATTGGAATGTGGGTGTGCCTATTCATCATAAGACAATGCGGTAATTTACGTCCGAGTCATTAATAACATGTGGCCTAGTTTGGATGAATACGGAAGACTAAATCCAAACAAATGTTAAAAATGTTTTTTTTTTTTATTAAACATGGACGTCGATTATGCTATACTATTTTCTGAACTAAATTTAACAGCTATAAAATTATTGCGATTTTCTCACATATTAAAATGAAAAAGAGAAGCAGGTAATTTTGATCCCGTCAGATTGATTTAGTTTATTGAGTGATACAACAGAATCCTAGTATAAGCCCGTCAATGGCCCGTAAGGTGAGATTGTTAGGTTCAGCTGCAGACGTTGCGAGATAGGTACATAGATAAACTCTTTATTGTTCACACCAGATTGTACAATATACATTACATTACATTATCAGCCAGAAGACGTCCACTGCTGAACATAGGCCTCCCCCTTAGACCGCCACACCGACCGACAATGTGCCACTTGCATCCACCGGTTGCCCGCGACTTTCACAATGTCGTCAGTACAACTAAGGAACGGCGACGGAATGTGTTGGTATATTTATGTATGTAATATTTGGAACACAAAATGTTCTATATATAATCATCACCTGTCCCGGTATATATATCTCTCCTTGTCCCTTAATAACCGATCCGACAGCTACCGGCAAAAAAGGAAGCCTACAGGAAGTATTCAGTATTGGGTACAGGCGCCGGTTACCAAAGGCACACAATCATATACCGACCTCGCCGGCGTTGTCGAAGAATCCCAAGATATGTCAGAAGATCGATTAGATTCTCTCCAAATACAAAAAAAAAATACAAACAGATAATAACCATACCGTAGGGCCCCAGGGCACGTACCCCTTCTGGGGTGCCAGGGCAAGTCTGATGTCCTTTTCCCGGGTGATAGCCCAAGCCGAGATTCGTACCGCAGCGGAGCCCTTGCACTAGTCACCTTCGCGCCGTAAAAATAGTTTTAGGGCTCAACGCCTTTCGCGTCCGGTAAAGCTGTAGAGGCCAACAGCATAGTCATTTAAAAACCCTAACTTTACCGTCAACTCGTACCGTACAGATGTCGCGTGAAGTCGCGTCGATAAGATTCTACAGTGTATTCCGGTGAATACACTTCACATGTCACTTGACGCGAAATACACTGTAAAATTTTAACGACGAGACTTCACGCGACATCTGTACGAAACGAGTTGTCTTTATAGACATGAGAGCAAATTCCCAACCTAATCCCGTAGCCGAGATACTATTTTTGATCATACCGTAACCTTATATCGGGTAACGTAAGGTAAAATTTTACAATTATCTTTTCAAATTCGTCCAAATCCGAGTACATAATAGACGGTATAGGCCTACGTAGCGCATAGTGCGCTGCGTACGTGGTAAGCACTGTTTACGCAAAGCCTGGCAGCACGCCAATATGCATTGGACCCGGACAAGATAAGATAATAATACGCGGCAGCTTGACATGCTATGCTAGACGCAAAAATAAACTGTTGCTATTTATTAATTGTTTACTATCAGCTTTACTATTATAGTAGCATTGAGTTTGTTGGGCCGTGGCGTTATTGGTATGGTGTATTAGATAGGTATGAATGTGATGTTATTTTTTAGCTCTGACTAAATTTTACCGACTCAAAAAAGAGAAGGGTCACTTTTCTACGCGTGTTATAATTTTTGGAACATTTTGATAATGGCTTTGAAGAAGAAGGGTTTCAACCTGTATATAAACGAATTTTGATATTTTTGGTAGGTGTTTTAAATAAGTAAAGTCGGTTCTCACTATAGTTTTATGGTATATTTAATTAATTTTGGCAGCCCAATTTTTTTAAAATCAATATCGTACATTAAAATTAGGGTGGAGACTTTCAATCAAAAAATTACTCACTATAACAACGCAATAAATAACATTGGAAGGACAACCGCTAGTCTTTAATAAAAATGACCCTGACCCGATCCTACTATACAGCATTACGGTTTCAGAAATGAAAGTAGCAGAGGGGGACCACATTGAATACAAAGAGGGTCAGCAAACGACGCAAATCGGCGAGGGGTCTGTCAATGCCAGCATACAAAATTAGGTAATCATGTGCTGAGCTTAGAGTAACCTTGAACACTTTTATTGTAATCAGATGATAGAGAACATATGTTTTGGCCTTATTTTCGCACGTGACAATTTTCTTAAGCGAGAACTTGACTTAACATAACAGATTAAGTATAAGCATAATATAAGTTAATTTAAATTACTTGTAGGTCTTTAGTTGAACAAGAACCGTCTTTTAGCTGACAGAATATTAACGTCTTTTAAAGTCTGACAAATAGATAACAATACAGACAATAGATAATTGATTTTATTTGTTGGAGAAATTTTTGGCACACAATGCGCCTCGCGTATACCGTGTGAGGAGACGCGGAAAGCGCAACGAGTACGAATCAAAAAACAACAATTTAAGACAGCGGTCCTAAGTGATCTCCTGGCGACACGCCACACGGCGCTTGGCGAATCCTGACAGTAGCTACCTTGTTAATATACTCTATATCGCACAACATTCCTGAAATAATACAAAACTCATTATGACGGTATTTTCGTTACGCTTGCCAAGTTTAGTACCGCGATAATACGTATAAAATCTATTGTCACTCGTTACTGTGGTACCGGGGCCTTCACATTACTGAAAGCTTGAGATAGGTCTCCATATTATATTTTGAATCTATACATGTTCGGTTAGTAAGTATCAACGGATTTGGTAATAGTTAAGACTTTTTCGTTAATAAAAAAAAAAAGTATTGTAAGTACTATTTATACGTGTTTAATGATCTACGACAGAAATAGCTTATGACAGAGCCCATTTATATTATGGTTAATGTTTAAATGGATTGCTATCAAAAAAAAAACTCTTCCGGCACTGGAAGGCCAGCTATAGAAGTAGATTGAAATGTCACGCCCCTCACATGGCTATACGAGTAAGGACGAGTAAGGAAAATAAATCAAACAGAAAATTATATTAGTTTCCTTTGGAAAACCAAGCCTAGTGACTGATATATAAAATAGGTCAACATCAAAACGTAAAAAATTCATAGATGATTATCATAGTTTTAGTCATTGGTCTATACATTATAATTTATAGGCTCAGAACTATGTAGGGTGTGGCGCTTAAAGTATTTGTTGTAATACCCCTATGAGTTCACAGACACAAACAGTTAGCAAAAAAAAAACTAACTACTGACGACTGACTGACTACAAACTAATGACATCCAAATTGGACAGTATAAATAGCACAAAACAAGACCATATAAATAGCAGGCGACATAGCAAAGATAGAATGATGACTGCATGGCACTTGCAACGACTATAAATGGCAAGTCTCGGGCCGAACAGTTAATACTGCGCTGTAGTGGGCTTTATCTGGTATCTTGATTCTAGATTGAATGTAAGCGCCTATATACGTGGTATTAAAATTTATATAGCTGTATTAGCCATATAAAATTTGTGATAGACGGAATACTGCGCTGTAGTGGGCTTTATCTGGTATCTTGATTCTAGATTGAATGTAAGCGCCTATATACACAGTATTAAAATTTATATAGCTGTATTAGCCATCTAAAATTTGTGATAGACAGTAACTGCTTATCAAATTTTGTCAAGATCCGTTCAGCCGTTTAGCCGTGATAACGCGACAAACATCCAGACAGAGAGACAGATCCATTTTTGTGTATTTTTTGACGTCTTTTATGGACTGACTGTGTTATAATGTTGGGAGTTCTGAATCGCGCAAGCGAAGTTTTTTCCTCCAGACGAACATATTCATTTTTATACCTAGAAGCTTTATTGGTCCTGTTACGACTGCGGCGATATTCCTCTAAATTATATATTACATATATATTAGTTAGGATTATATATGTATTAGCCATATCAGATATTATTTCAACTAAAGGTCGAAGCTGTCCCCGTTACCGAAGCCTACATTGATGACATTGCCAGCGGTACCAATTTGTACCAGTCCACTGGAACAGTAATTTTTCCAATATGTGTGTCGCTCTCACACTTTCGCTTTTGTAGTATCGGTGAGGGTTGTTATAGAGGTGTAGAAGCATTTATATCTAGTTTATATATATGTATATAAGTATATTTAAAGAAGAGGAATAATAACTATTATTAGCATCAATATCGTCGAGGAAACTTCTATGACCTAGTTCAACCTGGTTGTAAACAATGGCGTTATAAACGTTTTCCTCTGTTCATGTCTCGTCGAGGTTCGTTAACCGGCCTTCGATTTGTCAGTACAATGTTTTCTTGCCGAAATTAGATTACTATTTCAGAAATTGGGACGATGAAAACTTCGCAGCTGGAATCACTGGAGATGTCGGAAAGTGCTTTCCAATAATTGGCCACTGGCTAGTCTATTCCAAATAGAAAAAGGTTAACAAGGTTCCTTTCTCTTTTAGTTTTCCTCGATTTCTCTGGCTTTCAAAGTATATCTGAGCGAAAATTATTGTTGCTCCGTTTTGACATCTACTCTGGTCACGAAAAAAAAAAAAAAAACACATTTACAATATTAGTAAGGACTAGCGACCCGCCCCGGTTTCGTACGGATGTTATTTAGAAATATTGTAAATATAGACCTTCTGTGAGAAATTATCTAACTGATGGTGGAAACCTCATCAAAATTTGTTGCGTTGTTTAGGAGGAGTTAGCGGGTATACAGATAGACAGACGCGGAAATCGACTTTATTTTACACTATGTAGAGACAGGAAGCCACATAAAAAAATATAATTCAACACTCTTGAAATTCAACATTTTGCGATATTACCAAATTAACATTGTGAAAATTCAAAACTACGTAGCTGGCTATGAAAATTAGTTATGATAGTAGCCATACCATACTTATATTATGAGACTTCATCTTATTGGGCATTCAACATTTTGGGAAGACGACATAACCAAACAGAAGGAAAACAAGACTGGTAGACAGGTACGAGTACTTCGTAGAAGTCGACTAATAATGACCGAGATACACGAGGCTAGTTTTTCAAATCTAGGATAGCAAACTAGAACTTCGGTATACTATCCTGGCGTAATGTCCTGGCTTGGCACATGCTTGTGCTACTAGCTCAAATATTATATAGAACTAACTTTCACACTAGCTTACTTGCCTATAAATTAAGCTAAGTAGTTCTGTTTAACGGAAGCCAGAAGAATTAGTTTGCTAGCTTACTATCCTGGCTTCAAAAACTAGCCTCGTGCTCGTGTCACGCGGGCATTATCATTTTACTTTGATTACTTACTTGTATTATAGAAACTATAGATTAAAACGTTGACGGATTGGTGGCCGCGTACCGGTAAACGAGGCATTAGTCGCCCTCCAGCTCATTGGGATGACGATATTGTGAAAATCGCGGTCCGAATCTGGACATGATTGGCACAGAACCGGGATGAGTGGCATACAAGAAGGGAGGCCTATGCTCAGCAGTGGGCGATTACGGGCTGAAAGTGATGATTATGATGATGATTATAGAAACCAATCTACAGAAAATCGCGGAGTAGTTTTGAAAATATTGAGTCATACTGCAGAAATTTTATCAAGCGATGAATACACTGTGGGCTATGATGAAAGAATGCCTAGGGTTTATCTATAGAAGAAGTTATAAATAGTTTAGAAAGTAAACGCGCATTGCAGCCCGATTGCAGTCACGACTCTAACCGCAAATGCTGGTTCCCAAGCGTGAGATAAAGCCGTAATGTAAATCATGACATTCTTGTTTAGATAGATAGATTATATTATTGTAATTGGTTTTAGTATTCATTGCATTGCGAGTTGTGACTGTTTGAATTAAAACGTTTTGATTAAGATCTGAGCTGATTAATTGATCCCGATTACTTTATCGATTGTGCGGTAAAAACAATTTCCAATAGATAAATTTAAAGGACTTTACTTATAAGCGTTGCTTTAAGTTCATCAATGCTTAAAATGCTCTGTCTTATTTAATTGTACAAGCCCGTGAGAATCGTGGTAATTGTCTTCAATCCCTAGGTCTTACGTTAATTGGTTTTAAATTAATGCGTCAAATGTTTTAAGAGTTACATGCAAAACAACAACGTTAGGAAGTTAGGATAAATTCGTCTCGATTACTGAATATAATATTAGTAGTGGTTCTGCGAAAAGTGACCTCGCGAGCACAAACTTTTTTGCAGAACCTCAATTCTACAATTTCTTCGTTTTTTTTTGTCGTCTATGATTTGTGATTGGTGTGGTATTTCATCAAAAATGGAGGAATTTTGCTGTGGCGCCATTTACCGTTCAATTTTGATAATATTTGCCAAACTAATTCTAAACTAGTTTCATCACAATTAGTTTAAAAATACGACCTGTAATGCCAATCCCAATATACGGATGGACGAAAGCAAATTTTGTTAGCAATTAAAGCAGAGACTTCGTTTGCATCGTTCGGTTCGCTCACTTGGTCAATAATCACAGGAATATCACAGGCTAATTCATATCAAAGAAAGAGATACTGAAATAATATATCTGGTGAATTTGATGAAAATTTAAGTGTTCTTTTAAATGCAATAATTCAATGTCGAGACTAGCTAATCGCTCTCTAGATGGTAAGGTCACGCTTGCCTGTACCAGTTCAATACCTCCAACTGGCGTCCCCACCCTCGAGATCTCCTCCTGGCTTGCCCAGAGGAAGAGCAAGAAGAGGTAACAGGCGGCATATGAAGACGAGGCCCTAAAGAAAAGAGTACCACAAAGACAAGATGTGGCCACCATAACCATATCGGACCATATGAGAGCAGTGTTCCCCCAGCGTCCTGCATCGGCAAGGAGGGATCCCCTCGAATCCGATCCCGTACCTCCGCTACACAGCGAGGAGGAAGAACCCGTGATTGATTGATTGACAAGAATTACAAAGTTCAACACCCTGCGCGGCTATGCACTGCTCTCGACACCCTAAAATTGTTATTATGATTTTATGCCCAGTAATTTCGTTGGAGTCATTGCCTTTTAATCCGGAACACAGTAATATTTGCGCTCTAATCTGCCGGTTGAATAACTGGCAAAGGTGAGGAACTTCTACAAGCGAACTCGGCAAAAGAGTCATTACCATTAAAACAATTTTTTGGACTTTAGTTTGAGATTTGAGCCAAGCACATGACAGATGATTTTAGGCAGTCTAGAAGCTGCGCTTGTACCAAAGCAAGATTTAAAAAATATATATACATTGTCATGGCCAATTTCATAGTCTAGACCATCCTCTACAAGTTGTTTTCAGGAAGCATGAATTAGACAATGAATATGCTCCTGTTTTGGAAGTACTCGTATTGTTGCCAGAACTAACAATATCTTTTAGACTAAATTGCTTGTTAGTCTTGAGCCTTTAGAATCGATGCCTGGAAGATTCCTAAGCAATTGTATTTCTGTATTTCTGTTTTCTGTATTTCGCAATTCCTTCTAACGTTACTAATTTATTCGTATGTCCTCCAAAACGATGTCGTTTTTACAAAGATACTGTTGAGGATTCTTAAAGTGCAATAAGACATGTCGGGAACAAACTTCAGTAAGTATTATGTACTTATACTATTACTAGTTGTTTTGTTACCTGCGACTTCGTTCGCGTGGACATAAAAAAAAAATATCCTATGTCCATCTTTGTGATATACAGTAATAAACTCCTTACACAATTTTATCAATATCTGTTCAGCCGTGATAACGCGACAAACATCCAGATAGAGAGACATAGTTAGTTCCTATAGCTCGCTAGATGGTGCTAGTTGGTAATTTTTTGACGTTTTGTACAGACTGACAGTTGTAATGTAGGGAGTTCTGAATTCATTGAACGTGTTCATTTTCATACCTCGAACCTTTATTGGTCCTGATAGGACCGCGGCTATATTCCTCTGAAGTATAATATTAGTTAGGATTTATTCTGTGGCGTGGATAAAATGTACCAGGACATAATATAATTCTTAATAGACAATAGTTTATTTGTAGCAAAAAAACATAGAAAAATAAATTAAAAAGTGAAAAATAAACAAAAAATACACAGAGTTTTTTGCCACAAACCAGCCCCAACTCAGCAAGATGCTGGTTGTAGCCAACCAGCGCTGGTCTTCCGTTGGGACCGGCAGGTGACGTCACGCACGAGAAAACACGAAAAAACTAAATAAACACCCGCATCTTCAGTGATTTTTGATACAGTTCTGTAAGATATAATATTAGTTAATCAAGACAGTTTTGTAGTTTCATTTTCAAGTAAAAAAATATTGATTGTTAAGTAATTAAAGTAAATAAATTACACAAATATTTGACCCGTCTGTTATCATTTGTGATATAAATAGAAATTATTAACCTAATGATAACAACTAACAAGTGTACAGTGTTCACGTGGAAGGTCCTCTAGTTTGTTGTCAAACAAAAGAATTTATTGTTGTGATGTCAACTGAATAATGTAAGTATTGTGTACGAAGATATAATTATAAGGGATACCTAGCGACGCACGCTGGAATAGTTTGATAAACGTGGTACGTATAAGCTTTTATCTGTTAGGGAATGTGGTAATATGCCAGTTATAGACTTTTATCAGTAAGGAAGTTAATGTGGTATTGTGCATATCAGTGACAGGCAGGGATAGCTTCGTATTAATAGTGTGTTTGAACTGATGGCATCACAATCGTCATTATTTGGCGGCTGCAAGGCCTGAATGTGATCACGCCACCGGCGGTTTTATACCCTATTTTATTTATAAAATTTGTGCTACGATGGTCTGGGATGGGAGCACGCTGACCTAGGATTTACTTGTTTACTTTGGATTTGAAGATATCGTACTTTTCGGGGAACACAGCATGCATATAAAAATGAGGGAATGAAGCGCGTTGTGGTACCGCGGCTACAGTGGTATGAGCTGCTGCAGTACCCGCTTCATCAGCCACATTTTAAGATTTTTCCGTTATTCTACGGGAATATCTGCCCAGGGTAATATTATTTTTCATGACAATTTTTATTCAATTAAAATTTTAAGGTTTATTAACCTCTATAATAGAGGCTAATATGAACTAATAGCAATCTAGTAATAAGTAGTAATAGTAATATCATTAGCTATCTATTCTCTAAAATCTCCTAAATGTGATACTGCACTTTGGCGCTTGGATTGTGTTGAGAAAATATTAAAACCCTAGTAGTACATTATGATTCTATTACAAAGAACGAAGCTTCTAATGATTGCAATGCGCATTATAATTGACTAGAGAGCCATTCCTACTTTGTAGTGAAATCCTTGTAATGTGTATGAGCCATGACCTACGTTATATGATCAAGGTTAATGGGTAGGTCAGGATGCCAAGCCCTGCAATTACTATGCTCCATTGGCGATATGCCATTTAAAACTGGAATCTATTGCAGGCTTCCTAGATGCGTAGCAATATTAAGAACTGGAACGAGAACTTCTAGAAAAGTCTTCCATAAAATGAGCAGCTGCTCATTTTATGGAAGACTTTTCTAGAAGTTGTGCTCATTTTATGGAAGACTTTTCTAGAAGTTCTCGTTCCAGTTTTTAATATTGCTACGTTAAATTACTAAGTTAAATTAAAATACCTATGTAAATTAACATACACCACGTGGATGTCTTTGAATAACACGTTATACACAATGCGGCCCAACGCTACTATCAGCGAGGTCTGCCTTTTATCAGCCATTCCTGAAAAGACTAAAATTTACTATTAAATTAATTATATTCATGTGCTGTAAATAATCAGGGCTCAACTCTGCATATAAATAGTTAATAATATAACAATGCCAACTGCGAGATCGTGATTTTGTATCGCCCGGTACGTCTATCCTGTCGTAAATGTGCCTCCCTATAGAGAACAACATTTCGTAATGCCGCTCCCTAAATACTATTGCGATATTGCCAAGTTTTATACCGACACAAATATAACCATTGCGCTTTAGCTTTAAGGTTTAAATTTGTTACGCTGCAAACGGTAGGATATGCAGTTCTTATCGTAATTTAGAGTGTACCTACCTATCTACTTCCTATATATGACAGCGGTTTGTTTACAAACACTTCCAATTTTGAGACCTTGTGCCATTGTTGCAATGAACTTTGTATAGGTAATTTAGATTCATGTACTTGTAATTAGCAACGAGTACAAAAAGAAGCCACGAAAGCAATAAAAACAACAACAAACTCTTTGCATTGCTAGCCAGACATTCGAATGATTCTCATAATAACAAAATGAAAAACAAATTCATATAAACAGATCAGTTTACTAAATCTTACTAAAAATCTTCCACGC
Organism: Apocheima hispidaria; assembly: GCA_947579745.1. Taxonomy (NCBI): domain Eukaryota; kingdom Metazoa; phylum Arthropoda; class Insecta; order Lepidoptera; family Geometridae; genus Apocheima; species Apocheima hispidaria. The sequence goes on from OX388157.1 coordinate 13,781,046, forward strand.
TCTAGAGTATGATGGGAGCGGACAATGTTCATCGCTACGTTAACAATGAACCTTCTAACCTTTTTCGCATAAAGTTTTAGGAATTCTCATAAAATAGGATTACTGATGCGAATATTAAATAGATAAGCAGACAAACATGCATCGACGTCACATGCATGGTGAATCATAGAACCGAAGGCAGAGATGAGTCGGGCACTTGCCGCGGTTTTGTATAGCAACAGAGTTGTCGACAATGTTAGATGTTTTTTAGATCTATGATTAACTTTCATCGATGGATTAAATTAGGGTGGTCTCATTAGATTCAGTTTTACCATTACATCGAAATCTGGTAAAAAAATATATGTTTTAATTATGTAAAGACTGTGACTGAATATGAGAGTACTAAACGGCTAATCCACATATAAAAAACAAACTATAAAATAAATAACTTGTTAAGAGCATGTCGGGCCATGCTTAGTAGGGACTAAGCAGGCTTCCGTAGGTGCGTAGGACGTTTGAAGTATTTATCCGTTTTTACCGCATATCTCAAAAAGTCATTATCAGATGTTACCCGAAATAATTTTAAAAGAAAAGTTTTACTAAGATCTATCAACAAGGAACATTACAAGTTTCTGAGAAGCATAGTTTAGAAATGGCAGGGGGACACACAAATTGTAAGAAACTTTGTCGGCCCATATTTTGCAAGCGGTACATCTGATAAAAAATATTGTAAAAGACCTATTCAATGATACCCCACATGTGGGGGATAGCGAAAAAAATTTTTTGTATCCCCAATTTACATGTATGACACCCCATAAAAATAAAATTATGTTATTTTTTATTATTTGCAAATTGTTACATTTAAAATTTAAAAGATCTATTCAACAATGGAACTTCGAAAAATAGTTCTTATTTTTCACCTATTTTTCTTTACTTTTCCTTTTTTCGAAAGTCTTTATCATGAGCGGTATCTGTGCCTTGATTCCTAGAAAAGGGCTTGTTTTTGTAAATACAGGGTGTTACTGAAAGGTGGAACAATATTGTAAGGTATGTATGTACTCATCATTATGAACAACTTTTACTTTGGGATCAATCCCGAAATCCATACATTGTTCCATACATTTTGTCGAGTGTCATTGCTATTTTTCTATGGAACAGATCTTTTTTGTTTCGCGATTTCAGAGTTGGTCCCATAGTAAAAGTAGTTCATAATGATGAGTACATAGATACCTTTCAATATTGTTGCACCTTTCAGTAACACCTTGTATATATTTTTGTTTTAGTAAAACGGGAATACTCACGTTAAATTGAGTCGGTTATTCCGACTATAGTTACTATAGTACCTTGTATACAGGGTTATAAGGAAAGGGTATGCTAAGCTGAAAAGGGATCATAGTACTCATCATTATGAACAACTTTTACTATGGGACCAACCCTGAAATCGAGAAAAAAAATACCAGCTGTTCCATAGAAAAATGTCATTGACACTCGAGAAAATGTATGGAACAGCTGATATTTTTTTCTCGATTTCAGGGTTGGTCGCATATTAGGAGTTTTTCACCATCATGAGTAGTATGAGCTCATTTCGGCTTAGCATACCCTTTCCTTATAACCCTGTATAGATAGAAAAGATACGTATAAGCTAAATTAACAACCTTTAAGCTCCAGCCAGATAAATAGCAGACGTGATGTTAGAATATTTTAGTCTAAAAGCATTCGGCGTGCGGAAGTCGAGACAGTCAAATGGTTTGAATTGCAGATACGATATGACTACCTCAGTGTAGTTAATGCCAAAGCTTCTTCCTCTATGCGAAATATTAAATATGACATTTCCGGGTTTACAATAATAATTGCTGAAACGTTGTATTTGATTGTGACTTAGGGAACTTGCGGAATTAGGAAATGTTCTATTTTAAGAATATTTAATTTTGTCGATTCTACTACAACGACTTTAATTTTTTCACCGGTACTAAAATAGGTATATTTTTATTTTTTTCTTATATGCTATCGTAGAATATGCTTGAAATGTATAACTCAATATAAATTTACCAGCGTAATTAATGGGCATACAGAGATTAAACATCTAACATATTAGGGTGACGAGCGCAGTGCATTGCCGTGCATTGTTTTGAACTGTTGAAGTTCAAAATTCTGGGTGGCACTGAACTGTTATGGGCAAGCGAGACGCTTAACATCGGGTGAGCGACATGCTCGTCTCGTCACCGAGTAACATAAAAAAAAAATACTAGTTAACTTTCGGGAACGTCGAAGTTGCTTTTAAGAAATAAAAGAATTAATTAATTATCAATTAAAGTGCTATGAGGTCGAAATATAATTCAAGACTGCCTTAAAATCTAACACGTTTTACTAGGGAGTGGAGCGTATCTCTACATTTTGCTAGCGCACCATCCCGGCCGTGGTGTGACATCGTAAGATTACCGCGTGGCAAGACGCTACGTCAGCGTCTGCCAACACTGTCATTTAGTGACAGGAATACAACAACCTCGATCCTTGTATAGTATTTTGCAGCGTTGGCGGAGTAAATAGAAACACTTCATAATTTTACAAAAAAATTTCAGCTAAAGTTAGAGCCTATTGAATTATTGTAATCATTAATCAACAACCTTATCTCCATTGAATCAGAACAAACTAAACCATACGAAACAATGAGAAGCTAAACATAGATAAACATATAATTAGTACCATTCGAGAACTAACACTCTCTGTATCGATATTCGATACTAAATCAAGTTGTTTTCGTCTTATTAGGGACATGGAAAATTACTTAAGTAGTACAAAGCAAGTTGATAATGTAATTTGAAGTAATTGAGTCTATTGAAATAGGAACTCGGTAGAATTGTATAGATTATTGTGCTGGGTTTTCTTAGTAATTGTCGTTTATCGTCGCGAAGAAACTAATATAACTGTAACTAAGTTGATGGATGAGTATTTATAGATAATTTTAATCTATATTGACTTATTCTATTACAACATGTGCTTAAAGCTAACAAATGACGATAAGGAGTTTATTGACCGGTGCCCTGCTTTTTAAAGAGAATAGTGTTAGTTTAGTGGTGGTAGGGCTCTTCTGCAGAGTCCGCCTGGGAAGTACCACACCTTTGCCAGTTATTAAACCACCAAGCAGTAGTGTGCAAACATTACTGTGTTCCGGATTGAAGGGCAATGTTTCCAGCGTAATTACAGGGTATAAAGAGATTTAATATCTAATATCTTATGGTGACGAGCGCAGTGCATTGCTGCGCATGGTTGAACTGTTGAAATTCAAAAATCTTGGATGGCAGCGAATTTTTATGGGCAGGCGTGAAGCTTTACATCAGGTGAGCGACTTGCTGGTCTCGTCACCAAGTTCAACATAAAAAAAAAAAAACGACTCCGCAACAATTTAAAGTGTGGTCTAGAATTGCACAAATTAATTCCGCCCGCCCATTTATATTACCAGACAATCGCGACCAAACCCATAAACAACGGACGTTCCCCTCGTACACACCATGCGCTTCGACATAAACTATATAGCTATACAAAATCATAGCAAATTTAAACAGAATCTGAAGCATTTCTTTGAAAATAGTCCGTTTTACAAATTAAGTGAATACATATATGTCAATCATATATTCTCGGAATCCTCATTTTTGCGTAATGAACGAACGGAGTAAAGAATAATAACTACATACCTGATGCCTGTCATAATAATATTAAATTGTTTAAATTTGCCTAATTTAACTCTAAACATAACATATTTGTAACAAAGTGACTTGCCTGTAATATTCAATGTTATTTATGGCCAATAAATATTTCTGATTTCATAATTATATTCCAATTATATTTTATTTTGGTTCTTTATTTCTAAAAGAGGTGTTGGTCAGACATGACCATGCCTTCTTAGACATAAATTAACCATTTTTATCAGTGTTCTGGCCTCCTCCGATAAGGGATCAGCTAGAACACTGCTGTACCACCCAACCTCTCTTACATCTATATTTGTGTATTGTAAAAAATCAATTGTGTCAATGTTGTGGCGGAGTGTGGCCGGATCGAGGACCTCTCAGCTTCGATCCGGCCACACTTCGCCACAACATTTTATACGCAAAGCGAGGATGTGGAACTCGCTACCGGGGTATGTGTTTCCCGAAGAGTACAATAATATGGGTTTCTTCAAATATACAGCAAAAAGTACCTTCTAGGTAAGCGTGCTCCATCCTGGGATACAACATTTCTTAACATCAGGCAGGATGCTCCAAACCAAACGCAAAGCTACTGCGAATAAAATAATAATAACATGTGCCAAAAACTAACGTATATAATAATATATTTGTTTTAATAAACCGGGAATACTCACGTTAAATTGAGTCTGTTATTCCGACTATAGCTTCGATCACATTCGGTGACCTTTATTAAGCAATACTAAGCGTGACACATGCGCGAGCTCATCTTGCCTTGCCTATACAATAATAATACTGTTTTTTAGAAAATAACTTTTTCAATACGTAACAAATAATATAAATAAAAATCACAAACTAAGGTGACATTGAAAACTAAATTGATAATAAGAACAGAGATAGCTTCCAATCAACGTAACCACTAGGGGGAGTGGATGTAAACAAACAGTGGGTTGCGAATGTGATTACATAATACGTTTAGAGAGATACTTTACTCTATCTACACCTTTTGCGATAAGAGCTTTTAAAGTAAAGAGGTAAGGTAAATTAAGAAGTCAAAGTTACACTAGATTTTCAAAATATAAAATCCAAAATTATTTCTACAATCATCCTTAATTAGTCCTAAATTAAGGCGTCTGGGTTTTATTAGACATCTGACAATATCATACCAACGAATAGTACTGTTCCATATTTCCCGCTAATTTTGTATCCCTGGTTTTTTTAACGGTCGACAGGCTAGGCGTTTGATTACAACTCTCCTGGTGTTAAGTGACGGCGTGGTCGGAGATGGTAAACACGCAGCCTCGCATGGGCATTGGTCCTCAAGTGAGACTGCCGGAGCACAAGCCCCGGTGCTTGATCAATTTACGAGTACACTTATAACTTTATAATAATTACTATAAATAGTAAAAGTAGTAGTAGCATTACTATGAAAACTGACGTGGTTTTGATACACTTTGTTTTAATAAAACGGGAATACTCACGTTAAATTGAGTCGGTTAAAGGTCACCGAATATGATCAAAACTATAGTCGGAATAACCGACTCAATTTAACGTAAGTATTCCCGTTTTATTAAAACAAAAAGTAAACGCATTGTCATCTGAGTCTTCGAGCAATAAACGCCAATCCATAGGAATTGTAAGTGCGAGCGAGATAGACAGATTGAATGATTTATAAGGGTGTCTACACATGGCCCGACCCGACATCGCTTGAAAGAGATGGCTATATATAAGTTTCTGGGTAAGCGAAAGGGAGAAGCTATAACCTTAATAGTTTGTTTCTTTTGCTCCCGTGAAATTCAAATCTAGCTGTCCCTTTCACACGATGTCAGGTCAGGCCATGTGTAGACACCCTAACCCGAAGACTCGGACGATAATGCGTTTACTATAGTTACAATTTGGTGTGGCGAGATAAACTTTTTATATTTGTACGAGCATGTTTTGAAATAGGTGCCAAAGATACACATGTGTGTAGAGACGCAGAGTGGCCGGTATCGAATATCTCTGATGTCACAGATGCATCAGGAGATTGTTGTACGATTATATAAGTCTATGCAAGTTCTCACAGATACGCAGCCACGACGATCTTCAACGTACAGTGAAATTTACTAAGCCAATCGCTATTCACTAGTACTGTTCGCCTATTCATGCTGTATGTCGGTATATGTGGCTTACCTATAACACACCCACACACAGAAACACATATATTTACACACGAATATTATACTTACATTTTATTTGTATTATTACTTTATTATTTTACTCTGAAACCTGACGTGGTTTTGACACATTTTGTTTTAATTGGAGCTGTAAGTAAATTGATGAAATTTCGATTATCCGTACGTTTACGTTCACATTTACTGAATAATAAAGTATTTTGTTTTAATAAAACGGGAATACTCACGTTAAATTGAGCCGGTTATTCCGACTATAGTTTTGATCATATTCGGTGACCTTTATCAAGGAATGCTAGGCGTGTGTATTGAGGGTGTGTGTGTGTAGTGTGTATGTATAATGTATGTAGTGTGTATGTATAATGTGTGTATTGTGTATAGTGTAGTAATGTATGAGTAGTGTATGTAATGTGTTTATGTGTTGGTACTGTGGGTCTACAACTTCATCGATTTCAAATTTTCAAGATGAAAAAAATGTAATGTCTGTAAAAAAACATTTTTAAGTTGTGTCTCTGAAGTTTACTAGTCTACGAACGGCGTGATCCTAATGTTTACGATGCAAGAGCTGCAAGACACGTCTCGCTATGATAATATTATGATAATTGTTCAGACTTTTTTAAACATGTCAAGGGTGTTCTCGCATCTTTTTTGCAGTTGTATGTGACCTATTCACTTTATTTGTAGTGTTTAGAGAGTTATCTCTGGCATAAATAATTATAAGAAAAGAATGACAATCTCATACAAAAAAGTGTACCCCGAAAAAAAACATAAAATTAGATGGCGCTCAGGTATTTAGTCAGCTTATGCTCAAACCGCTATAAAAGCCCATGAAAATATAGAAACATAGTATTGGTAGGTATATGACCGCAATTATTTGAAATTAGATTGCGACATTAACAATTTTTGTTTCAAAAACGCCATTTTTTAACGCCATCTCATGAGAATGAGAACCATGAGATTTAGCGTGTTTTGCAAATAAAATATAAAAATATTCATAAAAAGTCGCGTTTTTTCTTCTTACCATTACGAATTAATTAGTTTGTGTTCCTATTTCAAGTCAAGCAGAAATTGTGAACTAGGGACATCTTACGTCCTTATCAGTTACTACAATGGCATAGAAAGATGCGTTATTACTAAGGCCATCGGCACTCTTCTTTACATAATTTCTCTATATCAGTGGGCTTATCCCGTAACTCTGAAAGCAATAGCGAGAGTTGCGCGAGCGGGACCGATCATAGTGCAACTAAGTTGGTACGAGCGAGATGGCATGCTCTCGCAATCAGAATCACGAACGATTTAAAGTTAGATAATAAGCCCGCTGGTTATAGTTTTGCTGCTTTCGTTTATTGCTGCATTGAGATTGCTATACAAACCTGATTTTTGGGGTTCCGGAACTTACAAGGAACCCTTATAAGTTTGTCATGTACGTCTGTCTGCCTGTCTGAATACTTTACAGCCTTATAGCTTCCAAATTTTTAAACGTAAATGTAATGTAATGTTGCACAACTATACTCTAATTAAAGACCTCCAATTTCAAAAAATAAAAATACTTTTTTGTATAATACGGGTATATTTGCATATTAGCTCCCATACATGTAAAGAGGGGATAAAAAAAAAAACGCTGTACCCCATTATGTGGGGCGTCGTTGAACAGGGCCCGTACCGTGAGGTGCTTATTGCGATGATTGTTTGGTTCAGCCGAAAAGGCTGACGCGACCAAGAACCGTAACACCGCGCGATAAGGTTTGTGGTCGCGCAGCGTTGTCGCCTGACCCTAACAATCATCGCAATAAGCACCTCACGGTACGGGCCCTGGTCTTTTTAAGGTGACAATTTAGCAAGAATAAAAATATCATAATTATATATTAAAGGGTGGTGGCTGTCATACATGTAAAGTGGGGATAAATTTTCTACATATTTTTTTATCAGATTTACCGTTTGCGAAATATGGGCGAACAAAGTTGCTTGCAATGTCGTCGTCCCCCCCTGCTAAACTTGTTATCTTCCGTGTTGATAGACCTTAGTAAAAACTTTATTTTAAAATTATTTCGGGCAGCATGTGATAATGACTTTTTGAGATAAGCGGAAAAAGCGGATAAATACTTGAAACGTCCTCCGTACCTACGGGACCCTACGAATCATGGCCCGACATTCTCTTAACAAGTTATTTAAATATTGGATAACTTCATTTACATATATTATTTAAAAGATCGTATATAAATTCTATTCCAAGCTTTATATGTATTGTATTTGTCGAGTCGAATAATGTGCGTGCGATATGACACGTACATCTAAATGCTCGAGTGATGTATAATTTATGAGGTTTTGTCCTACATTTTTAATACTAGTCGGAATTTTGCCTCTGAAAGTGTGTAAGTTATTCATGTTAGTATAATAGTTACTCACATTTTGTGAATCATGCAGGCCTGTTGAAGTGGCATATTGAATAGGATAAATCGTCTTTAAATTGTTTTTCCTGCAATGCATTTTTGCAGATTATAATATTAAGAAATACTTAATAAAAGCTGTTACCACGAAAAATATCCCTATAACTTAGAATATAGTTATTCTAACCCCCGAATACTGAAACGTTTAGCAACAGATTAATTCTAATACTGCCTTTAACAACAGATTATTTCTAATACTGCCTTTGTCTGGCACTAAGCAAATGACAAAGACAGCAATAAACTTAATCCGTCGTCAAAGTTAACAAACGTTTCAGTATTCGGGGGTAAGCCATATAAGTACATAAATGGCTATCTTAAGTAAGGCCGTCAATTGTTTTGTGTTCCGTTTATGCGACGATATTTGAGACTAAAGTCGAATTTTTAATCAAACGGAGTAAAATGACATAACGAGTGCTGCCACTTTGTCATGAAATAAAAATTGCCAGACGGTAACAATATTTAGTTGATTCACTCATATCAGTTCAGTGAACTATTTTATTTGTTCATATTCTAAAGTCTTTCTCAAAGTCAATTAAGAGACACTTTAAATAATTGATGGCAGTGAATGCTTATTGCTTATTCATTAATTCATAAGTCAAACAATTAATTTACAATTTATAAATGTTAATTAATTTATAGTTCCGTTCTTTCGAACGATAAAATCTTAACTAGATCATCACTACAATTTGAAAGTTGGCAACATTATTCTGAAAAGTGACATTTCGATCTGTCACTATACTCCGTCTGATTAAAAATTCGACTTTAGGGAGGTCTTGGCATGTTTGTTATTTCTGGGCTCTTTTATTCATAAAACACGTTATGACGGTTTTTGAAATTCAACTGCCATAATTCTTTAGGGTAAGACTGTTTAGGTTTCCTGTTGTTTTGTGAAGAATAAAGATTTATCTATCTTTCTATTCAAATTATGGTGTAATTGTGCATGTACCACCATTGTCTTTAATATGACTAAACAAGAATAACAAACAATTGGACAATAAACCTATTCCATCAATATGCTGTACTGCTGTCCTATAATTAAGCCAAAGGAAAAATCGAGAATAAACAAACCCGGCATACCGCAACGGATTTCCACAGTACTAAATAGTTTTTCGAAATAATGCTCATATTGCTGTTTTTTGGATAAAATTTCGAAACAGCGGGCTTATCCTCTAACTTTGAAACGTTCGTGATTCTGATTGCGAGAGCTTGCCATTCCGCTCGTATCAACTTAGTCGCACTATGCCCGCTCGCGCACTATCACTGTCGCTTTCAGAGTTTCTCTTAAAATTAAGATTAAATATAAAAAAAATTTGACGGATTGTTTGAGTATTGTAAAGTTATTAATGTTTTTGACAAAGTAAAATGTGTAATGAGTATCTGAAAATTGTGAAAATATCATAGACTTAGAAGTAAATTGTAGACCAAAAAACCTGCGTAACTTGCCAGACCTTCCGCTATTTCGAGTATCTATAAATAATAATGAGTATGGAAGAAGGGTTGGGACATGCATCTTACCTCGAACATTAAATAGGCTTCCCAAATCATTAATAGGAGAAATTCATGGCAAAAACCACAAATTAGTCAAAAATTTAATGGAAAATATTTCCTATTAGATAAATATAAAGAATGTTTGGGGGGTGCACGCCCGGACAATCCTCAATGTAATAAGTAACATAGTGACAGTTAAAATTAAATGTTGTCAATATAAAGAGATTTAAAAAGATTGCCTAGCACACAACCTTTAATTATAAGATTAAACTAAGCATGGTTGTAGATTTTTTGTAATACTCAAAGTAATAAACAGCCTCAATAAAAAAATAAATAAAAAATTTGTTACTGGATAAGCCCGCAGGACTTGGTTTTGTAGTCAGTAATTCTTATTACATTTATTTTATTTCTTAAGAATGTTTGTATGTTTGCTATGGAGGTTTTTTTTCATGCATGTCATGACTTGTGTGCGAATTTCAACAGCCAAATAACATATGATGCAAATACTTAAGATTATAGACAAGCCTTTTATCTCTTCCGATAAGATGAAGGTGAAATCCATTGGAATGGATTAAGATAAAGCTTAAATACTGAATTATTATATACTAGCTGATGCCCGCGAAGGTCGGCGGTCGGCCTTCGGCCTCACTAAACTCTTCATACAAACATTGTCCTCACAATTACGAACACAACAAAAAATAAATCATCAGAATCGGTCCAGCCTTTCTCAAGTTATAGCGTGACCAGGAAAATAATGATTCATATTTATGTATATAGGACACACGAGTTTTGGATTAACTATTCGGAACGTTGTGGAAGGCATTACTTGTCAAGCTGTATGATGGGTCGAAGATATTGGTAGCATCTCGGAGAAGTTCACAGAACCAAGACCGATGACATAGAAAGATAATTCCCCAGCAGTGTGCTAAAAATGGTTGTCGACGATCAGAATAAGTATATAATGTGATTTAATAATGATTTCGCATCAGGAAGATAGCCGAGCAACCTTTTTACAAGTTTTTATTTAACTTGCAATGTTTGTATGTATAATTTTAGACCCCCTTGTTCAATTGAGTTGAAATTTTGCATGACAATACAATATTATGACAGCGAGTTGATTTGATGATGGACACGGAAGGTGGAAAACGGAACACCTCAGCGACTAGCAGTAGTATGGAGTTTGGACTTATTTTGATCAGCATACAGTACTAATAACGGATTTTATAAAAGCTTGTCTGGAAAAATATTTTTTTTCCACAAAAACTTGTTTCTTATAGGAAGAGTTTCAATTGTAAGTATACAAAGTTAGACAAACGTTCCCGATAACGACAAAGTTTCTTCGAGAAACTGCGTCCTAATCCTAATCCAATCCAATTTTCCGGAGACTTCCCACCGCAAGTGGATCCGCCATCGGCTTCTAGCTCAAATCATTGAACAATGTATAATAAACGTTATCGAGGCTTCGACATACTTTGTAGTAACAGGATTTAGCTAGTACTAGCTCCTGGGCTTCGCTTTGTGTCAAATTCCCTTTTTCGATAATATTGTGGAAGAAAGCAAGCAGCAGTGTTGTGTGATCACCAGATTTTAGTCTGAACTTTCTTAAAGTTCGATCTTGCATAGTTATTAGAGAAGAATTATCAAGCAAACCAAGATAAAACACAGACAAACAGATTTACATTTAGTATTAAGTAATTTTTCCCGAAGCAGAGTCGAGCTGGTTTAAGACATGGATGTTATTCTTTTGCCCATCTGGCAACATTTTATTTTTGGCTGAAGCCCGGGACGAATAATTTTTGTAACAGATGAATATTATTTTAAAACATTATTTATTCTTGTTTTTACTGCAATGGCTGTTGCAATCAAAGGGCAGAAATATCGCTGTGATGAAATCACAGACAGATATAGTGACAGATTTCTGTTATCAATAAGAAAAATAATGCCCCCAAGGCAATGGGACGTAAACCCTAGAATGATTTGTATACGCCGAGGAGCTCGTTGCCCTAGTTAGATATCGTAAAGCTTGTAGATTGCTAGTATTGTAGGGCGTTCTTTTTTATGGGGAAATCAAATGGGGAATGACTTTAGGACATTGTACTCGAGCACGGCACATGATAATACTCTCATACAAATAATTTTTTAACTGATACTGACATTTTATAAGCTTAATCGATAGGTCAAGATCGTGCTAGTTCGGGATCGCCTATAAAATAAATTAGGTGTCTAAAAAGGTATTTTCGATCCTTTTTTAACTTTTTGTTATAATAACCGAGATTTAAGAAGATCGATTGGACGTGGTACAAGAGCATGGCGTTTTGAGAACTAGGCAGATCGTTTCCCTCAGAGACAGTTGTTTAATTTGTACTGAAGACATAATCTGTCGAATCGTGTTTTGCTCGATGGCTTTGTATTTATTTTTTATCTGCAACTTGTTGCACAACCTGGTTCTACTGGTTTGGCTGAAATACTACTTTTAATATTATTATGGATATAATATAATACCAAATTATCACTGGAATTCCTTGCTGACCTTTATTAGAGATATATAAAGTTCACGTGATCTTTACCAAAATAGTTTGTCCAAATAAAACAATTATGGAAAAATACTCAAATATCGTATTTGAATCCATTTTTAGAATCCTGCGCAATATTTCGGTAGACTTTTGTCTTTGGTCTCGCGACTTTAATGGAGCACGTGTCACGTTATTCTCTGTTCGACTAGGTGATTAGTGAGAGTCAAGTCTATGGAATATATTAATGATTCAACGATCTTGTTGTCGAGCAATTAGTATGTATCATTCCTGTCCCTTACCAGGTTACCACTCTCATTTGGACAGAAATTGATGAGACTGAGATAAACAACGTTTGATCTAAAATACTGATTTTTGATTTCCGTCAGTTTTTGTAACTCGTTGAAGAAACCAGATAGCCACTCGCCTGATGGTTAGTTTCTCTCTTGCTCACAGCAGTTCAGTACCACCCAGAATTTCTAAAACCCTGCTTTGCTAGGCACTGGGCTCGTCGACCTGAGATATAAGAAGTTTAATCTTTCTATGCCTAGTATTTTTTTTGGAAAACAATGCCTTTCAATCCGGAACACAGTTTTCAAACTACCGTTTGGCAGTTGAGTATCTGGCAAAGTTATGAACTTCGCTGGGCGTACTCTGCAGCTCTGAAATAGGCCTCCACAATCACAAGGATCCACGTTCACTTATTATCTCCTCTAACGGTTACCTATTGATTTTTACTTGGTGTCTACCAAATGCCACCCCTGCTTAGCTTACTCCAATATAGGTAGTTGGTGAAGCAAATATACAGATTTTTGAGAGGAATACATTGCTTGGAATTTTGAAATTGTTTCATAACCAAACGATCCGTTTGAGCGTAGATACATTTCATCTTTTCAAACGTGGCTTCGAAGTCGACTCATCGATTAGATTTAAGAGTCTACTTTTCATTCGAATTTGGATACATCTTTACGATTTATGATTATGCTGTCCGACCTCACATGAATGCATGTGTCATTATCATCGTCATCGGTCTTGATTTACTTAATGTGAAGCAAAAGCGTCCTATTGATTTTGCTACTCACCTTGAGTCGCCAGCGGCATTCATTGGTTCTATTTCTTTCCCTTTCTGACGTCGTTGTACCATTTCATTGCCCATTTGAAAAACCATTTAAATTTACTGCTTATTGAAGTAATTAAGTCTCTAGAGTAAGTGTGTTACTCTATGTCAATACTGAATATAAAGATTTGTTTAAGAGTCTAAGCTCTTTTCATGTATCCAATAAATTCTAGTATAACTAAAGGCCTATATTAAGCAGTTTTGGCGACATTGAATGCTTATTAGTAGACTGACTCTCTCCATTACATTATGATCCGCACAAAAATCGATGACCTAAATTCCAGCAGGCGAGCCATACCATTATGTTTGTATATCGATTTAGCCCCGAAATAGTGTCCTTTCGTCCCCAAGTACATGACGACTGTGTTCAGTGCGCCGTTAAGGAATACTTTTGATTAAAAACAAGGAAAGGAAATTAAAGGATAAATTGGATATTTTATGTTACGTTGTTGTCTCAAGAATGTACATAGTATTTATGAGATAATAAAAATAGAAATTGCTTCGACAAGATATATTTTCTGACTTCAAGGTTGCCTATGTTTATTGGACTCTATACTTTGAGAAGGCATTGACCTTTGTGATATTATAATAAGTTTGCGTTTTTTTCTGTTAAGTACCACTTTCATAGGCTTAGATTTGAAAGAGATCCAAAACGAGTTGGAAAGATGTAGTACTACAATAAACAAGTACCTGGTATACAAAGACAACAGATAAAGTTATGTACATGATGGAAAATTATTAGCTAAGCTAGCTAATTACGAAGTTAATAAAAATGAGCAATTTTATTGTTTATACTTTCGTCACACGTTCTACTTTTTCTAGTTGCCTAAAAGCTAATGAAGCTAAGCTATACCAAGCCTAAGATAATAATATGGACACTTTAATCTCATTTTAACGACAACTAAGCTTAGAGCATAAATTATCTACTTATTTACCACTAAGTGACCACTTACTACTAACTCAACTTATTTAGCACTGGTTGTTACCCGCGACTTCGTTCGCGTGGACCTACAAAAAAGAGTAGCCTATGTCCGTCTCTACCCTTAAGCTATCTCAATGCAAAAATTCGGCTCCGTTCAGCCGTTTAGCCGTGATGACGCGACAAAAACCCAGACAGACAGAGAGACAGAGTTACATTCGCATTTATAATATTAGTTAGGATTAGGATAGTAGTGAGGGCTCAGTGCGTGAAAGAGAAAGGACGCGTGACATCACACGAGTGGAATTTGTCAGTGTCACGCAAGGCGATTACTTAGGCCCTTCCTCCTTTCTTCAAGTGATCTCACGCTTGCTATTTGATTTTCAGCCACCCACAAACAAAATAAGATATCAATACTTCTTTTTACTTTCGTAGAAAATAACGTAAAACTACAAAATTATAAGAAACATCGCGAGCCTTAGATAGTAATTGTTCTGCGGTCATGGAACCTTTGAGACATGCTAGAAGATATAGCAAAGAGCTATCTAAATGTGGTTGTACTTAATGTGTCGTTTATTATCTTAGCATCCATATATAGCATCACTAATGATCACACGTGCTTTGACTGAATTACTATCTTACGACCTATCTCAATAAGTAATTTTGTGGAAAGTTAGTCAAATGCTATTCAAATAAATAATATGTGACGTTACTTTGATTAAGTAGATTTTTCCATGAGTGTGAAATTTCACTATTCAGACGTAGGTCAATAGCAGATAACCAAACGAAATGCAGACAAATGATAACACCGACAGAGTAAGAAGCAAGATTAACATTTATTTATATTATTATGTATTTACAAAGATGCTGTATTAACCTTATTTGATTTAAAATATTTTAGATATATAAATACTTAATTATTAAATAATTTGATTACGGTATAAATAATACGCGCTGCACTATAAGTTTTTGTGTCATAATCGATTTCATAAAGTAGCATATTTATTTTGAAATATAATAATATAGACCACAATAAGAGTGTCTGCGGAAAGAGATTTACAAAATGATTTTCATATTGAATCATATTATAATGAAAACTATTTATTTGTTAATAATCCATCGCGACACAGAGCAATTTAACTTTATTACCGCCCACAAATAATACTTATATAATAAAGAACAGCCAACCATTGCATTTGGTATTTTCAAAGGTCTCTCGCACAGACCACACCTGAGCAAAATACCACAACAGTCTAAACTATGCCTCCATATAACATTCATAGAGATCATTTCAACTTTCACAGTCAAAGGGCATAGAACATCAAAAGTTATACCCCGAGCACAGAGAAAACGATTCTATCGACACAAACATAAAATCCTATCTAAAAAACTATCTGCAAGATGGGCCTAAGGATTTATCAGAGGAATCTGAACTTTAAAATGAAGTTAATAGAGACGACACTGAGAAACAGAATAAAGAAGGCCTTACAATATTTAATCATGTTCTGCTTACGTGACCGTTCGCACGGCTCGTTCACATAATCGTCTAAACGTAAACAAAAATTAAGCTTCTGACAATGAGGAAGGCAGTGGGAAACCATGATGCTATGTTAAATGACCTTAAAAGCCTGGACTAGTAAACAATACTCGACTACAGCGCACGGGAATAAATCAACGTACATATTATTACTAGAAAAGCAATGGATGTTGGATGCCAATGGAAATTACTTATACAATGTAATGGAGCTAAAAATACAAAACGGGAGATGGAAATTAGCCGATGACTGTTGGGTTTCGTGACGATATCAACATGATCCAACGTATAAAGAAGACATACGTATATCTACGTATGCGTGCATCATCATAATCATGCGTGCATGCCTAAACGTAATCTGTTGATGGAAGGTAAAAAAAGAAAATTTACTATTTACTTTATAGCTTAGGTATTTTTCTATTTATTTAATTATTCAATGATTTAATAGAAATCTATGAGGCGACTATAAATTAATACTCACTTTGTCACCACAAGTACTTATCTGACGTTAGTGTGGTAAAATAAGGTGTAATATTAGTTAAACTAAATAAAAGCTAATGACGACTAAAATTAAATAGGGAGGAAATAAATACAAGAAGCTAAGTCATTAAGTTAATGAGGCGCCCACTTACTTAATCCCTTGATTTCCGAGTACAGATATTAGATAACATGTCAGAAATACAACTTATGTGGTATACGCAATGTAACGGAATAACCGAATTAAATTATTATAGTTAGATGAACATTCTTTGGTGGAGTTATAAAACTCATTAGAATGGTTCCAAAAAAGTTCCGTGGTTCAACTTTTAATAGACATTCTCATATTTTCCTAAATTGAGTCATAACTTCAATATTACTGCACCGATTTTGATGAAAGAAAGCCTTTGTTAAGCGCCGGAATGCACAGAAAATATTTTAAAAAACTGCATGTAAATCCGTGCTTTAGTTTCTGAGTTTATCCCGTACAGACAGAAAGACACAAACATTTTGAAAAGTATATTTTTGGGTTCTGTTGCTCCCAAATACTCCTAAAAAAAGATTTTCTTCGATGTACAGTAATTCGCTCGTTACAGTTTTATTATAAGTATATACTTATAGATAAGTATAGTATACTTGACTAATTTAACTTGACAAATATAAGGTACTAATAAGTAGAAATTATCGATGATAATGGTGCCACATAAATAATAATATACTAATAATAATAATAGCACCAGAACAATTCCAATAGTACTTTCAACCACTGGTGTAATACCCAAAGGTCTGCATAAAAATTTAGCAACACTCAACATCCCAAGCACAGCTTACAAACTACTTCAAAAGGCAGTTATACTGAACACGTGCAGGATAGTAAGGAAATTTTTATCCTTAGAGTAAGCACTTGGCTCCGGCCCGTGCAAATTTCACCTCCATCGTCGGAGAGAAACGAAAGAAGTTTTATAAAAATAATAATAATTATTTACTTTTGAAACACAATCTTATCGATAAGGATTTGCTAATCAAAGACTAGTCAGTGGAAATAGTGGTAATACCTAATGATGATAATTTCATCATAAGCGATAAAATTCCCCAAATATTTATCTAGCAAAAAACCAAATCCCATTTTATATTCCAACATTTACAAAAAATCGTATTACTATTTTCGTTTTGAAGACTATACAATATTATTAAAAGATTTGAAGACTTGGGTGCTGGAGATCTTCCAAGCTAAAACTGCGCGCCCCTACACTTAATTTGTGTTCGATTGTAATAAATGCTTCTCCCATTCAAGTTGTAAAACTTCTTACTTACTATGAACTTCTTACTATGAATCAATTCGCGAGTTGCACGAAAGGGCGACGTCTAATGCAGTATTATTGATCTAACAGGAAATACGATTATTAAAAACAATGAAGCATTAATGATTCACGAGATTCGACAAACAGCGAAGAAACTTTTCTAGATTATCAAATAGATATCATATCTTGAAATAAATTCGCATAAAATAATATCAATCGGAATATGAATGATAACGAGTTGATTAAACTTATAGCGAAATCAATCTGAAGCTAACGCTGCGATCTAGGTTAACGTAAACAAAATTCCTATTGTGCAATAAAATTGGATCGAATCAACATATGAGAAAACAAGAGATAACAACAATATACAAGTTGAAAACAAATTACTATGAAAATAGTACCTATTGAAAAACACAATTCTTGTACTAAGACGCGTAGGAAACTTTGACAGGACGAAAAGCTACTACAAGTATAAATTAAAATGTAAAAACTCTGCAATAAATTCGAAAAAGAGCTCAAACTTTTAAACGCTTGAAAAACGCATGCGAATCGGACCACGCGCTTGAGAGCTCCACACCATATACACCCAAAGGCCTCATACCATCTTCATCAAACTTATAGAACTTCTCTAGTTTTGGTTGCGGTTTTCAAATTGCAAATGGATTTTGTGGGTATAATTTTAAGACGGCAAGAGTAATAAGTTTTCATAGTCAGACTCTTTTGATAGATTGGTCGTGACTAGGGCACGTAATACCGGAGCAATTTTCAATACCGGTATTGGGTCCGGTACTAGGCCTCAATACCGGGATCCCGGTATTAGTACCGGTATTGGAGGTTTTCGTAAACTTTACTTGATAAAAGTTGCCATTTTAATGAAATCTCACTATTAACACTGAAAATTAACAAAAAAACGATCAAATTAACTTCCATCATCATTATCATCAACCAGAAGACATCCAGTGCTGAAGAAAAGCCTCCCTCTTTGAGCGCCACACTCTAAGGCCAAACAGAATAACGATTTATGACTTGCATCTATCGCAGGACAGAACTTAGCGAATTTATGATAGTATGAAATAATACAATTTCGTAAAACCAGGCCTATTAATTTGTAAGGTTTTGAAAATTGATAATTATATTTGTACTACCTAATAAATTGTATAAAACGTCTGGTCTGGAATATGCCGTACAAGTAGAAGCAACTTATCTACTAATCTGGTATACTGTAAAAGAGCAGTACCGAGTGGCAAGCACGTCCTAGAGCATAATGAGGTGATTTACAAACGCTTAAGACGTTGTGCCCTTATATCTAGTACTTTTAAGCCAATACCGGGATCCCGGTATTGAAATGCTCAATACCGGTATTGTAATATTGGCTCGTAATACCGGTATTACGCAATACCGGGATCCCGGTATTCATGCTAGTCGTGAAGGCGGTGACTAATCTTGCAAAACCTGCAAAGCTGCTCTATTTTAATGGGTTCATCGCGTTGTAAGAACATTGTTATAACTTGCAGGTTTCTTTCAACAGACTGATCTTGTGATGTATCTTTATCATGTCTTCATTTCTTTGAGCAGTCTATCAAAGCCGATTTAATCTTTATCATCTTTCTTCGAGAAGTTTCAATCTAGAGATTCGTATGCTGTTATTTTCCGAGACCGAAGAAAAATAATGACGCCAGTACCTTATTGAGGTAAACAATGATTTCATCACGACATGAATTATCAGTAGTGACTGACAGATTTATCTACCACGATGATTGATCGGGAAGCTCTTTAGGCACAGTAACTTTCCTAGGATTATTTTCTTCTAACGTTAAACGCGTGTAAGTTTGTCCGATAGGCACAGCCTTGATATTTCGGATAGCAATTTCGTGACATCTTCTGTTATTTCACCAGGTTCTCTTTATTTACAAGATTCAAACTTCATTTCTGATTTTTATGAACCTACCACTTTTTACTTAGTATCTAAGATAATGTGATTTTTCGTTTCACTAGTATCTTTTATTTAATAAAAAAATAACAATTCATAATAAATGTTAGTTAAACGTGATAAGAAAGGATTTTGGAACAAACTTCATGTTTCGTATGTACTAAGGACATGATCACGTGAATAATATCACGTATCACGATTGTTTTATCGAATTCTTATCGTCTCCTTTTGCTTGTTAGTTTCCGCATTTTCATTTATGGATTCTTTCATTAAATCTACAAATAAGGTGGTTTTGGTATTATTTACGGTATATTATTTTTGGTACATTAAATTTTCCATTTATACCTTGTTAGCATCATTTTCCGAAGTGCTTTTAAATCGATATGATATAATTTGAAAATATACTCTAATCAAATTATCAAGCTATAAGTCAAACATAAAAAGTACATGTTTCTACAAGTCATCGTGTGTAGTAATTTACATTTATCTTATTTGCTAGTATGGTATTTCGACTTTACTTATCTACTCCTATTTTATGGTATGGATTACGGCTTAAAGATTATGCTACTCATAATTATATTATGTTACGATCGCTTGATACAAAACTATGTATATTACAAATAATACATATAATACAAATGAATAACTATAATAAACTACCTGTCACGCGCGACTTCGTCCGCGTGGACCTACAAAAAATATATTATGGACACTAGGCGCGCTATTAACAAAGAAGAGCAAGCCTAATCCAATTCTTAGTAATTTAACAATTGCTAGAATTATTTGTTAGTTTTTTTTCCTATTCCATGAATCATAAAAACGTGAGTTTGTTCGAACAGAAATACCTTTTTTTGGAAGGCTGGACAGAGTGGACAATGTGAGTACAATTTTTTCGCCGAAAAAATATCGGTTAGTCTTTGTGGATACTTCAATCGGATGAAACCACGAAGCTCTTTAAGATTTACTAGTCTTAAACATATTACAGGATTACACAGAACGGTAAGATAAGCCGAAAGAGGAGCTCATTAGACTCATCATCGTGAGCAATTTTTAAATTGAGACAAACATCGCAAAGAAAGTCTGCTGTTCCATACATAACTGTCAATCACATTTCATACACAACGAAATAACTGAAACAGTCGATTTTAGGGTTGGTCCCATAAAATAAATCGTTCATAATGATAAAAACCGCGACGAATTCACTACAACGCTTATTACGAAGTCGAGGATTTCTGTTAGCACTCAAGAAAACTAAGTACATAGAGCCTGACTAACAGACACCGTGAAGATAGCACGTGCATCGGCTATCTCACCTGACGTGTACAGTACGTGAGTGCATGATAGTTACGTAGAAGTAAAGCAAATCTTCGGGGCACGTCAAAGGAATTAGCACCCGGTTGATAATGGTACAAATATTTACACAGTATTTGTGGCTGATAAGAGTTTGACGTCACAATCAGTTCCAATTGTGCTTATTTAATGTTTAAGTTTTGGAAGAAACCCTCTGGATTTTCTTATTATTATTATATTTATTTACAAATCTATAAACTCATATGAGTCGAAATATATTTGTAGTGGTAGGACTTGTTTGAAGAGTCCATCTGGGCAAGCAGCAAGACTAGAGCCGCACTTATGCACATTGACGAACACTTATTGGATAATTATTCATCACTGTCATACATTAACATTACTGCATGGTTTTTTGTAAGCCCTAAAATTAAGTATAATAATTACACTATAAAAAAATTCTACCAAAAACTTATCGTCAATAATGTAAAAAAAATAGTTGTTATCACTAGTCCACACAAAGTTGGTACTATCGACGGAGGGCCCTGGCGCCTGTAGGACAGTTTGATTACTAGTACGGGTGCCAGCCAGTTCCTCAGTACAATTTCAATAGGTATAATTTTTAGACTATACTATATTTGTTCACTATACTTAAATATCACATAAATTGTTATCGTGCACAATCTAAATTTTGGCCAATAAATGAATAAAATGAAAAATAAATGATTAACACTCGAAAGAACACAATCGAAGTTTTCGAACCTCCGCCGACAGAGCGTCGTGGCCGCAGCATTATTGGGGTCGAATTTGAATGTCATACAAAATAATGCGATTGTGTTGATTGGTTGCAGACATTTAATCAAAATTAAATCAATTGCAGCGACCTGAGAGTTCACTTTTTACGTTTCCTAAAGCGCACTTTTATAATGATTTGTTTTATTTTACGACATCACATCGTGAGCATTTGGCCCGAGTGTCATTCAACCCTTTATACAGAGAAATGTCCTGAATCTGAATCGTTGCACTGTGCACGAAATGGAACCTTGAATTTTTACAGTTCATTGAACTCGTTGCATAACTGTACACTGATTATACTACAGCATTGCAATAAATCGAGAGAATTTTGATTCGACACAGATTATGATTGAAAACTATAACTGGAAAAGTATTACAAGTAATTTTACTATGAAAACTGACGTGGTTTTGACACAATTTTATTTTAATAAAACGGGAATACTCATATTAAATTGAGTCTGTTATTCCGACTATAGTTTCGATCACATTAGGTGACCTTTATTAAGGAATGCAAATTAATCAATGAAGGTTATATTGAAAAATTACAAAGAGAAAGAGAGAGAGGGAGCGGGGGCGAAAACACATGTAATATTTGAGGGTCTTTAACACTTATGAGAATGATTGGATTACAAAAGTAGGCTTTTGTAAAGATGTCCACTTTTTGATATTTTTTCAGCAATAGAAGTATTCTTTACGTAGGTAATAAGTAAAAGCAAACGTGGAACATTTCGTTATTTTGAGCATGTCGCTCACCTGATGTTAAGCGTTACGCCTGCCCGTAACAGTTCAGTGCCACCTAAAATTTTAAACCTCAACAGTTCCAAACTCTGCGCGGTACCGCTCTGCCCTCGTCGCCCTGAGATATTAGAAAAATGGTAAATCTCATCACTCAGACACTCTCTCTCAGGCCTAGTAATTTCGCTGGAAGCATTGCCCTTCAATACGGAACATAGTAATGCTTGCACACTACTGCTTGGCGGTTCAATAGCCGGCAAAGGTGTGGTACTACCTCAAACGGACTCTGCAAAAGAGTCCTACCACTCCAAACATGAACCAGAACAAAGATGAAAAAGAGTGCCTCAGAAACAACAAAAATTCAAATTTCTCCAATAAATTTCAACTTGGAATATACAAAGCAGTACAGGAACACGGAACATACCGGTTATATCTAGTTTAATCCGGCACGATCCAACTATCGATCCGGCGACCGGTTACAAACAGCGTGTTTGGAAACTCAAGCTTTATTAAAAATGCATACTTACAGACCTACGAGATACGTGGTGAGTTTATAAAGTCGTGCAAACGGCACAAGGACATTTTTTATGCTTTTGATTTGAAAGAAAAACGCAAGTAAACTGGGCTCTGGCGCAAAGCGCTATCGTCAAAGTACCGTTAAAGATAATAATAAATGTAGTAAAAAACCGCGCAGGTATAAAACAGTGTTTATCGTTAAAGAATTTATATTAGTTTTGAAGTAGTTCTTGTGAGTGATGTGAAATCGATAGTTTGATGTTGATAGTTGGCATGTGTCTACTTGAAATCTAATTGTTATCCATTTTTTATTTATTATTCATTTATTTTACTATTGTTACATATTTAATTTTAATGTTATGCATATATTTTATTAAATTAGTACATGTTTGTTGACATCTTACACTTAATTTTATAAATTGTAAAACCTATCTTATTATTTTACTTGATGTAACAATCTTTCTGATACCTATGTAACTTTTTTCTGTTACCAATAAAAACTAAATTTGAAAGTGAATTGGCTATATTTTCTGTTTCTAATTTTATATGATTTCAATTAAAATCAGATTCAATTACATTACAAAGGTAGATCAATTAAATATCTAAGGAATATAGGAAATTCAAAAAAACTCTGTCTGATAATAATTCATCACTCTCAATATGTTTTTAATGAGAGTTTGATGAATTATATTATTAGACAGAGTTTTTTTGTTTAGTTGTACTCGAGTTAGTGGGTCAAGGTGAAGCATACAGCATGACTCTACGACATTCATAGTTGTAAAAAATATTTTAACACGAACATTTTTTTGTCTTCAAATATTATAATTTGTAATCTTAGATCATTCATAGCATAACGTAAACAATTTTTTGTCAATGTTTGTCTTTATGTCATGTCATGGCGCATGCAAGGTCTGCCATCAAAAATCTTCATGTGGAAGTAATGAGAATTTAACGATAGCCATAGTTGAATCATATAGCTTAGCTAAGACCCAAACACCAGGCCTTTATGATTAGTAGTACGACCTTAGAAAAAGGATTCGATAATATCTGTAATATTATCGAGGTACATATTTCACTTCAATCGCATAAAGACGCAGTTAACGTTTCCGAGCCTTGGTGTACTCCGGCAGCCTCACCCGAGGGTTTTTTCCCGAGAATTGTACCACAGTCGACTGCACAGCCACAAGTTAGCGCGCGAGCTTTACCCTCACACATGACCCTCTCACTCCTTTGATTATGAGGCTGATACTCTTCATAATATCATGAACATAGGCCTCTCCTTTAGATTGCCACACTGAGCGACGATTTGCCAATTGCGTTCACTGGTGGCTTGCCAGCGATATTCACAATGTCGTCAGTCCACCTAGAGAGAGGCCTACCTACGTGGTATCTTCCGTTTCGTGTTCGCCATCGCCGGTCAAGAATCTTCCTTCGACTCGCTTAACAACTTGGTTGGCGCCGACAGTCGTCTTTAAAACGTGAAAGCAGGAAGGACATACATATTTTTCTCTTATTTTCTCTCGTTAGTCAGCGGTCTATGGTTGTTCGGTCTGTAAGCTACATTATGTCTAGCCTGTATAAAAAGTAAGCGGCATGCGGCAGGTGTGGCGCCGCCACAACCCAGTTTTTTGAAGTGCGTGCGTACCAATTGACCTCTTGCAGTCGTTAATTGTTAGTGCACGTGTACTAACAAAATACATAAATGGCTCTCGGAATTCACGACATATTCTCAAATCCACGTAACTTAGTGCAATACATTACACAACTTACAAAACAAAAATAAAAAAGCAACTAAAGTTAAAGTTACTTTAGTTTCTGTTCATACCAGGCCTTCGTATAGGGAGTAAGGAAGGCATATCGTCCCAGCGTTTTAGTGGTATGAGCGTTTGCTTGAGGAAACGAAGGTTGGCAGTGATGTACTGGCGCTTTCCTATAGAGATCCCGGTACCCTCCATCAGAGGCAGACCATTGAGGTTTTAGGAATATAATCCCACATACACAACCACAGCTACACCCCAATGCATGCGTGACCGACTAACCTTCACACTGCTCTGTCACATTGGTGTGACGGTAAGGAAGAAAATTTCCTAACCTTCATACTATTTGTAGTATGCATTATGTACTATTTGCAGTATGAAGGTTAGGAAAATTATTTCCTAACGTTCATACTAGTGTGTAGGGTGCATCCTCTTTCGAATATTTCTCCTCCAGTCACAAAAATGCTCTCAATGATGTAATGAATAAATTGTCACGTTTCTGACAATTTTAACTAGGTACATATACACTGCCGCTGGCCATTGCGTAATTTATTAATTAAACAGAGAGTTAACTAAAATACCAGTTATGACCAAGACGAATAAACGGTATGTAGATCACGCGGACACAGTATGTAGAGACGAGGAAATACCACTAGAAAGAGTACCGGCCTGCCCCAGTGGTAATGTCAGATTTATGGATGAGATGAAGGGGCATAAGGTCCACCAAAAACCGGCAAGATCGATGATCAAAAAAATTGAGCAGAAAACTATTACGAACTGAAATGACGATGATAGTATTAGGCAGAATGTCTGACTGAGTTGACTTAACTTTTAATTTTGTAGTAAAACTTACACAACATGCTTTTGAAATAACACAGAATTAGCCCCAGGCACCTTCCATACATACATAAAAACTTTTGTTTCATGCTTTAAAAAAAACATTGTTTTTGCTCCTAAAACAAAAATATTTGAACTAGGGCTTTACACTTTTATGAACATTAAGCAGTTTCAAGTGAGAAAGAATACGAAGATCCGATTGATGCTTAGAAACTATCTTTTGCACTAATACTAAATTAAAAAACTCCTTACAAACTTATTTTTTTTGAAATTATGAATGTGTTATTGATTGGAACAAAAGTTGTTGAGTATGTTGTAGGAAAGCTGCTTGCGTTATTTCAAAGGCATCCTGTATAAGCTATTGATCAAAACACCGGCCCGTAATAACTTACGATGAGTAAAGCAAACAAAACAAGTGTAGGTATATAATAGAAGGTCAAATAATGAATTGTGGTATCGACACAGAGTTCTATTTATCTGTGGGCATCGAGGTCGTCGGGTTCACTTCCGACAGTCTCGGAAGCGCTTAAAAATTGAATCAAACAATATGATCAACTAAAAAGTCAAACATCAATAAATAGTTGTTCTTTTCTTGGTTTTTCGCCATTCGATTGAGAAGGTATGACTCCCATTAGGAGGACCAACGACATTGTGAAAGTCGCGGCCAATCGGTGGATGCAAATGGCAGATATCCGTTCATTCCTATGTTATGATGCCTATGTTCAGTAGGCATCAGTCGGACGTCTTCCGACTGATGACGATGATACTTTTAGCTTGCGCCATCCAGTGTTATTTCTGTCGTCAATTCTAAATGTCATATTTGTAATTTTTCATCGATTGAGACATTTTTATTGATACTATTTATGTCAAATTGATTGATCCGTGCTTGCGATCGTTCCCTAATTATTATTTTTTATGCCATAGGTGGCAAACAAGCAGGACGCCTGTAACTGTAACACCAAGGGCGTCAAAGATACGTTGCAGACCTTTTAAGACTCTAGTAACAGCTCTTTTGAAGAACCCCATGTTGTAGTTACTCTGAAATACCGCAGGTGGAAACTCATTCCACAATTTGCAGGTGTGAGGCAAAAAGGATAGCGTAAAACGCACAGTGTACGATTTCCACTTGTCCATGATATGTGGATGGGCTTTTAAGCGGTGGCGGCTGGTGCGGTGATAGAACCGCAAAGGCCGAACAATTCTCCAGAACACTCCCCATTGAAAATGTGATAAAATATAGAGAGAGATTCAATGTCTCTGCGCATGGTGAGCGGCTCGTAGATGTTCGGTGAATTTGGGATCGTTGAAAATTCTGACAGCACTACACTGTAATGTATCTAGAGGCTAAACTTGATACTTGGGTGCTCCATTCCACAGATGGGACAATATTCCACGTGAGGTCGGACTTGGGCTTTGTAAAGCAGAAGCCTTTGACCCGTCGTCAAGTACCGCTTCGCCTTTTTAAGCACACCACGTTTCTTGGATGCATGTTTCGCCTTACTTGCAATATGATCACGGAACTGTACATTTGCAGAAATGTCAACACCTAAGATCCCGATGCTACCCGAAACCTTGAGGGGAGTGTTCTTAAAGCGAGGAGCCACAACAAATGGTTTTTTTTTATTCAGCGGTGAACGCGCAAACCTGTGTTTTCGTTGGGTCGCTTGCTAAGAATTATAATCATATTCGGTGAGATTTATTTTCACTCACTTTCATTATCAGACTATGACATACTGAAAATTCTGTTTAATCAAAAATTTAATTTAATAGAATTAAAAAATCCGAAATAATTTATAGGCAATAGTATTTCATTGAATAGTAATTACTAGGTACTATAATTTTTAATAGTAGGTAATTTTGTATAAGATGTATTGCATTTTTATTTGTTTAAATATAAGAGCGGCAAACAAGTCGACGGTCCGCCTGATGGTAAGCGAACCACCGCCTATGGACATCTGCAACTCTTGGTGTTGTCGATGCGGGGCTAGCCCATTCTCTACCGCTACGGATTTTCAACAAAAATCTATTTCTTACTTACTGTACGTTCGAGTAAGCAAAGTTTATCAAAATAAAGTTATTCCAATTCACATTAAGTAATAGATATCCTTAATTAAATAATATAAAGTTCTAATATTATCTTGTTTAGCGACCTTGTCAAGAATCAAAACAAATTTAATAACAGCGCTACATCGTGTAAAATATACTTTAATTACTTCTAATGCCAACAAAAACTAAGAATTATTTTAAAAAACTCGCCGGTCGGCGCCTGCTCGTCGCGGGAAGGGAGGTGTAGGTACGCGGAGGGTAGAGGGGATAGGGAAGGGGAAGAGGGGAGAGGAAGGGGACGAGGGGAGAGGTGGTAGCCGCGGGGAGGGGTGCAAGCTAGTAGGAGGTCAGACGCGGTGCATCGAAACGTAGGGATGGGAACATAGCGGATTATTTGATTTCGTTCGTAGAGCTCGATTGTAACGTCACACGTAAGGCAGTTGGGAGAGACTGGATGTGAAAAAAAAACAAAATTGGGATTAGCGGCATGTTTTGAGTGGGACATAAATTATGTCCAGCAGCGAACAGATGTGATGATGATGATGTTGATTAGTTGAAAGTTAAACTAAACTCAACAGATTCGTTGGTCAAGAGTGCGAAACTCATGTAAATGGAAACAATGTATGTTCAGTATTGAAACGTAAAAACAGTGTGTCTGAACGTACAAAATTATTTGTTGAAGATCTGATTCCGATTACAAGGTTACAAAAATAAAATAGTCGAGCGTCTACAGTGACAGTGTCTTACAAAGTCCTTCAACAAAAACCTGCTACCCGACGCTGTATGTCCGTAGTTATTTTGTCACAGTACAACACTAGTGAGGTCGGACGTAACCGGCGGGGCCCCCCTCCTCCACCCCACCACCCCACCTCCCTCGCCAGTATATAAGCATGCCCCCACGCGCGCGCCGCGTCTAACGTTACTGCGCCACCGTATAGCCAGGTGCCGCCACCAACCACAACGCACGCGACACCAATTGTGAAAGTGTTTTTACAAAACGTGATTCCTCGAGTGAGAGTCTATATCGCTGTCGGCCTATCGGCACGACGAAAACAGCCTTCGCAATCATTATAAATCAAGTGTCGGTGGGGGAAAATTGTTTCGTGATCACTTCACAGGAGTGGGGTTCAATGGAAGCGAGGTTCGTGACCTGCCGGAGTTTCCAGCAGATCAAGCCGCCTGAGAAGAGCCTCGCGCCGCCACCGACGGTTAAGGGCCTCCTGTCCCGGTTCGGGAGTCAGGCCCAGGCTCTGTTCGCGCCGAAAAAGCAGAAGTTCGGATCGTCGGTCGCCATCCATAAGCTACGCGAGAGCAAGTGGTTCAAACATGACGAGCAGAACATTCTATGTTCGGTTCTTGAGAGTGGGTTCATCCTCGAAGTGCGAGCTGAGGACCCGCTGCCGCCAGATTCGGCTCTCTCTCCAGACTACCACATGTACGCAGTTGCCATGTGGAAGAAGGGTAAAGGTGAGTTCGACTTCAATATTAATTTACTTATAGTACTCACACGATCTTGCGAAATTACGAATGAGGGCAAGCGGTAACGTGCGAGCGGCCAGAGCCTCGGAGCGAGACTAAATAAATTTAGTGCGCCTCACGTCCGCACACGATTACAATAGCGTTTGTAAATAATTCACGTAAAGCGTCTGCAGCCGCTTTTAATGGGAGCGGCAGATGAATAACAAATTAACTAGTCAATATAAGCGCCGGTTAAGAACGATTCGAAAGGGCAAAGGCCTTGGTTTCGAAAACTGGTGGCCGGCGATGGAACGAGTTATCGTGAATCATTAAAAAAATATTCGATGACTTTACGACGACTTCATACGTCATACAATTCATACGCATGCTTAAACACTCATGTGATATTTTTTGTCGGTAGAAAAAACAAAGAACCCGGAACAGATAGACATATACACGGTCCAACAGAAGGGTGTTAGGAAACGTGTAATCAAGACTACCCTGGGTGCCTTTTGGAAGAAAGACTCCGTCATACGCATCAACAACGTGGACGACAAACAGGAAACGCCGAACGGTGAAAAAGACATAAGGGCCAAGGTAAATATTAAAATATTCACGAACGTTCGATAGGCTAAAATGTGCTTTGTCAAATTCTTGTTGATGAACAATGTCACGCATGAAATAGAAAGAAGCACATTTTTGAACCTCTCAGGCGTATCTGAATAATACTTAAATAACATCTTTCGAAGTCCACGTTTCCAGTACTCTAACTCTCGAAAACCTTTTCAAACATTTAAAAACTTAGCAAAGCGTCTATAAAAGCGATTGCATAAAAAAAGGTACCAGAAATGATAAATGATCTACAGCAGCATCATCAAATTGCAAAACAACTTGCTAGTGACATAATACCAACCTTCGATGCGTTATAAAATATTTAAACGAGTCAATAGATCGAAACTAATAAAAGCTTATCTAATAACGAAACATTGGCACGAGAATGCACACGAAATTACAAGAACCAAGATCGGAATTGTCTACTAAAGCACTTTTATGAAGCACAAGAATGAGATTAACTGCGACGGCCTCGATAAAATGCAAATAAGGCAACGGCCTCATTATTGTTACCAGATGTGCGACAATTTATCTTGATGTAATTTCAACGCTTCAATAAATATTGATAAGACATTCGAAAGCAATCTAATTTGTTCAACAGCTTTATCGAATAAAGTCCATTGTATCATCGATAAATGCATGACAATTCTAAACTCCATTCCAACCTTTAAAGGTCGTATCAATTTCTACTATCGAACTTGAGAGTTCTTCTTCATAGCCGTAGGTTTGCGTCAGAATGGGAAACCTCTCGTTTCAGATAGCGATTGCCTCAAGGCATTCGTTGTTGGAAACTGTGGGGACATGAACACTGGATCAGCTACTAAGGAGCTTCTACTGATTGCAGCTGGATATGGCAACAAAGTCAAGGTTCGAGAGGAACTGGCATAACACGCTGCATTTCGTCCACTGGTGCCGTTACGGCGAGACACCACAGGAGGCTCGCATGAGACAGGTAATTATATGCGCACTATGCTATGAACAGTTTTACGAGAAAATTCTAGAACCTTCAATAACGGTACGCGGCGGTACGACAAATTTGTATTACTGCGGTTTTTCAATCTAAAATCACTTATTTACGCTTTTCAATTCTTATTTTTCTTCTTCAGTGTATTTTTGGTTCTAGAATTGTTATTATGTTTTTTTTTTATCTGATAATATTGCATGTGCGTGCCAACGACCGGGAAATTGCGAAGCTGTCCTTACAAACACGCTCTCGACATCACCGTTTGTATCGACACATTGTAATGCCAGCTTTACTTCATTCCTTCATATTTCTAAAGTTACCGTAAAATGCATTGTTTTCATCCAGCTTTAAGTGTTTGTCTGCTATTTATAAGTTGACTTCATAGCGAGTACAAGTGAGATTCATCGTACACGTACAGGGCAGAGGCGTCGGACTGGGCACGATACCGGCGATCATCCATCGAGGTGTAATGCATGGGGCATCAAAGGGAAGATTAAAAAAACGAGATCGCACAACGAAGAAATTTTGTTACAGATCAGCTTAACGACGTCGAAAACACCCATGATTATCATCTTTTGATGGTAATCGATGAGGCGCTTTGGACACTTACAGCTGGCAACATTAGTACCGGTGAGGTTTTGAGATTTTACCCGATTGGTGACGATGTACCGGAATTCGATGTGCCCTATAAATGTATACTTTCTAACTATTGTACAGAGATATATGTGTACTAATGCTATATGTGTATTATATGTACTACGCACATTTATATACACGTGATACAAATTATAAACTTTTAACACTGTTAATAAATAAATACCTCTGAACGAATCGAAGGAGACTACAATGACAGTGGATTATACCTCGTAAAGTATGTAGTAGGTACGTTAACCTTGCCTAATTGGGTGAGACGAATTGCAAAATGCTCTGTAACCGGCGTGCATGTTATTTGTAACTGCGATAACAGAATATCGTAATTTTGTACGAATACATGAATTCAATCGATCGATACACAGAAAAATGCAGATTACAAAAAATCTTAGAATTTTCTGTACTTTTAATGACCGACACGGCGTCGTTTTTGTAACAAATCTAAGCAAGGATGGAAATTGTGAAAAAATCCTGATACTGTTAATTAAGATCTTTTATCCAAACTATTTATACCTACACGTTGGAACAAATTGATTTTATAAATCCGTTTAAATTTTGAGTTTTACCACGATATTACTTTGATGCAACCGGTGGATGCAAGTGGCACATTGTCGGTCGGTGTGGCGGTCTAAGGGGGAGGCCTATGTTCAGCAGTGGACGTTTTCTGGCTGATAATGTAATGTAATTACTTTAACCCAAAAAAACTTAACTGACAAACAAATGAATTACCTCGTACATGTACATGTTGAAAATATTATGTACAAGGTGTATTTAACACGTGTAGGTACAGCTTGTTCAATAATACATTTCAAATCATATTATAGAGAAATAGTATCACATCTGTGTTTACAATGATATCATACATTTAACTACTCAGGAATAAGAATAAAAGCTAAGAGTTTTGCCTCTCAAAATGACGAAAACAAAAAAAAAATACATTTACAGCTTATATTTTTATATTAGCAAAGAAAATCTACACAAGAAGAATATCCATATCATACAAAAAAAATAGTCAGATTATGTCCAAGTCAATATAAAAGCCGATGATGGAATATGAAATATGGTTAATATAGAAACACAGTATTAGTAAATATATGTCCGCTATTTAAGGTTTAGTTTAAATTAGGTTGCAATATGTGACGTAAAAAATATGTTTTCAAAACAAATGTTTTCAACGCCATCTCTTGAGAACCCAGCGTATTTTGCAAATCAAATATAATATTTATAATTTTACTGACATTATTAATGCAAAAATATTCATAACAAGTCGCTGTACTATTAGGAATGTGTTAGCTTGGGTTTATATTCCAAGTCAAGCAGAATATGCGACGATCATGTCGCAGTTTGAAATACTAGCGACATCTTACGACCTTATCAGTACTACAAAATGAGTTACGCATCTTTCTATGGAAATAACACTCTTAGAATGATTTCTCTAAGATATTATTATATTTTAGAAATAGAGAAATCACTTTCTCTCCGGAAAGAAACTAGATTATTCTGACTAAGTACACCAATGGAATTTTCATGTGTATACCTAATACGATTTATGAATAAAATCCACAAAACAACGTACGAAAAATTCTAATTCTATAATAACAAGTAAAATACAAACAGACACCAAGCATTCTTGCTCTTAAAATTATAGCAAACTGTAAAATATTTTAAACTAACAATAACTGCAAATATTATAAATTCAAAGCAAGTAAAGTCAATAATTTCATGCAAGTAATCTCAAGTCGTAGACATCCGCGCTTTAAAAAGTCTTCATCGATGTCTAAGAAAAGAATAAAAAATAACGCTGAGACGATAGATTGTAGTCAATGTTTACTATTTCATAACTGCACGGCTAAAGGCAGTTGAAACTGGTTCTACGTGGAAATACGCCTAGAAATGAACGGATAATAATTGAGACGGTGTAATTGGTCTAGTTTTGCAAGATAAACATAGAATATTGATTGTGTTCATTTTGATGACATTGTCAACACTGGAGTTTGGTTAAAAATCATAAAATCCTAACCATATTTATCTAAGTACTTATACATATTTATTTTATGTCATAGACAATCCTTTATTAGGTTTGTATGGCGTATTAAAAAAGTAATGTAATGACAATGTAATCCGTTTGCAAGTATTTAGATATATAATCGATTTTATCAATAACACGAATGATAACGATGTGCAGACCTTTACATTGGAATTCTATGACTTTATCTTATATTCAGAAAACGTGTCTAACACGCGACGTTTAACGTTTAACAAGCCATGATAAGCGAACTTCAATTATTGTTAGTATAGTAATAATTGTAGCGCGTTCTAGGTCAGCGCGTTGAACGTGTTAAAAGCCGTTGTAAGCTGATTTTATTGGTATAGACCTATACATACTGTACTTATATTTTATTCAGTTTAACGATTTTCTATAGCTAGTTATGTTTGATCAAGATTCTCACAGTCCAGTGCTAGTAATACAGATTCCAACTAGAACTCTCATAACTGTTGTCTGTAAATAGAAAATGTTTAAAAAAGGAGTACTAAGACATTCCTTTGAGTTCTTTCTCACCATTAGACATAGACGTTGTACGCTTTAGCTAGATTCATCTTGCCATCATCTTAGTAATTTTTTTTTATTTTTTTTTATCTGGCTTATTACTCCTAAAAAAAACAGGATTGAACTAGCAGCAAAATTTCGATTTTTACTAAACGGTTTTATTGTTATTGTTACAGATAAGCGAGTCTCTGAAATGGGGAAACATCGGCATGAGTATGGGAGTAGTTCTGGTGAACCAGAACCAGAACCACGTACGAGAGAAGGCCAAGTCGGTCTGATGGTCACCGCCCAGCGGGCCCTGCGCCGCTGGCAAGTACTCATGCTACCCTTTGTTTTGGAGACAAACGTCCAAAATCGACCATGTTTAAAAACATTCGAATTTTGAGTTCTTCCTAAATCGATTTTATTTTCCGATCTCGGTATGTTATCGATTTGATTTGCGGACACCTTGAACAGCTTAAATTCCTGTTTTTTGAATATCATTCGATTTAATCTTTGACATCGAACAGCTCTTTTAATGGTTCCTGGATATTGAATATCATTGAGATACTTTTTACTGCTGTCTGTACTGACAGACAGACAGACATACTTTTTTCTACTTTTCCTGCCAATTTCTGTTTTGGACTATATTCGTTCTATAATTTGGACACATTAAATTTTGGATTTCGGGCTTCTTTTAGGGACAAAATAGGTGCTGTTTTTTTTTTCATCTTTTACTCTATAAGATAATATTGAATTTTGATAAGGAAGCCCGATGTTAAAGCTTTAATTATGACAAAAATGTAACAAAATAAATGTTAAACATTCCTTAATATCTTAAAAAGACGCCCCACGGCTCATATATTTTTAACTTCTTTTCTATAATCTTTAATCTATATTAATTATTGATAACAGTAATTAAGACGATTTATAAGGAAATCTTGTATTGATGTTCTGAGTGAAATCCTAGTCTTGCAAGTATTTCTATTTGTTTCTGATTTTATAAGACTGTTTTTTGATTTTCTATGAAAATTATTTAAGGACTACGAGACTTTTAGCTTTGCGCAAAATTAGCCGTTAAACTGACCTCGTTGTACTCAATTTATGATACGTTCATAATGAAGTTTTCGGTCTATGCAACTTTCATTATGCTGTTCTGAATTTGTGTAACTATGGCAAGGAGGTTCTAAATTTGTGTAACTATGGCAAAGAGGTTCAAAATTTGTGTAATTTTTTCGTAGCCAAAAGTTGAAGTAAGGAAAGTAATTTTGAATATAAAGTGCTCTACAGAGTGACGACTTTGGGACCAAGATTTTGGAACAAATAAAGTTGAAGATTTCAAGAGAATTGTTTTAAAATGATTTAGCATTAGGCTTAATATACACACTATAGCTACTGTTCTGTATTCTTCTTTTTAAGCTGGAATTTATATCTGGTTTGATAGTAAAACTGGCAGTTGGAACGTCTGTAGAGTGCTTAAATACGAACAGTTGAAAGTTTAAAAGTATTTTACCATAAGTACGTTATCGACCTAATATTATTATTAATGATCGTGACAATCAGATTACGACATGTTGTGAAATAATATTAGATAATATTATTAAGTTAATGTTCTATTTATAATGAAGCATTTTTAATAAATAAACGATGAATTGATTAAGTCGCATTTTATTTCAAGCCTATTCTATACTCAATGTTAAGTAGTTATGGCTTTTGAATATCTATAACCTATCAATCCAGACATGCATAAGGATATATTATTATTATTATATATATTATAATATTATTATTATTTTTGTCGTTGACTATTATTATTTAAGTATAACTCGCTTCTTAGTTGCATGTAGTCTGCACCTATAATTGTGGTGACGTTTAGCCTGTTTCCATTGCTTGCCTCCTTCTATGTTACAATGACCTACATCTTGTTGGTGTCTATTAATAGATAAATAATAAAATAAATCAACGAACGGAACGAGGATATTCGCAGAGACGCGATGTAGCGTTAAGGGTTTGCAAGCTGGAGTGGCAATGCCACATAGCTCGAAGAACCGATAGCCGACGGGGAAGAAAGAGCTGTCAGAGCTGGGTTTTAGACTACGCTTGTAGAGAACATTATAATATTTTCTCATCTTCCCATGGCTTTAAATAAAGCACGCCATTAATATTATCTGATGTCATAGGTCTTTAATACATTAAAATAATATGGTGTTCAGATAAAAATTATCTAAAGTTGTTTATTATAAACCACACTGCATGGTTTAAGTTTATAATAATCACCACACTAATAAATGAAAGGGTTTGTGGTGTATGTGTATGTAGAAGGTTATTAACGAAGTTTTATTATTTGGTTATATGTAACTATAAGCAAATCTATAAATATTAGCATAATAAAAAACTTATTTCAACTTTTATTTTATTCTTGTACTCTAATTTCTCAACTATACATTGAAATGTAGAATCAATGATAATAAAAAAAACGATTATATCTCCATTAGCTGCGCCCCACGGTTTCACGCGCTATTCTACAGAAATCGAATATGTTTCCGGGACAAAAAGTAGCCTATGCGTTAATCCAGTGTGTAAGCTACCTCCATACTAAATTCCATTCAAACATGAACGTTACAGAGTTGAAGGGGAATAAACACACTTACATACTTACCTACTTACACACAAACTTTCGCATTTATAATATTAGTGTCATCGTAATGTGAGAAAAGGTCAAGTTATTGGCAAATATCAATATAATAATCAGAGTGAAAGGTCATGGGGTAACAAAAATAAAGTTCAAAGCAATTACCTTTCTGGGAATTTGTCTACATTTAAGATAACTGCTTTAGTTTTTAGCTTATCTCAAGTGGAAATATACACGATGAAAGTCCAGGCAAGAATCGAATTTGAGACAAAACGCCTTAAAATGTATAACAATTTAACAATTTTGGAGTAAATACATGCAGCTGATACCGCTATTGGAAAAAGACGAACCATTTTACGCACAAGTTCCAGCGTATTGACATATTTACTGATGACATTCCTATTATTATTAGAGAATTTAAGTTATTTTACACTCATTTTTATTGATAGTATGCGTTTTGGTGTAACACTGTTATCTTATTATTTGTTATGGATATAAAAAAATGTAGTTTATTAAGTTCTTTTATACAACTAAGTGACAAGACGACCAAGTAACCCGCTTGTTGGTAAGCGCCATCTTTACTCCACAATAGTTTTTGTGTCACATTGTTTTTAATGTTGACCCTACGCGGTCCTTCAGTGCGATCGTCACCATGAGTGTATGTTCAGTAATTTTTCTGAAAACATTGTTATTTAATTTGGCTGACAATAATGTTTGCACACTATTATCCGGCAAACATCTTGAGCTAAAAGCGGAGTAGTGGGGGAAAAGTTGGCTAATATACACGTACGTCGAAATCTCCTCACTCAACCTTAACTCCTCTAAAGAGACCTCGACCATCTTCTCACTCAACCTTAACTCCTCCAAAGAGACCTCGGCAATCTCCTCACTCAATGTTAACTCCTCCAAAGTGACCTCGAACATCTTCTCACTCAACCTTAGCTCCTCCAAAGAGACCTTGACCGTTGCGCAGATGAGGTAACTTTCAAATATATTCGTGGGGTATTATATCACAGAAACGACGTTACAAGATGAAAGTCGTGCTGTAATTTATTGTTATCAACGTAGCTGACATTTTGACTTACCTCTCTGAGCAGTCCGAAGAGCATATCGGTAGAGAGCGACCTCTCGTGAGCCTCGTCCATGATAACAGCGCAGTACTGGTCCAGGTCCGGCTCCCGGAGACCCTCGCGCAGCAGGATCCCGTCCGTCATGTACTTGATCACCGTGCTGGGGGACGTGCAGTCCTCGAAACGGATGGCGTACCCCACTTCTTCACCTGGAAATGTCACATTGTAAAGTTATTTTAGTACTAGCTGATGCCCGCGACTTCGAGGTACAACGTAACAAATGAAATTTACAAAATGTCAAAAAATAAAAATTATTTAATGAAACGCGAAAAATCGGAAAAACGTCCAACTAGAATAATGACCTAATACAGGGTTGTAAGCAAAGGGTATGCTGAGCCCACAGATCACACTAGATACCGCATAACGAGATTCGTTGTTCATACAAAAAGTCACCAAAGTGTGAGGCGCGGGGAGTGAGACCGAGCGTTCTCATTGGCTATTTTATATTTATTGGATATCATTGGCTCATTGGTTATCTCAAGGTTACGCCTACTCGCGCCTAACAATCAACCAATCAGAGTCATTTCTTATAAGTGTAATTAGACTGATGTGTGGTGCGCTTCGAGCGTACTGAATGCTGAATCTAGGGTGTGACCTGTGGCTGAGCCGAAAGGGGCTCGAAGCAGTCATGATCGTGACCTACTTTTACTATGGGACCAACCCTGAAATCGCGAGAAAAAACAGTTATTATGGAATAGCTGTTTTTTTTGTTTTGCTGTTTGTCGAGTGTCATTGACATTTTTCTATGGAGAAAAAAATGTCAATGACACTCGACAAAATGTATGGAACAGCTGATTTTTTTTCATGATTTCAGTATTGGTCCCGTAGTCAAAGATGTCCACAATCGCGGGTAATTGAGTACTTAGTCATTCTGCGCCTAAACAGTATTCTCTAGTAGTTTTAAAAGTCACATAGTTCTTGCAAAAATCATGCAGTCTACGACAAAAGTCGTGCAGTTTACGAGTTTTTTTTACCTAATTTGACTCCCATTTCGTCGGAGACTCGTTTGGCGACCGACATGGCGGCGACGCGCCGCGGCTGCGTGCACCCGATCATGCCGAGCTTGCTGTAGCCCTCCTCGTGCAAGTACTGCGTCAGTTGGGTGGTCTTACCGCTACCGGTTTCACCTGGAACAAACATTTTATAGGATTGTTAACGCTTCAAAGTCGTAGCTGCTAGGAGTCAGGGGTACAATGGAACCACGAGACCGTTCCGACAATTCACCAAGGTTGAGGAAAGCGCAGGTTGCGGGGACTGCGTTCGAGCTTTATTATTGGCTATCTCAAGGTTACGCCTACTCGCACCAAGAAATTAACAAATGAGAGTACATTTTTATAGGTGTATTTAGGCTGATGCGTGGTGCGCTTCGATCGTCCCGTGTGCGGAATCTAGATGTGATCTGTGCACGGGACACACGTTCACGGACAACTAGCACCCAGGTCCAGAGCAGATCGTTAAACTAATTATTCGAATATCTGCCCGGCCGAGAATCGAACCCGGCCCTCCCCATAACGCAGACGCGCTACAACTAAGCCAAGGGGGTCGTCGAACAAAACACAACCCAGAGTTATACGAGCTAGCTACCCGAAACGCGGTAGCTAGAACGATTATATCCAGATAACGATCGCAGTGCAATACCGCGTCACTTGAGTGCCAATTACCATTCCAAGTTAGACTTGCTATCATCTTAGACCACGCCGTCTTGACCTAGGTCAGTAGTAAGATCTATTCTTACCGACTATGATGACGACGCTGTTTTCTCTAATGACCTGCATCAGTTCCTCCCTCACGGCGAAAACGGGAAGGTAGCGACGTTGTTCCGATATTGTCATTTTATTTACGAAGTCCGATTTCGATTCTGGCTCCTTTTCTGGAAATATTTATTGATTTTATGTATAAAAGATGTAAATATAAAGCTAAATATACTACTTAGTAATTTTTTTTAAATCGTTTGATGGACCATCTATAGCTTTCTCTGTCTACCGATGCGGCCTTTTGACTCATCAGCTTCGGTATGGCTTTATGAGCTTTGGCGTAGCCCATGCCATCTAAACACATTAAAAAAATAACGAATGACGTGACGTTATTACAATGTCGTTGTCAGACAGAGAGACAGACGTCAATTAAAAGTCAAAGTCAAATTCAGTTTCAGATAAGAAAATAATTGTTTTAATTATTTTTATTTTTGTGTGATAATTAAAATAAGCACCTAAACAATAACATATATATATAATGACTGATATCGACGAAGTGACGCTCCCAGCGTTTAAATACCTCACAGCTGAATCGGAAAACATTTGCAGGTTATGTTACAGTGTTACGGAGACTGCGGTCTTTTTGGACGATAGTCGTGCCTTAGAATACCAATATTACGATGATATTGTCACTTTTGAGGATATGCTAAATGATCTTGGAGTAAGTTTTACAAATTTTAGGCTTTTTGCAACAAAAATCATACGTTTAAAAGCTCGTTCAAGTAGGTAAAATTCAGTCTAATTCAGATCAAAACAAAACACCTTTAAAAAATGTTTTGTTTGAGCCTTGCTTGCTCTAAATTGCTTGTATGCAACAAGATAGGATGATTTTTTGCCAACACAATTCTCTGCTTCTAAAATTTTATCACACTAATGTATAAGTAAATCTGTTGGAATTTGTGTCATCCAATAGTTGTTACATTTTCACAACTACAGGGCTAAAATAGAATATGTTTTACCCAGAAGTGTATGACAAGTAAAAGAAAAAAAAAAGTATGTAAGATCTAGTGTGGACAATGATGAGTTTATTGTTACAGGCCCCCAATGAACCTTCTTTACCACAAATATTATGTGAAAACTGCGCAGACTCAGCAATTAAAGCTTTCCTTTTTCAAAAACTATGCCAGCATTCTTACAACAAATGGCATGAAGCATTGGAAACGCTCAACAAAAGCTTAGACTTATCCGACACACTTGGTCCTGTTGTAAAAACAGCATATTTGCTTGTTAAAAAGGAAAGTCTCATTTTGACAAGTCGGAAGATTCACAAAGAAAAGACTAAAGAAGCAGCATTAGTTAAGATTCAAGACTTGCTAAAAGCAAGACAGAATTACAAAAAAGTCAAACGGAAACATTCTACTATATGCTCAGAATGTGGACAGACATTCCATTCAATGAGTTATCTATCAAAACACATGGAAAAACATACAAATAAGAAATATCCTTGTCCGCTTTGTCATAAAATGTTCCCTAATCTCACAAACTTGCACACACATAAAGACAGAATGCACAAACCAAAGACAGTTCAATGTCCGAAGTGCGCTAAAATGTTTAGCACAGAGAAAATGTTGAAATATCACGAGGCATCATTCCACACAACAGCAATATGCAAGCAATGTTTCATGCAATTTCCGTCTAAGAAAGATTTAAGAATGCATATGAGTAAACACGACATAAATCAATGCCCACGCTGTTCTAAAGAATTCACAAATAAACTCGTTCTCAAAACACATATGAAAATATGCGGCGACGCACAGAAAATAAATGTCTATTGTGATATTTGTAATAAAGGCTACGTACGAAAAAATAGCTTACGCTCACATCTGATAACTGAACATGGTTTTGGCCATACCTACACTTGTAACTGGTGTAAAAAGCAATTTGACGCTGTTAGCAAACTGAGCATGCATGTAGTAAAGCACACGAGGGAGCGTAACTTCCACTGTTTGATATGTGGCGGTCAGTTTGTTACAAAGGCAGCTTTAACATATCATACACGGATACACACCGGAGAAAAGCCATACCCTTGCGACATGTGTAAAGAAAGTTTTCTATCTGCTTCTAGAAGAATGGAGCATAAACGAAGGAAGCATTTTGGTCCAAGACACGATTGCATGGTCTGTTCAAGTAAGTTTGTCTCAAAATTTGAGCTAAACAAACATATGGCCCGGCATAACAACCCTCAGAGCAGACTGTTTATAGCTAATAATGAACAAAAGAAAAATAGCCCTTCTGTGAAAAAAACTATAGTGTATTTTTAAATGACTGAATTATGGTAATAAAACTTTTATTTGATGTGGTATATTTTGATTTGTCTTTTAAAAGAATAATTAATAAGAAATGTGGTAGTGTATGTCAGTATTAATCCTAAATAATAGCTGAATGGATTTGGACGAAATCTAGTGATATACTAGATATAGCCATAATTAAAAAATATCTATCCTGTAAGTTAGTAGGTAAAAATCGTAGAAGTGCTCATCACCTCGGACACTCCCTTGTGAATGCTAGCACCATCTACATAATTATGCAAGCTTACATCTGTAGATGAACGCATACACGTGAACTTCTCCCATGCAGTTCCGGATGCCTCCTGCTTCTACTGCCGACAGGATTCCACGCGCTTTTCAGATATGGTAGCTTAATGATTAATGTTGTGATTGACAATTATTTGAATCATGCAAAAAATTGTGGGCGCATGCAAATTAGGAGAAGTGGCCGTTCTGTATGTAGTACTATTATAGTATTCTGTACTATAAAGCCTAATGTTTTATCCTAGTAAGTTATACAGTTCCAGAAGAATACTCGTAGCAGGTAAAACTGAGGAGCGCACGTCTAGAAAAGATAAATCTATTTCTAAAGTAACACTTGAATTATTTTCGCAAAAAATTGTTTGGCTTGGTGACAAGTTTTGTCAAGCCCAGGAAACTGGTATATATCACTGTAGACACAAAGCTTTTAGACTTGATGCCTGCAGTTGCGGCTGTTTTACCTCTAACAAAAAATTTATCCATCTTACCTTTATCCAAATGCTCAGCATACTTGTATGCAGCTTTAGTGGGTCCATCTTCAACCTCTTCTGTCTCTTTCTGTATGCCCATAATGTTACCTGTAGGATGCATATTGGTTATTATACAATGTTTTGTATTTGTATTTTCTAGGTACACACAACAGATCATACATGGTATAGTTACATTTTAAAAAGGTGTTGTTCGAATCCCTGATCCAAACCGTGAACACAACATGGTTGCAATAGCATTCATTTGCTAAACTAAGTGCATTACAAAATATATAAAAATTACACGAATAAATACTTAATTATATGAATAGTTATGTAATTCATCAATTAAACTTTATAATGCGATACACCAAAGGTTAATTTAATGTGCAATGGGAGTCTTAATGTAAATTCTTATGGATATTCATCCTAAATCGATTGAGTTTAAGTCCGAATAAATCAAAATCATCATTGTCACTGTTTCTGTCGTCTCAGGCACTACTGCTGTAAAGGTTACAACATTAAATGAGCAACACAATATGACTGTATAACTTATCACTTATTTTTAAGATTACAACAGGATTACCTATGGTTACCTAACAATGTTTTACTTCATCTGTATCTCTAGCTCATCGTTGGGATTTGATCCTACGCCATGAACCTGAACTTGCTTTATCATCTGGATTAAAACTATCTTCCCGACGAGTTAGAGACTTCAAACTTATAACATACCTACCACAGAACAAGATGGCAATACAATTTTCCATTTTAGAAAATAATGTGGTTTTAAATATGATTTCGTTAAATCTTTTCTTAATTATCTTTGGAGTCCCCATTGTTTTGTAGTTTTATGACTGACATAAAATTTCTATGAAATATTTATTTTTAAGCAAATTTTAGTTGACAAGTTTCTTATAGGATTTTATAAAGTCTTTATTAGTGACACCCGCCTTCATCAATGAGTATTTAAAGAGTCATACCAATCTTAGTTCCCTCCAACTTCCAGTGTTTCTTCTGCGCCTTTCTTCTTTCCTTCTGTTCTCTGAATGCCTTCACCAGCGCAGAGCCTTTGCGAGAGTTTATCGCCATGTCAGAAGTCGGGTCTTTCACCTGATAAATTGAAAATTCTTTGATGACTAAAAATTCACCAAACTATGTCTATGTGAGTTTCGGTGATGCGTTTGTGAATTTGATCGATATTTGGTTTGGGGCCTAGCTTTATAAGCTGTATACAGATTTCAGAAACTGAAAACAGTTTTGAAATTGGAATATGCATATTTTTTAGAATATTCCTCGACGTTCTCGACCAAAGAGATTTGTATAGATTATTATTAGAGTAAACGCAAAATAATTCGCACATATCGATGCGAACGTAAGGGTCTTGAAATTAATTTGAAATTTGACATTTGAAATTTGCAATTTTAAATTGAAGTACAATTAAATAACTAACAACGCACATTCATTATTATTGTTTTGTGGTTTTACATCAAACTTTTCGCATTATTAAATATTAGTTCAATTTTTCGCACTTAGAGATTTTAAATTTTCGACTGTACTGGGTTGCACGGAGCTATTCCTGTGCCGAGCTGTGAAAAAGAAACTCACGGTCGCAAATCGCTTTATTTTTTTCACATAGTAGGGGATGAAAAGCAGAACGTATCGATCGGTCGCAAAATTACTTTTGCCTTGGGGGACGTTCTTTGAATCCTTCGCTTCGCTCAGTATTTCACGTTATAATCTAAAATCTTATTATATTCCAGAATCCTTCGCTACGTTTGGATTCAAAATAGCGCCCTCGACTCAAAATATCATTTTGCCCCCTTGTCATACAATCACTATTTAATTCAGCTCCGGAAGAATAAAAAAAAAATTACAAAAAAAAAGTTTTACTTTTCCAGTTTTGGTGGGCCAAAGTTGTGTAAAAAATTGATGCTGCGTAACTATTTCAAATTAACCGCTATTAGTAAGTCTAGTTACCGGAATAACGGGCTCCGGCTGCTTCGTGAAGACTATTCGTCCGTCGAGGAACGGCGGCACGATGTTGTGGACCAAGAGGTGCACTCGGTCTAAGCTTTCCTGGAAATAAATACATGCAATTAGATATAATTGAACTTAAAAAAATAAAACAAATAATTTTGACAAAAAACCCGACTACATCAGAAACATTTATGTATTTAAATTTGCTTCGTCGTAGTCGCTTAATCTTAATCTATCATAATCGAGATTATCTTGGCGCCACCCGTGAAACACATACCATTGTGGAGTGAATGCGGGTCGACTCAGTTTCTTTTTTTTTTTAATGGCGTTTGTCTCAGTTTCACGTTAGGATCATTTCATTGTATTGAAGCAGTAGATGTAAGTCAAATTTAATAAACTACTAACTAATATCATTTATACTATAAATAACTAACTATAACTACTTCTACTGATCCGATTTTTCTCTTCTGATACAATGAAATGATCCTTACGTGAAACTGAGACAAACGCCATTAAAAAAAAAAAGATCCAAATATATTATGGGGAACTCACGCCATACAAAATTCAGCCAATTTTTTTATTTTAAATATTATGGCAAATTTTTTATTTTTTATTTTACCATAAAATAC
This sequence comes from Apocheima hispidaria, assembly GCA_947579745.1. NCBI lineage: Eukaryota > Metazoa > Arthropoda > Insecta > Lepidoptera > Geometridae > Apocheima > Apocheima hispidaria. The sequence continues at coordinate 13,825,901 of OX388157.1, forward strand.
CTAATTGGTTCTAAGAAAGTTTCCTTGTATATCCTATGGTTACGGATTTCTTCATACTGTCGCAGTAAAAAAAAAAAACTACATTTGCACAACTGTGGCGAAATGTCGGGAACTCAAAAATGAAGCGAATCGTGGTAAATATCTCGTGATTACCAATTTAAATGTAAATAATAACCTCTTTATACTAATACCTCCCAGTCCCAGTCCATGTCCTCCCAGTCTCCATGTTTTGGGATGCTATAGAACATATCTCAATGTGTCGAACAGGGATTGGTTGGGTAGTTATAGTCAGAATGATATCGGCTAGACCTAGTATTAGCCACTAGAGTTTGGTTGGACCTAGTTCTAGCCGGATTTATACCGGCTAGATCTACTTTTACTCGAAAACAATCGGCTAATACTAGATTTAACCAAGTGCAAGTGGCTGCACCTAGTTTTAACCGGCTAAAACAAGGTGTAGCCGCACTTCGGGTTCTAGCCGTAACATACATACAACACAAGAAGCCACGAACAACTAAGACCCAGACACAGAGCAGACATTTAAATTCATTATTTAACATTTAAATGTATTATTTAAATATCTGCTTGGTCGGGAATCGGACCCTCACGATCATAAGACAGATGCACTAGCAATTAAGAGGATAGTCCTTCCGCGAGGTTTTGGCGCATTCAATATTTGAAATTGTATAGCTGTCGCTCTGTCTCTCGTGCGAGCAATAGAGAGTTTGTGAATTTTTCTAACTTTTTGATGAAATTAACGTTTCGGGGCTAGTCTGCTATCACCCTTAAATCTTTACAAACTCTTTTGTTTTTGGTGTCAATGGCTTGGATAAATCCAAATCTATGCTATGTTTTGTTTTAAAAAAAATATATTTCAGTATGGTGTTATAATAACAACTACTTTTCTTCGTAACATATAAAAAAATCATCGAAATCGTATAACGTTTAGGGGTGGGATCAGACCACGCTTATTGTATGGACAAGACGGCAGTACGGATATCCTTAAGGTAGAAGCCAGGAGAGTCCTCTTGTCCTAATCATGTAGAACTTAAAAATATCGCACATTGGCCACAGATTAACTCCTCTAGATTAACTCAGGATGGTCAATGAACTCCTTTAAGAATACACTCTCACTGTTTAATTGTTAAGCGCTGCTAGACTTAACCTTGAGGTAGCCAATGGGAATGCTTGGTCTCAGTCCCCGCAATTGGCACCTTCTTCCATTTCTTGCGTGTTTTTAAGATTAAACTTAAGAATTTTTGTAGATGTCGTAATGCGGTCCTGCGACTTACCTCGTCCAAATCATTGTTAACGTTGATAGAGTGCACAACACCACTGGTGAGCATTCTGTTCCGCTCCCACAGCTCGTTGTCCTTGTCTATCTGCTGCCTCTGGGCTGACACTTTGCGGTTGCGTCTCTTTTCTATCTGCTCCTCTTTTCGAGCTACGTACTCTTGGCTCGCTCCCGCGAATGGGTCCGATTCATCTGCTTCGCCTGGAATAAACAACGGAATCATTTGCAGGATAATTCATTTATCTTTACATTACATTTTTTTAAATCTTTGTTTATATGACAGAAAAATGTAAGGGATGCAATTATAATGTGGTGAAACACAAACTTAACCTGAATTTAAAAAAAAATGTTAACATTTGCATTTTCACTCCTTCTAAACCTAATCTGATAAAGTGACTTATTTCAAGCATATTACACCAAAATGTAAACTTAATTTTGGTGTAATATGATTGACATTATTTAATTGTATTTATCTAAATGATAGTTTATTTTTTTCAGTTTATTGAATTTACTCTAACAAGACTGTAATTGTTTCTCTTCGGAGGGACAAGGGCGTAATTTTTAAGCTAATATATACAATAAGTTTACAATCGGATTAGCATGGTCGAACATAGACAAAACTCCATTTAAAAAATAAAAATATAAATGAAATTATTAAACACTAGCTGCGCCCCGCGGTTTCATCCGCTATTATACAGAAACCGAATATTGTTCCGAGATAAAAAGCCTATGTGTTAATCCTGGGTATAAGCTACATCCATACAAAATTTCATTAAAATCCGTTCAGCTGATACAGAGTTGAATGGGTTACAAACACACTTACCTATTTACCAACTTACACACAAACTTTCGCATTTATAATATTAGTGTGATGTTGTCATATAACATAGGTACATTAAAAGTTTATGCTCTGGATGTACCTTCGCCCATGTTGTACCACTCCCTGTCCAGTTTTCTCTCAGCTTCCTCCCAATCGGGATCGTCCATGTCTATACCGCGGCGAGAATTTGCGAATCTGTAATCAACCATAATCGATACATATTAAAATTTATATTTAAAATAAGAAAGTAATATTTAAAATATGTTTATTTTTCTTTCATAATCAATAAAAAATAGTGCAGCAGTTGGGCTACTACAACCCCTGGTATATGTGTTCTGTGTACATAAGCAGGTTTTTATTATTTCGTAAATTCGAGGATATTGATATTTTTATTAATAATTACAAATTATGTCAGGTTCAATAATAAATATAAATCACATAAAAAAATATATATATATATTTATTTACATTTTAAGATGGCTCTACAAATACATCAACTTTGATAATGTGTCATCTACTTACTTGTGTGGTGTAGCTCTGGGTGTGAATTCATATGGGCGACCTTTGTAATCCTTCATTGGTCTTCCCCCGACACTGCGCTCAGTCCGCCCCCTGTCATCTCTCGGTAGGGGGGTGGGGAAGTCCCAGCTGGACTTGCGGACGGTGGACCGAGGGTCGTCGTCATCATCGTCCCAGGCCGTTTTGTCGGTTGGCTTTAGGACTTTAAAGCTGGAACAAGTTTAAATTGAAATTTGCATGACCAGTAACCAAAGAATATCTACACGAGACGAATAACCATCTCATACAAAATAGTGAACCCTTGAAAAATCTGCTTAAAACTAGATGTCGCGATTGCAATATACAATGTAAGGAATATGTTTCCAAAATTAAAGTTTTCAACGCCATCTCTTGAGAACCTAGCGAGTTTTACAAATAAAATATGCAATTAATAATTTTACTGATATTATTAACGCAAAAATATTCATAACAAGTCGGGTTTTTTCTCTGTACCATTACGAATGAGTTAGCTTGGATTTATATTTCAGGTTTAGTCCAGTATTTTTTCAAATAAGTAAGTTTTTTGGTATGTCCTTACATTATGAAAGTAATGTAAATGATTTTACTAATTAATATATTATTAGATCAGATGATTTGCGTTTACAAAACTTTTACAACTGTCTCTCTCGCACACGTATATGTGGATATAACTCTTCATTCGAAGCGAGATGAGTGACAACCTTAGACATCATGCACGCAATTGCATGTGTACAAAAATGACATGTGTGTAGTAGGTAGTTAGAACGCGGCATTTGTATGGAGATCTAGTAGTGTCCGGGTTGTGCCAAAATGCACTGTAATGATAATAAGAAAAATATGAACTTATGCTACGTACATAGTTCTATAAAAAGGTCTAGAGAAAATTGGCTGTCATATACTAGTAGGTCACACCAAACTGAGACCTCGGGACCCCTATAACTTCACAACCTCTTGACCGTTTCATCTCATATTTGAACTTAAAAGCTGTATTGATGAACTACTTGCCTACAAATTAAATGAAGATTGGATCAACGGTCTGCAAGTTATCGTCGGACAAATATACACAGAAACATACATGCAAATGTCGGTTTGTCTCAGTAAACTCTGAGACCTTCGTTTCGCTCGGTCATTGGAGGATCACCATAAAGGTTACTTTTTACCATTTGGCATTTGAGTACGGAACCCTAAAAAGCATGGCATGCTTACCTCGGAGTTCTAGGTTCATCTTTAAACCTAGGCTCATAATAGCTTCTCCTTGAACTGTCTCTATTACTTCTCTCGCTGTCTCTTTCTCTCCTCTCACTACCTCTTTCTGACCCTTTATCTCTTCTATCTTTATCTCTATCCCTGTCTCTCTCCCTTCGGCGGTCGTCGTATCTCCTGTCCTTGTCTCTGTCATATCTTTCATAACGTCGGTAGAGTCTGTCATCTTCTTCATCTTTGGAACGATGTTTCTTGTCTTCTTTAGTGGAATGATGAACTCCTTTTTCTTTGGTTTCCTTTTCTCTTCTGTAATCAAGTAAGGTTTTTAAAAGAAAAACTAAATCTGCAAAATGGTGCCTATCTATGTCACTCCAGACATAAAGAGCAACTCGACAACACCTCACTCATCAAAATCGGTCAAGCCATTTAGGCTACAGGAGGTACTATAGGAACTCAAACATAACAATTAGCAAAACAGCGGGCTCATCGTCTAACTTTGAAACGTTTGTGATTCTAATTGCAAGAGCATGCCATCTCGCTCGTACCAACTTAGTCGCACTATGCGTGGTCCCGCTCGTGCAACTCTCGCTATCGGTTACAAAATTTCAGGATAAGCCCATTGATTAGAATTTATGGCTTTCATTCAGCTTTGTACAATATTATTGTAAAAAGAGAATCTATCTATGTATCTATTGCAGTTGTCTGAAAACTTGTTAGAGCAGCTCGGGTGTAATGAGGTGTGATAATACAAGGGTGGGTAGAGTAGGTTATGTTGTTACTGGAAGCGATTTCATTTTAGTTTAATTCATGGCCCAGTTTACTCTTCAAAACATGTTATAAAACAACTGTCCTTACTTCTGTAGCCGCTCCATCATTCTTTCCCGCGCCTGCTCCGATATACCGCCAGTATAAGTCGGTGTCTCTTCATTGTGTCTCCTATATTTACGGTCTTTTGAGGTTGAAGAGTCACTGTTACTCGAAGGTTCGGCGTCTTCGTTTGCATCGTCTTGGAAGGATATTAGCCGATTCTGCTTACGTTTGGCTGCAGCTAGCTTATCTAAGCCCAGTAAGGAAGGTTTAGCGAACTGAAACTCCTCAGGTTTCTCCTTCTTTTTGATGATTAAGCCTCCGGGAGCGTCGCCAGAAGTTCCCTCCAAGCGATGCAAGTTTTGGTCATCTTCCGACATTGTGAGTGCACTTATAAATTAAACAAACCTAAAACTTATCTGTAAATGTCTATTTTTGCAGGTTTTTAGTTAGTTTTTAAAGTTATCACCATTAGAACAACTTGCAAAACATTGCGAGAAACGTGACGAAAAGTAGAAAAATGAAAACATGTCAAATGACAAACTGACACTGACAGTGACAGTCAAATGCCAAATAAAACAACACCAATAAAAAAAATGTTTTTCTTTCTCCACCTAAGAGGATTTAGGCTTCGCACGTCTTACGCATTTGCCATTGTCAAGTATACATATATATATCGTTCAAAGACATAAAGGGGTAGACACCTAATCAGCAAATCAAACTATACTGAAAGAAAGCACACCAGTATTGACGTACCTGTCAAATCAAATTAAGAGCTCCATACAGTTGTCATTCTCATCTCATACTGATAAAATCTCCGAATAATCAGACAAAAGATGGTATAATGTGCAATAAAATCTTGCCGGAATTACAAGGAATCAAAGAAAACCACTGCCAAATCCATCTACAAGTCCTAAAATATACTTTTAGGATAAAAAAACAAAATAATAAAATTATTGAATAATGTAAACAGAATAGTTACTATGACAACGTTATGTATAATAGTGTTGCCAAATATTTTTTTGTAATTTCCCAACTTTGTTTAGGTTTCCTAGAGACTCAGATATATTAAATGTAGCTGATCTTTTGATAAAAATAGTTCGGCAAAGTAGGGATGAATAATGGCGGAAACCTATTAAGGCTTCCACCAATATAAATTTACCTATAATACATAATTTTCATAATTTTGCCTAAAATATGTGTCGGCGCATAATTATCAACAACAAGCCTACAATGAGCGTGTCACGATATGACACAATTGTATTGCATTTTTTTTAGAAATAAAATGTTGTACCTTCCTAAGAATGTAAGAATGTAAATTTGTTTAGAGTGGTTGTGGGTTTTTGGGCCTGCAAGAAAAATGCACATTATCTTAGGTTTTCACCTTCACATGTGTGTTACTTGAGGTTGCAGAATAGTCGGGCAGTTTAAAAAAAGATAAATCCGCTAATAGGCGAATGTTGCGTATTCGTTTATTTGCGAATTTAGAGGATTCCATTTCCATCGTAATAAATTGAAAATATAAATTAACATTATTTAACTTAACAATACAACAATAACATTAATTAATAATGATTAAAAAAAAGTATAAGAGCCTATTTAAGAACCACTGTGATATAACCTAAATCACTCCAATGAAAATGTATTTACCCGACCAAATAGGGTAATCACCTTTTAATGGAAAGCTTAAAAATGTCATGACCAAAAAGACTGTCAAAAATTATGCGTCATTTCAAAATCGTGTTTTGTATGGAGACTATCCTTCTGGACCTTATTTATAAGGAGAATTCTGTGATATCGTTATAGATCCTCTATACTGAATTGTATTGGATATCGGTTATATTATCTTTGGTATTGGAGAATTATAGTATTGGAATAATACATTATGAACAATTCTGTGTACATTATTAGTATTGGAGTAGTTTTGCTGCCAAAGTGAATATAACAGGTTCAACGTCGCCGCGGTACGGCGACGCCGCGCCGAGCTTCTTTGTATTATTTTCCAAAACTTTTGTGATATCGAGACTTCGAGTGTGAACTTGTAATAATAATGGTGGATTACATTATTTACTGTTTCAGAGGCGGAATCGAGCTCTGTGCCCTCCCTTTTGAAAACTTTCCATCTTTCTCGACCCCAGTAATCTACGCATAGCGGCTTGTCTGCTCTAGGGGCTAAGTTGTGCGAGTCTCTTCGTTGCTAGCTTGGAGGAATGAAAGAAGTTGCTAGTGTGACGAGCAGTGAACCAATTCGAAAAACTAGGGTCTTTTTAGGCATGTAGAAGAAGTGTGAAGGTGCAAATTAGAGATACTAGTAGGAAGTTAGGAAGGAATCGGTTTGTTTGGCCAGCTCGCGGATCGCGCGAGATCCGTGAATCATCGCGAGATACATCGACCAAACTCGCAATTTATTTTATTTTTTCATCGATACATGACTAATTCTAACGTCCAGGCTATCGCTCCTGCGTGAAGAGTGCTGGCCGACTATTTTCACCAGTAGCCATCAATGATTTTGTCAGGCTCTCTTAATAGCATCCGTACATTGGAAACTGGATTCGAGTGGAATGTTGAGAGACCAGACGTAGCCTTTTTGGGCACGGCGGCGTCAGCTCTTCCGCTCCGAGTGTCGGGGCTTCGGTCGAGCAAGCCCAACTAAATAAGCAAAGGACAGCGCACAATAGATTGTTATAGGCTGTGGGCGCACAATAGGCTGTGGAACCCGTGGGCTGTGGTCGTCCAATACTAATTATTTTTACAAAGAATATTCGAAAAGCTGATGGAGGCGTTTTCCAAAAAAAAAGAAATCCTGGTTATAAAAGTACTCAATAGATGGCGTTAGATGTACCTTGAGTTTTGCTGTCATTGTCAAGACATGAAAGACAAAAAAATGTACATGTGCTTTTTTTTTTCTCGTGTTTTTTGGCTCGACATGTGTATTTAGACAATTTCAAGTAACGTAACTATGTATTTGACTTCTTTTGAAATATTACAATAGTTGACACTGGCTAAATACACAACGTGTGGAGCCAAAATTTACGATTTAAAAAATAAACATAAAATATTTCGACAGAAATGACAATAACAGGTAAAACGATAGGTCTGTTACGCCATCTAGTAAGTATTTTAGAACTACTTTTTTTTTTTTGGAAAACGCCTCATTGCTAATCAACGTGTACTTAATGCTGCCAGTGTTTTGTGGCTATCAAACAGCGAACTCTAGCTAGCGAGCAAGCGACTGAAAGTGGCTATAGACGACCTGATAGAAATGGCTATATATGAGTTTCTGGGGAGCGAAAGGGAGAAGCTATAACCTTAGTAGTTTGTTTCTTTCGCTCCCGTGAAATTTAAGTCTAGCTGTCCCTTTCGTATGATGTCAGGTCAAGTAATGTACCGAGGCCTTGAGTCAACTGTGCCGCGCCTGCAATGTAGTGCAGTGCATCTCTAGAAGGTTTAATGTTAACTGCAATAATAATCCTGTAGACCCACAGATGAACCAGATACCTCGTCACGCGGGTTTTGGTCCGATCAAAAGTCACCACAGTTTGAGGAAAGCACGGGGTGCGCGGAGCGTGACAAATAATTCCCATTGGCTATCATCAAGGTTACGCCCACCACTGTACCGAGTTAGTACGTTCCGTAGTAATGGGGCGAACACTTGGGTCGACTGCCGCTCTGCCATAGTATCAAGCACGCGCGTGCGACTAAAAAAATCATAAACTCACATCCCTTCGGGAGCCCCGCGGATCACAGACTAGATAATAATTACTCCGCAGAGCGCGGCATCAAAAGATGCGCGGAGTTCCGAGTAGCAAAAAAAAATAAAAAAAACTACTACTTGAGAACCTCCTTATTTTTTTGGAAATAGGTTAAAAATAATAAAGCATACTATATTTTTTTGTAAATACTATCCTTTTAAAAATTTTGTGCTATCGTTTTCAACGTACCTAAATCCAGCCCTGCTTCTGATTTTTTTCTCTAGTCTCACCACAGTCTCACGCACATGCTAGATGCTGCCGGTCGATTCTATCGTGATTTCGTTGCTTGTCGAGTTTAGTCCAAGCAGAAGGTCCCGAGTGAACAGTTTAGTTAGTTAGTATTCATCAGTGTTCGAATCCCTTTACGGTATGGTGAAAATCGAAAATGCAAGTCTGCGTTTTGTTTAATGAGTCACAACACTACTTTATACGTGCATTCACCAGAAAGGGACAACTGCATGGGATATCCGCAATGAGGAAAAGGGATAAGTGACGAGGTGTCCATTAAACGCTGAGCTCTGCTATGTCTTGTAAAACGAATTATTTTACTTACCGATGAAAAGTTATTCCGTCTTTTTTTGTACTTTGAGTGCGCAGATGACTTTCCACACAATTTCACTGCACAGATAGTCATTTTTGTTTACTGTTGGTTGTCAGGAAAATAAAACAACCGTCTTATTTTGTAAGCCGCACGCACGCACGCACAGCTCTGGCACTTGGTCGGAACTGAGGTTCAATGTTTGGGGCGGCGTCTTATATAAGTCTTATAAAACTTATGTGTTGCGCGCTAGGCTCGTCCTAGACTAGGTATCTAGTTCTATTCATCTGTGTGTAGACCACTAAGCCCGTGTTATTTATTCCATTCCATGCCGCAAGATCTTGAAATATTAACAAGGATCTCCGCGTGTATTCGCTGAGATTAGCCCTCGGCTGGAAAGAGGCATTAAATATTACTATACGAAAATGCTACCGTAAAGGATTTACGTGGCCCATTTCTGTGGTTGTACATAAATTGTGCATTTACACAATTAGTTTTACTTAGCCAAACTTATCTATTAATAACCTTAACTAACAAGCTTTTGTTAGCAAAAAAACGCTGATGTAACTAAAAATTTGGAGTTTCGATGTCGGGATTTTAGCCATGTTAAGCAAAGGAAGTAGCAGCCGCCGCCGCAGCCGTAGCCGGCAACTGGTATGGCGGACTATTAAACTCATTGGAAAAACACTAAGTATGTACATTGAATGGAACATGTCATTTTGAATTTCGGATAATATTTTCTTGTTTCATACTTTTACTTAGGCGGGTTTTAGTTTTTGAACTTATATTAAATTTTATTATCAAAACTCATTAAACCTTTTTGATTAGAGAAATCTTTTTCTAAAACTTGTGTTATTTCGAGTGTTAATGTGTAAAAATGGTGGACTTTCATTCAATTAAAGTCGAAGTAAAGCAAAGTAAATCACGGTCAAGTCCACGTCATGCCCCAGTAAAGTGGTGGAGACTCTACTAGAGGTTTCTATGGGGTTTTGGAAACAACACGAAGAGTTCAACAACACCCATAGGTACACGTTCACAAGTCACAGTCAAAGTCAAAGTTAAAAAGTTCAGTCACAGTCTAGTCTTTTTCTCTCTATTTTATTCAACTCGATTTTCCACTAAGATTTCTATAAAACGTCACTTGGGTGGTCATTATTATATAATTTAAATCGACACAACTAAACATTTAAAGCTGTGAGCAAGACTGGGATTATTACGTATCTGAGTTAAAATTTCATCTCAGCGATCATTTCAGTGATCATGAAAGCATCTAACTAATTGACAATTTAAGCCGATAAATCTCTTTAGACGAAAATATTTTCATTTCAGGCATGAAATAAAAATAGAACAGTTTCTGAGGATCTGTTCGGGCAACACGACGTGTGTCAGTAGATAATTTAAAAAAAGTTTCCCGCTAAGTTTATTTTTTAAATATCTATTTAGTGATGTGCCAAAGTTGATTAACTTTTGCTAGATTGTATGATGTCGATAATTGAAACCAATAGTTCGATGACCAAACATTATCTATTAGACTTTGTTATAGTGAACTGTGTTTGATGATAATAATTAGTTTGAATGACTTTCGTGTGTGTTTTTATAAGTGAATTGGAATTACAGTTGAGGCCATGGCTGAATTTGAAATCGACCATGAAAAGGAAATCAAGGAAGTGGAAGGTATGATAAGAGGTTACGACTGACAGACTGTTGAATATTATTCATTAATTCATTAAACATTCTTATGAAGGTAGCTATTTTTAGCCCGATGTTTTCATTAGTCAGTATATCGGAACCTACTTGAATTACTTAATAGCTGCGCCTCCCAGTTGTAAACAAAGTTTCATAGATATCCCGCGTAACAAAGTTTCATAGATATCCCGCGTAGACCTGATACATAAAGTATTTAATTAATGTCTAGGGCATTAGCTAAGTATTAAACGTAGTACAAACGCGTTATTACAAAACAAGGTCTAGTGAGTGACTGAGTGAAGTTGAGCAAAGTGACTTCAGTCTATTGGGAAATGTAATTCGGTGTCACCTCTAGTAAGTAGTAAGTACATATAATAGCTCAATGTCCAGGTTGTAGACTGATATAGGTAGATAGATACTACCTTGCCAAATTCCATCAAGATCGGTTCAGCCGATGAGTCATGAAAAAGTAACAAACAGAAACTGTACTTGTCGACGATCACCGTCTTTATCAGACCTTGATGAGATGAGAAAAGATGCAAGCCTTTTAATTATTTTTTTATTATTATGGAAGATTAGACAGATACGATGGAGTTATATTATCTGACAAGTCAGTATGTTTTGTATTCGATGAAAGCTTTTAAATCGATCAACAGAGATGGAACGTTCTTGGCAGCACTCGTTATGAAGTTATCGACATCAGTTGATCGATTTATATCGATCGTTTCTCGATATCACTCCGGCATCGCTAAGCAATTTCATATGAATAAATATTCGCACTAGGATCTATATTTGATTATATATTATCGTGTTCTAGGAATAAAGATCATAATAGGTAGGGGAAGGTTATTAAAAGTGGCTTAGGTGGGTAAAGTGACCGAACCAACTCCAACCAGCAATCCACGTTAATAAAATAATAGAATAATTTAATGAAAATCTGATTAGGTACCTCTCGCGTCCGAAAATGAAATCGAGGTACTAAATATCGTAAAGCCTTTCTTTTTTTTTGAATATTATCAAAGACTGGACAGAAGTTGCAAAGTTCTAGCAAATATAAAGCAGCATATATAAATATATATATAAATATAAAATAAAATAAATAAATAAATAAAATAATAATAAATAATATAAAGTATATATATATAAATATAAAGCTAGCAGTTCGGGGCGAACTACTAGCTATTATGTAGTATGTACCTTCAATGTTATGCTATACAATATTTTTTTTTTTATGTAGTTTGGTGACGAGACGAGCAAGTCGCTCACCTGATGTTAAGCTTCATGCTTGCTCATAACAGTTCAGTGCCACCCAGAATTTTGAACCTCAACAGTTCTGAGATATTAGATGTTAAATCTCTGTGCCCAGTAATTACGCTGGAAACATTGCCCTCCAATCCGGAACACAGTAATGTTTGCACACTACTGCTTGGTGGTTGAATAACTAGCAAAGGTGTGGTACTCCCCCAGGCGGACTCTGCAGAAGAGCCCTACCACTACAAAAACTATCTACTTTAGTCATAATTAAACTACAGCGTTCCACAGAATAGATAATAGTACAAACGTTCTAAGATCAATCGAATTCCGAGCAAATTTACTAAATTCAACCAAACCAGAGATACTTGCCTACAATTTGATCTTTAATAAACAAATAAATAAACGTGCCTAGTTAGGACAAGGCCACACGATGCGTTGCGGCCCGGAAATTACTACCTTTAACATGGTTTATGAACTCGTGTCTGACCCGCAAGAGTAATTTCCCCCTATTGCTGTAATAGTGCTGTTCATTCTGAACAACTTTTGGGAACACAAAAAAAAAGCATACTCAACGAATTGTATGGATTATTTCGTTTGTAACCTAACCTAACCGGTTCATTCAGCGAAATATTCACGGTACTTTATATTTGTTTCGCCGCACTGCTGCCGCCGGTCGCCGAAACGCGTAGTGTAGCTGGACCGTTATCTACCTAATACCTAAGTCCTATGTCAACAGGCTTTGATGTTAGGACGCGTGTTTACGAATACCCTAGCTTCAAAGATTTCGGTAAGCTCAGGTGCCAGCAAGCAGATTCGAAAAGGATTAAGATGTAATTTAGTTCCAATTTGACGTAACAATATTACTGACCGAGTGAGCGAAGCGAACGAAAGCTCTCAGTTATAACTGGCAAAGTTTGCTTTCATTTGTCCGTATGTTGGTACTCGCGTACAGGTCGTATTTTTCAACATATCTTGACGAAACTTGTTAACATATTGTTACATTGCGATACTCAAGCCCTCTTAAGAGTCAGGGTTTGCAGCAATGACGTGTATGCATGAGAGCGTGTGTATGTTTGTGAATGAGTGTGTAAGTATGTGTAGAACACCTCCATGTTGGTACGAATATGTTGGACTTGCAGAGATGTCCATGTTTGTGTACGTGATGGTTTTATCAACTGCAAACACACATCTGTAATTACTTACAAAATAATATAACAATTTAGATTCTTCAGTGACAATGGGCATTTGGCCAAATATAAATTAATTCAACAATTTTTGGCCCGTCCAACATATAACAGACTCTATCAACCTAAAACTAGATACAATAAAATATAAGTTTGTAAACTAAGACCCGCCTACGTAATAGTACGAAACAAGAAAATATTATTCGAAATTCAAAACGGTATGATCCATTTAATGTACCTACATAGTGTTTTAGTTTTAAGAGTTCATTTAACCGTAGTCTAATGCCTGAATGAGTTTTAAAGTCCCTTGCCTTGGCATTAGATTAAAGGGACTTTAAAACTCATTAGAAAAACACTATGTACATTAAATGGACCATGCCGTCTTGAATTTCGAATAATAATTTTATTTTTTCATACTTTTAGGCACTTAGGCGGCACAGAAGAGATTTTTTTTTTAGTGTTGGGCGGGTATTAGTTTTTGAACTCATATTTAATTTACATACTTTTAGTGCTAAGTAGGTACAAAGATACCAACAAAATGCGGGCGAGTTGAATGCTGTCGTCGATCTTCAAAAGCTCGGCATTCAAGTCGCACGCGACGTGTTTATTATTCTTTAGCGAAGTTAGGTAAAGTCCGCAATATTTGATTTAGTGTGACGTCATAATTATTTCCTATAATACCTGCAGTATTACACCGCTTCCATAGACACCTAATTTGCTAAAATCTGATTAGTTGTTTTGTAGATACGAGGGAACAATGAAATGTGAAAATAGGCACCTACAAACACACATAACCTGCTTATATATACATTGGCACATTTTTTTTACATATTCGGAATGTACTCATAAAGCCCTTCATTTTGATACCAAGCACGATATTTTTATTTCAATATTTTTTTTCGTAGTAGTGTTGTTATAGAATCCGCCTTATTGGATTTAGTGTAATTCCGTGTAGCCTATGACACGCGGAGTGTGAAGACGCATCGATAGACACCTATCTTGTCAAAATCTGATAAGCGGCTTAGGGGATTAGAGGGAACATATGAACATACTTATACATCAAAGTCATAACCCTTTTTTGTAGTCGGGTAAAAATCCAGAAAAGATAAGATAAGATAATTGTATTCATCGGCCGAATTACAAACATCTTATAATTAAATATAAGAGCTGTGCATCACACCGTATTTGCTCATTAATACAATTTCAATTTCTAATAACCTAATAAATTTAATATAATAAAATTAATTTAGTTTAATTTAAAGTAGGTATATAGTATAATTTCATGTCCCAACCAACATGCTTAAATTAATTTGGAGTAGGTGTGCCGCTATATTATTATTACCAGTAATGCCAAAAGAAGTAGATCGGACGAATGTGTATTTTGATTGCTTTGCTTATAGTCTGTGGGCAGATGTCGGTCCATTAATTTCTGCATTCAGCGTAAGCCGTAAAGTACAAATCCAGCTGTGACAAGATTATTGTCTAAATCATCATCACCCATAGGCTGTTGTTCAGCGGAGTTACGAAAGACTTATAACAGTACAACGTAGACGCAAGAGTCATTAGATTAATTTAAACTAGTAGTTCGCGCCGAACTGAGACCTCGCGACCCCTATATCTTCACAATCCCTGGACCGATTCAGCTCATTTTCGAACTTAAAAATTGTATTGATATGAACTACTTGCCACATGAAATTTCATGAAGATCGGATCAACGATTCGCAAGTTATCATCGGACAAATATAGGTACACACAAACATACATATTGCCGATTTGTGCCAGTAAACTTTGAGACCTTCGCTTCGCTCGGTCAACAATTACAAAGTTTAACAAAAGTCGAACCTGCCCTCTTATTATGAACGTTCGTGATTCTGATTGAGATAGCATGCCATCCCACTCGTACCAACTAACTAGCACTATGCGCGGTCCCGCTCAGGTACGCTCACTTTCACGATCAGGAACATCAGCAGATAAGGGGGCTGTTTAAGGTTAGATTTATCAGAATTGTTTTTTAAACATTAACTAGTAGTTCGCGCCGAACTGAGACCTCGCGATCCCTATATCTTCACAATCCCTGGACCGATTCAGCTCATATTGGAACTTAAAAATTGTATTGAAATGAACTACTTTCCTACAAAATTTCATCAAGATCGGATCAACGGTTCGCAAGTTATCATTGGACAAATATACACACAAACATACAAACATCCATACAAAAGCCGATTTGTCCCAGTAAACTCTGAGACCTTCGCTTCGCTCGGTCAATAAAAAGGATACTTATCAATGAATAAAATATAAAGATAATTATTGCGACAGTGATCAAGAATTATAAGTTTCAAAAATAAGATATCCAATATCATAATTCTAACGAATATTATAAATGCGTCTAAATGCGTTATGTGTCTCTGTCTCTCTGTCTGGGTGTTTGTCGCGCCACGACTAACCAGCTGAACAAATCAAGCTGAATTTTTGCATAGATATAGCTTCAGGGCTTAGTGACAAATATACTTATACTAGCTTTCAACTTGAATTTTTGGTTGGTGTAATTTCTTAAAACGATCTATTTATTATCGGAAAATTAGTTTTCATGAACTTACGATGAGTAAATTGACAAAAAAACGCAAGAAAATTTGAATTTCTTGCTCTGAGCGAAACGTTTCACCTTAATGTACTGCGCTCGTCACCCGGAGAGATGTAAAACCTTTTTATGCTCAGTAATTTTACTAAAACACCATTCCTCAGCATGACATCACTAATAATGATCCAATAAAAAAAAAAGTTTTAATGGGTCGCTGACCGGATGCTATCGGTTAATAAGGCCAGCGCTCACTGAAGAGACGAGGCAAGGTGCGGCGTACAAGCAGCTGTGGACCAGCCAACTCCTGGTTTGCCGTAGGTTCAACACTGTACCTCATTCAATACAGAGAGGTAGGTTCAACAATTTCGAACCTACGATAAACTTGAAAAGTTGACATTACCACGGTTTGTACGCTGAGCCTCGGCTTGACTCTTCAGTGGACATCGGTCCTAAATAACATCTATTTTTGAAAGAACACGCTTTAGCGTTTCGATTTTATAACATCCCAATATAAACGGCCCTGAGGATTTTTATTTTTCCTCCAAAATAAATAATGTGTCAAAATTAATAATATTGGTAGCGTTGAAGGATTAATAACATTGCAGTAGAATTTTCTTTTTTAATTTTCGGAATTTAAACCTCTAACTTCGGGATTCCGAAACGGGTCTTAACTTTGTCAACAGATTAATTCTAATGCTGCCTTTGTCTGGCACTAAGCAAATGACAAAGGCATAGACTTAATCTGTTGTCAAAATTAACAAACGTTTCAGAATCCCGACGTTAGGCTGGATTTTTCCAACGTCAGATAACTGCTATCTAAGAACTAACATGGCGTTTTGACATATTTTCTATAGTTATCTGACGTTGGAAAATTTCAGCCTCAATCCGACATTGACTGTACCTAGTGCAGCTATTTGTAGTCCTGACAAACGGGTTCTAAAACTGACAAACCGTCGGGCATGGATGGGAACATCCTGCTGGTATATTGGATAGTTGGGAGTGCATTACGCAGATCTCATGAAAGATTTCCGTGATGTTTGTCGAAACGCGACCTTAGCGACACCAGCGGAAACAACTCTCAAGGATCATTGGTTGATGCTAGTACTGTCTGAAGATTTGACGACTGTATTTCGTTCACTCCTAAGTAAGGAGTCGTAACTCTGATGAATTGTTGGCACGAAGATAACAACTTAAAGATGTAAACAAGAAAACTCTGAATTGTGATCCTGAAATCGTACGACATTTTTCTGAAACAGACTGGCGTATGTTACTAGAATAACATCGTTTGTCGGTGACACCTGGCAACCAGCCAGCATTTGATGCTCTCGATTTTATGATATCGACTAGCTGATGCCCGTGATTTTGTATGCGGTGCCTGTTCGCCTTCTGTCTCGAATCGGATCTAGGAAATCTATAAAAATATCAATTGTCACATGTATGACGGAGCATCACTTGAGAACGGCTGGACCGATTTGGATGATTTCTTTTTTGTTGTATTCGTAACTGTCAGAAAAAAGTTTTTAGAATACTGTATTCGGTGCGGGGAAACTTTCATTATGGCTGACAAGGCGTCACAATGGCGTTTGACTACACGTCGACTGCTGTGTCGTTAAAAAATGGTATACATTGTTACTAGGACACCTGTTGTAAGAGAAGACTCAAGAAGGGAACTTGGGGTTGTGTACATAGTACGCCCAACCGAGTCAAAAAGGTGATAAAAAGAGGCAAGGGGGGCAAACAGAAGAAATCTGAGCAGAGTAATCTTGCAAAGATTTTCGTTTGTCATAACATGAGGTACTTCCGTCTCTTTTGCCGAGCCCTTCCGGGAATTCCGCACCGCTGCGAGTTATTCAGCCGGCAACCTCCAAGCAATATCAAAGGGTAGTGTTTACAGAGAATTTACTGGGCAACCTAATAAGCGCTGTTCGGCGCCGTACTGAGTAGAGCCACGCAGTGCAACGCCGCGCAGTGTAGCTTGTGTACACAGTTCCCTTTATTCGAATTACTTGCGCGTTTCTTTACTGAAATGAATAAAAACTATACTTTTTAAAATCACGTTCAAGCTCGAAACGGTGACATCTGGCAATTCGCCAAGCGTGCATGGATGCTCTCCATTAATAGCATTTTATGATATCGATGGTGAAAAAACTGCTGGTAAAAAATGGGCTAGTAATTTAGTGAAGCGCAACGATTGGAAACTTTTTATATTACAGGATACCTCATAACCAGATAACTAGCAGGTACTAAAATTACTGTAAGCAAGTAGCTGGACAAATCAACTATCGTGTAGTTATGTTGTCTTATGTACTGCCGCGTGCAGTAGTGTCTATTCTAATTGCGACCCGAAAAACTTATGTATAACCTGTTTTTATCTATTTTTCGGTCTTCTGCTTTTCAGTTCGTCGAGTTTCTGAAAGTTTGGCTCTATCAACCTCGGGTTTTTGTCTCTTTTTGGTTTTGGTTCGCAGTGATTATTGAAATGCCATACATTTCCAAGACAAGACAAGTAGGTACATGCGCGCCGAAAACTTTGTCTAACGTGCTTTCATTCTATTTTCCAGTCGTCTTACTTTCATCTCATTTTGTTTATCTGGGAATCATTGAAACGACATTTTCAAGACAAGTCACATGCTCGTAGGGACTTACCTATTAGGTTTGTTTTCTTATGTGCCGCGTGGCTAGTGCCAATTAACTTTCCAAACCGCCCGAACCCAAACACGATAGCCTAGTGCCCAAATCCCAAGCGCAAAGGATTGATAAAAAATAGACAGTATCACCCAAACAATCAAAGGTAATAGTAATCTTGAGTCATTCGTAAAAAAATTAGGTTACAGTCGGATATCTTTAGACAAAGAATATTACAGAATGAAATATTACAGGCGGCTGAAGACAATAAACAAGATGAAATATTAGTTTCCAAGTAATAACCGAAAATAAAAATAAGTTCTACGTGGTAGTCATGATAAAGCTTCAAATATTTCTAGTTTTAATCGCCCTAGTACCTACTCAAAGACTAATCTTTCAAATAATAGAAAATATTTTGCCCAAGAGATCGTCTACAACAATTTGATTATTTATTTACGTAGAAAGTGTAATAATGGAGGCTTTTAATAAATAGGTCGGAAAAGCTATGCGAACCTGTGTATAATAATATGATTATATTGTGTAGTATGTTATTAGGCGTTTTTTTGTGATGTCGACATCACCCTGTGACTCATAGACCATTAATATCATTACCTATACCCTTCTCGCTAAAATAATACACCCAAATGTGGCTAAGCTCGTCAACTGGATCGCCTATCCCAATTCTATGATCTGATATCCTATCCTATAACTAACCGTAAACAGGTTGGACTTTTATTTAATGTTGTAATTGCTTATTGACCGAGCGAAGCGAAGGTCTCAGAGTTTTTGAGACAAATCGGCATTTGTATGTATGTTTGCGTGTATATTTGTCCGGTGATAACTTGCGAACCGTTGATCCGATCTTCATAAAATCTTCTTGTAGGCAAGTAGTTCATTTCAATACAATTTTTTAGTTCGAATATGAGCTGAATCGGTCCAGAGGTTGTGAAGATATAGGGACCGCGAGGTCTCAGTTCGCCGCGAACTACTAGTGTTAATATATTTAGTGACTCTTGTTTCTACGTTGCACTACTATTTTGAGCCTTTCGTGACTTCACTGAACGGCTTCAACGGAAGATCAGCGCTGTTTTCTAAACAGCATTATGCTGAGCTGAGGCCATTTTCGAGAGAGTAATACCCTTTTATTCTAGTTTTAGGGGATGCCCCAAGTTGGTCGACCTCCGAATATTAAGCTTTTAAACGTTGACGTGAGTTCACAGAGTGCGGTACCACTAAAAAAATATACCCAACTATTGGAAAATCCGCCCCTGATTATATGAATACTTATATAACTTCTAAGAGGTAAGTACTGTTTCTAGAAAGGACGTTAATAATTAAGGAAGCTAGCAAAAGCTGCTAGTTTCGTTTTATGAGTTTATGTTTGCGACACTTATGTACGTAACTTCCCGTCTACGTTTTCTGACTACTGAGAGTTTACTAGCAAAAATCTCAGTAAAGTTTTGATGTTAAAATATGACTTCCGGTATGCTGTTGATTCAGTTGTCAAACCAATTATTTCAGACTATTGCATGTAACGTGTTACAGGTTAAATCAGATGTTTAAAATAATAAAGCCCATAGGTATTATTATCAAAAGAAAATAAAAAACCTGACTACAAAATATAGCCTATAACGCATCAAGTTTAAAGAGAATTCAAACGACATCTCACTCGTCAAAATCGATCAAGCCGTTTAGGCTACAGGAGGTTTACAAACATACGTATTTACATACACCCCAAAACAATACCCTCCTTTATGGGCAGATGGGTAAAAACCTCTACTGAACCCCCGTGATAGCACATGTGACCATTGAGCTATAATAGTAGCAATGCATGTGACTCAATTGGTGTTACTTGTTGGGAAGTCACCGTCCAAGCGCTAAAAAAGTTTGAATCTAGAGAAAAATTGCTATAAGGGGCAGAAAAAAAAAAATTGAGAGGGCAGGAATGAGAATAAAAAAGCGTGTGTGTGTGTGTGTGTGTGTGAGAGAGAGAGAGAGAGAGAGAGAGAGAGAGAGAGAGAGAGAGAGAGAGAGAGAGAGAGAGAGAACACTGTAAACGTTGGCACAGACTAACATAAAATTTAATTAATAATTTTGATATGCCTAAGTTAAAGAGTAGAAAACTCCGATTTAATCTAGGTAGAACGAGGTCCATAAAATCAACTCCAACGTCAAGTACACCAAATACCTAGAATGTAACAACCAAAGTTTCCTATCTCCCCAAGGTTCACTTTAGGTACCAAAGGTCATAAAAGTGTAAAGACCTCCGATATGTCAGTGCCTCAGGGTGAGTTATTATGCAAAGTACACTTGTAACTTCAAGAGTTGTGTTATGAGTTAGTTCAGCTGCCCGTTAAGCGGTCAACAAGATTCAGAACCCAAATAAAGATAAAGGTGTTGCACACTGTAAAACATAGGAGTAAAATAAAGTGTTGTAGGTACAAACTAAATGACTGGGCCCGCGGCCATCTTTGTTTATAATGGTCCATACAGTGCCTTCGTTTTAAAATTTATTTTTGCCATTGCTGACACGAGTCGCTCATGCCCTCATTTACGCCTCAAATGCACAATCTAGAGCTATACAAATCATAGAGCTGTCATTATATCCATAACTCAGAAATTACAATGAGTGGCGTAAAAGAGGGCCTACGTTCAGCAGGCGGCGATCACGGACTGAAAATGCCGATGATGATCCTACCTAATATTATGATTCAGAGAAATAGACCAATCAGAGTAATTTCTTACAAGTGTATTTGGACTGATCTGTGGTGCGCTTCGAGCAGCCTGAATGCAGAATCTAGGGTGTGATCTGTGCATAGGCTGCTTAATTTTTTCAGTTGGGTATTTTATTTTTCTTTTAATATTTTTTATTTCTACTTAGTACAATTTTAACAACTTAAGATGCTAACAGACAACACAGTCTAAGCCGCAACTGCAATACATTTTGTACTCGAGTTACTGTACAACATAGCAAGGATTTTTGAAAATTCTTCTAATGAGGTCTAACAAGGCATGAAAGCTTAGGAAGCTCTTCCTTTTTACTGTGTATTTGCGAGCCCAAACGCCGACCCTTGGCCCTACCTGTGTGTCCGAAGACCGAACAGCACCGAGAACAATTACTTGCCAGTTAGGGCTGAACACAGAGGGCTGAATAAACAGTTTTATCCACTTGCAACGTCTAACGATTTGATTTGAGACGCTCCGTATTTTTCTTGTTATTTTACCCGCGCGTCTCCTGATACATTGCTAAGTTTAATCAAGATCAGCTTACATTTTAAGAAGTTACATGAATCAATTTCCCATTTCTATTTAGTGTTAACTGTGAAGAACCAATCCGATTTCAGTTATCTTCAATATTTATAGTATTCTTGTGAAAGCCAATCCTTAGCATGCCGACAGTTACCATACGTAGTACGTACGTTCTTTGTTTACATCTATCTAAAAGATGCTGTAGTACTTCAACAATTTTGCGGTCAGGACGGGTTTATTGCTGCTGTTTGTCTATTACAGAGCGCCGTTTGGTTACGTTCATCACAGACCAGAACAAACAATAAGCAATATCTCGCAAAGTTCAAAAGAAACTTCATATGGCCCGTTTTCACTAGGGGATATATGTCGCGCGACACGATTTCTACGTGTCGGGCAATTTCGCAGGGGACATCGCCCGACATGACACGCGACATTCACGTGTCGTGGCACATATAACGTTTCGATGCTCTCGGATCGTGGTTAACAGTACTTTAATCGGCTTTTGTAACGATTTTAACATTAGCTGACTAAATCCGTAAGTACCATCTGGTTTTATGCTGCTTTTTCGGATGTGCACTTTTTTGTATGAGATTGTCATTCTTCTCGTATAATTTTTCTATGATATATAAATGCTAAGGTAATTTTTACTAGATGTTATCACTAACAGTCCTTACCGTGACATTCGCGACCGCAAATCGTATCACGACGATAAGGTTCACGGTCGCGTAGCGTCGGCGGATGAACCTAACAATCATCGTGGTAAGAACGTCCCAGTACGGACCAGAGTTAACAAGGAAACATGTTTCATATAGGTATAGTACGTATACAATAATTTGGTTGCTCCCATCTCAGTGGGAAGTGGAATAAAGATGTCATTTCAAGATCATAGCAATCAACCTGAATGTCATGTAATATACATATACGAGTATGTATTTTTTGTTTTTAGAGTTTTCTACGGAAAACTTCGATGACACCGATAGATTTTTGCAACTATTATATTTTTTGGTACTTGGCGACCAGTTTCTGCAGATTGAAGGTCACTCCATATTTATGTAGAGTTCAGTGTGTGTTTTCGATGTTTATAAATATTATTATATTTATTCTATACTATAATATTATAAAGCCGAATCCGGAACGAGGTTATTCGCCGAAGAACCAAAGTCACCTATATAGCTTTCAGAGTTTGCAAGCTGAAACGATAACCGATGGGGAAGAAAGGTTCTTGAGTGGCGACCACGAACCGGAAGACGCAGCGTAGGCAGGCCTAACCAGGTAAACCAACGACACTGTGAAAGTCGTGGGCAACCGGTGGATGCTATTGGCACGTTATCAGTCGGTGTGGCGGTGTAAGGGCGAGGCCTATGATCAGCAGCGGATGTATTCCAGCTATGATGATGATGATTATTATTATAAAAGTGAAAGTAACACTGTCTCTCTATCTGGATGCTTGATGCGTTTTCACGGCTAGACATCTCTTGATAAAATTTGATAAGGAGTTTTTATTTATTACAAAGATGGACATTATCTAGGATACTTTTTTTAAGTCCTCGCTAACGAAATCGTGGCTAACGACTTGTATAACATAATTATAAATTGCATTATAGTGTTATTAATCACGTTCGCTTCGACTTCTGCTTGAGGAAGATGCGATCTTCTTGATAAGCAATGTAAAAAAAAAAGAAGGCCACAAAATGGTCCAACTTTTTGTTTCGCCCTTAGTTTTCACACTTTTCACCGACAATTTCAAAGGGAACAAAAGGCCGTTGACGTTGTTTACAAAAACTAAACGAAAATTGGATTTATAACTTGCATTTTCTTGTTGAAAGCGGCGTGAAATTATTCTCGACAAATTATTATCAAAACAAGTAATTTTACTAGAGGGGATTTTTTTTATTTCAAAATGTATGACAGGCCAATTTGTGGGTTAAAAAATTACTTACTGTTTCAAAGTATAATTTTATGTAGAAGTACCTGTCTGGCCGATTGGGAATGCAGCGGTCAGACTGCGAAATGGTCCGCAAGGATGGTAGGTAGTCAAATTGGAAAAGGTCATAGGGTCGTAGGAAAAAAAGTCTTTCAGTTTCAAACTGGAAAGTGGTTCATACCGCTTTAACTATGACATAAACCGTGTATGTCCTTACATTTTGTCATGTTTCAACATTTTACCCGACTGCCCAAGAAGGAGGGTTATGTTTTGGTCTATGTTTGTATGTAATTATGTATGTTTGTGTGTTCCTAAATTATCGCCTGTAGTCTAAATGATTTTGACGACTTTGCTTAAAGAGTTGTTGGGAGACTGTGCTTGGAATGACATATGCTATAAATTTTGCACTCTGTTTTAATTTGTTGTTGTATAATATTTGATCTAAACAAAAGACGGTTTTTTTTGTGATTTCATTGTTGCGTGTGTATATCGTTTAATATTGAGGTGCTCCGTCACTCACTCACTCACTCACTCATTCAGATACGGCTGATTCACATCTCCAAATACAGAGTGTAGGTACATTGTCAATGACGCTCGAAAAAATGTATGGAACAGCAGATTTTATTTGTCGATTTCAGTGTTGGTCCCATGGTAAAAGTTATTCATAATCATGAGTACTATGAGCCCCTTTCGGCTTAGCATACCCTTTCCTTATAGCCCTGTACATTGGTGGACCTTTTTCACACACAGCGCCATCTAGCCCCAAAATAAGCTTTGTACTATGGGAACCAGATCACTGATAGTATACATGAATACTTTTTTTTATAAATACTAAATAGAGTACATAGAAACACCCAAACAAAGAACAAACATCCATGCTCATCACACTAATGTTTGTCCTGGGAACAACCCACAACCTACAGATCAGAAGGCGGAAATCCTCCCACTAAGCCACCGTCAGATCTTCCAAAGAATTTAAAACTAAAACAATTTCACCTCTCTGAAACGGCATCCACTTTGAAATTCGATTCGTCTGCAAAGAATGTTGGAAGAACGCAAATTGAATGGCAGTCTGCATAATTCCACATTGTCTACATGGAGCAGGTTGGTGAGATGGGTACCGACTTAAGTGGTGTCAATAGACTCTGGCCGGTCACAGAATAGAAAATACTGGGTGTTGTGTTCGGCTACACGACGAACAATTCAATTCAATTCATTTATTCGGACCCTGGGTTAGCACAACACTTGGTAACGTCAAATACACAGTTTTCATATGAAATTAATTCGACCGAGGATATCACTGTACTCACCATTATCATAGATGAAGCTATCAAATAACACTATCCATACCAATACTATAATTCAGAAGAATATAGCCGCAGTCGTAACAGGACCAATCAAAGTTTCAAGGTATAAAAATGAATAGGTACGTTCGTCTGGAAAGTCCTTTGTTTGCGCGATTCAGAACTTACATTATTAAACATGCCCTACATTAGAACTGTCCATACAAATCCTCAAAAAATGCACAAAAAAGGAACCTACCACCTACGCCATCTACCGAGCTATAGAAAGTAACTTTGTTTCTCTGCCTATCGTTGCCTTTTCACGACTACATGGCTGCAAAAGTTTAAATGACTATAATCAGAATCATGAGGACGGACATAGACTCATACTTTTATGAAAAAACTATTATTTTTCACTTGAAATATACGAACGAAGCCAAAGGGTAAAGCTAGTAATGTTCATTATTCTACTCAATCCCGTAACGGCTGATAGGATTCAGATGAAATTCGGTATGCACGTAGTTTATCAATGGATTAACACGAAGTCTAATTTTATCCCGTAAAAATAAGATCCTGTAGGATAGCGGATGAAACCGCGGGCGCCGATAGTATGCTATAAATCATGAACTTTTACCATGGAGTTCAACACTGAAACCGCTACAAGAAATCAGCTGTTGCATACATTTGTGTGCATTTATTCCAGTGCATTGAATATCAGTGGCATGTCAAGACGGCAAATGGTCTGAGTAACCGTCTCGGCTTTGCGCTCCGTACATCACACTAATATTATAAATACGAAAGTTTGTGTGTAGGTGTCTAAGTATGTAAGAATGTAAGCGTGTTTGTTCCCGTTAAACTCTGTAACGGCTGAACGGATTTGAATGTAATTTGATATGGAGGTAGCTTATACCCTTTTTTTATGTGGGGAATATGCATTTACGCATACACGTCCGCTGGGTGGACGGACGCTCGACGTCACGGAAAACGCGATGACCCACAGATCTGTGGCGATGACCCTACCGACTAAAAAACCCTATCGGCATCGGAATACTAACTGAGCCTCGGGATCGCTCGCGCACTCTCCGTAACCCTGTTTTTCTGACGTCCACCCCTATTGTACTAGGATGGAGAGAGATACCTCAGAAGAGGAAGGATAAACACATTTGCTATAGTTTATCCCGGAACGTTATTCGGTTTCTGTAGAATAGCGGGTGAAACCGCGGGGCGCAGTTAGTCGTAATATATTTATGGATATGGCATTTGAGCATCGGTGTTTCTGGGATAATTCAAAGGAGAACATTATTTTAATCAACTGAGTTTCTAGACGCACGCGTCACGCTCGCCCATAACAGTTCAATGCTTCAAAGAACTTTAACAGTCCAAAAACATACGCGACATTAACCTGATATCGCTGAAATACAGCAATATTTGCACACTACTGCGTGACGGTTGAATAACTAGCACAGGTGTAGTACTTCCCCAGGTAGATTATGTAAAAGAGACCTATCGCTATAAACCTTGAAGTAATGAACATCTGCCTGAATAATCCTTACTTTCCTACTTAAATACAATCATACTTTAAAATTGATCGTTTAAATTTTATTAGGTTAGGTAAGTAGTTTATGTAGTTTGTACGTATTTTTTTTTTATCCTTTCTTTGGCTAGGCTAGGCTTTGGCGTCGCACGGCTTGTGCATTTTACTTAGTTAATAAAGGCAATTGCAAGGTTACAAAAAAAAACAACTCATTTTGGGGAATAATCAATGACCAATAAAATTATTTTCAAGCAGCAGGTTGATTTTAGTAAACGAACACCTATAGGTACCTATTAGTCAATTAGCATTATTTTGTTCCAATCATTCACTCAGGTCACGTATTTTATTTGAAATTCGGTTTAGCTTATTCTATAGCTTAAATTAACGGTCAATGACAGTTTTTTTTTCTCTTTCCTCTTAATAGGATTTTGGCGTCGCACGTCTTATGCATTTGCCAGTGTCAAGTATACATATATATATACTCAAAGGTCAAAGGCGAGCAAAGCAAGTCACGGTCAAGTCCAAGTCATGCCCCAGTAAAGTGGTGAAAACTTTACTAGAGCATTCTATAGAGTTTTGGAAACAACACGAAAATTCACGTTTCACGGCATCATACCATTCACCAACACTCGTGCGTATTCACGAACACTTAACGGGTAAAAATTGACCGTTTTTACACATTAACACTCGAAATAACGCAAGTTTTGGAAAATAATAAAATGACGCGACATGAATTCTTCACGTTCCCGCAAAAACTCCGTCAATGACAGTTTCTTAAAGCCAGCCCTGATGTGTGACAGCAAATCGTGGGCAGTTATCGCCGTTATCCAAAATAACGTGCTTTCAAGTTGCCGAAATAAAAATGATGAGTCTCATACAGAAAATAAGAAGGTTCCAGTAAACCTTCCACTATACTTTACTTTTTAGTCATGGTCCAGCATATATTGGACTTGACTGCGACTGAAATTGTTGACTTACTATGACTGTGACTATGACTATGTCTGATTTTAATTGTGAAGTATTACGATTCATTTGATATTTTCAGAAACTTGACACTGGTTAAATAATGTGTAGAGCCAAAATTGAGAAGAAAAAAATTGATTGATGTTTCTAACCTTTACGATAGATATTTATGAGCAACAGGTGGTTATGCTGTTCTATTTATTTTTGCAGCTGGTAAATCGGTGAGTTGTAAATCATCATGCTATCTGAGTCAGTATACCACATCTACTCGTAACTTTTTTTATTTTAGCAAGAAATTTCGGGTTTTAGTACTACTCACATACCTCCCGAGATAAAATATCCTACATAGATATGTTTTGCAGTTTTTTTTTTCACCGTTTCCGAATCGAGTTTACATATGACAGCCCTCTTTATCTCACTGCTAGGTGTATGCAATTTTGCATCTTCCTTTGCTGTTATTATCTATACCTATATATATAAAAGAACAGGCCATTTTCTAGGAATCGCACAGACCAAACCGCCTTGAAATTTGAACCCAATACTCCTCAAATGATCTAGGTGAACTATAAGAATTTTGAGGATTTTGCAAAATTACACTTCTTCTGCGTACTAACTGCGCCCCGCGGTATCACCCGATATTCTACAGGAACAGTAAATTTTTCAGGATAAAAGTTATTCCATGGAATAAGCTACCTCCGTACCAAATTTCGTCCAAATCCGTTCAGCCGTTACAGAGTTGAGCGGGAACAAACACACTTACTTACATACTTACACACAAACTTTCACATTTATAATATTAGTGTAATTGTACATAATCGTAACGTCAAACACTCTAAATCCAAATAAAGAAGGGAAAACAAACAGTCCCATTGGAAATGAACGGAAATAATCACCTAACGTTTGATCTCGAAAAATAAACCAACTGTTGAGCTTGGACGAATCAACTAGGAGACATGAAACGCCACTGTAATTGATGAAGATATATTATCGGATTTTCGGTTCTTTGATCTCAATGGATTCACATTCGACTGTATAAATAACCATTGCAAAGCGTGAGAATTATGTTGTAGCTAACCATAGGCCTGTTCCAGGGCATATCATTTAGACCGATCATCGGCTTTTTGCTACCAGTTACTGTCACTCTCCAGTCCAGCCACTGATAGCCTTATCATAATTTCGCCGAGCTACGCTGATTTATAAGCCTTTCCACTGTTATAATAGACAGGTCAAAAATTCAGACATGTGTATAGATATTATAGGCTATGTATATCTATAATTCCTGTCGGGCCTGCGTGCCAGCGTGTCTGTGTCTCCTTTATGCAGAGATATCCATTTAAATTCATCTGAACAATTTTTATTTGAATTTATCAAAAGGCACGACAGTTTTTAATGAGGTTAAACTTAATTTTTTTATTTCCATAACAATGCTAAGCTTGTTAGCTGACTTGCGTGTTTGTATTTGTTTTTTTATTTCTACTGTTGTAGGTTGCACCAAAACGCTTACTATCTTAAATAATGAGTATAAAACAACTTATTTTCTCTAATAACTAGTAGTTCGCGCCGAACTGAGACCTCGCGACCCCTATATCTTCACAACCCCTCGACCGATT
The DNA here is from genome assembly GCA_947579745.1 of Apocheima hispidaria. Classification (NCBI taxonomy): domain Eukaryota; kingdom Metazoa; phylum Arthropoda; class Insecta; order Lepidoptera; family Geometridae; genus Apocheima; species Apocheima hispidaria. The sequence goes on from OX388157.1 coordinate 13,854,742, forward strand.
CAGCTCATATTTGAAGTTAAAAATTGTATTGAAATAAACTACTTGTCTACAAAATTTCATGAAAATCGGATCAACGGTTCACAAGTTATCATCGGACAAATATACACATAAACATACATACATACAAATGCCGATTTGTCCCAGTAAACTCTGAGACCTTCACTTCGCTCGGTCAATAATAGGTTTGCTGTCACTAAGTATGTTAATATGCTAGGACTCGGGGTTCAGTCAATGCACAGAGTCAATGGCAACAAAGCTTTACCAACATGTCCCTCGGTTTATTCGTCAATGCCGTTGAACGTAAGTCAGGCATGTATCATTTTTATAGTTACAAACATTTTATAATTGGCTTCATTGCTTCTCGGAAGGCTTTTTCGAGCTTTACGATTCGGTTGTCATTATGACTACATTCGTGTATCTATGATTTAAAAAAAAAAACATTAAAATAAGGATGGGTTAATTAAAATATCTGGTTTTATGTGGATTGGTTCAATAGCAAGTGACTTATATTACTTTTTAGTTGTAGTGGTAGGGCTCTCTTGCAGAGTCCGCCTGGGGAAATACCACACCTTTCCCAGTTATTCAACAGTCAAGCAGTAGTGTGCAAGCATATGAACGTCGTTATGAATACCTATTTAAAATATGCTAATTAAGATCTGCATGTAATTTACATAATGTTTGCAATAAATGTATTAAGTATTGTTCCGGATTGAAGGGCAATGTTTCCAGCGTAATTACTGGGCATACAGAGATTTAACATCTAAGATCTCAGGGTGACGAGCGCAGTGCATTGCCGCGCATAGTTTTGAACTGTTGAAGTTCAATCTGGGTGGCACAGAACTATTATGGGCAAGCGTGGCGCTTATCATCAGGTGAGCGACTTGCTAGTCTCGTCACCGAGTAACATAAAAAAAAGAAGTATTTTCCGTATCGGTAGAATTCATAGTAGATAAATAAATAAATAAATAAATATCTGGGACATTTTTGCACACACGGTGACCTGACCCCAAACTAAGCAAAGCTTGTAATATGGCTGCCAGAGACTGATATACGTACATATATATTTTTAAATACAAACTTATATAGATATTAACACCCAGACATAGAACAAACACAAATATTCATCACATGAATGTTTGTCCTAGATGATAATTATCTGTGGAAAAGATCATTTATTTTATTTTATTTTTAACTCTAACTTATTTGTTTAACACTACAATTAGTCCAGTTTGATATTTTGGTTATATGATCGACATTAACTTACAAATTGTTTAATTATACAAATACATCGAAAACCTTGAAAAAATCCGAACGGTAATGTGCCTTCTTTTTATTTATTGTTATTGCTATTATCGGCTAAATTATTGACCCATTATAATTGAACATAGGTATAAAATATACACCTAATTTACTAACGTAATACTAAGGTTCGTAGTAGGCTATATATTTTAGTAATAACATAAATATATAGCCTACTAGGAACTCTAACCCCCGAATACTGAAACATTTGTTAACTTGACGACAAATTAAGTCTGTTGCTGCCTTTGTCATTTGCTTAGTGCCAGACAAAGGCAGCATTAGAATTAATCTATTGTCAAAGTTAACAAGCGTTTCTGTATTTGGGGGTAAGCTAAAGAGAAAAGTCCGCCCAAGACTTCCTGCAAGTTTTCCATCCATATTCTCATACTACGTCAATTCATTTCGTCAGTCCGCGTGCAAACGCCGAGGCGTGCAAACGTGTGCGCTTTTTCGGCGAACTTTAAAGCAAAGTTTCGTGTTTCGTTATTTAGTTATTACATCTAAATAATAAAAATACGAGTTAATTTAAAGTTCCAGGTTTTTTAGTTTATAATAATCTGAGTTATTTTAGTTATTAGACAAGTTTTGTGAAGTTTAAACATGCGTTGGTGATTATGAGTGAGTTTTAATTTATTGGAAAATGAAAATGGCTGATACAGACGATGAAAACATTGAAGGTAAAAATAATAATTTGCACAAAACTATGCATAATGTGCATATTATATTTTTATAAAGTTAAACATTTTATTTAGGGAATTTTATTTGTTATACTTGAAAATTAAAAGTTTTTCAAACTTTAGTCATGATGTAAATAACCATTGTTATTTGTTAGGTTGTTAAGTTATATTTTTGATTGTTGTGGTTTATCGTTTGAAAGATTTACTTATCTTATATTAGAAAATATAAAGTTATCATAAAACAGCCAACTTCTTTGACTAAAACTTTGGAGTACACCGATGATGATGAAACATACATGATTTTATCAAAATAAAATGCTAGAAAATATTTAAAAAAAAACGACCATTACCTTATTAAGCCGCAAAAAATGCTTAAAAATTACAAAACTTTTAAAAACAAACACTTGTGAGGGATTTGAACCTCAGACAAGGTGAGCGTTCTAACCGCTGAGCTAAGGACACTATTACGTAGTACCTACTCATAACATAGAAACAAAAGTTTGAGTTTTTTAAAAGTAAATATGATACAGTGCAGCTTGGATTATAACGACCGTGTAGAAAACTTTTTTTTTTACCTTGGACTAGGCATTCGTTTGACCATAATATCACCTGATGGACAGCGACGATGTGGCCGAAGATTTAGCACGCTTGCCTAGGAAATGCCTTTTCACTCTTGAACAGCCCCGGATTGTATTTTTTCGAAAAGACAGACGCAGGTAATGAGTTCCACACCTCTGTTATATATTATTTTCTCCCTTTTGGCCGACTCAGAGACTCAGCACAGTCTACGGAAACAAAAAGGTGTTTGTATACTGGTTGTTCTGTTAGAAGCAACGCATACTCTCGGATATCATTGAACACATCATCATGAACAACGTTTACCAACAATTTTATCGCGGAAAATACAGCTGTGCCATACATTTCGTACCGGGTGAATGACATTTTTATAAGAATTTTTTCGCCATTTTAATGGAGGTCCCGTAGCAAAAGTGGTTCATAATGACGAATGATATCCTAGTATATAACCGTCGTATAACCGAATACTCAGTAGGTTAAAGTCCGGTTATAGCTGTAGAGGCCGTTAGACGCCAACAGCTTAGTCATCCAAAAAAAAAAATACTCAGTATGTGTTTTTTTTTGAAGATAACAAGCATATCGTTTCATGAAGTTTTGTAGGTGTTCTCAAGTATTTCATATCGTAAGAAATATGGGGTCAAATTATATTTGTTATCGAGAGGCAATATTCATACAATTCTTATGTTCGATTTTGAAAAAAAAAATCAATCAGAAAAAATGTGAAGGTATTATCACATGTGCGGCACAGACCGCTGTATAAAAAACTAGAGAGAGAATAATATTATCTTCTTATTTTCTCTAGTTAGTCTGCGTTTCGAGGTTGTCAGGTGTGCTAGGGATCTATCTCATCCTTGTCGCACTGTAAATCTGGCATTGCCTACGATCTGACTCATCACAAGTGATATGTATATTTGTCGTTTCAATTCAGTGTCTTATCTCTTATCGCAGCACTTATTGGAAAATCCAAATCTTCTTTGTTGTGGATTGGCTTGTTAAACTTGGCCCTTAGTCGCATCCACATGTATTTCGCTCGCTCATTTTCACGGAAGTTTTAGGAAATTCAACAAAAAACTATATATATATATATAGATAGATCGAAATATATGTATTAAAAAAAATATCTATGCTGCCAAATTTAAAGATATAAGATATGCGACAATTTCTTTAGAATAAGGGCGCATTTCCACCAGAGACGTATGAAGCTAAGCGGTGCTCGAGGAACAAAAACACCAAAAGGGTAATTATTCCTATCCTAGTAATCCTATTGAGTATTGGTGCTTTTTTTTTTCCTCGCGCACCTATTTATTGATACCCTGTTACCCGAGACTCCGTCGTTTGGACCTACAAAAAAGTAGCCTATGTCCGTCTCCGACCCTTAAGCTATATCTATGCAAAAATTCAGCTCGATCAGTTCAGCCGTTTATCCGCGATAACTCGACAAACATCCATACAGAGACATAGAGTTACATTCGAATCTATAATGCCTGTCATTAGGCATTTAGTGCGGGTCATGATTCCGCATGGAGTGCCACGTAAGTACATGAACCACTGACCAGTCTTACCAGAGTTCTTTGGTTCATGTACTTACTACTATTATGTACCTAATTAGGATAATAATTTTGTTATTAGTCTCACTAACCCTAGTTTTAAGTTGTTTTTACTAACCAAATGTGACCCCTGTTGTCATCAATAAAGAAATTTGAATTGAATTGAATATAATAGTAGTTAGGATATAAACACGCTAATATCTCATATTGTTATGATAGACAGATACATCATAGGTACAATATACATATTATTGGAAATTCATTCTATCTCTAAAACTTGCAAGTGAGCGAGTGAGATAGATGTGACACGACTAATTATACTTCGCATGTTGATTTTTTCAAACATGAGTATGTTTTCGATCAGGAGCGTTCCGTGGTGAATCAGCAAACGTTTGTTTTGTGTTGTTAGCTGAGCGCAGTATTGTAGTAAATAAAGATAAAGCCTTTTTAATTCCAAATCTCTAATTAAAAATTAATTTATTATTATTATGATTATTAATGACATATTATATTTGGTTTTTATTTATACTTACTTATTAAATTTTATTATTTTTACTTATATTTATGAATAATATATTTTTTCTGTTTTGTAGTTCTTAGGTAATGTTAATTCCTTGGTAAAGTTTAAACTTTAAAGTCACATTTTTGCCTAGATTATATACGCCGGTTGCGATCATGAATTTAAAGTTTCACCCACAGATTAACGCTAGATTCCGCCTGAGTGCGGAATATAGCCTCGAAGCGCATCAAGCATCGATCAGAATATACTCTCATTGGCTTATTCCTAGGCGCGAGTAGTTGTAAGCTTGAGATAGCCAATGAGTACGCCTGGTCGCAGTTCACACAACTCACGCTTTCCCCAACATTGGCGAGTTTTTGTACGAACAACGATCACGTATTGCGGTATCTATATACAGTCTGTGGCTTATAATATGGTATACTCGCTTTTTTGTTGACTATAGATTTTGGCAATTTTACAACGAAAGCTAACTTGGTTTTGACACATTTTATTTTAATAAAACGGGTTTTTTTTTACTTCTTTCTTCTTTCCTAGATATTCTCTCTCTTTTCTGTGGGGGATAAGTAGATATAGGGAAGTCGGTTATCTTCTCTTGTCGAGTTCAACACAATTTCACACCGATAAATGCTCTATGCTTGGCGGTTGAATAACTGGCAAGGGTGTGGTACTTCCCCAGGCGGACTCGCTCGGCTCGGACTCTGCAGAAGACGACTACAACCACACAATGAGACTCTTCATTTAATCTCGTGTATTTAATGTTCCATTGTGAGTAAGTACAGACATTATGTAAATACGAATGTGTTTTCGATCCATAACATTTCATATTTCATAATGTGATGTCATGTTACTCTTAGCTTCACAGTTAATGAGTCTAGGGTAGGGCATTATAAGGTAATTAACTAAGCCCATCCTGAGCATCGTCAGTTTTTTTTTTTTTATATGATACTTATGGATTAGACCAGTAAGTAGCACACATGATGTTAAGCGTCACGCTTGCCCATAACAATTCAGTGCCGATGTTAAATAATTATGGAATTCAAAGTTTTAGGAAATTCAACAAAAAACTATATTCATGTTTAACGGGTTTCAAAGTAACTATAGATCATATCGTAACTATCAATACACTCCAGACATGCACTGGTTCCCAACTAAATTGTCCTCAAGGTGATACCAGTTGACTATAGATCCGCGGTCATTGGCCTTGACGTGACTTTGGCGGCGAACCAACTGTTGAGCACCTCTGGAATTTTACTATCATCTTTATTTCCTTGTGGGTAAGATAGAATTTCGAGGGGTGTGCAGTTTGTGTCGTGGTGTTTGACTTGTGATTTAATTTGGCGACTTCAGGCGGAAATTAAATTGGCTATTTTTTTAGTTGCGGCCATCATTGTCTATTAAAAGATAGAGGACTATGGGTGATAGATGACTAGGTGCATCGTTTCGCTCAGCGCGCGAAATTCAAATTTTCTCGCGTTTTTTGTCAATTACAGCTTAATTACTCACCGTAGGTTCATGAAAACTAATTTTGCGATAATAAATTTAATAGATTGTTTCAAGAAATTACACCAACCAAAAATTCAAGTTGAAAGCTAGTATAGGTACATTTGTCACTAAACCAAAAACCAAGATGAAAATCAGCATATTGAGATTTGTAGCTAAACCAATGTTATCTAGGTCATCATTTTAACCGCAATTTCTTAAAACAACTTATTTATTGGTGCAATATTTGTTTCAATAACTCCACGATGAGTAATTAAGCTGTAAGTGACAAAAAACGCAAAAAAAATGAATTTGGCGCGATGAGTAAAACGTTGCATCTTAAACGGGATGGGAAACTTAAACAAGTAATATTATTAAAAGAAAAAGATAATAACCGATTACAAAATGTAGCCAATGCTACTCTGGACGTAAAGAGGAATCCAACGATGCCTCACTCTTCAAAATCGGTCAAGCCATTTTGCCTACAGGATAACATAGGCACGACACAAACATATATACATGATTACATATTCTCATAAATACAAGGCACAGGCCAGGCACATCTCTAAAATTTACTTGCCCAACCTCTGAAAAATGGTTCAAAAGCGAGTTAATTTTAGTATTACAAACAGAAAACAAACAGATAGACCTCATAAAGTACCTGAGTGAAGGATAGATGGGTACCTTACAAACATTCTCTAATTAGTTGTGTAAAATTAGTGTTGTCCTTGAGCGCATTAGCGGGAGGGATTCACCTACGAAGTGAATAGAATAATACGTAGATATAAACTCTACTTATACAGGCTGTTCTGGAACTCGTGTCCGACCCGCAAGAGTAGCACCTCGTGTTGAAAAAAAATAATGAAAATGACAAACGGCATTCTCATTCAGTGTGGCGCTCTAGGGGGGAGGCTTTTGTTCAGAAGCGAACGTCTTCTGGGTGATAATGAGGTACTAAAGGAACCGTAGCTTTTTTCGGGATAAGCCTGTTCAGCTGTTACAACTAAGTAGAAATAAATATTGCTACCCACCCTGTCGCGTCTGATTAATCGAATTTGAATATAAAAAACCCAAAAAAAGCTCACCTGCCGCTACGCCGGTCGGCCTTTGTGTTTTTTAGATATTTGTCCTCCACACACGTATTCGCTTTATTATATAAGCACTCTTGTCTCTTGTCTCGAGCATCTTGTCTTGTCTATTATACATGAATTGTAGTATTTTCACGTATTTTATTCAGCGTAATTTAAAAAGATTCACCCGCCATTGATGAATTTGAAGGTCAGGAAATTTTCTTCCTAACTGTTACATCCTTGGACTAAACCTTGGATGAAACAATGCTAAATCCATGGTTACATCAGTGTGACAGAGCAGTGTGAAGGTTTTTTTATTTTTTCTCTTTCCTCGTAAGAGGATTTTGGCGTCGCACATCTTATACATTTGCCAGAGTCAAGTATACATATATATTCTCAATTTTTGTTAGATATTATCAAACACGTCAAAGTCAAATCACGGTCAAAGGCGAGCAAAGAAAGTCACGGTCAAGTCCTGCCCCAATAAAATGGTGAAAACTTTACTAGAGCCTTCTATGGACTTTTGGAAACAACACGAAAATTCACGTTTCACGACATTATACCATTCACCAACACTAGTGCATGTTCACGAACATTTAACGGGTAAATATTCACCGTTTTTACACATTAACACTCGAAATAACACAAGTTTTGGAAAATAATAAAATGACGCGACATGAATTCTTCACGTTCCCGCCAAAAAAAACTCAGTGTGAAGGTTAGTCGGTCACGGATGCGTTCAAACTACTTGTTGTCTTTGAGTCTAGTTTTTGTGGACCGCCGTCACTCGTTGCAGAAAAAGCAGCTCGCACAGATTTTGCGGGTACTTCGACATGTTTAGGTCCCTACACACCCTAACCATAGAAAAATTATACAAGAAAAATGGCAATCGAATTAAAAAGGGTACCCCCGAAAAAACAGCATTAAAGTAGATTGCGCTTACGTTTTTAGTCAGCCAATGTTCAAACCGCTGTAAAAGCCGTCGAATATATGGTACATCTAGAAACATAGTATTGGTATATATCCGCTATTTAAGGCTTAGTTCAAATTGATTGCAGTATACTTTAAAAATATGTTTAAAAAAATAATATTTTCAACATCTCTTATGAACGTTTTTGCAAATAAAATATAAAATAAATAATTTAACTGATATTAAGTACAGATGCAAAAAAAAAGTAGCGTTTTTCTCCGTACCATTACGAATTAGTTAGCTTGGGTTTGTATTTCAAGTCAAGCTGAAATTGTGTCGATCATGTCACAGTTTAAAGCATTAGCAGAATCTTACGTCCTTATCAGTTACTACAATCGGGTTAAGCATCTTTCTATGGCCATTCTCTATCTATGGCTTCTTCTCTATCTATCGCATTTTTCTATGGCTCTTCTATATATAATTTCTCTATGCCCTAACCAAAACTTGTTCTCAATCGTATGACTTATGAGAAACTTCTAAATTTTACTTTGAAAATTCTGTTCTGTCTGATCTTTTTGCTATACCAATAATCAAATCTTCACCGCACTTCTTCATCACGGTAGAAAAAATCACGAAAATGCAATATTCTGTCCAGATTTACAATCTTATCAATAATGTTCATTCTAATAATTTATCTTGTTGTCCAGATAAAAATATGATCAGTTAAATCTGTCTTACATTATAGATTAGACTACCGTGTTCGAGAAAATAAATATACTAAAGATTTTGATACATTTTCCAGTTCCTCATCTGTATATAAAACCGAGTTACTAATAAGATTTCATTTAGTAACCTCGGACTGCGATCTAGCAAGAGAGAGAGAAATATATTTTCGTCTTATTTCGTCTTGTTTTCCAGTGCCACCGACATGTGACATCACTGACACAAAAATGTGTAATATGTTAAAATTTGTGAAGAATAATTGACCGCGCGAAGCGAAGGTCTCAGAGTTTACTGGGACAAATCGACATTTGTATGTATGTTTGTATGCTTGTATGTGTGTATGATAGTATGTTTGTATGTTTGTGTGTATATTTGTCCGATGATAACTTGCGAACCGTTGATCCGATCTTCATAAAATTTTGTAGGCAAGTAGTTCATTTTAATACAATTTTTAATTTCGAATATGAGCTGAATCGGTCCATGGGTTGTGAAGATATAGGGGTCGCGAGGTCTCAGTTCGCTGCGAACTACTAGTAAATAATATGTTTAAAAAACCTAATTATTTGTGTATAGTTTACTATACATTGTCTGACGTATAAAATTATTTTTATTTTTAACTTTGACGTTTTCAAGATTATAGCAGAACTACTAAAATATAATGAGTTTATAGTTATATCATGAGATTACACGAGTTACAATAAATTACCGCGATCCATTCATCGCGACTTGACAAGAAGTCAAGACTCCCCTGTATTTATGTCGCTACACAGAAGTGAATCAGACGGAAGACCATAGAGTATAATCATACAATCATAGAATTATTAACATACGACACATTTGTGGCGTGTTTGTAGCCACACAATACAAACGATTGAAGAACATTCTACTACCCGGAAGGAGGGTCTTTCCGGGTAGCCGAGTAGAGTAGGAATACTTTGCAGCCGGAAGTTAGTCGTCCGAGTCTCCGGTACCGATTCGTTGTTTGTTCTTTTGTGGTCAAGTCAGAAACGTTATCAGCCTTTGCCCATTATTGCTATCTTGATATGAATCGAGCCTATATTAGTTCTCTATGACGTCATTAATCATACCAACAGATAATCCGTATCTAGATCGTGTCTGACAGCAATTTACCATCGGCTCACGTTACGCACTTTATCTTGGAGGATCAGTATTATTGGCTGTTCGTGTAATGAGGTAGGACGTAGATACGCAGATATACGTAGATAATAGAAATATACATATTACATATACTAATTTACAGTTTTTAATTTTTTTAATTTTCAGGTTTGACTGCTAGTTAGCACAGACGGGATAGACACCGCGAGCTTGTCAATTTTTTTAAAAAACCACCCTGGAAAGTTTTCGCGACAATGCTTTTAAGAAAATTTCGTTTATATCTTGTTTTTTATTTATCAGAGATAAAAATACACAAATGAATAAGTTTTTCGATTCGAGATTTCCTTCAAGTTCAAATATAACAAAACGAAAATTTCTTGATGTTAATTGCAGCATTATTCTTACTTTGGACAGGCAGTAATAATAAAGCAAGCAATAAATGCAAAAAATAACACGCTACAAACATACAAGCATAGTTTTTCAGGGTTGTTCCGTCTTCATCCCAGCGATCTCATCCTATTTATTGACTCATCCCAAACACGTATTACCAGCTCAACCCACATAAATTTTTTTTTTTCTTAACTCGTCCCAAGTGTTATTCTTGGCTCATCCCACGGCAAAAGTGACTAAAAAAGTATGGATAGCATAAAAATACAAGTTGTATTTTATATAATTATGTAGATTTAAGTATAAAGTATCTAAAAAAAACATCGAAATCGGATATCATTTAGCGGTGGGTATCTGATTACGCTTTTTGTACAGACAGGACGGCGGTATACTATATTCTTGAATCACTAAGCTTACGAAAACGTTAAGTTTACACTTAGATAAAGAGTGTAAGTAGCTCTACGATTCGGTACCTTAGCAACGAGATTATTGACCGAGCGAAGCGAAGGTCGCAGAGTTTACTGAAACAAATCGGCATTTGTATGTATGTTTGTGTGTATACTTGTAATAATACATTACGATAAAAAGTAAGATAAAAACATGTTTGTTACTTATTCTATGTATGTATATACTATATATATATATATACATATATGTCTACATGTATATACTATATACGTCTACGGCGGTATACCGGTATACTATTTTCTTGAATCACTAAGCTTACGAAAACATAAAGCTTACACTTAGATAATGAGTGTAAGTAGCTCTACGCTTCAGAACCTTAGCAATGAGATTATTGACCGAGCGAAGCGAAGGTCTCAGAGTTTACTGGGACAAATCGGCATTTGTATGTATGTTTGTGTGTATATTTGTCCGATGATAACTTGCGAGCCGTTGATCCGATCTTCATGAAATTTTGTAGGCAAGTAGTTCATTTCAACACAATTTTTAGTATTTAAGTTAGAATATGAGCTGAATCGGTCCAGGGGTTGTGAAGATATAAGGGTCGCGAGGTCTCAGTTCGGCGCGAACTACTAGTGTAACATAAGTATGTATTCGCACGTTACGTGAATAATTACAGGCACCGAATAAGCTCCGAATGCATTAAATTGCACGGCTACTGTACTGACTCTCTACGGTGTAGAGTGGAGCTATATATACTAGCTCGCCTGCACGGCTTCGCTCGCACAGGCTATAGATCTCGCACAGGGGTTGATTTTCTAAAAACCCTGAGATTGTATTTCCATGTATTTATTTATTTTTTATGTTTAGTACAGAAAACGAAAACCGAAAAAAGTTTTTATTTCCGTACAAATTTTGTGGTCCATTGCACCTTTAGAGATAGAATTTTATTTTTATATAATAGCCGTGGTGGCTCTGTGGGAGCACGCTCGCCTCACATTCGTGAGTAGTGGATTTGAGCCTGGGCGTGGCCCGTACCATTGATTTCTTTGGAACTTACGTGCGGATATTATACCACTGGCTTTTCGAACATGAATGAAAACATCATAAGGAAACCTGCATATTTCCGGAGAAGAAATTCGACGGCGTATGTGAATCCGCGAACCCGCACTGGACCAGCGTGGTGGATATGGCCCAATCACCCTTCGAGGGTAGGCCGATATCTCAGCAGTGGGATGTTTAAAGGCTGAAGCAGAGATAGAATTTGCTAGACCGTTTGAAGAGTATTGAGTCCAACTTTCACGTCCCCATCATGAGCGGTTTGGTCTGTGCGTTGATTCTTAGAAAAAAGGCTTGTCGTTTTATATATATGTATATGTATGATATAGATAGAGATTGCGATATACTCATATGGAGTGCAAAGTAATAAAACGGAATGATTGCATTGTGTGGTGGGACTTTACACTAGATGTCTAGATAAATTGGACGTGACCGGAATATGATAGGGTCACCATTATTTGATGAGATTAGAATTTTTTCGAACAATTTTTTTTAAAATGCTTTGTAGGAAGATAGGGATACTTGTAATAATACATTACGATAAAAAAGTAAGATAAAAACATGTTTGTTACTTATTCTATGTATTTAAATACTATATATGTCTGTATATAGGTTTCTATTCGTAAAATTCGAGCCAGCTTTTAAGCTGACTCCACATTTTATTTGAACCCTATAATACTTTCTGCCACGTTACACTAATATTATAAGTGCGAAAGTTTGTGCGTAAGTGTGTAAGTATGTCAGTGCGTTTGTTACCGTTCAAGTCGGTAACGGCTGAACGGATATGAAAAGAATTTGGTATGGATATTGCTTATACCCTGAATTAACAAATAGGGTACTTTTTAAAATTAATAGTTCCTTTGGGATAGCGGGTAAAACCGCGGAGCGCTTGTAAACTTATTATATATACTTATATACTATTACTTAATTGTAACTTCCTTAGCATTTCTTGTAAGCTTAGGTTTTGCGTCATATTATTAACCTCACCTTTTCAAAAAAAAACTAGGTGCATGTTTAGTATCGCTACCGCTACACTACCGTATTTTTCTTTTGCGTGAAAACGTCCTTTTTGATTCATTATGTATAGTATAATTTAAGAGAAGAGAAATGTAACTCATAGTTGTATCGGATTACCAAAGAATTTGAAGGTCCATAGTACCCGCGTATCAGAATCTTGTTGGGTTTCATTTGGTTCCTTACTGTCCATCTGTATCGGTTCTTTTTCAGCCATCGTAGTCTCTGGAATGGTCGACGCAGTCGGTGGCCCTACAATAGCGCCCAACGCTTCAAGTCTACAGCGCATACGAAGGTGCCTCACTCGTTTTGTTGATGAGTTCTGGCGCTCGTTTGATTCGGTACAAGCCGGCCTAAGAGCTCGAGCTTTTTCTTGCTGCCTGTGGCGCTGAGTATTCATGTTATTGCTGCTAATTGCCCGAAACTAGCAGTTTTTGAACGTTTTTTAGCGTCAACCAAGGATCTTGTATCACACTGGATAGAGTGATTCGTTTGGCAGCGTGTCCACTTTCTGTTCGCGCGTTTAGTGAGTAGGGAAGTGAAAACTAGTGCAGAATCTATCGATAAAAATGTACACAGTGTACAAAACTAAGAATTTGTAAATTAAGAACACAATGTTTGCAAAAATATGTACTTTATTGAACATCGAAACTCGTAATTGCCATGTAAATAGTACGAATATATATATTATATATAGTAACTATGAAAGTTAATAAGTATCTACACCGTCTCCTAGTTTCTTTTATTCTTCCTAGTTTTTTAATTGACAGCCCAGTCATAAAACTAGATTTTTCAAAATGTTTTCAACAAAGTCGAGAGTATTTAGGTGACTCCCAGTTTTCGCGCCTCACAGCCTTTATCCACTGATTTCTGATTTCCGGACATTTTGGAAACCTATAAAAAAATGTTTTATTTTAATTAATTGTTTAACCATGACACAACATTAGTACAAATTATCATATATTTCAAGCCGCGAAAGCTTCAAAAAGATTAAAATTAATTATAGATAGAATACGTATCAAGCCGATTAAACGCGGAAAGGAATTAACAGTTCATGTTTCACTTAATGTAGTATATGTAGGATATTACAAGAATATTATTAGATAAATATCGACCAAATATCGACAAAGTTTGAAACGTGCAGTGGTACTTCACTAGCAGGAACACGTAAAACAATGCATTTATTTATCTTAAATTAATGCTTAAATTCATTACTAAATAACACTGCGTGATAGTTGTATGACTTCAAACATGTATATTCTTTAAGTGAAACGAATATTTAGCTTTGATTCTGGTTATTTTAGGTAAAAAACGCTAAAAAGACTTACGCATGAAATGATAATTCTGGATCTTTTACTCCCCCTTTCGTTGTTCTCGATGCACAATACACAGCACAACACGCCATAATGCCACTATGTATAACAATATTAAGTATTCACAGCGATATTTTGATCCAATTTGCTTTTTTAGTAAGACGGGTCGCAATGTTGTGACCGACTAGTCGGTCAAAGTGGACACAGAGTGCGAGGTTGCCAATCTTACAATAGCTCTCTCGCTTACTCTATGCGACTACCCGTGAAATAAAAAGAGAAACATGACAATGTGAACGTCGGAGCGGCAACGTCTCATGGGTCTGTCCAGTATGATGCTTCGTCTAAGGCGTCAACCGTTACAACTTTTACTTGTCAATTTCATGATGACGTAAGTATACTAACAGGCAAGCTGTAGTGATCTTTATTCAGAATATACTATGGCGATATAGCCCTTAAGTCACGAGATAAATTAAACACTGACGAAAATAAAATCATTTCAGCGCCATCTCTGGCGGGACCTTAGTAAGCCTTATTAAAAACGGTTTTGTGACGTCAGAATTTTGTTGAATAGTATTTTTATTGAAACGTTTGAAAATTTATGTGACATTTTTGTGTGTTTTTTTTTTTTTACATATCACGTACTTATAGTATTTTACGTATATATTTTTTACGTATCAACCTTAAGCAAGTCCTCGGAAATAAAAAATAATGGTTACATCTATTTATTACGATCTCATTACGAGCCTAATTATAGTTATTGTATTGTGATTTTGGACAATGGTTTTATTTATATCAGTGTGTTTTTTGGACGATCTTACACGGATGTTAGTTGGAGACCACGTAAGTACTAAAACTTCAAGGTAATACCTATATTAAAATTAATAACTGGATTGCCAATGATAATCACTAGCGAGAACATTTAGACCTGTTATTTTTCGAAATGACGGGTATTTTACATTAAATAATTAATTTAAATTAAAAAAAATAAAAACAAAATGAAATTGAATTTAAATTGAAAGCAAATTCGTGCATGCATATTAGATTGTTGGACATAAAAAGAAAAATAATATACCGAATGTGATATTTATAAAAGCCTGATGAAATTCGTGGTTTTGGTTTGTGATAAAGAAAATAAGAGGAAAATATATTTTTGTCTCTCGTTTCTAAGGAGGTCGTCAAGCCGTACCAAGCCCCCTCGCGTCTGTTAGGGCTGTTAAGCTTTTTTTTAGCATTTGGTCCCAAACTCGCCTGATACAGTCGGTGTGGTCAGTAAATACTCCTAGTCTGGAATGGGAACTGGCTCTCACGTGACTGTCGGACTGTGTTATGTGTTTGGCGACAGATTTACAAATTAAAAAAAAACTATTTTTAACTAGCTATTGTATAGGGCGCAACAGCTAAAAATCAGCGAGCATATTTCAAACATAACTAATCCTGCTATCAGTTCAATAGGTTTATATGGCTCATGGGATTATCTAACCCAAATGGCGATACTCGAAAATAAGGCTACTTTCCAACGGTCAATACAACCAAAGGATATAAAAATAATCATTGTAATTCAACTTAAATATTTTTCTCACTTTCGTTTACACGATATATTTTTTGTAATTATTTTATACAAACATTTTTTTTGGGTTCCGTGCCCAAATCGTGCCAAGAGGAATCCATTGTTAAGCCTACAACGTATAAAAAAAATATTAAAAAAATTGACCCATTCTAATGTTTTGTTATTTTATTTACTGATTTAATCTTGTATCATTAATATTTTGTATATAGACCTAGACTGAAACAAATGAAATGTTGCCAATAACCAAGTCCTAATAAGAGTTAACCAGAGAACACACCAAAGTTAAGCAAAGTTTTTTTGTAGTGGTAGGGCTCTTTTGCAGAGTCCGCCTGGGGAAGTACCACACCTTTGCCAGTTATTCAACCACCAAGCAGTAGTGTGCAAGCATTACTGTGTTCCGGATTGAAGGGCAATGTTTCCAGCGTAATTACTGAGCATACAGAGATTTAACATCTAACATCTCAGGGTGACGAGCGCAGTGCATTGCCGCGCATAGTTTTGCACTGTTGAAGTTCAAAATTCTGGATGGCACTGAACTGTTATGAGCAAGCGTGACGCTTAACATCAGGTGAGTGACTTGCTCGTCTCGTCAAAGAGTAACATAAAAAAAAAAAAAAAAAAAAAACGTATAAACGACCTACATTAATTTAATACTGATTTCGTTACAATTCTTCGACTTCTTTCTTCGCCTAACAAATTCTGAAAACCGATTTACAGGTATTTTTCAACAAGAAATTAACCGAGAAACAATTAATTTCGTAATAACGTAGGTAACTTACTTACTACGTTCCTAAAAGCTTCTATACGTCTTTTGCTGAGTCTAGTTTAAACGGTCACTTATCCTGAAAAGTTATTTGTATGGAACTTATCGCGTACGATGGTCACTAATACTCGTCTCAGGTCTCAGAGTTTACTGGGACAAATCGGCATTTGTATGTATGTTTGTGTGTATATTTGTCCGATGATAACTTGCGAGCCGTTGATCCGATCTTCATGAAATTTTGTAGGCAAGTAGTTCATTTCAACACAATTTTTAGTATTTAAGTTAGAATATGAGCTGAATCGGTCCAGGGGTTGTGAAGATATAAGGGTCGCGAGGTCTCAGTTCGGCGCGAACTACTAGTGTAACATAAGTATGTATTCGCACGTTACGTGAATAATTACAGGCACCGAATAAGCTCCGAATGCATTAAATTGCACGGCTACTGTACTGACTCTCTACGGTGTAGAGTGGAGCTATATATACTAGCTCGCCTGCACGGCTTCGCTCGCACAGGCTATAGATCTCGCACAGGGGTTGATTTTCTAAAAACCCTGAGATTGTATTTCCATGTATTTATTTATTTTTTATGTTTAGTACAGAAAACGAAAACCGAAAAAAGTTTTTATTTCCGTACAAATTTTGGGGTCCATTGCACCTTTAGAGATAGAATTTTATTTTTATATAATAGCCGTGGTGGCTCTGTGGGAGCACGCTCGCCTCACATTCGTGAGTAGTGGATTTGAGCCTGGGCGTGGCCCGTACC
The DNA here is from genome assembly GCA_947579745.1 of Apocheima hispidaria. Taxonomy (NCBI): domain Eukaryota; kingdom Metazoa; phylum Arthropoda; class Insecta; order Lepidoptera; family Geometridae; genus Apocheima; species Apocheima hispidaria. The sequence goes on from OX388157.1 coordinate 13,871,930, forward strand.
ATTGATTTCTTTGGAACTTACGTGCGGATATTATACCACTGGCTTTTCGAACATGAATGAAAACATCATAAGGAAACCTGCATATTTCCGGAGAAGAAATTCGACGGCGTATGTGAATCCGCGAACCCGCACTGGACCAGCGTGGTGGATATGGCCCAATCACCCTTCGAGGGTAGGCCGATATCTCAGCAGTGGGATGTTTAAAGGCTGAAGCAGAGATAGAATTTGCTAGACCGTTTGAAGAGTATTGAGTCCAACTTTAACGTCCCCATCATGAGCGGTTTGGTCTGTGCGTTGATTCTTAGAAAAAAGGCTTGTCGTTTTATATATATGTATATGTATGATATAGATAGAGATTGCGATATACTCATATGGAGTGCAAAGTAATAAAACGGAATGATTGCATTGTGTGGTGGGACTTTACACTAGATGTCTAGATAAATTGGACGTGACCGGAATATGATAGGGTCACCATTATTTGATGAGATTAGAATTTTTTCGAACAATTTTTTTTAAAATGCTTTGTAGGAAGATAGGGATACTTGTAATAATACATTACGATAAAAAAGTAAGATAAAAACATGTTTGTTACTTATTCTATGTATTTAAATACTATATATGTCTGTATATAGGTTTCTATTCGTAAAATTCGAGCCAGCTTTTAAGCTGACTCCACATTTTATTTGAACCCTATAATACTTTCTGCCACGTTACACTAATATTATAAGTGCGAAAGTTTGTGCGTAAGTGTGTAAGTATGTCAGTGCGTTTGTTACCGTTCAAGTCGGTAACGGCTGAACGGATATGAAAAGAATTTGGTATGGATATTGCTTATACCCTGAATTAACAAATAGGGTACTTTTTAAAATTAATAGTTCCTTTGGGATAGCGGGTAAAACCGCGGAGCGCTTGTAAACTTATTATATATACTTATATACTATTACTTAATTGTAACTTCCTTAGCATTTCTTGTAAGCTTAGGTTTTGCGTCATATTATTAACCTCACCTTTTCAAAAAAAAACTAGGTGCATGTTTAGTATCGCTACCGCTACACTACCGTATTTTTCTTTTGCGTGAAAACGTCCTTTTTGATTCATTATGTATAGTATAATTTAAGAGAAGAGAAATGTAACTCATAGTTGTATCGGATTACCAAAGAATTTGAAGGTCCATAGTACCCGCGTATCAGAATCTTGTTGGGTTTCATTTGGTTCCTTACTGTCCATCTGTATCGGTTCTTTTTCAGCCATCGTAGTCTCTGGAATGGTCGACGCAGTCGGTGGCCCTACAATAGCGCCCAACGCTTCAAGTCTACAGCGCATACGAAGGTGCCTCACTCGTTTTGTTGATGAGTTCTGGCGCTCGTTTGATTCGGTACAAGCCGGCCTAAGAGCTCGAGCTTTTTCTTGCTGCCTGTGGCGCTGAGTATTCATGTTATTGCTGCTAATTGCCCGAAACTAGCAGTTTTTGAACGTTTTTTAGCGTCAACCAAGGATCTTGTATCACACTGGATAGAGTGATTCGTTTGGCAGCGTGTCCACTTTCTGTTCGCGCGTTTAGTGAGTAGGGAAGTGAAAACTAGTGCAGAATCTATCGATAAAAATGTACACAGTGTACAAAACTAAGAATTTGTAAATTAAGAACACAATGTTTGCAAAAATATGTACTTTATTGAACATCGAAACTCGTAATTGCCATGTAAATAGTACGAATATATATATTATATATAGTAACTATGAAAGTTAATAAGTATCTACACCGTCTCCTAGTTTCTTTTATTCTTCCTAGTTTTTTAATTGACAGCCCAGTCATAAAACTAGATTTTTCAAAATGTTTTCAACAAAGTCGAGAGTATTTAGGTGACTCCCAGTTTTCGCGCCTCACAGCCTTTATCCACTGATTTCTGATTTCCGGACATTTTGGAAACCTATAAAAAAATGTTTTATTTTAATTAATTGTTTAACCATGACACAACATTAGTACAAATTATCATATATTTCAAGCCGCGAAAGCTTCAAAAAGATTAAAATTAATTATAGATAGAATACGTATCAAGCCGATTAAACGCGGAAAGGAATTAACAGTTCATGTTTCACTTAATGTAGTATATGTAGGATATTACAAGAATATTATTAGATAAATATCGACCAAATATCGACAAAGTTTGAAACGTGCAGTGGTACTTCACTAGCAGGAACACGTAAAACAATGCATTTATTTATCTTAAATTAATGCTTAAATTCATTACTAAATAACACTGCGTGATAGTTGTATGACTTCAAACATGTATATTCTTTAAGTGAAACGAATATTTAGCTTTGATTCTGGTTATTTTAGGTAAAAAACGCTAAAAAGACTTACGCATGAAATGATAATTCTGGATCTTTTACTCCCCCTTTCGTTGTTCTCGATGCACAATACACAGCACAACACGCCATAATGCCACTATGTATAACAATATTAAGTATTCACAGCGATATTTTGATCCAATTTGCTTTTTTAGTAAGACGGGTCGCAATGTTGTGACCGACTAGTCGGTCAAAGTGGACACAGAGTGCGAGGTTGCCAATCTTACAATAGCTCTCTCGCTTACTCTATGCGACTACCCGTGAAATAAAAAGAGAAACATGACAATGTGAACGTCGGAGCGGCAACGTCTCATGGGTCTGTCCAGTATGATGCTTCGTCTAAGGCGTCAACCGTTACAACTTTTACTTGTCAATTTCATGATGACGTAAGTATACTAACAGGCAAGCTGTAGTGATCTTTATTCAGAATATACTATGGCGATATAGCCCTTAAGTCACGAGATAAATTAAACACTGACGAAAATAAAATCATTTCAGCGCCATCTCTGGCGGGACCTTAGTAAGCCTTATTAAAAACGGTTTTGTGACGTCAGAATTTTGTTGAATAGTATTTTTATTGAAACGTTTGAAAATTTATGTGACATTTTTGTGTGTTTTTTTTTTTTTACATATCACGTACTTATAGTATTTTACGTATATATTTTTTACGTATCAACCTTAAGCAAGTCCTCGGAAATAAAAAATAATGGTTACATCTATTTATTACGATCTCATTACGAGCCTAATTATAGTTATTGTATTGTGATTTTGGACAATGGTTTTATTTATATCAGTGTGTTTTTTGGACGATCTTACACGGATGTTAGTTGGAGACCACGTAAGTACTAAAACTTCAAGGTAATACCTATATTAAAATTAATAACTGGATTGCCAATGATAATCACTAGCGAGAACATTTAGACCTGTTATTTTTCGAAATGACGGGTATTTTACATTAAATAATTAATTTAAATTAAAAAAAATAAAAACAAAATGAAATTGAATTTAAATTGAAAGCAAATTCGTGCATGCATATTAGATTGTTGGACATAAAAAGAAAAATAATATACCGAATGTGATATTTATAAAAGCCTGATGAAATTCGTGGTTTTGGTTTGTGATAAAGAAAATAAGAGGAAAATATATTTTTGTCTCTCGTTTCTAAGGAGGTCGTCAAGCCGTACCAAGCCCCCTCGCGTCTGTTAGGGCTGTTAAGCTTTTTTTTAGCATTTGGTCCCAAACTCGCCTGATACAGTCGGTGTGGTCAGTAAATACTCCTAGTCTGGAATGGGAACTGGCTCTCACGTGACTGTCGGACTGTGTTATGTGTTTGGCGACAGATTTACAAATTAAAAAAAAACTATTTTTAACTAGCTATTGTATAGGGCGCAACAGCTAAAAATCAGCGAGCATATTTCAAACATAACTAATCCTGCTATCAGTTCAATAGGTTTATATGGCTCATGGGATTATCTAACCCAAATGGCGATACTCGAAAATAAGGCTACTTTCCAACGGTCAATACAACCAAAGGATATAAAAATAATCATTGTAATTCAACTTAAATATTTTTCTCACTTTCGTTTACACGATATATTTTTTGTAATTATTTTATACAAACATTTTTTTTGGGTTCCGTGCCCAAATCGTGCCAAGAGGAATCCATTGTTAAGCCTACAACGTATAAAAAAAATATTAAAAAAATTGACCCATTCTAATGTTTTGTTATTTTATTTACTGATTTAATCTTGTATCATTAATATTTTGTATATAGACCTAGACTGAAACAAATGAAATGTTGCCAATAACCAAGTCCTAATAAGAGTTAACCAGAGAACACACCAAAGTTAAGCAAAGTTTTTTTGTAGTGGTAGGGCTCTTTTGCAGAGTCCGCCTGGGGAAGTACCACACCTTTGCCAGTTATTCAACCACCAAGCAGTAGTGTGCAAGCATTACTGTGTTCCGGATTGAAGGGCAATGTTTCCAGCGTAATTACTGAGCATACAGAGATTTAACATCTAACATCTCAGGGTGACGAGCGCAGTGCATTGCCGCGCATAGTTTTGCACTGTTGAAGTTCAAAATTCTGGATGGCACTGAACTGTTATGAGCAAGCGTGACGCTTAACATCAGGTGAGTGACTTGCTGGTCTCGTCAAAGAGTAACATAAAAAAAAAAAAAAAAAAAAAACGTATAAACGACCTACATTAATTTAATACTGATTTCGTTACAATTCTTCGACTTCTTTCTTCGCCTAACAAATTCTGAAAACCGATTTACAGGTATTTTTCAACAAGAAATTAACCGAGAAACAATTAATTTCGTAATAACGTAGGTAACTTACTTACTACGTTCCTAAAAGCTTCTATACGTCTTTTGCTGAGTCTAGTTTAAACGGTCACTTATCCTGAAAAGTTATTTGTATGGAACTTATCGCGTACGATGGTCACTAATACTCGTCCATTAAGTGTACTATTAATTATTAGGTCAGACATGTATTGTAGAATTATAGTTTTAGTTACGTGTAATTATTTGTAATTGTGTCCCCTTTGTGGCTAGTGGCGCCCAGACTGGCCCATATTTTGGAAAGTTATAGAATTTTACTTTTCTACTTTTGTTTTTGAATTTATGCTACATACAAACGACGATTGAATTTCGTACATCCTTCTTTGCTTCACTCGATCAACGAAGGTCGAGTTTTTTGTCTCTGCCGTGGCGTCGCGACGGCTTCTTCCTGGGATGGTCATTAAAATAAAGTTGCGTTCCAAATTTCGAAAAGAGTTACCAAAGTTAGCCACGAAAGAGCGTTGGGCTCGTGGTGTTCGTTTTTCGAGCTTCACTGTTGTTGAAAGTCTCGATCTGACGGCTTGGATAGATTACGCGCGCTTAATGCAGACATGTGGCTAGAAAAGTTATCTTATCATTGACGGTGGAAGCTTGTGTTTTGTCTTTTCCTGTAAATATGACAAAATATGTCGGATATGAATTATATGATTATTTATATAAAAGTATCGGGGACAAAAATGTAAAGCTGCGTAATGGGGTCAAAAGGGGTCAAGAGTATTACGTAATGTTTTGGTTACAGTTTTTGTTTAAAGAATTTTCAAACTGTGTATACAGACCACCCTCTCCTTTATTTCTAAAACTTACTTACTGAAAAAATCTAAATCGATTTAGGTAAAATACAAAATCTAATAAAGTTACACGATAGGAAAAATAAAATAAAGATTTAAAAAAAAAGCACCATCCCCAAAATGACTCCAATTTGTTTATTTTTAACTCTTTATTAACCAAACCCAAATCTCTCATCAAGGGTTGCGTTTGAAAAATGTCAACATTTAAAAAGGGTCACCAAAGTCACATTTATCTAAGACTTGTTCTACCCCGCGGCGTCACCCGCGCGTTCTATAGAATATGAGACCTCATTGCCTAATTTGGGTTCATATTGATGATCATATGACTTTCGACTTCTGAGCTGTAGGTTTCTGTGTATACTATGTATGTAATTACAAAAAAAAAAAATATGTAATCTATCAGATTACTCGTTCCCATAGTACAAGCTTGCTTAGTAGTTTGGCGCTGTGTGTGAAAACCGTCCACCAATATATTGAAGTACTTCTTAACATAAAAAAAATGTGTCTTCAATATTTTTACTCGACTAAAAAAGGATAGTAGCCCATAAATGGAGGCTTTTTTTTTGGAATGCGTGTGTTCTATGAAAAAAGTATCTAAAAATAAAAAAGAAAGTAATGTGAACTGACCAATAGGGTAGCTGTTGGTACCTAAGGTTATAATTCGACTAACATGTATACATATCACAGCTGACAATAAAAGATTTTGATTTTATTTTGTAACGAACCAAAATGCTAAATTGAACGATTTTGAAATAGACTATTCTTAATTTACGATACATATTATGGAAAAAAACTCTTCACACGTAAAAATTAAACCGTTTAACTGTTTTATCCGTCTACCCAAGAAAGAGGGTAATATTTTTGGGGTGTATGTAAGTTTGAATATTTCTGTGTTCCTTTAATTGTAACCTCCTTCCTCCTCTTTCTGTCTATACATTTATTATATTTATGCTTGCTTTAAATATAGTTTATACTTATATACTTTTATTGTATTTTCATAAATTTTCCTTTGTCTGCGTTTTTAGCTTTGTAATTATAACTTATGATATTTAAGGGAGAGGCCATTGGGTCTCGAAATACAGTATTTACTAGTTCGGAGCCAATGGGTTCATAACATTTTTTTGTATAATTATCTATGTTCAATAAAGGATTTTTTGTTTGTTTCTTTGTTTGTTTATAAATTATTAGATTACATACGTTTTTTTTTTCCTGTAGCCTAAACGGTTGATCGATTTTGATGAGTTTGACGTGTCGTTGGATTCAACTTTGTTTTTTTTAAATTATCATCGTCATCATCATCAGCCATGACGTCCACTGCTGAACATAGGCTGGCCCTTTAAGCGCCAGACTGACCGACAACGTAGAACTTACATCCACCAGTTGCCCGCAACTTTCAAAATGTCGTCGGTCCACCTAGTGGGAGGTCTATCTACGCTGAGTCTTCCAGTTCGTGGTCGCCACTAAAGAACCTGTCTTTCCCGTCGGTTATCGGTTTTTTTATTTATACCTTTTATTGATCACACTATAAGTTTAACCCGGATATAGCTATATCACCAATAATATATGAAGCTCTGTTTAATTGTTGGATATCAATAGTTCAGCGTAATTTTCAAGCAATTGTTTGTTATTTTAATTTATACTTTGTAACGAGACGAGCAAACCGCTTGCCTGAAGTTTAGCGCCACCCTTGCCCATAACAATTCAGTGCCGCCCAGAATTTTAACTTCTACAGTTCAAAACCATTCGTGGCAGTGCACTGCGCTCGTCACTCACAGATATTAGTTGTTAAATCTCTTTGTGCCCAGTTATTTGACTGGAACCATTGCCCTTCAATCCGGACTTCAGTAATATTTGCACACTACTTCTTGGCGGTTGAGTAACTGGCAAAGGTATGGTACTGCCCCAGGCGGACTCTGCAAGAAAGTTCTACCACTTCAAAATTAACTTGTAAGCGGTTCAGTTCGCAGTTTGTTCAATGCATGCATGGCTCAGAGGATTTCTATTTTTTTTGTCCAATAAGCCGATGATGCTCCGATGGCAAGGGGATTTTTGGTCAAAAATTAGACAATTCATTCAGTTTCTATTTTTATAAACATAAAAGATTAGACCCAATTTTCTTTATTAAGCTTTAACGACCCGACCTTTAAAAACATTCCAGAAGAGATTGACAAGTCTAATTAAACCTTTTTTCTTAAAAATATATAATGTTATTTACGTGTTAATAGCTTATTATATAAGTGCGTAAAAGGGCAGTTGTATAAATGCTTTGAAAAAAAAAGTTTTTGTAAAAACGGACAGATATTTAAATTCAAAATTCAAACATTTGCCCTGCCGGGAATTGAACCCTATCGACTAAGTCGCTGGTATGATATTTCGCACGAATATATCATTCGAAATGACTGTCTTTCGAAAGAAATCCTAAACAAATTTGCATTTTGAAATAATCAATATTATAATATACACGCTAACGCAACGAGTGGTTTGATTTATCGAATATGCCTCTATCAGTAGAAAATCTTTCATTTCGCATGATATTTTCATGCGAAATATTCAAAATTGTATTCAAATATATAATATTGTTTTTTGTTTGAATATTTCGCATGAAAATATCATGCGAAATATTCAAACAAAAAACAAGCGATTCAAAAATGAAGCCCCAGGAAGCCTAGTCAAGTGGCGAAATATTGAACGAGATAGAAATAATGCACATCTAATCCTCTTTCATTACTATTAATTAGTTGAAACTGGACTTATCGTTTCTTCAAATCAAATATTATGACGAAAACCAAAAAAAAAACTCAAGATTTCATTTCTTTTCCATAAAGATAAACTCTAGACGTAAACGTGCCTAGAATTTAATTTTCAAAGTCGTTGGTATTTTCCGCTGCTTTCATTTGATGAGAAAACTTGGCAAGTACATTAAGTACAATAACTTTTGCCAATATCAAAATAAACCGATAAAGTTCGCGTGAAGGTATCGGTAATGCAATCTAATGAGAGAGTGAAACGTGTGTGTGCGGTTACTGTGCCCTCCGAGGACAAAACGCAAACTACGATCAAAGACTTTTATAAAACTATCGAGGAGTTTTTTTGAAATGAAATGAAATTGAGACATAATAATTATATTGACGTGTATGTAGTTACAATGAAATAATTAAAAACATAAAAACATTTTAAAAACAGACAATAATGCCGAAAAGGACCCATTTCAGCATTCATTTCTACGATCCTCTCCTCCCCAAGGTTGCCCGGAAGAGATCGCTTTCAGCGATAAGGCCGCCATTTGTAACACTAGTTAAAAAACTGTTTTCTGTCCTAGCTATGTACGATCTGGTGTGAACAATAAAGAGTTTATCTATCTATCTATCATGCTGAGTACATGAGACACTCGGTGTTGGTTTTTTGAGTGCATTTACACCAGAAATGTGGGAGGTAGCTAAGCGGCTACGAAAAAGAAGTAAACCTGTTGGTGGTTTTTTTTTTCTCTCACCGCTTAGCTTCATCGTACTTACATCTCTGGTGGAAGCACACAGATGACGATGAAAGTAATAAAAATACTTACCAAAAACGAAATACTTGTATTTATCAATATAACCTTATTTTATACCTCACAAAGAAAAGATCCCGTCAAACCCCAGAAGGGCTCTTAAGTCGTCAAGCTAACACTCAAAGTATAAACTATATACATTATTCCTTTCGATTGTAACTCTTGACCTTGACAGCTATTTAAAATTTGAAACCGAAAAAAATAATAAAAAACACTGGAAACTTTAAATTGATTTTTAGTTTTCTTTTCAACGACACCTCACTTGAAAAAAAAAATTGGTAGGTAAATAATTTTTCATCCTCTTTTTTTGGTTTCTGCGGTAGCTAAAGTATTTATAAAAATAGACATTTAAAAAAAATATCTTGTATTTTTCATTCCTTGTTTGTTATTATTATTCGTGTAGTATAAGTACAACTTATGTTACAAGAAATTTGTGAAAGTTTAAAAGACAATATAACACTACGTGCATGTGAGAGTTGGACAATGCAATACTTCAATCTGACACTACATGCATTGTGGGGACAATGTGATATTCTTGTCATTTTAGGGTACTAGACATCCCTAGACTAGACCATCTAGGAAACCGGTCCAACTGGTACAGCAGACATTCTGACACTCAAGTCAATGTAGCCCTAACTCGATTTATTCCATCTGTCCGTCAGTCTTTAGGTAGATGGACGGAATACTATAAAAACACTAGCTTACTACAGAACCCCAAAAAATGTAAACGCTTATAAACTATACCTGCACTATAAATTTATGTATTCTAAGTGAGTATATGACCTTTACCGAATAAAAATATTTTTTACTATTATGAATTCAAAAATCTTGGATGTGTATTTTGAAAAAATAACCTGAACCACTGAAAACTAGAAAAGAAAGAATTACATATATATCCGTTTCAGACAATATTATACTTATTCCTTCGGAGACTCTTTCGTAGACATCACAGATAACGTACGTAATACTCTTAAAGGTCCAGAGAGGATTCTTGATTCCGCTAACAGCTTTTAGGATGGTGTTGTAACTACATCAGCCTTCTCACAAATGATACAATTTTTATACGAATGATGTGAAAGCCTTAAATCCACGCAAAGTCCGTGATGTTTTAGTCCTGCATATTGATTTAGAATTTTAATATACTTCATGAACCATTTACATTTTTAATTTCAAACTCAAATCTCAAATTTCAAATTTAAGTAAAATCAAATGAAATTAGTAATTAGTACATACTAATTACGTACATTTATTATTATTAGCCTTGCTTTTATTTTCTCGCAGGATGTGTATAAATTAGAGTATTTACTCCTCGGGGATAAAGCTGTTTTCGTCTTGGGCGACTTTGAATTCCTCGCTGCACTCAGGATTCTTGTGTAACTCTAGAATCCTTCGTTCTGCTTGGGATTCTACAGTGTAGCCCATCGGCAAGTGACCTCCCGAAAAGGGCTTATATTATTCATCATTATGAACAACTTTTACTATGGGACCAAATAAACCGAGACCGAGAGATAAATCGACCCTGAAATCGAGAAAAAATATCTGCTGTTCCATAGAAAAATGTCAATGACACTCGACAAATGTATGGAACAGCAGTTTCTCGATTTCAGGGTTGGTCCCATAGTAAAAATTGTTCATAATGATGAGTACTAAAAGCCTTTTTCGGGCGGTCACTTGCCGATGGACCAACCTATACAGGCGATTTATACATATCGCCCGTGACTTAAGACACTGCTTTATCCCCTTGGTGCATAATCTACTGTTATCGCGCGTTTTAGCAAAGATGCGACGGTAGAGCACGCAAGTTTAGCTTGAAATATCGCTACAATAATTCACCACGAGTATGTGCAGTTGTCACCAGATTTTAAGTAACATTAACAATAAAAGGGCGCGTTTTAATCGCCGCAAAGCGACTGTAGCCAGTTAATTGCACTGACGACCTTCCCGCCCCGAATTCTTTATTATGTTTATGTAGCCGACCCAGTAACAGTTACCACGTCCCGGCGGACAATCTACGGGTAATAAACTCTGAGGACATTATAATGAAGAATTGGCTTGTAATTAACCTATTTATTGCGTACTTATCTCGTCATTTTTGTAAGAACCTATATGTAGACTCTAATACGAAGCGCATGTAAGTGACGAGGCATGTGATCTAAAAGTTTTCCTCGCGCGTTACCTGTATATGACCTGCCACTTGCCAAGCGTTGTCTGAAAAATGTTCTAATCACGTGTCACGTCAATAAGGCTCAAATAAGACCCGGAACACATCAAGTAACGTGAACAGGCAAATTTCTGACCATCGCGTGGCAAGAGACATTAACTATTTTATTATAATACAAAATATTTGAATAGCTGGAGCGGTATGTTAGTTATTTGTTTTTTTTAAATATTATTTCACGTTTTTATTAATGTGTATTATTATATTTATGTTTAAGAAATGATTTTGTTATGACATGTTATTAATGCGGTATGAAAACATTACGAACATCCTCGTTTGAATTATAATACACTGTAAGCAACGTATGTAATGTATGTGTATTATTATATTAAATGTACGACGACTAAAAATATCTATGATTTTGTAGAATTGCGATTATGCAAAAAAGTTTCTGGCGAGGTCTACTGTTCGCAGAACTACTAGTATTATAGTATTGTTTATTCTTCGTCAATAAAGCAATTCTTTGTCTATGGTTTCGCCTCTCCTCACGTGTCATCGTTAGATACAGCAAGAATTATTTGACAGCTAAGTGACGGTGGTCTAACGTGCCTTCTTTGGTATTCTAGTCCCGTTTTCCTTTTTCGGTATCCCCCGTTGTGATGGCCGACGACGAGGACATTTTCTGCTTTTTGCCGACGAAACATGAAACATTTTATGTCACTCCTGAACGAACATGACATGTATTCCAATTAAATAAAACATCACTGATTGTGAATTATACTGACTTTTTTTTTTTTTAAATACTAGTCTCGGAGTCTGCGAGAACAAATCGGCATTTGTATGTATGTTTGTATGTTGGTAGGCTTGTCAGTATGTTTGTATGCTTGTATGTTTGTATGTTTTGTTCCCACTGAGCCACAAGGCCAGTCAAAATTCGTATAGTCGTCAGAGAGTAGTATAAAATCGATATTTTACCACAATAAGTTCGATAATTGACCGAGCGATGCGAAGGTCGCAGAGTCTACGGGAGCAAATCGGCAGGTGTATGAATGTTTGTATGTATATTTGTCCGACGATAGCTTAAGAACCGTTAATCCGATCTTAATGAATTTTTTTAGACAATTCATTTCAATACGATTTTACGTTCGAGTATGAGCTGAACCGGTCTAGGGGTTGTGAAGTTATAGGGGTCGCGAGGTCTCAGTTCGGCGCGAAATACTGATTTCAAAATAATCTTGATGAATACCATTTACTAGGACATATTTTCACTTATAGTCCCAAACACTTCAAGTGTAATATAGTCACTCAAGTAATACCAAACTATCTATAACCCTAGCCTATACGTACATAGATTCAACGTGCCACAGAATCGCATTAGACAGCCTCTCGCAGGAAACTGGATTACGGACCAAGGGTTAATTAACCCTTGAGTGCATGTACCTTGCACGGGTAACTTAATCTCGGGATTTAAATCATATACAACATAGACAAAGAACAATCCATGTTCACCCCACAAATATTTGTCGTCGGTGGGAATCAAACCCACAACCTACAGCTCAGAATTGGAAATCCTCTCACTGAGCTACCAGGCTAGTCACATATTACATAAATCATTGTATAAATAATCACGTGTTCATATAAAAAACGTTATGCTCATTTGATGAAAGTTAGTTGACCAAGGGAAGCGAAGGTCTCAGAGTTTATTGGGACAAATCAGCATTTGTATGTATGTTTGTATGTTTGCGTGTAAATTTGTCCGATGATAACTCGCGAACCGTTGATCCGATCTTCATGAAATTTTGTAGGCAAGTAGTTCATTTCAATACAATTTTTAAGTTTGAATATGAGTTGAATCAGTCCAGGGGTTGTGAAGATATAGGGATCGCGCGATCTCAGTTCGCCGCGAACTACTATAGTTTAGTTTAATTTTGGCTATTGGGATCCTCTCGAGTCAATAAATTTACCTGTTTTTTTTAAATATCTCTAGTGAGGGTAAGCACCAAGCGTGTACATAATAATGCTGCCCAGAATTTCGAATTTCAAAACCTTGATGTCGAATCACTGACAACTTCGTAGAATGCCTTTGTATTTCATAAGCAAAAGGGCTGCACGTGAAAACGAACGGCTCAGCAATGCTCGGCATCCTAAAATATTAGAGCAAGGAAATTTAATTATACTATACGTGTACTGATAATGTAAAGAGGTAAACTTTGTAATTTTGTTTGTTTGTAAGTACTAGTCCGATAAAAACAAAATGTTCACTAGCAGAAAGCTACCTTATCACTTAACTTAACCAGTTATAAATTTTTAGACAAGCGCCTAGCTTTGAAAACGTATTCAATCGTTATTATTATGTGTCGTTTCTAGGATATAATTTACACTAGAAGTTGTACTAAATTAATTATTTTTGTTAAATAAAGAGTTTTGAAACAAAAAATTCAAAAAACTATCACAGTGTCATATGATCATTGATCATAACATTTCAGGAGTTCCTCATGGATCCTATTATCAGAACTGGATTGTGAAAAAATAGGACCAATCTGAAAATATATCTTTCAAATAAAAAAATGATTGTCCATATCGGGTTATATAATTCACAAGTTCTGAGGTAACTAATATTTAAAAAAAAGCTGTCGATTTGAGAACCTCCTATTTGTTTTGGAAGGCGGTTAAAAATAAATAGGCTTTTTCGAACATCAAAGCAAATAGAGCTATGTGAGCAAAGCCGTGCTAGTCACACTAATATTATAAGCGCGAAAGTCTGTGTGTAAGTATGTAGGTATGAAAGTGTGTTTGTTCCCATTCAACTCTGTAACGGCTGAACGGATTTGAATAAAATTTGGTATAGCTTACACCCTGGATAACTGGACATAGGATGGATAACACACCTTTTATCCGGAAAAATATTCGATTTCTGTAGAATAACGGGTGAAACCACAGGGCCCAGCTAGTAAATAATAAATTAATAGCTTTAGCTAGTAAATTATAATCGTGATCTCATTGTCCACAGAGGAAGAAGGCACAGAATTGGAGCTCGAGGCTCTGTACAGAAGGTACTGCGTTCGGTTAAAACACGCCCTCTTCGTGTCGGCGCTGTGCGTGACGCTACTATGCAGCGTCATACTACTCTGTGCTGTCTGCGTCACGCATTCTCATGTGAGTATTAAGGCTTAGTCGTGCCGTGTCGTGCGTTGTCTCGCTCGCGCATTTTCTATTTTTTTTTTTATTTTATTTTTTTTACCTTTTTTAGTCGTTCGCGTACAAAAAAAAAGAATAGCCTATGTCCTTCTCCGACTTTAAAGCTCAAACACCCAGACAGAGAGACAGAGCTACTTTCGAATTTATAACATTAGTTAGGATATAAAAACACTGAGTGAATTTCTGTGTGTTCTATGTTTTATCGAAGTATCATAATATTAAAAAGATTTCAAAAAACTTTCGTTTTTATATATGTTAATTTGAGATCGAAAAAGGAAACGGAAAATAGTTTTGTTTTTATCTTTTAAGTATGTAAGTGTGTTTGTTCCCGTTCAACTCTGTAACGGCTGAACGGATTTAGATAAAATTTGGTACGGAGGTAGTTTATACCCTGGATTAACACGTAAGCTATTTTTTTTATTCCTTTGAAATTTAACGGTTCTGTTCCTGTAGGATAGCGGGTGAAACTCGGGGCTCAGCTAGTGGACTATAAAGCTTGCCTGTTAACCTAGTACGGGCGCCGAGATAAAATCATGTCCACCCGTTTTGTCTTCGCGTCAACGTTACAAAGCTAGAATGTAGATACATCCGTCTCGTTCTCGCGGGATAAATGTGGTGGACAAAATTTTATCCCTGCGCCCGTGCTAGGCCTGAGGATAGAAGATTCCCAATATAACTGTGATGGTATTTTACAAGTATTTTACATTTATAAAACTTGCTGACATTATTATTTTGCATATTTGGCTTTTGATTAGATATTTGAAATTATGAATTGAATATTTTGTAAATGTGACTTGCCCAGTGTAAGTACCAATGTTATAAGGCCAATAAACGATTATGTTCTATTCTATTCCTATGTATATTAAATTTGCATTTATTGAGGTAGCGTAACAAAACGAGTGTAACATCAGCTTAACTCGAGCAATAGCTACGCGGTAAAGATACCTATTACAGAAGCGAGGTCCCGCTCCCGTTGTAAAGAGTTAATACAATACGAAACTGCCTGCGGGTGACGCTTCATTACGAGGAATTGTAGCTAAAACGCAACTCAAAGATATATAAAGATATAATATAGATACAATATCAAAGATATAATATAGATACAATATACTTATATCAGTATACGACTAGATGTGGGTATAGAATTGAAAGGGATGTGGTATTGAGTACAACGTTTTTAAGTTTTATTTGGCTTGTTATCATGCTTACTACACCACTTGCCTGCCTTACATCAGATCTGTTGAACCGGTTTGTATGAGCGCTACTGTTTGAATTAGTTTATTTTTAACCCGACTGCCCAAAATAAAGGGTCATGTTTTTGGGGTTTATATATTAGTATGTTTTAGTTTCCTTTACCGTCTGTAACATATGGCTTGACCGATTTTGTTGAGTATATCGTTATTTTTATCTTTGGATTCCACATTTTGTAGTCGGGTGCCTAGGACGTTATTCATGGTTTTTTTTCCAAGTTGTCTGATGTAGAAAATCCCGACAGATAATAATAATCGGTCAAACATGAAGCAGAATCGTCTACATGATAATCTGATAATTTTCAAAAAGGCGCGATCTTGCGTGACTTTGGCATCGTTAGAATTTTTAATGAGCTTCTCTTGGGTTTGCTTAACATCCCCTCTAAATATCTGACGCGTTGGAATATTATTATTTTCAACATTTTTGAAAATCTGTAGTCGCTCCCCTTCCGATGAAAACTATACATCGCATAAGTATTTTTTAAATCGACGCTCGAATAAATTTCCATTTAGCCTCGTGGGCTTCCCTTACTATTACGACATAAGTTACAAAATAAGGCAGCAGATAATAAATAATAATTAATAAGCTTATTCAGTAAAGACAATACAAAACAGATCTAAGCAACCAGGTACACTCTTTAAGCATACAAATGCCTGTGTTAATAGTCCCTACTCTTTCTTAATATAGAACATCTTTTCATAATAGGTGAGAGGGTGTGTATGTGTGTGTGTGTGGGGGTATCATCACTGTGATACTCAAGTCCTCGTAAGAATCAGGGTTCGCAGTGATGAACACCAGTCTGTGTGCGTGTGTGGGTAAAGATGTGTGCGTGTGAAAATGTGTGTGTATGTACCCAGAAATGTATACCAAAAAATAATCATGTATACTCCGTAAAGAAAACTCGTATTTTCAACCGCTAACCTGAACCTGAAGGGTTTTAAAAATTGTTAAAGCGACTTACATTGCAACGCATATTGCCGCTAAAAGGGCTGTCAATATACGAAGCTTGTCGAGCTGGTGAAGGAAAACCATATTGTCGGGAAAAAAGGAAATGTAATAGACATAGAAAACTAAGTATCAGAAACGTTTTAGACCATATTTTTCACAATAGCATCACACTAATATTATAAATGCGAAGGTTTGTTTTTAAGTATGTAAGTAGGTAAGTATTTATAAGTATTTATGTGTTTGTTCCCGTTGAACTCTGTAACGGTTGAACGAATTTGAATGAAATTTGGTATGGAGGTAGCGCCGAAAATGTTAACGGTTCTTATAGTTTATATATAATACTAGCTGCGCGCCGCGGTTTTACCCGCTATCCTATAAGAACCGTTAACATTTTCGGCGCTACCTCCATACCAAATTTCATTCAAATTCTTTCAACCGTTACAGAGTTCAACGGGAACAAACACACTTACATACTTACAAATACTTACCTTATATATATTTTTTTTTATTTTTTTTATATTTTACAATGTCTCTTGATTGCTAGAATCCTTGATGAAAGCAAAAAAAATATAGGCCTATTATAATTTTTTTCTATTATTGTAGTTTGTTCTTGTCCGCGTTTCTTCTCATTTGAAACCGTGTAATCTTATTGTCATATACCTCGGGATTCTGAAACGTTTGTTTACTTTGACAACAGATTAATTCTAATGCTGCCTTTGTCTAGCACTAAGGAAATGACAAAGACAGCACTAGAATTAATCTGTTGTCAAAGTTAACAAACGTTTCAGTATCCCGAGGTAAGAGTCATTATTAAAATGTTTTAGTTTTGTAATGGGAGACAAAAACACGAATTATTAAAAGTCATGGAAATAAAGTATGATTATTTGATGTAGATAAACTGTCCGCGAAAAGTTTTACGTTAATTAAAAATAACAACCTGTGTATAAAAAAAAATTGTTTTAATAAAACGGGAATACTCACGTTTATATTTGGATTGAGTCGGTTATTCCGACTATAGTTTCGATCACACTCGGTAACCTTTATCAAGCGTGCCACGCGCGCAACCTCAATGACGGCCTGTATAAAATTATTAAGGCTGATTTAAAAAAAAAATGTTTGCATAATTTTTTTTTAACTTTATTTTCACAAATGTTTTAGTTTTTTAATTTAATTTATTAAAATAATGTAATTTTCTATATAGATAAAAGGCGATGTATGTATGTATGAACACCAAAACGGCTGGACCGATTTTGATGAAATTTCCAGGGTTTTTTTTTTGTAACAATAAATGAAACGTAAAAACTGTTTTTTTTTATAGCACCCTCTATAACTAGGTGGAGCAAGAGCGAATAAGAATTTTCTGCTCTGTCTCAGACTTCTTGAAACCTTATGTCTAGTCTTATTAGTTGTTCATTGATAAAGTGTATGTTTTACTTTATGTTTTTATCTATTTAAATTATAATTTTATGAGAAATCACGTCAGTTGTATAGAGGCTGCGTCAAAAACAACAAAAAAAAAAATATATTGTATACAGGGTACTTGACATCATTAAATTCCATGACGTTTCATAACTTTAACTAGTAAAGTCTCTAACCAGAGATAAATAATGTTTTGATTATGATGTTTTATCATAGAAAATGGTATATGTTCTAACTAACATTCCGATTATATTATGGTTTACTTTATTTTATTTCCCTGTCTAATCACTATTTATGGCGAATGTTGTATATGCCTATAAAAGGTGATCGTATCAGTTCCACGTACCCACTCACTCACAATGTAATATATGATCACTGTTGGCGTATCTCAATAAATAAACTTGACTTCACAACTCAATAAAACATTTAATTTAACTCTCATCGTAGGTACGTTACCAATGTGTTGGCATGTTTGATACAGTTCCTATCTCCTATGTCCACGATAACTTCGTTACTAAGACGGCCGGCCGACCACTCAGCCTGTCCGTGCAACCAGATGAAGTGCCCGATGATAGCTAATGTCTATGCTAATCCACTCACGCGCTGTGTCACACGAGCCACTCAGTCTAGTTGACAATGCTGTTATATTTAACCTCACTCACAAGATCACCGACTAGATAAGCCTGCGATTTTACGTGTGGATCACATCAACTGGAGCTGTAACTTTTTACCCAAATGTCCAAAAAGGAGGGTAATGTTTTTGAGATGTATGTTTACTAGTAGTTCGCGGCGAACTGAGACCTCGCGAACCCTATATCTTCACAACCCCTGGACCGATTCAACTCATATTCGAACTTAAAAATTGTATTGAAATGTACTACTTGCCTACAAAATTTCATGAAGATCGGATCAACGATTCGCAAGTTATCATCGGACAAATATACACACAAACATACATACAAATGCCGATTTGTCCCAGTAAACTCTGAGACCTTCGCTTCGCTCGGTCAATAAGTATGCGAGTATGTGTATTTTTTCTATATTACCTCTTCAAGCTGAAATGGCTTGACCGATTTTGACGATTCAGCCGTCGTTCCATCCTCTTTATGTCCGGAGTGTCATAGGCTACATTTTGCAGTCGGTTTTTTGTCTAATATAAATATTAGTGGTGGACTTTTTTACACACAGCACCATCTAGTCCTAAACTAAGCAAGTTTGGACTATGGGATTCAGATAACTGATAAAAAACATAAATACTTTTTTTTAAAATCTAAATCTATGCACACAGTCAAAGAACAAAGGCCTCCCCCTTAGACCGCCACACCGACCGATAACGGGCCACTTGCATCCACCGGTTGCCCGCGACTCACAATGTCGTTGGTCCACATAGAATTGTTATTCTGTCTTTATTGTTCATCACAAATTCATCACAAAAATGTTTGTCCTGGGTTGGAATCGAACCCACAGCTCGGAAAGTGGAAATCCTCCCACTGAGCCACGAGGCTAGTCAAATTTTAATAATTATAATCGCCATGCCTGTTCCATGATTGCCTTTCTTCATTCCTAGTTTGGTTAGACGGAGGACTTTCCTTGAGAACTTGGAGGAGAGGAGGATTGTGTCATTTCTTTATCAGATTGATAAATTGTCATATAATTTGTCACCAAGTACATCTAAATTTTATACATTCCAGTTGGAGGCGGTTAGCGTCATCTTTGCTAGCCCTTCATCTCCATCATTCTAGATCGGAATTCAAAACTTGTGTACACAGAAAAACCAACTGAATAGACGTTGAGCGGGGTTAATGCTCAATATACACATACAATTTATCACCATCATCAGCATCAGGCAGAGGACGTCCACTGCTGAACATAGGCCTCCCCCTTAGACCGCCACACCGACCGAGAACGGGCCACTTGCATTCACCGGTTGCCCGCGACTGTCACAATGTCGTCGGTCAACATAGATCCTTATTCTGTCTTTATTGTGGTAAGACTCAGGCCATCTAGAGGCCTCCACATCATGTGAAAAGTATGCCTTTGACACTCGTAAATTAGTAGACAACTCGATATCGGCTTCGCTTCGTGCGCTATATGATATTGACGAATTCCATCGGGATCCAACTAGATCGGAGTTCAAGATAGAGATGAGCCTAATTACATGCCTTCAGGGTACAGGCTTTAGAGTGGATCATTTTGTGGCCTACGCCGATACAAGGCCGTAGTGCCATTGTTATACAAAGCTCGAATTGCGTATTGTTCAAAGTTGGTAAGGTATACAGGGTTATAAGGAAAGGGTATGCTAAGCCGAAAGGGGCTCATAGTACCCATGATTATGAACAACTTTTACTATGGGACCAAACCCAAAATCGAGAAAAAAACAGCTGTTCCATACATTTTGTCGAGTGTCATTGACATTTTTCTATGGAACAGCTGATATTTTTTTCTCTATTTCAGGGTTGGTCCCATAGTAAAAGTTGTTCGTAATTATAAGTACTATGAGCCCTTTTCGGCTCAGCATACCCTTTCCTTATAACCCTGTATAATATAATCTTAATTTTGAACAACGCGCGCTAGTGGCTGTACTTAGTCATTGTCATCGACAAGCTTTCGGAAGTAGGTAGGTACGTTTCTTCCAAGTAAGTTATTTTATAAAACTTTAGCTAGTTGCTTTGACTCCACGGTTTTCATGCGATTTTCTCCAGAGGGTAAACGTAGCCCTATTGCTGTCGGCCCGCCGTCTGTCCGTCCGTCCGCCCTAGTACGTAACAGGTCTCTATAGCTTCGAAACGGAATAGTTACAGCCCTGATATTTTGATATAATATGTAAAATGTTGGCCTACATAACGCAAAAAGACAAACTACAAATATATATATAAATAAACTCCTATTTCTCCTGGTCACGTTATAACTCGAGAAAGGCTGGACCGATTTTTATGGTTTTTGTGTTGGTCATTGTGCGGACAAGGTTTGTATAAAGAGTTTAGCGATGCCGAAAGCAGAGCTTCGCGGGCATCAGCTAGTACAAAATAAATTAAAAAACTGTATAACTCTATACGAAAGAGAACTTTTAAGATTTTGATTACCTTTTCACGTGGAGTGGCATTGTCTAGAGATTGTTGAGTAAAGTATAAAATACATATTTTTTATTTTTTGTTTTCGGAACCTTTTTGTAACGGGGTCTTATCTCAAAAACTAAACCAGATACATTTTTGAAACGTTGAAAATACTAAAAACCGGCCAAGCGCGTGTCGGACACGTGCTAGATATCCCAAACCGAATGAGAAAAACGAGTTGTGTGGTTGGTACGTAACCGTCGGTGCGCGAGTCAAACTCGTACTTGGCCAGTTTTAATTTCTTGCCTCCACACAAACGCTCGTCGCTTTTACCAATTTCCTTAATTACCACACCCACACCCACAACAATCAACAACCACTCAGATTAATTGGACACCGGATTGTTCCGGATTGTACTGGATTACACTGGAATTAACCTGATCGCGGCGGTATTAGGTTTATATTTAAACCGACTCGGGCTTCCGGTTTCAAAAGTGACGTAAAAAAATAAATAAATTCGAGATAAAAAATATCCTTTATCTGTTTTTTATACATACTACTTCCATTTCAAATATTATAACAATCAGTCCACACACAAAGGAACGAATAAACAGAGGAACAGAGATTCGGTTTCTTTTGTATTAATATTAGCATGGAGTGTGATTTAAAAGTGGTGTTTTCATTGTCTTAATGTCACCTCTAGACATAATTTCGGATCGATGTGATTATTTGCAAAGACATAGTAGACTGGACGATCACAGAAATAATTATATGCATTAGATCCCAGAAACCATCATTGTTATTGTAAAGAAAACACGAAATAACGAGATTCAGAGAGCCATATACACATGTTACACCCATAAATACCGCATTCTGAGATTTTTATTTCGTCAAAAAGTACCAAAATTGAAGAAAAGATAGGGATACGGGATCTGTCAGTGATAAAGCTTTCCCGTTGAAGCGTTCAGGGATACGCTTACGTGAACCAACGAGAGTGAATTTTTGTAGATGTATTTTGGCCCATGCGTGGTACGCTTTGATCTTCCTGAGTACGGAATCTTCCTATCAGGCTTTAGATGTCAACTAATGAGTGTTGACATAATCCCCACGCTTGGCATGTGGCCTGGAAAGTCTAGCGAAATCTATAGGGGTCAATCTGTGGTTTTATACCTACCCGTAGCGCTGCAATATTGTTACGCTGGAGGTATTGTCGTTTACATGATTGTCAGGCTTGCGAATGTTGAATGGTATTGTTGATTTGCGGCCGTGAGTTTCAGTGATTTGATGATGACCAGATTTGGCATGCAAGCCTTTTGTTTGTTGGCTATCTTTTGTTGGTGTACGTACTTTGGTTCTTTTCGGGGATTATTAGTTAGAAATCTAGTATTTACCTACCTACTCTTACCTACGTTTTACGCTGACGTGCAGTCACCACTGATATTATAAATACCTTAAATAAGGATAGCACACTCGTATATTGCCTTTATGCGTTGTATGTTCTGCTACTGGCCTTTTGGAGAAACTCAGAGTCGCACAACGGGCAATGGAGAGAGCTATATTCGGGGTTTCTTTGCGCGATATAATCCGGAACGAAGATATTCGCCGAAGAACCAAAGTCACCGATATAGCTATCAGAGTTTGCAAGCTGAAGTGGCAATGGGCAGGCCACATCACTCGAAGAACCGATAACAGATGGAGAGGAAAGGTTTTTGAATGGCGACCACGAATCGGAAAACGTAGCGTAGGCAGGTCTCCCACTTAGTACGTGGACCGACGACATTGTGAAAGCCGCGGGCAACCGCTGGATGCAAGTGGCACGTTGTCATTCGACGTGGCGCTCTAAGGGGGAAGCCTATGTTCAGCAGTGGACGTCTTATGGCTGATGATGATGATGATTCGTATGCTGGTAAGCCAATTATTAAGTATAAAAAATACTACAAAGGGCAGCACCGGCCTCCGGCTGGGCCGTATCGTGTTGCGTTGTGCCTGAAACAGAATATAAGAAATGAATTAGCCTAAATCTGTCGCTTGTAAGCGAATCCGAAGAACCAATAATATCACAGCTATCCCTAGATTACAGTGTCGACACGTGTTTCACATTTACGCGAGGCATCTTCAGGACGTGTTGACCTTCTGAGCGCGCGGCCGAGAATGAGCCAACAATACGTAGCCGTACTGTTACCTTTACATCACTTTTCATTTCCTAAATTCAAAGATCTTTAAAACTATAGATTCAACGTAACCAATACAAATAAAATTGTGGCCACGATCTGTAATATAAATAATAAACAACCACACTTATACTGCTGCTCATTTCTCAAATGCGCGAGTGAGTAATGGCGTACTAAACTATAATTATGTATTTGAAAAGGTTATTCACTTAAGCATAACGACAGAGTCCAAATAATTGCTTCGTTGGGATAATGGAGTAGAGTACGTCCTAGAGTCCAGAGTAGGTACATTTGATTAGTCCAGTCTAATTACTAATATCGTTCGCTGGCCCAATAAACCTCCAAGGCTCGGTTTTAGAGCTGTTCATCACGAATAGAGGGCAAACAACTCGGTGAATATGAGGCATTTTGTTGGGAAAGCCAAAAGTAGCCACTGGCTTGGCTTAGAAGGTAATAATAATTAAAAATGGAAATTTCATGTCATACGTGTTATAAATATACTTTTTCATTGAAAATCATCTACATCCTAACTTATATTATAAATGCGAAAGTAACTCTGTCTCTCTGTCAGTCTGTCTGGGTGTTTGTTGCGTTTGCACGGCTAAACGGTTGAATGGATAGCATAGCTTAATAATTATACATAGCTTAAGGATGGGAGACGGACATGGGTTCATTTATTTTTTTGTAGGTCCACAGGAACTAAATTCGCGGGTAACAGTTAGTAGGGATAGATATAATCGCTCAAAGAGCTGATAACCAATGGGGATGAAAGGATCTTAAGTGGAGACACATCTTGTAAGTTGCCGTTCAGTGTGGCGCTTTGAGAGAGAAGCCTTTGTTAACGACTATATCTATGCAAAAAATCAGCTCGATCCGTTAAGCCATTTAGCCGTGTTGACGCGACAAACACCCAGACAGAGAGACATAGTTACTTTCAAATTTATAATATTAGAGGTGTATGTGTTATTATATGTATTTTTTTTCGTTTTCACTATCTTGTTCTCTGCAGTAGCGGAGATATTGGCACTGGCCAAAGCCAAGTGCTGTTGCAAAGTTAAGAATTTTTGAACAAATCTGCAGGTTTTCAAGATCACTGCCTTTCGAAGTAGTTTTTATGTAATTAGACGAGTTTAAATCAAGTGTATCAAGACTTGTCTATTTACGTAGTATATTTTTTTTTTTGGCTTGTCTATGACACCTCTATCTAGTAGAGAATATGACTGGGATGGTTCTTGTGCTGTTGTTATTTGTATAGTATACTTATACTAAAACTACTCAAGTTGTTCTATCAACAGTTTCGACACCTGACTGACCCACTGCTACCATAAATAGTTAAGATTATGGGAGACCCTTATAAAAGTAAAACCTTTTTTGTTTTTTGTTTCAGGAATTATCAACACAAGTGAAGTCCGTCGCCTCTCTGTCAGTCATAACTTTTGTGTTGTCTATCGTGCTGGCACTGGCGTTGTTGCCACCGGCAGCAGAATGGGAGATGCTGGCGCTGACGGGCAGTCTGTTGGTGACGTTCAGCTTAGGCGCTGGCATGCTGATGGCTGAGAACCACGCACCTCTTCCACTGTTTGCACTTATATTGGTAAGTTAATTTTTTTAAGGTTCCCTCTCATAGCTTCCCACCAGGTTTCCCTGCGGAGAGGATGCCATGGAACATGCTCATGGACATGAAAAACTAACAATCAGAACTTATTTAAATTCTTCATGCAAACATCTGCCCGGCCGGGAATCGAAACCGGGGCCTCCTGATCAAATTCAGACTTTCTACCAACTCTGCCAGGAAGGTCGTTAAATTGCTTGCTTTGGCCACTTTCCTGGCTTAGTTGTTAGCGCGTCTGTCTGATGAGCACTGGTGGAGGAAGTCCCGGGTACGAATCCCATCCGGCCACTGTTCCTTTCACCTGGTAGTGGGTCATAAAACTTTTTCTGTGGAACAGCTGATTTTCTTTCGCGATTTCAAAGTTGGTGGCATAGTTACATTGGATAATAAAAAGGTGCTCTACCAATCAGATGCCGCTGATGCGCCATGTGCCATGGACTGAATGTTGCGGGCAACACAGGCCTCCGCCTTTCGAGCCGGTACCGAGTTCCTCAATGGTAGAAACAAATGGCAAATTAACGATCAGTGCGGCGTTATAAGGTGTAAGTTGTAGGCCTATGTTCCGTAGTGGACATCTTCCGGCTGATGATGATGATGGATGAAGTTAGTTTAGTTTAGTGGTTGGCAACAGAAACGATGCCGATATCACAGATTACAGAATTATAAATGCCTAAAACTGGTACGAGTAATGGACAGAGCCTAAAAAATTCATTTTTCCATGTCAATGGATCCAACCATTCCACCCCTTAGTAGATCTCAAGCGCAATATATCAAATCATATTTCACATTATTTCTGATTGATGCTCGTAGGTTTTTCCTCGGTTTCATGCGGGCCGAACGAAGCCTAAAATTTTCTATTTATCTCTTACTCGCACCTATCAGTCTTTTTAGGTGTTCGAGTCATTCCGAAGAAATTGGCATATCATTCATATCTGGGACTGGCACAAATCGTAGCAAAAATACTATGATCTCTAGGTAGGTAATTTTTATTTATTTTACACTAGTTGTTACATGCGACTTCGTTCGCGTGGACATAACAAAGTATCTCACGTCTGTCTTTTTGATATACAGTAACTCATTATCAAATTTTGTCAAGAGCCGTTCAGCCGTTTAGCCGTGATAATGCGACAAACACCCAGACAGAGAGTTCCTATAGTTCGCTAGATGGCGTTGATTTTTCTGCATTTTTGGATGTCTTGTATGGACTGACAGTTGTATTGTAGAGAGTTCTGAATCGCGCAAGCGAAGTTTTTTCCTCGAGACGAACGTTCATATCTCGAAGCTTTATTGGTCTCTTGGCTATATTAGTTAGGAAGTTAGGATTAGGAAGTTAGGATTAGTAAGGATAAGGATTGAGATGCACTTTGTACTAGAGGCACAGCCACACGTGACACCGCATTACATCACGACGTCTCATTTAATTGGGGTAACTCTGCTAAACGTCTCTCAGTCACGTAGCACAAATAGGGGGGGGGGGGGATTTATACTACGAGACATTTGTATAAGGGTTTTCCCCTTAGCGAAAGACTGACCGAAAGTGGATTATTGCAACATATTATGGAGTCGTAGTACTTACAGCTCTATGGTTTTGAATTAACTACACGACAAGTATGAAAGACGCCCCACCAACACTGTAGATTTCCCTTGGATGCTTACAAAATGTTAAGTCTATGTTACTAATCCATATAGCTAAGGAGCGGAAAAAGCAGTCGGCCTCTTTGTTTGTTTGTATCTTCTACGTCTGCGTGCTTCATCTACGACCACATTGTCGCTTACCAACAGGCTTGTTGGTGGTCAAATTCGGGCCCTTAGGCGCGTTAAAAACAACATCTAAATTCTTCTTAATTTCTATCTTTTTTACAACGATAAATCACTTTGTTAAAATGGCCAAACAAACTCAATCGGAATCAAACTGGAAATTTGGAATCTTAAAAACAAACTCAAAAACTTTTTGTTAAAGCTCTTCATTCCTCAATGAAACAGTTAAACATTGTTTGCAAATCTTTCTTACAAAGGTTAAGAATTTTAAGAATTCAGTAAAAAGAATTCGTGATTTCTTTGATCCATAATTTATTATTCTGTGGTTTAGTCGATTAATTTAATTCTTTTGTTTCCTCTCAATTAATTAATCAAGCTTTTATATTAATGAGACACAACATTTGTAGTAGATAGGTAATATACCTTATGGCCCAGCCATACCAAAACCAGTTGCAGTCTATGTCCGTTGCGGTTGCCGTACGTGTGGAGTGTATGAAATAACATCGTACTGTATTCAGTACGACGCAGTACAAACGGACTGCACGCATACTGCAAGCAGAGTGACGTTGTTCTTAGACTAAATATTATTTTCTATATTCAATAATATCCAAATAAAAATAATCAAAGAAGAAATCTTTTTATACCAGTCAATAAAGTTATAAGAATTTTAATTTCATACTAGACCGTAAATCTCACTTATTTTTTCCAGTCAATGTATCATTTTTTTTAAGCTTGTTATTTATAGAAATAGACATTATTCATCTACCCTAGTCCATATTTTACTAATTCAGATGCACCTATAATAGAAATATATAATATAATTTAAATAGTGACCATTTGAAAACAAATCCATCGCATAAATTAATAATAACACACACATGTACTTCCGCATTTTACCCGACTGTCCAAAAAGAAGGTTAATGTTTTTAGGATGTATGTAAGTATGTTTGTGTGTTCCTATATTACCTCCTAAAGCTTGGACGGCTTGACTGATTTTGACATACGTACTCCGGATTTTCTCTGCCTCTTCCTCTGGCCTTTTGGAGAAACTCAGAGTCGCACAGCGGGCAATGGAGAAAGCTATGCTCAGAGTTTTTTTGCGCGATAAAATCCGGAATTAGGATATTCATCGCAGAACTAAAGTCACCGATATAGCTTTCAGAGTGTGCAAGTGGCAATGGGCAGGCCACATCACTTGAGGAACCGATAACCGGTGGGGAAGAGAGGTTCTTGAGTGGCGACCACGAACTGGAAGATGCTAGGTAGGCCTCCCACTAGGTGGGCCGACGACATTGTGAAAGTCGCGGGCAACCAGTGGATGCAAGTGGCACGTTGTCGGTCGGTGTGGCGGTCTAAGGGAGACGCCTATGTTCAGCAATGGACGTCTTCTGGCTGATGATGATGATGACTTCGGATTTACGTCCGGAGTGACAAGGGCTACATTTTGCAGTAGTGTATTTTATTTTTCTTTTAATAATGGTACTGTTAGTGTGTTGTAACTAAGGTCTCCTCGAATTTAGATTTCTGAAACCAAAATCTAAATAAACAGATTCCCAATCCGGTCATGTCCTCAAGGAAACTGGAACTTCTAATGAACTTTTCCTTCAATGTTTGGTTTCTTCGAACCTTATTCGTTCCTATCGACCAAAATAAATTGAGAAACTTTTGTGACAGAAATCTTATGTTTCACACAGGTTTGAATACTTTTAGGTTATTTTCTCAGATCTATAGATAAGGCAATATTGAAGTAGAAAGGTAGAAGGTAGCTAGATTGCTAGCGAGTAATGGCTGCCACAAGTCGTGTTCAGTTAGCTTAAGGTGGCGTTTTTAGCGATGATAAAAAAGGTAAATTATAGAATTTTGCAACTTTCGCATTTTGCTCATTACCCAAAACTAATGCTAAAATCACTTATGGTGACCACTAAACATGTACGTCAAAGACGTCAATACTTGACATCAAAATATGGTCCACAAAAACTCGAAATAATAACATTATACTCCATTCCACATAGCACGGAGCGGGTGACACATGGGTTTTTACTGAGCTGTGCCCAACCCACAGCACAATAAAATGTAGAATATTTTGTATTTCTGAAACCCTAACTATTACGACAGAATACTCCAGGTATTCTCGGAGCACTTTTCAGCGCAAGCTGAGCAATATAAGCTAACAAAAAAATCAAGTTTTCTGTCACTCTCGGTCATGCACCCATATAAATAATTAAGAAATACACGATTGAATCTGAGTTTTATAAATTACGTTGACTCACATCACGTAGGTACTGAAATAGTACAATTCAGGCAGAAACAAGTTCTCGGAAAAACATGTTATATCAAAAAATACACTAGTTAACGCAAGGGGCTTACTGAGGTCAGCAAATAATCACTTGTGCGCTAGTTCGGCGTTTTATGAGAAAATCTAAGTCCGCAGTATTTAATAGGCATATGGTTTGGGTATATTTTTTGAAGAGGGACGTAGGAACGCCCGAAAAATATCTTCGGCAAATTTACCCATAAAAAGTTAGAATATTTTGAAGCCTCTCGTTTGGAAAAACTTTAAGAAAATAAAATAAAATCATAACTCCTAAACTACGAAAATTCTTAGAATATACATGGGGTATTTTTGTGAAGCCCTTGGTATGGGGAACCTAAACTTTTCGGATTGATTTCACCGTTGGGACCAACTTGTATAGTCACTTACAAACATACACCCTAAAAACATTACCTTCCTGGTTGGGCGGGGAGTCGGGTAAAAGCAGATGGATTTCTCTGTATCTTTTTGTATTCGTATATTCACGCAGCAAACTTTATTATTTGACGCCTGTTTTACACACCCCAAAACCCAAACCAAGTTGTAAACTGAATTACGCGGAAAGGTGCATTCAGAAACTCGGAACTTGATTAAAGCAAGCGTTGCTCCACGGTTGCGCCTGCCGCGGCATAATTACAACAAATTTGCATTTTCTACCTTGTCCGTTTTTATTAAAGGCTAATTTCCACTACCTCTGACTGAAACGAAATGATTCCATAATTTCACACTTTGTGTAGGATAGCGTAATAAATAGAAGCTTCGGAATCATTATAATAGAATTAAAATTTTAAGATATTACAATAAAACAAAAATGAAATTTTATAAAACAGCCATTAATGGGTCTATTCTATTTACTATAAACAGTATAGTAATAATAGTATACAAGCAATATTTATTGCTCTACAATTTCATCATGTCCGTCTGTCTGTCTATCTGTCTGAATCCTTTACAGCCTTATAACTTACAAAGTTATAAAGTTACATGCATTAAATTTTGCACAACGATAGTATAAGTATAGACCTGCAGTTTCAAAAAAAAAAAAAAAACTTGTAAATTTAAGGGTAGTTCCCACACATGTAAAGAGGGGGTAAAAAAAAAATTCGCTGCTCCCCAGCATGTTGGGTGACGTTGAACAGGTCTTTGTAAGGTGACAATTTTGAAATAATAAAAAAATCATAATTTTATATTAATGGGGTCATACATGTAAAGAGAGGATAAAAAAAAAAAATTCGCCTGTTCCCCACCTTTGGGGTATAATTGAATAGGTCTTTTAAAATGATTTTAAGGTATTAATGTTTATACCTCGAAGTGTTAGGTCCTGATACGACTTCGGTTATAGTCCGCTGAATTATAATATTAAAGTTAGGATCTTTTTGATGCATGGTGCGATTTGACTTCTGAAAGGCTAATGCTGTTGTAGCTGTAAAACTTTAGAAATTATAATCCAACCAACTCTTTTTCTTAAAAGTTGAAAGATAACATCTTACGAAATTTCCTCTTCCTCCATTACGAAAACCTTTGTGTGAACACAAATGTTTTAGATCCGCTCTAAAATTTTAGTGTGGTGGTTAAAAATTACAAGCAAAATACATACAAACTACAACTACCTAAACTACTTAGCCTACTACATAAAATACTATAGATAATCTATAAATAATCCAAATGTTCAAGCCCACTACCGATTGGCAGCGTACCCATCATCCTGGCGGCATTAAAAAAAACTTAAAGAAATGCCAGGGATCTTGTATTTAGCTGCAACTAATCAAATTGTCGGATCGTGACGCCTGACGAGACAGTGCGAGAGCTCTACATGGGAAATTGAATTTCGATTCCAAGAGAGTTCTGGATTCAGAAGCAGTTGCTAAGCTTACTCTGTTTTGTCAATATCACACTAATTTACGCATTGCCATTTAAACTTCTTCGTAAGAACCGGGCTTATAAATATTTAAAGTGGTACCGACTCCATGGTGCTTACTAAGCAGCGTTGTGTGCTCAGACACAGGCGACCCACGCTGGTGCAAGGACGAGAGAGCAACTCACACCCACACATCTCTTACTTATACACAGCAATAAATAAATAAATATTTTTGGACGTTTCTGACACAGCGCCATCTAGCCCCAAACTAAGCAAGCTTGTATTATGGGAACCAGATAACTGATAGAATACATAAATACTTTTTTTTTTTGTAAATACATACATAGAATACATAGAAACACCCAGACAAAGAACAAACATCCATGTTCATCACACAAATGTTTGTCCTGGGTGGGAGTCGAACCCACAACCTATAGATCAGAAGGCGGAAATCCACCCACTGAGCCACAAGGCAACGTAGTTAATAGAAATTATAACACAGCGTTAATATAAAAGTATAATACCATCATGGACGATTACGAATGTATTTACGTATATTTCTAGATATTATCTAGAAATGTATCTCGATGTACTACTCTGTCAAGAAAGTACCGGGAAAAGGTCAATATTACACAAAATGTTGGTTATTCTTCCAAATTTATTTTATCGCCTTCAAAGTATGCTCCTTCAGAAATGATACACTTACGCCAACGAATAATCCAACCATTGAAACATTTTTTAAACGCCTTTTCGGGAATTTAGTTCAGTTCTCGGCGCGAATCTCTTTTATGTTTACCGAATGAAAATGGGTGCCACGAAGTAGTAATTTGAGTTTAGAAGTCGGCTGGAGCCATATCTGGTGAATAAGGTGGTTGCTCGATGGTATTTGTTGAGTTTATGGTCAAACATTCGTTCACGCTTTCGCACAAGGTCATCATTGACCTTGTGCGAAAGCGCATTGTCGTGGTGCAAAATCCAAGTTTTTTTGTCCATTATGAAATTCGCAGCAAACACTAGAGATGATCCTACAAAAAACAGCACTATATTTAATCTAAATGACAGATGCAACTCAAACTACTATTTTCCAACTGAGTTTAATCTGGTTTGAAGTAACTGTAGCTCAGTGTCTGAATCGTAGAGTCCAAGTCCAAGTGAGAGTGTTCCGAGTGTTTGTGTTTTTTTTTCTATCGCCGTTGTTCAATAAATTGCATGAGGCGTTTGCCGAATCGAATCGGTCGGACGAGTGGTCGGATTTGTTTTTGACTCTGAAAGGAAAGATATTATAGTGTATTTAGTTGATATTATAGTTTTTTTAGAGTTATAACAATTTTATTTATACCCGACCACCCAAGAAGGAGGATAATGTTTTTGGTTTCAAAGGTTTTTAATTTTGACACAACAATTCAGGGGATTTTACAAAATAATCATTATACGTGTAAAGTGTACTTCACACATGAATAAACTATACAAATTTCATGGATTAACTTAAAAAATGATTGTAACTTTTTAAACTAAATATTACAAGCGTTTCTAAATAAATCGGACCGAGTGGATTCAATTATCTGTTTGTTTACTTTTTTATGCTCTAAATAGAGTATTAAATTAGGTGTAATTTACACCTAACTTTACAAATAATTTAGTTAATTCTTTAATACCATTTTACAACCGTTTGTAGCTAAATTACACCCATTGGACTGAACTATCTGTTGGTTAACTTTTTAATGCTTTTAATTTAGTATTAAATTTGTAATGTTAGTACGAGTCTTTATATAAAATAGGCAGATTACTCACCATCTAGTGAAGTTGAGTCAGAGGAATATGTGGATTGCATTGGAATGTGAATTCGATACCCATTATTTCAGATCTCGAAATGTGGAATGTGACCGTTGATAATAATAATTGAAGCTAGATTTTTCCAACGTCAGATAACTGTTATCTGAGAAATAATATGGCGGTTTGACAGATTTTGTATAGAAAATGTGTCGAAAGAAAATCCTCAGCTATCAGTTATCTGGCGTTGGAAAAATCCAGCCTAAATTGTACATCAGTTAAAGGAATAAGGTTGCTGTAATACAATTTCATCATAATTAAATTATTATTACAATTTGACCGAGAGAAGCGAGAGTCTTATAGCTTATGGTAAGAAGTCGGTATTTGTCTGACGGTAATTTGCGAACGGTCGATCTTCATGAAATTTCGTAAATAAATAATTTAAATGCAAGTTTTAAGTTTAAATCTGAGTTAAATCGGTGTATGGGTTGTGAAGTTATAGGGGTCGCGAGGTCACAGTTCGGTGCGAACTACTAGTTTTAGTGTGATAGATGCGATGTAGTGTGACCATTTGGTCAACATCGTAGCCTTTGTAGCACTCGTAGCAGATGTGTAGAAGAGGTGTATAATTTTCTAGCAGAGTTGTACCGATCGTAGCAGCTGTAGCGTGCGTAGCAAAGTTGAATTGTTCGTAGCAGATTCTAAAAGTTCAAGTCGTCATCTACCTAGATAAGAACCACAGCTCGAAGTCGATAGGTTTATTAATATAAGCCCTGAGTACAACCGTCATCAAAATAGTGCCATTTATTAATTTAATTTATTCCCTATGATTTTTTACAGAATTATTTTAATTGATTTTTTATATAATTTTCTAAAAATTAAGTGCGTAACTTAATTTCTGCCCGCAGTTTTGTATGCGTTATTTTAGGAAAAAAATATGAAGCAAATATACTAAAGAAAATAAAATGTTAATTTTTTTTTTTATGTATTTACAAAGACAACATTACCTTTTCATCATTTATAAAAACTGAGTTGAGAGGGAATAAAAAAAAATAAACAGTCAATATATATAATATAATCTTTGTAATAAAAATGTTTCAGAGAAAAAAAAAAACTTTTCTGTTACTTAAAGCGCAGGCACGCGTTCAAGTTGTTCTACTACTGAAACGCGTGTGGTTGGCGCCTTTATCAGAAATATTTATTGGCCATAAATAACATTGAATACTACAGGCAAGTAACTTTTACAAATTAAACTATGTATAGAGTTAAATTAGGCAAACTAATGAATAATTTAAACAATTTGATAAGATTGTGACAGGTAGGTATGTTGCTTACTCCGTTTGTTCATTACACAAAAATGAGGATTCCGTGTATTTCATTGACATATATTCACTTAATTTGTAGAACGGATTATCTTCAAAGAAATGCTTAAGAATCTGCTTAAATTTGCTATGGTTTAGTTCGGTTGTAGAATTAGGTAATTTATTGTACATTAATATTTTGTCGTGACGGCCCTGTGTCTCAACTTTAACTAATACCCAAACTTTACCCCAAACGCTTACTCGTACAACCTAAATTAAGTTCCATCGGAAAAAAAAAAATAAGCTGCCAAATTAAAATAAAAACTACAATGTGAATTTCCATTAGGTTGACTTCATGCTTGTGTTTCTAAAACTTTAATTAGGTACATGAAGAATTATTAATTTGTTTCCAGATGGTGCACACAATGATGCCGATAGCCCGGTCCATAGCGTTGGCCATGTCTGCAGTGCTCACTCTGGCGTACACAGCGCTGGCTCTGGGTCTACACTCCGGTGGGGGAGAAAGACAGTTTTACCAGCAGGTGAGGAAGAAAGAGAGGAAAATATTGTGAAAGCATGCAAATAGCGTTAGTTATCGCGAAAACTGCACTATGACTATGACTGCCGTACTGGCGCTAGTGTATACAGAATTGGCTGTGGGCCTTCACTCCGGTGGGGAAGAGAGAATAATACCGGCAGGTAAACAAAAATAGGTAGATATGTTTTGTGAAACAATTATTTCGTCGCGTCCATAGCTGTCTTGCTCGTGCATTTTCACGTTAGTGCAGACAAAAAAACATTAAGTGTTAATTTCCAAAATAAGTTGATCACAGTAGTAATGTTTTTCTTTTTCATTCTCCTCCGTCAAATTAAAAGATATCATAACGGAAATTTCTTTAAAGTATTTGAAACTAGCGGCCCGCTCGGCTTCGCACCGGTGTGAAATCCTTCCGTGAAAAATTATCTAACTGATGGTGAAAACCGTACAAAATCCATTGCGCGGCTTATAGGAGGAGTCAGCGGATATACAGACAAGCAGACGCGGAAAGCGACTTTATTTTTATACTACGAGTATTTAGAGATGTTCTGATAGATAACAATTTTAGGTATATTTTTTTATGCTTTTTGTATGGTTAACTGGTCGGATGTGTAGCTAGGAAATGTAAGGTGACTGCAGTATTAATTCTCGACACACGTCATTTACTATTTGTTTCCCTGTTTTATAAAAAATATAATTGTTTTGACGTACGCTAGCATGTTTATATGAAGCATGCATGTAAGTTGCATTTACATATTTCATGTTTGTAAGTAACTATATTGAAAAGCGTGTGTTATAATAATCCTAACTAATATTATAATTCAGAGGAATATAACCGCCGTCGTATCAGACCAATGAAGCTTCGAGGTATAAAATTAATACGTTCGTCTCGAGGAAAGAACTTCGCTTGCGCGATTCAGAACTCTCTACATTACAACTGTTAGTCTATACAAAACGTCAATCAATGATCAAAAATCGATCAACGCCATCTAGCGAACTACAGCAAGTAGCTTTGTCTCTCTGTCTGGATGTTTGTCGCGTTATCACGGCTAAACCACTGAACGGATCTTGATAAGGAGTTATATCACAGAGATCGACATAGGATACTTTTTATGTCCACGCGAACTAAGTCGAGGTAAACTAAAACTAGTAATGAATAAATAAATACAATTTTACAGTTTTCATACACGGAAATTCACACTCTGTCTACAAAAAACAGCAAATGTGCGAAAAACATAGCTGAGACACGAAAAATAGGTAAGGTAACAACACGGAAAAACTTCTACATTTTTCAACTCAAGAATATAGCTAGCGACGGCGTCTGATAAAAAAGATGAAGGCCATCGAATCCTTTGACATATTTTTTTACAAATAATCGAAATAAAGACCGTGTAGGTGTGTTCTTGCCGTCCATAACACACTATAACAAAACGTATTTGTTATTGAGAAAATAAATTCCGTATGTTTCTTTCATTGTATTATGAGACACAAAGCGATCTGGCTTTAATCAGATGACTATGGTCCAGTTAATATAAAAACTACAAACATACTGTACGTTAACAAACATAACGAGAGAAGAAAAACAAATTATCCTCAAATATTATATTTAGAAATACTAAAATAAGGGTGCGTTTCCACCAGAGTGGGAGGTAGCTGAGTGAAAAAAAAGTTCAAAATATAGCCTATGACTCCGGACATCAAGTGGAATCCAACAGCATCTTTTTAGCCAAAATCGGTCAAGCCGTTTAGACTTCAGGAGATAATATTATAGGAACAAGCAAACAATAAACATACTTACATAGTTACATACACAACAAAATTATCACCTTCCTTGTTAAACAGTCGGGTAAAACTATTAAAACGTATTTATCTCACGACTTTTTGGTTATATATAGCCACACATCGTGATTTTGGTGTACAATCTTCGCGCAGTCAACGGCGTGCAGCCAAATCGGACGCAAAAACAAACGTTGTTAATCTTGCCTTTTGTTACGAGTATTCTCCATTAATTTATCGACAGCTTGGTCTAACTTCGAGTCCTATAGCAAAGCGCCTGTAATTTTGAGATAGCACAAGCTAATCGTGAATTGCTCTTCCGTTTCCGTTCGCACTGAGGTTGAGCCGAGCTGCGAGTGAGGATCGGAATTTGATGACGCCGTTGTTGCGAAATAATACATTCATAAATATTAGTGTAGTAATTTTAGTTCTTGTGTGGCTATCACGAACCGAAAGACGCAACGTAGGCAGGCGTCACACTAGGTTGACCGACGACATCGTGAAAGTCGCGGGCAATCAGGGGATGCTAGTGGCACGTTGTCGGTCGGTGTGGTTCTCTATGAGAGAGACGTATGTTCAGCAGTGGTGTCTTCTGGCTGATGATGATGATTATGGATTTTTCAGCTGAAATAAACTTTTAATTGATAAATTGAAAACCGCATTATGTCAAGAGTGTCTATTATTTTTCTCTCTATGCTTATTTATGTAAATCCTAACTAATAAAAAATTCGAAAGTAACTCTGTCTTTCTGTATATCTGTCTATCTGTCTGTCTCTCTGCCTCTCTGTCTGAGTGTTTGTCGCGTTATCACGGCTAAAAGGATTTCGTAGGTCCACGCGAATGAAGACGCGGGTAACAGCTAGTAGTAGATAGTAACTACAAAGATAACGCTTTCGCGTGCAGATGAAAAGGGATGGCTTTAACGCGCGCTAATCGAAGAATCAGATAATTGCTAATTACAATTAAACCAAAATCAATCAGATCAAATCAATCAAAATAATTATGTTCTATGATATCCTAGATATGAATATTACCTCAGTAATAGAGCAATAATCACTTGAGTATACATTAGGGCTTCCGAGCTCTAGTGAAAAATATCTTTTCAATTATTATTTTATCGAGAAAATGTCATTATGTTTGCCCTCTTAGCTATACTAGACGATAGAACGATAGAATCCTAGAATCTCGTCCTTTGTCTAACGAGCACCCAGTAAACTTTCTGTCCTACGTGCTTTCAACATGTCCTTGGTTGTCTGTTGATAAGATTCTACATAATCTGGCACTAGCGTGCAAGTTTGTTTTAAGCCGATGTCTGCGGTTTCGACTTTCTAAAAATACTTTTTCGGTTTCTTTGTTTCAGCTAGATAATAACTTACATGTAACATAACGCCAAGGTTACAATGTTACCAAAACAAATAAATTCATACTTCGTTACGAGCGCTCGTCACGAATCCGACCGTGTCTTTCGGCTAATTATGCCATTTACTATATTTATATGACCTGACTTACAATAATGAGGAGGCGTAAACATTTTTACCGGCGTGTTTTCTTAAGGACGAAAGTTTTTGCGTAAATAGCTTGGTCGTAAATAAACTTGTTATTGGCGATGACTTTTATTTAAATTACTGCCCAAGAAGAAGGCAAGGATTGAAGTGTATGTATGTATGTATGTGTCTGTGTTTCTATATTATTACCTCGTAACCTGTGTGGTGTCGCTGGATTTCTTTTCATGACCGGTTTTATTTTAAGGTCGTATTTTTTTATTTTTGTTTTAATAGTCCTTGTACCATATTGGTTATGCCAATTTCTTAAAACTAAGTAAATATTGGAGGAAGGATCCCGTCAGTTTTTAGATGAGTGAACGTTATTATTTCTCTGGTGTGACCACCAGTGGTAATAATAACTACCAGCTGTCGTGGTTACGAAGTAAAAGCAATGTCTCGTTGTGGACCATCACATACTACGGTGGTTAGGGGAATGCGTAAAAATAAAATTTAGAAGCTTTGACAAGAAATATATTTTTATTATTTTTTGTTGCATGATGGCGTCACTGAAGTTTCTGAAGTATAAAATCCTCATTAAATCAAGCTCTTTTGGTAGCGTCTAATTGCGTTTCTGAACTTAAAAAATGTCAATGTCAATGTCCTCAGGAGGACAAAATCGTGTACTAAAAAAATATTGTTCGTGTTGGGTATTAAATGAAACGGCTTAATTATCACACAAACATATAGGTATATATTGTTAGCTGTTGCTCGCGGAATTGCTTGCATGCACCCGGTAAAACTAAAGCTCATGTAAGGACGTAGTCGGGGTTTTCGACGTTTGTAAATACAATGTATATATTTATTTATAAGGAGAATTCTGTGGTATATATTTACTTTTTTTTTTGGCTTCAAGATTTATTTAATCGTCAACTAATCAAATTTTAACCATTTTAAGGCGGGATTTTTTCATTTTACATCGTTATAACATGGAGAAACGGACGAAAGGGTTTGGTAGTTACTTTTTTTTTAGAAAGAGTTTCATAAGTTGTTTGCTGTTGTCCCCAGTTGATCTGCGAGCTATCCGTCCTTCTATCCGCAAGTGGCATCGGTCTATACTACCGGGCGTTGACGGAAAGAGCTCATCGGAACACCTTCGCTGGCACCAGGACCTGCCTGGAGCAGCGAGTGAAGTTGGAGTGTGAGCGAGAGCAACAGGAGAGGCTGTTGCTGTCGGTGATACCCGCTTATATTGCTGCTGAGGTAAGTCCAATTGAGAATAATAATAGAAAATAATAATGGCTAATAGTAATAGAATTTAGTAACTAAATTTTCGTTCAACTAATTTAAATTTTAGAAACTTAATAGAGACACGCTCGCTGGCACTAGGACTTGCCCGGAGTGTAAATGGGAGCAACAAGACAGGCTGTTGTTGGTGATTTTATTGTTGTAACCTTTAGCAGGCAGCTTCTTACTTAAATACTTCTTAGTATTTCTACTTAAAAACTTTTGTTCTATTACTTTTTACAAAAAAATATATTTGAGGTTTGTATGGAAAAATCCCTGTATTTTTATTGTACAAATGTCAGTTCCTACGCTTCACTCACTCACGCGTTCCTTCTCATTTGTAGCCGCGTAAGGGTAGATAC
This sequence comes from Apocheima hispidaria, assembly GCA_947579745.1. Classification (NCBI taxonomy): domain Eukaryota; kingdom Metazoa; phylum Arthropoda; class Insecta; order Lepidoptera; family Geometridae; genus Apocheima; species Apocheima hispidaria. The sequence goes on from OX388157.1 coordinate 13,911,209, forward strand.
TGTCTTTAATACTCATGAATGTGAACAACTTTTACTAGGTATAGGACCAACCCTGAAATCGAGAAAAAAAACTGCTGATTTATACATTTTGTCGACTGACATTTTTCTATGGAACAGCCGATTTTTTTCTCGCCTTCAGGGTTAGTCCCATAGTAAAAGTTGTTCATAATGATGAGTACTATATTGAGCCCTTTCCGGCTTAGCATACCCTTTCCTTATAGCCCTGTACATGGATACATTTTTATTTTGGTAGAAAATAAAATAATAATTATTAAAAGTCACGGGACAAAAGTTGTTCGGCGTATTCTTTGTCTGGGTGTTTCTACGTAGTCTATGTATGTATTTACAAAAAAAAGTATTTATGTATTCTATCAGTTGTCTGGTTCCCATAGTACAAGCTTGCTTAATTTGGGTCTAGATGGCGCTGTGAGTGAAAAACATCCAACAATATTTATTATTATTATTAAGGGAAGCTGCCTGCACGAGGTTGTTAGGTAATAATCAATAACCCTGGCTGCGTCACATCGTGAGCTACTGCAAACTGAATGTGAATTCGTATAACCTGTGTAAATATTATAAAAAAATTTTTTTTTTTTGTTACTGTTTAATTTTAGCATTTGATTTATTTTAAGGTGTTAATAGGCCCTAATACGCAATGAAACCTTTTAAAATGCCTTTGAAAATTCGTGTGGTATTTACAGTGGGATAACATGTAAGAAGAAAACGTTATAGGTTTTTTTTTAATTATAGATTATATGATGTTGTAATCTATTTGAAAGGTTCTTGAGTGGCGACCACGAACCGGACGATGAAGCGTAGGCAGGCCTCCCACTATATGGACCGACGACGTTGTGAAAGTCGCTGGCAACCGGTGGATGTACGTGGCATGTTGTCGGTCGGTGTGGCGCTCTAAGGGGTAGTCCTATATTCAGCAGTGGACGTCTTCTGGCTGATGATGATGACGATGGATGAGATTAATTTAGTTTAGTGATCGGCAACAGAAACGAACAAAAACACAAATGAACGAATTACAGATAACAGAAATATATAATGCCCTAAAAGTGTAATATGATTTTGTAATTTATTTCATGAACGATGAAAAGGGCTTGAATCCTTTATTTACAATCGCAACACAAAGCATAAATAGAGATGAAAGAGATAAAAGCTAGTACCCACAAGATAACGATAGCCACACCCACACCCACCGCTCAATCTCTACACTCTTTACCAACTCGTAAATTTTTCATTACGACACTCGAGTTTATTATTTTCATCACACTTTCCAAAAGATTCCATAACGCATTTTATGAGTATTTATAAAGAATGCTTTTAAGGTGTCGTAGGTGAAATCTGGCGCAAATAACTAACTACTTGGCGGAACAACGAACCGAGTGGCTTTGCGCGTGACGATGGTAAAAGACCTGACGGTATGACTTTTGTGCCCTTGAAGATGGGACGGCCCCTTGTGTGGGACGAAACTTGCATTGACACAATGGCACCGTCACATCTTTCTTAAACACGGAGTAGGGCTGGCGCGGCGGCTCATTCAGCGGAGCAGCACAAGCGGCGCAAATATGCTAACCTCGGTAGTGGCTACATATTTGAGCCGTTAGGAGTAGAGACGTTGGGCCCGTGGGGACCGGGAGCTCATCTTATTTTCAAAAACTTATCAGAGCCCCTGGTTGACGCGGCGCGTGAACAAAATGCTGGCGTTTATTTGGCTCAACGCATAAGCATTATCATTCAGCGTGGTAATGCCGCCAGCATGCTTTTAACGCTGCCAACTAGTAGTGGGCTTGTAGTAGGGCTCTCTTGCAGAGTCCACCAAGCAGTAGTGTGCAAGCATTACTGTGTGCCGGATTGAAGGGCAATGTTACCAGCGTAATTACTGGGCATACAGAGATTTAACATCTGACATCTCAGGATGACGAGCGCATTGCATTGCCGCGCATTGTTTTGAACTGTTGAGGTTCAAAATTCTGGGTAGCACTGAACTGTTATGGGCAGGCGTGACGCTTGACATCAGGTGAGCGACTTGCTCGTCTAGTCACCGAATAACATAAAAAAAAAAACATTTGGATCATCTATAGAGTTTTAATGGTCTCTGGATAATCCAACTGTTATTTTTATATAGTAGGCTAAGTAGTTTAGGTAGTTGTAGTTTGTATGTATTTTGCTTAGTTAATAAAGGCCTGGCTGAATTATGTGTTAAATATTTAATGTGAGCAATAAATATTAATTTATATTTTATACGTTTCATTTATTTTAGGGAACTATAATAAAATTATTATCCTATGTTATATGTTACTTCGTGACATCCACTAATTCCACGTGCAGCGTTTGAAAGCGAAATTGGTAGGGTGTATGCTAACCTAACGATATCCGAAAACGCGTACTTAGCCCTGATGACCGCAAAATGGCCACGCTCCCAGCCAGAGCTATCCTTTTTACACATTTTCAACATATTTGAAGATTAAAAAAAAAAAAAAAATGGATCACTGATCATTAAATAAAAACGAAATAAATAGATATTTTTAATATAGATACCGTTATTTCCAATGTTTTATAACAACTTTCAAGTTGTTATTTTTTTTTGGCGAAGGAGAAGGCAAAATACTCAAAAAATATTTTTTCCTTCTTCTCCGTCAAAATAGAAAATTGACAATATTTTTTGCAAAGATAACGACAGTTTCTTATTTTATTTCCAACTCAGAGATTTTTTTTCTTCAAAATGTTTGAGAATGAGCGGGCGAAACAGCCTTTGAGGGAAGCGGGCTCTTAGGCCTCTTACTTAAGTCGGTTCTTAGTTGCGCCAGTTCGTACTGAAATTCAGTGAAGACGGGTGTTCATGTTCAACTATGTGGAAACGCAACCTCATCGATTTTCTATGGCGGTGACTTGTGGAGGTTATCGGTATAATTACTTATGATGACGTATGTATAGATTGAAAGATATTCTTAACGACGAGGTTTTTTACTGGACAAGTTCCTCTAACAGCAATAAACGAGTTCGATAAAAAAAAATCGAGAAGAAATCGACATGATTACCGTTATTTATGAATTAACCGTCTCGATAAAATTTGACAGTTCTGATATAATAGGACCAACCTTTTCCACACACAGAAATTTAAAAGAACCAGAGATTTTTTTGCCGGACAGATTATTTATTAGTGAGTGGTACAACAGAATCGACGCCAATATCAATGAGAATGTAAGCACTTATCTTTGTCTGTTTGTACCTTTTCGAGATTAAGCTGCCGAAGGAACAAGATAATTACCTGGAGTATACCATGGGGTCAAATTGAAAGAAAAAGGTCCAGTACTTTGTGTATACTTGGGGTCAAATTGAAGCGAAAAGGTCCATCACTTGGTGTGTATCATGGGGTCAAATTAAAGCAAAAAGCTGCATCGGTTGGTGTGTACCATGGGGTCAAATTGAAAGAAAAAGCTGCATCACCTGGTATGTACCATGGGGTCAAATTGAAAAAAGCTGCAGTACCTGGTATGTACTATGGGGTCAAATTGAAAAAAGCTGCAGTACTTGGTATGTACCATGGGGTCAAATTGAAAAAAGCTGCAGTACCTGGTATGTACCATGGGGTCAAATTGAATAAAGCTGCAGTACCTCGTTTATAGTATGCGTCAAATTGAAGGAAAAAGCTGCATTTTTTGGCGGTCCTTTTATTTCTCGTTCGCTAGCTCTGTCTTATCTCACGACATTTCATCACCTCCAGAAAATATTTTCATCGTATTTCAAAGCACACCGAACTTCGATTACCAGGCATGGAATATTAAAGATATCGAAAATTGTCATTACTTATTTCCCACAAAAGTATTTCGTGAATTCGTATTCATTTGACATTTTCGTGAATTTTTAATATTGAGCGCCGAATCGGACGAAATTACTTTTTTGCTAAGCCGAGGAAATAATAATTGGTCATGGCTTATCACAGAACTCCTTAAACTTTGAAATACCGATATCTGAAGTTTATGATTATCGCTTTCGAAATTTTCGCAATGAATACTTGTAGGTAACGTAACTTTATTATTTTGAAGAACTTAACAAACTTTATGTTAATTTTATGTTTATGTTTGATCGAGTGAGTGAGCGAACAAAAGTCTCTGCTCTAATTGACCGAGTGAGCGTAGCGAACGAAAGACGTATTATTAAACCAATTTTGACGATACTTGGTATATAAATTCTACAATTTTATAGAATTTTTTGAAATTCGTGAGGTCTCATCCCGAACGGAGACCTCACGTCATTATATCTTGGTATGAGGAATTTGATTGACGTCACTTTTAGAGCAACCTGTATAATGAAACTAGTTGAGCAAGAGAGGCTTATTTCGTCATAGTTATTAGTGAAATAAAGAAGGCGTGGATGATGAACGCATTTTTCATTTTCAATTCAACAAATAGACACCTTTTATCTTAAACTATTGTTTAGACCGTTGAGTCTAATTTTTGTATAAATGTACCTGAATAAGGGTAATTAAAAGTCAATCTTTATGAAGTTAAGAATCTTACGCAAACTTTAAAATATTATTGCCGAGATTGATTGTTCTGTCACGGTATTCAATAGTTATGTATGTACATAAAAGATTCCTTTATTCCTATATGAATAGGTAAATTCATATACCCACTTAGACCCTGGCTTTGAAAGCTTTGTCCATTCACCCACTCATTAAATATTACCACAGATTCAATGCAAGTTCCTTACAAGATGGCCTTGTGAGTGCCATTGGTATTTTACCTTTTGGATTGTAAACATTAAGGGCAAGGACTGTAAAGTTTAATACCAGTAATTTTTTAAATCTGCTTTTCCGCCATTTTGTCCTGCTACAAATCCTACTTATAATCTTTCCATCGTCATCGGAATGTAGGAACTAAAAAATTGGCTAGTTAGTAATCGGTTCTTACTTTAATGTCTAATCTAATTTTAGTTAAAACCTATCTTCCTGTCAGGTCTAAAACGTCCTGCAGGTCTAGCACGGACGCCAGGATACAGTTATGTCCACCAGTTTTGTCTTCGCGTCAACGTGACAAAGTTAGAATATGGATACATCCGTCTCGTTCTCGCGGGATAAATATGTTGGACAAAATGTTATCCCTGCGACCGGCCCATGCTAGGCCTGCAGTACTGGACGAAGCCTCCATTTTGAGGCCTATTGAGGGGGTGGTTGCTCTAATCACAACCATTGACAGGCGGCTTAGAGATGGCAGTGTGTTCACCGTTTATTAAGAGGACGCTGTTATAATATTATGCTGTTATTAATAAAACTGCAAAATTCTTGTAAAATACTAGCATATATTTTCATAATTATTCTTTTTATAACTTATATAAATCTACGCTATTTTAAGCCTACATCAGTCGCATTTCGGCTAAAACATCAGCCTTCACTTCCATTACAAATTCAACGAAATCATCAATTCACATTCAAATCATATATCCTAAATGCACAGCTACACGGAATGAGACCTTATTGTTATCACTTAGAGCATACAGTACTAGATCATGATTCAACGTAATCCTTTCTCGTAAGATCTGAATCTGACTTGCCAATGTTAACGTGGATAGTAATGGCCTCATCAGCATCTGATTTCATAACCACGTCATTCCATTGCACTTCGGCTTTCTTCCCGTACGCTTCATTCTCAATAAGAATTGCAGACTTGGTACATAAAGCCTTGCTTTGAAATTCGACTAAAGCGCAATATTCGCTTTTTTTCGTCTCTGCCTTCACGTCTGCTATATACCCGAGTTTTCTTCTCATGACTTCTACTCTCACATGATAATTGTAAATACAGACTTTGATTATGAAAGCGCTCTTTTGGTGCAGGAGAATGATCTTGTATTTGGTTCGACAGCAGGCGGTCTTCTTTAACTTTGTTTGGAAGTTTTCGATGAGGATTTTGATCTTCTGCGAGTAAACGGCGATGATGTTGTGGGTCGATTGGAGATGTGAGGAGAGTTCTTCGAAAGGAACTGAGCAGCAGTTGGCGGTGATTGGACACATCATTGTATCGAACTTGCAGTCTTCTTCATGCTTGACTCTGGTCACTGCTGTGAGGAGTTCTGTGCAGCCACGTCTGAGGATAAGAGAAGTATTCGTTAGTACAATGATGATTATGTGTGGTAGACCGTTTTCGACCACGGCGATTGCTCAGATTAGATGATTTAAAATTGAATAGGGAGAATACAACTGCAGTATTTTCTTGGTGCGCCGTCACATGATTAATAAAGTAATTTTAATGTAAAAGTTCCAAAACATTTGCAGTTGCTATAAACGAGGACGGATGTATCTACTGTTGCACGTAGTAACTAGCATTCCCGCGAGTCTTCGCTTGCATAGGCTACAATAAATAAAATAACGCATTTCAGTGGTTGATTTTTGAAAAATCCTGAGACATGCCTTTCTTTATTTTTTTGTGTTCAGTACACAAACAGTTTCTTTTATTATTTTGATAAAACTTTACGGGTCCATTTGTCACCTTTAGAGGATGATTTTTTTTCGTTCATATTGTTTACCCATTTGGAGTTTTAGTTTCAAATTTCAAGTCTTTATTATGAGCTATTTATTGTTGATTTATTCTTTGGTCGATGCTTTGATTCCTAGAATAAGGCTTGTTCTTTTATATAAAGGCTGTGTAGCCTATATATAGGTGATTAAAAGCGGTATCTTTATGTATCTAGATCGTGTAAGCGATTATTTCTTTTTACTAATCCAAATAATCTGCATTCTGTGTTTTATTGACGTAACAGATGGCCTGTTTTTACGGTTTCAATGATTGCCGCTTCAAAAATAAAACAAAACTGATAAGAAACAAAATAAATGATGCTTATTTGAAATATATAATAAATTAATTAATAAATCCAGATTAAATAGGTAATCACGTTTATAGACAATAATAATTAAGTTATATATTTATTTGGAGTAACGTGCGTCAATATCTTTCCTTTTGTTTGTTCTCTCTGGACATTTTAAATACCTAGCTTGATAACGAAAATAATAATAATTTGGTGCAATCATTGGTACCTACTTTACTTAATGAAGATTAATTATATCGATTTAGCATTTAATGGGAAAAGGTGATTTGCAAAATTTGCAAAAAAATAATGTGTTTCTTCAAAATTGACTGTTAATTTACATAAAATTTGACTACTGAATTCTTTTTTTAATATAATTGGTGAATCTCTCGTTGGTGGAGTATTTGCGCGACTACGTACGTGGTCTCACAAAGATGTTATGGATAGCATGCATATAGATGGTCCCGAGAACTGCGCTGTTTTGGATTTTTGCTTCACTCGATTTTGTATGACAATCATTATTGTATACGAAGGTTATATTTAGTTTACTCTTATAATCAACACTTTAGCTTGTCCTACAATTTGATCCAGCAACCATTCCGTCGTCGAAATTAGTTTAGTCGTCTGTTAAAACTTTTATAGTCATGACTATGCATTGACTGCCCAACAAAGGTATTGAGTGTAATTCATTTTACGCCAGTTTTACGAGTATCGGTAAAAAGTTCTAACCACAGAGCAGATATATAGAAGAGGTGGCATAAAATGACAACATTTAATTTTTTTCTCATAGCTTGAGTGAACCTGCGTGGGGTGAAAGAGACGTTTTACACCTCACCTTCTTCTACTCCACAATAGATGCCGATCGACTCACAAGTGAATCGGTTGCTTCTAGTTAAACGTATTCGCAATTTTGCTCATCATCAGATGAACTAGCACAGCGATAAAACCACGATAAAACCAACCGTACTTTGAGCATAGAAAAGGGATACATGTTCCCTATTTAAGACAGAGCATAAAAAAAAAGAATTTGCGTTGTAAAAAAAAGATTTAACACAATACACCATACTCTCTTAGATATTGAAATGGCGATAAGTTCAAGCTTCGCTTGGATGCGTGGTGCCTCCACTATGTATTTTCTCTATGGTAAAAAGTCCTACGCTTCAAGTAATAGGTCTTGCTTTATAGTTCATTGTTGATTTGAAGCTGGCTTTTTAGAGGTTATTGTTGGATCTAGAGTTTGGATTTTAGTGGTCATTTGAAACATTTAGTCGGAGACGTTAGAATTTAATTCCTACTTTGTGTTATGTTGGAGGATAATATTATAATATTTTCTAGCAAACCTAAATCTTATAGCGTATGACTAAATAAAGTATGCATTTTTCATGTTCTTTTTATTTTTTTGTGCACAGATTATCTGCAGTATGATACTGGCTGTCGTAGAGCGACCAGGTACCGGCTCGAACGTCGAAGGCCAGTGTTGCTCTATGCTGGCTGTACTTTCGTTGCTGTGTTCCATGAAGCAACTCGGGAACGGTCGGCCGGTGGCCTGTGTTGCTCTAACCCGCATTTTTTTAGCACGTACCGATAATTGACAGCCAGTATCATACAACATGGATTGCACAGCCTGATAATTGCAAGCATTATAGAACATACATGAAATGGTCGTGCTTTCGTTGTTGCACATTATTGTAATAGTGTTATGTTATGTTTTACGTTAAAGACTCCTCTTTTCAATAGCCATAATTTTTCATGTTTTTCGTAAATTAACCTGCTTACTGCTTTTACTACGCTAACAATTATAAGTAAGTTTGATAGCAAGCGCGAGTACCCAATAGGCGATTGCTTGCCACTTACCTCAAATACTAACACTAGTACAAAAATAAGCCAAAAGATATACATACCTATAATTCCGACAAGGCAGCATCAGATCATTGACCAGGCGTTGCAACGCGAGGCACGGGGCCGCTGGAGATCTAAGCGTCCCTCTGCACCACGCACACCTGGACATCCGTCTCGAACATCTGGCGCACCACACTCCTCCGCACCACGGGCACACGCAGGGACCACAGCACTAAAATAGAAGAGAACCGGTCATTAGTTTTGTCTCCTTTCCTCCTAAAGTGTTATAACACACATAACATCTTGGTTAGCGCCAACAGCCGTCTAACAAACGAAACGACAGAGAACAATAGAAAAATAGATTTTCCTATCATTTCTTCTTTGTCTGCGGTTCGAAGTAGTCAGGTGTGATTGCTGTCATGTCATGTCATGTCATGACATGTCATCGTAAAAAAAAACGGAACAAAAATAAACATTTTTTATTTTGTTTTCTTGTGCAGAAAATGCTACAACTATAAGGGGTGAATAATTTTAAGTGCGGTTAAATGTTTAATAAAAAAACGCCACAAGCGCCACTATTTGAGTTGAGCTATATAATACCAATAAAATATATGTATACAATAATTATTATTTGATTTGGACTTCTCTATTCTTAAAAGTGGTCATTTTTAGTTTAAGGGTTATTTTTTAACCTTCTGTACATGGTATTGTTGATATCCTTGGTAATTGAAACTTCTGCTCCCGAAATAAGGAATATAAATAAAAGTTGAAGAATAATTTAGAATGGTGGTATTAAAAAACCTTACTAATTTAGAAACATTATAGGAAACATATTCTTGTTTTTAACCCGTTGACTTTTCACTGTAAAAAGAAACAAAACCTCCACTTCTTTTCTGTTGCATTTAAGTAGTATTTATTTTCTTATTAATTAAGAAAAAACGTGTATTAATAAAAATTTACAACTAAAAATATTTCCTAATTGTGCTACTAGATTTAGCAAACAATCTACAAATCTAATTTCAATCTACAACTTTAGAACAAGAGTGTTAAACTCATAAAGTTCGATGCCCACTTTGAATTCACGTAAGCAATTACTCAAATGCACATAATTAACCTCGTCTTTACTGGTGCTGTTGCTGTAATGAACTATTACGGAATGGCTTAGTCTCCAGTAAGTGGTGTAATAAGCTAGCTGCACCTTACGTTACTTGCAACGCTGCGGTTTGCCCGCGCCGAATACTTTTCTCAATATCACTAGGTGATGCCGCGTGTTCTTATTCTGACTTTGTGCTTAGGATCGAGTTTCGGCTTACGGCCACGCAAATCTATACAGGGTTGTAAGGAAAAGGTATGCTAAGCTGAAAGGGGCTCATAGTCATGACTGTGAACAATTTTTATTACGGGACCGACCCTGAAACCGAGAAAAAAATATCAGCTGTTCCATACATTTTGTCGAGTGTCATTGATATTTTTCTATGGAACAGCAAATTACCGAATATTGATTGTTGCGGCTGGTAAGAAATAAGGGAGTGGCTAAAAAAAAAGAAGTCGAAAGCCTGTACATTTTTTTCTCACAAGCCTTTTCCCTTATGGGACAATTTTATTTTTGTTAAAATTTTTTTTTTTTTCCTCCTCATGGTGTGATTAATAAAAATATAGCATGCATTCGAATCCAATGCTATGAATATTTTCTAAGCGTAATTTTGTTTTAAAACCTAAAATACTTTTGTTTGCATTAAGGTGTAGTGGTATGCCTCAAACGATGATAATACTAAACTTGTCAAACAAGAACTCACCTGTAGTGGTTCCAAGCAGATGCTGCACTCTGCGAATCTGGACAGCAGTTCGTCGCAGTTTGGACAGCTGCACTGCGCCGCGTGGCCCTCGTCTGGAGCCTCCAGCGTTGGTGGCTGCACGAGGGCTAAGGATTTGTCTGGAAACAAAGAAAAATAACTGAAATATAATATAAAAATGTTATGAACTAGAGTAGCAAAATAATTGGTTATTTTATTAGAAGAGGCGTGGTATGGACTACAAAAAATAAAAATAAACTATGAATTAAAATACAAAGACAACTTTAAATTTAAATGAAAAGGTAACTGATATCATAAATCAAGACGAAATCAAGAAATAACAGGTTGAGTGGGCAATGTAGGTATCGTAGGTATCATATTAATGAAAGCGCGGTTTTGGCGACATGAACTCAAGTCAGATTAGAAAACCAATTAAAATTATTGTGGTGTAGATTTTAATTGACCTATTACTCTACGATAATTAATTGAGGAGTAGGAAATCAATTAGCATTCATGTAATAATAACATAGCTGATAAAAACATCGTAGAAAAAATGTTAATGGACAAAAATATTTAACAATAATTATCTTTGTTGATAGGTATTAGATATTACTTGCTTTGTGACCATTTTTTCTGCAGTATTGACATACGGATCATTTTTTTTTAATCTTCAAATATGTTGAAAATGTGTAAAAAGGATATCCCTGGCTGGGAGCGTGGCCATTTTGCGGTCATCAGGGCTAAGTACGCGTTTTCGGATATATTTAGGCCATACACCCTACCAATTTCGCTTTCAAACGCAGCACGTGGAATTAGTGGATGTCACGAAGTAACATATAACATAGGATAATAATTTTATTATAGTTCCCTAAAATAAATGAAACGCATAAAATATAAATTACTATTTATTGCTCACATTAAATATTTAACACATAATTCAGCCAGGTCTTTATTAACTAAGCAAAATACATACAAACTACAAATACCTAAACTACTTAGAAATAACAGTTGGATTAACCAGAGACCATTAAAACTCTATAGATGATCCAAATGTTCTTTTTTTTTTTTTTTTATGTTACTCGGTGACGAGACGAGCAAGTCACTCGCCTGATGTTAAGCGTCACGCTTGCCCATAACAGTTCAGTGCCACCCAGAATTTTGAACTTCAACAGTTCAAAACTATGCGCGGCAATGCACTGCGCTCGTCACCCTGAGATGTTAGATGTAAAATCTCTGTATGCCCAGTAATTACGCTGGAAACATTGCCCTTCAATTGGGAACACAGTAATGCTTGCACACTACTGCTTGGCGGTTGAATAACTGGCAGAGGTGTGGTACTTCCCCAGGCGGACTCTGCAAGAGAGCCCTACCACTGCATAGCTACCGCTCATTTGGCAACATAATACCAAACAAACTGCGATGATTTATAACGTAACAGCATCTAACGATTGCGTTACACAAAGTGTGGCGTCTAAAGAGAAAGGTATATCAATAATACGAGTAGTGTATAAAAACATAGCATATACTAGTGTGTACTCTGAAATCTCTGGAAAACAAATTAATCCTTACAATTATTTTACTGTTGATAGATTACAATATATCATATTGTCTTAATTACCAGTATCTGAATTTATTCTAACATTTTTTTTTATGAAATCTGTGATTGTTTAAAGATTGTTTTAAACACGACGTTTAATATTAACAGTGTTATTAAAATATATTTTTTTCATACACATCTTTTCTATTTATTTATTAATTTACATGTTTGTGCATTTTGTGCAAGCTGCATAATAATATGCATGCTTTTTTCGATAGTTATTTAAAGATAATGAAATTTTTATAGGTTATTTCAGTTACAAAATTTTAAAAAAGACGACTCCGCGAGAAATAATTATCTGGTAGTCACATACAAAACACATGCAAAATGTATTTAGGTGCAGGTACGTGTTTGCAGAATAATTTACTTATTTTTTGAGATATAAAACGGTCAGTCAGAGTGAGATGTATAACGGACGATTAGAAACTTACAATTACAATCTGACAATTAAAATTAAACATAAAATTATACGACTACAGATATTGTTTTCCTAGTTTTTATTAAGGTAAAGAAGGTACACGAATGTGATTACAACATGATTAGATTAATCATTATTCTGAAGCCTACTAAAACACTTTTAAATTTTTATAAAATTGACAACTCAACACAAAAAAAAAATTTGATTGTGTAAGCTGCAGATGATGGTTTGAAATTATTCAAACCATCAATTTACCATTTTATAATTAATTGCTGTTTTTTTTAAACAATATTTCTAGACTAATAAAAATACACCTATGTAACTTGATTGAAGTGAAACAAGAAAATTTTCAATTTTTTTCCAAAATTTTAACGTAACATACACAAACTTTTCAAGGTATATCCTCGTAAGCCTACTCATTGTAACTTCCTCATTACTTTAAGCGTAGGCCTCTACTGTTACCAAACGCGGAGCGTCAAGGTTGGATATAGTAATTATATAATGATTACCGAGGAGTAATAGTCCAGCAGTTTTTTGATCTTTTCTTAAATTGATTTTGTTTTCTTATATATTTTTTAGTAAGGTTTTGTAAGTAGGTTACTCTACATTAATATATGTATTTTCCAAATACTTCAGTCTTTTTGGTTCGCAAAACTAAGAAAACCATAGTTTAATATTTTCGCCATGTCTGCCGTCCGTTTGTATGTCATGGTAATTTTATTCAGAGACTATAAGGACCATTGCGCAATTTGGGTAGCACTACGAGTATATCTACCAGACCAAAAATTTTAATGTAGTAAAAATGTTTTAAGTACAGGGAAACATTTTTAATAAATTGCTGATAAATTATAACACCCAATAGTAACGGTGCAACTAAAAAATAAATTGGTTTTATACCAAATATCTCAATTGAAACTGCTATTGCAAAATATAAATGTTTATTAACTAACCGAGTGCGCGAAATACCCCACCAATGAAAAATCGCCGACGACAATTTCGATCACAGAAGAGGAAAAAAAATATTTACTTCTCTCTTCTGTGATTTCGATTATGCAAACAAGTGCGAGCTCGCGAGGTCTACTGTTCGCAGAACTACTAGTATTATACTTAATTCAAAACTTAATGAGCAAAATGCGTGACGCTTAACGTATGTAATTACATATTGTAGAAGAAAAAAACTCCGGATTTGATGTCAAGGTGGAACTGAATGTAACAATAAGTTTAGGCAGACTTTCTCAGTAACATCAAAGTGTGAATGACCACATCATTGAAAACCTGTACATTAATTTATGGTTGAAAAAAAACCGTAGTGACCTAATTTACCAATGATTTTATGAAGTTAATTAGAAGCATCACTCTGAAGAATCAAACAATAAAAGAACAAGCTACATGAAGAGACGTTTTTCCTAAGAAAGACCTTCCTGTATTATATTTATATACGACCCTGATCTTTGATTGTTATATTTTGCACGATAGATGTAATTCTTGATAAAAGTATCAAACGGTTGGACAATAGATACCTTTAAATTGATAAATATACAATGACCACCGACATCTATTAGTTTCTTTGCAAGGCAAATTTTATAAAGAAATCTTTTGTACAGAGCAAATTTTTAGTATTAATTTTTCCTTACTAAAGGTTACGCTAATCATAATTATTCCTAGAAATAAAACCAACTTATTTTAAAGTAAAACTTGATTGTTAGATAATAATTATGTTAAATATAGCAATGATAAGATTGACTTAAGGCGTAATCATATCTATTTCAATTAAATCTGTCGTCAATTGTGACATTTCTATAAAAAGGCAAATTAAAAAACAAATGCAATTTTCGCCGAAAATAGTTAACACAATAATAGTAAGTGTCGTTACGATAACGGATATGAAAATCCACGAAATTATGATTCAGAGACCTGCCCACACAATGACGAGTTATACAGATGACGACACAGATACGGTTGTAAATTTAAATGATAGTAACGTAATTTTGTAGTAAGCCTATGATCACTCTGTGGTGATGTGGACCAGATTGTTCTAAAACCAGAAACTCTGTGATGAATAAAGTAAACATATGACATATATTTAGTCATCTCATGAGATCGTTTGTTTGGTTTGTGATTCAAATTTTCACAAAATATTTCCTTTACCAAATCTAAAACAACGTTATAAACTCCTAATATTCTTATTTCCTTTTTCCTGTCTGTAATGATTATTTACTCTTGGTTGACAAATAATTTGTTCTGACGTATAATATGTATTTTGTTGTTATCTTTCGGTATTTCCCTACTTTCAATAATTATAGGTTTCTGAATTGCATAAATTATGGAATTTGTGACGACAATTTCATAATCAGAATGACGTTCTCGGTATTATCGGACTGGGTTTTTTGCAATGAGTCACTTGCAAAATCAATCCTTTTCTCATTATTAAGTATACACTTTTACTAGAACCTTGTAGCTTGCGAATGTCCTTGTTTTTTCCTCGCTTCTTTTTGTACAGTTGCAAGATTTACATTGTACTGGTTATGATATTTATTATTATCGTCGCAGGATTTGTATGAAATTCCAATTACGTGATGAAAATTATTTCTCTTTTTCTTTATATTAGCTACAGACTATTTTTATGTTTGTGTTCTATTAATTGAAAACAAAATAAGCGGATTCTATAATGAACTTTAACATAAGAACGTTAAAGCTATAAATCACTGAAAAGCCTTGACATGGGTCAAGATACATTTTATAGTAGTTAATAGAGGACTGCTTATTGTTTCTGTTTTCTAGACTTCCTTATTTATCATTAATGCTGTTACTAAGTTTAAGTGCAAAGAGAAGAGATGCTTTTGTTTCTTTAAGTATTGTATATAATCATCTATTTATAGTCTTATCCAGACAATGACCATTGTCTTAAGATGAACGATAGCTATTATCAGTGGGAATTAAGGCATTAGCAGCATCAAGTGGCATTACAGATATTAAATCGTTATCTTCATGACTGTCATGTTTTGTTGAGTGACAGGTTGATTACTGCACAATGCATTTTTTTCATTAGATCCAACTTTTTCAAGCTCCAAGGTAATGGTTTTTTTTTTTTACAAAAATGTACAATGCTATCAGCACGAACTACCATAAGAGTTGCATTATTTATAGTGGTCTTATAATGAAAACTATTTATTATTATTAGTAAGTATTTGCTTATCTATAATAGGTTTTTGATTTAAATATTGACGCTTAAAGTTACATCAAGTATCTTGTCGCTTGTTAGAATAAAAAATAAATGAATGATCTAAAAGAATTTGAATCTACCAAAGCAAATTACGTGTTATTAAAATTATAATCAAAATGATCAACTAAACCTGACTAATGGTTTGTCTAAGAAAGACAAAGTAATCTTATAAGAAGTTGAATCAACGAGGGATCCCTGGTACAGATGAATCATCGACTATATCTCGTGCGTAGAGTTAAGGTGCTTTTTCTATTTAGGAGTATTTTTTCTTGCAGAAATATAAATTAAAACCGTTTCGTTTGTTTCACGTTTTTCCTGATAGCAAATTAAAATATAGTCAGGTATCCAAAAATTCAATAATGCTTAAATAGTTTGTAATGAAGCAAAAATATCTATAAAATATGAGCTTGTCAAAAATGGTTTACGGTTATTACACGAAACAATTAAGGGTGTAACGTTTAAAGAATTAAAAAAAAAAATGATTTACGGAATTTCCCACTCCAACTTTATACAAAATCACCATGTCAGTTCAACATTAAACATGTATTGTATTTCATCATGTTTGTTCAAACATTATTGTCCTTTTCACCAAAGATTTTATTCGCTACTAGCGGATCCAATAGACGTTGTCCTGCCGAACGTTGGCTTTTCGTTTGGGTGGCATGATTGATTTCGACATGAATGTAAACCGTCCGTCCGCACACAAAAAAACATCAAAATCGGTCCAGCGGCTTAGGAGGAGTTCAGTGACAACAGACGTACAAAAGAATTATTATTATAATAATTATTCAGGGTGCTATTGAAACCACAGAAAAGATAAATCTAGCAGTTTTTTTTTCTCTCCTTTGATTGAAACGCTCCCAAAAACAACGAGAATTGGTGATAGTTCTGATGATTGCTGATACAATACAAAAAAAAAAACGCTATGTTTTTTACACATTTTTTTTAAAATCATATTTGCAATGTAATGCAAAGCTGACGCTCGAGGTCAACAAACGACCTACGTCGCGCGCACCCTTCTACGCTTTAAATTGCTGGTTTGAAAAATTCCAAATCACAAAAACAAGTATAAGGCAAATGGCTATTGGTATTCGACTGTGTTTAGATAGTATATTAGTGGCGTTTCGGCTTCGGGAGCGTTTTCCTAACACCCGGTATATAAAGATTATCACGAAAATCTTGAAATGCGACTGATAAAATACTAACATAGCATATCTGTGTTAAAAAGAACAGTCGACTTGAGAAACTCCTTATTTTTTTTGGAAGGTGGCTGAAAAGACATTTTTTTTTTTAAATATTATTGACAAGAGACAACTAACAAAATTATCACGTGACGCGCGCGCGACTTCGTCTTGTTTTGCACTGACGCAGAGAAGTCCACTAAATTCTTTGGTAGGGAATTAAAAATCAGAGGCGCCATGTAAATGCAGTTATTCCTGAACAATTCCAACAATTCGAAAATAATTGTCTGTTCTTGTTGTATGTTGGCTAACGGCCTCTACAGCTTTGCCAGACTTGTGGCAAACGAAGATGGCGTTGGGCCTTAAAAACTGCGACTAGCGCAAGGGACCGCTGTGGTACAAACCCAGGCTTGGCTTGGCCGTCACCCGGAAAAGGGACACCAGACTTGCCCTGGCACCTCAGAAGGGTCTGCCCTAGGGCCTTAGCAGGTTGATTATTATCTGTTTGATTATTTGGAGAAAATCTAAGTGATCTTCTGACAGATCCTGGGATTCTTCGACCACGCCTGCGAGGTCTGTGTATGATTGTGTGCCTTTGGTGTGGTGGTTGTGCGGGTTCTTATACAAAATACTGAAAACGCGATTTTTAAGAATCTTAATCTTTTAAATGTGACCCAAACCCATAGTGATGTAACGAGTGTCTATTTATTTAATTGTAACCTTGGATTAAGTCTCTTGATCTTGTACTATTATTTCTTCTATGGCCTAGCTTACCTTCAATTTCGACATTATCTCCGCTGGAAGAGTCCGAAGAGTCGTCTTCGATCTTCTTCTCTGTGACGATTGTGACGCTGTTCTCACCGCAGTCGTTGTTGTGAGACCTCTTCTCTGTCACCGAGTGAAACTGAAAACAAACAGAACTTAATTTTAGAAAAATTACAACTAAATAATTACTTAATAATAATATGATCTTAATTACGGAGGTAACCATTTCTATGACATAAGGTTTTTTTAATAAATGCCGATTTGTAAGAAACATATTGTCGTAATATATTTTATATTCTTTTTTAAAAGCTAAATAGCTTAAAATGAAGGTTTTTTACACCATTTTTTTTTATCAGATGGTACCGCTTTGCGAAATATGGGCCGACAAAACACCGATTATGCAATAATGTAAAAATTAATTTCGCAATTTAAAGTTTTTAATAACATAAACAAGATACTCTAAAACGTATTTATTATATTTGACCTTTTTACTGCATTTTTGTACCAGTTTCTTATGACGTCAATGACGGGAATGCAGTGTTTTGTTATTTTTTTCATAGTTTTATTTTTTTTACTGATGTAGTCCAAATTATTTATCGAAAAGGTAAAAAGGTTATTTTGGGTTTAAATAAAAGGACTACTAATTTGTCTTCTATGGCATGAAAATGCAATATGATTTTAAAATGTAAATTTGGGTGTTAATCGCATAGGATTGCCAAACATTTTATTATGTAAGAATAATATTATTCTTACATAATAATATTACGTCCTTAGGTATCGGACGTATATGGCACTAAATTAAGTTTTGACGACAAAACCAAAGACTTAAGAAGAATTAAGAATTCTGTGGACAAAACCAATTGTAAGATGAATCAACACCTGTTTTGAACTTCTTGTATTAAACTTTTGGTATCTCTGTATTACCTCCTAGAGCGTCAACGATTCAACAGATTTTGAAAAATACTTTATCGGTAGTGAATTGGTTCTTTGTGATTGCTACTCGATTCTGACTTTGATTGTAAATACAATAAGGCAATATCGAACTATCTCATACAGTTAATCTGAGTTTCATCCTCCTCACGTGGGAATAATTGTAATAACAGATATTTTAACCTAACTGAGGTTTGATACATTATTTTTTCAACCATAATTGTATGTACCGTCTGCAATTGAAAAAACGATTTGATTTAAAAAATTAATAAATTGTGTTTTTTGTTCCTTAATCTTTTTAATACCCCATCTTTCCTTTTACCCACCGAATGTCGGTCGACACATCAATATAATATTATTACCTAACCACCGTGTGACCGGATATCTCTGGTAACCAGCGTCACCGGTGCTTCCGGATGAAACTGGTTTTTTTACCATTATACCGCTTTATACTGCTCTTTACTGGTTTATGTTACATATCTTCAGTTGTACCGGCTTATATTACCGACAGAGGCGACAGATAATCTTGTGATGGGTGATTTACGAGAATGTATCAAGTTTGTGAAATGTATTGTGTTTTGTGTTTGTATTTACGATGAAATGTATGGAAAAGCTGAATATTCACGATTTCAGATTTTTTCATCGTTATAAATACAGTGTTATCCTAGAATTTTTGTCCTATCCATTTAGTTATGTCCGTCGTGTAACCGAACATATCCATTATTATTATACAAACATAGTTTTTGGAACAACACTGTAGATCCAAATTTATTTATGCTGTTATTGAATGTTTTTAGGGTTCCTTAGTACTACCGTAGAGACGGAGGTCTTATAAGTTCTTCATGTCCTTCTGTCTGAATTCTTTACAGCCCTTTAAATTCAAAGTTATAAACATATAATTTATGAAATTTTACTAATGGGTAAAAAAAGTAAGAAATTGTTTTATCCACACATGCAAAGCGGGCGTAAAAAAATCGACGTCGGAACATTGAAAAATAATAATATTGTTTTATGTTTTTAATGTTGATAATGTTTGCTTCTCCATTTTTTTTTATCAGATTTACCGTTTGCGAAATATGGGCCGACAAACTGGTTTGCAATGTGTTCCTGCCATTTCTAAACTATGTATCTCAGGAAAATTAATATCATCTTCCAAGTTATTATCTTAGTAAAACATTATTTTAAAATTATTTTGGTCAACATGTCATAATAACTTTTTGAGGTAAGCGGAAAAACGGTAAAATACTTAAAACGTCCTACGCGTCTACGGAACCCTACGAAGGATGGCCTGACATGCTCTTGACGAGTTATTATATTATTGTAAGCTCGTATCCTGTCCGGATTTGCACAGATTATGAAGAAAGAAAACATATTTGGTAGTAGTTAGTTGCAATATATTTGCATAAATGTTTTAACTTTGTTTTATATGAATGTTGAGATATAAAATGATATATTGCACGTATGTATATTACAGAGCGTTACTAGTCATTAAGTGCCGTAAAACAACTTTGAAAACCCATACCAACTGTTATCTATTCCTTGTCCTTACCAAGCAAAAATTGCCATACAGTCGCCCGCAACAGGTCATTGCTCTCCGACCAGTTACTGCAATGTAGGGATATGCAACATCTGTTCATAGCAACGCTATTTTAAAGTTTGTCGCTATAAAATCTTACATTTTCTTTTGACACGAGAAGGCACCTTCTCGTGTCGACGAAAGTAATTTTGTGAAAAATAATACATTTATAAATAGTACATACGTAGTATGCCTTTAAGAATACAGCCAACTCAAAATATTTAAATATTGTATACAGGTACTAGTGGCTGTATTTCAAGTTGTTTTAATATGTCTAATGATTTTAATTAGAAATGTTATAAATAAATAGTTTAAAAAAACGAATAAATAGGATTTTCAAAAATTCAACGCGGCAATTTAGCCAGTTTTCGGAACGATATCTTTATATAATTGTTACTTTTGTTTTTTTTTTCTCGTAAACATTACAATATAAATTTAATTTTATCATATCTACACTACAAGACTGTTTGAAGTCAATAACTTGTAACAAACAAAACTTTTTTTTTTTTTTAATTTGGCAATAGTAAGTGTTATAAATATGTAGATATTTAGCAAATAGTACTCAACTGTCGTGAGACCAAAACATCCATTTGATTTGTCAACTCATCGCAAATGGTTTTGACCAAAACATAAAACCATAATTAAATTTGTAACTTTGCAAAATTTAAATTGTATAAAATTTAGTAGGCGTTAATAACATTGCAAAATAAAAATAAAATGCGACTTTGTTTTTTTTAAAATTCAGATTGAATACATAAGTAAGTATGTGTAGTAACAATTGATATTTAATATTCGGTTCAGTGGGCTAAGTTACCCAACTTATCTGGCTGGCTTCTCTATTGAAGGTGGTCGGCCATGACTTACTTCCACTTCGGTGTTAAGTTTAAATTATTGTTACTTGTGCTGTTGGGCTTAAGTTAAACTTTGGTATTTAAAACGATATTTTGAGATTTGTTATTTAAAAAATATTGGAATATCTTATAATAAATGCAGACACGATCAATCATTGCTTGATTTACAAAAAAAATACCTAATAAGAAACTGTTTTAGGTAGAACAACAGTTTTTTATAATATTGGCACATGCATATTAATTTTCAAAGTATTATAATATACATAATATTATAATATATATAATATATACTCATTAATAATTTTTAGAAACCTAGAACTTTTAACTTTAGAAACTAGTTCTGGGTCGACACAAAAACGAAGTGGAATTGATGTTTGTTTTGTTACCTATAATATTTTGTTGATTCAGGTAGACCTGAAATTTCAATTCATTAATAGAAAACAGTTGTATGTTTATAACGATTTAGAGTTTCATTTAAATTGCGGATAAATGTTTTTTAATGCCATTATGTCTAGTCCGTTGTCATTAAAAAAATATTTTTGATTTAATTTATTTTATTAATTTAGCTATCCTTTAGCATTTCTAATCATTTGTTCATAAACATTTTTTTGGAAACCATCGTCCATTGTCAGAAGTTAATAATTTTGCCTTGACAAACATATAATATTATGTTAATAAAAAAAACTCATATATCAAGGATTTAGCATATACATGTCAATTCATATATCAGCCACGTGTTAATTAGACTACATTTAACCATCTAAGTAACTTAATTTCATATTATATTGTAAATCACGGTAATGTAATCCGATATTACTGGATTTTTCCACCTGGACATGTAGGTGACATGACTCGGCTGCATGATATGATCTTCAAAAAATGTTTAACATCTCTCTCTATATAAGAGAGTTGACACGATCTAGTATAATAGGAATACACGTTAGTACTGCGTGTATAAATACAGTTAGTAATATAATTATATTCTTTATATAGTGTATATGTATAACTTATAACAGTAAAACTAGCGTGACGAACGTCATTGATACTAAATTGTGTATGGATCACCGTTTTAATATTATTTTTATCATTACGCATAGCATTACCATAAATTAACGGCGAAAATAATAACAAATAATATTAACAATAACGAGAAAATAATCTTTGCAAAATGGAAATGAAAAATGCGTTTATTAACATAAACATAGCATAAGGTACATCAAACAAAAAATATTAAAAAATAGGTAAGTACAAGGTGATATTATTGAAAATAACGTTATATTAATAATAATATGAGCTTGGAATACACAATAGTTTGGTTTATAATCATTACATAATGTTAATTACGATAACTGAAGTTGTTACATATTGTATCTGATGGTTGTTATGATTAGCAATGGTATTCTATTTTTTATTTTATTTTTCTTAGGAAAACTTACAGCTAGGTACATCATTAGTTAAGTTATTTAAGAATAGAAGGCCAATTAAAAGTTTTCACAGATAATAAAAAGAATAGAAAATGTTGTATAAGACGGGACTCGTACATAAACAATAAATAGGTAGTAAATAATAATTAAGTTTGCCAAATTTATATATTACATTAATTTATAGTTATAATACATTATAATACATAGTTTGAATATATATATATATATATATATATAAATAAATATGTATTATGCAGCGGTCACATGGGGTTATTTATTATAGTTTCGAAATAACTTTGTTGGCTTGCAATTAACGTAACGTAACGCTTTACATTATAATAATATTAAATTTCATATAATATGGTGTTACATAAAAAAATTAAGTATTGTTAAATCTGCGTCGCAAGATGTAATGTAGCTAAAGCCAACAGTAAGTGCAAGGTCATGCAGGTATAGGTACATTACCTTCACATTTTAAATCGAATGACCCTGAAGGCTACAATTGTGATAAACTAGCATCAAGAGGGTATTTCGAGGGAAAGATAGCGCTGTACACTTTAAGCGTGAGCTATTAAAAAACCTGATAATTGCTAATTATAACTAAACCAGGAAATCAATCAATATTCTATCCTATGAAAACATAGTTATTTTTTTTATTATTATCTCACTATTAATGTAATAATCAGGTTCCGACCTACAGCGGAAAATGTGTGTAAATCTAGGTCTTTTCAATTAATTTTTTTATCGAGATAATGTCATGTAATCGTATTTTCTCGCAATGCAATACTAGATGACAAAACCAAAAATATATTTATATATCTCTAAATAAGATTTTTAATCTACACAACTAACGAGATGCATTTTTTTTAATTCATAGTAGGCCGTTAAGGCGCTCCCTCACCGGGATTCGTCTGTAATGTAACAATTATAGATTTGATTTGAGCATTTGCCTGTAACCGAATAAGTTGTTTTTACATTAATGTAAATAATTGTATCACGGGTATCATCTTACTACTGTAATGTTACAAATTGTATCATTACATGTTACAAATTGTATCAGTACAGGCTATGCACTATAATGCTCGGTTCTGCTCACTCACTGTTGTAATGCTCGAATTTAAACTATTACATTACAGGCGATTGCTTCCTGTAAGGGAACGCCTTAAGATCAAAATTAGGTTCCGCATTGCTTTCATTGCAGCCAAGTTCTAAGCTAAACTTTGACAGCCCAAAAAAATATTCCTATCCCTTTTTCATATTTCAATGAAAAGTGTTTCAGATGATTTAGTAGTTTTTTTAAGTTCTTATACTTATCCATCAATGAAATAATGTTGTTAAATAAATTAAATACAAGTTTCAAGATTAACGCTATGATCTCTGTTCAAAATTCTAAAACATGCCTTCATAAAACTATGGTTTGTCCACCGCATCTATCACCGGCGGACAAACATCTTTATAGTGTTTTTCAGGACAATCTTCGTTCGTCATAAATGCGAAGAATTTAGAATAGTCTTCACAAAGGTAAAAGTATTCTCAAAAAGCAAAAAATAATAATTATGTTTTATAATAATAAAATAATTATATTTAATGTTAGTATTCAATTTCTTTAAACGTAATGCTCGCTCTAAAGTTTACGTGCTTACTGAGAACAACACACATTCGAATAATAAACTAAAAATTACTTTATTTATTTAAAAAAAAAATGCTGTTTTAAGTTTTACATAAGCCTGCGTGCTTGCGAGAAACAATATTCTTTTTAATTCTCCAATGTTTTGTACCCTAGGAAGAATGTACACTAGCGTTAGTAGTGCGTTAGTAGCATTGTATTTATTTTAATGTTTAATTAAGGATGTTTTAAAATTGAAAATTGATTCTCGAAAAGTATGTGCTCAGTGCTTTTACTTATGTTACCATGTAAAACGATAAAATGTTACGATCACAAGTAATGCATGTGAAATGCTATGTTATCTGATTCCAATTGCAAGAAAACCAATTTCAAAAATAACCACCGAAGTGTTAAGTTACAATAGAATTTTTTAAATGTATTAGTACTCGCAGTTGTAATTTCCGTACAATGAGTAAAGCTCGTATGGATTCAGATGTTTAAATAGAATAATAGATTCAGTTTTTGTACTTTGACATTTCACATTGAATACTATAAAATCCCACTTACCGAGCATCTTAACAACATCATCTTTGACTCTCGCCTCACAGTTCTGTAGTCTCTATAGGTACGATAATAATCGTAATCATCATCATCGTCTGAACTCGAAAAATAAGAATTATATTTCCACATCTTTGTGTTGCGAATCCACTTAACTATCTAAATTTTCTAACTTTTTAATTTTTATATATTTTCTACTAGTTTAAATTTAATTTACTTTGCGATATCTGTACATAAGCACTGTTTCGAAATGATTTTTTATTTTTCATTTGGTTTTGGAACACAACTGACTACTAGAACCTTTCTTAGACAATTAAAATCCTATTTTAGGAATGGCATTGTGAACAACCGATCAAAGACCTTGGCCAGCCATAACTGCCTATCTAATGGCAAAAAAAAAATCATTTCTCAACTTGAGTAATGGAAAGTCATTGTGATGGACACAATGGCAGTTTTTTGTTGCTCGACGAGGTGTTTATTTTGTCAGCACCGGAGCAGGTTGTTGGTTGGTTGTTGTTGCTGCAATCGGATGTGTATTGTAGAGTAAGCCGTGTGTTTATATTTTTATATGGTTTCCGTATGGACAAGATTTCGAAAAAATTTAATTCGACACAAGGTTGTTCATACCCGACTGCCCAAGAAAGAGGGTATCTTTTTGGGGTGTTTGTGTGTTCCGAATTAGACGTCCTTTGTACGTGTCGAAGTCCAGTTTACGTGTCGATGTCGTGTGTAGCCTTAAGGGCTTGACAGATTTTGACAAACTAAGTCTCGTTGGATTCCTCTTTACGTCCGGAGTTTCATAGGCTTTTGCAGTCGGTTTTTTTCCAGTTTGGCCGCTTTTTGCGTCCCATAATTATTATTGCATTCAGGTATTTTATTCGGTTTTGTTGTTACTACCTTAATTATTCTATTAAATTTTAAAAGGTTTTTAATGAATCATTAATGTTTATTTTAATGTCGTAAAGTTAGGACTACCACAAGTATCAGTAAGTGCCACAAAAATAATTAGTAATTAACAACAGGATCGCTAAAAAAAATATTCCAAAACAAGCTTATATTATACTTTTTATAGGCCGTACTACCATTTACATAATCTAAATCGATAAGGTCCATAATAACCGTATGAATAATGTAATGAATATATAACTAATTCTTAACCATAACAACAATATGTAATACATTAATTTGAATAAGTATGTAATAATTATTCTATTTATCTTTGAGATTGAAACTTAAATGTCATGTTAAATGAATCAGGGTTGTTATGAAGTTCATTGACATTATTATAATTCAGAGGAGTATAGCCGTAGTCGTATCAGGACCAATAAACCTTCAAGGAATAAAAATGAATACGTTCGTCTCGAGGAAAAAACTTCGCTTGCGCGATTCAGATGTTGTACAATAATGCCCTTCCGCAGAAACAAAATAAATGATTAAGAGGATTTCTGGTTTTTTTCCCCAATAATCCACTTCACCTCTCATGCTCTTATGGTATGGAGATTTTTGGACAAAAATTACGAAAATCCCCTTCGCAGGGGATTGTCTAAGGGGATTTCTTGAGTAAGCCATATAACTTCATTTTTCGTACACACCATTACGAGGCGAGGCGGCGCTGGTCTGGGACAGAGTTAAATAGTGGACGGTGAGAATCCGAATTCTGAAATCACACGTTGACACAAGCGCATGTAACGGTGTGATAATCAAGGTAAATGTACAATAGCGAATTTTGTAATTAATGATACTTAAAATATTATAAGAAGATACTATACATTTATTTACTAGTAGTTCTGCAAACAGTAGAGCTCGCGAGTACAAACTTTTCTACAATTTCATAGATTTTTTGTCATCGGCGATTTTTATAATTTGAGGAGTATTTCCTAGAAAAACGGGGAGGTTTGCTTCGGCGCCATTATCCGGCCGATTGTGATAAAATATGGCAGAAACATTCGGTACTCAATTCAGCAAGAATTTCGTATATGAGCAAAATCGGTCAAGAGTTTGTCAACATTATGAGGTCATGAGGTCTCAGTTTGTTGTCCCAAACAGACCTCCCATCAAAAATGACCCTCTAATAAAAAATCGCCGACGACATAATAAGATCTATAAAATTGTAGAAACTGTATACCAAGTTTTATCAAGATTCATTGAAAAATACGACCTGTGCCTGTAACTGAGAAATTTTGCCAGTTAAAGCAGAGACTTCGTTCGCTTCGCTCACTCGGTCAATAATAAGTGAAAAGGACGTTACAGAAAAAAGAGCAATAAAAAATGTATTGACCCACTTATAACCGCCTAAATTCAGAATAAGTGTTTGTTATTTTAATGATAAGATAGGTAGATATATAAAAAAAAATGCACAACAAAGTCTACATGATTGAAATTAGCACATAGAACTTAATTGCTCATTAGGGAAAATTTAACTATTAATCAATACAGGAATTTTAACATTGCAATTTCTAATCATTTCTATCAGCAAAACTTATCGGAAATGTAAACAACCTGATATATTTTTAAATTTTATTTATTTATCGGACGTATTCGTGTCAATGATATGTGTAACATGCAAGATAATATGATTTTCTAGGCTATCAGCGCTTTTGAACTTATGATAATGCCGATTCAAAACGCATGACTAAAAGTATATCATATGATAATAATGCAATACACAACACGTGAATATGAAAAAAAACACCGCAAACACGTGAGAACACTGCAATATCAATAAAATATAGGTGTTTTTATGAACGGTATACCAATCGAGTACTACTGTTTTTTTTTTTTTTATACCATACCATCAGATATAATACTTATAACTGGTTCTGTTTTCTGAATGAGCTGGCTGTAACTTAATCATCACATTTTTGGGGTAATACGGAAATTTCGCTTTTGACACGCGGTTGGGTAAGGTAAACATTTTCATGGAATCAAATAATGATAATAGACACTCATCGAAATGTATAGGCTCTATTAGCCTAATCACTATCACTTGCTTATCACTCTAATCTACTTAAGAATGTAATTAGGTTAGCAGTTTAGAATGTAATTCATCATCAGACGATCTGGGACATTTGATAATGAGTGCAAATATTGTCGGCGCTGATAAGCGATCCTTAACGTGGGAAACAGATGCGCAGAGTCAGACGGATCCAAATCAAATAGTGACACATTTTTTTTTATTGAGCAAATATTAGAGTAGTTAGAAGGTATATTGTCATTGTGAATTCCCAGTTCATTTGTCTAAGAGAATTATGCGAAAGCCTAGTTAATATGTTTTAGATAATTATGTGAATTCCTAGTTAATTTTTGTAATAAGAGTACGGTAATTAATTCTTCTCAAAAATGTATAGGTTCAAAAATTCAATTTTTAAATAGCGAAACTTTTGGACATTACGAAAATAATCGAACATTGCATAAATAAAGTAGAAAGATAACAGAAAAATATACCATATTAATGTGTAAAAAAAAAGTTGATAACCTTTCAGTTGCATTTTTATAAATCCAATCTGAGGTCGATTTTCAATACAATTTTATTATAATATGTGTACGCAATATGCAGAAACAGATAATCAAAATAAAATATACAACAAAGTATAAAATAAATTTATAAAAATTCGATGAAAAAACTTCGCCTGCTCGATTCTGAACTCCCTACATTACAACTGTAAGTCCATACAAAATGCACAAAAATGGATGAACGCTATCTAGCAAAATATAGGAAGTAACTTTGTCTGTCTGTCTGGATGTTTGTCGCGTTATCACGGCTAAGCGTCTGAACAGATCTAGATAAAATTTGATAAGCAGTTACTGTACATCACAAAGAAATCCTTCGTCTTTTTTTTATGTCCATGCGAACGAAGTCGCGGATAACATCTAGTACAAAATAAATGTTACAGAGAACTGTGAGTGTAATTAGTGAGAAAGTCCTTTGAGTAATTAGGGGTTTACACAACAACTCTGTTTTTACCATTATTATATTCATTGTGGTAAATGTGAAACGTGTGCTTTATATTATATCTAACTGATGTATGTCATATAGGTCGTTCCCTCTTTAGTTCCAGCCATAAATATTTCAAGAATATTCCGATATAAAAATATGTGCTGGAAAATCCTGTGAACAATAATTTAAATCGACCAAAGTCTGCGTCATTCGTGAGCCTTGTTGGTAATAATCCTAAGTAATATTATAAATGCGATTGTAAATCTGTCTTTCTGTGAGTCTGTTTCTGTGAAGTCGCGGGTAATGCTTAGTAATAAATAAATGACGTAAATACAAAAAAAAAAAACTATTGTCGTTTATCATCTACGTCTTTATAAAGAGTTTAATTAACAGATATTGACGTAGTATTTGCGTCAATATTGAACTGGTTTTTGCAATACAACTAGCCTTGTCTCGGTGCAATATAATTCATAACCAAGTTTATTTTTTCTCCACTTATTTGAAAAATATACAAAACGAACTAGAACATATTAAAGGTACAGTATACGTAATATCTGATCAAATCAATGAGATATTATTTGTCATTTAATTTTCTTTCTAATTTCGCTTTTCTACATTTAAATTGAATTTAACGTTGTATTTAATTAAACAAGGAAGACATTCGTGAAGTTTTTGATTGTCTTCATCGTCATCATCATACACGCCATTTTTCTACTTGAGTGTATGTGCCTCTTATGCTGCGTATTTCAGTTTTGTTCTCTCCACGATTCTAACAATGTTTAGATTGTTTTGGCGCACTGTCTTTTATTTTTAAAGTGATTTTTAAACTGAATCACAGGTGAAATTATAGGTAGGTAAAATAATGAACATCGATAGCCAAATTCCATCTATTGGCATTTGGATATCACCAATTTCTAATTACTATTTACCAGTTAGTAATGAACTGAGTAATTAAATCGCTATTTACCAGTGCATGCCATTCGATGACACAGCCATATCCCGTGAGTCAGCTATACCGAAATATCTGTCTGCGTCTGGCGCTATGCACTCCCGGATGGGATATTTGTGTTTTTATCACAATTCTGTACTAAAATTACTTTAAAAGGGTTTGTTTAACTTGTGGGAAGTGCTGATGAGTGAAATTTGGCTGATCGATTATATTTATTGAAGTATATATTGGGTGTTGAATATTTGTTAGAAATTCGAGGTCTGCAGAATCATTAATTAACGTCCTAATACTTGCATGAGGTATTTTATGTCATTGCAACTAGAAGTTTCTTTGTGGCAGTAAGTGATAATAATGGCGGAGTACCACAAGGACGAATTTTTAGAGTGTACCAAGCTATAGACATATTTGTAGAAGTTACATTGTTTGTTTGACAACATTCGCACGACAAACAGACAAAGTCCACAGTCACGAGAACTACTAACCTACTCATATACCTTTCATTTTGTTTACAAGATAATGCATTAGTCACTTCTGTTTGGGCTGAAACTGAAAGTACAAATGCATACTGATGTTCCGTTACGTTTGTCAGTTTTATCCATTTCCTGATAAGCACTATAAGAACATTTGAACAGAAAATATTCGTAAATATATCACTGATACCCGGCGCCATTTTACGAAAATCAATGTTACTAAGCTTTTTTTTTTATTTACCTTACCGCTATAACAATAACGCTTCCAGCCAGGTATAATCTTTAATCTTATCCTAGCTATTTATATTTCGAGTAAACTGGACTTTTATCCCAGGAATTTTGTAATCGGAGATTAACCACGGGGACTTAAACTCATTTACAGTTTTATGTTATCAAGAGAAAGAGTCTTTTAGCATTTAATTACTAATGTAGAAATCTCAAATAGTTGTAAGCAAATTAATGATTATTATAAATAAATAAAGAACGAAATACTAACTCTATTTACAAACAAAATATACAGACAGATTTTTATCACGTTACATTTTTATTTCGTAAGGCACCAAGGTGACCGCTTTCTCCTATCACTTTGAACGCTCAAGGTCACAACCACGTTTGTGTTTCCTTGTTTTTTTACAACTTACTTGATAAAAAATGAAGTATTGAATAAATGTTATGAAGGTTTATTATACTATTTGATTTGACTGAAGAATAACTGGCTTTGGGAAATGTCATCGACGAAATTGTAGTTTTCTCAGAAGTACACAAGTTTTGTCAAACATTATTGTTTGATTATAGCTGTAGCAAGAATGCTTAATCCTTTCTTATTATGTAAAAATATATTGAAATTAAATTAGTTACTTTTGATTCTGATGATTTGTAATTAAGCAATCTGTCGTGGTAACTACTTTTACTATGTATGTATGTATACTTTTTTTTTTTTTTTTTACTTTTACTAGACAGTTAAGTAAATTCTACTATAACTGAACCTACACTTCAATTTAAACCTACAGTAATTGACGTAAAGTTTTTAATCTCAACAATACTTTGTATACTTTATCTATTATATTTCAGACCAACAGCAGTTATTGTAGACAATAGACAATAGTTTATTTTGTAGCAAAAAACATATAGAAAAATAAATTGAAAAGTGAAAAATAAACAAACCGTATACAGAGTTTTTTGCCCCAAACCAGCCCCAACTCAGCTTGTATCCAACCAGCGCTGGTCTACAAACTTTACAAACTTTTTTTAACAACTCAATTTTACAATTTTGTAGTTTCGATTTTAATTTGAAGGATATATCCTTCAAAAGGGGGGATGTTTGCTGCGCCATCATTAACAGGCCTGTTTTGATAATATTTGGGAAAAAAATTCGGTACTCAATTCTAAACAATAATTTCGAATTTAGCAAAATCGGGCAAAAAGTTGTCAAGATACAACAAAAGCACATCAAGCAACAACACAAAAGTAGGAGCGAGGACAACAAAAAACTATAAAATCGTAGAATCTATATACAAAGTTTCGTCAAGAATTTGGTTGAAAAATACGACCTATACACGAATACCAACGAATTAAAATCGTCCGGTAGCTGTCGGCGCAGCAAACTTCTCTTGTTTTCCCTTTATGAGGGAAATAAAAATCGCCAACGACGAAAATATTCTACAAAATTGTAGAACCTGTATTTCAAGTTTCATCACGATTGGTTGAAAAATACGTCCTGTACCAACATACGGACAGATGAAAGTAGTTTTGTCAGTTAAAGCAGAGATTTTCGTTCGCTTCGCTCTCAATAAGAAGAATGAAGAAGATGCTGCACGCTCGATTCAATTGCAACGTTACTCTACAAACTCAAAACGATTTTTTAATTTAGTGGAACAAGATTCAATTTTAATAAATTGAAGATAAGATAATTGAATTAATTGTGTTGAGCAAGCCATGAAAATCTTTTGATTTCCTAGACTATACCGAACTAATATATCGTAGAGTTATGGTTTATAATTAAAAAGACTATCATAGAAGGTATAAAAGTAGCTATACTTGACCTGACCTGACATCGTGTGAAAGGGATGGCTGTATATGAGATTCTGGGGAGCGAAAGGGAGAAGCTATAACCTTAGTCGTTTTTTTCCTTTGCACGATGTCGAGTCAGGTAATGTAGCGAGGCCTTAAGAAAAATTCCACGAAATGACCACCTGTGCAACGGATGTGATGATGTGGAGCTAATTGACAGCATCCTGTGGAAGACAGCAGGTGGGATAACAAGTTATGGAGTAAAAAACATGTGTGCATTATATGTATGGACGATAGTTATTTTGGTAGAACACTATCTAGTTTATAGATAAGTTAAATATGTCTCGTGCAGGAGTGTGTTTATAATTATTATACCCACCCGGAAGTCATCTAGCATGGTCCATAAATACAAATTATAGTTTTAAGGCATTCACACCCTTTTTTATTTACTTTGCGTTTAGTTATGGCAGCGACAGTTAATTTAACTTTTTAGAGGTTGTTATTTGTCCTTATATTTATAGTGAACGTTATCGTTGTTTATAATTAATAATATCTACTGTCTGTTTGAGTTATGTGTGTCAATTAGGTAATTATTAATAGATCCCCTATATATTTCAATCATTTTTCATTTTGCATTATGATAAAACGCTATTCCGCTAAAAATAGTAGTTTTATCAATCATCATATTAATCATCATCTTTTCAGCACCTATCGATCCTCTACTGGACTTATGTCTCATAATTTTAATACAACATTCTTTTCAGTCGTGCTATATTGGGCCTTACATAATTATAAACGTTGCTTAAAAACAATTTTTAAAATTGTGCGTCTCGTTTTCCCGCGTGACATTTCACGTCAGCCACAAGTTAACAGAACCTTTTTTAGTGGTAGGACTCTTTTGCAGAGTCCGTATAAGTAATTTTGGAGCCCTGAGCTATTATGGCAAGCGTGACAGTTAACATCAGGTTATCATCATTAAAAATGCATTTTCAAGCATTTGATTATGTTAAAGCAATGTTTATAAGTAAGGCCCATTTTAACTAAATATTTGGAAAAAAAAACATTATTATGTACAAAGGTACCTAATTACTATTGTTATTATGAATTCCTTCCTTAAGGGCAATACATTTTTTTTTAAACTGCTCAAAAGTTGAATTAATAAAAAAAAAAAATGTTTTAGTTGAGTTCATTAGGTACTTTGTAATGCCTACGAGATGACGAAACATAAAAATTTTGCTTACCTTTTTGTACTTTAAATTCAAACCACGTACTTAAATTTGAGTCTGCCTTTAAAATGACTTTACTATTGTCTCTAACTATAAGACATAAGATAGTATAATATTTTAAATTCAGATAGATAACCATCAGGACTTACGTATTATAATTCAGGAAATACTTTGGAGAAATATTATCTAGTATAAGTAATAGTATCTCAATCAAGACTGTAAAGGATTTATATATATACTATATAGCAACAAAAAACGTTTCTTCCGGGGTCGAATCGACAAAATTTACTGTACGAGAAGTCCAGTAGGTAATTGTAACACGCAAGCTTATAAAAAGCTCATAATATAAATTGTTAAATTACATCGATTAAGAGTATTTGGATCTCGTAAAAATACATAAAAATGTAATTTAGTAGGTATCTTTTGTCTCCCTCCACTATACTTAATTATATATACTTATAGTGTTACATTTTGTATTATAGTTATATTGTATTGTACCTTAAGAATGCGTTGGAAAATGCTCATACTACAGGATGTGGATCACTCGGAGTTCTCTTAGGTTGAAGACGTCTGTACAGCGTTCTATAAAATAAAATGTATTTTACGTTCCGCAACGTATCACACTTTTGTTTATTGTTTTAAGATTACTAATAACTTTGTTTTTAACTATTCTCAAAATGGTAGTTGTTGATTCTTTACTGCCTAAAACGCACAAATATCAAATGTTAATTTGGGTTTTTACACATCGTATTATGTTTTTATAGGATCAAAGTCGTGTGGTTAGTTGTCCACCATATAGGTCGATGGTGTATTCGCATAATGGTGCTTAACACGTGACCGCTGCCAAAAAAAGGATCCGGTTTTTTTTGGTTCCGCGTTCTGAAATTAAACAACAACGTGCTAATTCTTCATTTTGTTTACGTATCTGAGCTGATCAGTTTTACCAATCAAAGGAAGGAATGGATGAAATTGCTAGTATTTTTAGTAAATTAAGGATTTAAGTATTTTTAGTCATTAACAATAACGTAGATGCTAATTCAAGATTTATGGTTTCAAATTATCTCAGAGATCTCATTTATAAGGCTTTTTTATTTGAGACTAACTGAGGGCGTACGTGATGCAGATAAATTAAATTGTTACATAAAAAAACTTATTTCAATTCATTTTATCGACAATAGACCCGGAAGACACCTAAATTATAATAATATCAGGCATTTTCGTATTCAGAACATGATTTATAGAATTTTAAATAGAAGTGACAAATTAACAGATCTACCGTATTTTTACTAGGCCAGGTAGCGATTAAAAGGTGATTAAATAAGCCAATTGGTTTTAAAATGTTGCAGACGATTTCTAGCATGAATTCATCATGATATGGCTTATAATAATGTATAAATTTTAATAGAAAAAAATAGTTCATCCCTGAGTTATATTTACTATTTAATTGCGAATCTCTTGAACAAACTTGAGGTGTTAGAACAAAACAGAGTACTGAGCCGGTTTTACGAACAAAGGGGTTAGACAATAAAGAATAATTAATTCTCTCAATGACGTACGCTTGACTTCCTGTCGACACAAAAACGCTCAATAACGCTTATTATCTCAAGGATCATATATATAGTCCTCCTCATTGATTTCGATGACGGCGACCCTCAGTCAATCCCTTCTAGCATGAGCCCTGATGTGGCTCGCTAGGCCAAACTTGGTTTTAAAGACCCGATCACAGATACTGCAGTAGAGTTGGCCCACAGAATTATAAGTGTAGATGTAAGAGGGTTTGGGCCTATCCTTCAAAACTTGACGCTTATGCTCGAGGTCTACAAGACAATTTTCTTCAAACGCCTTAACCTTATTGTAGATCGTATTTCGATACATAATAATAATTATTAGATCAAACTGCACTTTTAATCTTTATTGGATGTATTTTTTACTGGATTTTTGCGAAACTCTATGAAATTATATGATATCTCAATCAAGTCTGTAAAGGATGTATATATATTCTACATAGCAACAAAAAACGTTTCTTCCGGAGTCTAATCGACATAATTTACTGTATGAGAAGACCAGTAGATAATTGTAACACGCAAGCTTATAAAAAGCTCATAATATAAATTGTTAAATTACAAACATTAAGAATATTTGGATCTCGTAAAAATATATATATATATATATATAAAACGTTTGGTAAATAGTAATGAACGATTTGCAAAGAGTTCATGATAATATCGCAGAGGCTGCTCAAAAGACTAATGATGTTCAGTACAACAACCATAAAGAAAGCCTGTGTAATAAAATCAGATATTTATGAGAAAAAATTGAATAAATTTGTGTAATAACTATAGTTCTCGGTTTAAATATCTTATTATTCACGAGAATGACATATTTATAGAACAATTAAGCTTGGATAAGGCCCAAGCACTTAAAATCTGTAAGGGACAAAATATAAAATCTGTGAGGGACATGGTATGATTTGAAATTTTGAAATATAAATTTTGTGAAAAATTCTATGAAATTACATTTCTTTTTACAATGCATAATATTGCACAAAAACATGGCATTTTCTTTGTTTCACATCGTTTACCATAAACATACCAATTTTGGATTTTCTTTTGTTCTTTGAGACATTGTACCCTTGAAGAGACAGGTGTTTGTAAAGATTGTGTGACGAATAGGTATCTAATTGACAATGAATACAGTATTTATATGTAGTTTACAAATTTTGTTTTTCTTTTATTAACTGTTGTTTTTTTTTTGTTTACTGTTTATCAAAGAATTTTTAAAATTATTGGCATTGTCATTTTCCTTAAACATCTTAAATATTTTACTATGAAAACTGACGTGGTTTTGATACATTTTGTTTTAATAAAACGGGAATACTCACGTTAAATTGAGTCGGTTATTCCGACTATAGTTTCGATCACATTCGGTGACCTTTATCAAGGAATGCTCAGCGAGACACGCGCGCGACCTCGTCTTGCCTTGCACGTGCAAGGCAAGACGAGGTATTTAACGTGAGTATTCCCGTTTTATTAAAACAAAATCTTAAATATTGTAAATAATATTCTGTTTCTTCAAAGATTACTCGAATTATATGAGCTACACGGCTTAGGGCCATTTAGTACTTTCTCACTAAGAAGTTGGGAACTTTTGAGTCACTCTGCTACGTGAGTCAGAGGTCTGACTAAACTGCAAACATTGTAGCAATTTTGACTAAATATGACTGTACTGCTAACTCGTATACGTATAAAATTTCTTCAAAGTCATAAGACAATAAATCTGACTAAAGAAAATAATGGTAAGTAATAGATAATTATTTATTCACACGATATAAGTAACTATATTATCTGTTTGTCGTATCACAATATTGTCCGTCATTAATGAAGTTTGTCGTCCGAAAAATAACACGTGCCAAATAAATAATCTGTGCGTGCTTATTAATATTGATTTGTACTCGACGCACGTTTAATCGGTCATATTTTTCGTAGCCTATATAATAAATAATATTTTACTCATTTACTTTCACAAAAACTTGTTATTCGATTACAATATCACAAGAATAATCATTAAAAAAATATGTGGTAAATTCGCATTTGCAATTCCAGCAAGTCAATCACCATTTGGATGACAAATGAGCCATTAAATATTATAATGGGTCTCAAATGATTTCATATTAATGTATATCCTTAGGGATAATTAATACGTGCATGTAATTTTAATTCGATCACGGATCTAAGCCGAGGTGAAATCGAGAACAAATAGCTTAGTACGTGACTCTACTGCTAAGACAGTGATGCGGTTCCAATTATTGAAAAATTAGGTCAAATAATAAACACTTAGCGCGTGGTATTAATGATAAGAAATTATTCAAACACTGATGATGTCAGGGGATGCTAATTGTCAGATTATTGAATTAATAAGTGCAGCTCTAGTAACATTGTTTGTTATGATTGGAATACTTTTATCATAATAACACTGACTTGTTAAAGTTCATTGGCATTTGATATGCAATAAAATCATAACAAACGGAACAAACGAGTAGAAATGAATAGTTTGATGAATTCTGAAAATATAATAAACAACAAATATAATATAATTAACATACCAATCCTTGAATCCTTGGAAACATTTTCGTTTACTCCAACTCCAACAACACCAAAACACAACACTTATAGTTTTATTTTTAATAAACAGTATGTAGCACAATGAACTTTTACCTTAACACCCACTCAAACCGCGAACTAGTTGAATACGGCCATTATGAGGAAAAAATATCACGGTGTTCCGCAAGGCGCGAGTAGTGAAAAAATTGGTACGTGCGCATGAGTCGACGCGTCAAATGCTTCTGATATGTCGGCTAGCTCCGTCTGCCCCAGTCTTTGATTCGATTCTTCTATGAGTCACATATTGTAGGGGGGTTTAGTTCACTATACTTTAATTATTATCTTTATTGCCTGGCTTATCGCAATTGCTGTTTCGATGTTTAGATTATTGTAAAAAAATAAAATAATAATTCTCACGCGATGCAAGCAATTTGGTTGTCTGACATTTTGTCACGAGAATAGATTTTAATGTGATAAGTATTTTTATTCTTAGACTTTTAAAGACTCGTTTCTATATTTTTAAAAAGACCAGATTATTTTATTAATAATTTATTCTATGTATTATTTCATTTTATTAGTTTTCTCTAAAATTCTTACCACTTTAGAGCATTTTTCAATTCTAGTTACACAACTTGAAGATAATGTAAACATCAGAAGCTGCTAGACATTAATTTTTAGAAACCAAAATTAACTTTATATAACACAGATGTTTTTTAATACATTATTTATATATATATTTTATATTATTATTATTATGAAATGGAATTATTTTTGATATACGGTTAACTGTTGTTGGTGTTCTACATAATTATGTAAATGAGAAATTTCTATAATATTCATAATTTCTACTCTATTACTCACGAGATAATAATTTTTCATATTTAAGCAAATATTTATGTTGTTACATTATCATCTGCAATTGTCTTCAGGTAGCTTGTTTGAAATTCTTGACATTTCTGTAGTCATTATAGTATTAAATCGTTATAATTAAAAAAGTATTACCATAAGTAAAGATCAATTACCTGGTAAAACTTAGTAGTTGTCACAAGAGTCACAAGTTGAGTTATCTTTGGATTGCCAGCTTTGGATGTGTTACCGCGAATTAAAATAGCACTTGCAACTACCTTTGGGTGGTTTAAAAACTGACACTGGCTGCCCTATTGACTCTATTTGATATAACATATTTGTAAATAATAAGTTTTAATGCAAAAAATATTTTTACTGACAAGCTTTTAAAAAATCCGTCATTGGTACTGTAAGATGATCACAATGAGTCCAAAACTCCATCAGTCTACTTTTAGTTACTGATGAGTTCCGTTTCCTAGTTTCTGTATCCATCATTAGATCAGCTCGCTGTCATAATATTGTATTGTCATCGGAACTTGATAGACATGAAAAATTTCAACTCAATTGAACAAGGGGAACTGGCCTAAAATTGAGTTGAAAGATTTGACCTTAGCATTCATACATATTATAAACATTGCAATTTTAATAAAAGCTTCTAAAAATAGAACTTCGCAAATAGAATGATAGACTAATAAATTATATGTGCAAAAGTCATCTCAACCTGTTCAGTGTCTCATAACGTCGGGGACGTCTAGTTCATAGTTTCAAATGCAATGGTTATTAGGCGTATTTAAATTTAAAATCTGTATATTCACCTTTAGCTTAAATCTCTATTTGTATAAAAAAGCAATAAAAATGTATATATTTAGCATTGTTCATTCTCATTTAAATTTTATTAATTAATTTGTAAAATATTCTAGCTTGAAAATCTTAGGTGTAGTTTTTATTTATATCTTTTCCAGACCATGATTGTATGGCATAATTATTCTACCTGCCAGCCTACCTGTGTGCCTGGTGGTGGGGTCACTTACAAGCTTGCCCATCAAGCCATCATCTGAACCATTTGAAGAGCCACCTACACCATTTTTTGTTTGGTTCAAATTTCACGTCTCTCACACAAACAGTTTGGTCTGTGCGTTGATTCCTAGAAAAGGACTTGTTCTTTTATTTATATCTAAATAAAATAGATAAAATACATTAATTTTTTTTTGCTTTTTTTCTTCATACGCTGATCTAAAAATAAATTATGTATAGTAACCCGGTCAATGCTATTAATGCTATCTATAATATCTGATATGTTATCACGTATAATTTATATACATATTCCTCTTATATACCTCTTATCTATACCACCTATCTATACATGTATACCTCTTATCTATAATATCTGATGTTGTGTGCCAATTTACCGATCAGTTAGAGGTTGCCCTGGTTTGCTTGTTTTATGTTATGTGAGATAATTCTCTAAACGATGCTTAAAGTTTGTCGCAATATTGAACCAACCTAGACCTTAACAAGTACAAATTAAAAAAATCTACATTGTTCAAAAATATGCAAAAGAGATGATCATTTAGACGTCTATATCTAGACGTCTAATGAATAAAAGCAAAACAAGCCTTGGAGGAGGCCTTTACCTGAGTGGGGTTCCTGATACAAACTAATCCAAAACATGTAATATAAATACAAATACGTAAAGTTTAAAAAGGATTAGTTAAAGTGTAAAATGTTTAAGTTTGAAATATATAATGTAATTAAAATGTAAACGTATCAGGAAATAAATAGGCTTAAATAAATAAATAAATAAATGAATAAAATTAAAATGATATAATCCAACCGAATTTGATTGGCTCTGGTTCATAATTTCCTTATCCTGAATATTAAAAATATCCTGATTATCTAGTTTGTCTCTATTTCGAATTTCTTAAACGTCCAATTTCAAGAATGATCTCTAAATCTCGTAAATATGTATCGACATTTTAATTTTGCAATTCCAATATTTACTTTTCTCGTACGGTGATCAGTGTGAAAGGTATTATGATATTATGAAAGAGAACACCTATCCTTAATACTAATGTGACGATCAGGGAATTTTGTAATATTGACGCAGGTGTTACTTTGCGAAAGTTAATTTTCAAACAGTCTAACCAATCTGTAGTATTTTGGTTACAATATCGCATCTTGTACAACGGAAAAGAGGATCAGTTATATATTGATTATATACTTTACAGGTCTTTTTTCTTCCTTGTATGTTAGATTAGTTTTTTTAAATACTCTTTCTAAAGTTAAAGATAAATAATTGATCCCTTTTTTCTATAGTTCTAGTTATTTAGTTAGTCTAGTTATTATAGACTCCGTTTGGTACGGTTACCATAATTTCAAAGACGTCAGTACCAAGTAAACATTTTCAGCATTTTTTAAGTAACATTTACATGTATTTTATGAACTCGAAAAAAAAAACGCTATTGTTCCACTTTAGCGTCATGATGTTAGGTAGTTGATCAGATTATCCGTAAAAGGGAAATACAAAAGAATTACGTAAACAGAGTGCACTTCAAAGTATCAAAGTATCTTGCTAACCAATTTACCAATTGGTTACTAGGTGTAACCCTGCTGATAGCAGCCTCAGGATACAGTGCTTAATTTCCTAAACCAAACCCATATTGTTTAAGGATCAATAAATACAAAAGCTATAATTGTATTATAACTACTTATTATATACTACTTTATTTCAAATGAGTCCCTTTCAAGATGTTTTTCTGTCGACGTATAAAAAGTGTTACAATACGTCACCTAACACCAGGTGAGCAGTGGTAAGAAGTCTCGTCAGGTTTCATAACGAATTATTTTGTTTAAAATCGATTTATTGTTTTGTATCATGGGTACATCATATCATGGTTATATCACTAAATTCTACCATCAAAGACCGGCTACATTCGTATTTGAAGTTGAAATAACCTATCTCTTTTTTGCACATTGGTGCGCCTATAAAACAGAAGAGTGTAGACATACAAAAATATGCTTACCGGCCGGTGTTATATGAAAAATTATGGAACCTTTTGTGACAGATTCGAAAACCTTTCCGACGCCAAAATCGCTACACCTTTTTATCATTTTAGTAAATGGTGAACATTCTGCGATCTCCATGCCGCTTGCCAAGCGTAAGAATTATGACAACTACCAAGGAAGGACGAATTACTACGAATTTAAGGACAGGAAGGAAAGAAATTTTTATATTTATTGCCTAACACCGGTTTGGTATTCCATTCCATTCAATTATAATTCAGATGAATATAGCCGCAGTCGTATCAGGACCAATAAAGCTTTGAGGTTTAAAAATGAATACATTCATCTCGAGGAATAAATTTCGCTTGCGCGATTCAGAACTCCCTATATTAAAACTGTCAGTCCATCCAAAACGTCAAAAAATGCATCTAGCCTAATGTAATCCATCTAGCCCCAAACTAAGCAAGCTTGTACTATGGGAACCAGATAACTCATAGAATATATAAATACTTATTTTTTTTGTAAATACATGCCAATAACACATACAAACATCCAGACGAAGAACAAACATCCATGTTCATCATACAAATGTTTGTCCTGGGTGGGAATCGAACCCACAACCTACAGCTCAGAAAGTGGAAATCCTCCCGCTGAGCCACAAGGCTAGTCATACGTTGTTGTGACGTTGCAAAATCGAATGTCTGGTAAAATAACAGGTTTGAATGTCGTTGTTGTAAGGTGACTCAACCGGCGTATGTCCAAGAGTGGTGGACACAGGCTGTTATCTTCTTGACGTTACATCTCTAGCTCTAGGAGATTTAAAACTCTAACAAGGCATCGATGTGGGACTTGAAGTTACGTAAGATTTGCAATATGCTGTCAACCTAGTTTGAGGTGTGAGGCCTTTGGTTTACGCTTTGTATATATCTCGGTGTTGATTTGGATCAACACTCTTATTTATAGTATTTCAAATTTAAAAACACTATTGATTTGAAATTATGTACCGTACCAAATTGTGTACTGGTTTAGGTTACACAATATTTATGATAAACACCATGACGTCTTCAAGAGAGAGAGAGTTAATTCAAGGTTAGCAAATTATGGTCAACACCATAAGTCCATACAAGAAAATAATCTTTTAATAGAATATATGTATGTAAATATATATATATGAAACCATAATAGTTAGGCTTGTTTTTTTAGAATAAGCCATAAAGCTTATACAATATTTAT
This sequence comes from Apocheima hispidaria, assembly GCA_947579745.1. Lineage (NCBI taxonomy): Eukaryota > Metazoa > Arthropoda > Insecta > Lepidoptera > Geometridae > Apocheima > Apocheima hispidaria. The sequence goes on from OX388157.1 coordinate 13,953,554, forward strand.
TATAGTTTATGTACTATAAGCAAAGAACATCATTATGTATTTCATCTATGCTATTACGTATATTGATTATTTACAATACATTATACATGAAAAAGTACCACAGCTAGTAAATAGGTAAAAAAATGTGTATTTTGTTACTTGAACTCAACACTTGCGTTGTTTCCTGGAATATTATATTGGCCACACTTGAGGAAGTAGCTGTCACCTGCGACTTCGTTCGCGTGGACCTACAAAAAAAGTAGCCTTTGTCCGTCTCCGATCCTTAAGCTATATATATTCAAAAAGTCAGCTCGATCCGTTCAGCCGTTTAGCCGTGATAACGCGACAAACACCTAGACAGAGAGACAGATTGACATAGACACAGAGTTACTTTAGCATATATAATATTAGTTAGGATAGAAATATGTAAACCAAACAATAAAGTGGTGAAATGTTCCACAGAAATTGTCATCGCTAGAATGTTTCCACCGTGATCCTCCACGACACGTCACCGATTCGTAACAAATCTTATTTTCCTACTCAATGATTCTAGTGACTACTTTAACTTGGAAATGACTATTGTCTATCTCATTGCTGCTAAAAATTACATTAAATGATTCTCATTAGTAATAATTCTTTATAATCTTGGTGCCAAGAAAGAACGAAATTTGACACTCTGGGTTACAGTTGTGCGAGTTTCACGACAATGGAAGCTATGAGAGTAAAATTATTTCATTCTGAGTTGTGTAATATTAAAGGACAATAATTTGTAAATGTTAGTTATAAGTCGTATAAGTTTTCTTTTTTTTTCTGTATTTCTATATTTATTAATAGGTAGTTTTACTTTTTTTATATGTAGGCAACAATACTGTTTGCAACACCCTATAACAGGGTATAATGTGTAATTTAGTACATTCTGTAAAATGTTACCATTACGCATTATGTGGCAATGTATACTTAAATAAATAAATATCTTTGTATAAATTGACAGATAAGTGCACCTACATTGGAGTGCATTGCACCTCTAGTTAAAGAAAATCAAGATAATCTCGATCGTTAATTTTCTGTGACGCAGATGATGCAACAGCGCTATCTAGAACGCTCGACTCGTCAACATATCCATGTTGTACTTACCTATCACTTCGTCATCCATCACTTATGGCCTCATTTTCATCAGTTTCGGTAGTATGACGAATATTATCTTCATACGAGCATCTTGATCATGGCATGTGTACGTGACAGTAGGCTTGTTTGTTTCATGGCAGCGCGCCACGGTCGTCTACGCGTATGGCAAACCTGATTTGCCACTTGCCATATAGACTGTTAACAAAAAATACAATGTGTAAATTATCTTGTTGTTTTAAGAAATAAATACACAATTAAAAATAGCCGACGACAAAAAAATATCTATGAAATTTTAGAATTGAGGATGTGCAAAAAAGTTTGTGTACTGTTCGTAGGGCTAATAGTTAATCAATTATTAAGAACTAGTTGCGCTCCGCGGTTTCACCCGCTATTCTACAGAAACGGAATATTTGTCTGGGATGAAATTAGGCCATGTGTTAATCTAGGGTGTAAGCTAACTCCATATCAAATTGCTTCTAAATGCACTCAGCCGTTACAGAGTTGAACGCGAATAAACACACTTACATACTGACCTACTTACATGCTTACATACTTTCACAGCTACACACAAACTTTCGCATTTATACTTTTAGTTTGATTTACAGTACGGGTAAATTCGGCTCTCAAATCACGAGAAGGTTTAAACTCATTACCATTGTCAATTAACAGGGGCATAAGTATTTTGCTGTCGTCAGGTACCTATCCGGTAGCTGCATGGTGGCATTGCCCCCTTGAAATGCAATGCTTATTGCTGAGTGCCTTTGTTATGACATCATGAAAGTCCGTGCCTTGCATGACCCTCATAAGGGACAGTGACCGAACTGTAACAGTTTAAAGAGGTTACCTTTTCCTCCTTATCATCTTAGTACATTGTCAGCTTTTGTTTTTTTGTTGCGAAATTTTCTCATTATTGCAACAATAAAGAGGGCTTTGACTTGAGTTATTTTACCTTTACTGTTTTAATAATTTAAATAATTTCAATAGTGATAAGTATTTCAATAGTTAAGTGAGTTTTGATTCTTTGTACTTTTTATAAGTTTTAGTTTAATTGATAATACAAGATTTATTTTTATGAGGTTACCTCAATGTCAAATCTTTCAATCGCCCGCCATCCTCAGCTTCCACGGCTCCGATAATAGCCCAATCAAGTTACGGGACTTAGTATGGAGCACCCGGTGAATATTAAATTGTGATTGGAATAATTTGCTGACGTAAAATCAATATTAAATTAATTTATAGAGCTTGAAGGTACGGATCGTCGCCGACGACTCGCTGCCGTGCTTACGATCGCCATCTGAAATAGACTCTAACAGAACGCAAATAGAGGTGATATTGTAAAATTTGAGTCTGTTCCGGACTTGCATTTTGTTACTTTTTATATATTATATATGAAAGGTTAGTTTTACAATTGTGTTCCGAAATAAAAACCCTGTTATTAATTAGTTCCTCCTCACTCATTATAAAAAGGGATATTGGTAGTGTTTTAAACTTGTATGTAGCGCTCATAGCTTAGCTCGACTAGGACGACACGGCCAGTATTCAGGTGGGTGACCGCAAGTGGCATTTACGATTAAGCGCTACCGTGGGTCGGATGACAGGTTCAATTATAGATTCCGCTTGTTTTTCCCAAAAAAAACAGCCGCTAAGCTATGTCAGAGGCCTTCAGGAAGCCTAAAAACTGATATCGAGGCTAGCCACTAGGTCTATACGAATTAGGTACCTACTTATTTTTTATCTCTGATGGTATATCTAGGTTGTAATTTTCTTCATATTTCAATCGACCTATACTTAGACTGTCGTTGTGATTGCATTTCATGCTTGTAGGTTTATAACTTTGCAAGCTATAAGACTGTAAAGGATTAAGACAGACAGACATGACGGACTTATAAGGGTTCCTTGTACTACGGAACCTTAAAAATGAATCTACCATGTACTACAGGGACAATAACGTAACGACATAATTATTGACAGTTAGTTTCACCTTGACGTCATTGCTTCGAAATTCGTCCTAGAAAATGTGTTGGGTCAAAAAGTGAAATTAAAGACATCCGGTCAATAAAAGAGTTAATAATGATTTATAACATGCTGTGTGTGCTAACAGTCAATGAACTATGATAATTTGATTTTGAATTTAATCGTATTTTATTCACGACTACCTGATGTCCGCAACTTTGTACGCGGGTTTAGGGCTCAGAACTGAGATTCGGACTTGCTCTCAAATACAAAGTAAATATTACGAACTTCCACACAAAGTTTTATCCCTTGGGTATATTAACTGAAATGCTTTTTAAATCTTTTTATTATTTTTCTCACTAAATTGTAACAGGAAGTCCTGTGTTTTTCTCGTTTCTGGGCTGGACGAGATGATTACGATAATAATATCCCAATCAGTCAATAGATTTTATGTTCTTACAAATATTAGAACCTATTGATCAGAACAGATAAATCTCCGAAACGGTATCTAAATCATGGATATATTTTTGTTCTAATAAAACGGGAATACTCACTTTAAATTGAGTCAGTTATTCGTATATATTAACGTATTCATCATTAATTAGGAAGTTGGGATTAGGATAGTCATAGGATATAGATTTAATTTCGGCATAAAGTTTATCTCGGGGATATTATGCTATCATCATTACCGATTTGTGCTAGCAAAATATTTATCAACACTCAAATGAAATATTTAATGACACTCCGGACGTAAAGAGGTATCCAACAACACCTCGCTTTTCAAAATCGGTCAAGCTGTTTAGGCTACAGGAGGTTATAAAGGTACACACAAACATACAAACTCTATATACTAATATACTTACATACAAACCAAAAACCTTCAGTCAGTCAGGCAGTCGGGTAAAGAAATAATCTCCATTAATTAGTGTTTCGTTTTGTGATTCACTTTGGTGTGATGGGTTTTGCAAATATCGAAAAAGAAAAGTGTTCCCTTTTAAGGTGATCTCAAATTCCATATTCACAAAAATAAATAAAATAGTTAACGCCTCACGTGTGGTGTATTATTTACACTTTCTCTATTTGAAACATTTGAGAAATTTCTAAATTGAAAATGTGTAAATTGCTGATACGGTTACAATAAGTGGGACGTTTGTTTGGTTCCCTAGTTGGTAATATTTTGTTTGTAAGTTTAGTGTAAGTGTAACATAAGTCCTCATAAACATGAGGACTTATGTTACCAACTCTAGCGTAATAGCTGTGTATATCACAGATGTGTTTGATCGCTTGCGAAGCGAAAAACGAAAGTTGTTTCGAGTTTATTTTATTTTCAACGGTTCGACTGATTTTAGAAGGCGAGGCGAGGTTTTAGTTCTAGAGTATCTTAAAACATTTTGCTGTTAGATATTTTTTTAATCTAATTGAAAATTGGGGTTGATAAGACCTGCACTGACTTTCCGCTTGGGGTGTTTTGTCCATTTCCCCCTCTGTCAGCATATCCAAACCAGCCGAGCTCCATAAAGTAATGGAGCTAGGCCTTGGGTCGTTGGCATACCCTGTTCCACTCCTATTTTATCAGACGTTGTGGTATTAGAAACTTTTTTTAATTGACCGAGCGAAGTGAAGGTTTACTCAGAGTTTACTTTAAATCGGCATTTGTATGTATCTTTGTGTGTATATTTGTCCGATGATAACTTGCGAACCGTTGATCTGATCTTCATGAAATTTTGTAGACAAGTAGATCATTTCAATTCAATTTTTAAATTCGAATATGAGCTGAATCCGTCGCGTGGACTCAGTTCGGCGCGAACTACTAGTGTAATTGGTAGCAAACAAGCGACGGGCATCCTGATGGTAATTGGTCACCACCGCCTACGGACCTCCAATACCAGGGGCATTGTCAGGGCGTTGCCTACCTTTAACGACTCTATTCACCCTTCGTTACCGTTCGTTCGTTTCGTTTACTTATTGTCGAGTTTCGACAATAACCTTGCAGTGCAGTAGCACATGCTCCACTGTCCGTTTTCCTGCAGACAGCCTCGGAACAATGTCTGTAACTCCATACTTGTTTATGAGTCCAGAGTGACAACAGAATCAGGGCCATTATAATTGACAACATTTTGTTGTCAGGTGTTTGATTTCTTATTTTTTTTCTGTAGTAGCTATACTTGTTCATGTGTAGCTCTAAATCAAAGCTTACTATTTTCAATCAAGTTTAAATTAAAATTTTAGTTTATACTTTGACATACATAAAAAACGTTTTGGCTTAGCCTTATTATGCGAATTTTTCCTATCCTTTTAATGATACATATTCTTGGAATCCTCATTACGCACGATAACAAACTATTGTATTATTCAGGCATGATCTAATACTTTACTTAATTTTACCTGGAGTGAAATTGTCCTGAAATGTAAATATTTGTAAAATATACCTGAAATATTTTGTTGATGATGAAACTGTTAACTTGCGTAATGTTACACAAACTATGACTAATCGTATACATCTCGCAAATCTTAGTAATATCTCAACAAACTGTTATGTATGGTAATAATTTCATTGAAATATTGAAAATTACGTTTCAAAAGTATTTCCTTGCATTAGTATTCGATTGTTTTTGTTTTGCTATCACTTTTTTTCTATGTTAAACATGAAGATCCGACAACATTATTTCGTATTATTATATTTTGCAATTTGCATCATTTTATTTTGCAAACATTTACATTGAACTGAACTTCCCTTCAACCTTCATATTTACCACATTCATTTCAATAGACCAATGATATGCCGCATTAAGGGGTGCAGTCATGTCATTATTTAATAAAATATTGTGACCATCTCTCAGTCTTTCCAAAATCTACCACCACTTATTACCACTTATTACCACTTATTTGTCAAAATCAGTCGAAAAGTTGGGGCTAGAAAATAGTAGTACAGTACACGACATTAGTAGTTCTGTACGAAGATGATTCCTTCCTTTTCGAAATAGGATTGAATCACTTCTGGGTCAATACTTTTTTTATGACGCCGAAGACTACGTTTTGGCTACTCAGAATACTGTATGACGACCGCAGTGCCTTATAAAAATATAATATTGAATGCGTGTTTGACTTCATATTTGTACAAGGCACTGTCTTGAGCACGTGGTGAATTTCACGTAGCTTATTTTCCTATAGCATTGTGTTAGATAGTTTAATTTTGTTGTACGACAATAAAATAAATTTTAAAGGTCGTGGGTTCAAATCACAAATAAATAGGTTCAACCCAATAATGAGCTTGAGGGAACAGTGAAGGTAACTGTTACAAGCAATGTTCTGCTAAATCAATTGTTTCACTTTGTTTTGGTATGAATGTGCGTATACTTAGATACAAGTACTTACTAAACGATAGAATAAGATAGATAATACCCTAGCAGAACATTGTTCATTGTAATCATTGTAAGTAAATAGTAGAAAAGGTTAATCAAGACTTCGTAAATTTAATTTTTAATCTATAATTATCGATGCCTATTTTAGAAGGCTTTGTCCTGAGTGACTGACTTACATATAGACTAAACCGCTGCACGTAGAAATTTGAAATTCAGAGGGTAAGTTTATGGAGAGGTGTAAGGGCATACTAAGAAAGAGGTTTTCGAAAATCAACTACTAAATGAGTTTGATTGAAACTTTGTATTCTAAGGTTCGATTGACACGAAACTTAGTATACATACTCTACTGTGAAAATCAAAAGATACTGGTATCACAGTTTTTTTTTTAAATCAGCTCCAGTTAGGATCAAACAAAGGATTCCAAAGTTGTCGTCATATATACATATGCGGGCATCAGTTAGTTATTAAATTAAATTAAAGAATTATTTGGTTGGTAATCTGCTTCTCAAATGAATTATTTGCAAAGGTCATTGTAGAAAATGACGAAGTTATACGGAGAGAACCGCGTTGGCAACTAGTATTTAAGTTATGAAATTAAATACCTTATTCTGTTCTTTAAGCTCGTCGGTTCGAAATAACCCGCTTATAGTAATTGTTCTAGCGAAGTAAAGGTTCCTTACAGCTCTTTGTATGAAGGTAAACAAGAGTAACAAAGTAAGAAAGATCGTTTAGCTACTAGTAGTTCGCGCCGAACTGAGACCTCGCGACCCCTATATCTTCACAACCCCTGGACCGATTCAGCTCATATTTGAACTTACATTCTATTGAAATGAACTACTTGCCTACGAAATTTCATGAAGATCGGATCAACGGTTCGCAAGTTATCATCGGACAAATATACACACAAACATACAAACATACATACAAATGCCGAAAAAAAAAAACCGACTTCAATAAAATACTCTCAAAAAATCGGTCGGAGTTATGAGGTAACAAACATTTGAGTACCTCCTCCTTTTTTTGGAAGTCGGTTAAAACATATGCTTCAATGATTAAATCTTGACTCTACTTATATCTGTGACTAGCATATAAGCTATCACTATTGGAATCACTGGATATAATATTAACTACTGGAGTTAATTTTTAACCGACTTCCAAGGTTCTCAAGATGACTGATTGTTTTCATATACATACCAATAAATATGTCTGTATACTGAATAGTAAAAAGTAACTAAAAAAATACGTAATTATACTGAACCGAAGTATAATCATGTTTTTTTTCTGAGAAATGCATTAAACTTTTCTATCCAATGATAATTGTATTCAATGAATAGCCTCTACTCAATTTGCATACTATTGTATTAAAAAGGTTATTATTTTTGACTTGTAGATGTAATTACCAATAAATAACTTTGACTTCCCTTAAGAACATTGAAGAAATATCGCGAAGAAAACATTGAAGCTACACAAGTGATTAAAACAAATAACTTATTAAAAAAAACTGCAAAATGCCTATGGCATTACAGGCATAAAAAGGAATCCTCACTTGTGTCAGAATTAAAATCAGAATCAGAAATAAGTGTAAAACGGTCAAGCATTTACGGCTATAAAATGTATAATTTATAGGACCACACAAATACATTACATTACATATACCCCGAAATATTGCCCTCCTTCTTGGGCAGTATTTAATTGAAATGCAACACTGACTTTAATCTTCAAACCAAGTCTAGGATTTGGATCAAAACTTAGCATGGAATACTCATAATTGGATTTTACGATCCAGATTTTGACTATTGTCTGCAAACTTGCGAAACTGTGAAGCCGTTTGTGAATGAATCGCACTGATTTGTTTGTCAATTACTTTGGTAAATAATTTTAAGTTTGCTTGGTTTCATTAATTTAATTCGTTTAAATTGTAGCATTTAATTCAGAGCTTGTTTTTAGAAGGATTGATTAAAACTTCATCAAACAATTAAGTGCCTAAGTGATTTTCTGTTTAATTTTGGCTTCCTTCAACCTAATTCTTAACGAAATCAATTCAAATTATGTACATAAGTAGTTAAGAGTTCTGTAACAGATTTGTGATATCGGATTTGTTTCTTTTCTATTTGATTTGTCAGGCATTTCAAAACTCTAAGCCTCATTTGTTGTGAATGAATAAATAAAGAAGATTGTTGAATCAGCCTGGGATGATGATGATGATCTTCTTCTTCATCAGTATTCTATGTATCTGAATACCGTATAGAGTTTTTAATCTAACGTAAGCGATGCGTTCTTGTAGTCAGTAATATACTGGAATAGAAACCAACTTTCAAACATCATTTCATGATGGCCATCTTTGGCGATCATATAAATATAATATCATATTTTTTCAAATAAAATATAATAAAAAAAATATATATAAATATAATATCATATATTTATAAAAACATACAAAACAGAATGTAAAAAATTTAAGATTATTTTTTAAGTAAACTTTAAACTTTTAAAAGATCTGTATCACATTCTAATACTATGTATGCCTAGTTGCTTTATATTAAATAAATCTCAATATACCACTACTAGAGGAGTAGGTATAAAATTGGTAAAGTATGTGTTACTAATTAATATATACTTTTTAAATGAGTGGGTTACACATAGTACACATTAGAAAAAGGATGGATATTGATTCAATTCAATCAAATTATGACAAATAGTTTTTAAATTAAATTTTGCATATATCAATGTTATTTTGCTTATATTATGCTTATAAATTTTGCATATAGTTGGAGACAAGGATTTCATTATATTGGCAGCACATTCTGACAATAGGGTTATAATACGAGTACGACGTGTTATATTATATGATATGTACGATCACAAACAATCACGTCATTTTGTCAGTTTTAACTTTTCTAACTTGTCTATGTCCTAACAGACGTTTGGAATTGGTTGGCCGTCTAATAAACGAGAGAGAAGAATAGAAAAATATATTTTCCTCTTTATATTTTCTCGTTAGTTTGCAGTATATGGTTTTCACAGACGCTATAACTTTACGTCATTGTTTCAGGTGAAACGTTCCATAATGCTCAAAATGGCCGACGCGTGCGCCGACAGCTCTAAACAAACGCGTTTCCATGAAATGCACGTCCAACGCCACAACAACGTCAGCATACTTTACGCTGACATCGTCAACTTTACGCCGCTATCGGAACGACTCACCGCTTCTGACTTGGTGAAGACTTTGAACGAGCTTTTTGGAAGATTTGATCAAATTGCTCAGGTGAGTCATTCCATGTGATGCACGTCCAACCTCACAACAATATCGGCATACTATTTAAAATGATTACGCTGATACCGTCAACTTTACACTACATTCACACCAATGTAATCAGATTGTCCATAAGAGTATTTAATTCTTAGCTTCTAAGACCTTCGGATTGGACATTAACTTTCTCTAATAAAAACCAATCTCATACCAGCTGCACATCAGAGACAGTGTAGTCAGAGACAGTCTCGCACCAGCCGTCCATTTGATTCTCGCCAAGAGATCTCGAGACTATAACTCAGCTAATTGAGAATGACAAACGCTACAACATAATATGTTAGTAAGGTAAATGTCTTGGTAAATTAACAGAACTACGAGTAAGCAGACAGTGTCGGGTTTTTTTTAGGGGAGTTCAGCCGGTGTCAGGCTGCAAAGTCCGAATAAGGAAAACTAACTATTAATGTACCTATGCTAATGCTAATTATATGGCCTCACACTTACATTATGATTATTGAGATGACGCTAACATTATTATTATTATTGTTTATCTTTACTAATCCTATACGGAGGTATAAAATTTGTTTGGAACGGATTCAGCGTCAACATTAATGACGAATACATCACCTTCGTTTTGCTAAAGATATAGTCATCATCGCAGACTCGTTGGATAACCTCATTACTCAACGACCTCAGTAGCATTTTGTTTTAGTTAAACAAGGAAAGACGAGGTCGCGCGCGCTTAGCATTCCTTGATAAAGGTCACCGAATGTGATCCAAAGCACAGTCCATATAACCGACTCAATTTAACGTTTTATTTTGTCCAGGGCCCGTACCGTGATGTGCTTATTGCGATTATTGCTTAGCTGAGGCGTTGACGCTGCGCGACCGCAAATCGTATCGCGATAAGGTTTAGAGTCGCGCAGCATCGGCTACTGGACCTAACAATCATGGCAATAATACGATTAAGAGAAAAAGCAATAACCTAACTGCAAAATGTAAATAGTTTATGTCACTCAGGAAGTAAAGACAAAAACACACCCCAAAAACATTACGATCCTTCTTGGGCAGTCAGGTAATAACAAATTGACGGTAGATACGCCCCATGTTCACTGTTATCGATGTTCAACATTTTGTCAAAATATTGTCATCAGCTCTAACCTCATACACAACAATTTACACAAGATTAACTTCCAATACGCCACAGGCAAAACACCTTTAATTTCGTATCAAGCCTGAGGCTATTGAAAAGAAAATGTAATTTTCAGAACTAGTCATCCGAACTTATTAAATCGAAACAGTTTGTAAAGAAGTTGATATACAGCGACTAACTTACCTAACGAGGTGGCAAAATGACGAAACTAAAATAAAACTATGGATGCTCGTCAGTTTTGTTTAGAAAATACGACGGTAGCTCCTTCATTGAACTATTCAGATAAGTTGGTCGGTACTGTATTTTGAACCATTGGACTGTGAATGAATCGTAATAACCATCGCATTAGCCTTTTCTTTCACACAAGGGTTTAGCAGTAGGAGACCAACCAACATGGAATAGGAAAGTCATCGTCGCGCTTCCTGAAGAAAACTTACAAGGTACCTTTTTTATGGCACTGAGTGACTAGACGAGCAAGTCACTCGCCTAATCGTCACGCTTGTCTGCTTATTCGGTGCCACTCAGAGTTTTGAACTTCAACAGTTCCATACCCAGCGTGGCATGGGACTATGCGCGTCACCCTGTGTTTTAAGATGTCTCAATCCCAGATTTAGTTAGAATAGTTTCAGAACACAGCGTGATGTGGCATACTATTGCTTGGCTGGCAAGTCGTGGTACTGCCCCTGGTAGTCTCTGCAAAAAGAGTCATACCACTACAAAACCTTCTGTTGCCTTCTCGAAGCATTGAGTACCTTTCTGTAATTCTACATAATTGAATTTGCACACTATGTTTTGCTCTTCGTTTTTTTTTTTTTCAGTAATTGTCTTTGGAGAGGAAGTTTAAATGAAATCGATTTTAAATTTTTCATCTCTAGCCTTTTTGTATTGCTTTTAGATAAATGTGGTAGGTGGTATGGTGGTACGTCTGGGGAAGTACCACACCTTTGCCAGTCATTCAACCGCCAAGCAGTAGAACAAGTAGTGCAAGCAATACTGTGTCCGGAAAAAGCTGGAAAAAGTGCCCTTTAACACTTTTTCCAGCGAAATTACTGGGCACATAAGATAATATCTCAGGTCGATGCGACGCGCTCGCTGTATTTCCGTGCAGGGTTTTAAACTGTTGACATTGGTTGAAATTTTGGGTGGCGCGTGGCGCCTTAATATCAGGTGAGCGCCATGCTCGTCTCGTACCCAAAAAATATAGGTAATGGAATAAAAAAAATGTTTTGGGCACATGAGTGATTGCATTGACGACTGTTTGTCGAACTGTCAAACTTTGGATGAAAAATTTGGTAAATTACAATGGGAAAAGTTGGATGTATAAAATAATTTCAGGCAAAAAAGGTGCATTTAGGCTGTTTTGGGATAAAATTGGCTTTCATAACAATTCATTTGTTTTCATTAGCCTGCCAATTTTATTACAGCAAAAGCATCTCTGTCCATTGCTGACGTTAAAAATCAATCGTTATTTTACATCTGTCCGTTATTTTGTAACTGGATCTTCCTGGTGTTTTGTTTGATGACAGTCTAGACAGATCACTGTTAACCGATAATTTAAAATTGACATAACTGTCACTATTCTTACGTCAATTGCAGCAGCAGCGAAGAGTCCCATGATTTGATGATTAATATATTTTTAACCGCCAGCCCAAGGAGGAGCGTAGTTAATGCTTTTGTGTATGTAAGGATGTTTGTGTGTTCCTATGTATTACATCCTAAGCAGCTGTAGCAGCTGTAGTCTAAGCGGCTTGACTGATTTTGACGTGTGAGGTTTCGTTGAATTCCTCTTTATGTCTGGAGTTTCATGCGCTACATCTTGCAGTGTTTTTTTTTTTTTTTTTTGTAGTGTCACGTCACGTTTCACCACTAGATCCAGTGGCCTATTTGTAGTCTCCTGTCATGTTTCACCACTAGATCCAGTGACCTATTTGTTGTTCAAGTGACTAGAATCATCCAATGTTACAATGTACACTCGACTGTCCGATGAATGATAAATAGTTATTTTACCGCCAAGTTCAGAACTTACCCTGTTGAAAATTTCGTACCAAGTGGTGTTGAACGATAAACCTGAAAACTTAGCGGCTTGGAAAGATTAATTTGTAAAGTCTTTTGGTAGTCTCTTTACTGTATGTATTATACAAAACAAAATACAGTAGATATCATTAATCTCAGAAATATTTTTAGCATTCGCGTCAGTTATTTTGTCAATATTACTGAAGATCAGTAATTATAAGACTCGGTATTAAATTATTTCTGGGTTATTAATAATTATAGAAAACAAAAGCTCTAGCAGGCTTATGCTCCATGATTTTTCAAGAAATCACTTGAAAATTTTGATGCTTGAGACCCAGGTAGCTACAGTTTCTGCGCGACCATACACCTTATCGCGCGGTCATACGGTTCGTGGTCGCGCAGCGTCGTCGGCTGAACCTAACAATCATCGCAGTAGGCATCTCACGGTACGGGCCCTGCTCACAGATAAATAGATGCCTACTTTTCTAAAAGCTTTTATTAAACTTGCGACGTTTGTATGTACATATGTTGTATGTGTGTTTAGCAGTTTTGTATAAAAATACTCAAGTCAGTTACCATAAAGTGATTTTTACAAGCTTTTATTTAACTTTCAATGTTTGTATGTATGTATGTTAGGGTCAAATCTTGTAACTCAATTTTAGACCAGTCCCCCTCGTTCAATTTTGGGTAATTTTTGCATGCCTGTCAAGATACGATGACAATACAATATTCTGTCAGCGAGCAGGGACCCTATTCCTGTGCGCGTGAGATTATCTCGGTCACTCTCTGTCCCATTAAATTCTAAATTAGAGAGACAGAGACAAAGATAATCTCGAGCGCACAGGAATAGGGTCCCTGATCTGATGATGAAAACGGAACTCCTCAGTAACTAACAGGAGATTGATGGAGTTTGGACTTATTTTGATCAGCTTACAGCACCAATAACGGATTTTATAAGTGCTTGTCTGGAAACATATTTTTTTCCACAAAAACTTATACAAAATTAGCTGCGCCCTGCGGTTTCACCCGTTAATCTAAAGGAATGGTTAAATTTTTGAGATAAAAATAGCCTACGTGTTAATCCAGGGAATAACCTACCGCCATACCAAATTTCATCCATATCCGTTCGACCGTTACAGAGTTGAACGGGAACAAACACACTTACATACTTATATACTTACACACTTACATACTTACACACAAACTTTCACATTTATAATATTAGTGTGATTCCTTGTTAGTGATTTTTGTATCATCAAAAATGGACGATTGGTGATTAGTGTCTTAAAACTTTTTATTGAGTGTTGACTGCTTAATATATACATACTAAGTGCGGTAATTTTTGTTTGTTCTCAGGAGAACCAGTGCATGAGGATCAAGATCCTCGGCGACTGCTACTACTGCGTGTCCGGGCTGCCGGTCTCCCGACCGAACCACGCCTACAACTGCGTCAATATGGGCCTGCAGATGATTGATGCCATCAGGTTAATACGCGTCACAATAAACACATTTTTTCAACTGTAGCGCTGTAACTACGCCTGTCGTGGCCACAGAAGAGGAAATTTTTTTATTTCTCTCTCTTCTGTGGTCGTGGCGCTTGTAGCGTAGCTAAATCTGACGGGCTTAGGCGGCTGTTTTTGAGTTATTATATTGATTTTATTTCTCCCGGCCAGAGCTTCCTAACATTATAACTAAAAAAAACAGCATACATAAACCTAAACAGCATAAAATAATAGCAATTAGCATAAACAGCGTTGCAGCGGAAAGACACTACAGAATGGTTCAGCTCGTGGTTGCCACTACTTTTAAATAAATTTTCATGTATTTTTTTTTAACATTTTGACGCAAATGTGTTTTCATAAACACATTTTTCTCGTTTTATTCGTCAAAATAAAGTCAGTCCAGTCCGTATATCGACTGGAGTGGACTTGCATATCTAAATATAGGTAATTAGCAATTATTTTTTTGAGTTTGTTTTAGCACAGCGCAATAATTTTTTTTGTGCTCTATGTAAAACATAATCATTCCTTGGTTATTAGAAGAAGGTTATAATATCTGAAAGAGCATTGATGTCATTACGAGCATCTGCTTGAGTGAACTCTGTTTCCGTATTGGTTTCCTCACATTTCCTTATTTTACCGTTTTTCCTAAAACAATACCCACACTTGGCTGAATTTTAAATTACCTGCGCCCTTCTCTGGAGGAAAAATAAAATGAAATATTATAAGTAGGTAGGTACAGCTAATTTAAAATGGTGGTGTACATTATACATGTATTATAACGCCATACTTGAGCAATCTTAAATAATAATTTACTAGCTGTGCCCCGCGGTTCACCCGCTATTCTACAGGAACGATAGAAAAAACAGGATAAAAAGTAGCACATGTGTTAATCCAGGGAGTAAGCTACATACATACCAAATTTCATCCAAATCCGTTCAGTCGTTACAGAGTTGAACGGGAACAAACACACTTATATAATTAATTTGACGCAACTTAAGGATAAACGACTTTCATACAAAACTGTCGATGCCTTTTTAGGCGTCCTACTACGATTTTGAACTGGGCATGACTTAACATAGGTCTAATTTGGCCTCTAAGTATCGCAAAGTCGATAATTTAAAATGTTCATGGCTAGGAAATACCATCTTTCAACCCAATAATTACGACAAATTTTACGATTGTAGTGGTGTGTTCTTTACATGCGAATCATGCGATCATGGTGTGCGTGAAATATTGATGTGTGCGTGCGTCTTGCAAAAATCGTGTACACTGGTTGTGCCGCGCGCGCGTCACGCGGTTTACGCGACGTTGCCAGTTTGTCGGTGCGTGTGTGAGCGAGACTAGGTATCCTTGCCTCGCGGCTTAGTCCGCGCGCGGCCTTCGATAATTGCGACGTTGCGAGATTTGGTATCGGTGTGCAGTGCAGTGTTTGATTTGGTTACCTAATCTATCTATACCAATATTATAAAGAGGAAAGATTTGATTGTTTATTTATTTCATTGTTTGTTTGTTTGAATGGGCTCCAAAACTGCTGAACCGATTTGAAAAATTCTTTCGCTGTTGGGAAGCTTCACTATCCCCGGGTGACATAGGTTATATTATATTTTCAAAGAAATTAGGGATCCTTACTAAAACTCCAATAATGTAACCCAAGATGATGTATTTCGCGTGCACTGCGAAAACTATTCATGATGAAAGAATAGTCTATACCAATATAATAAAGAGGAAAGATTTGATTGTTTGTTTGTGTGCATTGAATGGGCTCCGAAACTGCTGAACGGATTTGAAAAATTGTTTCGCTGTTGGGTTTTCGGCTTTCTTAATATATTTTTTTTTTTTTGTGACTTGACGCGGGTGGAGGGGTTTTCGTGTGTGTATTATGGTTTTTATTTTTTTGTTGGGTGCCCGTGCGAAGCCGGGGCGGGCTGCTAGTAACCTAATAATAACGTACATAATTATAATAGAATGCAGCAGACATCATCGTTGCGCTATAGACGCCATCAATATTCTGGCCAAAAAAAGAGCACGAAACGTGTTCGTGCTCGGCTGAAATATTATCATGGCGAAGGTGTTTCGTAAGTGCCTACCTACCTAATTTATAAATAAAAAATATAATTCGAGACTTCTTGCCCATTTTCATGGCGATGGGGGGATTTCTACCCTTCCAACTGCGATTTTCATTTACGGTCATAGATTTTAAGGATCATCATCATCATCATCATCAGCCTGTTTCCTATCGTACCGAGATTTCTTACCCATTTTTCATAGCAATGGGGGAAATTTCTACCCTTCCAATTGCGATTTTCATTTGCGGTCATAGATTTAAAATTCATCATCATCATGATCAGCACGTTTCCTAACGTATCGAGACTTCTTGCCCATTTTCATGGCGATGGGGGGATTTCTACCCGTCAAACTGCGACGTTCATTATCGGTCATAGATTTTAACCATAATCATCATCATCATTAGCCAAATTGCTACCGTATGGAGGTTTCTTACCCGTTTTCATCATGCTCCTCCTTTTTTTTTAACTTTACAAGTCGACCTAAACGATCCAGCCACACCCAACTGCAGGACCGCCCCGCGGGCCGCTCGCGGCCCGCGCAGCCTCGCGAAATATATATTTTGAGGACTTTGACATAGGTAACCATTTATACATTTTTAGGGTTCCGTAGTACTACAAGGAACCCTTATAAGTTTGTCATGTCCGTCTGTCTGTCTGTCTGTCCGTCTGTCTGTTTGAATCCTTTACAGCCCGCACCGGCTTCGCACGGGTGTTTGACGAGGGAATGAAAATTATAATGCACACGCAGAACCCTTCTATTTGCGTCAAGTTGCAGAAAAGAAGGAAGTGTAAGGAGGGCTGAAAGGCTGCCCAGCAGCGGGGGGATTTTTCGGGTCGGTTCAGTGGTTTCGGAGCCTATTCAATGCGGGCAAACGGGCAGTCAAATCTTTCCTCTTTATAATATTTATTTTTGGTGTGACTAACTAATAACCTAAATGAAAAAATTCTGAAAAACTTCCTTCTTAGTGAAATAATAGATTTTTTGTAAAAGGTGCCTATATAGGTATAGGAACCTATATAGGTAGGTGGTAAGGTGGTAGATAGAGGTATATGAAAATCTTGGATATTTCATGCTGCGCGATTGAAATATGTACATAATACTAATAATACCTACCTACCTACCAACCAACCAACCAACCAACCTACCTACCTGCCTACCTACCTATTAGTTAGTTAGTTTTGTGTGTGGTGTTTGTTGTGTTGTTTGATAACTTATTCTGTAAAAAAATAGCACAAAAGGAACAAAAATCTACAAAAACAGTAATTTTCAAATGAGGATTCGATCCGGGGACCTTCGTCTCATTGATACATACTACAAAACGAAGCATAATGAAAATCCGTCCACTCGACCGCTCGGCCAGTCGATCTGATAGGTGGAATGCCGAAAATCGGGTACTCAATTTCGTATTTGCTTGTAACCGTTTTGAATTCGCATGTGATTCGGTCATAGATTTAAAATTCATCATCATCATCATCAGCCTGTTCCATATCGTACCGAGATTTCTTACCCATTACCCACGCCCCGCGGTTTCACCCGCGGTATAAACTCTGTAACGGCTGAACGGATTTGGATGAGATTTGGTATGGAGGCTACCATACCTAAATTTGGCTACCTCCATACCAAATTGCATTAGAATCCGTGCAGCTGTTACAGATTTGAACGGGAACAAACACACTTACATACTAACATACCTACTTACATACACACAAACTTTCGCATTTTGGTGTGACTAACTAATAACCCCATATCTAAAATTTGTTGGAATTCAGCATTTCTGAGTATGGGGCTCGGTGCGCGCTCCATCAGAGCTGCCAGGAAAAATAATGCAAAATTTCGGGAAAAAAATTCACCTCAATAATGATGATGAATGCATTTTTATGTATGATCTCGTTGCGCGCACGCTCACTGATCCCGGGAAAAATATTGAAAAAATTCTGAAAAACTTCCTTCTTAGTGAAATAATAGATTTTTTGTAAAAGGTGCCTATATAGGTATGGTACCTATATAGGTAGGTGGTAAGGTGGTAGATAGAGGTATATGAAAATCTTGAATATTTCGTGCTGCGCGATCAAAATATGCACATTATACTAATAATACCTACCTAGCCACCAACCAAGCAACAAACCTACCTACCTACGTACCTACCTATTAGTTAGTTTTGTGTGTTGTGTACACACAAAATAACAAATAACAAACAACAGTACCTACTATGGACTAAATTAATCTAACCCGGGTCTAAAATCCATATTTTTAGTCGCAGAATAATGTCTATCGACGCGGAAAACACAACATTTTTGGGTATTGCATATTTCATTAGGTCATTTCATTAGGTATTAGGTATGTAAAATTCGAAATTAATTTGAAAAAAACCGAAAAAAAGTGGAAAATTTGTTCGGAAGGTACCAGACTCGGTGCCTTTAGAACCCCCGATATGGGGTTATTCCAGGGACCCAGTTATTCAATCGTCAAGCAGTAGTGTGCAAAACATCACTGTGTTCCGGATTGAAGGGCAATGTTTCCAGCGTAATTATTGGGCACAGAGATTTAACATCTAATATCTCAGAGTAATGAGCGCAGTGCATTGCCGCGCATGGTTTTGAACTGTTGAGGTTCAAAATTCTGGGTGGCACTGAACTGTTATGAGCAAGCGTGAAGCTTAACATCAGCTGAGTGACTTGCTCGTCTCGTCACCAAATAACAAAAAAAAAAAACTTACATGCTTACACACTTACACACGAACTTTCGCATTTTAAATATTTGTGCGACAATATTAGGTTTATGTAGATATATACTTTTATAAGTTTCGTTACTAATTTTGAATAAGTTTGTTTGTCAAGAAACCCACAGCAAAAATTAAAATAAATAGTATTCTCGAAATTAAATTATAAAAAATAATACTACCTAATTTTAGGGGTTCGAACCCGGAACCTCACGAGCGCTACCTAATCAAACTGATGACTTCGGCCACCGAGACGATATTCAGAGCAACGAAATTTCGTATTTGCTTGTAACCGTTTTGAATTCGCATGTGTGCGTAATGTTCATGCGTGCATACAGGCGTTGAACATTATTTGAATTTTCAGTCGAGTGCAGCTATTAATGGGCTCTATTATTTTTGAGATGTGTTTATAACAATAGTAAGAGGTCGCAAAGTGAATTAAAACTGGGGCAGATTACCTCAATTGAGTTTTCAACGACAGCGCCATCTCTTGGCGCCTACCTACCTAGCGGACTCAAACGAAGCACCTTAAGTCAAAGTCACAATTTTATTTGCGTGATAATGGGTCACAGATAAATGGGACTATGGAACGGGCATACAACTTCTTCGGAAAATATGTATATGTCTATTATATCTTGTTTTAATAAAACGGAAATACTCACGTTAAGTTGAGTCGGTTATTCCGACTATAGTTTCGATCACATTCGGTGATTCGGTTTTGGTTTCGATGTCTATTATAAGTTGAACCTCGGAACATACTGGACCCTTAGTGCACAAGGCTCAGCTTAAGGCGGATCTTTGCTTATCTTGAGAGCTTATAGAATTAAGAGCGGTTTTCTAAATAATGGTCTGTGGTGTCCTAGGCTATGAAATAAACTTTTCATTACTCATAGGAAAGTAGGTCTGAAGTTTCCTGAGGATTAATACTTTTCAGCCCTAGGTATCGTTTTCCACTGACAGCTGTGAAAAATAAAAAAAACTAGTTCTATTCTCACATTTCTATCGAACTTCGAGCTCCAATTTTCTACACAGCCACTCAATTATAGCGCGATGTAAAACTGAAAGTTAAGTATTAATTATAGAATATATTTTTATAAATCATTTTATTATAATTTACATTTTTTTTTTTCTCTTCCTCCTAAGAGGATTTTGGCGTCGCACGTCTTATGCATTTGCCAGTGTCAAGTATAGTTATATATATTCAAGTTTTGTTAAATATTATCATCATACAAGTCATAGTCACAGTCAAAAGCGAGCAAATCAAGTCACGGTCAAGTCCAAGTCATGCCCCAGTATAGTGGTGAAAACTTTACTAGAACCTTCTATGGAGTTTTGGAAACAACACGAAAATTCACGTTTCACGACATTATACCATTCACCAACACGCGTGCATGTTCACGAACACTTAACGGGTAAAATTTCACCGTTTTTACACATTAACACTCGAAATAACACAAGTTTTGGAAAATAATAAAATGACGCGACATGATTTCTTCACGTTCCCGCCAAAAACTCATAATTTACATTTAACTATTTCTTTAAAATAACATAATATATACAATTTTTTCAATGATGAATATGAAAAATAATTGCTGAATAGCTGGCCGGCCACAGAAAAAAAAACTTTACAGCCGGGGAAAGCGGCAATCCGATCTTCATTTGTTTTTTCGAGTTGAAGAGTTTCGTAAAATTCAGTAATTTTTTCTTTAGCTAATTCATGTTTTTATTTGTACTTTCCTTGTATTCGTAATTAAAAGCACAGTGTTTACCTCGGGTTAAAGATTTAATTAGTCTCTCGAACAATTGGCCAAGCTCCGTCTCGGGACTAAATAAGTTTTCTACTTTCACCGCTAGGGGTGAAAGTAGCTTATACGTTGTTATCCTAGGGTAACAATGTATTATTGTTAGATTAAAATCGGTTCATGGAAACTAGAGACATTACGCTACATTTGCATTTTCCTGTGTCAGTATGATTGTTACATATTTTCTTGATGTTCCAGGTTTGTCCGTGAAGCAACTGGCTTCAACGTGGACATGCGTATCGGCATCCATACGGGCAACGTGCTGTGCGGCGTACTGGGACTACGCAAGTGGCAGTTTGACGTATGGTCGGATGACGTCACGCTGGCCAACCATATGGAGTCGGGAGGTATTGCTGGGTAAGGACGTACTGAGTACTATTATTAATTCTGTGGTAACGATGTAAAGGGGTGGTACTGGAGCAATCGAAACAGAGGCAAAGAGGCGAGGCAAAGAGATGAGTTTATGTTTTTTTTTTGCTTTTGCGCGTAGTTTTATGAGAGAGAATAGATACGAGCTGTGTCGTTGTGTCTTATAATAATATACTTCTATTAATATACTTCTAACTCATTAAAATTTTTGCCTATTCATAGTCTGTGCTAAAATCTTGTAAATTGATAAAGAAAAAAGTACTCATTCATCATTCTCTTTTACATTGATTCACATTTAAAAGCATTTAGAATTTAAATGACATTAAAGAATCACTGCTTCGTTTTTCATAATTTAGCTAAGCTTTCTGTTTAGTCTTGTTGAAATGTTTTATGTTTTATAATAACAACATTTTGCTGAAAGACGTGACCTATTCAGAAGTTTGCAGATTATCCCGGGGGCATCGATGCTTTAATACCGTTGATTTGATTTTGATTGAAGGCGTAAGAGTTTCTTAGGGCAATCTCTACTAGGTTAATCACGTGAATCGTATCGCGAGCAGTCGCGCAGCATCGTTAGCTGAAGCTAACAATTATCGCAATAAGAATCACACGATATGGGCTCTAAGTCCGATACAATAGAATGCGGCATTCTGCATTGCCTGTAGGAAGAGACTACAAAAGAAGAACTTTTAAAATAGGGGCGGTCAGAGTTGGGGCTCAAACGTGCCCTGTGAGAGGACGCCAACGTAGTTGACCCATATTTTCGAAGAAGGAGGGTCGGTACAGCATCGTCTTAAACGATAAGAGCTAAGGCAATGTGGGCTTTGGAGAATTTCTCCGGAGATTTCCGGGCAGGCTATCAGGCACGGGTCTTTTAATGAGTGCAACGCCATATAACCTTGCTGGCTGCACTCCAAAGTAGATGGATATTTTGTGAAGATTTCCCCTGGTCAAAAAAAGTCTACTTACTAATTAATATTTTAAATTTACATATTCTTAATTTACAATGAGGTGGCAGCATTCGGCTGTACTATTCTAACGTAACCATGTACATTATGTAAAAGGAACAAACGGTAAAATCGCTATGATAGGCATCTAGCAGTCTATATATATCTGCAAAATAAGGAAGCTATAAATATAATGCCGTATTTGACTTGGGTATATCCTAAAACTGAGACCAGAACTATCGGAGAACAAGCAGCAGCGTTCTCTAAATAAGCAGTGAGCGATCCCCATGGCGACTACCAAGCATGAGGAATAATGGCAGACCACTTCAAAAGGAGGAGGCCTTTGTTCAGCAGTGGTAGTTTTGGCTGATGATGATGTTGATGGTGAAATGACTTTAAAATACAATAGAAATAAGGCTTCACATGCATAGCTCCCCACTAGGATTCCCTGTGTCAGGGATACCAAAGAGCACACAGAAAGACATTCGAATATCTCGACAGGAAATGAACCGGGGACCTGCTTATAAAGCAGTGGTACTGCCAACTAAGCCCGGAGAGCCGTCAAAGAATTGCAAGTCTCCCCTTTTTTTAAAGCCAATGAAAAACAGGTGGTTTTTTAACAAGAATTGTAACGTTGTAAACCAGGCTTTATGTCCTAACAAAGCCTAATCATAAGGTAGCTTTGGTCTGGGTTGAAGGTATCGCTTCAGGCTAAGATTGGTAACGATGTTAGGTTATATTGGTTTATTTGGAATTAGTGGCCACGTCTACTAACGATGAAATCGTGGGAGGCTTTCACACCGAGACATCAAATTGCATAAGTCTTCAAGCCAATCTTCACGTCGTATCTTAAAATTTGATTATTTACCCAGAATTTTCTATTGTTATCACGAAGATTTAATTTTTATGAATGTTATACATAATATTAATGTTATCTCTGATGATGTTAACCAACTCAGACTATAATATAATATGGGGTGGTTTGGTGAAAGCTACGCAATATTGATAGCGTACTCGAAAGTCGACTTTATTTTTATGTCGACAAAAAAAAAAACAATTACATTTTGTACTGTTACCTAAAATAGAAAAAAAAACGTAGTGTTATATATAACCAGCCCTAACAGACGTACCGATATAGTACGGTGACTTACGAGAGCAAATAAAAATAAATGTATTTCTCCTCGATCGTCACGTCACGTGACGTCACGTCACGTCACGTCACGTCACGTCACGTCACGTCACGTCGACGGTGGTCAAATTTGCGCGTCTGTTAAAGCTATTACTCCATTCGTAGAGATGACCACTTATGGGTACGATTAGTTCTTATTATTATGAAACTCGAGACCTCAATAAAGTTAATAATACGAGCCAGGCAGAATGGTATGAATCTTTGTTTTCAGTCATATTATGTTTCTTTTGGGAAACCGATAATATTTGTACTTTGTCATTGTTATTTTTACACGACTGCCTATAACAAGGGGTTATGTTTTCAGGGTTGATATGTGTTAGTTTCTTTATTCAACCATTATTTCTCCTACGATTTCTCAATTTTGATGTGTGGTAGGTAGCAATTTGAAATGTCTGTATAATCTTGTTTAATATTTTCAGACGGGTACACATCACAAAAGCGACGCTCCTCCAGCTCGGAGGTAGATTCGAGGTGGAAGCTGGAGACGGTGCCTCCAGGGAGGGATACTTAGCTGATCATAAAGTGGAGACCTACCTCATTGTACCACCCAAGGTACCTTTTTTAACATACACTGCTATACTGAAGGCCATAATGTGGCTTTTACTTATCATATCATCCATAATATAATTATGTTCTGTGTGTATTGTGTGTACTGATTACGACAAGAATTAAAAATATAATTCAATGCATAATAATGTAATTAGTAGTTATTCTGTTATCTGTTATTTCTGTTATAATCGCCCTTAGCTTGCTTAATCCCATTTTACTAGTACCTGCGCAAATTTAATTTTTGCTGCTTTGGCATCGCTATGACATAAGGCTCCGTCGCAGAATGTCCCTCAGAAGTGCGGTGAGAACATCCATAAATAGTTTTATTTAAAACAAACTAACATACGAAAAGTGGCGAAACATACTGGCCAAACTTGGACATCGTTGCAGTTTGGAGGTTCTTATAGTATTTTTCATATATATTAGTAATTATTAGGTATTATCTTTGTAAGTACAGCATTAAAGGCTCGGTATTCGTGTCGAATGAGTGCACCTGCTTTTTCTATTCTTTATAACGCATAGATACCAGTCTTCCACCTTCCGCCAACCCTGAACGCGTTGACAGCGCCATGGCAGCCTTTTGTGGGTCTTCTTAGATTGCGTCGTCCGTAAGGCGATTACAGTACCTACATTGTTATCTTCTTGGACCGTCGTGGAACAAAATAATTTAAGACTAAGTTGCGTAATTACCTGTTTTTGTTGTTCGCATTTTAAGGATAAATAAATCACTTGGCCATCTTTAGTGATAGGACTATTTGCGTAGCCGGCCCGGAGAAGTACCGCACCTTTGCCAGATATTCTACCGCCAAGCAGTTGTGTGCAAATATGACTGTGTTCTGGATTCAAGGCCAATGTTTCAAGTAAAATTACTGGCATGGCCCTCCCTGGAGGCACCGTCTCCAGCTTCCACCTCGAATCTACCTCCGAGCTGGAGGAACGTTGCTTTTGTAATGTGTACCCGTCTGAAAATATTAAACAACATTATACAGACATTTCAAATTGCTAACTACCACACTACGTGGCATGGTTATTGAACTATTAAAAATCAAAATTCTGGGTGGCATTGAACTGTTCTGTTCTGTTTGTCAGTTGTTTCTTATTTTTACGCCCTTTGATCTGCCTGACAACCTGACTCTTTACCTGGACTATAATCACGAATTTACGGAAACGGACAAGTAAAGGCGTAGTTTCCTTTGCATTGAATGAAGATCTCTGTACAACGGCGACTCTCTGTACACAGCTTAACCCAGGACAGACAGGTGTCTCCAGACGTAAATTCCCTCATTATTCAAATGATAGATGTCTTCTCTCACAAACAACAATGCTTGCTTTCAGCCCTCGAGTGTCGTAGTATTCTCGGAATGATTTATAGCGCATGTAACATTACTGTTTGCTTTAATGCTGTCTACTCATACTTTGTATATATAGCTGTGTTTATTACAATAGAATCACAGATAGAAATTCTCATTTAAGTTTACCAATATTATATAATAGTTATTAAATAAATTTGAATACAATCAACGTAAAGGAAAAGTAAAAGCAAAGATACTAAAAAGATTATCAAAGATCGAATCTAAAAATCACGCATCTCGATTTTAGAATGTTCTTTTAATTCTAAGAATCAGTCTCCACTCTATAATCTAAGTGAATCCAATAAATCTACTCAAAGAGGGTTTTTAGTACGCGAATAAACCGAATTAGCATTCCAAATTCGTTCTCGATATTGAAACGAAAAATTGAAACCATTCGAGTCAAGACAACATTTGTACGGTATTCATTTGAATTATTCGATTAATAGCCTTTTGATGGGGAAAGTGAGAAAAATGTGAATTCATAAGCATAAGAAAATTAATAACGGCTATGATCTAACGGTCATCAACATATTCCGATACTGAATACTGAGCAGCCCATCACACTAATATTATAAATGCGAAAGTTTGTGTGTAAGTGTGCAAGTATGTAAGTGTGTTTGTTCCCGTTCAACTCTGTAACGGCTGAACGGATTCGGATGGTATGATAATAACAATAAGTTTATTCAGTAAATTAATACACAATACCAAACAGATCTAAGCAACAAGGGACACTTTTTAAGCAAACAAATGCCCGTGTTAAGAGTAATGCCTGTCTTTGTGGTTGGTTATTCCATAGAATAACACATAGCCTACTTTTTATTCAGATTTTTTTTACCGCTTCTGTAGAATAGCGGGTGAAACCGCGAGGCGCAGCTAGTTTAAAATAAAACTAGGCATCAAATATTATCTCAAATATAACTACAAGGTGCAGTTGAAGCGAGAACCATTTCCGATGGTTAGTTTAGGTTGGGGTTCGTAAGGACACGGAGTTCAGGTTCAGAGTACAAGTTTTTAATGTTTGTAAGCATGTAATAATGCGAGAATTAATTTTACGACAAGCGAATGTTTTTACAAACGACAGGACCCGAACAGAAATGTATGATGCACTGGTCAGAAGGCAGCTGGAGAGCGTGGCTTTGCTACGAGCTCCTCATGAAGCTGAATATAGTTAACATGATGACAAAGCAGTGCAGCCGAAAACCGTCAGTTGTCTCACAATGACGTAATCACAAAAAAAAAATGTAGTCTTTAGTTTTTATATTCAGTTTCAATTGATAAAAATAATTGTAAAATTTGATAGAAGGCACGGACCCCAGAGTCCGTGGAGCAATTTTGCATTAAACAAAAAAAAAAAAAAAAAGATATATAGTCTAATTTTTGAGCTCACACAGAACAATTGCATAAGCAATTGCTGTACCGGAAGAGATAATTACTTTCTAAAAGCTGTTCTTTTTCTCGATTTTTTGTTCCATAATAAAAGTCATTCGTAATGATGAGTACATGCAATACACTAGATGCGCCCTGCGGTTTCACCCGCTATTCTATATGTGTTAATCCAGGGCATAAGCTACCTCCTTACCACCTCCTTACCAAATTTCATTTAATTCAGCCGTTACAGAGTTGAACGGGAACAAACACACTTACATACTTACCTACTTATACACTTACAAACTTTCGCATTTATAATATTAGTGTAATACATACCTTTCAATATTGTTTCATCTTTCAGTAGCACCTTGTATAAATTGAGTTAGATATCAAAATAAGAAAAAATAAAACTGGTTCCTTAGAATTTTTGGAGTGAATCTTATCAAACAATGCAATTGTTATATATAGATCCAGGAATCATTTCCCGGGATACTTGTACCGTACGGGCAATATGCGACATATCGATTTGAATCGAGTCGCAAATCGAGTGTCTATTCGATTTCTGCTCGTCTATTCGATTACTATTTGTCATTCGATTGACCGCACGTCGTGGAGAGAGTAAATTGGGTTTTTGTACCGTTGGGTGATAGGATTGGCTATTTTTTTGTGGTTACAAAGTGGAAGGGTCCGATGTTCAGTTTATTCGGACGAGTTGTCGCAAACGGGATCAATAATAATTTATTTTGTGACAACAAAGAACAGACTGATACCAACAAGTACGATAACTCTGACATATAACAAAACGATGAAAAAAATATAAAATCAGCTACACACCAGTGTTTATTTTTTTTCATCTGTCAAATCAAATCATATGAACTCACTAGCAGCGCCCCGCGGTTTCAACTGCTATTTTTCTGGATCCTTAAAAAAAACGGGATACATTGTGTTAATCCAGGGCATAAGCTATCTACCATAACAAATTTCATCCAAATCCGTTCCTGTTACAGAGTTGAACGGGAACAAATACACTTACAAACTTTTGCATTTATAATATTAAGTGTTTTTTAGATATTTAAAGCAGAAATAATATTCTCTGCAAGTAAACATCGATGTTTTTAATGACAACATGTGGAAACTTTTTATGCACACGACAGACTTGTAAGTCCCATTATGTACTGTACCCGAAAAAGACATGGACTGCAACTAGATTTATTTTTTGGTGTGGCCGAACCTTTAGTTTGTAATATGTATTGCACCCATCAGTATAGGAAAAAAGCGTTCCGTCCACTTGAACTAGAAAGATCTGTGTTGTTTTGGTGTGTTTTGTCTTGATTATCCCTTGTCCTATTACACTTGGACCCCCAACCAGGGGGCTCCAGAATGATTACAAAATTTAAATTCCACTTGAACCCTCTAAGTCAAAAAGGAAATATTAAAGAAAATTTAACTTTTTAATAAAATTTAAACAAAAACATTGGACATGACTGAATCTCTTTTTCATTTTTTATCATTACTTGTATTTTTATTTTCACTATTACTTCTTATCTTACTTCTTATACTATACTATATTATTATTATTACTAGAAAAGATTTTAAAACTATTATCAAATAAAAACCGTATAGTTTAAATATTACCAAAATAATAGCTCCATGCCGTTCAGTGTTTTATTTTTACGCACAAAAAAGTTTTACAACCGCATAAGGCTTTGTCTTTAGTGTGCGTTGGCCTTTAGAAAACATTGTTTAACAAGTTTTAAAAGTAAAAATAAAATAAAATGAGAAGCAGTAAAACCGACAGCAAAATATAGCATAGGACACTCGGGATAATGCAAGAATGTTAACCAAACCATTCACATGCAAGCGAAGTTTTTTACTCGAGACGTAATCATTTTAATACATCGAAGCTTTATTTGTCCTGATACAACTGCGGCTATATTCCTCTGAATTATATTATTATTTAGGATATAAAAAAACATATATTCATTATAGTTTCTGCATTAAAATTAATGGGTCCAGGCGTTTTAGCAGTTTTGGTAGTGACACACGTATATGAACCCTAAACTTACTCAATACCCAATTCAATTCAATTCAATTCATTTATTCGGACCCTGGGTTTGCACAACACTTGGTAACGTCAAATACACAGTTTTCATATGAAATTGAAACCCCACTCTTTTTTTGGGCAATCGAGTTGGAAAATTGCATGCGGTCATTATTTCACTAGCGTTTGTTTGTTATGGTAGCTCACGTGGGTCGGTTTGAATCCGGGCGGAACCCGTAAGTAAAGTATCATTAGGAAACCTGCATATTTCCGGAGAAGAAATTCGATGGCGTATGTGAAATCCCAGCGGTGGGATGTTATAAAGACTGACGCAGTTTGTTTGATCGTCATCTTGCCTGATGATACCAAATGTCAAGCTAGTACAAAGACTCTCAAAGTAAAGTTAATCACAGAGTATTCGCTTTAATTGCCCAGCTAACTTAGATAGTCAACAGAATAGATAAACAGTCATCTAACTTTGTCCCTATAACTCCAAGATCCGAAAAGGTCCATAAATTCAAGTTATCACATGGTACAAGTCAATTCATTAACTTGGACTACCACTGCCCAAAACCTTTTCGAATGTTTTGTCTCTTTCATTTACGTGTTCGTGTTAATTGGAGTACAAGAGAAATATAGAGTAAAAGCCCGAGGATTGGGTCTTCAGTAATTCAGTTTGGGAGTTGAAGTCTGTTTTATTGGCGTGGGGTAAGATAGATTTATAGCTTTGGTTTGGTATTGAGTTAGTAGTAATCAAGGCAAGAAGTTTCTCGTATTTTGGAGATACCTCTTTCCATTGAGTTATTTAGTACCTACCCAGCCTAGACTGTGACGCGAGAATACTTTTTTGTTCTTGCCGAAGCCACTGATCATTATCGTCATCAGCCAGAAGATGTAATCTAGAATACAGACCAAAATTTCCTGAGTTTGGTCGCTAGGCAGGCTGGCTTTGGTGCTTGGGGCATAGGGCTCGCAAAGCCACCGATGGAAAAAATATGGTGTAGAGACGAGACAGACGATTTTTGCAGTGCTGTCTCGTTTTAGCGCGGCAAATACATCCACATTAAAAATTCTGTACATTTGTGTCATGCAAAAATAGAACATATTATACTAATTCTATCATATTATCATAGAGAAATTATGCTAAGAGTGCTAATGTCCATAGAAAGATGTGTAACCCGATTATTGTACTGATAATACATGATCGTCACAATTTCTGCTTGACTTGAAAGCTAGCTCATTCGTAATGGAACGAAGAAAAATACGCTACTTTTTATAAATATTTTTGGATTATTTTGTTAATATCAGTGTAATTATTATTAATTTAATATTTTATTTGCAAAACACGCAGGGTTCACATCTTCAAGGAATAGTGTTGAAAACGTAATTTTTGAAACATTTTTTCCGTCGTATATTGCAATATAATTTGAACTAAACCTTACATTAAGAATATACCAATACTATGTTTCTATATGAACCATATTTTTATCGGATGTTATAGCGGTTTGGACATAAGCTGACTAAATACGTAACCGAGATCTAGTTTCAAGCAGGATTTTTTGGGGGTACAATTTTTTTGTATGAGATTGTCATTCTTCTCGTGTAGATTTTCTTTGATTTATAATATTCGTAGGTCGGTTCTATTTATCACAAGTTTTGTAACGAGCGACATTTTTATTTAAATTTTAATATAAGTTTAGACAGTTTTAATAAACAGTGTCTCCGAACATCGGCGTTCGAGCCGGAAACATGTACTCATCATTCGTAACATTTTTTTAATATACGGAACGGATACATAGGTGTGCGAGTCCGGCTCGCGATGAGTCGGTTTTTATTTACATTAAAAAGCAAAAAAACTGCAGGTTCGACCGTGTGATTTAACTAGTATACCATATATCTGTCAACATTGAATGCACGTAATTTAAACGAAGCGTTCAATACTGCCCATAAACCTACCCATTTGCAAGTTTCCAACGCTGCTCTGCTCGGGCGCTCGTAAATTTTCACACGACACAAGCAAAACATTTGCATAATTGTAAGCGCGCACTAACTTTTCATTTCGCATAAACTGGAGAAATTTTGGAATTATGCCGTTGTGCTTTTACGACTTTGTACAAGTTTGTGTCGCTTGTGTCGTGAAACACTACAATAATATTTGTGAAACAGTTTACTGATGAAGACAGTTAAAATTATAATTATTACACACAACGCATTTCATACAAAGTTCTAATTTTTACAGAGTGGGCTTTAGTTGCATTTGATATGGATAGAATACCTAATACGTATAATAATTATGCAAGCGAGACAGTAAACCCTAGATTCTTCATTATCATCCACAGCCTGTCTTATCCCATTGCGGGGTGTGCACCCTCAAATTTAAATAAACATTAATGTTTCTTTAAGTAATTACTATTAGTACTCACGGGATATTTACCACGATTTTTATTCTACCCGATTCTATTTTCTATTCAACGTTTTTGTTTGTCTCCCGTGAACACGGCGCGTGGAACTGTGCCGAAATATCGGGAACGCAACAAAAAAAAAATATATATCCCGTGAGTACTAATAGTAACGTAGTAAACCACCACGAAAGTCAAAAACAGTGTTTATTTGATTAAGTTTAGACTTAGTTTAGACTTTAACTTGACTCAGTGTCTTGGAAGGCTGCGAGTCATTTTGAATTTGAGTTTAACAAATTCAGTTACGAGAAGA
The DNA here is from genome assembly GCA_947579745.1 of Apocheima hispidaria. Taxonomy (NCBI): domain Eukaryota; kingdom Metazoa; phylum Arthropoda; class Insecta; order Lepidoptera; family Geometridae; genus Apocheima; species Apocheima hispidaria. The sequence continues at coordinate 13,985,003 of OX388157.1, forward strand.
TTCTTGATTTAACCTGACCTAAATCATGGCCCATATAAACCTGACCTAAACCTTACATCAGAGTGCAAGGGTTGAATTATAGAGGTGAATGGTAGAACCCTTTTAAGACGAAATGAAGTCTTGTATTTAGACTGAAATACACACTTTCAAGGGATCCTTCAATCTCAAACCTTCAATTTACAGCTTAGCCCTTTGAAGATATTTATGTTTTTAAGCTAAAACCTTCATTAGAGTTGTAGGTGTAAGCTTTATGCTGCTTCTTTATGTTACCACGCCTGAAACGGTATTATATTGATTTTGTTTTAGAAAGCTGAAAAAGATTGCTATCAATACGAGTAAAAGTAGTTATAAAATAACAAACTTTATTAGTGCAGTGATCTAATTTAAATACGTCCATTGATACAGTCCAATACTCTGTATCAATATAATATATTTGCTGGCAGAAAAATAAATAAAAAAATACGACTCTACTCCTTTTTATGTAGCGATATTACTGATTATGAGTTTGCTCAGATCTTTTTCTGCTCTCTCCAAAAAAGATCTCGTTTTCTCTGAAACGACACACATTTGTTAAAATTAATATTTTTAACTATATATACTTTCCTAAGAGTTTATAAAGATTATCAGATTATCATCATCTCTGCACTAATGGTTATTAGATGTCAGCACAATAAACATTCTTTTTATCTTAAATGTGTTTACTGTGTTCCTCATATATTAGCCAATAATGTATTGTGTGGTTACCACGTAGTAGTAGGGCTCTTCTGCAGTGTCCGCCTGGGGAAGTACCACAACTTTGCCAGTTATTCAACCGCCAATCAATAGTTTGCAAACATTAAAGTCCACTGCTGAAGAAAAGCCTCCCATTGGAAATAGGAGTGAGTTGTCATAATCCCACGCTTGGCAGGAGGCTTGGTGATCTCAAACGATCACCGTTTACGAATAGGAAACTACTGCCCGTCCTCTGGTGGTTCTGGTTGCAGTTTTAGGACATAACCAGTTTACTGTGATAAATGTTGCTTATAAATGTAATTCTGTATTTCCAGCGAGCGGGCATGGAGAATGGTCGTCTATCAGTGAGCATGGTTGATCGGAAGGCCAGTATTGTATCCTCGTTGTACCAGGACGTCTCTCCAACAAAGCACAAGGACCACAACATCAGCCCCGCGCCGTCTCAGCACAGCTTTGTGGATGAAGGGTTCATGGGACCCAAGGTAAGCATTGTTTTACATTTTAAGCATTTTGTCGGCCCAAAAATCTGACGAAAATCCTAACTAATATTATAAATTCAAAAGTAAGTCTGTCTTTCTGTCTCTTTGTCTCTCTGTATCTCTGTCTGGGTATTTGTCTCGTTATCGCGGCTAAACAGCTAAGCGGTTCGAGCTGAATTTTTGCATAGATATAAGTTAAGGGTCGGAGACGGACAAAAACTACTTTTTTTTGTAGGTCCACGCAAAGGAAATCGCGCATAGCTAGTTATGAATATAATGTCGCCAAACGCCTAACTTTCTGTCCTGGCAGCGTTATTCGAGAGCTGAATTGTTATACCTACTCCATGTCAGGCGTGTTAAGTTTAATCTTTTTTTTTCATCACTTACACGCTGACATAGTTAAATAACCAAAAAAACATTATCTTTCTTCCTGGTGTCGGTGTTGTTAAAAGGATCCGATGTCAAGCGCCTGATGATTATGTTTCAGCAATTTTACTTTCATTCCACTTCCTTTTGCAGTTCAGGCATAGTTACTACTTTGAACGGGTTTAAAAGGCCAAGCAAAATGTATGTCAACGTAAGCGTACATCTAATGCAATATTATTGATCCCATTTTCAGGTATTCAGATCTGAGTCAGTGAGGACAAATAACGTGAGCAGGTCTGAGTCGATGAGGACAGACGTCCTCAGGTCTGACTCGATTAGGACTAACGAGGTGCTGAGGTCTGAGTCGGTCAGGACAGCTCCTCCGGGAGGTTAGTCAGAATGTAATAGTTATAATATGATAACTGTAATAGTTATACACTGTTTTAGACTTTCGTGGTGGTTTACAACATTACTATTAGTATTCACTGGATATTTACCACGGTTATTATTTTTGTTAAGTTCCCGACATTTTTTTAAATAATAACCGTGGTAAATATCCAGTGAGCACTAATAGTAATAGTTAGTGTAATAGTTATCATTGTGGCAAGCGATTGATTAAGTAGAGGCGGTAAGGGTGCCGTGAACTTAAAAATAAAAAATTGTTTAAAGCAAATTATGTACCAATCTTAATTCAAAGGTTCATAGGTAATGACAAAATATGTATGTATCTATCTTATAGTATTCGTAGTAAATATGGTGAAGTTTAAATTTAGGACAACAAAACTCCCTTCATCTTAGATCCCCACTTTATACCCCATAGAATAGACCTTAGTTGCAGTAGACCCATCTTCATTCCAGACCTGAGCCGTCGAGCTTCAGTTAAGGTGGTAGCGTTTGAAGGTAACCATCCAACGAGTCCTGGCGAAGGTCTTACAAATGGATCAGCTGTCCATGTCAAACCTAAAAGCCGAAGTGGATCCATCATTGGAGCTATTAGTCCTATTATGGGGACAGGTGAGTTTGAGAAGGAGGAAATGCAGGTGTATAATGAAAAGGTGTTATATGGTCAGCTTCTTGAAATATATAAATGTTAAAATATTAGTAGTATATAGTTACCAAGATTTTGTTTGTTTTTGTGTGACCGATATTTCAGCGCAGTTACTGCGCCATGTTCACGGCTAGACTGAAGAATGAGGATGGATGACAAAAAAGTTTGTAAATTAAATAGATAGATATTTCAAGGCCAAATGTTGAACGTAGTTTTATATAAAACCAGTTAGCAAAGTAAAAACAAAAAACAATCCTAGATAACAGTTTTATGATATAGTCGTTGGCTGGATGATACTTCTACATAATGTTTGTATGGTATGGAACCCACGGATAGTCACATTATTATTACATAGGTACATCTTCAGATTTGAAAATTTAATTCCTGAAAACTGTTTGAAACAAATTGAGTTCGTAGTTTACAGCTTCATACTTTCTAACTTGGGATTATTAATAAGCAATTTAAACTAAAATGAACCCTATGCTTGTCTCCAGAAGAATGTTCAGATATATCTGACACCATGCTACTGATGCCACAGACTCTCTTCTTTAGGATGCTAAGTACTATATCCACGGAGTCGTTAAGTTAGTACTCTGTTAGAATGTGTTTGTTCTACCTGCCAGTTGTTTCCTTGTCACTAATGTCTTTTTCCATTCCGTTACTGAGTTTTAGATGTTGTTGTTCTCATATTCGACTCATAAATACTACATCCACGTTGAAATATTTTAATGAACATTTAAAAAGTAAAGAAAACTTATCAGAAAACTAACGCAACCCATTAGAACCTGATAGTTCATCAGCATTCAGCAATGGCGCCAATACCGGGAGTTTTACAATACATTACAAATTTAATTACACTTTTTCTACAATAAATTTGAATAGTAAAACTCAACTTATAATTTGAGTCAAAATAGTTTTGACGAAATCATCTTTGTCTTTGTGGTTTAATTCTCCAATATTTTTCTACATGTTTCTGATCCGTCTTCACGTTCATTTCTGCATTCTGCAGTTTTCATAATTAGATATACCCTTATTTTAGCATTCCAAGATATCTTCTAATCTTGCTTCTATATTACAGCGACTCCAGGCGTACCGTCCAGGTCTCGTCCGTCCAGCAAAATGACGAAGTATGTAGAATGCTGGGGCGCTGACAAACCGTTCGCAAATATTACCGACTCCACTCTTGCGAAAAATATTGGAATCTCCGTAAGTAACCTAAATAAGTCAAGCTAATTCGTAGTTAAGTACAAGATTCATAATTAAAGTATTTTTGAAAGACAAGCTTATAGTTTATTTTGACCCGTGAAATGTTAAAGTTACTAATTTTCGCTGTGATTATTTTTCAGAGTTTAGCAATGATAGAACAGAATCTTCTCCCTCAAAGGACAAATTGCTGTGACTGCAGGTTTGTAATCTTTCAAAAATATTTACTTTTTTCAACAGGTTATTTTTTATTTGTGCATGAATATTTTTATTAAGTCTCATCATCATCATTACCGAGAAGACGTCCACCGCTGACCAAATGTCTACTCTTAAGGAAAGGGTCACGTGGCAGCCGGCTTGGGAATCGCAGAACGGTCACCGTTTACGCTTCTGCCCCTATATCCTCCAGACCTGGTGAATCTGGTCACAGTTTTAGGACACACCCGGGATACAAGTCAGGAAAAAACTACTTTTTACCCGACTGCCCAAGAAGGGGAGGGTAACGTTTTCGGGTTGTATGTATCTAAGTTTGTTTGTGTGTTCCTATATAACCTCCGGTACCCTAATCGGCGTAACCGAATTTTGACGTTGTGTCTTTGGATTTTCTTTTACGTGGCATAGGCTACATTTTGCAATCGGATACTTTGTTATTCTTTTAATAATAGTTTTTGTTATAATTTCCAGTCACAACACTGAAGGGATGAACCGTCTGACCCTGTGGTTCAAGAGCAGCTCCCAGGAGCATCAGTACCGCAACCAGCCCGACAAGCAGTTCAAGTACAACGTGGCTTGCGCCGCGCTGCTCTTCTTGCTGCTCATGTTTATCCAGCTGCTCACTGTTCCCACGTGAGTTTTTTTTCTATATTTACTTGAGGGCCATTCCTCATACCAAGAGCTTCACGAATATATACGTATATATACGTACCCCAAAATCATAGAACATACTCTACGATTTTTCGTAGTTTAAGAGTTATGATATTGGATTTTCCATATTTATTTCATTTCTATATTCTTAAGGATTTTTTAAGCCGCTCAGAGGCTTAAAAAACCGTTTTCGGGTGGATTTTTAGATGGTGTTTCAACACTCAACAAAAACAAAATTCAACAACAACAGCATTCAACAAAAACTCAAAAAAATAATAAAATAGTTTTGTTAGATACGATAAGATAAGATAACTCTTTATTGTTCACACAACATTACAAACATTTAAAAGAAAATAAAGAGGCTTAAAAACGAACAAGTACAAAAGTAACTTATTTGTACTTAGTTTAAGAAATATATGTATATAAATAAATGTAGTATAAAGATGAGTAGGTACAAGTCTGAACAGTAACTCCTAACTAGGTTGCCCTGTATTTAGGATATCAGCCCCTTCCTGTCTACATAAATTGTAAATACATTGTAAATATAATATTAAATTGCATATTGTAAATACTTACGATATTTTCACAACACAAGTTTGGAACTAGGTATAAAAAGTAACAGCGTCAGTCACTAGCTACGCTCATAATACGCGTATTAGCACTAATCATACTCGTAATATAACACGAAACAGTGAGGGAATTAAAAATAATATAATAATTATATGCATACATGAAATAAAATAAAGAACGAAAACAAACTCACTAATAACACGACAGAATCTCAAAAACTACCCTCAGCTGCGTGATTTAACTGTGTAGCGAGACGTCAACAGGCCGAACATAGAAACAAGCTACGACATAACACGGACCTAACGATCGGAGCGCTTCTAGATGTGGCATCTGGATTAGAGATCTGGTTGCATTTTTGATTAGAGATCTGTTTATTTTTTATTAATTCCTTATTCTTACCTGACTGCCCAAGAAGTAGGGATAATGTTTTTGAAATGTATGTAAGTATATCTGTTAATTCCCACATTACTTTCTATAACCATAACCGATTTTGACGGGTGAAGTATCGATGGACTCCTTCTCACATCCGAAGTGACATAAGCTGCACTTTGCAAACGGGTAAGTACGTTTATTTCTTTTAGTATATTACTTCTTACTTTTGATTCTTGAAATAGTTAAAGCGGTAATTAATTATAATTGAAAATGGAATCATTAAATTGTTATTTTCTATTTGTAAAACAGGGCAGAAATCTTTTCATATAGTTTATTTAGATGAAATAGATATGTTAATAAAATATGTATACCTATATACTTATTTACTCAGCTTAGCTGCTTATATCGAAAATTCTTAAGAAAATTAAAACAGAACATACATGGGGTATTATCGTGAAGCTCTTGGTAAGACGAACATATTTTTTTCGGATTGTCTTCTTAATATCTCTTCAACATACATGGATGTGTATGTGTTTATATATGTATCTATATATGTTCCCTATAGGTACTCCAAAACGGCTGGATCGATTTTGATGAAATTTTTAGGCAATCTCAGATTCAGATTAGCCCAGCGGGTGATCCCGTGAAGTTTGGTACGAAGTCGGGGCAAGTCGCTAGTACATCTATAAGAATACATAATATTTTAAATTCCAGCGGTCTAGTCCTGTACGCGTCCTTCGGGCCGACACTTCTCACTCTACTAGTATTCGTGTACCTCTCGTGGTACGACGGTACGCTGCTGGCGGGAGGACTGCATCCTCTATCAGATACACCTGACATGTACGCCGATAACTGCACTAAGCCGGGACAGGTGAGATTCATATGATTTTTTTTAATGCGTCATCATAACAGTCGTTTTAATGTATCTATTTTGAACTAGACTAAGCAGTCTTGATAATCACAATAGTGTTTCTTCTTCAAGTGCAGCTTACAGAAGCAACTATTTCTAGAACAAAATACAAATGTATAAAAAAAAATGTAAGGAAGTAAGCCTAATTAAATTTTAAATAGCTGTTTGAAGTCTGAACCTCTGTCCCCTAGTGTGAGATTCAGGATTTGTGAAACTCCGTTTAGCGTGAATATTTATTATTATCCAAGTAACTGTAACTGGATGACGAGAAGAGAAGTCGCTCGCCTGATAGCAAGCGTCACGTATGAAACATTTCATTGCCATCCAGTATTATGAACTTCAACAGTTTAAAACTCTTCGCGGCAATGCACCGCGTTCGTCACACTGATATATTCGATACAAGCTGTTACGCGCGACTTCGTTCGCATGGACGAACAAAAAAAAAGTTGCCTATATCCATCTCCGATCCTTAAGCTATTTAAGCTATATATAATTTGAAAATTCAGGTCGGTCCGTTCAGCCGTTTAGCCGTTATAACGCGACAAACACCCAGACAGAGAGACAGATGGACAGAGAGACAGATAGACAGAGAGACGGATAGACAGAGAGACAGATACACAGAGAGACAGATAGACAGAGAGACAGAGAGACAGAGAGACAGATAGACAGATAGACAGAAAGACAGACAGACAGAAAGACAGAGACAGATAAACAGAGAGACAGAGAGACAGATAGACAGAAAGACAGAGATAGATAGACAGAGAGACAGAGAGACAGAGTTACATTCGAATTTATAATATTAGTGAGGATAGGATTAAATCTTTTTGTGCCAAGTAATAAAAATAAATGGCCATAAAAAGGCACTGTTCTTACTTCAGCTTTGTTAAAAGCTCAAATAAACATATCTTCATATTCTTTTCAATTTGATAATTCAGATTTAAGATATTTTGCTATTTTGTCCGCATGCATTAATTTCCTATGATGATTCACCTCACATTGATCAAGTAATCTTTTCTTGTAGGTGGTAGCCAACAACCGTTTCATAAGACTGACAATATTCCTGGTGTCGGTACTGCTCATTTGCGCTTGCGCTGTTATTAATTTGGTAAGTGCTTTTAAAAGTACGATACGTTTATAGACTCCTCAAACATTTAGTTCTATAAGAGAGAAGAGAATCTACCATGTTAACCCGACTGCATTTGGTAATGTATATTTTGGGGTGTATGTTAGTATATAAGTATGTATGTTTATGTGTTATTATATATAATTAGTAGTTGCTTCCCGGGACTTCGTTCGCGTGGACATAAAAAAAGTATCCTATGTCCGGCTTTGTGATATACAACAGTAGCTCCTTGTCAAATTTTTTCAAGATCTGTTTAGCCGTGATAACGCCATAAACACATGACAAAATTAGTTCCTATAGTTCGCTAGGTGTCGTTGTATTAATTTTTTGACGTTTTGTATGGACTGACAGTTGTAATGTAGGGAGTACTGAATCGCGCAAGCGAAGTTTTTTTTCGAAGGTATTATTTTTTATACCTCGAAGCTTTATTGGCCCTGATACGACTGCGGCTATATTCCTCTGAATTATAATATTAGTTAGGATTAGGTTAGCCTAAACTTCTCGACCGATTTTGACAGGTGAGGTAATCATTGGGAGTTTCTTCATTAGACGACACCATACGGCACAGATACCGACAACGACTTCAGTGGACGCATATTTCTATGAAATTGTACTGCACGCGGTCATTGTAGTCGACGGCATGTCGTTGTAGTCGACGGTATGTCGTCGCATCAAGAAACTGGTGTCGTGCCGGCGTCTCATGTATGTGTTGTGTACACACGCAAGCTTCCATGAAAGGTGCAAGTGGCGTGATCCACCCGCGTCCCTGCCGCTCATTGTAGCTATTTATCTCCTGCTCGTCGTATCAGTGTCGGTCAAATGAAGAATACCAGTGTCGTGTCGTGCCATTTCTAATGAAAAAACGCCCATTCGATTCCTCTCTAAGTTCGGAATGTCATAGGCCGCATTTTGCAGTCAGGTTTTTTGTTTTATTAATAATAATAAAAGAAATATAATTATCTTATCTTATACTGTTACAGTTCCAAAGTCAAGTGATGGAAGATTTTCCAATTGAAAGAATAAACGTAACAGAGTTAAACTCAACCGTCGTGAATGATTCACAGCCGTTAATGATGGAGCCTATGGACCAGTTCAGATATAATGAAGTGGATTCCGTTCCTGTAAGTATTACTGGAATGGTTTTTGCATTAAATATTTTATAATTTTCCTGTTTAAAATCATCCAAATAAAAAAATAAAAAAATAATTCTGTATAATTGTAAAAAATAATTATGTAGAATTATTATAGCCTTTATATTTCTTGTATTTCGTGGGGATTTACGCCGCGCCTTTGAGGAGGTTGCCTTTGTTCAGCACAGCTGTGTACGTTTTCTGGCTAATGGTGATGATGATATCATGAAAACTTTGAAAAAGTAGTGAAAAAAAAATTATCAACCGCCGCGTGGGTTTATTATTTAGGACTGAATGTGTTAAGGACTAAAAACTAAATATCTTATGGTTATTAATTGGTACTGCAGAATAAATCTTATTAAAAAAAATATCAATAATTGAACTTCTGATTCGAAAATAAGGCTTAAAAGATTTTTTCTGACTGCTAATTTCAATGTAATTATCTTTTCCAGAGCTACCTCTACAGCACAGTGCTGACCCTAGCCTCAATATCCGTGTTTCTACGTGTAGGGTTCGTGCTGAAGTTCGTGCTGATGTGCCTCACCCTCGTATTACACATCACACTCTACGCTTCGTGCGACCTCTTCGCTCTCTATGACAATAGGAAGCTGGATAAAGAGTAAGTATAGCAAGGATAAGATTAGGATGTCATTATTTATAGTGTTGACACCAAAACCGCGGTCAGCGAAACAATGAGAGGAAATAAGAGGGAAATGTATTTCTCTCTCTTTCTCTCTGATTTGTTAGAAGGCGGTCCGCATCGACCAAATACTAAGGTCTGTGAAGGCTACTAAGATAACAGAAGGTGGCTTGTAAATCATTGGCATATTCACAATGTAAAAAAGAAACAGAAAACAGCTACTAGTTAATTTTCGTGACTTCAAGCACCCCAAAAAAGATGTTTCAATTTTCATAATAATTGATAATTCTTAAGAAAAAAAAAAAGAAAAAAACGTGTGTATACAATAAAAAACTTGTTTATCTACCTAAGACTTCTAAGCAACAAAGATTTTACCATTTCTTATCTCACGGAGTCATTTGTTCCAGTTTCACATCAATCCCATACGCCGCAAAAGCTGGTGTGATCATCGTATTCCTAGCAGCGTTGCTCCACATCTTGGATCGGCAGATAGAGTTCACCTCCAGAACTGACTTCCTTTGGAAGGACAAGTTAAAGTTTGAACAGGAAGAAGTGGAAACTATGAGGGGTATTAATAAGGTATGACTTGTCCATTTACCTGGCCGTTTGATAGGTATTTCGGTAGGAATTATAGCTCAGTAACGATGATAAATCAGTGGTTAGCGCGTTCGGATCGCACACCATATGGCGTAGGTTCAAATCCCTTTAAAGAGCTTGAGCTACCTGCGAATGAAAACATCGTGAGGAAACCTAGCATGGTGGTGGTAGGGCAGTACCTACTCTCTAGCACTCGGCTGGATAGCTACAAAGTAAATTTCAAGTTAAAAACCTGTCGCCAAGCATTTCGTTTTGTTCCGGCAGCCTCATTTGAGAGCCAATTCTCATGCCAGGCCATTATCTTTCTCATCTCCAAACACACCGTCACTAAACATCAGGTGAATTGTGGGCAAACGCCAATAAAACATTAATTGGCAGCATGCTGGGTGCGCTGCCAACTTGTATTTGCCTTGAATATTTGGATTATATCTGTATATCTTTAATTGTCTCTGGATAATCCAACTGTTACTTTATGAAGTAGGATAAGTTTTTTTTTTTATCTTATTTGTCTGCGTTTGACCACCAACTCGCCTGTTGTTAAGCGACGATGTGGCCAAAGATGAAGCACGCAGACTTAGAAAATACCTATTCACTCTGACCTTGAAAAGCTCTAGATTATAACTCCCAGGAAACAAGGAAGCCGGCAGTTTATTCCACTCCTTGGCCATTTGCATTAAAAACGTTGTTTCGAACCGTTTTGTACGAGAAATCAACAGTGTAAGGATGGTAGTGGGGCGTCTTTCTACTTGACTTGTAAGTAAGTCTGTAAGTAGTTTAGGTAGTTTTAGTTTGTATGTATTTTGCTTAGTAAATAAAGGCACAGATGGGTGAACGTAACAGAATGCTATTGTTTTTGATGAAATATGTATTGTCGTTTCAGATTCTGCTGGAAAATATTTTACCAGCTCACGTAGCAGAGCATTTTCTAACTTCAGTAGCTTCAGAGGTACGGTCTTTATTGATTTTTTTAATTAATAAATTTCACGTACATACTTCACTGTATTTTCTAATGCAATTGAGTGACGAGACGAGCGAATCACTTGCCAGATTGTAAGCGTTACGCTTGTCCTAATAAAAGTTCACTTCCACCCAGATTTTGAATTTGAGCAGATCAAATAGGTCTCAGTATCTTGAGATGCCTTCTTCATCTCTATCTCTATCTTTATGCCCAGTTATTTCACTGGTAACATTGAATATGTAACTATTTAATAACTAGAAACTGTGTGGTACGTCAGGCGGACTTTGCAAATTCATCCTACCACTGCACCTGTGTTGGAATTTTGTGTATCCGAACTATAGTTTTAATTATACAATACAACGACTTCCTTGTTGTTGTCCATATCTCTAGTCTGCTTATTATAGTTTTTTTTGTAATTTATTTTCCATTCTTCAATTTCAGGAAGATCTGTACCACGAGCGGTACTCCAGTATAGCTGTGATGTTTGCTTCGATCCCCAACTACAAGGAGTTCTACGACGAGACTGACGTCAACAAGCAGGGGCTCGAGTGTCTCAGGCTCCTGAATGAGATCATTTGTGACTTTGATAAGGTACCTATCAATGAAGGGTTGGTTTCTGATTCTAGAGATGGCTACAATTTCTTATCTCACGGTGTCAATTGTAAAGTTCATATTTTTTATGTTCACCAGGTTAGACTTTCGATTACAAATTCATCTCGAGGATGGTCTTAATCAGCCGGACGACGTCCACTGCTGATCCAATGATGCCATAATCCCAATGCTTGGCAGATGGCTTGGGCATCGCAGAACGCTCTCAGTTTACTCAGCATCCTCTAATGCTGCTACGTCCTCCGATGGTTCTGGTCGCAGTTTGTTGTTGTATTTTGTTTGGTATGTGTTAGGTACTTACCTTATTTCAGCATTGGACTTTATACCTGCTGCTGATGATGATGATTACCGAGGATAGTGAACACACCTAATTACTTGTCAACTGAGGCTGCCGGAACTTTTGCTTGCTATGTTTCAGTAATATTCATATCGAATAAACTTTCAGTTACTTCTCAAGCCGAAATTCAGTTGCATAGAGAAGATAAAGACGATAGGCAGCACTTACATGATCGCATCAGGGCTGCGGCCGGGGAAAGAAGAAGAAAAAAAAATCGTGAGTAGATCGTCTTCATGTCTCTTTATTTACTATCAATTAATATCGGAGTGAGCATGAACAAAATTGTTCATATTCTTGTAAGTAAATAATCTTAATGCCGCGTTTGTCTGCAATGCGATAGGGCTTTTGAGCTGCCCATGATAATGTAGAATCCTATTTACTGTACCATTTTCGTCTTTTTCGATTAATTTCTGAAGTGAGCTTGGACATATTTTTTGTAATTAAATAAATAAATATAACATAATTAAATAATAAATAAATATTGGTGGTCATTTTTCACACAAAGCGCTATCTAGCTCCAAACTGAGCAAGCTTGTACTATGGGATCCAGATAACTGATAGAATACATTAATACTTTTTTATTTGTAAATACATATAAATAATACATAGATGCACCCAGACAAAGAACAAGCATCCATGTTCATCATACAAAAGTTTGTTCTGGGTGGGAATCGAACCCACAACCTACAGCTCAGAAGGTAGAAATCCTCCCACTGAGCCACGAGGCTAGTCAAAATGTTTTACAGTAGGGATTATCATAGCTGCCCGTGAATCTTTTAAAAAGAAAACTAAGTTATTTTCTTTTTAGGATGCGTCAAGTAAGGAAGAGCATACAGTAGCCATCCTGGTGGAGTTCGCGATAGCCTTGATGACGATACTCGACCAAATCAACAGGGAGTCATTCCAGAGATTTAAGTTAAGAATAGGTAAGTCACTCCTTTCACATCATAATCTGGATATTCAAAAATGCGTATTGATTAGCTAAAACATATTTGAAAAATTACGACATCACCTGAAGCCGCTTCAAGGTCTTGCCATTCTTATGCAGAACTTCACGCTATTCTTTTGCAGCTTCGACTTTTTTGAAGTGGCGTTGTCGGACAATATAATTATGTACGTCTGTGGTCCCTTATTTTTTTTTCTCTCTTATATTTTGGCTCCACACATTGTGAATTTCGCAAGTGTCAACATTTCAAGTGAATTAAAATATTTCAAAGTTAAAACAAGTTCGGGTCAAGCAAATTAAGTCACAGTCAAGTTCAAGTCATGACGGTTTTACTTTTAGTTCTGATCTATATGAATGATATTTTTGTACAATGCATGAATATTTGTAGATTCGGTCCCTAAAATTTGTGAATGGACTTTTTAATTGGTTTTTATTTATCTTGCCGTATATGAGTAGTATGCCTGTTTTTTTACTCGACTGCCAAAGAAGGATCTACCTATGTTTGTATGTTCTTATAGTACCTCCTGTAGCCTGAACGGCTTGAAAAATTTTGATGAGTGAGGTATCGTTAGATTCCTCTTTACGTCAGGACAGACATAGGCTACATTTTGCAGTCGGGTATTTTGTTTTTCTTTTAATCATATCACTTGTGGCTACCTAGGCTCATAAAAATAGAGTTTACCACCGTCTTGTCCATACAAAAAGCGTAGTCTGATATCCACCCCTAAATGTTATCTGATTTCGATGATATTTTTATATGTTATCTACACGGTGGAAAACTATGCTTGAATGTTCGTATTTTTTTAAATTTCGTACTATCTTCGTTGGTCACTTAAGTGACAATTTAAGTGACAAATTTAAGCGACAAAAAAAACGAAGAAGTAAAGTGGTTGTTAGAATACCATAAACATTTTTTTTTAAAACAAAACGTAGCGAGATAGACTTTAGTTTATGCAAGCCATTGACACCAAAAACAAGAGATTTTGTTAAGATTTAGTAGGTGATAACAGACTACCCCCGAAACGCAAATTTCATCAAAAAATAGGAAAGTCAGTAATTCCCTCTTTCGCACGCACGAGAAACAGAGCGACAGCCATACATTTTCAAATATCAAATGCGCCAAAGCGCTAAAACATCGCGGAAGGACTATCCTCTTAACCCCTGCGATGGCTTATCTCTTTACTCCAGGGTTAAGCCACGGGCCGGTGATAGCGGGCGTGGTGGGCGCCCAGAAGCCGCAGTACGACATCTGGGGGAACACTGTGAACGTCGCCTCCAGGATGGACTCCACCGGCGTCATGGGACGGATTCAGGTCACCGAGGACACTGCCAAGTGAGTTTTATCCAACATCTTAAATGATTAGCGTCAATCATCGTAAGATTTTGTTTCTTTAATTTTTAACGCTCCAAACTCACCATAACATAATAAATATTAACCCCATTTTTGTAATAAACCCGATCCCAACTCGATTGTAAACATTCGGCGCTGGTATTCTGTTGGGACCGGCAAGTGACGACACGTACGACGTACGTACGTTAGCTATGCATTATTTTCCAGGCGTCACAAACGTAAATTTTCAAATTTTTTTTTTGGGATCTTATCTTTCTTGATGGAACGGCACGCCTCCAACAAGAAAAATCAAACTAACTTTTAATTTTTTATTACTATATTTATTATTATTCTATTTATTTATGTTGTTTCTTAAATTTAGGTTTTTTATAATATTAATATAAAAACATAAATGCTATAAAAAACCTAAACCAAGAGCCCAAGCTACCGGCGGTTAGGGCTGCAGAGTGAGGAACCTCCTGACAATGCACGCCGTGATAATAGAGCGGTCCCAATAGAGCAAGTCACGACCGTTCTCGAGCACTGGCCCTGGTGCGTACTTATAGTACGGCACCTCAGATTTCAGTACTTTGGTCAGGCGACAAAAGAAGCGTTCCTTCACTGACTTTTTAATGTCCACTACCGCTATACCCAACGACTCTGACATACCGAGGTACTTGTAGGTCTCGTAAGCTGTAAATTCGGAGAATCCTCCAAATTCTTTGATTCTCCGATATCTCCAATTCGTTTCTAATCTAATTCAATTCCTAATTTACAAGTCACTGCTTATTATTATTATTATTATTATGTTTTATTTCTTTTTTCAGAGTCCTAATGAACGCTGGTTACACCTGCGAATGTCGAGGTCCGACTTACGTGAAAGGCAAGGGGACCCTAGTCACGTACTATGTGAAGACGCCTAACATAGGCGGTGGACTATGAATGAAGGACCCTATATCATAGAGATAGTTGAGTATAGATATATTTTGCGAATGAATTTTATTATAAGTAGGCTACAGAATCAGGTATAGGTTTCAAGTATTTAACTTAGCATAATAATTATATAAGAACTAGTATTTCGACTTGTATTTGAATCTTACAATCAAACATTAATAGAATTAGACTGTTTGAAAATAAATGTGTTTGATTTCATTGTAATTATTAGTCAGAAGTAAATAAATATTCATTATATAATATCAAAATATGTATTATTATATTTCAACTGAGTTTTTTGCCTAAATGTAATAAATAATCGTAGGCCTATATTAGGACTTTGTAAATAAGAAATCAGAAGCGAAGCGTTCGGGAAATTGCGTGACATCTTCTCGTCCAAAATCCCGCAGTGCCTGAAGACAAGGGTCTCCAACCAATGTATGTTGCCAGTGATGACATATGGAACTGAAACGTGGTCCTTGACTACTGGCTTCTTGGAGAAACTCAGAGATACAGCGGGCAATGGAGAGAGCTATGCTCGGAGTTTCTTTGCGTGATAAAATCCGATACGAGGATATTCGCCGAAGAACCAAAGTCACCGATATAGCTTTCAGAGTATGCAAGCTGAAGTGGCAATGGGCAGGCCACATCACTCGAGGAACCGATAACCGGTGGGGCAGAGAGGTTCTTGAGTGGCGATCATACACCGGAAGACGAAGCGTAGGTAGGCCTCCCACTAGGTGAACCGAACACTTTGTGAAAGTCGCGTGCAACCAGTGGATATCGGTCGGTGTGCCGCTCTAAGTGGGAGGTCTATGTTCAGCAGTGGACGTCTTCTGGCTGATGATGATGATGAAATAAGAAATAGATATATCTTGAATATTAAACGTGCTGTCAAATTTGCTAAAATAATAAAGTATTGTAAATAGTAAATATCCAAATAGTTTAATATGAATATGTTATACCATGAGTGTGATAAAAAAATAAATGTACAACTTAGGGATATAGATTTAAATATTTTGCATTTAATATAATATTATTGTTATCAAATTAATCACTGGTTTCGTTTTTTTTTGTCTAGAAACCTTAGTTTTTTTTTTTGGTGCGTTACAAAAAATGAATGTCCTCGCTTCTCTACAAAATATTTGTGATAAATTAGACCTAGAAAAAAATAAGTAACTTAAAGTTAATAACAGGAAAAAAAGTTCGTTACAAACCATGTACACCATGTACAAACCATGTAATGCATAAATGCTTAAGACTGCATTTACCTAGTATATGTTCTCTCGCTCGAACAATCAAATTTTTTTAATTATTTAATATTACTGAGGTTGATATTGACGGACCTTTTTGCAACATTCTCTGTATTAAATTATTTAAAATGCTAAATAATTTTTCATATTTACATGCGTAATATTTGTAATTTACACTAATTCTCGTGACTTATGCAAGTTTTCATTTATTTAAGCGAATTACAAGATATTACTCTACTCCTCAAACAATAGTATGTAATATACTTAAATCGAATAAATAATTAAACTTGTTAATTGATGGAAAAAAAAATGATGTAAAATATTTTTGAATGTCACCCTCAATGTAATTTATAATTATATTGTATGTTTCAATTTCATACACCTACCTAAATAAATTATCAACAACAAAAAAAAAACTATTTTAACAAAACCCTAAAAACGCCCCTTGGTAATGTAATGTCATTTTATATAAATATGAATGTTGAGTGTGCGAGCGAGAGAGCGTGTATTGTAAGCGCATCCTTAAATAAGGTAATCTATTCTTATTAAACTTTTTTGTAAATGTTACGTTTGAGTTAAAAAAATGTTTTATACAGCGGATATTATCTTTTTAATTGCATATCAAGTTAAATATTTTTTAATAACCTATTAAATCACAATTTTTATAAAGGAGTGGAATTTAGTGAATAGGTGTAAGATATTTCGAAATAATTTTCATAGAAAATGATTGTACCTAAACTAGCAAATAAAATGTATCTTCCTCAGGGAAGTTTTTTAAATACTCATACTTGAATAATTTAAAGATACTAATGAAATACATTTAAGAGGTACAATAATGTTATAAATATTATTCATATGTTTTCATATTAGCCTTTAAAATATTCTGAAGTAGATGAAGCCTAACGTATTTCAAAATAAATTGTGTTTTTAAATATTTTTATGGAATAATATTATTATACCTTCCTTATTACCTTGAATTTTAAAGTAAATAAAACACTATTTGAAGAAAAAACCGGTATCAATTAATTACAATTTACCCAACCTAAGAAACAGTATTTTCAGTGAACAGACTGTTTTGTTTGAAAATAAATACCCGTAATGATTTGTGTACAACAAGACTGAATGACAATTTTTAAAATTATTTAGATACATCATTATATTATAAGCTGGACACATCCCCAATTATAAGAGACCACGGTCACCCCTCAGAGGTTCCACTAGCTTAAACTAAGAATATTTTGACGCTGCATAGCTATTTATCCCAATTAGGTAAGTTGAATTCAATAGGCGAGTTAAATTAAAACAGAGTTTACATGAATTTAAGCCTACCAAATTAGTGGAGTAGTTAACTCACCAACATCAACTCATGCACTGGACGAAAAGACTATTTTGAATACAAGCCAGTAGACAACTCACTCATGGTTGAGGATCTTGATTGGTGAGATGCCTTGTGTGTGTGTTGGCAAGAAGAGTAGGTCTATATTCAATAGTGGATCCACAAAGGCATACGATGATGATAACGCTTCTCTTCAAAATATCGTTGGTCCTGCCATTAAATGAATAAAAAAATATAAAATTAAAAATCAACATTTAAACATATTGAAGGATCGAGACCTGATGATGATGAAGGATCGACACAACTTATCAATTTTACGTGGCCATTTTAGGTGCTCTTCATACACCACGGTCGGTAATAATTGGTAATCACAGGTTGGGGCCACCTACACGTTTTGATTTATATAGCTGGCAACACCCCTTTCATGTAAAGTAGATACGTATACGACGTATACGTACGGTATTTTAAGTATTGTTTTCTGTTGTCTACAGTACATTGGTTAAAAGCGTGTGCGTCGTTCACAAAATTAGACGAAAGATCATGAGCAAACTACATACAAGCATATTGTAAGGGTTAGGGCCCCAGGGCACACCCCCTCTGGGGTGCCAGGGCAAGTCTGATTTCCACCACCCGGGTAACGGCCTAAGCCGAGGTTCGTACCGCAGCGGTACCCTTGCGCTAGTCACCCTCGCGTCTAATAATAGTTTTAGGGCTCAACGCCATATGCGTTCGCCAAAGTTCGTGAAGGTTGTAGTAGCCAATACTAGCCAACCACGTAGTCAAATAAAAAATAAAAAAACTGCCCCCTCCAGGTTTGACTTGACATTGGTGGGCTTTAGGCTGACCTCACGTCCAGGTCGTAACAAAATATAGTAATAATCGGGCATGCTTTATATTTTAATGGGTATTGGAGAAAACCACATCAAAAACTCCGCAGAAGCTTTTGAGAGTAAACAAAGAATCAGAAGATTATATCCATTAATTTTAACGTGAATAAAAAGAAAACTAACTTTCTAAGAGAATATTATTATCCCCAACGTCATATTGTCTCCGTGATAGCTTCATTATTATTTGGCGAGTCGACTAGCAGATAAGAAATCGTATAAGAAGTGTAACAATCCACATAAGTTAGTCGTATAAACCGTAACGAAAATAGATCACGATATTTCACTTGTCAGTATGTAGATTAATTATAACAATTAGAAGAGGACTGTTTAACGCGGAAACATTCGTATTGAATATAATCACAGATCTGTGGTTATTAATTTGAATTGTAATTATCGGTTTGTGGTTTATGGGAGAGATATATTGAAAGCTTTCATAAGGACAACGTTGGGGAGTTAAGTTTTTTTGAGAAATTTTATTTTAAATCTAGGTTTCATTTGCGGATTACTTGTATTGACTTGACTGACTAGCCTTGTGGCTCAGTGGGTGGATTTCCGCCTTTTGAGCAAAAGGTTGTGGGTTCCATTCCCATCCAAGACAAACATTTTGTGTGTGGAACATATATGTTTGTTCTTTGTCTGGGTGTTTCTATGTATGCTATGTATGTATATACAAAAATAAAGTATTTATGTATTCTATCAGTTGTCTGGTTCCTATAGTACAAGCTTGCTCAGTTTGGGGCTAGATGGCGATGTGTGTGAAAAACGTCCACCAATATTGAAAATTGTATTGTAAATTAGTATTGAAAATGTAATTTAAATCAAAACAATCCAAATAATACTTAAGTCCATTAGTCGCGTGCACAGTTATCTCATTCGCGCATTTTTTACATAAAATTGAAGATATAAAATCCGGACCTATTTCATCTACATCCATCTCCAAGTAGATAGATAGATAGATAGACTAATGACATACACAAGACAAAAATCTACTTAAAACTAATGTAACATGTAAAGTCCCAAGTAAGCTACTTGACGGTTAAAGTAGCAAGTATAAGTGTGTTATTTGCAAAATGTCGCTAACGCTAACTGTTACATATCCTGAATAAAAACTAAAGTTCGGTTTTTTGCTCGCGTTAGCACTAATCGGAAAGATTTTATTTGATATCTACACTTTGAGATGATGAAAAAGGCCCCAAATGTGAATTCCCTAAGAATACAATGATGATGATGATGATGAATGACAAAACAAAAACAATTCGTTTTTTATATCTTTTAATTTAATGTAAGAGATTGAAAAAAAACTTAAAAAAACGCCTTTTTTTGGATTCCTCCTGTTAAATAATATGATAAAAAGAATTCCTAGATCTATTCGAACCAGTGTTGCCATTGCTACCGCAATTGTGCAAATAGTACTAAAATCTGCGACCTACGGCAGCATCTTCATTGCCTTTCCCATTATGACTCGGGTTTGTACGGAAGCCTCTAGGCGTAAGTTCTATACGCATTTGG
Source organism: Apocheima hispidaria (assembly GCA_947579745.1). Classification (NCBI taxonomy): domain Eukaryota; kingdom Metazoa; phylum Arthropoda; class Insecta; order Lepidoptera; family Geometridae; genus Apocheima; species Apocheima hispidaria. The sequence goes on from OX388157.1 coordinate 14,005,135, forward strand.
CTAATTATTTTCTCTTTCTAGGCTAAGGCAATCGACAGGTAAATATTAGAATAATTTTCCTTACACACACGGCAATTTCGGTCACAAAGCTCGGTATTTCGAGATTTGGTCCTAGCAACTAGTATGAAACGTATTTTGTTATACGATAAAACCTAGCTATGTACCACTCCTTGATAACATGTGATTGCGTGATTAAAGTCGATGGCACAATAAATCCTGGTTCTGGAATAGGCTTTTTCTATTGGTATGTCTCTATTGCAGAGGCCCGGCGACGCTCAACACCATCGCTAGTTGTTTAACTGCAAATCGGTAGAGTGCAAAGTTTACGGTCTTTCTGATTGAAGCGCAATGTTTCCAGCGAAATTGCTGGGCATAAATAGATTTAACATCTTATATCTCAGGATGACGAGCGCAGTGCATTGTCGCAAATCATTTTGAGCTGTTGAAGTTGAATTCTGGTGCACAGATCACACTAGATACCACAGTGACGAGACGAGCAAGTCGCTCACCTGATGTTAAGCGTCACGCTTGCCCATAACAGTTCAGTGCCACCCAGAATTTTGAACTTCAACAGTTCAAAACAATGCGTGGCAATGCACTGCGCTCGTCACCCTGAGATGTTAGATGTTAAATCTCTGTATGCCCAGTAATTACGCTGGTAACATTGCCCTTCAATCCGGAACACAGTAGTGCTTGCACACTACTGCTTGGCGGTTGAATAACTGGCAAAGGTGTGGTACTTCCCCAGGCGGACTCTGCAAGAGAGCCCTACCACTACAAAAAAATCGATTCGATTCAAAAAGATTCGTTGTTCCTACAGAAAGTCACCAAAGTTTGAGGAAGGCGCGGGTCGCAGGGAGTGCGACCAAGCGTTCTCATTGGCTATAAGGCTATGCTTACTCGCGCCTAACAATGAACCAATCAGAGTAATTTCTTATAAGTGTATTTAGACTGATGCGTGGTGCGCTCTGAGCGTCCTGAATGCAGAATCTAGGGTGTGATCTGTGTTCTGGTGGCACTGAAATGGTATGGGCAAGCATGAAGTTTACAATTTGAGGTGAGCGACATGCCCGTTTAAAAAAAAAAATGCAAGCGAGACTGCTTGAAAACACCATTAGCAGCAAACTTTGGGTTTGATATAGGGTGTTTTTTTTTTAATGTAATTTTTTTTTTAAACTGTTTGATAAAAAGTGCTTTATGCTATCTAAGATGTCCTGAAACAAGACTAAACAAGTATTATTATTTAAAGAAGAATAAAATATCCTAATGCAATAAGTAGTCTATGACACTTCGGCATAAAGAGGAATCTATCGACACTTCACTCGTTAAAATCGGTCAAGCCGATTAAACTATAGGAGTATAAGAACACACAAACATGACACCACATACTTATATGCTGACATACTTATATAGATTCTTATATACACTTCAAGAAGATTACCCTCCTTCTTGGATAGTCGGGTAAAACAATCCAAGTCCAATAAAGTAATACAATTATACGCGCGACCATTCCCACGGCATATTCAAGATCACAACAGATTACAAACATATATCTCATCTCTCACAGATAATAACCAGAGAATACCCGTTGGTTTTGCAGACCATTACAGAATGGCCACTGGTCCCACAGACCGTACCGGAAGTCACGTGGTCACAATACAATGCCAGGATAAAATATTACGCGCCACTTATTCGGTTAAGATGAATCGTCTCATATATTATTTTAGCGTAATAATGGGCATAGAGTATGGCATTCTTAGTACGCCACCTGCAGAAGGAACAGGTTTTAGTGAAATAGGAAAAACTACGCCCTACACAGGACACATCTCTCGAAGAACCGATAACCGATGTGTAAGAAATGATTTTGAGTGGCAACCACGATGTGAAAGACGCAGCGTAAGTAGGCCTTCCACTACGTGGACTGACGACATCAAATGGGCGTTTAGTGTGGCGGACTAAGGGGGGGGGGGGGGGGGCTTTGTGCAGCAGTGGACGTCTTAAGGCTGTTGATGATGTTGATGGCGTCCTAAAAGCAAGGATTTGTAGCTGTGTTCTAACGCCAGTAGGTAGACAGTAGCAAAAATAACAGTTTGTCCGGACATTGGTGTCCGAGCTGAAAACATATATAAGTACCCATCATTCTGAAATACTTAGACTATAGGACCACACAAGAAATCGCGGGAAAAATACAACTGTTTCTATAGAAGGAAAAAAAAACAACGAAATTTGTGGAATAGCCATTTTTTTTGGGATATTCTTGGTTTGTTCCATAGTAAAAGTTATTCAGAACGCTGAGTTACATGCTCTCGGCTCGAACACCGATGCAAGGACATACTTTGTAGTGGTAGGGCTGTCTTGCAGAGTCCGCCTGGGGCCATGCCAGTTATTCAACCGCCAAGCAGTAGTGTGTAAGCATTACTGTGTTTCGGATTGAAGGGCAATGTTTCCAGCGAACTTACTGGGCATACAGAGATTTTACATCTAACATCTCAGGGTGGCGAGCGCAGTGCATTGCCGCGCATAGTTTTGAATTGTTGAAGTTTAAAATTCTGAGTGGCGCTGAACTGTTATGGGCAAGCGTGACGCTTAACATCGGGTGAGCGACTTGCTCGGCTCGTCACCAAGTAACATAAAAAAAATAAAAATACATACTATCAAACACCGTATAAACTATCGTAAAAATTTAAGCTTATGTATTTTAAGAATAATATTCAGATTGTAGTAATTCTGTTCATTTTGTCGAGTGTCAAAGACATTTTTCTATGGAACAGCTTTTTTTTCGCTATTTCATGTTTGCAGATTAGTTTCGGAAAAGTTGTTCTTAATATGTATGTACACATTATTAAGAACAACTTGAACTTGAATATTGTCACACCTTTCAGTAGCACACTGTATAGGTACATCATCTTAGGTCTTTTGACAATTTTACAGATTAGCGTCAGTCAGGAGCTTCTGGAGTACCTACTTGTGTTCGAGACTGAATATGCCAATACGTTATCTGCAGCTGCATACGCTGGAAATCGTAGAAGGCTCTGAGTTTTTTTTGTTCTGCACGTATATGTATCGTGAGGAATATATTTTCAGCAAATAAAGACTTTCATCCTCAATACAAACTGTGTTCTTTTTTATTATGCCTCTCTGCGACAACGAACTTTTAGGCACTTAAAATTTACCTTTCCATCTATTTAACTATTCAAACACTGTCCACTTGTGAGTCCCTGGCTAGAAGCAAGATAGCATCTCGCGCGCGCCAGTAATCCGTGATTAATGCTGGCTACAGTAGCCAGCCAACACTGGTAGCTCCATTAGGTAGCTTTATAGCTAGCACTATAGGCTGCCTGCAAACGGTGGCTAATTGGATTGTAAAGTAAGAAATTATGGGTTTATAATCTGAACAAAGAGGTCTTAAAATGCTTTGTTCGGTTTTCAAGATAGAAGATTAGGAATTATGATTGCGCTGGAAGACATTTTTGAATAAAATTAACCTTTGAACGTAACGGTCATACTAATAACTCTATCTCTCTGTCTCTAGCTGTCTCTGTCTGTATGTATCAGCCATTTTAAATAGTTTTGCAGCAAAAAAAATATTTTTTGTTTCATGGTGTTTGACTATTTAGATTCTAATAAGAAATCTTTTATATTAGAACTACGAAAAATTATTAGAGAATAGGTATCTGTTCACGAAAATATTAAAAGTCATTTTTGTAGTTTCGATAGATTAGTTCGAGTGCCGAGCAAGGGAAGGATTCTATTATGGAATCATGAACAATTTCAATTCCTGGGTCTACCTCCTCGCGGTGTCGCGGAGGACTCGAAGCAGACCTGTTTTCCGAGGCTGCACGCCAGGGGCAACCAACTTCACTACCCTTGAGGATGAGCTACCCCCGGAGAATGGGAGTCAAGAGTTCAAGGCACAAGAAACAAAAATACTCTTGCTCTTGTAACTTTTCACCACAAAGCCAGAAAGTACGAGTGACGTAGTACCATGCAGTAAAGCCAGTGTAAATAAAGGTCTGCTTACTGGTTTTACGCAACAATATAATTAGAGAGAGGTGAAAATATTATTAGTATAGTATTATTTTTTACCAGATATAATATTATTTATATAAAAATATAATTTATTATATTCAGATTGTGCAAACTGAAGTGGCAATGGGCGGGCCATATCACTCGAGGAACCGATAAACGGTGGGGAAGAAAGGTTCTTGAGTGGCGACCACGAACCGGAAGACGCAGCGTAGGTAGGCCTCCTACTAGGTGAACCGACGACATTGTGAAAGTCGCGGGCAACCAGTGGATGCAAGCGGCCCGTTGTTGGTCGGTGTGACGTTTTAAGAGGGAGGCCTATATTCAGCAGAGCAGCAATAGATGTCTACCGACTGATGATGATGATGATGATAATTTATTATTATATTATCGACAATATATATAAATATATATTTTGTCGATAATGTAATTGCTCGTAATTCTGTTTCCCACATTCCGTTCGAACTAAGTACTTACTGTTGGTTGAACCTACTCTGAGATCTCAAAATTATAATAATTATTTACAGACGAGTAAGCCTCAGCAGATCCGGAAAAAACAATTACCATGTGAAAGCAGACAAGTGCAATCTCCGCCCAAAAATGGTATTCCCAGAAAGCACCGAATTGAATTTATGATCGAACCAAAACTTTGTAATTGGTTTTTCGGAAATCAGTAACAAAATTGCAGCTCGCGTCAGTAATCTGACATCACCGAGACGCGAGTAATGCTGAGTTTACGGCTCTGACCAAACATAGGTTAATTGTTGAAGGTTAGGCAGAGGCACAAAAATCTCCCTATTATAGGAAGATATTATGAATGATGATAGCAAATTACCCGAACCCCGTAGGTATGTCCTAAAATTCCGACCAGAACCACCGTAGGACGGGCAGTAGCGACCTCTTAGTGTACTGTGAGCGTTCTGCGAACCCCAAATCGCCTGCCAAGCTTGGGATTTAGGTCACTTAGGGGGTCTTGGTCAGCAGTTGACTATGACAACGAATAATAATAATAAAAAAGTCATCTCGCATGATCATGTCCACGATTTTTTATTCAATGAAAGTTGTTCAAGATATTATGTTAACCGACAACTGCATATGCATCAGCCTTTAAATATCCTACTGCTGAGGTATCGGCCTACCCTTGAAGGGTAATTGGGCCGTATCCACCTGTTGGGAACACCAAGAAAGCCTGCAGTCTATGCAATACTGGCCGGTAGACGGATGACGGTTTGAAAAACGAAGCTCTGGTCATTGGAATCGGTGACGCATGGCTTTTGTGTTCATGTTGTTTAATTATTGAGCAACTGATTTGAATCCTTAACACTCCTTCCATTCCTTTCGTTCTTTCCATTCCTTTTAAATTAACACGTGATTATATAGTTAAAGCTTGTTTAAATAACCACCTACAGAAATAGCAAAAGAACCAAAAGCATAAAGATTAAGATTTAGCTAAAAAATCTCTAACTTGGTAATTTTTTTACATTTTAAGAACAATTATATAAATAAGCAAGTAGTTGGTTGAGTTTATTCGAGTCTTACATTTTATTTCTTTTGACCTCTTTATCCTTCGACATTATTCTGTCTCAAAAATGGCAAATAGTTTTTGTTTACTCAAGGCAAGGTTCATGTAATTTTTCTACGTTACAGCTTCGCCTCCCCTCAACTCCCGACCAAACTTAGGTTAATTGATAAATTAAATTTAAAATAGGGGTAATAGAGAGTTGTGGTCATAAATAGCCGACGAAAAACTCGGCGTGTGGCGCGGCCGTGAGCTTATCGTGATACTTATTAACGTGTCCATAAAGTATTATGTCACGGCACTTTGCGACCGTCCACAGTAGTATCACGTACGGATTGGAGCTGTGGGGCCAAGCTGCAGAGTATAATAGAGCTTTCGTCCTGCAGAAACGAGCCCTGCGCGCCATATTCGGAGTCTCTGATGATGTTTCGTGTGTAGACTTTTTCAAAGAACTCCGAATACTTCCATTGCCATGCGAGGTCATCTACCAACTGGCTTTGTTCACACATTCACACTTGCACCTGTTTAAAAAAAGGGGCGTAAACGGGACGCGGAACTTGCGTAGTGACAAGAAACGGAACCAGCTTGAGACGCCGTTCCATAAGCTCGTGAGGTCGGAGAAGTCTGTCTACATCGCGGGACCAGCAATCTACAACCGACTGCCTGGTCATGTGCGTGACGCACCTTCCCTCGCCGCTTTTAAGATAAGACTGAGACACTGGCTTCATGAACAATTATTTTACAATAATAATGAATTTATGAAGTTCCCAGAATTAATTTAAAATGTATTTTTTATGACAAATTAATTTTAGACAATTTTTTAAGAGATTATACAATGATTATTTTTATTTTAACAATTTTGATTGACATGTAACTATGGAGTTATAAATAAATTATTGTATTGTATTGTATTGTATTGCACTGCGATATTTACTGTCCGTCAGAAAGGAATTTAAAGAAGTTCTGGTTTGCTACTGAGCCTTTCTTGTCGATTTTGGAGCTTTGCAGCGACGCCTACAGTAAAACACGAGGGGTTTTTTGGCAAATAGCTGGTCACAGCTTTGTATTTTCCAAAACTTCTTGTTCTTTCGACTGTTAACGTGTGATAACTATAATATAGTACCTCTACCGTTTCCCAAGACACGGAGCGGGAGACTTGATTTGAGTTCTTGGGTCTATGACTCAATCGTGATGTGACTTTTCTATGTAGGTTATATAGATAGATAGATTAACTCCTTATTATTCACACACAATTTTACATACATTTAAAAAAAGCCTTAAAAACTAGTGTAACAAATGGCGGCCTTATCGCTGAAGGCGGTCTCTTCCAGACAGACTTAGGATAGAGAGGATTCATAGAAGATGTAGAAGACGGGGCGAGACGAGAATAGCTGTTTTTTTTTGCTTTCTACGTGGGGTACGAGAATTAATGTTTTTTTTTTGACAATACCATGCGAAAGCCATCAATTTTTTTCCCTACACTTATGTAAGCCCATCATTTTTCAAAAACCACATCCCCAGTCGACCGCAGGAAATTGATTCGAATGGATAATTATTCAAAACATTAACTGCACTTAATGCTGGTCTCATTGGACTCGATCGTTTCATGGAAGTGTTTAAACCAGATCAGTCTGTTAAATTTTATTGCTTGGACCAATTTTTTACCTCTTACATGGTCCTCCGGATGATTGGTGGTCCGCAGCGGCCAATCTCAACTCCTTAACGGGAGTAAGTACGATTAATGATTGCGAGTTTGTTATTAATAAAGTATTTTTATGGCCCTTTGCAGGGTTGGGAAAGGTTTACGGCTGATTTTTAGTCCGGAATTGTGTTGGAAACTGGATTTTCATCGTACGTTAAAAGAATTTAGAGATCCAGAAGACAAAACGCTGAACTATTGATATTGCCTAAAGGGTCAACATCGCCATACAACGTGGCAAAATCTATTTTGCCGGATACTTAAGCTTCCAGAATCAGTGGGTTCTGATATTTCTACATATAGATTACGAATATACGGTCTAATATTGAAACTTGACCGGATTTTAACCACCCGGTATAAACAGTGTCTACTGCGTCCCTAAGTCTGTGTTCTCACTAGAATTGCTCGAAGCGTTTTGTAGTCTCATCTTTATAGGATTACTATTGAGTTTACTTTTCGTAGAATATAACTTTCGGGCAAAGACATAATTTATAAGGAGAATTCTGTGCTTTCGGGCTCTGATATTTAAATATTATTATGTCGATGTGAGCTTTGATATTTTATATTTATCATCATCAGCCAGCCACTGCTGAGCATAGGCCTCCCTCTTAGAGCGCCACACTAAAAGATAATTTCTTTTTCTTCCATTTGCATCCACCGATTACCTGCGATTTTCAAAATGTCGTCAACCTAGTGGGAGGCCTGTCTACGCTACGTTTTCTGGTTCGTCGTCGCCACTCAAGAACCATCTTCCCCATAGGTTATCGCTTCTGCAAAGCGACGTGGCCTGCCCGTTGCCACTTCAGCTTGAAAACCCTGATAAACTAATATACCTTGATAAAGTAATGCTACATCGGTGAGAGGTCCGTCGGCGAATATCCTCATTCCGGATTTTATCGCGCAAAGAAACCCCGTGCACATCTCTCTCAATTGCCCGCTATTGCCATATTATATTATAATGAATCGATTCTTCGGCTGCTAAAGATTGTTATTACTAACTAGGTGCATACTTAATTATTTTTGTGTTAGGTTAGTTGACAGACACATTCTTGAATATCATTATACTTACTAACTTATCATTTGAAATCGCAAAAGATAACAATTGTACTATAGAAAAATATTATTCGTTCTCGATTTTATGTATGAAATAGCTGTTATTTTGATACTGGCGGCTAAATGCCAATGCTAATGCCAGATACACGTTAGCATTTTGGTCACGCATGCGCCGCTAATGCTCATGCAGGCGTGCTGTTGGATATTAGAAAATGACACTGTATTCCAATTAAAAGAAAATATAAAGTTTCAAATTAGCTCGAGGTGATCAAAGAACACTAAAGAGTCACCTTTGATTACCCAGGTGATATCATAGTGGAATGGACCTATGTCTTAGCCTCAAACGGCTCAAATGTCAATAAAGAAAAAACGAACTGTTGACTACATCAATAGTTCAAGGAACATTTTCCAGCGTCTCAAAACAGAACCAAAGGAGACCGCAATAACCTTTGGAATTCCAAATCTTCACCACGATAAAGCTTTCACGATTCATAATAATTGCAAGTCTGCGAATGAAACGTTATGGACCATTCATCAGCCTATCTCAAGATTATAACGACTTTTTCCTAGTAATCGATCGATTTAAAGGTCTTTAGTGGGAAGGTTAAGATAACGATATTGACATTTGTGGATTCAGGTAGCTTTTAGAACTGAGAACATGTGGACATTTGAAGACTTCACTTTATCAAAACCTATATATAGGCCAGTGATGTAGTCAAAAGTGTTGTATGTATAATATTAGAAAAACTTCATAACCAGAAAATACCTGATGAACTAAAATGGCTGAACAGATTTTCTTGAATCATGAATAAAACATTTTCGACCAAGTCAAATATAAATAAAAAAAATAAAAAATCGGTTCATCCGTTTGGAAGCTACGATGCACAGACAGAATATTCACCCATTAAGCTGATTCACACCCCTACATGTTATCTGATTTCGATGTTTCTTTTTTATATGTTATCTACACCATGAAAAACTATGTTTATAGGTTTATAATTTTAAATATCGCAATATTTTTGTAGTCATAACTTTTTGATGAAATTAGCGTTTCGGGGTAAAACTGTTATCACCTCCTAAATCTGATAGAAATCTTTGTTTTTTGGTTTCAAGGGTTTGGATAAATAATAATTTACGCTGACAGGTTTCGTTTTGTTAAAAAAAAAATATTGTAGTTAGAATAAGAACTACTTTTCTTCGTCATAATGTCAACGCAAAAGAATTGTCACTTTAGGTTCGAACTTCTTCACAACTTCGAAGTTATAGCCATAATCCAAAAAAAAAATCCTTTAAGCCTAGTTTTTCATGGTGTAGATAACAAATGAAAAAAACATCGAAATCGCATGACATTTAGGGGTGGGAAACAGTTGGCATTTTTGTATGGACATAAGTAGGCGGCATAACTCTAATCTTGACATGGCTTGCTTGTAACGAAAGCTTTTGAAATTTGGTATAAGTTCAAAGTTTTCGTAGTGACTGAATCCTGATTTGTTACTGTGCAATTAGCACAAATTAACGCTTTGAGATGTTATTTAAAGTCGTAAATTAGTGAACATAACATGGTAAACTAACGTAACTGAATCGTACATATTTGCTGCAGCCGTAAAATATAATCCGCCACATTACAATACAGCTATTTGTTTCGTATTACGATGGATCAACGTCTAAACGTTGTTGTTGTTTAAACAACTGCCGAGACGAGACCCGCGCGACGCACCACAATATTGTCTTAGTATTTTTTTTGTTGTTGTAGGCAGCGCTGCGGGTATCAGAAATCACAACTAAAAACTGCCATACTAGAGGGACGACTGGCTAGACGATTCATGAACCGCTAAGCATCGAATAAGCATCGAAGTTGTGATTCGGTGTACGTTTGATCAGCCTTATTGTATTCTGGCTAGATGCTGCTCCGGCACAATGCTAAAATACAAAATGGCTCTGGACTGGCCCTGAGTAGCTTTTATGCAACGAGTCAGATTTTTTAATTTGACTGCGACATATCAACCAGTGATATGGTTTAAATCGATTCTCGTGAAATACTTGTAGTTGAAAAGGGTTCCTTGCGTGAAATTGCGAAATTTAGCTTTTGACGAATAATTATTGTTTAATGCAAAAACCTACAATAAATAGATTCACCTATACATATATTTTGTGTTAGGAAAAGTGCTGTATATCATCTAAAATATGGAATATTTTGTAGGAATCGTAGATCATAATATTTTATATCGGGAATCTTCTTCGAACTTCTAAAGACTTTTATCATCTATGTTTATATTTCCAGTCAAAGTATTATTCTTCCTCTATCTTTTATACGGACAACTGTTATTATTTGTTACTAGTTGAAGCTCGCGTTTTAGATTTCACGCTAAAAACGTTGTCCTGACATTATCATCATCATCATCAGCCAGAAGACATCCACTGCTTAACATAGGCCTTCCCTTAGAGCGCCACACTGACCGACAACATGCATCCACCGGTTGCCCGCGACTTTCTGTCTTCGGTCCACTTGGTGGGAGGACTTCGTACGCTGCGTCTTCCGGTTTGTGGTCGCCACTTAAGAACATTTTTTTCCCTACCAGTTACCGTTTTCTCGAGTCATGTGGCTTGCCCACATCAGCCACTTCAGCTTCGATCCGTTCAGCCGTTTAGCCGTTTACCCAGACACAGTTACATTTGCTTTTAAAATATTATTTAGGATATAATAATAAATGGATGTAAGGTGTACCAACTAATAACCTGCCTCTTGTTTCGCACTTGAAAGCAATAATTAGATTTTATAAACAAATTTGATTGCAGTTAAAGCAGCTACTAAAAGTAAAATCTTACCTTCATGTATCACAAAATGAAATTCTCTCAAAAAGGTTATTAGCTCCATTATTCCTTTTCTCCATCGGCTTTTTTAAACTGAATTTATTCTTTCATTCAGTAATAAACAAGTTTTTTTTTCTTATTCGGTGTACTCTTAAATACTGTCCAAGTTCGGAAGTGTATCGACATGGACTCGATAACAGATAGATGGTAAATATTGATGAAGAAAATTAAGTTTTTTCACTTCAATTCAATACAATAAAATAAAATTTGGAACTAAGATTAAGTTAAGATTTGTTTAGTTAAGCATAGTTTAAGATTGTAATAAATCTAAGTAATAGTTCTAATGTTCTCGTTAATGTAAAAAAACGTTTGCTGAAAATACGTTATTTCGCCGAAGTTAATAAGTTAATCGAAAATAATTCGGGAACCGATGATTTTTACCCTTCTGCCCGGAAGGAAGATATATTATATCTAAGTGTCGTTTGTAAGCATGTCCAATATCAAAATTCTTTATTTAGAAAAAATAACTTAATGACCAATACATATAGAACTATGCTTCCTGCAGTAGTTAAATAACTGTGTCGCGGGTAGCAAAGCCCACCTCCGAAATACCGAATATGTTAGTTTAATTTTATGTGTTTCTATAATATCACCTCGAACTAACCCATTCTAACTAGTGATGTGTCTTTAGATTCCTCTATATGCCCGAAATGTCAATAGGCAAAAAAAAATGCGTTTACGCATACCCGTCCGCTGGGTGGACGGACGGGTTATGTCGGACTCGACGTCACCGGAAACGGGGCCGCGGGATCGCTCGCGTACTCTCCACAGCCCTGTTTTGCCGTTGTCAGCCCCCTTTGCACCTGGGGCAACGGACGGGTGCCCCTGCATTCGTCGCCTCAGGCCCTCTAAGCGGAGACGGAATACGAGCCCGTCTGGCTCGCCTCCTTGGCCACGCTCTCCGGGCAAAGAGGACCTCGCAGAAAGAGACCATCGCTATTGATGTCAATAGGCTGGGCTATTGACATTCCGAAACTGGAACATGTTGCAATTGGAAATAACATAAAATAGTAACTTTATTAATGACCAGCTGCTTATTTTAGTTATTATTAGGGCCTGAAATAGATGCAGGTGTTGCAGGATTAGCTATTTTAATCGAAATCTATTAGCAAACAAGATTAGCACCTGCTATAATGCTAATCGCAATAAATGCTTATTTGCTGTTATAAAATATCTGAACATTATTTCTTCTTAGACAAGATGTGTTAAATTTTATTTAACAGTGATATTAGTCATTCAACTCGAAACAGGTTTGGCTATGCATCTTTAAAACAAATAGTAATTAGGGCCGTGGTTTTTAAAATATTACGTACCCATATAAAATGGTTTGTACTCGCAAGGTCTTGGTGTACAATAAAACAATGATCTCACAGATAATTGCACTTGCATTTAATGCCTTATAATGGTGTAATCCTGACAAAAAAAACATGTATTCAGTATTCAGTATTTTATTGCACCAAGTAACTAGTTTATAAGCCTATAATGTATATGCTACTCACTATGCTAACATGGACCCTGTCGTGAGAATGGATATTTTTGAAATTCATTTTATTCCAATAAAATTAGTCCACCAGTCGTTTTATAAACGAAAAAAATACATTAATTTAACTAAATTTAACATGTGTTTTTAAGATTAATAATGAAATTACTGCTATTACCGAAACACTTATCCAAAATTCCCCACTCCACGCTTGTCAAGCGTCCCAAAAATATGGTCCTTTACCGCTCTCAGCGTAATGCTTTATATCACGATCAAATTTACGACGTTTGCGATGTGCGTACGCAGCCGACGTTACTCATCGATGAAGCTGCCTCCAATAAATAGGAGCAAAGTTTTGGTTCACTTTTAAAGAGCAAAAGGCATTGACATCGAAATGATGTTGCATTTTTATTAAAATCCTGTATAACTAGCGATTCTGTTTTTTCCTATATGTATACAGGGTTATAAGGAAAGGGCATGCTAAGCCGAAAAAGGCTCATCATTCATCATCATCATCATCATCTCAGCCACAGGACGTCCACTGCTGGACATACGCCTCCCCCTTAAATTTCCACGAAGAGCGGATGGAACAATAAAGAGTTATCTATCTATATAAAAAAAAACAATGAAAACGCACAGTGTGTGTCTGCTACAAACAGTGAAATCCAATGATTTCATTGTATTCAGAAATCAGAAATATTTATTGGCCATAAATAACTAGAGTTAAATTAGGCAAACTAATCAATAATTTAAACAATTTGATTATATTGTGACAGGCAGGTATGTTGCTTACGTTTGTTCATTACACAGAATTGAGGATTCCGTGAATTTTATTGACATATATTCACTTAATTTTTAGAACGGATTATTTTCAAAGAAATGCTTAAGAATCTGCTTAAATTTGCTATGATTTAGTTCGGTTATAGAATTAGGTCATTTATTGTACATTATTATTTGGCGTGACGGCCCTGTTTCTCAACTTTAACCAACCTAGTCCATTCGCTTGTACAGTTTGTCCTTGTTTCATAGATTGCACTGATGCATATTCTTTTTTTTTGGTAAATAAGCCTCATGTATTTCTAGCAAATTATTATATATATAGAGATATCACTGTCATTATTTTGTTACTTTGGAAATTATTATTGTTTGTAGTAACATTGACAGTTTAAGAGTTTTTATATGAAACGCGACTAGAGACCTAAACTATCCGAATTCCATAATTAAGTAAATACACCCACTTTGTACAGCTATAAATACATAAAAATATCTGATATCTCTAATTAGGCTCTAAATTATAATCAAGCTTGTAAATTTCATTATTTCCTTATAAAATATCAAATGTAATCAACATTTTAAAGGCGCCAGTTTCCATTTTAGGGGGGATTTAGAAAAAATAATGGCTTGGGAACGTCAAATGTTCTAAATTAATGTTTATATTGTTAATAAATCATCTCTAACTAGATTTCTAAAGAAGAATATTCGTAATATTAGTTTTGGGAATAAAAACGGGGCTACATTGTATAACAAAAGAACTAGCGCACCCCGCGGTTTTATCCACTATCCCATGGGAAACTTATATATCCGCGATAAAAAGCAGTTTAGAAGTTAATGTTGATATAAGCTCCTTTATACTAAATTTCATCAAATTCCGTTCGGCCGTTATGGAGTTGACTTGGAACAAACACACTTAGCTACTTATACGTAATATTACTATGTGATGTGGTTCAGTTGGATGTGATGTGGTCGTCTTTTGAGAAGGAGGTCCTGGGTTCGATTCCCGGCCGGGCAGATGTTTGAATGATAAAATAAAATGTCTGCTCTGAATGCCGAAAGAAAGGAAAGTAGTGGATGATGGAGGAGATAATGAAAGAGGCCTTTATTTTAAGACTATCCTAACTCCTAACTAATATTATAATTCAGAGGAATATAGCCACTGTCATATTAGGACCAATAAAACTTCGAAGTATAAAAATGAATACGTTCGTCTCGGGGAAAAAACGTAGCTTTAAAACTCACTACATTACAACTGTCAGCCCATACAAATCGTCAAAAAATTCACAAAAATGGATCAACGCCATCTAGCAAACTATAGGAAGTAACTTTGGCTCTCTGTCTGGATGTTTGTCGCGTTATCGCGACTAAACGGCTGAACGGATCTTGATAAGATTTCATAAGTAGTTACTGTTTATCACAAAGACGGACATAGAATATTACTATGAAAACTCACGTGGTTTTGATACATTTTGTTTTAATAAAACGGGAATACTCACGTTAAATTGAGTCGGTTATTCCGACTATAGTTTCGATCACATTCGATGACTTTTATCAAGGAATGCTAAGCGTGACACGTGCGCGACCTCGTCTTGCCTTGCACAGAACTATGGTCATAATAACCGAGTCAATTTAACGTGAGTATTCCCGTTTTATTAAAACAAAACGGACATGGAATACCTTTTTCATGTCGCGGGTACAAATAGTATAATATAAGTAGCAAAACGTTCAACTAAGTAAATAGGTTCAAAGATCTTTATTAATATCACAAGAAACATTTCGTCTCACTTACGCGATATCTTAATATTAACTAAAGCTAACAGTTGTGGCCATACCTACTACGATTAGCAAAATGTCCAGCGATAAGCGTCCAAGCATCAAGGCTTAATAATTATCTGCTTTACCCCCGAATACTGAAACGCTTGTTAACTTTGACGACAGATTAAGTCTATTTGCTGCCTTTGTCATTTGCTTGGTGTCACACAAAGGCAGTATTAGAATTAATCTGTTGTCAAACGTTTCAGTATTCGGGGGTTAGCTCTGCTCTGCCCTGCTATGGTATAAGGTTCTTTATCAAATCAAATCAAATCATTTTATTCAGACTACAAAGGTCCATATTACACAAAAAATAAATTCAATTACAAAAAAAAAGAATATTAAATTAAATTAAACTATGCATTATATTATGTCCTACATGTCAATAATAATACAATAATACTTTATACTTTGCTGACAAATGCTAGCATACCAAGTAAAGACCAGTAGTCACTAAGTAGTCAGTAGACGGAGACGCTCTATTTACGACACAAACTGTAATAAATCTTACCTTAATCCGTATCTTATTTCGCCGCGATTTTTTTTTACTCAAGTCTTATTACGGCATATTTTAATAATAAAATTGTATCAAAACATAGTTATATTTGATCGGATCTTATAAATCAAGAGCTTGTAAGTCGGATTTGTGGTTTGATACGAAATATGACTGGCTTTAGGTACAATCGCCGGCAAAATTGCAGTTACAATAAACTTTTCGCCCGGCCAGATTTACACACATTTTCAACATATTTGATCAAAATCAAGAAATTGGATTAAAAAAAAACAATGTTTTGTCTTCGGTTACCATTGCCTGTGTTATTCATAGTAGTTTTTGATTTCGGCAAAGTAAAGTAAAAGACTTCAAAATTGGTTCTCTCCTTCTCCTTCTACGAGTGAAAGAGAGGGTCAGGCTCCCGGGTGCTACACTCTTAGTTAATGAGCCAGTTCCTTGTATTCAGAACTGAGACGTGGTCCTTAACAACTGGCCTTTTAGAGAAACAGGTTATTGAGAGGCAACCATGAGCTGGAGGAAGCGCCGTAGCTAGGCCTCCGACAAGGAAAAAAAAAGTCAAAAAAGGAGTCTTAAAAGGCAACGGCAACAGGTCTGTGGTGCCCCTGGTGCTACAAGTATCCATAGACAGTGATCGCTTACCATCAGGCCCGTCTGCTTTTTTGCCACCTAGGGAATTTAAACAAAAAGTAGATTGACGACATTGTGAAAGTAGCGACTAACCGGTGGATGCAAATGGCAAATTGTCGTTCAGTGTGGCGTTCTAAGAGGAGGCCTTTGTTCAGCAGTGGATATCTTCGGGCCGATGATGATGATTAGAAAAGAAGCAATAAATGAACAGTTGTACTAAACGTTGCTCTATTGTCTTAGTTAGTTACTATTGTTAGTATTAGAGAAAAAAACAGTGTTGGTTTTTACCAAAATGCTACCACTTTTATGGGTAACAGTACAGCAGGGTCACTTTTCATGGTATGAAAGTAAATTGTGGGCACAGAAGCGTAATAATTTTGTTACGGTGGACCACTTGGCGGCTTTCAAGGTACGTGGATTGTGAGAAGAATATTAACTGAGCTTATCGTTACATTTCAATGCGAAATAACGTAAGATCACATCGGCAAAGGAAACAGTGCTGTGTCTTAATCCTAGCGGGAAAATGTCGAATTACACGATTTGAACTTTAGAAGATATTTAAAGCATGACGTCGTTTAAATCGTTACGGGGTCGTGGTCCAACTACTCCGTCCAATCAGTCAGACTACGGGCCTCGAAAAAAAAAGTCTAGTTTTTATTACGTTGGACAGTATGTGTCATACATTATCAGCCAGAAGACTTCCACTGCTGAACATAGGCCTCCCCTTTAGAACGCCACACCGACCGACAACGTGCCACTTGCATCCACCGGTTGCCCGCGACTTTCATAATGTCGTCGGTCCACCCAGTGGGAGGCCTGCCTACGCTTCGTCTTCCGGTATATGTATGATATTTTCAAATTTATGTGCTCAGTCATTTTTGAGATATTCTCGCTTCTATTACTATAATAAAGTATTTTACAAAATGAATTTATTTAGTTTTATTTAATAACATTATACATTCCGCAAATGCTAGCCGCGGATAATACGCTGCAAAATATTTAGCCTACTATACCTCGCATACTTCCACGATTACTATTAACCGCCACCGCCATCTAATAACCTAACTACCGTAGATCCTTGTCGTATTAACTTATTTGAAATCCTTTGAGAAATTTAAGAAATTATTAAAATAGTTACTGCGATTCGGTTTTAAATGAGTGAGTTTTTTTGTACGAGCGGGCAATACGTGCGTTTGCGCAGATCCAACTAATGAGCCATTGAAATAAAAGATAAATATAATCTAATAACTTTGAGTTGATCTGGGGCAATTTATGACTTGACTAGTGTTTTCCCGGTGCTCTGGCTGATAACTATATAGATAAGTTTCAGATGCGTATTAAAAAACATGCCATGCTTCTGCTGCTGTGTAACCTTTGTGAAAATTGCACCCTTAGACGCCACGCTTGCGCGCAAGCGCAACATGCGCACATCAAAATGAGGTGCTAGATCAAGAATGATTTCAAAAATTTTTTTTTCTTCATATAAAAATGAATTTGAATATTTTTTTCGACATTTTTTTTTTTAGTTTATTTATTAATACAGAAAATGTACAATAAGTTTTAGTATATTGCCCTAAAACCTATATTTGGTTTATCTAGGCAATTTAAAATGTCCAAAAATCAAGGATTCTCTACTATACCGGATGGGCCACAAAGTATTGTTTGTCAAAAACTTTGTCACGTCACTAGCTGTCAAAAACTGACAAACATTTTTGAAGTGTTAGGAAATCACTAGTGAAAGGGGTGGAGTTGACGCCATATTGTGTATTCAAAGTTCCGCAAATGACGTGACTTATACACAGGTCCTCTTTTTTCTTTCGTCATTGTCAAAAATGCAGATTTGGTTTGAAATATTGAATTTTCGTAATTTGAAATGAAAAACAAAAGAATTGATTCAAATAATCTTTAATTTCAGAATGGACATTTAAATCCAACGGATTTCAATAGAAAAAGATGTGGATCGTTTGTGGTCAAGTTTCGTCCTTTTCGTATTACAAGCGGTATATAAAAATTCAGATTAACCTTGCCTCGTTCTATGTCCTTGTCATCTTTTAACGAATAAAAAGCTGAACCGATATTAAATAAATAATTATATTGGTGGACGTTTTTTCACACGCAGCGCCATTTAACCCCAAATAAAGCAAGCTTGTACTATGGGCATCAGATAACTGATAGAATACATAAATACTTTTTTTTTAAAATACATACATAGAATACATGAACAACCATCCATCCTTGTTCTTCACGCAAATGTTTGTCCGGGGAGGGCATCGAACCCACAACCTGCAGCTCAGAAGGTGGAAATCCTCCCACTGAGCCACAAGGCTTGTCAAATGATGATGAAATAAGAACAAAAAAATTATAGACTGCAAAAGAAGACACAAAAGAAGACGAAACAAAATAATTGTAGATAATTCACAGGCTGTAAAAGTTTTACAAAACGAGCAAAACATGCAAATGCTTCTGTGTAACTTTTGTGAAAATTGTACCTTCAGACGGCACGAAACACGCGTTTTTTTTCTAAGGCTGCACATCAAAAGGAGGTGCTGTTTTACGCTGTAAACACAGACATACACTCCCTGCTCTTTCATACATGAAGACGGATGTAGATTTATATTCAGCTCATGTAGGGAGAAATTATCTTTTAATAGGTAGCAGGGATTGCAATGTTTGCAATCGGCGTCCATTCGCTTCGTTAGAAAGACGATTTTCTAATTCCGATACCGTAATAGGGTGGACGAAGCGCTAAAAAATAATTCCCGAGTCGGATAACTGTTAATTAAGCTATTATTTTGTTTAATGAAACCAGGAAACCGTTCTGGTGTAATAGAAGCGACTCAGAAAACAGTTAAGTAGGTATAGGTATTTTTTAACACAAACTCAAAAACATTTTGTTTTAATGAAACGGGAATACTCATGTTAAATTGAGTCGGTTATATTCGACTATAGTGTCGATCACATTCGGTGACCTTTATCAAGGAATGCTAAGCGTGACACGCGCGCGATCTTGGCCTGCCTTGCACTGACTGCAAGGAGTATTCCCGTTTTATTAAAACAAAATGTGGCAAAACCAAGTCCCTTTTCGTAGTAAAAATCAGAAACCCTTTCGATGCAGAACCTAGTTGGATAACAGTAGTTTCATGTTTTTTTATCACATCCCGGAATCCCTTCCGGTTACAGATTTGAGTCTGATGACAGGTTGGTCATACCTCTGATCCGACAGCTCCCGCCAACGGTATTCAGTATTTTGTATAGGCGCCGGTTACCAATCAATCATACACCGACATCGCCGACCTGATCGAAGAATCCCAGGATCTGTCCGAAGATCGATTCGATTCTCTCCAATTAATCAAACAGATAACAACCAAACCGCTAGGGCCCCAGGGCACACCCTCTCCGGGGTGTCAGGGCAAGTCTGATTTCCTCGTCCGGGTAACGACCCAAGCCGAGGTTAGTGCGCAAGGGCACCGCTACGGTACGAACTTATTACGGCTACTGGTACGGCTTATTGGGATCTTATTGGATTCTTATTGTTACTTTGGCGAACGCAAAACGCGTTGAGCCCTAAAACTATTTTTACGGCGCCACATTGTAGACAATGTGGCGCCGTAAAAATAGTTTTAGGGCTCAACGCGTTTTGCGTTCGCCAAAGTCCGGTTATAGCTGAAGCGGCCGTTAGACCAACAGTAACTAATCCCAATATTAAAAAGAACTCCGGCAACCGTTCCATTAATTCTTCATTGCCGGCTACGGCAGCGAAGGCACAGTCTATTTTTATGTACATGTGAGTCCGTACATTTACACAAAATTCCTAGCAGTTTCCAAATAGAAGTGTGAACTCAGCTTAAACTACTGCTTCAATAAGTCACATTTATCTTATGAACTCGAGCAATAAACACATCCTACGTGACACTGCGTCTTGGAAATTTGGTGAACAGTAAACTTAAACTAGTTTACGCATCCAAAATGACTCATTTTTATACGAGGTATAAGGAAAACAGAAATCTGAGAACGAATTCATAAATCTACAACTTGAGAATGAGCTTTCTAGTGAACTGTGTGAACAAAACTGGGTTCGATATGTATCATAAGAAATTATGACATCCTGGTTGTATTCATATTATTGCCAATCCTCAAGGTTTATTTGTATATCTTAAGGGGTTATTCAAAAAATATAGCGTTAAACACTTTCGTGTGCGGATGACAAGAGATTATGGCTTTAGCGCGCTAAAACAGGAAATCGATCAATATTCTATGCTACTCTGTCCAAGAAAAATGTATTCACTAATAGAGTATTAATGACTTCAATATTTAGTAGTGGTTCGAAGATCTAGCGAAAAATGTGTAAATTGAGGTCTTTTCAACGTATTTTTATTTATTCAGGATATTTTATTTACCATGTTTTCCCTTAAAGCTTTATTAGACGGTAGAACCGGTTATAATAATGTGTAATTTTTCGTTTTTTTCAGATTCAAGCGTGGCCATCAACAATATCAAGCCTTAAATAAAATATCATACAAATACTGTCAAACTCCCCCTCCTTTTTCTTAGTTAGGTATAGATGACTATAGATATGATATTACTATAGATTCATTCAAATAAAAATAAATAAAACAAATCGGTTTACATAATAAGTACATAATTATAATACGAGGAAAGGTTTTGAGGAAACAAACATTTATACTGCACACACACTTTTTGCACTGCGCTCTTCACCCTGAGATATTAGATGTTAAATCTCAATGTACACAGTAACTACACTAAACGAATCCGGAACACAACAGAATCGGAACAATGCTTGCACACCACTGCTTGGCGGTTGAATAACTGGCAAAGGAACTCTGCAGAAGAGCCCCACCATTACCAACAAATTCTATCTTTATCATTATTCCCTGAATATTTACGTAATGCAGAAATAATAATTGAAATAGGTAGTTACTGGTCACAGTTTATCGTTCAGAATTCACTTTTGGCGTCGATTCGTTCTGACTCGATTTACGATTCGAACTCGAACAATAAATATTGATGCGTAGCAGAATTTTTGATTTAAAATTATTTTACTAGTGAATGTAAAATATATTGCTTTTAATTTTAATTTAATTGCTCGTGTAAAAACATATTTTTAAAAATATTTATGACATTTTTATGGTATGTATGAAATACTTTAAGGATGTCCGGAGTAAAAATAATATTAAAAATAAAGAAATTTTGAACAGATTAATTTATAAATATAATGAAATACATAATTATATGTATATATTTCTTATATGTTTTATGGTTTTTTGATTTTATTTTTAACTGACTTCCAAAACATAAAAATAAAAAGGAGGAGGTTCTCAACTGGTTTTTTTTTAAAGGTTGTGAAACCTTTCCTCATATTATATAAACCAATTTGTTTATTTTTATTATTTGAAAGTATAATATAATGATACTTCCAGATTTACCATTTTCAGATTCCATAATTATCCATAATTATTTGATACTTATATTATGACATTTCGATTTTAGTTTTAAGTGACTTCCAAAAAATTTAAAAAAAAGATAGTTTTGATAATGAAACACCTCAAATATTTTAGGCATACATATTATAGCGATTTTGTTATGTATTTTCATCAACCAGTCAAGAATTTGCACTCAGAAAGGGTCATTTGGTGAAGTGGAACTGATGAAGACGACCACAGATGGTTACCGGAACTCGTCAATGATAAGTAATTCATGGGTAGCGCCAAGATCATCTTCTACATTGCATTTTGTTGTCTTTTTTTTTTAATTCATCATCAGCCAGAAGACGTCCCACTGCTGAACATAGGCCTCACCTAAGAGCGCCACATCGACTTACAACGTGCCACTTGCACCCACATGTCGCTCATGACTTAGTGGGAGGCCAGCCTACGCTGGGTCTTCCGGTTCGTGGTAACAAGAACTTTATTCCCCATTGGTTCTCGGTTCTTCAAGTGACGTAGCCTGTCCATTACTAATTCAGATTGCAAGCCCTGAAAGCTATATCGGTGACTTTGGTTCTTCGACGAATATCCTCGTTCCGGATTTTATCGCGCAAAGAAGCTCCAAGCATAGCTCTCTCCATTGCCCGCTGTGCGACTCTGATCCAAAAGGCCAGCAGTCAAGGACTACGTTTCAGTTTCATAATATGTCATCTTTTTGTATTTGTTGATTACTTCATTTTATATTATTATTCCAATTATTTATTTCATATCTTAAATTTAGGGTTTTTATAAAACTAAATGCTATAAAAGACCTAAACCTAGATTCCCGCCGACAGCGAGGCAGGGCCCAAGCTACCGGCGGTTAGGGCTGCAGAGTGACGAACCTCCTGACAATGCGCGCCGTGGAAGTTGTAATAATTAATGCTTATAATAATTATGTTATCCGATTTAGTTTTTTTTTCTCCACTGTGAAAAACTATGCTTATGCTATGATTAACATTACAGTGACGATTAAACTGAAAGAAATTCAACACAATCATTATCATCATCAGCACAGCTACTTACCGACAAAGTAAAATTGATGAGCTCTCTTAAAATTCTTACAAACGAGTTGCACGAGAGTTGTATGAAAACTGCCGTTTTTGTCCAAAAGTTAATGCCGTCAATACATCAAGCGATACACACGATGCTTTAACAAGCTCGTTACGATTTTGGTGGATCGTTGAGGATTACCAGTTAAAAGTTATGACGGCGGGTGAAATTTTTGTGCTTCAGTTTGAATGGTTCAGTGTTTCTTTTCACACACAAACTTTCCTTTTTTTTTTCGAACTTATGACCGAAACTCACCTGAACTTAGGGAAGAATCGTCAGACACGCCTTGAAGCCGTTGGTACAATTCTGTTCTACCACTTACTAAGCTAACCTAATTGGAAAGGACTAAAATTGAGTTATTGAAAGTCGCGGGCAACCGGCAACAAGTGGCCTGTTGTCGGTCGCTGTGGCGCTCTAAGGGGGAGGCCTATGTTCACCACTGGACGTCTTATGGCTAATGATGATGAAAATTATGTGCACCCCATTTCATAACAAAGTGTGAGAAAAAGACGGCATCAATTTTAGAGCTATCGTATTTAGTTTAGAAAATGCCACAGCAGAATCGCCGTCACTAGTAATTATTTAAAATTTTGAAGAACTTTCAAGTCGCTGAAGCAATAAGTTTAAGAAGCCAAGATCTTTTGAAGCTGTTTACTCTGCTTTGACTTAACTGTCCGTATGGCGAGTAATGTTTTCGGGCGCATAGAGATGTCGTCAGGTTCTTTTGTAACACCTAGCACTCTGTCAGGACTAAAATGATCTTCATCTCTTTTCATTACAATGCGGGAGAAAATAATGGCAATAATTTTAGAGCTGTCAAACATAGTTAAAAATTAATTAAAACTTAATTTAAAAAAATAACACCAGAATTTTGGAGTCAGGCTTTTTGTTTTTCTTTTGATATTACCGTTTTTTTTATAGCCAATGATTTTGTTTAAGTGGACTACAGAATATTTTTCACATGTTACCTTAAAATGATTACACGAAATGAAGCATTATGATGGAAACAGTTTGGGGTAATGTGTCCAGTGTGTCTTCTCCACGCCTTTTATAAACGATGAGATTTCACTTTACAAGTCGGTAGTTAATTATTTAATAAATTAAACTTTAAATATGGAAACACAAGAAACACAGAAAACGTTTGAGCAGAAACGATATACCTCAAGAACATTGTAAATGTTCCTAATTTGGTCTAGCTGAACTTGACGTGACTATGTTCATGACTATGTTCGAGACGTGGTCTCCTGGTAATTTGGGGTGCGTCCAGCTTAGTAGGTACCTATGTTTCTAAGCGTCAATTTAACCTCTGTTCGGGTTCAACATTTAGACGGTTGGTTGGTTCAACATCAAGGGAGCTGTAGTCAACGCTAGCCTGTCTTACATTTAAAAAAAAACAATTTCTCGATTCGGTAGATGTTAAGAATAATATATATATAACAGAGTATACCGCCGTGTTGTTCATACAAGAAGCGTAGTCTGATATAAAATGTTATCCGATTTCGATGATTTTTTATATGTTATCTACACGGTGAAAAACTATGCTTGCATGTTTTTTTTTAATGGCGCATATTGTCGTTGTTATAGGCACTTAAAATGATTTTTTTTTGCGTCGAAAATACGACGAAGACAAGTTGTTGTTATTAGAATACCATAAACATTTTTTTAAAACAAAACAGCTGCATATATTATTATAGTTTAACCAAGCCAATTACACCAAAAACAAAAGATTTTTTATTTTTTTATTTTATTTATTAATAGACCAACATCACAAAATCATAATATAAAAGTAATCTTAAACAAACATATAGTACAGCCAATAAAAGGTCTAAACATATTACTTAAGTAGGTAGAAACAAATCGTATTATTATTATCTGTATATATATGTACCTACTATAAAGAAATAAACTAAATGATATGTTTATAAATAATATAAGTATATGAAATAAAAAATAATTATATAATAAAAAAAAATATATAAACATTAACACAGAAAAATACATGGGCAGTTTAAGAATTAGTGGAAGACAATGACTTATATCGTATTAGAATAGAATAATAGCCTTTTGTTAAGTATTAGGGCTTTAAGGCCTAATACCATTGATTGAAATACCACTGATTCAGCTCTCAAAATACACTCTATGTAGGATTGTTGGTAACTAGCCAACAATCTCTATCAGGCAGTTTCTCTACATCATCCTTATCAATCTTTTGTTCTATACTTAATTTACGAGAGATTTTGACTATATACCAATTACCCTGTATACTGCATCAAAATGACATACATACCTAGCTTTCGCTCTCACGAAGTGACCACTACCTGCAAGATTCAAGGTACTTGCAGCGTTGGAAGTTGCGCATCCGCACCATTGCACCGTATGTGCAAGTCGGAGGTCAGATGCATAACTCTTGGCACCTTCGCGCTTGCATGTAAATAAGGGCATATTTCAAACCAAGCCTGGTGTTCGGTTGCATCTTTAAGGCTTAAGGTGTGTTTCGCTGATGTGAACGAAAATTTTCGCAACTGTATGAATTAACTTCATACGACAAATTTTTTTTACAAGTTTAATTTGTAAACTTTTAGCGCTGTGTAATTTTCCAATAGCTAAAATTTTTTTATCTAACTTATAAAAGTGCTTCGTACAGTTCACTCATTGTACGATCCCTTATAAACAAAAAAAAAAACGACCTTAATTAGCGCTCAAAACTTTTTGTTATCAATAAACAATTCATTACCGACGGACAACAAGTCACATCATAAAACCGCCGAATAGTCATGTTATTTTATATGAAAATAACGTAAAATCATTATTAAAAAAATTACATTATGGTTACCTTTTTTTATTTAATGTTCGCGCAACAAAATTTTATCGTTTGACAAGATACTTAGCAACCTATAACTATAACCCTTAGCTCTTTGTGATTGGACAGTAATCTAAAAAAAAAGTTACATTTAGGACAAAAAAAAAAACAAATCAATTGCCACACTTATGACAGAGCATCACTTGAGAACGGCTGGGCCAATTCGGATGATTTCTTTTTTGTTATTTTGACACAACAATTATTTGACGGACAACATTTTGAAGTTTGAAACTAGCATCAGCATAAATTTTATAGAAATTCGACAGCACTTATGTTGAAATCACAACTTAAATGTCCCATACTCACCAGACGAGCTCAGAGCCTGTGAACGATGTCCATATATAAATCCTCACGTCAATGCTTCCGCGCATTTATTGATATGCTAAATCGCTGTTAATGCCCGATATAATATTATAACGCGGCTTGTTATGCCCCTGCAACTGCGTTCAACGTACATGCTCTAACAGTTGAGAATAGCTGAAATTATAATATACTACACAGCAACTGCGCGTAGTATTGTCTGACCAGTGACTTGACATGCTGTAGACATGAAATCAAACTTCAAGCTTACACAAATTCGTGAGTCAGCAACAGCTTTTTAGACGGCAAAAAGGCCCGCGGTTTTGTTTTTGTAGAAGGAGCTGTAGGATGAAAAACACAGATCACCCCTAGATTCTGAATTCAGGATGCTCGAAGTGCACCACGCATCAGTACACTTATAAGAAATTACTCTGATTGGTTGATTGTTAGGCGCGAGTAGGCGTAACCTTGAGATAGCCAATGATAACGCTTGGTACGCACTCCCCGCGACCTCAAACTTTGGTGAGTTTTTGTAGGAATGATGGAAAATTACAAATCAGAAATGCACAGCGTAGCTGCTGTTCGTGCGCTGGCCCGCGCTCGTATGTAGTATACAGTTCTCTGCGGGCCAGCCTGCTGGCTCGATCAGGCCGCTTTTACATAAGCGCTCTCCCGCTCGCGCAATCAACATTTTCAATTATATTAATATATCTGAGGGTGATATTCAATTTCTGCAACATATTCTGTACAACAACAGTTAAGATGCTTAAGTTAAATTATTAATTTGATTTAGTCATATTACATATTCCGCCAAATCCGGGAGTCCGGGAATCCGCTAACCCGCACTGGGCCAGCGTGCGTGGATATGGCCTAATTACCGCGCAGTGGCCAGCAGTGGTAAGCTCAAAGGCTGACGCAGATATTACATACTGTAATAAGTGATGAGTGATAGCATCCTGTCATTCGCTTAAATAAATGAATATTTCAGATGGTTCACAGGTACACTGGTTCACACTCAATGGATTCATTACAATATATTGTGTGAATGTGGGTCCTTGCTGGGTAGAGATTTTTTATGCCAATGGGTTGACTGGAATGCGAGGTGCCTTTAGGATGGCCATTCGTTGATTTTGGCCGTCTTAAGTGAAGTTATGAATTGTGTATAGTGACTACTCAGCTCGGTGCTTCTTCCAAGTTTATTGGCTTTGACTCTATGTGACCTGTAGTTTTACGAGGTTTGATACCGATCTCTATAAAACGGATATCTTCTAGCTACGTTAATAAGGACTAGGTAATTTTTATTGAATTTAAACGACGAAATAGCAATTTGATGTTATGAGGATTTGTGTATTGAAATCTGTCTACCATTACTTGTATTTAGGAGCTCAGTTATTGCCGGTGTAGCTGTTTGCATATTTCCTTTAGCCAGCTTTATGACCCTTAATACATACCATTATTTAACAAAAAGGAAGCTTAAAGGAAAGGCAAAATAATATACTAATGTCACCAAATTAAAAAATAATTTTAAAGTTTAATATCTCAGAGTTACCAAGATCAAGGCCAATCCAAGATTCCAATCTCGATCGACATTTTTTTCGAGATGAGATTGAATCTTAGCTTTTGAGAATAGGAGATCCAGACAGAATGTGCTTGCCGAAAACAGGTCAGTGCCACCCATAAATTCTGCTAATTTCTAAACCATAAGCGGCAATGCACTGTGCTCGTTACCCTGAGATATTAGATACTGGAAACATTGCTCTTCAATCCGAAACGCAGTAAAATTTACACACTACTGCTTGTCGGTTGAATAATTGACAATGGTGTGGTACTTCCCCAGATGGACTCTGCAAAAGATTTCTACCACTACAATTTATTTTAATTTACAATTATTACAATTGGTGGACGTTTTTGGTGGACTTGTTTTTCCACACACAGCGCCATCTAGCCCCAAACTAAGCTTGTACTATGGGACATAAAATAGAATACATAAATACTTTTTTTTCTTCTGTAAATACATACATAGAATACATAGAAACACCCAGACAAAGATCAATAATCCATGTTCATCACAGAAATGTTTGTCCTGGATGGGAATCGAACCCACAACCTACAGCTCAGAAGGCGGAAATCTACCTACTGAGCCACAAGGCTAGTAAATTTAATGTTAGTCTGCTTTATGTGATAAAATTCGAATCAAACCTTTTCCATTCAAGACTGGAATCCCACGACCCTACACCAGAACACTCGTAACTTAGATTACTTCACAAATAGGTAAAACCGCACTTACTGGTAACCTCGAACTATTTACTCTATACAAAGACGTCTCGAATTGCGGCCGCACTCCGACTCGATTGTTGACTCGAATGAAGGAATCGATTATTAGACATAAACAACATTATGTATGACAGGCTACGGTGAGAATTCTCGGGCTACCAATTGTTGTTCGCTTATTGGAGAATATTTAGTACTTCGTCGTTTTAATATAAGATGCAGCGTCCAAAGATATGACGTAGCTGCTTATGAAGATTTTTACTGTGATAAAGTTCTTTACCTTAAAATAATTTTCTGGGATTTAAGCCTCTGTTTGAAACCGACATTTGATTTAAGAGACTAGGACAAAGTATGCTACGTGGGTAACATACAATCACTGAATTGCTGTGGCATGAGCGACAAATTTCACAAAGTAACTCGCGCAATCTGACTCGCGCACCGAGGCGACTGTACGAATCTGACTCGCACACCGAGAGGCTTCCGTACGAATCTAACTAGCGCACGGAGGATTCCGCACAATCTTTTTTTTTTACCTAAAATAATATCCTAACTATGAAAGCACCGAACATTGATTTAACGAAAGTATAAGTCGGATTGAAGGACAAACTTAACTTTGTCGTTGTAAAAAAATATCTCGTATATACATAGATATATGTACGGGCATATCACCCAATAAAAATTCAACTGATCAAAGTCAAAAAAAACAAGTTATGTGGTATTACGTACCTATTAATGATGTATTTTAAAATAATGTATATTAATGATTTCGACCCAGGTATGTCCTAAAACTGCGACCAGAGACACCGAAGGAAGGAATGCAGCGCCCTCTTATTAAATAAAATAAAATAAAAAATCCTTTGTTCTACTACAGATTAACAATACTATTATGCTCTAAATTTTAACTGTTATTTAATATCGGTAGAAATTGCCTCTTCGGCGTAGGCCTCCCCTAACCCCCCCCCCCTCTTATTAAGCGATGAACGATTATGACCCCCAGTCCCCGGCAGCTCCTCTATTCCTGGCCTTATGTAACGGGTCAGGTAATGGAGGAGCAGGGGGTGCAAAGAGTCGCCGGCAGATGCCCCGCTACCACCCCTTATGGAGTTTGGCCCTTACAACACTCAACATCCACACACTGAGGACTGGAAGTAACTTGGAGCTTCCGCGATAACGCATCTTAATATTTTACCCCAGAACTAAGGTTAAAATCCTGAAATTTTGGATTCTGGAGAGCATTTCCAAAAATTTCATGACATTAAAAAATATGAAATTCAATTCCCTGGTAAACATATTCCTGAAAACATCTTGAGAATGGATAGATATATCCATCGTTTGAATGGATATATGAAAAATTATAGTAAAGTTACACAGTTTTGTTGACCGTCAGTGAGGTCTCAAAGTCTACGGGAAGAAGTCAGCGTTTGTATTTTTTTCTGTATGTTTATTTATGTTACTATAGACTTGCAAGTGCTATATGAAATTTTAGGTAAGTAGTTCATTTCAATTCAATTTTGGGTTCGAATATGATCAGAATCGTTAAAGGCGTTATGAAATTATGCGGTCGCGAGGATTCAAGTCGACATACTAGAGTAGAAAATAATATTTTTCGGCAAAAACCTTACACAAAAACTATGCGGCTCTCAATAGGACACGTGTCATTTTATTCTGTCATCCATAACCTCGATCAAAATCAACAACACAAGAACTAGGTATCAATACCATCAGCACTGCAAAAAATTTAAGTTGTGTACAGACATTTTGCAACGCAATGCGACGTGAAAAGACAATTGGAAAAAACCTTCAAGTTGCTTTTGATTTTCCCTCAAACCACAACACACCTTATCTACGGATTGGCTACGGACGTGCTTAAGCTAAATGCATGTGCGTTTAGCTTTACTGTTTTAGCTGACTGCCCAAGAAGATTGGTAATGTTTTTGGAACAATATGTTTTAATAAATAGTCTGTACCTAAAATCACAATTTACCTACAGAAAAACTGTTTATTTTTTCAACAAATCATTTTTCACTGGCTTCACTGTCCATGCTACGATGCTACATTGAGAATTTGTGTATAGAGAATATATTTATTTTTGACAGGCTAAGCGTTGGAAACAAGTCTGGATCTGGCTCCAAAGTAAGGTTGCCGTATTCTTGGTGCTCGGGCAAACGTGAGGGTGGTCGTTAGCCAAGCCCTAGAAAGTGGCCTTACATCGCGCAATGGATTCCCCACGTTGTTTTTTTCACTGGCAGCTCAAGATTATTTTCCCACCGATAGCACTGAGTATTGTAGCATGTAACGATACTACTAGCACCAAGAAATAACATATAAAAAATCATGTTAAATTGCAAGTTGTCTTGCAGAATGTCTGCACACATCTTAAAATAGTAGTCAATCACTCTGGCACACGTCAGTAGCATCTTCCGGATCAAAACAAGCATTTCAAATTGTAATGTATGTGGGATTTTTTGATAGAATCTATAATACGCGTCTTGATAAACGTCACATGCGTAGAGAAGGCCATGATTTTGCTGTACTAGAATAAAATAATTGATGACCTTTCATAGCCTCAGCTTCAGTAGCCATACGTGCTACTAGGCCAGAAAGGTTATTCTAGTTTTATTTCTAGTTTTAGTTTCTAGTTTATAGTTGTATAGTTTTATAGTTCTATAGTACCTTTCGACTTTCGGCCGACTGATGTCTGCTCTGGGTCTGGGTGCTATTTTTCCGTGTCTATTTTGTGTAATATCCTTGGTATCGTTGACACAGGGAATCAAAACGCGGTAGTGGGAAATACAATTGTGAAGCGTTAGTTATTATATAATATCATATGTATTTTTATTCATTTATTTAAAAACACAATAATTTATAAACATATTCACTAAGCTTAAACCTAACTAACTAACCTAAATAAAAATCTAAAACATAGAATATCCATAATATATAATCTATTTTTATCTATAATATCATAGATAAAAAGATTACTTGATAATATGATTTATTACTAGTAGTTCGTGCCCAATAACTCCGGCTTTCGTGACCCCTAAAACTTCACAACCCTTCGGGAGATTTTTCTCATATTTTTTTTTTTTAAAACTGTAGCGAAATTTTGTAGGCAAGTAGTTCATTTGAACTACTTGCTTACAAGAATGTTGTGATTGCTTGCATAAAGATTGGGTCAACGGTTCTCAAATCATCATCGTCGAATGAATCAATTAATGAATTAATTTGGGATCATCTGATATACAGTGAGATTTATTTTAAAGAGTTTTTTCCCCATACCGATACCCTACTGATTATAATATATATTATCCTTAGAACCGAGACTATGCTTCGGGCTCGCAAATACAACGTACAAATTATGAACGATTTCGAAAAGGCCTTCCTAAGGGCACACTAATTATGTTGTAGTTAGCTCTTAAGCAAAATTTCATCATGTTAGTTTACTCACAGGTTCAGGCTATGTATTGTCTGCTAGTCTCTCTGTATCAACTTTTAATCATTCCACTGCTGGGATACCAGCCTACCCTCGAATGGTGTTAAGGCCATATCCAACACGAAGGCCCAGTGCGGTTTGACGGATTTACATACGCCATCGAATTCCTTCTCCGGAAATATGCAGGTTTCCACACGATGTTTTCCTTCACCGTAAACCCAGTGGTGTATCCGTCCTTAAGTTCTAAATAACTCATTGGTACGGGCCTGCCTGGGTTCAAACCCGCTATCTCTTGAATGTGAGGCGAGCGTGCTCCTTCTGAGCTACCACGACTACAGTCTGCCAGTAAGTAGATATTATTAAAATCACTAAAGAACTAAAACTAGTTCATCCACGCCGTTTTTCCTTGCCAAGCAAATAGAGCAAGTCGATATCGTGCAGTACTGGCACGAGGGCCGTCATCTAGTAGAATAAATCAGGCGAGTCGAAGCGATTGGCTTATTGCCTAAACTGGACAATCTCAACATGTCAATTCACGACTGAGAAGCTTCCCACGGCTGTTGAAGGTGTCAGGCTAGTGAAAATCGAGAATTATTATCTTCCAAGATTTTGGACGCTTGATAGGTTCATAGGTACATCCATTCGCTAAACCCTTTGTACAATACGCTGCACATATCCCCGATATCCGACGACTTTAGT
The DNA here is from genome assembly GCA_947579745.1 of Apocheima hispidaria. NCBI lineage: Eukaryota > Metazoa > Arthropoda > Insecta > Lepidoptera > Geometridae > Apocheima > Apocheima hispidaria. The sequence continues at coordinate 14,037,609 of OX388157.1, forward strand.
ATATCTAATCTGCATCAGCCTTTAAACATCCCACTGCTGAGATATCAGCCTACCCTCGAAGGATGATTAGGCCATATTCACCACGCTAGCCCAGTGCGAGTTGCGGATTCACATACGCCATCGAATTTCTTCTCCGGAAATATGCAGGTTTCCTCACGTTGTTTTCCTTCACCGAAAAGTCGTACGTATAATTTACAAAGAACTCATTAGAGCAGGAACACCCGGGTTCGAACCCACGAGTATCTAAGTAAGCTAAAATTGCATTTTTTGGTGACAAATACAACAGATACGATTTATAAAATTGAATTATGTTAATATCGAGTCCAAATCTTTGTTTTGCACGATTCAAAAGTCTCTACAGTTCTGCGAACAGTAGACCTCGTAAGCACATTTTTTTTGCACATGTTCTCAGTTCGATGATCCGAACTAAGACCTCACGACCTTCTTCACAACGATTCTTCACGATCGTGACAACCTCTTGATCGATTTTTCATATTCGAAATTCTTGTTAAGAACTGAGTACCGAATGTATCTGCCAAATATTATTATCATAGTCGGTCGGTAAATGGCTTCGGAGCAAACTTCCCCCTTTTGGGAGAAATACCCTACAAGCAAACGTCCGACGACAAAAGAAAACTACAAAATTGTAGAACCTGTATAACAAGCTATATATATATGTACCTATATTATCAGGATTGGTTGAAAAATACGACCTGTAAGTGAGTGCCAACATACGGATAGAAAAAATAAAATTTTGCGAGTTGAAGCAGAGGCTCAATTAAAAATAATGTTAGTCCGGTTATAGCTGTAGAGGCAGTTAGAGACCAACAGCTTAGACATCAAAAAAAAAAAAAAACTACTACTACATACTAGGCCCACAGAAGTACAATAACAGATTAATGTCATATAATTGGAGGTGCGAATGTTTGTCAGAAGGTAGGTAAGTATGGGCAGATTTGGGTATCTGGCTTAAAAATAGTCTTTGCCATGGATTAATACATAAGCTAACTTGTGATTTTTGTTTTTTTTATGTTTTATTATACCGCGTGTTAGTCCGCGTTTGAACATCGAATCGCCTGCTGCTAAGCGACGACGTGGTCGAAGATTAAGCACGCAGAATACAGATGAAGAGATTAGAAGATAGATACAGATATAGACTATTTATTAATAAATTATAAAATTTACACGTCAAACAATTATCAAATAAATTCATATTAGGTACATCGTACACCACCATTAGGGCCTAGATTGTAAAAAAGCCCTTAAAAAGCCCTAGATTGTATCTCTCAGGAAACAAGGAAGCCGGCAGTTTGTTCCACTCCTTGGCTGTATGAAGAAAAACCCGCGAAACGCAGCTAGTATCATTATAAAATTACGAGATATTTTCTCGGAAACCATTCCCAGTAAGCAGAGAAATCAAGACAACAGAATAAAGAGCACCCGTCAACCGATCACTCCAATTTGCACGAGAAATTTTACAAACACTTCGACACATACAAGTTTTCGGTTGCAAAGTGATGCTTTCCGCAGTTCCCAATATTCTTAATAGCATGATAATGTCGAAATTAAGCTATAACACTTACTTTTACTGGAACGATCGATTCGATCTCGATGCCACACATAAAATTTTATATTTTGAACGTTGACTGTACAAGACATAAGAGCTAGAGAGTTAGGGTTGGTTCCAAATGACGCAGAGTCGAAGCGAAGCGCATTGACAATCCGAAATTTTGTATAGCATACTGACCTCTATTTATTTAAAATCATAATTGTCATTCTTTGCACACGGTAATCTTCATTCGTTTCCGCACAGATTTAATCGATCATATGCTTAGGCCTGTTACAGTGCTTCACCGACCGTCGGTGCGTAGCGTCGATGATGACGATACGCAATGACCGACGCGTCGGTCGGCCGATGCGTCCGCATGCGTACCGACGCAACGGTACGCATTCGGCCACGCTGGACCGACGTTCTTCACGCGCGTAATACATTACATTGCGTAATACATTGCGCGTGCGGACGTTAAGTTTAGCACTGGAAGGTATTATGATTGTCGATACGACCGACGTACGCACCGACGGTCAGTCGAGTAGTGTAACTGGTACCTTCTTTAGAAGTCGTGTTCATCAACAAAATAATGTAGTGTAGTCTAAATTCAAGCGATCAAGGCACAGAAGTTTTTTGTTGCTTGTAAGGGTCATTGGCGATTAAATGGTCAACGTTTTTCCCGCTTACGCTCATGACTTTGTACCAGCACACTTCACCCCAAAGCGCGTCGTTACACGGTTTATTAAGAGTACCGATGTCTGGAGCATTATCCGACCAAATTAACTGTCATAAACGTTAACACAAGTCGTAACGTTTAACGGAGACATTAAGGCTTGGTCAAACAACCACGAGGTTTGGTACATAATTGTCTTGATTTGTAGTTAAGCAGGAAAGTTCTGTTGATTATATGATTATTATTTCAAAAACTAAACCAACATCTGAATATTTGTGTTTTTTCTATGTCTGGGTGTTAATATCTATATAAGTATGTACTTAAAAAATATCTGTGTACGTATATCAGTCTCTGGCAGCCATATTACAAGCTTTGCTTAGTTTGGAGTCAGATGACCGTGTGTGCAATATAATAATGTCCCAGATATTTAATGTCCCAGATATCTAAAATTGTTTAAATACTAAATATTTTTTTTATACATAATAGAAGTCGTGTAAACCCCAAAAAATAACCGAAATTATGTATAGATACCATCTCATCACTAAGTATGTGTAGGTATGTATGTTTAAGTGTTCCTATATTAACTCGTATAGCCTTTTTATTTTTTTTATTTTTTGCGAGGCGGAAATTTTCTCAAGTTACCCGACTGCTTTGGGGTGTAGCCGGGCTATATGGGATTATACCCACTAAAACCCCCCCCGGTGGCCTGCCTTGGTGCTTGACCGAGGGCTCCGGGATCTCCAAGGGAACGCTCCCTCAGCATCTAGCCTAGATGGCTTGATACATTTTGAAGAGTGTTTTGACTATACTTTGCACTTGGGTTTTGTTTGTTTTTTATTTAATAATAATACATACGTGTAAATAGGTATGATCAAAATCAAATGCACAGTTTAAAATAGAATATAGGGCTGTTGCAACACGCTACGCATTATAAACCGCGTAAATGTGTGTTTAGGTATTACAGGCGATCATGACCAATGCGACAATATTAGAGTTGATGAGGCTGTGCTTGCCAGACACACCACTTACTACTACTATAAACTACCATTGGCTACTATTGCTGGTACTTGGCTTGGGGCGCAGCCGCCACATCTGTTCTCGGTGCCTACCTGCTCATCAAAGCGCCATTGATGACACCATACATATTCCACTGTTCACAGAGCGAGTTCGTAAGGGCTACATTATATAATGTATGGTATTGTAATGCAATTAATTGATTTTATATCGATGACATATTTATAATGATATAACTATACCAGATATAAATAAGATAATATAATAGATGATACACAAACACATAGACCACAATTCACAAATCACACACACAAGAAGCTTTCAAAATTTTATTTTATTTGTATTCATTGTCACATTTATGTCTGGTCATCATAACAGGGGCACGAATCTCTGAAACACAAGCTTTAGTTTAGTCCAGAGATCCGAAGCCCACAGATTTTTTTAAGTTGGAAATAAAAATGTTGTATTTTGTATTGTACTGTAATATATTAGGGAACTATCTGTAAAGATAGTGTGTTGTTTTAATAGATAAATAGAACGAACTGTTGCAATCCATTTTTGGTCATTTTCGTTTGCATGTATTTTGTCGCACCTATGTATGTTCTCGTAGATTATCCTGTATCGGTGTCAGTAAAGACGAGTATAAGATTTTACGTTAAGTAAGCTGACTTAAACGGTAAAGCAAAGAAATGTTTCCAAGTTAGGTAAATATTTCTCAATAAAATAAATTTAAATTCATCAGCATTACAAGTAAGAAATAGTTTCATGCTAGCGCAGCGGGATTGCAAAAAATGGATGAGATATTTTCTTACGTGTGTTGAGATATTTAATTTATAGAATTATGTTGAAATACTCAACTATTGTAAATAATGTAAAGTTGGTGAATAAATTGACAGAAACATGTACAGTCATTTTTTTGGTACTCTATAAAAAATTCTTAACATCAGCCGTGCGTAGAGCGCCGAATCGTCCAGGACTCAGATCAAGCAGAATTATTTATTTATTTCTGACAAAAAAAAAACAGCTTTATCTAAACAAATAGAACGACTAAATAAGAAAAAACATGCCTTATCAGTTTTTACAAGTGGCAGGATACAGTCCAGTACAAGTAATAATTTATATCTAATAAAACAAATATTTAAATGTAATGAAACATTTAGATAACAGATCTATATATACAAAATAATAGAGCTATAAAAAACTATATCAATAAACAGGAAAAATTAAAAATAAACAGACAGCCGATGATATAGGTACCTACTTACTAAATAACCGCACAAGATGGTATGTAAAGAAACAAGAACAAGAACAACAAACAAGAACAAGAAGACTTATTATTTATTTCATTACAACTATTTTTACAGGATAGCACCTAGTACAAAATAGCTATGTCAACAATTTTAAATATAAAAGAAATTAGTCCAGAATATAAAATTCATTCAATGTCAACTAAATTATACCATCATTATTATTATACAATCAATATCACTTATTATTATAGCACATCATTAACAATACCGTTTTCTTAAATTCTGAAATAGAACAGATAAACAGGTCTATTTCCTCTGCAACTTGATTCAGTGCTTGCAATATCCGCGTCATTGGGTTTAGCAAGTAAGTTAGTTCTAGCGCGAGGTATCGAGAACAACCACGGTCATCGTCGTCGATTTATGTATTAAATCTAGTCACAACTCATAAAAACACCATAATTAATAACAGTAAAGTAAGGCTGTTAATAACGATGATGATGAAAAACATCTTGCTAAAAAAGGTGTTTTTCACCCGGAAATTAACTTTAAAAAACTTACTACTTTGATATGTCTTAAATCTAGTCACAACTCATAAAAACTCCATAATTAATAACAGTAAAGCACAGAAGGCTGCTAATAACGATGATGATGAAAAACATCTTGGTACAAAAGGTGTTTTTCATCCGGAACTTAACTTAAAAAAACTTACTACTTTGATCGCTTAAATCCTAATATTGTCTTAATCTGAAGGTCATGTCTATTTTTAATTAATCTCATTTTGTAACGCAATTATTCACTCACCATGAACTAAGCGCAATCAGCAACATTCATATAATATCATAACTAATTCTAATTTAAACTTTTTGTTTGTATGTCTGTAAATAAAAAAGTATTGATGATGGACATGATATTTATCGTCACCAGAAAAAGGCAACTAAAACAGTAAAACTAAGATGACCTTCGTGAAACGCAATCAATGTGAGAGAAAGTAGCGAAGATGACGTCTCATGCCGAGAAAAGGACAAGAAAATATACCTTACCTAGTTTTCCCCAAGTGCAAAATTCCTCGAGACAAAAAGTAGCTTTATGTCACTTATGCCCAACCCTTAAAATATATCAATGCAAAAATTCTGGTCGATGCCTTGCTACTTGGTGCGTGACAGAGGAAGAAACAAAAAATAAAACCGAAACCGAAACCGAAATCAAATAAATGTTGGTAAATAAATAAATGTCTTTTACGCATTTACAATATTAACAGGTATAATTATCGCCTATAAAAACTGACGTGATTTTGACACATTTTGTTTTAATAAAACGGGGATACTCAAGATAAACGTGCAAGGCAAGACGAGGTTGCGCACGTGTCACGCTTACTTGATAAAGGTCACCGAATGTGATCGAAACTACAGTCGGAATAACCGACTCAATTTAACGTATTCCCGTTTTATTAAAACAAAAAATATCGACTATAATTGCCGGACAGAAAGGGTACAGAATTATGAATTTCTAGAAATAGTATGCATGTTTTAGTAAATATATTGTATCTTAATCAGAGACAAGACACAAGACAACCATGTTAATACAGTTTCAGTTACTTTAGTTATATAAAATATTTCCTTCGCATAATACATTTCCCTACGTAGCTACAAAACAGTTATTTTATGAAAATCCTTCCAATTAACTAAAACTGTCTTATTTATATTATTTATTTACTTGTATAAGAATAAATTGAAGGAACTGTTATTGAATAAAATGCTATTATACAATTAATGATTTTTAATCAACGAATTTTGTATATTATTTTAACATCGGAATTTTATATAATTCTATTATTATTTATTTTATGTTTTGACTATTATACATTTTGAAAAAATAATTTTATATTTGTTAATACATTATATCAAACAATTAATTTACAAATTATAACTATTAATTAATACAGTCAATCAATATACTTATGCATTTCATTCAGTTGTCGAAATGATTATGTTGGAAACAATCATTTTGACAACTACATTAATAATTAACTAAGAAATTTGGTTTCATATTTTTTTTGTAATTTTTAAATATTTGTTCGAGCATATAGTGCCATCATCTAGACATTTGTACGCCTAACCGGCACAGCATGATGTGGCCATGTATAATATTAATTTAACACCATTTATGTGTTGTATAATATTTCCCGTGTTGTATGCAAATAAATAATCTTATCTTATATTTTCTAGAATTACCTATATATTATTCTTCTCTTTATATTAAATGTAATAACCAAGTCATCCCATGGATTTCACGAGAGAAAAAAAATTACTCGCGTCGAACCAGATCGCGTCCAAGTAATTTGTATTGAATTTGCAATTAAATTTAAAACCGTGAGCTCGGGTCGAATCGCTAGTAAACAATAATTCGTGCATAAGCCATCATTAATCATTAAATAGAGCATTACGGAAGCTAACGTGCCTTGTGTGTAATCTATCATAACATAATAACAGTAAGGTAAATTGGAACTTCTTGACTGGGGTAGGGCCGTAGAAACTTTTAACAGATAAGTAGCGCATCTTGTGCTTTGTTATATTTTTGAAAATACTAGATGTCGTACCAACTAATGACAAGGTTCTCATAACAAAGGTACAAGCTACGCACAAAGCTACGCTACCGTCATGATGACAGTTGCCTATCTCATTGAGAAAACCGTAATTATCTTTGTTATATTATATACTAGTTGTTACCCGCGACTTCGTTCGCGTGGACATAAAAAAAAGTATCCTATGTCCGTCTTTGTGATATACAGTAACTCCTTATCAAATTTTACCCAGATCTGTTCAGTCGTTTAGCCATGATAACGCGACAAACTTCCAGACAGGCAGACAGTTACTTCCTATAGTTCGCTGTATGGGGTTGGTTGATCCATTTCAGTGCATTTTCTGACGTTTTTTTAATTTTTTGAAACTGTAGGTCTATACTTAGATTATCATTGTACAAAATTTCATGCATGTAAGTTTATAACTTTGGAAGTCATAAGACTGTAAAAAATTCAGACAAACAGACGGACAGACAGACGGACATGACGAACTTATAAGGGTTCCTTGTCCTACGGAACCCTAAAAAAGGTAAGTTAGACAGGTTATTTGATAATTCACTTCATACTTACTGGTTTTATGGAAGTCCTTACTGACTTCACTTCCCACTAAAACATCAATTGGATATAAAGCCTCTGCTTTGATAAGGTTCGTTGCGTCACACTCGGGTGATTAGAGTTATTTCAATGTCAGTTCCTGATCGATTTATTGGTAACACGTGTTAGTTAAAATTATGTTACAATGATTAGGTTCGATTGGGTGAGGTTTGAATAACATAAAAATTCACCCAAAAATGCGGCACTTGATTTATGGATGACCCCTAAATAAATTGGGTGGTTCATCGTCATCCGCTCAAGTTTCATTCCTGCAATTCAAAGTCGTCAGTTGTACCTATCATAAAAAAATATACAAGAAGAAAGACAATCTCATACAAAAAAATGTATCCACGAAAAATCAGCATAAAACTCGATGGCGCTTACTTATTAGTTAGCTAATGTGCAAACCGCTATAATAGCCTATGAAAATATGGATAATTTAGAAACAGTGTTAGTATATGTTTGTTCAAATTCGATTGCAAATATACGACGCAAAATATTATGTTTCCAAAAGTAATGTTTTCGATGCCATCTCTCGAGAACCTAGCGTGCTTTAAATATTGAATATAAAATTAATCATTTTACTGATATTACTAACGTAAAGGTAAAATTTATATGAGTATATATTAATATGAGAGGTTGGTTCTACAAATCTGCACCGAAACAAAAATCTTGTTAAAAATTACTTCCGGGTCAAACGCTAAATTGACTAAGTATGTATGTCATCACTTCGCGTAACAATCCAGGGCCGCTAGTCTCGACTTTTCGCTATGTTAACGAAAAAACGCAAACATAGCGTTGAATTTTGCATTATTCGAAAATTCAACGCTATGTTTGCGTTTTTTCGTTAACAATTCATGTTCGTTGTCGAATATATTAATATGAGAGGTTGGTTCTACAAATCTGCACCGAAACAAAAATCTTGTTAAAAATTACTTCCGGTTCAAACGCTAAATTGACTAAGTATGTATGTCATCACTTCGCGTAACAATCCAGGGCCGCTAGTCTCGACTTTTCGCTATGTTAACGAAAAAACGCAAACATAGCGTTGAATTTTGCATTATTCGAAAATTCAACGCTATGTTTGCGTTTTTTCGTTAACAATTCATGTTCGTTGTCGAATTTTTACGTCATAGCGACCGAATTCGGTCGAAAAGCGCTGTAGCGAAAAGTCGAGACTAGGGCCCCTGGGCCCTTATTTTCTATTGCCATAACTAGCTCGTTACGCGCTATGTTAAGTTAGCTCTGTGTTAGTCACATGAAACGGTATTCTCATTCATGAAGGTTCATGAAAACTAATTTTGCGTTAATAAATATAAGAGAAATTCAAGAAATTACACCAACCAAAAATTCAAGTTGAAAGCAAGTATAAGAATATTTGTCACTAAACCAAAAACTAAGGTGAAAATCAGTTTATTGAAATTTGTAGCTAAACCAATGCTATCTAGGTGATCATTTTACCCGTAATTTCTTAAAACAACTTATTTATTGGCGCAAAATTAGTTTCAATAAATCTTCGATGAGTAATTAAGCTGTAATTGACAAAAAACGAAAGAAAATTTGAATTTCGCGCGGAGTGCGAAACGTTGCACCTTAATTCAAATTCATTTTTCAAAACATGAATACGTGTTATTTTTATGAATACTGACCTAGTTTCCAAAAGTGTTAAAATTATTTACTCATAAAAAAATATTTTAAAGTACAATAACAGTTTTATAAACCTACTTAATCTCATGTCTAAATCTCATTAATCAGAGATTTACCTAATTAAAATGGTCACGATAAATTAAAAAACCTATAAAATATTCTTTTAATTGCATGGAAAACACGAAATGTAACATTATTAAATTCTTAATCGGAGAAAATCATGTCCGATTTGTAGAATTATGCTAATCGAGTCGTAAAAATATTTAGTCGATGAAAATATTAGGTTAACATTAATGTTAGCATCTAATCAGAAACAGCTGGTGCTGTGACTTGTAAATAGAAACTCATAGAAATTGTTTCCTAATCTAATCCTATATTATAATTCAGACGAATATAGTCGCAGTCGTATCAGGACCACTAAAGCTTTGAGGTAAAAAAATGAATACGTTTGTCTCGATGAAAAAACTTTGCTTGCGCGATTTAGAACTCTCTACATTACAACTGTCAGACCACACAAAACGTCAAAAACTGCACAAAAATCGATCAACGCCATCTAGCGAACTATAGGAAGTAGCTTTGTCTGGATGTTTGTCGCGTTATCACGGCTAATCGGCTGAACAGATCTTGATAAAATTTAAATTTAAAAATAAAAACTAGTATTCCATGTTTATTTTTGTGAAGGATACAAATTACTTTGAAGATGACGATATACGATAATTTTGGTTCCATACTTCACTCGAGATACTTATATGTCAGGATTACAATATAAATCATGTTCAACCCTTCAGCACATTTTGTGCACGTACAGGCTACGATTAATCAAGTACGTACGAATCGATACTTTCATCGATCCATTTAAATCGATTTTCGGCCGGGGTTTGATATTAACCTTAATGAGCCTTGATGACCGTCCTACGGTTCAATGGGCATTATGGTGTCATTCACTTGGCTCTATTTTCACTAAAAGCATTGTTTTGCTTGTCCATGTATGTTCATTCTAATAGTCTGATTGTTCAAACGCTTTTTATTTATTTTACAGCGATAAAAATACAATTTTACACCAATTAAATTTGTTGTTGTGTATTTAAGTTCAGATTATAATATTTTTAAGTTTAGTTAATATTGTTTATAAGGTCAGATATTATATGAATGATCAATTTTGATTAAAGAACTAAAATTGAAAGCCCCAAGTGGAGCACACTGAATATTCACATTCAGCATTCGACACAGTAGAAAAACAGTATCGATCGTATAATTCGGGCGAATTATCGAGTGTTATTTCATCGATTTCATATCGAGTCGGACCTCATTACATTATTGCAGGGTTCACTTTAGTTTCAATTAGGTACCTCTACCTCGGCTGTCGGCAAGTTTGTTTATCTACAGGAAGAGTTTTTTTTTTTTTTTTTATATTTCTGGTTCATTTCCACGGACTCCGGAGTCCATGCCCTTTGTCAACTTTAACATTATTTTTGTCAACTATTACTAATATCTATATAGAGGAAAATCTACTATGCTTATTACTATGTTGCGTGTATGTTTTTTCGCTTTTTGTATGTTTCTTATTGCCTTTTTGCTAAATTGATTTGTTTTTTTTTTGTTTAGATTTAGTATTTTTTTGTCAAAACTGTAGAAATTAAGTATGAGTTTTTGTGCGTATTTTAATAAGCCTGCATTTGACCACATCCTGCGTGATGGTAAGCAGTGTCTGGTCTAGTATGGAGCGCGATTACCTAAACGGTACCCGTTTGTTCCAGATAGTTATGAGTTTTTATGTGTATATTTTTTAAATTACATAGGCTTGCATTTGACCATATCCTGCGTGATGGGAAGCAGTGGGTCTAGGATGGAGAGCGCTTACCTAGACGGTAGCTTTGTGTTCTAGATATTGATTGATTTGTTGATTGATTTGAAGTTACTTTAGAGTTAAAAACGCAATTCGATTTTTTTGTTATCTAGATTTTTCGATATCACAAAAAGTTCCGTTAAAGTGTGTATTAAAGAGCATTTATATTTATTTTATGCCTTTCTCAAAACCAGTATTACCAAAATTACTACACCATCCTGTGTAATAAAATTTCCAAAACAACTTACCTATAGGTGTCGGAGTCACGTACAAAAATCGCATCAAAATTATAAAGAAGTTAAGTGAAATCTCTCGCCCGATCGGACGCACGTAATGGCGGCCTGTCATAATGACAGCTGTCAAAAACTACTGCGGAATTTACGAGCGTTCGGAATTTAAAAATTGGCGCCTAATAATGATTGTTATGTAATCATTTCTGTGTGAAATGAAACAGGACTGTTGTACAGTTAAGCGTTTGTAATTCAATTTTGAATCGTGCCTTTTGAAAACCTTTTATTACGATTTTTTTACTGGATAGTGGTACGGTGCCTTTTTAAACTTGACACAAAAATAAACTGGTTTGCGCCACATGGTATATCCACTCAGTTGACACCACAAGCAAGCAAACGGGCTTAGTGACCCTTAGTGACATGACATGACATGACATTCCTTTTGGCTACCCCACTGGTTCCGCTCCATTTACACGAGTAATAGGTAGTTTGTATTTGTTAGTGGTTCTAGTAACGCTCTGTTTGTAATCATGAACATGGTTTAGCACTTAGGCGAGTGATTTAGGAGAGTTGTATACTGATGACCTGTGCCACTCAAAAACATTTCTTCCCCATCGGTTCTTCGAGCTAGATGTCAATTGTCAGTTGAACTTGCAAAGCCTGAAAACTATGTCGGAAAAAAAGGTAGTAAGGATAAACAGGTTTCACGTCTATTTAAGACAAAAAATGTGTGTCACGTCCTGTACAGCTTAGAGTGCGTTTCTTATCTTAGCTTGACAAAGATTTTAACTATTTGATTTTACCTGCTATGGCTGATGATGATGATAACGACGACCTGCGACGGAACGTAGAAGGTATATAGTGAGAAAGGTGCGTTTTGGGTAAGAGGTTGTATGAGTGTGTTTGTATGTCAGTATGTCTGTTACCATTTTAATCTGACACAGCTGGAGCGTTTTTGATGAAATTTTTGATAGTTTTATGAAAAACCTTCCATCGGTTTAAAATTTAAGAACTGAGTTAAGTTATTTAAATGTAGTCCTTGTAAGGAACATCCGAAACACTTTCAATTACTTAAATTGCAAATTTAATTAATATCACAGTCCCATCACACAGCGGATATTACTGTATTAATTTAATTTAATACGAAATCTAGATCATATCAATTGATTTACTTGCCTTATCTCTCTAATTTACGACCGAAATATGCGAAATGTCGAAGACGAGAAATTATTAAAAACTTTATTGAAAATCGCAAAGTTCAGTATGTCAGAAACTTTATGGAAAACATCAATTAAGATTTGACATTCGATATAAATTGGATCGTAATCGATAATTAAAGAATCGACTTCGGTACAATTTAGACCAAAAATTAATCGATACTTTTGAATAAGGCTATGTCGTTAATTACAACAAAAATGTTTTTCTACCAAAATACGAGTTCTCAGCAATGCTGAAGGTTTTTAATGAATTAGCTACGGATCTTTCGCGCTTTTAGCCTTACAGGGCTGCGCACGCGTATCCTGATGGCATATTAAATCAACCAATCACCTTTTAAGCTTAATGAGACAAAAGCATTATTCATATACGGTTTTTTCTGTCTTAAACAAAATAACTTACACTCCAATGAGCATTATCGGGCACTCTATACGGTCACAAAAGACTATAAATACCGATTAACGCAAGCCGAGTGGTTGATTTATCGGATCATTTTCGACTTTATTCGAATCGAATTAAGCGTGATTCGAGTTTTAAGTTTAAGGTGGTTCGGTCAAAAAAGTGGTCGACATCGTTTCTTTGTGAACGTAGTAAAATATGGTTTGTAAGTATACTGATCCGTTACGTTTTCGAATTTATTTCGCGAATCGAGATCTCGATTTTAAGGACGCAATCGATTGTTCGATTTTTTAAGGCGAATTAAGGTACGGTGGTAATATTTTAGCTGTTTTGTCGTGTGTGCGCGCCTCTGAGAAATTGCCTCTGAAAATGTTCAGATTAACAATCAAGTCAAATAAATAAAGTTCTCAGGGCTCGAGACTCCAGTAGCTGTTACTTAAGCTGTGACTTTGATTACAACATGATACTAACAAGACGGGGCTTTTTCAAAGATAAGTTTTTATCATTCAGTCTATTTCTATCAGAATGAGGCCTCTTTCATCATCGCCAAATAAAGTCTCGAATGAACTAACCGCCGATAAACCGGCAAGTGACTGTAGAACTAGTTTCAAAATTTCGGTGATGCGCTAACCTTCCTCTGAACTGAACAAAAACTAAAGTTAGTTGAGAATTACACTCGCCAATTATTACATATCGGAAAAGGGATAGTAGGACGAGAATGGACGACACGATCAGCCTTCGAATTGGCGACCGCGAGTGGCATTTACAACTGAGCGCTACCGTGTTTGTGAGACACGTTAAATTGTAGATTCCGGTTGTTTGTCTTGGTTATCAGCAGCCTCAAGACGGCGCGTTGTCAGTCGCCTTTAAATCGCCCCCGCTGCCACCTTGCACTCCTTGCCACCAACACTCTACTTGACACTGTATGTGATAACTGGACGAGTCTTATTGCATCTTTTATAACATATTCTTAAATTTGACCAGTAGGATGGGTGCAATAGGAATGATCTAATAGTATAGGTTAGTGAGTATCAAAGTTCAATACTGGGCCTCTATTCATTCACAGAAATGACATTTTTATCTCTCTCTCACTCACTCCCATTAAATTTTAAATTAGAGAGACAGTCACCGAGATACTCTCGAGCGCACAGGAATAGGGTCCCTGGTGACAATTCTCCGGTACCATTTAGTAAACGAAACTAAATTTGACAGAAAAGTTGTTGCCATCCTTGCCAAAGTCATTGAAATGATAAGGAACACACATACTTTTAGCCCAGTTTGATTAGTTTCGTGCGATTAAGAGAGTGGTATAACAGAATCGACACCACTATCGATACTATTGTCTAAGTCACAAATAGATTTTCCGTGTTTGTGAGGGACTAGGATATCAGATCAGGATAGCATATCCAGGAGTATGTGTTTATATTTTCCTCCTCATAAATCATTCGTTCGAAATAGAAACAAAAAGAACGGACATTTTTAGAAATAGCTAGCTATTTCCTTACGAGCCGTGCTCAAAAAATCTTAGTATCTGAGAAAAAAAACACCAATTTACTTAATGCAATGCAATTCAATTCTTTATTTGCTCGTTAATGGTTAACATAGATCTTAAATTAAGTTGAATGCCGTCGATTCCCGCTAAACCAAACTTAGTGCTATTGCTGTCTCTTACTAATAGAAACACAAGAAATAGATAGCATGCATTTTAGTTCTGTCAAACGAGTTTACAGATTAAAACCGCGAAGAAAAACGTACACTAGCGACACTTTAAACTTGTTTTTAATCAGCACCCGCTACGATCTCTAGATCTGACTAATTTGACAGCATTATAATTCATGCCCTCACTATCTTGTGCTTCTATTTAGTAAAAGACAGCAATAGCTTAATTGCGTTTAGTGAGTCCACGGTGGAATTGCGGCCACTAACAACCTCAGATCAGGCATGCAAATTATTCTAAAATTATTTAAATACATATGTTAAAAATTAATGAATGAATGTTGTTTCAAAAGAAATTAACCAGACAATTTAATATTTTGCGTGGTAAACATACAAGCGACATGAAAAAAAAAAACAAAAATAAAAAGATTTCCAAAAATTCTATAATTGTATAAAAGTTTTCGCTCAATAACCATTTATTTTTTAACCCCGTCCAATAAAAAAAAAAAAGACAAACCATTTGGCAGGAAATTAAAAATCAGAGGCGCCATGTAAATGCAGTTATTCCTGAATAATTCCAATCTTACATTCGGCATGCTAAGACGCAAATAATTGTCTAGTACAACAAATCTAGTGCAAAATAATCTAGTACAAATTGTCTAGTGCAAATAATTTAACTAGTTGTACTGTAACCGTACTCATTCCACATAACTATTTTCTCTACCAACCACGAATACCTCTAGGTGCCAAAGCAACGCGTTTAAATGCCTACCGCCATCTATGGGCGGGCGGAGACATTATTGCCAACATTAACACTGGAAAAGGAAATTATGGTCTTCGGAACAATTAGTTTCGACTAAAGTTGGATCGACGCAGCCGGTCACTTATACGTCCTTAAGGTAACCGCATACTGGAAGAGTTTCAATAATAATATATAAAGCAGGAGAGAAATACTCGTTAATACATAATAATAATAATAATAATAAGTGTCCTCAATGCATCGAGATAAAAACCACTAAAAATAAAAATAATAATAATAAATATCTGGGACATTTTTGCACACACGGTCATCTGACCCCAAACTAAGCAACGCTTGTAATATGGCTACAAGAGACTGATATACGTACATATATATTTTTTAAATACATACTTATATAGATGATATTAACACCCAGACATAGAACAAACACAAATGTTCATCACATGAATGTTTGTCCTAGATGGGAATCGAACACACGCCCCCAAACACAGAAGGTAGGTTCACTACCAACTGAGCCACCGGGGCAGTCAATAGTAACTCTTTATTGCGGAAACATGATCCATGTGAAAAAAAAAACATTAAGTGTTTTAAAATTAAGTCGGTATGTTAAAAATCTGTACCCAGTCAGGTGGCAATAGCCACCCAACGTTTGTAGGTTGCAGTCAGTCGTAATCTCTCAGAAAACCTTTCAATCCTGATTTCGAATGTAACTCTATCTCTTTGTCTCTCTGTCTCTAGCGGTCTCTCTGTCTGGGTTTTTGTCGCGTTGTCGTGGCTAAACGGTTGAACGGATCAAGCTGAATTTTTTCATAGATTGCTTAAAGGTCGGAGACGGACAGAAGCTACTTTTAATTCATATTACAATAATGTGAATATTCTTTTATTATGTGAGAATCCATTATTTAGCTGCATCTCGTGATTTTACTTATGTTTATTTACTTGCCTGTGATATCTGAAATAAAAAAATATCCTTATTTCATCATCCTGATAAACACTATCATTAACATATTTTATCAAAATCCGAAATTCTAACGATATGAGGACAGGAAAAAACATATTAAATAACTCACGAAACTTCAAGGCTTCCTTAAATTATTACGATGAACAGTAGTTTCTCTAGTGGACCACCAACCTAAAAATCCTAGCAGTAGGCAAAAGGTAAAAACGCCATTTTAAACCAAGATATAATAAATAAAGCGGTTAATTACGTATCAAACCATTTAGCCAAACCGCTATTTAGATTAGCATTCTTATTGCAGCAGAAACCGAGCTCGGGATGGGCACGGGTTAAGAAAAAAATTGCAATTTTCTTTTAGCTTTATTTATTTTTATTTTAGAAAGAAAAAAAATCTGTAGTCAATAATATATGATAAACGAGATATCTTTTAGTGTTATAGCAAACTATCTGAATGTTATAGTTTTTCTCTGAACTTATTTTTGCATATAATTATATAGCTTAAGAAAGCGATATAATTATATGTAATTATACTATATAACTAAGAGTTAAGGTTATATATTTATATAATTTATATATATAGTTTATATAGTTTAGTAGGTAGGTTATTTTTTATTGTAAATATGTATATAATTTTTGTTAATAAAATATATTTGTTATTAAGAGTTAAGTATACAATAAATCTGAATAAAAACGAACAAAATAATTAAGCTTTCTATGATCTTTCTTCTGTGTTAAAAATGTATATTTGACTATAAGTTGATTTACCTAGATACATTATTATAGCCATAACAACTTAAGAAAAAGAAAGTTTAAGAAAGTATTGTCTATCGGTTCCCTCACTAGGCAAGCCTGCATCGAGGAAAATAGGTACCCAAGAGAACAATTCAAATTAACTAAACCTCACTAGCAAGACAGTAGCCGGCTTACAGAAAAAAAATACATAAATAACCCTATGAAACAATTTTTAAAAAGTCTTCTGTTTTGTCGTATTTTAACGTTTCAAGCCATTTTGGCATGACTCGTTTCGCTTTGCTAATGCTTTTGTTATTGATGTCGCGGTGCTACAAACGACTATAACCTATATCTGTGTGACTATTAATTAACTCTGTATAAAAAGAAACATAATAAGCTTTATATATGGCATAGCTGTTATCATATATATGTACTTCGTTTACCTTCCTCCTTTGTCCAAATTCCGCACGGAGCCCTATTGACCAGAAGTTTTGATACCATCTTAGATCAGCACCTAGTCCCTGATACCAAAGCTTCGAGATTGACATAAAATGGGGCGAAGCCGGGCACATGGCACTAGTTGATTGACACACAAGGTGTTAATGGTGTACAAGGATTGTTCTAAAAGGTCTCTTTACCCTTATTTGAGGGAGATACGATTGGTATGGTCTTATAGGACTATTTATAATGGTCTGTGTTTATTCACACCGAGTTCACATAGTTGGGGCCGACCACGCTCACAGTATGCAGACTCGGCGTGAGCGGAACCAGAGCGTGACCTGCGATTTAATTGACCGAGCTAGCCGAAGGTTTCAAAATCTACAGGACGTAGAGTCTAGCGTCATCTCGTGAACGGGTGCTGCTTGCGGGAGCTTGACTGCTCGGAGTATATACGCAAATCTATAATAACACTTAGCTCTTTATTAGTATATTCGTTGGTACCTATATTCCTCTTGTAAAGTCTTTAGTTTCTATATTCCGTTTTAGTTAATAAAATATTTGCAAAATTTGATAAATGGCACGGACCCCGGAGTCTGTGGAGCAATATTGTAAAATATAAAAAAAAAGTCTACAAGAACAAGTCGGCATTTGTGTTTGTATATTTTTATGTAAGACTAGCTGCTCCACGATTTCACCCGATATTCTACAGGAACGGTTACAGTCTTCCACAGTAGCCGATGTGTTATTCCAGGGAATAAGCTACATCCATACCAAATTTTATCCAAATCCGTTCAGCCGTTACAGAGTTGAACGGGAACAAACACACTTACATACTTACATACTTACACACAAACTTTCGCATATATAATAATTATTAGTGTGATAACTTGCGAATCATTCATCCGATCTTCATGAAATTTTGTAGAAAAGTAGTTCATATTATTATATTTTTTAAGTTTGAATATGAGTAGTTTTTTTTAATGGGACTGACTGACAAGACGAGCAAGTTGCGTACCTGTTGTTAAGCGTCACGCTTGCCGATAATAGTCAATGCCAGGCCAAATGCGAGGTCTCAGTTCGGCACGAACGACTAGTATACTGATATGTGAAATAGATGACACGCTGTGGGTGAGACGGCGTGTCATGAACGTGGTGTTTCAGCATTACAACCAGTCACGCTCAGGCCCTGTCTTCGCCCCGCCCAACCCATGGCGTGACGTAAAAGAAGCTAAAATAAAAAAAAAATTACGTGCGCAAATCAGACTTGCACTTGTCCGGTTTTGTTGACTAGCGCGCGCTAGAGCCATCTCTTTTCATCTGCACGTGAAAGTGTCCCTTCAAATCAAGAAAGCGACTTGTTCTCTCGTAGTTAAAAAAAAAAAACTCGAGCGCGCGGCTTTCGGGGCCCAGAAACCTTGCTCGTCCTCCTGCAACAATAAATCTGCTTTTATTCCAAAACAATAATGCTTTTGGACATCACAGACATTCATAAAACTTATGAACAATAATACGTATTTCATTAAAAAGATTCATGTGCCACCTACACCACAATAAATAGACACAGAAGGCCAGGTCCCTAGAACGAGCGATAATGGGAGTCGGACATATGTACGACGACCGAATGAATCAGTCACTTTTACACTTTTACTTAGGCAAACTTAGTAACTTTTGCTAATAGTTATTTAACGATTTAATAATAATTATGTCAGGTATTGTAAAATAATTTGTACGTATTGCTTTCACATTTTTTTTTTATTATGTGTTTAAATTAGCTATGATTAAGTTCGGTTACAGAACTTGGTTAAAGGTTAGGCTGTTTCGGCCAAGTACAAGAGGCCCATTGTGAATGTTTCACCACTAGGCCACTTGCTTATGTGAAATGTCGTAAGCTGTTACATCAATATGTTGGCGTGACGGCCATGCTTCTCAAAATGTACAACGAAGTTGGGCAAACGGCTTGGCCGACTTCGTCATCCGTCATCGTTGTACGTACGTTTTAAGGAACTGGCTTTCTGCACCTATTTATTTTTCGCCTACACCCTGAGCCTACACCGGTGCAATTCTTTCCGATAGTTTTAAAGTAAGGTCGTGGTATAATACTGCAGTTTCATACAAGGATTACCTACTTAAATGTGATTTTGTGGTTTACAAAAAACGTAAAATATTTTACCCGACTGCGGAAAAGGGGCTATGATTCTGACATTATATTGTATGGATGGATCCCATTATCAGAACTTGATTTTGATCACATATTTTCAAATACAAAAAAAAAAGAAAAATACGATTTCAACAAGAATTTTGAAAATCTTATAGGAAGAGCTTGAAGCTGTTAGCTATTAGCCATAAATACTGTAGCTATATAGAGTGAGAGAGCATAAGTGTCTTTAAAATCTACAATTCCATTATACTGGTGTACTGTACAAAAACGGATACCAGATACGGGTGTTAAGTGACAAGTCAGGACGCTCCCTTAGTAGCATCGCCAGTAAGCAGCGCGAGAAATCGAGCTCTCAAGTATTATCGGTCACGAACGATTGAACGATCTCTAAATTGGAAATAGAATAATGGTATTCTGAAATGAGATGTTTCGCGCTATGGCATTGATCTAAACGATTGTTGCGCTATTATAGCGCAGTAATATTATTTATTGCATATCGAAATGGTAATGACTCTTTAGTATACAGGGTTATGTAGTAATTAGGAACGAAACTCACGCAGGCAGCTTCCTTACATCCTACAAGCTATGTTCCATGAGGTTTTAGAAAAATTAACACATCATCATCAGCTGGAAGATGACAACTTGCCACTTGCATCCACCGGTTGCCCGGGGCCTTTACAAGGTCGTCGATCCCACCTTGTGGGAGCCTTGCCTGCGCTGCGTCTTCCAATTCGTGGTCGCCAGTCAAGAACTTTTCTTCCCCATCGCTTCCTCAAGTGATGTGGCCTGCCTATTACCACTTCAGCTTGCAAACCCTGAGAGTTATGTCGGTGACTTTAGTTCTTCAGCGAATATCCTCGTTCCGGATTTTATCGCGCAAAGAAATTCTGAAGTCCTCTACCACGTTTCAGTTCCATATGACTGTTATGACTGGCAACACACATTGGTTGTAGACCCTTGACTTTCAGGCAATTCGGGATTTTAAACGAAAGGATTTCACGCGATTTCCGGAACGCTGCCCATCCGAGTTGGATTCTTCTGGCGACCTCTTTGTCGAAGTTGGACTTACCTAACTGAACAGTCTGTCCAAGGACATGTTCAGTAAGGACGTCCGACGATGCTCGATGACATTGGCAGCATACTCAACCTCGCGCTGTTAAGGATCTTTATGTAAGAAATGTGTATAATATGTGTATATCAATATATAACAAGATACCGAATGAAATTAAAGTGTTGGAAGGGAATAAATTTAAAACTACTTTGACTTACTGGCTTCTTAGCAACTGTTTCTATAGCATCAAAGAATTTAATAATCGTTAATTCAAGTTATATAACAATTAATAATATATAATTTTATAGTATAGTTCTATGACAAAATATTTGCACGTCTGCTTGCAGACTAGATACACCGTGATACTAATACAATTTATAAGAACATTATTAACATGTATTATTGCAAATAAATAATTTGATTTCATTTGATACTTGTAATGTCATCGAGCGTCGTGGGACGATCTTGCTGAACACGGCCTTGGGCAGACTGTTCCCTACTACACAATTTTTTTTTTTAATGTGGCACGGTACATCTAACTACACTTTTCATGCATCCTCGGCGTCCATAACATGAAACTTTAACGAGCAACCACCAGCTTTCAGTCAGCAAGGTCCGGTTACCGCTTCTAAACACACAATGCATAATTGTCCATCAGAGATCACATGGCACTATGAAGGCGACCATATACGATGATCATAGACAACGGACGCGAGATAATTTAGAATGCAAGTAATTGCACCAACGGTGACGTGCCAGAGGCAAAAAAAATATTGTAATGTGAACCCTAACTTTAAATTACTGATAAATTTTACGATTTGAAAAGGTTTGTTTTTATTTTAGGTGAGAAAAATTACGAGTTATTAAAAATCATGAAACAAAAATTGTTAGGTGTGATGTTTGTAGGGAAGTTGCCTACAAGAACAATGTTTGGCATTTCGGGAGATGACAACACGTAATTTTCTTTTTCTCTTTTCTCCTAAGAGGATTTTGGCGTAGCACGTCTTATGCATTTGCCAGTGTCAAGTATACATATATATTCTCAAGTTTTATTAGATATTGTCAAACAAGTCATAGTCACGGTCATAGTCGAGCATAGCAAGTCACGGTCAAGTCCAAGTCATGCCCTAGTAAAGTGTTGAAAACTTTACTAGAGCCTTCTATGGAGTTTTGGAAACAACACGAAAATTCACGTTTCGCGACATTATATCATTCACCTACATTCGTGCATGTTCACGAACACTTAACGGGTAGAAATTCACCGTTTTTACAAATTAACACTCGAAATAACACAAGTTTTGGAAAATAATAAAATGAAGCGACATGATTTCTTCATGTTCCCGCCAAAACTCCCCCACCTCGTCTTTAATATGCACTATTTGCCATCAGTGGCGTCGATTCTGTTGTACGGTTGTACCACTGACTAGACTAAGCCAACCTGACAGGATTAAAATTATCTGTGTCTCTTTTCATTTCAATATGTAAGAAAAGGATGGCAATAATAAACTGTCAAACTTTTTACTTTAGAAAATGGTTCAACAGGATCGACGTCCTTGTCTATCGTTTTTGAATTACGTATTCCGCTCTTGCTTATGTCACTTGATCAATAGTGTCAAAATCTGGAGTAGTATTTCATACTTAGACTAGGTCTCTCACCAGAGAGGACTATTTTTCTTGGGTTAGGCAACTAATTAGCTTTTACAAGACACACGAGAAAATCATTGATGTCAATGGTTCGTCAATCGATTGGTCATCTTAACTCAGATCTTAATTCAGAGGAATATAGCCGTAATCGTATCAAGACCAATAAATAAATATAATAAAGTCTCGAGGTATAAAAATGAATACGTCTTCGTTTCGGAAAAAAACTTTAATTGCGCGATTCAGAACTCCATACATTACAACTGTCAGACCATACAAAACGTCAAGAAATGCACAAAAACGGATCAACGCGATCTAGCGAACTATTGGAAGTAACTTTGTCTCTTTGCCTGGATATTTGTCGCGCTATCACGCCTAAACGGCTTACTGTATATCACAAAGACGGGCATAGGATACCTTTTTAAGTCTACACGAACGAAGTCGCGGGTAACAACTAGATTAAATTAAAAAAACAAATGACCCAGTTAAAAATTAGAATAAGAACACAAGACTGCCACATCCATGGCAACAATATAAAGCTTCGTCGTCACTTAACGATATGATTGTCTTCATTATAATTGGTCGGACCAACTCATAACTCTGTGTGAGTTAAGGCGTCCACGGCTGATTTGCGAGGGAATTTTTTAATGAGTGCCACAACAGTAATCAATTGACGTGTTCGCCCGATTGTTCCCTGATTGATTGAAGATTGGTCAAGTTTATTGTGAAGAAGGATTATTAAGGTTTAATGAGACGTAAATTTACGGCCGCGCTTGAAAATTGATTGTCGGTTGTTTTGAATTGAGAATAAAATTGGAGTGTTTTTTTTTATAGGCCAGGCTTCGCCCATAATGATAGCTCGCTTATAGCTAAATGATAATATAGCCATAAACAGATGACAGTACCCTTATTAACTAAGCAAAATACATACAAACTACAACTACCTTAACTACTTAGCCTACTACATAAAAAATAACAGTTGGATTATCCAGAGACCATTAAAGGTCTATAGATAATCCAAATGTTCATGCTCATTACCAGTTGGCAGCGTACCCAGCATGCTGGCGGCATTACGACCTAGACAGAGCTGGCATTTGGACCAAACACCTACAAGGATAAAATAAAAAACATACAAACTTTTTAACTTAATACACACAATATTTTTTTGATGAATGTATTCAGTTTGGTAAAATGTCGTGGAAAAAGGATAAAGTTGAATGACGGTAATGTTATTTTTTTAAAGTAACGTTTAAAATATTTACAAAATTTAAAAATATTTTTTTTTAGTGTCTTCTATAAAACGAAACTTTATTTTTTATTTTTTTCAGTAGTAAAAATAATATAAGTTATAATAATATTTCCATGTACTATTGTATGTATACGTTTGGTATTATGTTTGCCACAATTTGCTACGAAAAAGTGCACCATAATATATAAGTATTATCTCCTATATAAAAAGAACTGGCTTATTTAAACGATTGCATCAAGATTACTAAAATAAAATAGTTATTATCTTCAGCTAATTAACAGTATCTGCATCTGCACCAGCCCTCTTATGCTTTGCAATAGCTTAATTTACCATTTTCATCGAACATCATCAGATCTGTCCGAATATTGAGAAAAAATCGGTTAATCGTGACTAAGATCACGCCATTTTGACCTCAAAGATCGATATCGGGTGTAGCCCCGCCTTAAATTCACGCCAAGACCACCTCCGTGGTAATAAAGCAGATTTTTTCAAATTTCGTACGAATAATTGGTGTGTAATTACTGGCCGCTATGTCCATTTTGAATTACCAATCTTTACGTATATTTTATTTTACGATTGGTTTTAATAAATTGGAGCTTGAGTCTTATACTTTTGTTTTTAACCATAATAATATTATTGTCTAAAAAAAACCTACTTACTTTTTTAAACATGTAAATATAATTAAAATACTATTTTTAATTAGATAAGATAAGATAACGTTTATTGCTCAGAATTGTAATTTTGTTTGTATTTGTAATTCATTGATATTTTGTTGTGTATTAAATTAATTTTAAAATCATATATTTTATTAAACTTAAAAATATTATCTAAACTTAATATACAAACTAAAGCTACAAAAAAATAAAATAAAAAAATATTTATCTAAACTTAAAAATACAAACTAAAACTACAAACATAATTAAAATAAATACATAAATAAATTAAATCTAAAATTAATCTAATTTTTATTTTATTATTGTTACTATTTTGTGGGTCATTTTAAATTTTGATGTGACTAGGAATAAACTAATAGGCATTATCATATTATTGAATATGTATAATTGATTATTATATGTAAACTCGACCAATGTGACTGATCACTAAGTCATATTGGTCGAGTTTACATATAATAATCAATTAAAATAGGAATATTGATCAGGAATACCATGATTTACTTGATTTTCTTTCAAGACTAAGAATTGAGAAAGAGATTCTGTACATTTTTTTGTATCAACAATATTACTGATTCCGATAAATAAACAAAAATGAGATTAATCAGCCCGATTTCTTTCTTTATTAAATCTTCAACAAAATAATAATGACAGTAGACTGAAATAAATATTTCCGTGAAGTCGGAACTGGCAATTTAAATCGTGAGTTCCTTTTTCGAAATCAATTTTCGTGTTTGCATTGACCACGGGGTGTGCGCCATTACGCCATTATTTAGGCGACTTTCTTGTCAGGGCTGCCATTTATGGATATACAGATATACATTCCTTACATAATTATATGTGATATTTTAGTGACGCTCAAATCTTTTAGTTATGCTAGAACAGGACACGGCTACGATTATGTCTACGTTTGTCTCATTTTTCACGACATAAAGAGTAGAAAAGATTTTGTCGCAGTGCGCATGCTAACCCAGCTGGGGTGGCCGGAATTCATTATAAACGCCTGTGCTAACTGCACCATGCTACGCGGAATCGAGTATAAAACATGTTTTACATTTTCTCATAATATTTATCTTTGGCAATTTTTGGTGATCTTTGAAACGCGGAACTCGTTCAGCCCTGCACCAGCGCAGTTTTTCTACGAACGCACTTAAAAAGATCTCGATAACCGATTTTTTTCAATTAAGTGTCATAATCGTACTGTGGTACGGTTTTTCGAGAAATTTATTATTGGGTCTCAAAATATCGATGTGAGGACTTTATTACATACATTATGCAGTTTTATGGCCTCAAATTAAGGGGCATGTGATATTTACATGGTTAAAAGTAGGGTAGTGCGGGGGCATAAAGCTAAAACTGCTTTAGAGGTTTTGAAGGTATTTTAAAGTAGGTACCTTATAAGTCCTCACAGCAAAGCTCAATACTCAATACTCAATTCATTTATTGCAAACATTATGTGGATTACATGCAGATCTTAACTAGCATATTTAAAATAGGTAAATCATAATGACCCTGATTGGGTATGGCAATATCGTGCGGAGCGGGTCAATCTATTCCATAATTGTCTTATCTCTCAAAAATTCGTCTAGGGTATAGTAGGATTTCGCGAGTAATACACAAGCTTATATTATTTACCATCCTAACTCCTAACATTATAATTCAGAGGAATATAGCCGCAGTCGTATCAGGACCAATAAAGCTTCGAACTATAAAATGAATACGTATACTTCTCGAGGAAAAAACTTCACTTGTGCGATTCTGAACTACATTACAACTGTCAGTCCATGCAAAACGTCAAAAAATGCACAAAAAATAATAGACGCCATCTAGCCAACTATAGGAATAACTTAGTCTTTCTGTGTGAATGTTTGTCGCATTATCACGGATAAACGGACCTTTGTGAAATTTGATAAAACTGTATATCACAAAGACGGACATAGAATACTTTTTTTATGTCCAGGCGAGCGAAGTCGAGGGTAAGAACTAGTAAGAAAACAAATACTAACAGCATAATGTAGCCTAATATGTCAATCGAGGCATAAAAAGTGCAAGTGCATTCGCGTGGTCCTACAAAAAAAAGTATACTACGTCCGTCTCCGACCCTTAAGCTATATTTATGCATAAAATCAGCTAGATCCGTTCAGCCGTTTAGTTCAAGTTCAAGTACTTTTTTTTTTTTCCATAGGACCACAAGGGTACACTTAGCCATGTCAAGATTACATAGGTACAATTAATAATAAAATTAGCCGTGATAACGCGACAAACACCTAGACAGAGAGACAGACTTTTTGAATTTATAATATTAGTTAGGATGAGGATTGTAGTAATACTATAAATAATAAATATTGGTGGACGTTTTTCCCACACAGCGCCATCTAGCCCCAACCTAAGCAAGCTTATACTAAGGGAACCAGTTAACTGATACTTAAATACTTATTTTTTTGTAAATACATACAAAGAAACACACACAAAGAACTACCATCCATGTTCATCACACAAATATTTGTCCTAGGTAGGAATCGAACCCACAACCTACACCCTACAACTCAGACACCTACAGCTCAGAAGTCAGAAATCCACCCACTGATCCACAATGCTAGTAAACATTTGTAGTGTGTCTACACAATACAAAAATAAATAAATAAATATCTGGGACATTTGCACACACGGTCATCTGACCCCAAACTAAGCAAAGCTTGTGATATGGCTGCCAGAGACTGATATACGTACATAGATATTTTTAAATACATACTTATATAGATATTAACACCCAGACATAGAACAAACACAAATATTCATCACATGAATGTTTGTCCTAGATGGGAATAGAAACCACGCCCCCAAATACAGAAGGTAGGTTCACTACCAACTGAGCCACCGAGGCAGTCAATAACAATACAATATAACTTTATTATACACCAAAAGATAATTAAACAATAATAGAAAACCGGTAGTATAATGTCTATTTATCTGTGTAGTGTGTGTACTCATTTGCGGAGTTCGCCTGGGGAAGTACCCCACCTTTACCATTAGTCAACCGCCAAGCAGTAGTGTGCAAACATCATAGTGATACATGTATACAATTTTCGTTTAGAATTAAGCAAGCGAGGCATCGATAGATAATATAATCATCAGTTTCAATGTAGAGCACTATTGTAGCCGTACTTAGAGGTTTTAGTTGACAGAACTAAACTAAGGTATTGCTGTCTTCATTTAAATTGCCTGGTACAAAAAGGACATCAATATTTTTAATTAGTTTAGTTCTGTTACTCAGATAGTCTAGTAATCGACTACATTTATCAAAATTGAAAATTATATTCCAAAAATCTATTCGTTTGAAATCGTTAGTTATTTTGGAGACATTATTATGATTGTAAATTAAAAGTTGGAGTTTATTTTAAATAAAAAGATTTAATTTACTATTTACGGGATAATTATGTACCACGATTTGTACATTACTGTCGAGTTCCTGATACCGATTATTTAACCGCGAAAGCGTAAAACAATAAAAACATAATTATTTTCATAATTGGAAACGAACTCACATATTTTTATAACTAGCAACACTTAATTAAGCAATTCAAGAGCTTATTTATTTTTGGGGAAGCCCATATTTGAGTAAACAAACCTTCTCGTTTATAAATAATAATTTAAATAAAATAATAAGCACATTTTATGATACAATAATGAGAATCGGCATATTTTGCGTATTTTAACACCTATAAATATGTGAAGGTTTGAATTAAAATGTAGAAATTATCACACCGTAAAAGAACATTTTTGTATTAAAATTGTTATTAAACGAATGCGCACAATTACGTTTAATATATGAGAATATTAAATAATATGATTTTGAATATTAATGAATAAGCAATTAATTCAAATGGTACGCGACGGGGCCTGTGATAAAATTTAATTACCTTGTGTAATTTAATGCTCTATTTATTTCCTTATTTAGCTATACTAGTTGTTACTCGGGCTTCGTTCGCGTAGACATAATATTGATGACCAAATCCTATTAAAGTATCTTAAGTTCATTTTTGTGATATACAGTAAGTCCTTCTCAAATTTTATGAAGATCCGTTCAGCCGTTTAGCCGTGTTAAATACCCAGACAGAGAGAAAGAGTTACTTTCTATAGTTTCATAGATGGCGTTGATCCTAGCTTGTGTATTTTTAAGCGTTTTATAAGGACCTAAAAGGATAGTCCTTAGTCCTTCCACGAGGTTTTGGCGTATTCAATATTTGAAATTGTATTGCTGTCGCTTTGTTTCTCGTGTGTGCAATAGAGAAATAGAGTTAGTGAATTTTCCTAACATTTTGATGGTTTTGGTAATTTAATGCGCATTCGTACCGATAGTACTCTGTGATTGTCAAAAATGATGTTGACAGTGACTGACTTGATTTGATGGCAGTTAGCTACTCGCTTATTATCACTTGGTTATTTGCTAATGCCATCTAATGGGTCATTTTGAAAACTTTTTTAAATCAGCACCCGGAAAATCCCCTATTGATTTTACATTTTGCATGCCTGTCAAGTTCCGATGACAATACAATATTATGACAGCGAACTGATCTGAGAGACGAAGAAGGTACAGAAGGTGAAGGTGGAAAACGGAACTCCTCAATAACTAATAGTAGATTGATGGAGTTTGGACACGTTTTGATCAGATTATTGTACCAATAACGAATTTTTTGAAAGATAGCTTGCAAAAAAAAAACCACAATAACTTATTATACCCCAAAGCTTTGATTGGTCCTGTTACGAATGCAGCTACGAATCCTCTGAATAATCATATTGGTAAGTATTAATAACCAATTTTCCACGCTCTTGAAGCCGTTGTCCGTATACTGGGATTTCTGAGATGTGGAGTTTTAAAAAAAAAAAAATTGCCCACAATTAAACATACATAGCATTTTTTCTAATTCTGCCAAACTGCTTAGCATTTTGTAGGTTGAAAGGTTTTGTGCCAAAATGCTTTAACTACAACATTTATGTGGTTTTTAAAAACATACAACAAACACATGCATATGTGGTATACAGGGCGTCGTAAATAGAGGACTGTAGATAAATGTGAACCTACAGGTCAAACCAGCGATAAGAATCTTGCACCTTACCACATGTTACCTACCACAACTTTGCTAGCTTAACTGCTATTATTAAAGACCAATGTTTCCAGTGAAATTACAGAACTTAATGTAAATAAAAGTAGTAAAAAAGATATTTATATTTGACCGAGCGAAGCCAATGTCTCAGAAACTACGGAAGCAAATTGGCAGTTGTATGTATATTTGTATGTTTATATGTATATTTGTCCGACGATAACTTAAGAACCATTAATCGAATCTTCATGAAATTTAGTGGGCAAGTAGTTCATTTCAATACAATTTTGAATTTCGAATATGAGCTGAATCGCTTTAATATTTATGAAGTTATAGGGGTCGCAAGGTATCAGTTCGGTGCGAATTCTACGTATTTATGATTTTAATAGATATAAATTCCCTGGATGTGATGTTGAGGATGGAGGGAAAAGGTAAGGAAGTCTGACTCTCCACCACTTCCATACACAGGCGGGTAGAGAGAAAGATTATTTATAGTTATATTAAATGTTTGTTTCTGAGAACAAGATGATGAGGGCAGTGCAATGCACACACTGCGTAAAAGACCAAAACGTTGGTAGTGAATAAAACAATTTGGGTTGTTCCGTCTTCGTCCCAGCGGTCTCATCTTATTTATTGACTCATCCCAAACACGTATTACCAGCTCAACTCACACAAGAATTAATATTTTTTCAATTTTACATAGAAAAACGGAATTCAAATTAAAATAAAAACTTTAAAAAATGCACTACCGATATGTTTGTTGGCGCCACCGATAAAATACTTATAATGACGGAATCCCGATGGTCATCTGAGAGCTTCTACATCTGTTCCACTTCACCAAATGATACTTTCTGAATGCAAATGCTTGGCTTGTTGATGAACATATCAAAATTGATATAATTATGTATGCCTACAATATTTGAGGAGTTCTCTCAATTCCTCATAGATCCCTTTATTAGAAATGGATTTTGATAAACGTGGGATCAATCTGGAATTATATAGTCTTTCAAATAAAAAAATAATTTTCCAAAATAACTAATAAATGACGGAGTTTTAAGCGAACAAAAAAAAACAGTCGACTTGAGGACCTCCTCCTTTTTTTGGAACTCGGTTAAAAAGTAGCTCTGAGTATCATAAGAACTGCTAGGAATAGACTAAAAACTCTTTCTTATGAAATGCTGTAAAAATATTATGTAATTACAGAAAACTTTTCAAATTGTAAGTCCTACGCCCATATTCTAGCCAACAACGTAAGGCTAGCTAATGTTAATGGTCATCCGGCAGAGCCTACTATGTGATGTTTTATAATACCGGAATCGGGTTGCGATTAGCTCTATGACCTTTCCCAGAACAAGTAACTGTAACTAGACATCGCCTTGTAGGGACGCCCATCCTCGTCCTATTACGCGACGGTGTCATAGGCGGCCGTTAAGGAGCACACAATAAAAAACATCTTTACAGCGTTGAAAAAGTAATGTATAGATAAGCAACTTCCAATATCTAAAAGTTTTAATAGCCTAACTATGGCTTAACCACATTTTGACAGCTAATTCTAGAGCAATCGGTATTATTTCTGTGGTCACAGAAACAATATCTATTGCTTGAGAATAGCCAGTCAGAAACCAGCTTTTGCACCAGGAACGAGCCAGAACGGGGGTCCCCTGTTTGACTGTCTGTTTATGAATTTGTGTCCCGGAGGTGTGTTTATGTTAATTAGAATTTTTGTTTTCAATTCAGGATAGATTAGTTTTCTTAAAATACTTTTTGTAAAGTTTTATTGAAGATATACAACTACTCCCTAATTTATATTGTACTAGACGCGATATTGTAGCTGTTGGACATTACAGACTAGGTACTAGGCACTAGGCACTAGGTGGCTGTCATACTAGCTAGTTATGTAATACTATAGTTCCACTTCTGACCACGATAATGAACGATCGTGCAAGACGCGATGCGGGATGACTCACTTTACCATCTGTCGCTACAAAGTCTGCATTGCGCCGTGTTAACTTGCCATTGGTGGCAATTTGCCTATAATTATCCAGATATGGCACCGCGGGGGAGAAATATTTTGATTAAAACACTGTTGTTAAATTGGTTATTTTTTGTAATTTTTTTCACGTTTTTGATGAGGACACTATACGGTCGCAGACATTTTTAGTGTAAATTTAAGTGTAAATCGTGATATCTTTAGGTGTTGCACTTTCCCTTTTGATTTATCGTATCGTGCTCATTGTGGAAATCTTTTTTGCTTGTAAAATGCTTCGACTTGAAATACCATAGAATTAAAGAAATAGATAGGTATAAAACGTGTAACGTTACTATCGTAATTATATTCTATAATACTACGGTAGGATATTGCATTTTAAAATGTTATATAAACCATAATAACTAGTAATCATGATTCATTTTTGTATAATAATAACATTAATTATACTATTTTTTATTTCCAAAATAAATAAATATTACAACGATTTACCAATGGGCCCCAAACTAGGCTGAGTCTGTATTTTGGGGTCCGTTGATTTATCTGATACTTTTAATCCTGTACATAATTTCAGTTGTTCTAATTTTATGTAGGTAGGTAGTATGTTATATTTTATTGTAAATATGTATACAATAAATAGAACAAAAACCTAGTAATTCACTTCGATTTTGGACCTCGTAACCCCTGTAACCTTACAGAGCCTGGTCCAATTTTGATCGAATCCGAAGATAAACATGTTATTGATCTGAACTACCTCCATGAACTAAGTACTTACTTGCCTACAAAATTTCGTGAAAGGTCGGATCTATAATTTGTTCGTAAATGTGCATGCTGGATGGCTAATCCCCGATTTCACCAACGAACCCCTAACTTTAAGGAATCACCTAACTTTAAGGTTAAGTTTTTTATTTTAAGGGTTCTCTAAGTGCTTAGGTGTCCCCTAAGCGATGGTGTGAATGAAACTAACTCTTAAAGTTTCTTAAATTATCCCTTAACGTTAGGGTTCGGTGGTGAAAACGGGCACCAACCCATCCAGAATGAACATTTACGAACAAATCGTTGTTGATCTGACCTTTCACGAAATAAGATCAAAAACATATCATAACATAAACAACAACGAAATATAAACAAAAACATAATTATCACTATATGCCAGAGGTGACAACAAAGTTATCTAAACACATTTTTTATTCGCCGGCCTTACCCAGAAAATAATGGGAGCATTAATTTTGATAGCAAAATTCTAATCTACGTATTTATGTCACGACTATTTAAGTATTTCTATTGGGTCAAATATTTGTCGCGTAGGCGTTAAACAGTATTACAGCACTTTATTTATGAAAATTATTCTCCATATACGCTACCAAACACTAAAAGATAGTCGTACCAATAAAATTTATTTCATAAAACATTTTTCGAGTTCGGCTTCGGCGTGTCAAATAAAGTTTAGCATTCTGCATACGATCGTAACTTGCTATACTATGCAATGGTGGGTAGCTAGGGGGAAAAGGAGGGGTATTAGGAACAATTACTTTCCTCCTGAAAATCATATGGTCCTTTCACAAATAAAACTATCACAGAATAAAATCATCTAAATTTTACTTTGGATTTTTGTTTACTCACTTGATTGGAAATGCTGGTGCAATCAAAGAAAATTGGCTCATACAATAATAGTATTTAGCTGTTATGATTGTTTACAGTAGCTTGTATTACTAGACTATTACAGATTGATTTACATTTTTTACCAGAAAAAGGAGAGAGAAGTATAATTATTTCCTTCTTTCTATTCGGTTTCTGGAAGACAATTTATCGTTTAAAAAATAATTAATATTATTTTTTCCCCATTATGTTTGGCCTAACATTGCCTGTTTTTTTTAAGGGGCCTATCAATTATTTGCAACCCAGAATACCACCCTGAGTACGTCTGATCGTAGCGCAGCATTTACATCTCAACGAATTAGCAATTAATATCAGACTGATAAATAAGGACGCGTCCACATGGTGCGACTGCGCGATAACATCATACGACATCGCATGTCGTCACGTATGGACCAGCACTTATTTATGTCACTATCGCATTTCAATTTATGTTCGCGCATGTTATGTTCCATCAAGTTATGTTCAAGTTATGTCGGAGGGATGCACTAAATGATTTCTGTCATTAGTAAAGTTTTATGTTACGTTGAGTTAGTGGGATGTTGAGTCGAGTCTACAGGTGATTCGTATCAAACTGTGTATCAGTTCTAAGTCATTTGCGTAGTGTTCTGAATGATGTAGTTTGTTTATCTATGATTGGAAGTTGTAATGATGGGTTTAACATTTAAGTGGGCATTATCGTTGGTGTCTTAGATGGTGAGATAAGTTTAGAAAAGTGTTAAAAATTTTCGTATCCGTTATCTACCGGACGTGGACCCGGTTATCTACCGGACCGTTCGTGTGGTATCTCAATATATTTTTTTTACACGTTCATCAATTTTCTGATAATCGTTTGTTTGTTTTAGCGATTAATGTTGAATTTCAATACTGGAGGAGATACTATGGTTTTGTATCTGTTCGAGTGTTAAATTTTGTTTAATACTATGTTAAATACATAATTTTTAATTTAACGAAATTATGGACAGTGACGGAAGCGGAACCAGAAACGCAAATGCATAATTTATTTAACAGGGTGTTCGATAAGATGACGTAAATATTCTAGAATATCATTCTAATCGTCATAATTAACAATGTTTACTATGGGACCTACACAGAAATCACAAAAAAATACATTATATTTATATGTATACATATGTTTATATTTATACAGCAGCTCCATACATTTCGTCGAGGGTGAATGCCATTATTCTTTGGAACCGCAGTTTTTTTTCGATTTCAGGGTTGGCCCATAGTAAAAGTTGTCCATGACGACGGTTCCGGAGTCATCCGAGAATAAGTCCGTCGTCTAACTGAACTCCCAGTATTATGAAAAAAAAATTGGCACCAATCTATGAACACTTTCTTAAAAATGAATCATGATTAGTTGAAGAGCCCAAGTCGCCTGCCAAATGTAGGGATTATGGCAAACCACCCCTTTTCTATGCCCTTTGTTCCGCAGTGGACGTTCAGGCTGATGAATATGATAATGAATTTAACAGACTACACAAGACAGTAATTTGGTTATGCTTATTACGAAAAACAATATTTAAATCAAACTTGAATACTAATTTTGTTCAATGCCGACAAAGCTTCCTCATTATAGTAGCGAGGGAATCACGACCGACTAATCATTGTCTCTGAATAATCTTAGTCCATTCAGTCCCTTCCACAACTAGAAAACAATGTTCATTAAACGAATACCAAAGAAAGGAGCATCAATTAGAGATGAGGATTTTTTTAATTTTTTTTTCTTCACCCAGCGCCATCTAGCCCCAAACTGAGCAAGCTTGTACTACGGGAACCAGATAACTGATAGAATACATAAATACTTTTTTTTTGTAAATACATATATAATTATAACCCCGTGGTTTCACCCGCTATTCTACAGAAACCAAATATTTTTCCGGGATAAAAAGTAACCTATGTGTTAATCCAGGGTGTAAGCTACCTTCATAAAATTTTATTTTATTATTTACAAATTTTATTCAAATCCGTTCAGCCGTTACAGAGTTGAACAGTGAACAAACACACTTATATACTTACCTACTTACACACTTTACTTTACTTTACACACAAACTTTCCCATTTATAATGTTAGTGTGACTAGACTAAGCTTTACTAGAGGTTTTTATGGAGTTTTGAAACAACAGGAAGAGTCACGCTTCACGACATTATACTATTCATCGACACACTTAATTAATAAAAATCTACAAATTTTACACATCAACACTCGAAATTCCACAAGTTTTGGAAAATAATACAATTACGCGACATCACTTCTTCATGTTCCCGCCAAAGAACGACAGCTGGCGTTGTAAACAGATGACAACACAAGTTTTGGAAATTAAACATATGTAGTTCTAAACTTCGTAATTATGATCAGTATGATGATAAATCATACAGACATCATCATTTATTGTAGGACTGTTTTACAGTTCGCGTGGTAAGGTGTTCCACACCTTTGCTAGTTAATCAACCGCCAAACTAGCGCAAGCATTACTTCTTTTTCAGCAATGTTCATTGAAATTACTCAGAATAAAAGATAACACATCATAAATACATCATACATCTCAGGTTGATGGGCGCAGTGCATTGCCGCGCAGGATTTTGAAGTTCAACGTTTTGGGGGCACTGAAATTTTATAGGCAAGCGTGACGAGTACCATATGGTGAGTGACTTGCTCGTCTTGTCACTAAGTAACATAAAACAACAAAAATATCCGGCCTAAAAGTCCGGCTAAACCATATACACCTCATCTCAATATTCAATAATTACTGGCTCCATAATACACATTGAATGGGAACAATTTGTCCACGGAACCATAAAAAGCAATAGAATGGACACTTCCAAGGATCCGCGGCTGTTCTGATACCTCGTTAGTTATCTCAGTGAGCTTCTAAATAATTGTAGCAAAATATTTTATAGGGGCATTGACAGACTAAATTATTCCCTGGCTTATTGAAAATAGAGGAGAAATTAGCAGGCGATAGTTGATGTTATAACAATTTATGTAGGTACGTTGGTTTGTGTAGCTTGCTCTGCTTTTTACCAAAGAGAATATAAATACTACCTTTTTATCACTAAAGCTGTTGATTAGAGATATGAAATGGATAACCTAACCTCTAAAAAGTTCATAAAAAGCTTTCCTCGGTTTTGAAAGACATTGAGAAGTTTTTGTTAAAATAAACAGAAGGAACACAAATAATTATGTTATATTATAATCAATGCTTTGTTATTAACCAACTTCAAAAAACAAGGAGGAGGTTCTCAAATCGACTATTTTTTTAAAGTATAGTTTGGAGCTTTAATATAAATAAAATCAAGATAATTGTGATGTACAATCGAAATAACTTTTGGATATAGACAAGGAAACTTTTTAAGTAGTACGCAAATTGTTATCATGCAATCAGTATATTTAATAGAACATATTTACTTATAAAAATACATATATTTTTTTGCAATAAATAATTTATGGATCACGAAATGTCGGAACACCTATACGATGATTACCTACTTACTTCTCGCTGTAGCGAGCGAGAAGAAGCGATGTAGGCACCTACATGTATTGTAGGTCTTCGTAGTACAATCATGAATATTATAGAGTGAGCATGACTACATTGCTTGCTGTAGCTACTTTCATTTGAAGTTTTTTGGATAATTTTGTACCAGGGTGGGTATAACCAAAAAATAAGTATCTTTTATTTTACACTCTTTAAGTGCACAAAATTTGGGCACTACTTAAAAAGTTGCCCTGTATATTATATATATTTTTTTTAATTCAAAATGTGTTTTCATTTCACCTCATCCTGCCTCATTGTGGTCTAGGATGGAATACGCTTACCTTTA
The DNA here is from genome assembly GCA_947579745.1 of Apocheima hispidaria. Taxonomy (NCBI): domain Eukaryota; kingdom Metazoa; phylum Arthropoda; class Insecta; order Lepidoptera; family Geometridae; genus Apocheima; species Apocheima hispidaria. The sequence goes on from OX388157.1 coordinate 14,074,491, forward strand.
ACTTACCTTTTAACTTTAGATTTCAAAAACCGTGACCAAATACAATAACTTTTAAACATTAACCTCCAAATGCACGATTTGGATTCTTAACACCACTTTTGTAAGTTTGAATTCAAATAATAGAACCCAAATCCTCTGCTGTACGGTAGTTTGTGTAATTTAGCTGTCTTCAGTCTGAACTTAGTATTCTTGAGTGATATATTTACCGACAAATGCGATGTTTCAAAGGCACTAAGTTATTTCCTGGCCATTTTCGCGTTAACTCATTGACAAGACACTGAAAAGAATTACTTTACCCGACAGTTGTTGAAGTTTTAAAGGTTTGCGCAGACGGCAGACTATTGGTTGGGCGGATGCGCTGTCGTTTGTTATAGACGTCAGTCGTGGGAAGTGATAGACATCGTGAATCAGAAGATCTGTGGTCGTATTACTGTGTTACATAAGTAAAAATATCTATTAAATTGTGTTCCAGTTTTAGACAGTTAGAGCTATAATTTTTAATCAATTACAGTCCAAATTTTAATGTCGCAATTAAATTTGAAATAAAAGAGCCACCGGATTTCTCACATTAAGGTCTTTATCTTAATCTTCACCGCTATAAAGATTTGCGAAAGCTACTAGTATCCGCATGAACCCTGGGGCATTTCTGTAATAGCTTTTTACTTTTTTAATTTACCTCCAACATTTATTTATCTTAGTTCAACCTCAACACTACTTTTATTGTTGATGGGTTTTTTTTCGATTTATTTTACCAAAAAAAAAAGTTACAAAACTAAGGTCTTATAAGTTAATGTTTAATTTTTACATAATAATAACATTGAAATCATAAACAACAAAATAAACCGTAGTCAATAAAAGTATAAAAAAAAAATATATATATATATACAGTCAAATAGTATAATTTCAAATTAATATATTTAAAATGCCGAATAAATTTCAATAAGTTATTTTGCTAATAAAATAATCAAAATGAATTTAAAAAATGAAACGTTAAATTTACCTTCTCTTTCTCTCGGAAACTATCTTTTTCTCTTTTTTTTTGAAATGCCAAATATTGAGATAAATTGTGTAGAGGCTACGTCTGAGAATACGAAAGTCTCGTTTCAAATACACTCCAAACCATAAATCGTAATCAGTACTATAGACATTAATGATATCAATTAAATAATCGTAAAAATTGATGCTTATCGGTGTATTTTCGTCGTGTTATTTATTACCGAGTTGCGTGCTAGAGAACTATGTGTCGGAGCGTACGATATTAGACTATCAATAGACAAATATACGACCAGTCGGAAAAATATAAAGGATTTAATGATATTTTGAAGTAGACGTCGGATTATGAGAATGTATCGATCTTGTTGCTTAATCTCATTTGAAATGTTAGTTATGCCCTTATGATAACTCTCATGTGACCACGTACAATGCTCTAGTCTAAGCATCGAGCGTATATATCACATATATATTTTGTAGCTTGAGGTTTTTGATCTCCCGTAGTTGAACTATGATTTATTCAAGTTCATTATTTCAATTCAATTTAAAATTTAAGTAGTCTTGCGTTTACACATTTTCTTTTTAACAAACAAGTACTGATCATCCTTAGGTCTACAGGACTAAATAGAAGAGGATATAATATAATATAGGATCGGGCCGAGTGGGTGCCTTGAGGGAGGCCTTCATCTCGCCTTGCACTATTATTGGATTGCACGCATTCCTTCATTAGTATATTAGCAATCATAGCAGTGAATAACAACAATACAATATCTAATACGAAAACATTATTAAAATACAACTATATAACAAAAAAGTAACAAACCACGCAAAGGCAATTTCAAACACTTCTCTATAATTCTATGGAATCAAACGCAAGAACTGCTTAATGAAAGGAAACAACTTGAAATCCATCGAGTCCCATTCCATCTTTATTAATGTTAATGCTGACACACAGATACTAATTAAAGACACCAAACAATGCGTCTAGAACTACAAAGAATTAGCACGCAACAAATCTCTTTCACCGTCCTTCTCTAACAGACGTGAAAGAAAGAGACAGATTCGAAAAAGCTACAGTGCGCTATAATAAAACACACCGTTGAAACTACGTGAGATATGAATTAAATGATCGGAGATAGGACTCCGATCGAGTAATGGGACAGTATATCTTCTTAATTGGAAGGCCTTTTTGCCTGGACACATAACTCCGAGAGCGGGTATGTGAGAAAAACGCATTCTTAAATGTATGCCATTCATCTTTGTAAGATAGCGGATGGTACAGAACGTAAGTTCCTGATGATGCTAAATTTAAAAACTAAACAATTGCCATTGAAAAACTAGAGCTAGTCTTTAATTTGCATCGTAGAATGTGAATGAGCAAGAGAAGATAGAACGACAAAAAGTTCCTATAACACTAACGACAGCAAAAAAAAAGTAAAGGAGTAAAAGAGAAATTAGGTTTCGAACAAAGGTCATATCTTCCGGTAGCTTCTATAACAATGAGAGTTGAATAAAAAAAAATATGCCGTCATTCACGGGCGTACATATGTATGTACATACCGGTCATTTATCAAAACTATAAGTTGGGATAGTGCAGGTACAATAAAATATAATATAACTTTATTATACACTATAAAGACAATTAAACTTAAAAATAAACAATCATTTAAAAAAAATTACGTAATATAATGGGCGGCCTTATCGCATAAAGCGATTTCTTCCCTTGTTCGGAAAGGTACACGTAGTAAAAAAGCTTGTCACAAAAAAAAAACAAAGATCAAAATATCTGTCACAGCTTAAATGTTCTGTTTTGCAAAAAGTGACCAAAATAATAAATTTTTTACATCTAATATTATTTGTAGCAATCGCCTACCCATGATATCTTCTAAGTTATACCATACCAAACGAAAGTTATTACAGATTAATACGTCCAAGTGTCGATAATACCGTTTCCTTGGAACAAAGTGATGCCACATACCACACAGAGGGTATTAATATGACCACTCATATTTGTGATCATAAAGGTTGAGACATATCGACCAAAGACAGTGTCGATTGGAGAATGTATAGAATACATTTTGGTTTCATACAATACAAAGTGTAAACAAAACAACATGGCCTCTATTTCGCCCAAAAGTTTGCATCGCAATACAACGTGGTCAGAATTTTGAGAACAATTCCCACTGGTAGCGGTCTTTTAGATTAGTTTATTTTGTTTATTATTACTATGTAATTTTAAGTCCTTTTTGATAGTATTAATTCATTTAATATTAAGTAGCTTAGAGTATTGATCTTTGTGTCTGAAATTAAGAACTATATTTTAGCCAGTTAATTAAATTTATAATAAATAGTCCAAAAAAAAAATAGCAATAACTTTAAATACAAAAAATATCGTCAAAAATATTTAATTTATAAAAAAATACAACTTACAATTACAAACATTTACAAAAAATATAGTAAAAAAATTACAACATACTTCGACCAAATAAAATGAAACAACAAAGAACAAGTGTTGCTTCTGACAATCGCGATAAAGATAGCAAAATCAAAGGAAGGCGAGAGATGATTTTTGGTATTGGAACATTTATATGAAAGGTAAGAGGTTAGGACATTTCCCTTACACAAGTGGCCAAGTGGTGAAATCTTCAATATGCCACTTGTACTAGGCCGAAATATCCTAACCTCTTAGAGTCATGGTGGTTATAATGTAATTGTTGTTTGTGATGTTTCTTAACTTTCTAGTAATTCCCACCAAACCAGATTTTTGCTAAAATGCTCATGCCTGCTAATAAATAAATTGCACCGGAAGTATTACGAGTTAAGCTAAAATAAGAAATAAATTAGTACCTAATAAACCTCTGTGGCTTTTAAATCTTCTTTTTAGTTTTTTTTTTTGCATTTTTTAAGTAGTTATATTTTTTTTCATTCATAAATGAACGTTGAGTCATGATATCGTCTAATATATAAAAGGGGATGTATGTTCCTGATAGACTCGAAAACGGTTGATCCGATTTTGATGAGCGTCACTGGTTACTAGCTTTATCCTAACTAACTAATATTATAAATGCAAAAGTAACTCTGTCTCTCTGTCTCTGTATATGGATGTTTCTCGCGTTATTACGGATAACGGGTCAACGGATCGACCTGAATTTTTGCATAGATATAGCCTATGGGTCGGAGACGGATATACGTTTTTTTTTGTAGGTCCACGCGAACGAAATCGCGGGTAACAAACAGTTTTAAATAAAAATAAAAAGTTACTTACAGATGTTTTAAAATCAGTTGAAAAACGTTATTTCAGCTTAGAAAATAACATGATTTTCACAACAGAATGAGGCGAAATTGCTTACTTCATAATTACAGTAGGAACGCCGACTTTACGTACAACTCTAAAGCTTACACAATTTAATGTCTGCGTCTACGCACGGGAACTGAATAGCATCTGATGATTTATAGAGGAAGCAATTGCTTCTGCTATTGCTGTTATAGAATGCAGAATGTTTGCGGTTCGACCTCCATACTTGTTATTGTGGGAATGAGTTGTTGTGAATGGAGTATTTACGCACAGGAATCTATAATTTTCTAAGGCTTGCAGAAATAATGGGATCAAGTTTGCGCGTGAATTTTTCAACACAAATGTTGGCAACACCAAGAAAGTCTGCAGTCTAAGCAATACTGGCCGGTTGACGGATAACGTTTTGGAAAACGAAGCTCGGTGTGATTGGAATCGGTGACGCATGGCTTTTGACTTTTTGGCTGGAGCTTCGGAAGGTGGGAGTTGGTTTTGCATTTTATGTGTTAATGTAATTTAATTTTTCAGCAAGTGGTTCGAATCCATAAATAATTACGCGATAATATAGTTGAAGTTTGTTTAAATCACCATGCAAAGAAATTGCTAATGTTAATAATAATTGTCCAAGTGAGCAAAGCATACATCTCTGCTTTAGAAAAAATGGCAGAATTTGCTTTAATCAGTCCGTATGTTGGTATTGGCTGATATAGATAGATAGATAGATGTTGGTATTCGGGTACAGGTAGTATTTTTCAACCAATCATGACGAAACTTGGTGTACAGGTTTTACAATTTTATAGAATTTTTTAATCGTCGGTGATTTTTGATTGGAGGGTATTTCCCCCAAAAAGGGGGGAAGTTTTCTGCGCGGCCATTTACGGGCCGATTTTAATAATATTGTGCTTTTGTACTTAATTGTAAACATGAATTTCGAAAACGAGCAAAATTGGTCAAGTGGTCCAAAGTTCACATTTCCAACTGAGACCTCAAGAAATTATTATCTTTGACGCCAAAAAAAAAAATGAAATTGTAGAATTGAGATGTGCAAAAAAGTTTTGTGTTCGCGAGGTCTACTGTTCGCAGAACTACTAGTAAACATTGTGGACTATGTGATAGGCATAGAATTCATCTTTGTGATAGGCTAGGAGAGGCAATGTAAGTGGAACTTTTTTTTTTTAAAACACTCTTATCTCTCAACTAGGATTCACATGAAACACATCATCACAACATGAATGTGTCATGAAACACAGATAACTAACATACGTATTTAGATAGTTAAACTCATCATTTAAATATCTGCCCAGCCAGGAATCGAACTCCGGATCTCCTACTTCGAAAGTAGACGCGCTACCTAACCACTGAGCAACATTGACAATAGAAAATAGACAAAAAAAAATTATGGGGAGAAAACAAACTGAACATAAAAACATAAAAAAGGTAGATAAAAAAATAAAAAACCTGATACACATTGGTTCCCTAGTATTGAGATAAATCGACTATAACTATTACAAAAATACAGAAACAAGAAGACGTCAATAAGGAAATTGTCTAGATTTTGCATTAATATAATAAGGAAGGCAGATTATTGTAATGTTAAAAATTATCATCATGACATTCAAAATATGTGACATGAGGTTCTCTTTTAATTTAACTGGAATGGTGGCCACTTTATGGTAAGCGTAGCCCTGGTAGACCGTTTCAGCCATGGCGTGACGACATCCAAAAATATTGCGACAACACCTGGACGAGATTGGCACAAAACATTGATTGGTTAAAGAGGGAGGAGGCTTATACTCTGCAGCGGGCTGAATAAGCTGCCGATGTTGATGGTAATGAATTTCACTGGATAACGAGACAAGCAAGTTACTAGCCTGATGGTAAGGGTCACGCTTACTCATAATAGTTCAGTGCCACCCAGAATTTTAAACTTCGACAGTTCAAAATTCTCCATATTAGACATTAAATCTCTTCGTACCCAGTAAGTTTATGTTTTTCTCGTCCGAAATTCCGCAGTGCTTGAAGACAAGGGTCTTTAATCAATGTGTGTTGCCAGTGATGACATATGGAACTGAAACGTGGTCCTTAACGGCTGGCATTTTGGAGAAACTCAGAGTCGCACCGCGGGCAATGGAGAGAGCTATGCTCGGAGTTTCTTTGCACGATAAGATCCGGAACGAGGATATTCGCCGAAGACTAAAGTCACGACATAGCTCTTAGGATTTGCAAGCTGAAGTGGCAATGGGCAGGCCACATCGCTCGAAGAACCGATAACCGATGGGAAATAATAACAAACTCGAGCTGGAAGACGCAGCGTAGATAGGCGTCCCATTAGGTAGACTGAAGACATTTTGAAGGAAGGTCGCGGGTACCCGGTGGATGCAAGTTGCAAATTGTCGTTCAGTGTGGCGGTCTAAGGGGGAGGCATTTGTTCATGGACTTCAGGCTGATGATGATGATGATGAAGTTTATGTAGTTAGGTCAGAGGATGTGTGAATAGACGGATTGCCGCGGGGAGTGTCGCTCGCTTACAACTATTTAATAATAATTATTAATAAAAAATACATTGCAGAGAAACAATAGCCATGCAAATGTAATGGCCATGATAGAGGATGTCATTCGAGATTCTTGCTTTGTCACATTTTTTATTATGCTGTATTTGATTGTTCCAGTAGCTCGCTTTTCTGCAATAAGGGTTAAATCTACAACAATGTCCGGTCAAATAATATAAATGTTTGACATTTTTGAAGTCCGTTTTACCTTAAAGTCATTTTGTAGTCGTTCGTCCGTACTTAAATTTTTACAACCGCTTTCAGACCTGATTTTTATCAATATCGCACAATTACCATTTTGTTTATAGTTATTGTTTATTTAAACAGTAATTTTTGTTTGTAAACACGGGGGTTCGTTTATTGTTACGATGATTGTAAATATTGACAAGTGTTTATTGAAACGCTTAAATTGAATTGAAATGGTCGTTTTTAAGATTATTTTGAGATATTGTGATTGAATTTGTACGTATTGATGGGACGTAATCAGGTAATTTTGTCGAACGTATTGACAGGTTTATGTCGACATTTTATTGAGTTATTGAACAATTTCAGTTGATTGTTTTTGAGTTGAATAAAAATGTTAATTCACTAACTAATTGAGTGGCAATCACGAACCGGAAGACGCAGCATACTTCGGTAGGCCTCCCGCTAAGTGGAGCGACGATATTGTGAAAAACGTGGGCAACCGGTGTATGCAAGTGACCCGTTATCCGTCGGTGTGGCGCTCTAAGGGGGAGACCTATGTTTAGCAGTGAACGTCTTATGGCTGACGATGATGATGATGAATTAGCTCATTGACTATGCCCCGCAGTTTCAACCGCATTACTGCAGAAACCGTATGATTTTCTAAGTTAAAAGTTGCTTAAGTTTGTGCTATTTCAAGTATTTTAAGTATCATCATCATCACCCATAAGACGTACCTGAAAATAAAACCTCTGATGCCGAACAATCGTAACGGAGAGAATAAGCATTGTTTACTCAATTTCATTATAATCATCCACAAACTATCGCATTTACATTTGTTTGGGTGTGAAAACGTAACTATTTTTACCCGACTACGCAAAGCAAAAAGGACGGTTATGACTTTGACTGGTGTGTCTGTGTATGTATGGTTATGCACATACAAATGGGGTATCGTTGGAAGCGTCGTGCTCGGCCGCTGGTTATGGGCTATTTGTCACATTAAAATGAATATGGCGACCTCATGAGAACTTAAACACGAACAAAATTTTTTTTAAATAATTCCGTGATGGATATTTTAATTATGAAAGGGAAGGTATGGATTAATTTTAACGTTTTTTATGGAAGGTATGGATAAATTTTATTGTTAGCTGTTGTTTTAAAAATTATGTTTCAAGATAAAATTCCTGACATAAGGACGTAATCAGGTTTTACTTTTTCAACCTATTATCTTATCTAAGATGTTGGACACTCAATGGCGATATCGAAGTTTAACTTTTTAAAATATTCGAAAATCCTTACTGCCTTCCATTTTGCATCTTAGTACTAAGATGCAAAAATGTTACTCCGCAGACCTTCAAAGATGACAGTTAAATAAAGTTTTAATTCTTACACCGAGTTCGTACTCAGATCTTCAGCACATCCTAATGTTGGTTTGGTGGACAGTTTTAATAACAGTGAGTTTAGCTGAAAGCCACACATTACCCCCTAAACATGTAAAGACCGCATTACGTGACCGTTATACATCCCGTCAAAAACGCACCAAAGCTGAAGGAAACCAAGAGTTGCGCGGACTAGAACAAAGCGTTACCAAAGAATCTCAAGGTTGAGCTTACTTGCAACTAGCAATGAACCAATGAGAATGAATTTTTACATTTCATATGTATATGTGTATGTGTAGTGCGCTTCGATCGTCGTCGAGCGGGATGCATATATAGCAGTAATCTGAAACCAAAATGCCACTCCATCGAGATTGTGCTGAAACAAGGGCCTTAATACAGGACCGGCGGGACATAAATATATCGCTCGTCGAAACTCTACTATCCCGTGAGTAGGACAGAGAGGGTACTACGAGTCATACTTTTAATATTCTTAGGTCCTTCATACTTTATACATTATGATACTCGCAAGACACGATACTTCAGTGCCAAACCAATAGAATAGATACTCGCAAGAGACGATACTTCAGTGCCAAACCAATAGAATAGATACTCGCAAGAGACGATACTTCAGTGCCAAACCAATAGAATAGATACTCGCAAGAGACGATACTTCAGTGCCAAACCAATAGAATAGATACTCGCAAGAGACGATACTTCAGTGCCAAACCAATAGAATAGATACTCGCAAGAGACGATACTTCAGTGCCAAACCAATAGAATAGATACTCGCAAGAGACGATACTTCAGTGCCAAACCAATAAAATAGATACTCGCAAGAGACGATACTTCAGTGCCAAACCAATAGAATAGATACTCGCAAGAGACGATACTTCAGTGCCAAACCAATAGAATAGATACTCGCAAGAGACGATACTTCAGTGCCAAACCAATAGAATACACTATGACACTCGCAGGAAACGATACTTCAGTCGTAAACCAATAGAATACTTGTTGAATACTCGGTTTTCGAACTGGCGACTACTCTCCGAGACTCGCATAGGGTACTCGTCTCTTGTGAGTATCGTACCTAATGTGCCGAGTCACCTGAAAACTTTAAATTTCAGTTTTATCGAATGAGACGTTACTGTGCAGGGGTTCATGTGCGTGACGCACTTTCCCTCACCGCTTTATTTTACAGTAATATTGATTATTTGAAGTTCCCAGAATTTATTTATTAATTAAAATTTGATTTATTCGTTTTTAAGACATGAAATATACAATGATTATTTTAATTTTTCTTTTAAACAATTTAATTTTTGACATGTAACTATGGAGTTATAAATAAAATATTGTATTGTATTCATTTTCAAAGTAAGTCCATAACCAATAATGTATTTCCGCTCAAATCATAATAATTTTTTACAAATAATTTCAGGTTAATTATACTTTTCTTTTATGTTGATTAGAAGTCTTGTTTTCAGTTCAGTTTACATCAGTATCATTTGTTATTGCCAACTAGCGCCATCTAGCGAACTATAGGAATTAACTTTGTCTGTCTGTCTGGATGCTTATCGCGTTATCACGGCTAAACGGCTAAACGGATCTTGATAAAATTTGATAAGGAGTTACTGTATATATAGAGATTGTATATATGTCCCGTCTTTGATGATACTTTTTTTACGCCCACGCGAACAAAGTCGCAGGTAGCAACTAGTCTTTTTATAAATGTTTCTGCGGATGTTGCTTTATGATATGACACGGAAAAAAATCAAGTATAATATTGTTATAGATTAACAACTGGGACCCTATTCCTGTGCACTCGAGATTATCTCGGTCACTGTCTCTCTAATTTAAAAATTAATGGGAGTGAGTGAGAGAGAGATAAAAATATCATTCCTCCGAATATATCCCTGAAATATATCGGCATTTCCATTTATTTTCTTTGACTATAGTTTGAATAATGTTGATGCCTTTTTCATGAAATTTTGTAAGCTAGTAGTCAAAGCAAATAATTTATAAGTTCGAATAGGAGCAAAATCAGTTTAAAAGTCGCGAAGTTTTTTTCGTTGAGTAGTCAGTTTTTTTTTGACAAAGAGCGGCAAACAAGCAGAATGTCCGCCTGATGGTAAGTGGTATCTGCCGCCTATAGATACCACCAAAACTAGTGGAGTAGTCGAAGGTCAGTTCGGAGCGAACTAAAATCTTAATTCTAAATGCCGCTATATAGTAGACCCCAATAACATTCCTAGCTCTAGGTCCGCCAATGGGACAGTGTGTGCGTTTGCACGCGACATCGCCCATTGAAGATTGCCATCTGCCGACCGCTATTCAAAGGTTCATTTCAAAGGTTTAATAGTTCTGTCTAGTTGATATTCTCGGCATTTGTACTGAAAAACTTATTCGAGCTTGCTTTATAATTGTCGTAGGTTGAGAATTGAGAACCTTCTTTTTTAAGTCGGTTAAAAAGTGCAACGTTATTTTATTCTTATCAGCTCTTACACATCTACTACTAAACGAAGCCTCGCCCCTATATTGGTGTCATAATATCCACGCTTGGCCGGATCTGCGGCTTGGAGGTCGCAGAATGTTCACCGTTTATTAAAAGGACGCTGCTGCCCGTCCTCCAGTGGTTGAGATCGCAGTTGTAGGACATTACCCCGGAGTTTTTTTAATCAGCTTAAAATAATATAATACTGGTTTCTTTGCGCGATAGAATCCGGAACTATGATATTCGCCGCAGAACCAGTCATCGATATAGCTTTCAGAGTTTGCAGGCTGAAGTGGCAATGGGCAGGCCACATCACTCGAAGAACGATAAGCGATAGGGAAGAAAGGTTCTTGAGTGGCGACCACGAACTAGAAGACGCAGCGTAGACAGGCCTCCCACTAGGTGTACCGGCGACATTGTGAATGTCGCAAGCAACCGGTGGATGCAAATGGCATGTTGTCGGTCGGTGTGGAGCTTTAAGGGGGAGGCCTTGTTTAGCAGTGGACGTTTTCTGGCTGATGATGATGATGACTGTTAAGCAACAAACTTAATTATAATTCACAACTCGTAAATCAGATCCGTTTGAATATAGGCGGCATGGAAAATCTTACGTTATGAAATATGTCGATAAGATCATACTCCTAATTGACTACTGAATAGAGCCAATACAACGGTAATTATGCTCATGTCCTGTATTAAACTAACAAATAAAAACGAAAAAAAAAACAAGTAGCCAAACTAAGTAGCCAAATGTCAATGACATTTTTTTTTCTCTTATGTTTTGGCTCTACACGTGTATTTAGCCAGTGTCAAATATTGTAATATTTCAAGTAAGGTCAAACATTTCGCAATAATAATTAAAATAAGTCATAGTCTAAGACAAGCAAAGTAAGTCACGGTCAAGTCCACGTCATGCCCCAGTAAAGTGGTGGAGACTTTACTAGAGGTTTCTATGAAGTTTTGAAAACAACACGAAGAGTCACGTTTTACAAAATTATACTATTCACCAACACTCGTGCACGTTCACGAACATCAACGGATAAAAATCCACCATTTTTATACATTAACACAAGTTTTGGAAAATAATAGAATGACGCGACATGACTTCTTCACTTTCTCGCCATAAACTCAATGACAAATTTGGCGGACACTATTTGTTTGTTTTTCTCGAAGTCACTTAAGGTGCAACGTTTCGCTCAGCGCGCGAAATTCGAATTTTCTTGCGTTTTATGTCAATTACAGCATTACTCATTACTCATACAGACTTATACTACTCATACATTAATTTTTGTTTGTATCAATTCATAAGTATATATATATTATATACACTGCTTTTTTGTATGTATATATATATATATACCTATATAGCTTAAGGATCGGAGAAGGATAAAGACTATTTTTTAGGTCCACGCGAACGAAGTCGCGGGTAACAGTTATTGTATAATAATTGTACAATTTTACATTTAAGATATGTTTTTATCGACTTCTGCGGTCGCTCCAAAACTGGAGCGCATTTTTTAAATATTTTAACACCTTCAACTTTACATTTACAATATATTTTTTTATCAACTTGTGCCGTCTCTCCAAAACTGGAGCGCAATTCATAAATATTTTAACACCTTCACAGAGAACAGTCCAAAGATAAACATTAAATCCAACCGTAGCAGCTGTAAACTCTTTATTACTATTTATACAAAGATTTTAGCGCTCATAAATCGTGTAATTCAATATAACAACAGCTTATCTAAAGTTTTATTTAAATTTACGAGCTTTTACCGTCTGATCTCAATTTGAATGGTCATTGGTCAATGCACGAAATTAAAAAAGGTTGGTCGATTGAAAATACGAGGTACATTTTGGGTTCAGTATAAAAAATACGATCCTAGTGATACCATGATATAAAGGTTTTTTTTTTTTAATACTTCTTTATTTCACATAATAATTTACAAATCGAATGTACAATCAACAGTGTTTATTATTCCTGGTGGTACAAAAACAGAGGAGAGAAAAATGTTTAGCAAGCGCAAAGGCTTATATAAAACTTAAGAAATGAAGGTACATAATTATATAAAATGGTGTTTAAAATTTATGAACTATACAAAATAATATGTTTTTAGACACGTAAGCTTAAGAGTGAGCAATACGTTAGGTGAAAATATGAATACATACATATAATGGATAAAATCAACGGAATCAAATTTTTTACTGCATCTACTTAATAAAAGAAACTGACTGTCAGACAAAGCACAACATACACCGGCGGACTTAGACGCATGAAACGTAGTTTTTTTTAATATTTTTTTTTTAATTTGGTGACGATCGCTCACCTGATGTTAAGCTTCACGCTTGCCCATAACAGTTCAGTGCCAACCACAATTTTGAACCTCAACAGTTCAACCATCAACCATGCGCGGCAATGCATTCCGCGCATCACCCTTAGATATTAAATATTAAATCTCTATATGCTCAATAATTACGCTGGAAAAATTGCCCTTCAATCGGGAACACAGTAATGTTTGCAACTACTGCTTGGAGGTTGGATAACTGGCACAGGTGTGGTACTTCCCCAGGCGGACTCTGCAGAAGAGCCCTACCATTACTCTGGTGTGAAGACGATGGATTTTTACCTTTTTTTTTTAGTGTTCTTGTGTGCACGAGTGAGCTGGCTTGCTCAAAGTTTGCTGGAAATTCAAAACAAAAAATAATTGAAAGAAGTCCGCTGATCTATTCAGAATAAATCTTCGTAATTTTTAATTCTGTTCTGCCTTCTATTGATAATCCGAACGTAACTCTAATTTAACGGTAAATTATGAATACCAACAATCTGATTTGTACTCGGTATATAATCCCTGATATCAATAAAATAATTGATAAGTTGCTAATCCGTAACAGAATTCGAAATATCAATTTACAATAGTCGTATATCTTAACCTATTTATTAGATCGATATTTCTTCTTGTGGACGGATTGTGTTAAAAATGTGGCGGCAATACATAAGGCAACAAATTTGGCGACAATATAAGTTATGGGATCTCAAATTTATAAATTTGAAAAAGTCCCCAAAATGCGATCAGATGTATGAAAAGTTATAAGAGTAGGCATTTTGCAGAAAGCTATCGAAGCCTTATTTACATCCTAACCAAGCCATTACTTCTATTTATAAATTTTTCGCATACTATACAGGGTTATAAGGAAAGGGTACGCTAAGCCGAAAGGGGCTCATAGTACTCATCATTAGGAACAACTTTTTATATGGGACCAACCCTGAAATCGATAAAAATATATCAGCTGTTCCATAGAAAAATGTCAATGACACTCGACAAAATGTATGGAACAGCTGATATTTTTTTCTCGATTTCAGGGTTGGTCCCATAGTAAAAGTTGTTTATAATGATGAGTACTATAAGACCTTTTCGGCTTAGTATACCCTTTCCTTATAGCCCTGTATTATCGCACAAAACATCCTAATCCTAACTAATATTATAAATACCAAACTCTGTCTCTCTGTCTGGATGTTTTGTCACGTTATCAAGCCTAAACGGCTGAACGGATCGACCTGAATTTTTTACATAGATTTAGCTTAAGGGTAGGAGACTGATATAGGCAACTTTTTGGAGTTCCACGCGAACTAAGTTACGGGTAACAGATAGTATTTTACATACCTATCAATATCAATGCTACAGTTTTCTTTTAAATTACCCTAAGAAGAACCAACATAGATACGCAAAAAGCGCTCTAAACTACATCTAAATAAGCTAACATTTGGAAAGATGGTGGAAGCCGGTATAAGTCAGTTTTGGTATGCTGACAGTGACAATTTGCAATTTAACTGTCACTGTGATCTAGTCTCATTAAGGAAGGAGCAAAAACCTCGAGAAAAGCGGCTCTGAATGCGAAGAGACCCCATTACTGAAGAATCTTGACGCAAATGAGGGGAAAAGGATATAATTAGATCACAGAAAATTTATGAAAGTTTTGTGTTTTTTATTTTTTTATTCATCACACTAATATTATAAATGTGAAAGTTTGTGTTTAAGGGTGTAAGTATGTAAGAATGTTTGTTCCATTCAACTCTGTAACGGCTGAACGGATTTGGATGAAATTTGATATGGAGGTAGGTTGTTCCCTGGATTAACACAAAGGCTAATAAAACTTTTTATACGGAAAAATTTAACCGTTTCTGTAGAATAGCGGGTAAAACCGCGGGGCGCAGGTAGTATATCATTAACTATCATTAACGTCATTAGCTATCATTAACATAAATAATTCTATTTATTTATTCTGACTAGCCTTGTGGCTCAGTGGGAGAATTTCCACCTTCTGAGCTGTAGGTTGTAGGTTCGATTCCCAGCCAGGACAAACATTTGTGTGATGAACACGGATTTGTTCTTTGTCTGGGTGTTTCTATGTTATATTTTTATTTAAATATAACTTCATGAATCGGTAGCATAGGCCGCTAAATGGGGTACTCATAAGATCACCAAACTACTACGTAAAAAATCGAAATAAAATTCGGCTTGTCATTAAATTGATACTAACCACCATCTTGTACTTCAACCCAATTTAATAATGCAACTCTACAGGAATAAGTAATTAAAATTAACAGTCGCATTTATCCAACAAGACACACGTTTGTTAACATTAATTGTACGTTGTAAGTTAGCAAGTGTAAATTAAGTTAACGATGTGTTTAACAACTTTACAACTTAAGCACAAGCGGCTGCGCTCCAAGGTGGATTTATTTTGATTGTTGCATGTATTTTGAGAATTACAATTACAAATTATCTCATCGTGAGCTTATACCGTAGTTCAATAAGCCGATGGAGATAGGTTAGCAAAATAAAAAAACTTAGCTCTGTGATAGATATATTCCTTTTGTAAAGTCTTTAATTTTTATATTCAGTTTTAGTTGATAAAATATTTGTAAAATTTGATAAATGGCACGGAGCCCGGAGTCCGTGGAGCAATATAGTAAAATGAAAAAAAAAAACTCGGTCCCTGAACACTTGAACAGCTATGATTCTGTTTCTGATAGCACGTTAAACTTGTAAGATCAAATTTAAGAATATTTATTA